>OX388352.1:68341737-69776609 GCA_947579665.1 Sympetrum striolatum
TGAAAGTCTATATCTCACCGGGAAGATCCTAAAACGAGACTTCTCTATCCCCATCTGGGATCTATCCATTCTGGGATCAAATGAAGGACCATCAGGAAAATATTAAACAGCGTATATGAAATATTTATGATCTCTATTCACATGCCGAGTTTTAAGTTTATATGTTATCTGGAAACGGTTAAAAAATCATAAAAATCGTTTATAATTTCTAAATTTTAGAGGCGCCTGGTGTCGAACCCAGGGCATATTGGCAAATATGAATACACATTATAACTTGATAGGACTTGGTCTTATTTAATGTATAGTTCGAAGTCGATATCATACCGGGAAGGACTTAAAATAGGATTCCGTTATCCCCATAAGAAATGCATAGAGGAATGTAAATAACTCACTGGGATCGAACCAAGGACCATCAGCAAAACGTTAAACAGCATACAAAAATATATTCATGATATCTATCTGTACGCCGAGTTTCACGTTTCCATTTTCTCGGGAAGGGATTCGAAAAAAATCTCAAAAATCGTCGCAATGCATTTTAAATGGGAGAATATTTGCCCTGACCTAGCGTCGAACCAAGGAAAGCCTTCGAAGATGTCTTATCAATTTTCGTCGGATATATACGGTTACCAGCACTCCCTCAAATTTCAACTCCCTAATATGCGGAGAATTACCTCAAATAAATTTTCCAAAATCCCCTCAATATATTCTTATGGAAAAAATTGGGACCTTCTGGCATCGAACCAAAACAGACATGAAAGTGTCACTGACTTGAAATTTTTACGAAGTACCGGCCATATAGTGTAACCGACAGAAAAAGTGCAACTTTGAACCTCAGTATCATGGGTTCCACCCGAGAAGGTCCCGAAGTCCTGAATTTTTCCAGAAAGATGCATTGCGGGGATTTTCGACAATTTTTTGATGCACTTCCCGGAATATTAGAGAGTTGAAACTCGAGGGATCGCTGGAAGTCGTGCAATTTCGACGAAAACCATAAAGACATTTTCGAAGAATATACTTGGTTCTACGTTAGGTCAGGGCAAATATTTTCCTATTTAAAATGCATTGTGGCGATTTTTAAGATATTTCTGAATCCCTTTCCAATAAAACATGCCTTGATATACGCCTTATTCCTACCAAGTTATATGAATTCACAACTTCCAAAAGTTCGTGGGTTAGTCACCAGGTGTCTCTTCAATTTGAAATGCATGGCGTGAATTTCAATTTTTTTATGATTTATTTACCGAGAAGTTGGAATTTCTATGGCCATGCATGTGAACAGAAGTAATGAATGTTTCATAAAAACAGTTTAAAACTTATGATCATTGGTTTGACGCAAGGGCATGATTTGCATTCTACCGTGCAATTGAACGCAAATACGGAATTCCTTTTCGAGACATTCCCGATAATCGACTTGGAATTTTAGAAAACGTCAGATTATCCCAAAGCAAAGAGTTGGAATTTCATCTTAAAAGTCCTGGGTTTGACACCAGGTCCCTTGGATATAAAAGGAAAAACTCCAAATAATTCCCATTTTATATCCTTCAAGGATCGACGTGTGGCTATTCGGCGGATAATGTTTGCACTCAAAGTTAATTTTTTCTTGTTCACCATTAATGTATTGAAAATAAAAGTCAGAAATAACAACTCTGGGAGCCTCAAACTGCTTAGGTATTAACGTATTGCTATTATTTAAATGCACCATATTGATCATTTTAAATATAACCTTTACTTGCATTTGAAGTAATATTAAACACCTTAAAGCCTGTTATATGGCTGAAAAGCAGGTACGTAAACGTGATTCATTTTTTTATTACCAGAATCTAATGCTCAAGCTGGTTAATGAGTTATCCATAATCTTTTTAAAAACTATATCTCAAGACTTTCAAATGTCACGATAATTTAAGCAGCGGCAAAAAAACACAATGGGGGAAATAGTTAGTGGTATAGTTATAACTAAAGATCAAGGGAAACTTAAAGGCCTTTTGACAGAAGGTGGTAGTGCTAGCAAGGGGAATGAGAGATTAAAAAAGGAGATCTTTGGTAAAACAATCATTAAGAGTGTTCGTACTGGAAACAATTCCCATGCAATTGTGCGATAAACAATGGGATTTGACTTTTAGCATGGACTTTTATAAGCGACGACAACTCGCTCTTGCCACAGCAGTGTGTCATGTATTACCCCTAAAATATAAAATTAAATATTATATATATTTTTTCCTGAGGGAATATTAGATGACTGTAGGAGCGGTGAAAACGTGGATTCCTCTGTTTGAGTTCCACTTGCAAACTCTTCCCTTTCCTGGGAAACCACCAAAATTATTTCGTTTCCGAAGTTCCTAACTTTTGGACGTAGCAAACATGGAATACGTTTTCCTTGAAAAAAACGCACAACAACACATTTATGCTATAATTCTATCCTGCCTCTTAACCTTTAAACGCCAAATTAAAGTGAATTAAACATTTAGTAGCGACTGATATGATTCGAGGTTGTTCATATAAACTGAATAAATATTACAAACTTACTCCAAACTATATTTTATCTGGATTCACTTCTTATAAATCAGCTATTAAAAATCGCTCCACAGAAAAAAATAGTCACTAAACAATGAGCAAATGTACAAAACACGAGATTTCGCAATGGAACAACATCATCAGACAAGGCTTGTTGTATGTTTTTACTATAGTTTAGTATGGAACATTTTATCAAGACGCTTCTGCAACATAAAACTCATACCTTTTATTTTATTTTTCCGCTGTGTACACGATTAAATTTCGAGAAAGTATGTAACAATATATTATTATATTATTAGCAATCTATCATCGTTCTGTCTTCTCTAAATATTTAAAGAACTTCATTCTTTGGCCTTCCGAATTTTACTGCTTTTTGCTGCGATTTGAAAGTGATAACTATTCTTGTGGCTTGAAAATCTACATTTCAATCCAAAAATGATTTTATTTAAGTGTCACCTTCCACTCTTATTTCGATAAATCTATAATATAAAACAGAGTGTGTGTGTGTGAGTGTGTGTGTGTGTGTGTGTGTGTGTATGTTCGCTAAAAACTCGAGAACCGAGAGTCGCAAAGCTTTGAAATTTTCTACATTATTAAAATTCGAACCCGCGCAGAGTATAGGCTACTTTTTATTTCCCTAAAGTCCACGGTTTGAACCCAGACGGGTCAAAACGTTTCCATAAGAAATACGTAGAGGTCATTTCTTTCGTAGCAGGCAATAATTAAATTAGAAAAAATGGTCCCAGAAAGTCAAATTAAGCACCAAAAGAAGGAAAAGAGAATAAAAATTCTTAATTTTGTTGTGGAGTATCGTTTTCGATTCGAAATTACACACATTTTTATAAAGTATGTGATTATTTTATCGAAATTTTGAGGTCGTAAACAACCCATCTCACTGACAATTAAGGCGATTGTTGAGTCCCCAGCTCATGTATTTATCCGTAAGAACACATTGAGAAAATATGCATACTTCAAATTAAGTATAAGTATTAGATTATGTGAAGAGGGATAAATTTAAGGAGATATTAGTAACTGCAGCTATGAACGATATACTGTGAAGAATCCAGTGTGCAAACATAAGAATACCAGTATTTAATAAAAGATTTTAAATTTTATGGAAGCGTCCGTAGCAACCAAGTTTTATTTATATCAACTTAATTGTTTACTGACTATTTCGTTGGATAAATGGGTTTATAGTAGTTTATTAGATGAAATTGCTTTCTCTCAATCAATATAACTGAATGCGTTAAAAAAACCTGGTAAGTTTCGGACGTATTTAATATAATCTTCTGCATTACGTATTACAACTTATCAATTTACATTGATAAATATTTAGCGATTGACGAAAATAGATTTAGTGAATAACGTAAAGATTTCCCAGATATAAGGACAGGAGTTGAACGGCGATTTGTAAAGCTGTAGCAAATATCCAACATCGTATCCCTTCATTGAAAAGCTAAAGCAAGTTTATGTTTTGTTATACGCAGAATAAAAAACGTTATGCATTGTGGTTTTTTCAAGTGCTTCCAATTCTTACACATTTACTATCTTTCTGCTTTCGGTGTTTAATCTTTGGTTCTCTTTTGGCACTGTGATTGCATTTGTATTATTTGATGAGCTCCATCTTTATGTTACGCATTTTAGTTTTGGGGTACAAGTCAGCTCCATAATACACTTATTTTCTGCGAAGAATATTCATCGGTTGTTTTAGAGTGATACATAATATATTTCTGTTATTTGTGTTTAATCATCGTTACCGAGAACCAATTTTGCCTTTCTGAAAATGATGAGCAGCACCACCGTTTGATGGTGCTGCTTATCCTAATGTGATCATCGAATATATTTTATAATTTTTAAATCATTTTTGTCTTCATCGAAGAAAGTGTTCATTCAATGGATATGATATTGAATCTTTAGGTGACTTTTTAGAATTAATTATAACTTTATTTACTTAGTTTATTGGTTTGGAAAAAATTATAACCTAGAATTAGCTATCTACCAAAAACTATGAGGCAAGTGTTACGATCAAGACTGTATTAAGAGTAATTATCAATTTGGATTTCCCCGTTGAGAATCAACGGGCACATCTGCTAGTATAAAATAAAATGATTTAATATAGAACATCCATATCCCTACTATAGATGGGCCGGCAAATAAAAAAATCTTGGCTTAGTCAAACAGGAGCGAAGAAAAAGCTCACGAACTTTGTTACTTCGAGCTAGTTTGACCCCGTCACGAGTTTAGAACTCTGCGCAAAATACCGATTCTGAAAACTAGAAAATTTTCAGCGAGTGGTGGTAGAATTAGTTCAATATTATGATAAATCAGTAATCATAGCCTAGATATTTCAGTACGCGGAATAAAAACCTACAGAGGAAAATTGATTTTATGCAGGCATTGAATTATGGCAGACTTTGGTCATATTATCCATTGACGATTCCGTAAATCTGAAGAACTTCATACGCAGGCCAAGGATTACGAAGGGAACTATTATTTAGGTAAACGAAGAAATTGCTATTCAAAGGTCCTCAGTGAAGAAATCCAATAAAGCGATCGATTTCGAAAAATGCTTGAAAATTTCTTTGCTAAATTGTAAATATGATATTTTTCACCTCTTCATACTTTCTGAATTTCCTCAATGAATTAGTGCTTTCCAGGAAGAGGTACTATGTATTCTGTTTTATACCTGTACCGTTTGCTGATCAGGCACACAGGCACAAAAATTAAAAAAAATGATATTAGGACTAATTGTTTCGAAAGTTCACTTAGTCGCGAATGAGGCAATTCAGTAGCTGAATTGGGAAATAAAATGGAAAACACATCCAGCCAATGTCACCCGCCGGAAGGTGGCTCGCATAGTATGCATATACACTCCTAGTCAAAATTAACGCAGCACCGGCCGTTAGGATCGCTAGGGAGGTGCTGAATTAATTTTGGCCAGGAGTGTACATAGATAGATATTTCGATGTTTATTTTCTGTGAGATACATACATATAAGATAATATAAGATCTGTGAGATTTACATATAAATTCTGTAAGATACATACATACATACATACATATGTTGATGTTTATTTTTTAAGATCAATTTGCTACAAAAACTATGCGAGTTTAGAATAATTGATATGAGTGGTCACAATTCTTCTTGTTTATTTCATTATCTGAAATGATTTTTTTTACCAAAATGACTCATCCTTCACGATTTCATTTCTTTTGTATGTTATTAATAATCATTAATGCTCTGTAACATGAGGACAAGAGGATGAGTAGTTAATTTCTACTATTGGCTAGACAAAGATAAAATTGATATCAATATCCATTCGAAAATCTCTTTTTTATCAAAATTGTATAAGAATTCTTTCTCTGAATCATTTTTCAAAACTAAAATACTATTATATGCTCTCTTTCACGCACTCCATTACAAAACCACTCCTTTAATGTTCTTTTCGAACATTTTGAGGCCATTGGAAACCATTTTTGATTAGCTCGTCTGCATTTTAGATCACCTACAAGCATTGTACGGTGCTTTTGTATGTAGTGCTTCAAAGCTCTATTTTCGACATTTTTGGCGGTGATAAAATTAGCTGTGAGGCGCGGAGGCTACGAGGGATCTACTCAAACAAAGATCTAAAAGTAGTAGAAGCACTAGCATAGAACTTCCATAGATCCAGCCACTATGCCGTTCGCCTTTCCTTTTCTACGTATTTGACCTTTTGAATCGCTTTTTCGGAAGCACTCTTTTGTTTTGACGTTGATGTCGGCTGTCCTTGGCTTACGAAATCTTGAAATTCTTTTGGAATCCGAAAATCAGTCGCGCACTTGAGAGATGCGAAATTAAACGCACGCTGACGATTGATTGAAAGTTTACTTTGAGAAACTGCTAAAGATTGCCTCCCCTGTTCCTAAAAAGAATCTTGTTTTCATCGCGGGGCTGGTGTTTCCTTTGATAAGAAAGGCGGAAGTTGATTATGCGAGAGATATTTTGCGTATGAAATATATTTCAAAGAATGATAAATCTATTCATATTTAATTTTGGCAGAATTCGATTTGAAAATAGTTTTCTCAAAATGTATCCTCTTTGTAAGGTGATCATCTCCAGAATTTAACCTTGCTTCGATTTTTAGAACAAAATAATCCTGTGTAGAAGTTGAAATTAAACTTTTTAGTTAAGTAAGCTTTTTCGAAAAATACATTTGAAAAAATATCTTCATAACGATAATCAAAAAATAATCAAATCAACAGAAATATATTACACACATATTACAAAGGCCTGCCTACTCTCAATTTATTTTCATTACGTGAGAAAGGATAGATAATAAAGTAGAAGAGGATTTAGATAGGTTAATAGGAATTAAGTTAAGTTAGTGTTAGTGTTAGTGTTTTATACACCCTGCCACACGCCACTAGCGGCTTTCAGATTAATTATGTAAACATAAATGTCGATGCACCTGTTCACGCAACCCTTAAAGCCGCATTTGACCAACAAGCCCTAACTTGACTATTCTTGAGTAGTACAGTGGTTAAAGAATTATTGCAATACCTGTTGGCGTCGGACTGCAGGTTACTCGGGAACTAACTAACCGCTAACTAACTGAAACCACTCTACCTCCAACAATCCGGTAACTCTGAATAGATCCAGTTAAAACCGGCAATATTCGAACTCCTTACGAATGGGCAATAGATTTAAAGTACGGTAAATATAGGCAGACATCTAAGATACGCATTTGCGAAATTTTCTAAGAGTGACTTTTCCTCATTGCCTTCGTTTTTTCACCATTTATTTTTTAAAGTTGTTCGTGATCAAAATAATTATGGAGAATGTCATTATAATACCCAGAGAGATAGTGACAAACAATATTTTTTGATAGTGGAATATCAAACATTAAAATGAACATCTTGGGTTATTATCTTGCGAATTTAACGTCTAAACACAAGAATTTTGATGGAAAATTATTCTTGTATAGAGAATTCATCATATAAAAAAGCGAATTTAGAAACCAAAAGGATGTGTCCTATTTTTACGTTTGTATTTTCTGAGCAGTGCATTTTTCCATGGCATAAGGTATTACAAATATTCTTTCGATGAAATCAAATCTAGTCAGTGTGTTCGGGAAGTTTAACTTTTCTGAGCGCTTTTCATCAATTAACTTTTTGACGGGAATTGGCATCAATATTGACTGCTTTTAAATGGTAGGAACGGTAAGTACAATTTTCAACTCAATTAGGCTATATATATAATAGGGCGTAATATGTGTGCACCATTAATATGAGGGGCCTGGATTTCGTGGGACGCCATGACATCTGAATGAGAAGAGTAAATTTCGAAGTAAATTACACCGATGCTTCGATTGTTTGTCATACTAGTATAAGGTATAGTATAAGATATATACATTCTCGCACACTGGTGAAATCACAATCACAAATGCCCGTTGTGAAATTGAGAGCTACAACTTTACAATTGATGCACAAATCATACTTTTCATACTATAGTATGGAAAAATCTTTCGACTAAAAGCCGGCGTGAACGTAAAGAGCCACGATGGACCTATACTAATTTGCTAACATTGCATAGAGAGAAAAAAAGTCATTCACTCGCGATTGAGAAAAATCAAAGCATGCGGAGAGAACCATGAGCTCCGAGAGCAATACTAAAGAGTAGTGCAAATGGTAGTTAAGGAAGAAGTACGAAAAAAATATCAGAAATATAGATGTCGAACCCCGTTACAATCACTAGGTGGCGATCAGAAAGAATGTTGGTCATAAGTGCTTGAGACTCGTGGAGGTAAGTTTTTGTGCCTTACCTTATAAGCGAAGAGGGAATTACTGTAAATAAATCGGAAGAGAAAGCCGCTTCCAGAAATGTTTCACAGTAGACAATGGTCAAGTTAACGATTTTACCACGTGCATTGATTCGGAGATGATTCCCATTGAGATATAAGTTGATGGAAGTGGAAATTTACTGCAGCAGATTGATAGGAAAAAGGCGCCGGGACCCGAAGACATTCCCACTGTTGTCATAAAAACTTTAGCCGAAGCGCCCTTCCATTCTTAAGGAATTCTATCAGAAATCATTGAATGAGGGTACTGTCCCAATGTAGCGGAAGAAAGCAAACGTCACTGCGGAGCCCAACAACGAGGCATATGATAGTGAACTCTATTATGCGCTCTCTTGCCAAAAAGGTAGAAATCAATCAGAGCCAGCACGGATTCTGTAAAGGTAGGTATTGTGAGAGGCAGCTGGAGCATTTTATGAATGAATTATCAAATGCAGCAGATAAGGGTGTTAGATGTCATCCACAAATGTTATTCCTGCGCGCAACAAATTTCTAGACATCCCTTAGAATTAGTGTGGGACAAGAAATACCTGGGAATCACGTTTAGTTCTTTTAAAGAACATATTCGAGATTTGATAGTAAACACTAATAATGCAAAGTAACTGGTAGAACATAGAGGGGATGCTCATCGAGTGTCAAAGAAATAGATTATTTTTCATGATTTACACTACATGATTTGGGGTCCGCATTGAAGTAGGTTTAGTCTCAGATTTAGAAATGGTCCAGCTTTATTTGAGAATGACTTCATGAGTCGAAACCATGGTCGTATTCTAATAAAATATTCTGTGGTATTGTAAAAGTTGGTTTCACTTTTGTTCCTAAGAGAAGATTAAGATAAAAACTCATTTAACTTGAGCGGAATTCGAACTCGAGCCCTTCATATGCCGATCAGATATGTCAGCCAGCTGTACAATCAAATTAGTAATTAGATACATTTATGAGATTTCCAAACAAACTAAGAAGTCCATTTTAGCAGATTATTAATAATTTTATAGAGTCAGACGTTCATAAAATACCTATCCAAGATGACTTTGGAATCGAAGACCTTCTGATTTACCAATAAAATACAAGTTTCATACGAAACTCTTCCATAAAAATTGACGTTTGAATCATACTACCTTAATTTTGATACATTTTATAGGATATTCTCTGGCCATTTGGAAATATTTACCACAAAAGGTTTGTTTGAATGTTTTATATAAGTGAAATGTTAGACTTTTATTTATAAGGTAATATTAACTGAAAGTGTAATATATAATTTCTTAGCAAAACAAGTGCAATAACATCTAATTTCCTTACCCCCATGGTGAGGAAGGAGCTTTGAATTAGCCAGAGGACAGTTTCCATTGGCCGGCTGTAAAAAGGAGGGTCCTGAGTCTAGCTGATGAAAAGGAAAAATATACCAGGAACCTGCAATACTTGCTCAGTAAGTGCTGAACATATGGTCAAAGCTTTTCCACGCGAAGTATCGAAACCTGAATGCATTTCTACGTTAATTCCGGACGGATAACTATGCACTGAAAACAACAGCACCATAATTGGTATATTTAAACGGTACAAAACATAGATGACATCGGGATTTGAGGAGTATGTTAATTTCTTTTAATTTTAAAACTACCTATGAAATATTCATCAAATATCACAATATCCTGATAATGTATCTAATCTCAAAATACCAACAGTGTTTAAATTCTATCATTACTTTGTTAAACTTTCTTTTTTCGAGTAGGAATAAAAAAAATCTTGTTTGGTTTGTTTATCAATAAGTCAAGAAGAATAATACTATTGCTATATTTAATGATCTCAAATATTGCTTCCGTAAATGAGTATAGAATATTCCAATGACATAGATATATGCTTCTTTATGATTTTCTTGCATCGATTTACTTCATCGTTCATTTAATAAAATAGTGATCGAATTAAAAATGTCTTACGGTTTTGGGAATTAACACTATCTTGGTAATAAAACCATAGAGATCCAAAGATACCTCCGTTATTACAATAGTTTGACCTTTGCACCTAAATGCCGTTCAACGTATGGTTGTTTTTATTACATAAAAAATATTTTTCAATTAATTGAGGCATTTTCATTCAGTAAGCAAGAATTTTTAAGAGATAATATTCACTCTTAGTTGAGTTAACAACAAAGTTTTTGAGAATTCCATGTGCGAAAAGGCGAGCTATCATACTGCCATCTGCTACTTATGTGCTTTCTTTATTACGAAGTGGAGTGCCAACTGTTACTTTTATAGTCGTATAATGAGCAGCTTCACTTTACGGGGTACATAACTTTTATGTAACACATTTTAGTGAGAATAAAAGATAGCAATTTCTTATAAATATCCTTGAAACTACAATTGGCATTTTACAGCTAGTTTTGGTAGCATATGATACCTTAGAATTGACGTTATATTTTATTACCTCTTAGCTCGTAAACTGTTCATCATTCAAATACTTTCCTCTTTCATACTCTTTCATTTTCATTCATTTGGTCTGTTTTCTGTTCGCATTCATTGATGCATTATTACATTATTGATGATTATAATTATATATAGCACTGTTGGATTTTCATGACGTATTTTTGCTCCTCCGTCATTCCTATATGCAATTTGGATGTGCATCTTTTAGTAATTTGATAGGCAGTAAAATTTTATCGAGCAGAAGGGAATCTTGGAGGTGTGAGTTCCTGGCCCATCGCGCCCAAACATAAGCATCGTCAATTGAATGGATAATGAATTTGGTGACATTTTATCTACTTTTAGAATTTTATATTAGAAAATACGAAGGTCTTAAGGAGTTAAGTGAGGAAATTTCGGTCCTAAAACAATGGTTTGGAAGATCGATCGAAATATACTAATACCCGACAAAAGTGGCTCACTTACATGGACATTACAAATATAATTCTTTTTGGGAATCAAGAAATATCTCCTGTGAGAATTATTGTCTGGAACTTTAGAAATTTTGACAAAAACATCATAATTGTCATAATATTTTTTTTTCGGTTAAAACGGCAATATTTTTACGTAGAGGAGGCTGAGATGCCTTCTAATTTTTTTTGCAAATGACACTTCTAAATCGGTTTAAAGTTAATTTTAATTTAGTTAGATCCTAATTTCAAGTTAAATTTATCAATTTTCTCATTTAACAAGCGCTTTCCAAATTAAATGCAGTTTAAAGTGATGGGGCATCTCTTTCACAGACGTCTTACCCGGACACTCGGAGAGAAGGCCAAATGCATGTATTTTAATATTTTGGGTGAAATTTTTTTTAAAACAAAATTTGTTTATAAAACATTCATAATCAATAAATTTTATATTATATCACGCAGTTTTACATTCTTATTATCACTTAAGTCATTGTTATGAAGTCATTTCCTTAGGTGGGGTATCTCTCTCGGAATTACCTCAAGTTGAAACACGCACTTAACGTTAAGATAGATATACAAAATATTTAATGCTTCATTCAGAAAAATTCAATCCTAAAGTATTTGCATTGGTAAATGCAATCAATGGTCATACCTTTCTTTACGTAATGAAAGTTTTTCTGTGATTCCCGTCAGTTCAACTTCCCACAGAATCGCAATGAAAGAACGATAAATATATTAATCCATATGTATTTCTGAGACAAATAGCAATATAACCAATCTTCATTCGAAACTTAAATCGGAATGAATGCAGGGTAACTGGGTTAGCATATGTTCATTTCAGACCTTATGCATGAGAATTTGCGTCCGCTGAATTTATGGAAATCGATTTAGGTTCTCTCTTTGGAATTTTTCAACTCCTACGACAAAGTAACAAAAAAAATAGCCGAGTGATCGAATAGCAAGCTTTTCCTCAATTTCAACGCAAACAATTTTTTGTTGCAAAGAATATTGCAGCTTCAAAAGAACTACACGCTCGAAATTAGTTCCCGAGCTCACGAACTCGATCCAGATATTTGATTTTCGTAGTCTCAGTTGTATTGGATATTCCAATTCCTTCGAATCGTCACGTTTACACGGATGGATGTGTGCTAAAAATATGCTTTGTTAAAGAACCAGAGAACGATTTATCACTGGATAAATTACCTTTATCATCACTCAAACCCTTTTCTGAACACCTTCCTACGTCAGCTAACATTTCTGGAGTTCTTTTCTCTATCTTTTAATCAATCATAATTTAGAAAACGGATAGTCAACGAAAAATACTTAAGGAAACATAAAGCTTTTCATAAGTAATAGCTAAGTAAATTAACTATCAAAACCTCTGCAGAATTTTGTTATGCAAATGTGTTTGAGATTCACCTTAGATGAATAGGGGGTAAATATGGGCATCCTTTTTTGACTTAATGGCACTACATAAACACACTGTAATATTAATATGTAAATTTAGTATGAAAACCTTATTCCGAAGCGAATTCTTCATCTCTTTGATTTTGACTCATATAACTATGTATTATTATTTACCATACATCTATTTCAGTATACAATTAAGCCAAGCGAACACTACGTACGTTAACTATTTAGGCGAACTTAGATTCGTAAATGATTGAGGGTCTATAATTTTGAAGATAGGAAAAAGCATATGGTGAAGATTAGGTAGCCTCAAAAAGCTCTGCTCCGGAACTTGGGTAACTGTTTTCGTTTATCTGCTAAATAAGTTTTAAGAAGTGTGTACATACTTCATGTTGAGATCAAATTTTTATTCATGATATTGTTTTGAAAAGATTTATTCATCATAAAATCCTTCTTTTGGTGTTGTATACTTTCTATAACAAATAATTTCTTTCAAATTTTATAAATTTAGATATGTTTGAAATTAATACGAGCAATGGCTTTAAAGTAATGTCAACAATTGCTCTAATCCTCAATCCTGGTAACTTCTTCTTCAGATAGATGCGAAGAAAATCCTTTCTGCTAACTTGGGACAAGTTTAAACTCGCTACACTTGATATGTGTCTGTTGAGAAAGTCTGAAGCGAAGTTATGTTCATCAGATCTGTTACAGAAATGTACAGGGAAACCTTTTAGCAGCATCACCTTCCTCAAATTTTGTTTGTAACTTGGTAAATCTGCTAATGCGGCTTACAAGATACTAGAAAGAGCTTATGGAGACGAGGAATCAAAGGCAGGACTGACATTGCTAATCCTCTTTGCCACAAGAAAGCTAGAAAGAAACTTTCAGCTCAGACAACAAGAGTCAACAAATTAAAAATCAAATCCATGCTCAGTTGCGCTTTCGAGGATCCAGGCAATTTTCCAGCAGATTTTTTTTCATTGACACAGATTTGGAATCAAAATTTTCTCTTTGTATTCCAGGAAATACTCGGGAAATGGAGAAGCATGTGCGCGCACGTTTAGCACACCAACAAAAATAAATGTCACAAGGCAATTCCCATTAATTGAGTTTGGCAGCCAAAAATATAACCGTTGCGTTCCTAGGATCAAAAGGCACTCGAATGGGTATTTAGAGTAATATTCAAAGACTGTGACTGATGAATAAAAAAATAGTCCCAGAGAAAATAATCACTCTTAATAGGAGTGGTATAGTTGATGTAGAGTAGCATGGTTCGTAAAAGTTTGGGTCATACAGTGCGACTTAAAACGAAGAGGTTTCTCTAACGTCTAATTACGGCTTGTCATTTATGAACGAACGCGATCTCAACGATGCATTATAGAAAGGAATAATCAAATCACAAAGGTTTACTCGATCAGTGGATAATCCTCCCATTAGACGTTTATTAGTTTTACATAATCATTTATGAGCGAAATCTTTTCTCAAAAAAATGAAGGCTTCTGCTTCTATTTACGCACAAAAAATCATTCTTTAATAGAACTTGTATTCTAGTTACACAAGTATTTCAAAGAGGACAATGGAACCAAAAAATCACGAACGATATTATTTCTTCCCTGCGCATTATTTTCGAGTTTTCTCACATCCACCGAACTTAAGATGTTTTAACTCCTCAGGGAGGTAGAATAATTCGAATGAATTGGACTTGAATGTAAATGAAAAAAGACTCGTTCTCTAAACCAGAATTCTCCTGTAAAAAGATGTTTTATATTCAACACATAGCTATGTTAACACCATTTCTTAGAATAAGAATTGTAGTGTATTTAGAAGCCGTGATGAATTATGAACTATCGCAAGTTAAATAATAACCTACTTTCATATTTTAAATTGTTTAATTAATAGCCGCTCTAAAATATATTATAATAATGATAAGACGTTTGCCAAATCCGGCTCCGTTAAAAAATTCCAGTAACTGAAATTTTGAATGAATACCAAAAACAGACATACTCGATGACATATTATACATCTAGCTCATTTTTATTCTCTTTTGCTGATCTTTTACTTTAGTATCCTATCATTTAATTTACGTTCATTTAAAGCTGTTAGATTAAGGAAGCCCTTTCTTCAAACGGATGGATACACCTCAGATATGCTTTCATCACTATAAAGCTTATCTAAAGAAGATTTTTCATATATTGAAGTTCCAATATCTTCAGAAAATTCTAAAGGACAAATTCCACTAAAATAGCTTTGGGCTCTTAAAAGCGTGTGGATTTGATTTAAAAAATGAAAATATTTCCTAGGGGAAAAGATTGAGTTTAATAATTAATTTCCCATAACTCACGAACTTTAAAGAGGAAATATTGTTAACCTTAGTATAAGATTAAATTAACTATATATACGCACACATAATAAGAGTAGATGAATTTACCGAGGAATAATTCCTGTTCATTTAAACGAATCCAGTTAATTTAAAATGAATTCAATTAATTTAAAATGGATAAGCAAGCACGAAGAAAGAATCAATATCGTAAGATGGCTAAAAAACTTTTTTCAACACATAGGTATTTAATATTGATTCTCATGAAGATATTAGGAATGTAAATACTTATAAAATACTAGTAAATGGGTGCTTGCATTTGGATGGAAAAATTGATTTTGCAAGCAAAGAAAAGTACCATGGAAGACTAAACTCAGTAATGGGTCATCAGTTACATTTGCATTTCTCGTTAATTCTACCATACTTTAACTTTAACATAATCCCCGCTTTAAAATTTTTCAAATTTGAGATCCAGATTCCCTGAAGCAATATTCTACGTGCTCTCCAACTTCTACGGTACATGAGCTTCAATGTAACTGAAACGAGAAGTACCTAAGTACCTCCTAGCAATTGTTATTTCAGTATAACACAAAATTAGGGAGGTTCTATTAGGTTTCTAATGAGATCTACGTTCAAAGGTAATAATATCGGAATAATGATTGTTTCAATCGTTTTAGAATTAGTGGAATTATTTGAGAGTATCGCTGCACTTCCTATCGTTATCGCGATTAACCTCGCGGTACTTCCTCACGCATTTGTCTACAGCAGTAATAAGCTGTTCGACTTTCGTCAAAGTAGACGTTTTAGGAGGTTCCAGATTGGATTTCGAAGGAATTACACGAGTATTTGGAATAAGTGTGTTAGACTTGTGTTCTTTGTAAATAAGCTTTTGTGAAATATTAGGAAATTCGTGATAAAATAGGAAATACGCCTCACATAGTGAAGATAATAATAATAATAATAATAAATGGACTTTATTCGGGCTTGAGATTGAGACTAGAAAGTCTCTTCTTACACCTAACCCATCGTCTTCTGCGAAACAGAAAGAAAGAGATAGTTTGCAAAAGTACACGAAGAAAACTTGTATGTGGATTTTTAAAAAACCTAAGCTGAGAGCTCAGGAAAAAAATTTCCACTGCAGAAAAACACTCACAGGAAGGGGAGTGCGAAAAACCTGCGAAATCTACAATAGAAAATTATGTTTTTGATGAAGGAGAAAGGAAAGGGCAAGATATGATAGACAGGCAGTGAAAATATAAAAATTGTACAAAAAGAAAGGAGAAAAAACATAACTGCATTACGAAGAATCAGATAAAATAAATCAACTTCACTAAACTGACATTAATTATAGATGAATTAAAATAAACGTTGAACAATGGGAGATAACTATCAAAGAAATGAAGAAAATGAAATTACATTAAGAAAATCATACAAATGAAACATTAAAAGGTGTAGTACACTGAAAATAATCAAAAACATAGTTTATAGGAAAGTATTAAAAGACAAAAAGAGAAAATAAACAAAAAATATAATAAATAAAATAGATAATGACTAGCATAAGATAAAAAAGCGAATAATCGATGGATCGAATGAAAAGAGTTAAGAAAATATTGTACTAAATAAAATATTATCAGAAAAAAATATTCATGGTATCGATATATTTCATTCAGCAAAACAGTTAGGTAGAGTGATTAAAAGTTCCGAAAGCAAACATACTAATATACATGTAAATATCGACTAAAATGATTAAGTTCCAGCAGCGTGCGATAGTATGATTTTTTGAGAAAATTATGTTATAATTAGTCTGGGATATGGAATCGAACGTACAAATAATGCAAAAATGTAATTGTAATTCTTGTCTATTGTGGAAATAAAAGAGAAGCAAACATATGACTACCTACGTATTGACACTCAAATAGGCCCGTGGCACATACGGCACGAATATGCTACCATCTGAAATAATTTTTGTATTATAAAAAGAACTTCGAAAAGAGATTTCTGCTTAAACTAATCAATTTTACTAAGAAAATTGTTATAATTTTTCTAGCTTTCATAGTCGTTGGAAGCTGCTCTGCAGACTGCGTTGCATTCTGGCCATTCCAAGTCTTTTATTTAAAAGGTTATTTTTTAATTCGAATTACAAATTTCTTAAAATCATGGGGCGTGTTATACGAGAATTCGTATTATGCGTCGTTGAATAAGGTATTTCACCTCTGAGGTATACTATTCAGGGAAACACAGAAAACACAATGCAATAATTCCGCAAGTTTACTGAGCCACACGACCAGTTTCGACTGCTAAATTGTCACCATCAAGAGAAATATAAAAGCACTCAGAGTTTAACGGCAATGGAGGAGGTGATGGAATAGGATTGAAGGAGGAGAAAGGAGTTATTTAGTGACAGGAGAAGAGAACATAAATTGAAAGTAATAAGTAATTCTTGAGGGTGAAATTGCTCTTCTCAAGGCATAAAATTTGTAGCTATTCTAAAACATATAGTATGGGGCCTTTTCTTGTATATGCAATAATTTTTAAATATGAGGAATAGATTTAAGTACAGAAAAAAAGTTTTAGGTAAATGCTAGTAATTTTTCAAAAATTGTCTATGTTCCTTGATTATAGTGATAATATGTCTGACACTCTGCCTAAAGTAAAACAGAGAGAGAGGTCAGTTACAGATATAGATACATAATATTATCACCAACCTCGTTGAAAGCCAGCTCACAAATAATTTAATATTAATTAATTATCGAATAATTCAATATATTTACTAAAACTAAACGATTAAACGATTCCGCTTTTAAGAAGAGCACTGAATGGCCTTTGAAACAAAATAGAATTGAAAAGGTTCAATCCTTAGTTGGTATAGCTTACACTAATTCCTAAATGCTTAAATATTATATCAAATTAGCTGAAATAAGCTCTTACCTGATTGTGAGTTGAGTAATCACAGCGAAAACATCAAACTACGTAGCTATGGCGTGGTCACTTCCTTGCATCGGCTGACAGTGGTATTAACTAGCTCAAATGCAAAGTAAAAATTAAGGCCCTGCGCACTCTTACTCCGGCTTACTCTCAGTGCAATTACTCTGATAAGTGAGAGCTTTAAGATATAGCTACTGGAAATATGTCTGAGCTCACTTGTTTAATTCTCTCTTTTAGTTCGCTTTTCCGCTTTATTGAACTTCTTTCCGCCTCCATGTTCGTTACAAAAACGGACATTCTATTGAGATGATTTCACGCTGGAAAAATTTAAAGCACGTTTTCTTCCTCTGTTTCGCTCTTGCTAAATAAGTTTTTTTATTATTGCTGTTTTGTGAATATTTCAATTACTTTTTTCTTTAAATGTTCACTTTCACAATTCAGTGACATGTGAAACGTAGGTAATTAAATTAACCTTCATCTATTTATTGCGAAAGAAGATGTTACCTATAAAATGATCGATAATTGTTAAATTAAATATGTGAAAACTCCGTAAATTGCAGGTGAGATGACGCAGAGAAGCTCATACCTTCGAGAGTTCTTTTACATTTAAACATGTGTTCACACGTAACAGATAAACGAACGTTAGTTTCGGAATAGATCCCTTCATAAGGAAATTCTTTTTATAACACAGCACTAAATTCTATATTAATTTTATGTTCTTTACTTTTGCATCTTTATTATATAAAATTTTTATTTTGTGTAATTAACCAGCAACTCATTTGGCTAACAAAAATCAGCTTTTTTATTAAAAGTTGCGAGAAAAGGGAAAAACTTTACCGCGGACGGCATTATTGCATGAATTCAGGAAATGGAAACTTACTACTTTCACTAGAATGAAGAGTTAACATTATTGCTTTGAATTTGCACCGAAATAACCAACTTTGGGTTACTATGAGTTTTAAAGCCCTAATCTTACCAGTAATCCTTAGAATATTTCCCTCTGCATTGCGGAATATCCTCCTTGACTAACTAACCTACAAACATTAAATAATTAATAATATCCGTGGACGGAGAATAAAATGGAGTTGAACGTAAGGGATGAAATTTAGGGGGCAATACTATTAATGAGGGCAGTGTTAAAATATCTGTTATTACCACTGCCTGTCATAAACAAATAATATCCTAAATCCCAAATATCCGAGTTTAAGCTCAAATAACACGTCGTCACTAATGGTGAATGAAAGTCGACCTCATTAGAAAATTAGCGACTTCTTTTGTGCTGTTATGGTTAAGTACCTCCGATGTTTTGACATAAGTTTAAATCGTCATATATCAGGATTACCGCTTTCCAGCTCCTGGGAAGTGCTTAAGGTAAAAGTTTAAATTTTAGTCCAGTTTATCCATTATGGGACATCTTCGAGCGAATGGCATCGAATCCAAGACCGTTTTTGGAAGTATATATCCATATTAGGTGACGGGGTCGCAAATGCTAACAATATCATATTTTTAAGTCCAGGGCTACCAGAATAGTCATGTGGACAGCGTGTTTGCCTTTGATGAAAGCGGTCCTGTTTTCGATTTCCAGTGAGAACCAATGTATGAAATGACATAAGCTGTCGAAGCGCTTTTAATAATACTACTATTTAAAGTCTATAAAAATTCTGGAAGTTCCTTTATAAAGCTTCCGAGTTTCCCAAACTTCCTTATGGCGGAATTTTTAAGATACCCTGGCATCGAACCTAGTATTGATTTGGAAATGTTAGACACCCCCTGTAAAACTTCATCATAAATGGTATCCATCATCCAACCAGGTTATTGGTCTACCTAACGTGGAATTGTGGAAACAAAATATTTTTAAACTATGCATTCTTATGTGGAAAATCAAAATTTTGGGGCTTCTTTTTCTCCAGAGTTACAGACGCCCCAGAGTTGTGGCCCCTAAAAGTTTGTCTTCCTAGGTTGGTTAATGAGGTATCCTGTGTCCCACTTTGTCTTCCAAACAGAACTTCGGAAATTCTCTTTGGCAACTCTCTCGAATAACGGACGGAATTTATTCCCAATAGACTTGTGGTATGCAAGCAGATTTTACTCTTTTTTATATGTGGGAGCGTTAAATGAACAGAGCAGATCAAAATTGGAATTTAAAATGCCCTTTTTCACAAAAATTACTCGAAACAAAGGCGTAAGAGCAGCTGGTATGAAATAGCTAAAGGTAACTTCTCAGTAAAGGTAAATTCTCAGTTGCAGCAATAATGGACTTATTAATTAAAGATATTGTTTCATTTTAGATTTTACATTCAGTTCCCAATAAATAATTACTAGCGGAGCGTGGTGCAGAACGGGGTAGTGTGGCAAAACGGAATACCACATTTTTTCATCCCAATGAATACTATTAATTATGGGAAAATGACTCATGTACGTTGGATTGAGATGCAGTCATTTCCGCCATTGAATGCAGTGCATTCACTAGTGTGCATGCCATTTCCGCCATTCCGTGCTCCTTTGTGTTTCAGAGCACTACGTCGAACTTTCAGTGATCGTTTTTGTAATTTGGAGCATATATCCCTTATAAATGTAACTAGTAATTCGTTGGAATACTTATGCATTACTTAAAGCTTAAAACAAATACGTTTCTGTATGATTAATGTTTGATTGGCTAGAATGC
Source organism: Sympetrum striolatum (assembly GCA_947579665.1). Lineage (NCBI taxonomy): Eukaryota > Metazoa > Arthropoda > Insecta > Odonata > Libellulidae > Sympetrum > Sympetrum striolatum. The sequence goes on from OX388352.1 coordinate 68,362,266, forward strand.
TGTCGTAATAGAATTGGTTAACCTAAAACCGAGGTTGTAGGGCAAAACGGGGTACTACTGCAGTAACCCTGGGGTTACTAAACATCCATCTTATAGTAACAACGGCAAGAAAACAAATGTCCTGACTATTCAGCGGAGGAGTGGATAGGATCTGCGAGTAGCCTTAAGTGGCATACAATACCTTCGTCGAAATAGAGGAGAAACGATGAGGCCACCCGCATATGTGTATTATGTGAATGACTTGTGTATTCCATGCTCTACATAAGTTATCTTTAAATTTTTTAAGGTTTTTCAAGTTAATTTTTTAAGTCCGTAATATTTTTCTTCATTGTAACGAAGTACGATTACACTGTTTTGAAGAACCATTAATATTATGAAAATACTAAATAATCAATACCACATAACTTTTTTATGAAGTTATCATTGTAATAATGTTTCTCATACTCATCATATCGTAACTTGTTACTTTCCGTGTGCCCCAAAAAAATCTGAGAAAATTAAGTATTCCATTTTATCCCACCTTCCTCTTTATAGATGCGAAGATGTCCAGCTTAAAATAAGATATATATATAGAGAATTAAATAAAAAGGTTTTCTTTACAGATAAGATATTTACTTTCCTTACCCAGCATTTCCACGAACGAAAGTTATGTTTGCATACAGATCATCTTAAATGATTTCAGCGCTTCAAGTGGATATCACAGTGAAACAAATGAGAGGGAGTTCGCCACACGTACAAATAGTCTTGATTTCGATTACTCATCTTAAACCTTGGATTTCTGCCTTTACGAAAACGCAAGTGAAGCGGAAATATTTAGGCCTTGACCTTTATATTTAATGCATACATATTCGGAATGGGATCATAGATTCGCAAACCCGAGCTAGACGAATTTAATGCACGGATTTTGAAAGCGTAACTTCGAAGGATTGTGGTTTAGCTCGGCTCAGAACGGCTATGTGACTGTCGCGCGATAATTAAAACGAAATGAATTTATATCCGCGGGATAACTTGCGAAGCATAGAGTAACGGAAGGCTGTCATTTGAAAGCACCTGTATAATTAGAAAAATGAATTTTCATGTGCTACTGTTGACTGGTTGACATGGATTAAATGAATTCATTGATAGACAGCAAAAGAATACGTGAGAAATGTTACAGGAGAAAGGATTGATTCCTAAATAAACATAGAAAATTGATTATACAACACTTGATTACAGGGAATCAGATAGTAAAGATATTTTAAACAACAGCCGAATAAACATGTCATAAAGTGATAGAAAATATTCACAACTGGTTTCAGAACGGTCGTTAATACGTTCTTTTATTTTGCGAAATATCGTTTTAGTAATGGTTTGAAATTATTTTTTCTCTTAGACAAAACGTTTTCATGAGAATGACCAGAAAATTGTTTATAGAAAAGTCTCGATATCGAATCTAAATATAAGTTACAAACATAAATACGATAATAAGTGGAGTGCTCAAAGTAATTTCATAGGAAATGTTTAAGATTGTGTCATGATAAAGAGAAGAGGAATACCATTTGGACGAGTTAGAAGTTTAAAATCTCGAATATCCCGTCTATGGCGGGGTTTCTCGCCTCATTCACCGGTATTCCGAGAAAACAAGAAAGGACACCACACTTTTTAAGAGCACCCAATACGTACTTCGGGTGCGATCCATTCATCGTCAGTAATGAATAGGTACTAGGACGAGGCTGCTTCGAAAGCTTACAAGAACCGGCATACTGATACACATTACTTAGTAGGGGTGCAATTGACATAATTTGTCTAATAGTCACCATAGCTGTCTCAAACTTTTTTCGCGTGCAAATCAAAGTATTGATACTCGAATTTCACTAATGTTAGCTTGATAAAATAGCACATCTGTTATGAAACTCTTTAAATCCGATCTAAGGTCATAAATCCAAGTATAGTATGTAAAGTGGATGATCCAAAACCAATAATCGAAAATACCGTAGTGAATAAGCTGATTAATGCGGTTGGCCAAACTGAGCCTGTCTAAGCTGCTATACCTTTATGAAACCCTCAGCACCAAATTCGAACCGCTTTTCATGACATCCCACAGAACACCTTATAGTTGAACGATCTGACGATTAATTTTTGCTGGTGAAGTGAGAGCATGCCGTACACGACTTATATCTCATTCATGTCCAACCGACCATGGCTGTACTTCGCTCCACTGGTGCTATACATACTGCATGTAGACTTATGCCGATCCCTTGGTAGAGATATTAGCAATTAGGAACTTTTTTTAATTATTTATTTATTTATTTACTCTATTCCCTGCAATTTGGAATGATTACCAGGTGGCAACAGTTACCATTTGGTTGGAATTATTTCATCCGGGATATTTCTTTTCTCTTTACCCTCACTTGTTGAAAAATCCTCGCTCATGGATAGTGAAGCTAGGATTGGGATAAGGATTTTCTTCATAATGAATAAATACTGAATATAACACTTAACAGAAATGCTAAACATGGATGCTAAGAAAAATAGTAATTTTAAACACCTTACATATACAGACATACATACGTGTGTGTATGTATATCTATTTTCCAAATATAGACGTGAGAGGATTATACATTTATTATTACATATAGAACTATCTCCGGATGTACCTATTTATATATACAAGTAAGAGTTACTTGCATTCTGCAAGCACATGTGCAAAATTATGGCAATTTTACGGAGTTGTTTTGATAATATTTTAAGCTTTATCCCGGTTACATAGAGCTCTTTTATATTAATAATGAAGGAGTGTCATCAAATGTGCGTGAGTTTAACGCCAGGTGGGTGCAAAATTCTCCCATTTAAAATACATTGCGGTGATTTTTAAGAATTGTTTTGAATCTGTTCCCGATAGCATGTAAACGTAAAACTCGGCAGGAGAATAGGGGTCATAGAAATATTTCAGATACGCATATTCTATACAAGTAATCTTAAGCCATTGGTGCTATCAACTTGAAATTTTTTAGCACTTAACATCACCGATGGGAAACAACTTGAGAAATTAAGATTTGACTCTATTCATCATGGGTTGAATTTCAGGAGATGAAATCTGGATTTCATTAGAGGAGATACATTTCTAATTTGAATTTTAAGGACTACTATGATTGTCATGGATTCGACGCCAGCTCATTACAACATTCTCCCGAATGGAAAGCCTTCCAGAAAATTTTAAATGATTATCTAAACTCTTTCCGATAAGACAGATCCTCATACTCGGGAATTTCATAAGAGTTCTGAAGGATTTTCTTATAAGATGTTGATGGTTTCCAAACGTGAGTTTAAATGCCACGGTGCTTAAATTTTCTTCTACAAAGAATCTACAGGAATAATCCAACAAAAGGAATACATTGTAGTGACCTTTATCACAGTCTTTGAATCACTTTCCGGACGGATAGACAGGTCTAACCCGGCATACGGATGAATGTCGTATCATCATCATCAGAAATTTTCAATCCCACGTCGTATGTAGGCCTCCCCAAGTACTTCCCAATTTTCTCTGCCCTCAGCTTCTCGTTGCCATATTACACCAAAGTACTTCATGATATCTCTATTCCACCTGCCCTTCTGCCCTTAGGTCTTCCTCGTGTTCTCTTCAAATCTCTTGGTGTCCAATTGAGAACTGCAGACGCCCAATGGTTGTCTATTCTTCTCGCAACATGGCCCACCCACCTCCATTTCAGTGATCTTACCTTGTCTATGATGTCCTTCACTCCAGTCATCGTCCTCACCCAGTTACGTTTCCTGTTTCCTCTTGTGATTCCAAGCATACAGCGCTCCATGTTCCATTGCATTCTCTGGATTACTGCTGCATTTAACACCCAAGTTTTACTACCATAGGTCAGTAGAGGTAGAACGCATTGGTTGAATACCTTCCTTTTCAAAACCATAGGCATTCTTAACTTGAAAATGTGCGAGTTCTATCCGAAGGCGCACCAGCCAAGTTTCATTCTTCTGTTTACTTCATTAATCTCGTTTCTCTCTCCTGTTATTACAAGTTCTCCTATATACGTGTATTTATCTACATGTACATTAATATCCTGCGAGCCGCCTTTCGGCGCGTGGCAGGGGGTGTAAACATAAGTTGATCTAAACTACTTCTTCTACTCGGTTATTGTCGCGTATCGTTCGCGAAAAGAATGAATTTTTAAAACGACTCGTCCTAGCATCTATTTCTCTAAACTTACGTTCTTTATCGGATTGACCAAGGTAGCAAAGTGGTTGCATGATACCGGTTGTATCTTCCGCAAATGTAGTTTCCCTGAATTTATTAAGCAATCGCAGCCTAGCCTCCTATCTCCTGTCTTTCAAGGATTCCCAACCTACGTCTGAGAACATTTCTGTAACGCTTACTTTTTTATCGTAGCATTTCTTAACACAACGAATCGCCTTACGCTGCACTTTCTAGTGCAAGTTGGGTTTCACTTGATCGGTACTTACGAAAACCATGCTGGTTCGCGGCAATGAATCGATTGTTACCTAAAAATCCCATGAGTGAGCTTACGACGATATGTTCCATTACCTTTATTATATTATATTAACCTAGATAGTAACCCAGATAGTAACATTGAGGATCTCTATGTTACTATCTGACGTGAATAAGCTTTGGTAAAAGTCGTTTAGAATGTTCGCTTTTTTCTTCAAATCGTAAATAATGTTACCCTTGCTATCCCTTGACGAGTTCACAGTTTGTAATTTTCTCTGTACGTCTCTAACGTAGGATCAGAAAGGTTAAGGGTCTTCCTCTAAACATTCCCCAAGAAATTTCTTCTTAAAGATGCTGTGGGCATTTTGTATAGCTTGCTTGGTGTTGGATTTGGCTTTCTTGTGCTTTTCTAGCAATAGTGATCGAGATGGATTTGAAACAGGCTAATCAATTTCCGTAAAAGCCTTTACTTTTCCGTGCAAAACTCTCTATATGCATAAAACCCTTCTGATCTTTTCACTGTAACATCTAGGCTCGCAGTCATGTTTAAAGTATTTCGAAGGTATGTATAAATCTATATAGTTATGCATCTATCAATCTATCTATTCCATAATAATCCAATCTATATATTTATGCATCACATTCCAAATAAACGTCCAAAGATTTTTCTTGAAGTCTTGCTGGTTCTTCCGCTGCAACTTAATTATACATTAACTTCGTTTTTGTTACGTTAATCTGGAGTCCTATCTTCTGTCCCGTTGTGTTTAGTTCATGAAATCTTGAAGTTAGATCTTCTGCGTTGATTGCGAAGAGAACTGCAAAACGCAGATGTCTGATTTGCTCCCTATTTACTATCAAGCCCTTCTCTTCTTAATCAAGGGCTTTGAAAACTTCTTCCAAAACTGCTGTGAATAAATTGGAAGATAGCCCGTCACGTTATCGAACTCCCTTTTCAATCTTGAATTCATCTGTCTCCTCATGCAGCATAACAGAAGCAGTGGCATTCTTATAGATACATTCTAAGAGACGAATGTACTCAATATCTATCCCTTGATATCTATCTCTAGACTTTCAAAGAGGAGGAGGTACTTACCGAGTTGAAGGCCTATTTGTAATCCACAACTCAGAGGACGAGTTGCATCTCGTACTCATTCATTCTGTTAACAGTTTCCTGTAGTGTGTGGATGTGGTCCATAGTGTTGACGCCTTTCCGGAATCCTGCTTGCTCTCTAGGCTGGGCTTAAGACAGGGTCATTTTTTGGAGTTCAGCTATTACCCTCATGAATGTCTGATAGACAACTGGAAGGAGGCAAATGGAGTGATAGTTCTTAAAATTTTCTTTGCTTCCTTTCTTGTGCAGAAGGGCAAACCTTGCGTGGTTCGATTCCTTTTGTGAGCTTTGGCTTTCTTTTTGGTTTTCCTCTTCGGCATTTCCCATGTTCTTGTATAATTATTTTGCTACAGTCCTCCACATTGCTTGTCTGTTGTATGTTGTTGTGCCATCTTCTTTCTGTTAGGCTGAAATCTATTTCTTACCTATTGCTAGGCGTCCTCTGTCCCTCTTTGTGCTTTTTATATTTTCTATGGCCTCTTGCACAATTTTCTCATTAAAATTCATCACATCCTCCTTGATTGCTTCTCTGATAGACTTGCAAAGCTGGGCATATTCGATATTATATCTTGGAGTGTCTAAAGTCTTAATTTCCTCCCGTCGTTTCATCATATGCCGGGTTCTATTACTGAACTTCTTATCCTTAGGTTTTCTTGGCATGCTTACTACTTTCTCTGCCACTTTTTTACGGCATCCATTACTTTGGCTTCGAGTTCTTCATATTGAAGTACTGGGAATCTATTTCTTAGTTCCAACTGAAACTCTTTTTTGTCATTTACAAGCTTATATATGTATATTTCCTGCCTACCACAAGAAATCAACTCCTTCCGTTCCATTTGGGGGTTAAATTTTATTTTGAATTTTAAAATTCTGTGGCCACTCCCATTGTTAAAGTTAGTCAAAAATCCACAGTTAGTTACTGTTTACAGTGTGTTAACTAATATTTAATCTATTTCATTTTTGGTTCCATAGGGACCTCTTCATCTCAACTTCCTTCTGGTATTCGTCTTAATGTACATATTTGTTATAAAATATTGGTGCATTCTGCAAACTCTATCAACCGTTGGCAACAATCATTTTTCTGGTCAAGTCCCTACTGTCCTGTGACATTGTCATCTTGACCTTCCTACCGACCAACACGAGAATTAAAATCGCCCATAATTACGTTATAGTAGTGGGTGTCCTTGTCATGTTCAGTACTGAGAATTTGGTAAAAGTTTGAGACTTTGATGACCTGTACTGAATGACCTTCATTTATCTTTAGTACGAGTTTGCAAATTCTATCTGTTACACCTTCAATTTTTACCACATTATCTTTTCATCTTTTATTGAGAAGGAATCCAACGCCTCCAAGTCTTCCATCCTTTGTGCCTCTGTAAAAGAACAAATTTCCTTCCTTCAGGGTCAGTAGTTTTTATGATTTTCTTTTGACTTCGATGAGACCGATGATATCCCATTTTATCTTCTTTGCTTCATTGAGTAGTTCCAGCTGTCGTTCTTCACTCTTCAAACTGCGGCAGTTGTATGTGGCGAATTGCAGGGTAGTAGTTATTTTCTTTTTGATTTACCTCTTTAGTGCCACCACCTTCCGGACATCCAAATAGGCGGTATGGTGCTGTTACGTCCGGATAAATTTCCATTAAAGAAGCTTATCATGAAAATTGTACTTGTATTTTGCGGGATCAGGACAATAATTCACCAGGCTATCCTGCTGCCATTTGATGAATGCCACTTTCATTATTTGGCCCGAGATATTGTTGAAGCCTTCTTAGAATGGTTGAACCTGGGCTATGCATCGTCTCCATCTTCCGTTAACAATCCTCCGCCGCGATGAGGCGGTGGGTAAACCCAGCGCTTGGGAATGTCGTATAAGGGGTGATATTATGTCGAACTGCGAAGACATCCAGGGATTCCAGGCAAATCCGATACGACCTACTTCAATATCGATTATTTTGACCCGATTCCAAACAATTTTGAATCGATCATTTAGAACCGATCTTTGGATAGGATGCATCCAACCGATATTTTGATCTGATTCATCCAACCGATATTTCTATCCGATTCGATGAATCCAACCGATCTGTTCTATGCAATACGGATGTATATCTGATGAGATCGGTTGAGTAGTTTTTATTGGTTTTTTATCGTCTATTGGTTAGAATGGTCACGTGACACTATTGCTATCCAGATTTCAAAGATGTTTTCTTGAATGACAACAGTAGGTTCGTAGTTTTAAATCATAGTTTTGGAGTTATTTGTCATCGCTACATAACGTTTTCTATACATATATCTTAAAAATGTTAATATTGGTTTATATTGTAACTATCGCTTCATTCTAGTACGCTCAGACATGAGGTCTCAACTTTTCTGTTGTGATTGTCTTCGAGAGACTGTCGGTTGAGTTTGAGCTGCTATGTTTTTCGAAGAAATTTCTTGCGAATCTTCGTCACCGACGACTAGAACGACCGAGAGTTATATTCTCTATAATTTACGGCTTTATATTAATGTTTATTTGCATTTCTGTGATTAATTATTCTGTGAGTATTGCATTTTTTTCGTTGGATTTCAGGCGACAACCGTCTGAAATTGACTTGGAAGAGTTTTTTTGATAGGCCTATCCTAAGCCTAAAATCATTCTCGGCTCTTTTAAAACAAATGAAGGGAAGTTACGTCCACCGAGGAATCGGTCATTGCATCTCCAGATAAACATGTTTATGACGACTTTGAGAGTTTTGCAAACGTTAGATTTCTGGTTGTTATAGGAGATGATATGAAAGTACAAATACAATGGTTTGTTCGATTATGAAGAAAGTGACTGATGTCATTGCAGGGCTCAGCCGGATCTTCTCATAGTTGCTGGAAGAACAAGGGGCATCAATAGACATTTTAAATGTGTGGTAAATTAAATTATTTATGTATTAACGATTGCGTTGAAAATGGAACCTTGATATTGAATGAAAATATTTTAGTTTTTCAAATATATCTTTTATTCCCACGGTGCTTCAAAGCGTTTTATAACGCTTTAAAAGTAAGGGATACCCTTAGAAAAATCCGTTTTTTTTTACTGTTTCATTTTATTTCAATCGTCACATTTAAAAATATTAATGTATCATAAAAACATTTCAAAGAGAACATGTTTAAGTAGCTATAAAACGTGTAACGGAATAAAGGGAGCATTTAATGATTTTAAGCCGATGGAAAATGAAGGAATTTATTAATATCAAAATAGCCATTGAATTTTATTCTATTAAAATAAATAGCCTTTCATCTTCGTGGGAAACCATACCGAAAGTAACAAATGTTGTTAAGTAACATTAAATTTTGTCGTCTTCCCTACAACCAGAGCAAAGTTTTATTATCTTTATAAAACAGGATTCAAACGTAATTTAAATTCCATTGAGATTACTTACTGCTCTCAATTTTGGATTCTATTAGGTTTCTTTTCGCGAAAATTATAATAGTAAACTTCAATTGAAAAGAAACCTTACAGCACCACATAGCTTTACCAAATACGGCTTCGGTCTAGCGGAATGCCAGCTAAAAGAAATGTATGCACATTTTGTCCTTTTTCTCATTGACGAAACCAAGGTAATTAAATATTAAATAAGGACGCTCCCAGAGATTTTTGAAATTGATTTCAATCCTAAAATTTGTATTGATTCCATTTTTTCTGCGTTAAGAGTTACTCCCTGCGCGAATTTTCTACGGTATGTGAATTGTGTATACAATGTGATCAGTGCTGTACAACAGTGTGCATTATTTACATTACATACTTGTTATTAGTCGAATGTAATAGTCAAACATTATGTCACTATGCATTTTCTGCTTAGTGCGCTAAATATTTGGAAGAATTTAATCAGCTTAAAAAATGAGTTATGAAAGCAGAGCTTAAAATTAAAACCATATTTTTCTCCGTTGCATCCTCAAGCGTAATGGGAATCTAGATTTTTTAAAATAACTGTAATCTGACCTTATGGGTTATGACATAAGAAAACACATATCAATTAATTTTAACAACGCAGTCAATTAATGGAATTTTATAGAAAATTGGGAGATAAATAGAATATTTCGGTTGCTAAACCATATTTAAAAGTACACCTTTTTTGGGATTGTATTTGTATTCATTAATACAAAATATAATTTGATGGATATTTATTTCATTTCATAGAAATAGTGAAAAAAAAGTGAAAAGTCTGAGTAGAGTAGCCATGTGTAGATTTTTGCTATTCCATCACCTTATTTTAAGAGTCGTAAAGCTGTAAGTATATTGTAAAACTGAAAAACGACCTGAATTTATTTGAAGCATGATTCCTCATTCGGCCGATATGCAAGAGGAAACGAGTAATCATATAGCACTTGCAATTTTTATCAATTTCTGCACAGGACACTTCCGATGCACCTATATTCTACTCCTGGAGCAAACGACCCCAAACTCCCGCAAAAGTTAACTTAAAAACAGAAATACAAGTATCTACCTAAAGTTAGCTATTACGAAATATTTGACTTGTACCTTTTATGTCGAAAAGACTATTTATTTAAGTTAATGCTACCTTATTATTATGAAAATTTTAGGCGTATAGTTCCGAAATTCTACGGTGCTAATCCTTTCACCTCTAAGTGAAAGGTGTAAGATGTTGTCGAAGCTACATTTTCTAGTACCGAACTAAGTAATAGTGGTATTTTGCTCCATGAAAATTTTTTAAGTTCTGAAGAGACAAACGAAAACTGCACTTTTGCTTGTTATACCTCATTTAATAAATTGTACATGTATTTTTCGTTTACATTTGTTTACATTAACCGTACAAAACATCTTCTAAATCACACAAGATAACACTAAAACTCAAATTATACATTTTCTAAGAAAAATCTAATCCTAAAACACGGATTATAATCGATACATTGAGAGGCTTTACAAAAATAAAACATTTTAACTCTCCTGAATCTTTCACAAAATGCAGCAGTGGAATTAATATATATTAATATTCGGTTTGAATGCTATGACAATATGGTCGCCTTTTACAAATTATCTCCGTAAAACGATTAAAAAATCGTTTTAAGTTCCTAGAAATTGATCGTTGTGCTTCGGGAGAAAATTCGCTTGCTTCATAAACAAACGACTTGTAAACGTTGCTCGTAGATCCACTTGGAGCACATTTACTCCAACCAAAAGGCATACAGTAAATATACGTAGTGAATTTTTCACTCCTCCTTACTGTGGGTGTTTTCCCGCATATTAGGGATTTTTCCTTTAGCAACCTTCAGTTGAACTTTATCTTTAGTTATAATTATTACATTGAACACAAACATGTAATAACAGTTGAGGTTAGTTGGCAGAGAAAAGAACTTAACCTAGCCTTTACAAGGAGTTCTATTATCAGACCACAAGTACTGCGGCTTGGGTTATATACGACTGCTTCTGTATGTAATATAGATATATTCTTTCGCGGATACTACTTTTTATTTGTAGAGCAAATTTAGTCATGCATTTTGTCAGGGGGAATTAAAGATGAGGGGAAAATGTAGGAATGTTAGCGGCACACATATTCCGCGCAGACATCCGTATAATCCTTTCTCTGCCCCATCGATCGAACTCCGAGCGCCCTGAAGCACGCATTGGACTGCCAATACCGGATGCTTTGAGGGTAGTTTTTCCCATTCCCCGATTTCCCCAACCATACTTATTGCCATATATACAGGCTACTTGCGCATTTAAAAACAAAAGTTAAAAAAACATACATTGACAAAGTAGTATCAAAATAGAAATTACGATCTAGTAATATTGGGGAGAGTTGCCTATATTGAACCGGCATCGGCACCTAATTTGTACCACCTCCGTAAAATGGAAGAGCATCGTTTCTAGCGAGATTTGTCGTGCATAACTGCAACCAGCCGTTACTAGACGCCGACATCTTTTAGTCGTCATCTTTGTGCGTTCTAAAACGGTCTGTTTGTGAGAGAGTTAAAAAAAGAGAGAGAGAAATGGCGGAGTTGCCTATATTGTACCGTTTGCTGTTCTCTTTATTTTACCGGTGCAATTTAGGAAACCGTAGTTCTTTCAAATAATGATTTATACTTTTAAAATAATGAACGTAGATGAACCAAATTTAGCTGCGGCAGTATAAATAGAGATAACGGTTTTAATGCCTGTGTATATAACGTACCGAAGACAACTATAAAAATGCATGCTGAAAATAAGAACAAAAGTTCAAATGGGGAAATAAAAATATATGGTCGCAGTAAAGTGTTTTTTGGAAGAAACTGAAGCGAAATCAGAGCAACACATCGTAAAATATGAAGAGATATTTGGTTTAATCTTATCCGATGATAGAAATCTTGCATTTGACGTCGCAGGAAAGGAACGGAATTGCTCATGTCGTTAACGTCGAAAAACACATTGCAGGCAAAAGATGGTTCCATGCTTTGCATCCTAAATGGTCATGGAGTCTGCTTCACCCATGGCTCGGGCCATAGGATTCAATAAACAAAAGGTTTACAAGTACAGTAAAATATATTAATTGGATTGATCTGAACTGAAATGGATTTATTTAGCTTCAATTGAGAAAAGTAAATGTGTGGTCCAATTTAGGAAACCACTGGTACAAATTCGGAAACCAGTTTCTGATAAAAATTATAAATTCAGAAACATTTTGAAATAATGTTGTGATTTTGAACATTTCAATATCGGATTATATGTATTACTTCACACTGAAAAATCTAAATTAGTTTCAATCACTGTGTAACGATCAATTTGAGTGGTATAAAATAAAATGTAAAAAGTGGTGCAATATAGGGAACTCTCCCCTATGGCTTTACCTTTACGAACCACCTCCGAGAAAGTTTGATCGAGATCACGGTTACTGTGGTGGTAACCTCTTTTTTAACTTAAGAAATCACCAACCCCTCTCCCCTCTTCACTTAACCCTCAATACGTGAATTAAGAAAAAAAAACTCCCTCTATTTCTCTATGTGCACCTGAGAATGGCTAAAAGGCCGAAATAGTCGAAATTAACACGTCTTCTGGAATATAAGGGGTCTTTAATCTCCAATAGCCGAGTATTTCGGCGTTACTCATCTCATTCACTGGCATTCGGGTACGGTGATCTTTTCTTGTTTTCTATCAGAGACTTAAAACCTATAATTCATTAATATCCGTGTTCCAAATTTTCCTTCCTCTGGAATATAAAAATACAAAGCGGACGAAAAGGGTGAAAATCATATTTTTAATCAACTTATAGTGTTCGTGTAATAACAATAACAATACGTGGGGTTATCACACGTGCTGGCGGTGGGTACATCGCCGAAGTCCTCTCAATGATATCAATTGTTTTTTTATATTGTAGGCTTATGATTCCCAGAAAACACAATTTTATTACGCAATAACTCGTTTTACCATGTGGGCGGACGAAGAGGGTCGGGAGTGGAGGAAAAGTGGTGGGGACGCACGCGGATGAGCATCGCTGAATTTCTGCTTCTTCTACCTTGGATGAAAACTTTACGGGAAAGTAGTGTTTTTATTTTTATAGTATCGTTTCCATGATATCACATATATCTTAAAGTTTTAAAATATTACCGTGTCTTATATGTTTTGCTTATTACGGAGGTTCGCTTCTTAGAACGGCCAAAGACATCGAAAACATTTTCATGACATTCTTTACATATTATACCTAAAAAGCGACAATATGACGATTTCCTTTAATGTTTTCGTCTACTCTAATCGAAATGCTGTCCATCCATTTCTGGAATTTGCTTTAGCTACTGTTGATATTGGCCAATTTCTCGTTGCGTCTCTCAGATATTAATTTAAATAGCGAAGAAACGGACGGAAAATAAATTAGTATATATAACCGTAAGAAGGTAACAATAAATCAGATGATAAATGAATTTTGGATGACGTCGGAAAGATATATGGTCCAGTGTGATCGATATTCTCCGGTCTGACTTGGTGGAACTCAATACATAATGTCTCTCAAATATGGCGAGTAAACCTATATATAAGATGATATCAATTGCTATCAACTATTCCAGATTCTTTGGAAATTTATAGATTAATGTAATCAGATATCCCAATAAAATTATGCGAATGGCATTGTTACCTATCTTATCCTATTTTGAACAAAATTGGAGTGATGACGAGTTTAACAGATGACGAGTTCTCTCAAGTTCTAAGTTACTTTTAAGAGATGCGACAGAGGAAATCCAAGTTTAACAAATCCTAAGGAGTGCAATTAATAATAACAGTTTACAACTTACCGCAAATCAAAGCCTTTCGTGGTTATGGTAGTAATAACTTGAGTCAAACGCTATGAAATGAAAGCAGAGTTATGTGTAGCTACGGCAGGTGAATTATCTTAGTTGGGGAACAAACCACAGACTTCTGCATGGCAAACGAGCAACTACGCTACCGAAACATAAATTAGTCAGTACAACTTTATGTGCTACACAATATTTTAGTACATCTTTTTGACTTTGATTGGTGTACTTACAAATTGTTTTTAACAAGTCAATTGTTTGTTATATTTTTACGCATTTAGAAACATTTCAAAGTATTTTCTTCAGTATATATTATTTATAGTGTATTTTCTTTGTATAATCTGATATTTTTAAGAGACATTAAGTATCACTTTCCTCTGTTTTTTATTTTTTTCGCAAGTCCTTCACACCTTTCTCCCGCGCGGCTGTTTTAAATAATGTTTCGAATCATCCACTTTAGGATTTTAAACCCAAAAACTAAACAATAAATTTGGATGACTTAAGTTTCCGTTTTGCTCGAATACAACGTTATGTAACTATTAGACGCTCATTGTTGGCGCGCAGTATCATGTCAGTTTCACCCACGTGAAATGGGATTATGTTCAACGCACGTGGACCTTCGAACTGCTCTTAGCTACAATTTTCGACTGAAAACGTGAACTCGGAGGAACACAAGACGTTAAACAAATGACCAGTGGGTCCCACATAGCTGTAAGTTACGATTCCGAATAGCCAAGAGCATGTGTGAGGCTGCGATAACTGAAGACCATCTGGAGAATACCTGTGCAACGGGAGATGAATTATGGATAGCGAGTAGTATGAAAGGTAATAAAAGAAAGGTAATGGGAAAAGACGATCGAAAGTATGTTTATTGTGATGATTGAACAGAGTGGGCGAGGGAAGATAATGGGGCCTTTGTGTGAGGAATGACGGACGAGATGAATCATAGAGGAGTGAGGAGAATAAAGCAATAAGAGAAGCGGAACTAATTGGCGCATGAAGAGGATTAGCTTTGGAGCAGAGACGGAAATGAAATAAGTCGGGATGAAGTTGATATAATTGTGTTGGAGGAGGAAGAAAAAAGGATAGGAAAGAGGAAGGGGATGGGGAATTTCCCGATCACAAAAATGCGGCGAAGGGAAAAGTATTGGAGAGGGGGATCGGAATGTTTATAGAGGTGATCGGATTGGTTGATGTATGGCGTGAAGGGAAGTGATGAAGCGGAAAGAGTTGAATCATAGGTAAATAAGACCGGTGGAGAGAAAAGTGATTCGAAACATAGGATCGGAAGATAAAATAGAGTGCTCTCGTCGGAGCTTTTGGCACCTGCGATTCATTCGCAGACCAGCGGGAGGGAATTCCCCTGTATGCTCTTTTACCACGACATCTTTTGGGAATGGTGAAGAGTAATATAGCAATGTAGAGAGTTCCTTGGATGTTTATCATTGTATGGGTATACCATTACAGAGAGACAAGGCATCCACGTAGTTGAAGCGTTATTTGAAGAAATTTTCTGAAAACTGGAAGGATATTTAATGGAAATGTAAGTATTGAGGAAAAATTTAAGCCAGAATATAAAACGTGCGAAGTTAATGTATATATTCCCACCCATCGTTGTTAATTTAAATGATCATAATTTAAACATTGTATATTTACTATAACACGCATTTTCACCGAATGTATATACTTTGCGAACACTGGTATTTATAATATCTTACATTATTGATCAATGATCACTAGTCACCTACCTTCTAGATTGGTAAGACGAAAAACATCTTGTGTTAATCATGATATTTCGTAATATAATATCCCCATATTTTAACCTAAGATACATAATGAAATTCATTATTAATAAGTGAATATGTATGAATATTTAATTTCGATAAACTGTATTTTCTCTAGCACGTGAACTTCGTTAATTGAACTTAAAAACTCGACGCTTTACTACAGGCACAGAGAAGACTAATTTTTGGGATGATTTTACGATTACACAATTCCATCCGACTGTAGAAAAGAGCGAATTTGAGCCCCCATTATCATCGTGACTTAGTTTCTAAGTCGGAACTTAATAGTTTACTCATTAGGGAAGCATTGCCAAAACCCTTAAAAGAAAATAGCAAGTAATAAAAATAACGATTTCATGAATTAATTGATTACAAAGTCTACGATCATTTTGCTGGATAAAATTTCGCTGTGTACATCTCAAAATTTTAAATAAATATGAGCCGATTCTATTGTTATTAATGATCATTCGGATAAGTTTGTCAAATTTGATCTTTGGCTGAGAGATCTGGACCATGAAATTACGGGAGTTCGAATTGTATGCTTCTCCGAAAGCACTGCCATTTACGAAAAAAGTTAATAAATTTTAAAACACATAATAGAACTCTTTGAAAGAGTTCCTTTGAGTAAGAGTGGACAAAAAGTGGAAAAAAATACTTAATGTCGTCAGGAGTTAATATCGGAAGCAATGAGACAAAAAATTAATTCCGTTCAAAATATTCGTAATGACTTGGAAGAAACTCGGATTAAAACTTATGAGCACCAAAGCAGCCGAATCTTAAAGATCTTCTAATGAAGATATCAACGTATCCAGCAACCGATTCCAAAGAGATGAAGCTGTTAGATAAATTCCAAGATAAAAGAGGAAGAGGCTTGATAGGAACAAAAGCTGGAAATGGAAAAAGAAGAATATAATGAGGATGAAACACAATGGTAGCCATAGCAGGGATAGCAAGGAAGAGATTCCCAAAACAGAACTCTTGTTATGTTGGGAAACTTTTAATGAAAATTCACCAGAATTCACTCTGCGATAATTCGTATCCCTTGCTGAAATTATTTTCCTTTGAAGTTGATTATTACTTATAACTTTTATATTTGCTCACAAGCTAGTATATCATTACTTTTATCTTCATGTGCAGATTCTTGAACCTATGTATACATGAAAATAGGTAAAAAAAGTTAACCATGAAGTACTCCAATTCATAAACTCCCTCCTCATTCGAAGCGTCACTTTGGATTTCTAAAACTGTCGCTGTGATATTATTATTCAGCGGTATTTTAACCTGTTTATTCAATCAACCAGTTAAAAAGAATGGAATTTGTGTCTTGCTATTAACACCAAGGTGTAAGATAATGGGAGAGAAAGAAGAAGAATGGCTATTATCGCAAAGATGTATGGGGATGAAAAGGCTAAATGGGAAATCCCGGATTTTTTGTAGAAAGCATTGCTATGCTCACCTGTCCGTTTGAAAAAAATCCTCCCACGTTTACAGTGTTGCAATCGTTACAGTTTAATGTGTAAATTCCAGATTTATTAGTTGGGTCTACCCGGTCTTTTCCGTTACAAAGAAGTGGTCGTAAATTGCGACTCATGTAATGAACAGGACGTCGGGAGTCTGTGCAGAGAACCTTGGAGCATTTGTAGCTGTAATCGTCAGTAAGATTTATGTAAAACCATTTGGTTGAAGTATCAATAATATTCGTTGGGGATAAATATTTCCCGTAGGGCTAAATTTCATTGTTTCTTTTGTAGTAGTTTGATGATGAAATCAGATGAGTAACCGTTACTGGAAGCTATAAATTGAATTTTTTTAATTCGTGATCAAAATTCTTGGAGGACATTGAGATATGAAGGAGTCTATGAATTAGCGAATGAAAAGCTGCGATTTTATGGGAGTATGGATGATTAGAATCTGAAGGAATAGCATGGTCTGTGTAAGTTGGTTTTCTGAAAATGGAGAAGGAAGTTTGGGTTTTTGAGATTGTTATAGTGATATCTAGAAAATGAATGGAGTGGTTAGTTTCAAGTTCATTACTGGAAGTAATAGAAGGGTGGATGGTGTTTACGAAGGAAACAAACTGAATGAGTTGTCGGTTGGTACCTTTCCATATGCACAGAGCATCGTCAACATAACTAAACCGTTCCACAAAATTTGTTAGAAGATTACAGTTGTTATCAAGTAAACATTTTCAAAATGGTTCATAAAAATTTCAGAAATAAGAGGTCATAACGGTGATTCCATGGCCAGTACTTTTCTTTGTATATAAAATTTACCACGCAATCGGAAATAATTCCGACGAAAACGTACACTAAGTAAGTTTAAAATGTCATTAACACAGTCTGAAGTCATACGGTTTGCCACTAGTATCTTCTCCATAATGTTCATGGCTTCATCGACTGGAACGTTGATGTCTAAATTGTTCACATCGAAGGACACGAGTTTACAATCTGGTGGGACGGATACAATATTAAGTGTATCGCTCAAGTTTACGCAGTTTTAATGATGTGCTTCGACTAGAAGAGACCTAGATTAACTAGTAAATTGCTTAATTTGAAAGCCAACTTATGGGAAGGTGAGGAAACACTCGAAACAACCGGGCGTGTGGGTATATCAGCTTTATTTACATTGGGGAGGCCGTATAACCTCGAGGGGAGTGTGTTCACATTAATCAGACAGTATTTTACACAATTGTTCAACATAATGGATTTCGTCACAGATTTACTAACACGAGCTTGATGTTTTGGGGTGGGGTCACACGGAACTTCGATGATATAATTACTCGTCATAAAATTGGAGCACTTATTCACAAAACTCTTCTTGTCTAGGATGACCACACAGTTGCCTTTGTCAGATTTACTGATAATGAAATTATCTTTGTCAACTGTATTTTTAATACTTCTAATAGTATTTAGGTTGGTCATTTCATTAAATTTAGGGCGTGGAAGGAAAGCCAGATGAAAAGAGACAATATCAGCACACTTATACTTTAAAGGTAGTTGATTCGAGGCGACGATTTCACAATCTGCTGCAAGGTCCGCAAAGCCTTTAGCAGTTTTGGGAAGCGGAGGGTGAAATTTCAAAACTTTCTTGAGATCAGGCTTTTGGTCGTTGAATTGATGGCGAGAGTGGTTGAGGACTCTATCATGAAATTTGTGAGGAGGGGGACGTTCACTAGCATTATTGGGTTCGTGTCGGAACTGATGAGCGGTGATATTAAGTAGCTTTTGGTTGAGACACTTACGTTTCTTCTTGGTAAGATCTTTGGTCAATTGCCTTACTTGATCTTCGAAAAAGCAAGATCTCAGGACGATGTAGGGGATGAGTGAACTCGGTTCTTTACAGGAAAATGTAGTAGAAAAAATTGTTGCGAATACCAGTGTTGAAGTTCGTTCCTTAGTCAGGAAATCTTAGCAGTACTGATGGCACGAGGAGCAGATGGAGAAGTGGCCTTCGTCGGGTAGTTCAAGTAGGTTTCACGTACTAATATTCACTTTCATTAACGTTCTTAGATAGCCGTTACGTATGTTAAATAAAATTATAGCGCTCGCAAAGACAATCTTATGGGAATAGCATCACGTTTATGAGAACGAATAATGCTGTTAGTGCCAAGAATGGCAGAGGATTACCGAAGATTATGTTTAGATCCGTCTTAAATAATACGTATATTGTCATTGAGATTTATCTGATTGCAATATGGATATAAGGTCAAATATCGGGCCTAAGAATGAAAATATGATCCTTAAGTTTATTAGTAAAAGACGAAGAAAAAACAGAACTGGAGAGAATCAAAATTATTAATAAATAATAGATTATTTATTATTACAATGTTTATTAAATTGATTAATTACATTAAAAATTAATGTAAATAGTATTTTAATTCAGATAGCACCGGCGTGTGATGCGGGGTTACCTATAATCAGCTATCAGTTTCAGATAAATTATTGTATCGAAACTAACCCTTTTCTATACGAACCCCATTAGTGAAGAGTAACCTATATTGTTCCAATGCCTAATTTATAGCACCTCCGTAAAATGGGAGATCTTCGATTTTAGCGAGATTTGTAGCGCGTATCTGAAATTAGGCCTTACAAGACGCCGAAATTCCAGTCGTCATTTTGTGCGTTCGAAAACGGTCCGTTTGTGAGAGAGTTACTTCTTTCGCAGTTTGAAACCAATTTTTTCTGCATATCGCTAAGGGAATGGTCGCTAGGAAACCACTAGTACAAATTATGAGACCAGTTTCCTGATTTGTACCACTTGAAGATATTTATAAATTTATAAATATTTTGCTTTAAACGGTGTAATTTTGAATATTTTATTATCAGATTCTATGTATTACTTCACACTGAACAAAATACAACAATTTCAATCACTGTACAATAAAAATATTGAGCTTTATATAAAAAAAATGTAAAAAGTGGTACCATATAGGGAACTCTCCCGAAAGCACGTGCAAGATAAAAACCAAACTCCGTGAATTTCGGGTCAAAGACAACTCAATATCACAGTTGATATCAATAAGAAGGCAATCAGGTTACCGAAAATTCTATATCCAGAAAATTAGAATCAAAGGAATCAGTAACACGAATCGAACGAACGGAAACATCGCATAGTGAAAAATCGATAGTAGAGCATCCAAAAAAAGAACTGAAAAACGAAAGAGAAAAAAAAGTAATTTATGTTCCAGTCATACAGCAGATGGGCCAACAACGTAGAAAACAAAGAGACAATCTGGAGAATCTTCCTCTCCATTTCAATTCACTATAAATAACCAGCAGCGTTATTGTCAAAGCAGCTGGTTTTAGTGGACAAATTGAACAACATTGTCCAAAGAGACTTGAAAAAAGTTAAAAAAAGACTCGAAAGAAAAGCTCGTTCAAGGCTTAGCTTAAAAGGAGCTGGTACAGAGGGAATATTCTTTCAAAGTAGTATGAGAAGAGTGATGAATACTGGCGTATAAAACATGTCCTTTAAACGTACAAGGAAAAATTACAAGTAGCAAAACTTACTTAATAGCAAAGTAACTACATATATATATAGTTACTTTGCTACTATATTGCTACTGTTTACGGATAATTAGTTTTCAAAATCCAGGTTATTAATACCTGCTAGCTTAGGCGTCTAACGAACGACATATTTACAATTAAGGAAATCAGGGATAAGAAAAGATAATCTTGAAGATGTAAAGAGTACTTACTCTATTGTTTTAGGTTGATTTCCGTTAAAGTGAAAACAATGTTCGCTAACATACAGCCTATATACAGCTATAATACAGCCGAAATATTTTTCTTGTGAATTTATTCGGTTACCCGAAGTTTTGCACCACTGATTGAGATTCTTCAGATCATTTTAAATTTAACCGATTCTCTGCTGACTTCAGAATCAAGAAATAAATGCGGCAGCATAACGTGATCCCAACCTCATCAAGCGTGAATTACAGTAGTCGGTCCACTTTTAAAGAAAAATGCGAAACTCGGGTGTCGAGGAAGATCTAATCCCCACTTGTGGAGTATTTGCGTTGGAAATCTGCCTATTTCAGTTGCCTGCTGGAATGAACTCGTCAATAAAAGAACACTCGGCGTTAAACATGGTGAAATACCATTCCCAGTGGCAGATATTGAATCTTAAAATAGTGTGATAGGCAATCTATATAACTACGAGCCAGATAATGGAAAACCAATGATCATGATATCGCCTGAATCCAAGTATTTCTTTACATTTGTTGTTTAAGTCCTTGTGGCAATATCAACGTTACAGAAATTAATTCAGCTACTGCCAAGCATAATTATCTGAATTATTTGAAGAACTAGAGCAGGGGTACTCAACCTGGTGCCCGCGGGCACCCAGGTGCCCGAAGCGACCTCGTACAGTGTCAAACTAAGGTAAAAAGATTTTTTATTTGCTACAACATTATTTCTTGGGATTGCACTATCGGGGATAGAGTGGAGGTTTGGCGGGGAAAGGGTCAGAAACTTGGTTGTCCTGATCTTGGGTTTCGTAATCATTTTACCCCTCTTATCGCCTATGTCCAGATTAACAAGACGCGTATCTATTTCATATTTAGTTCATTATGCGAATACGAAGATTCAGCTCGGCTCAGCTTAACAAGGTATCAAACTTGTAATCAAGGACTGCTGCTTTTCAGAACGCAGCGGTGCACATGAAGCGAAAACCTTCAAACCAGATGTATTCTTTAATTAACGTAATGCAATGTAAAACTTTAATCAACGTAATGCAATCACAGACAACAAATATGATATTTGATAAATACAATGTATTGCATTGAGGATGTCATGGCTGTTGGTTTGCTATGTTTTATCATATGCAAATAACATATCCTAAGTACAGATGTAAACTTTGTGGTAACAGTGATAGTCGGATCTATGTGGTATAAATGTGTTAGAGGGAATACCGCGGGGGAAATTTATTATTTATGGATTGAATCTTACTGTGTGTGTGTTCTGTTACGGTTTGTATATCCCTATTGTGTGTCTTACTTGAATGTATAGGGGCTGCCACCTAGCAGTAGTCTAACTCCAGCATATATGTAATAATAATAATTAATGAAATAAGGTAACTATAATTATTCGCTTGATACATTTTGCTAACGATGAATGCAACAAATTGAGTTAATCCTGCAGTGGTACTAAATGGCAGCTACAACAAAGTGGAGCTAATCTAATAACTCCATGTAAACAGATATATTGACGTTAGAGGGTCGTTCTTCCAGCTGTAGTGTACCATCGGAAAAAAAGCTGACACTTCCTCAATTTTGCTAATATTTACACCGGATGAAGTGCACTCGATAGCCGAAAGTTAAAACAATCCAAGAGCAAAACACGTTTTTACTATTTTACAAAGTGTCAGGGTGGTCACCTTTAAGATAGTGATTGGTATGAGACGTAGACAAGGCAAGCTTTTCATCAATGCACGGTAACATCGAATAAAAAATATTTCTATGTATTTTTTTCGATGAAACACAAAATAATCCCGAAAATAAAAAAAGAAACTGTGAAAAAAAATAATAATAAAATAACAAAATAGGATAAAAATCCGAGAAAGGCAATGCAGCCATTTAATGAATCAAGATTATAAACAAAATATACGGATGAAAATGATTAAGAACAGGGACGGCTCAAGAGTTGTAATGACAGGTCGCAACCTCGCGTATAAACAAATCATGTTTCCAAATTCGGTGTCGATTTTGAATTTTTACGAACGATGAAAAGTACAATCCTGGCCAAAATTAACGCAGCACCTGCCGTAAGGATCGCTAGGGAGGTGCTGCGTTAATTTTGGCCAGGAGTGTACAAAGAAGAAATATATTATGTAAAAGTGTAACATAAAATAGGGCAATTATAGTTCCTAAATGCGTAAACGCAAGTCTGTTTGCAAATTGGTGAGACACGTCATCACTTTGGTGGACCAAAAAGTAGGCGGTAAAACGACCTTAATATAAACAACCCTAAAACTTTTTTAAATAAAAAAAAATGAAAATGAACTTCTCGTTAATAAAGTTAGAAAGATCAAAATTTTACGATGGACAAGAAAACCAAAAATTAATTACTTTTCATAAGGTTAAAACATTCTTGGAGACATCATGAAAAAAAGAAAACAACTAGGTGTGCTCACAACTGGAAGGGCAAGATACTTCAATGTAACGGAGGAGCGTAAATGAATCGAAAGGGTAAAGACAAAGTTCCACGCTCAACAAAACGTATAACCTTCCTTTTGTAAAGACAAAAACAGTGTATTTTCTAATGCATTTTTTTTAGCATTCACAGCGTTGTTAATATATTTGATGTAGAGTAACAACGCACAGAAATTACTGAAAGAATATAAAGACAAAACAGGAAACAATGCAAACATTTCCAGAATGTAGGACGTCAAGATACCAAATGACGTTATGGTGCATCGAGAATAATTGTAAAATATATTTAAATGGAGGAGTGAAAAGAACAATTGCATACACGATGAATGCTATGAAAATCAAAACATTGCATTCAGTGCAGCGATGAAAGTTTCTTTTTCGAGGACATTCTAAGATTAAAAAAGAAAAACAATACTTAGAGACCTGATGAGATTTTCACTAAAAGTACTTTAATTTGCATACAAAAGAGAGGGAGATAATGAACTAATTGCACAGCGTAGAAGGAAGCTATAGAACCACTTGAATGGATTATGAAGAAGATAGGAACGACTACTTTTCTAGAGAGCGAGTTAAATTTGAGAATTCAATTTCAGATGAGAAGGTGGAAGGTACAAACATTGCCAGAAGGCAAATAAATGATTTATGAAGGATATTAGTTTTTGAATGAGCATTTCTTTGAAGGTTTTATAATTTTTATTATCATAGGGATTTGAAAGAAACTTTATCTCATTACACAACTTCGCCGCTGTCTTTTTCCTTCGACGTGTATTTTCTCCATCGACTTCGTTTAGGTCTCCAAATTGAATTTCTCTGGAGATCTTCCATTTCAACAGAGGACATTTCACCAGCTTGAATCCTAAGATACCACGTATCCAAGTAATTTAGGCTCTTCGTGAGACTGCATTCGACAATAAGAACAATTCCCTGTATCCAATTACCGATTCCCTCTTCTATTCGATGCATTATTTTAGAGTTCTGCTTGCCAATGGTAAACTTGACTTTGATTTCGGAAATAAAGCCTTCGAGCTAATATTAACTAGAAGAGCAAGAAACTGAGCTAATGCACTAAGATAAAACCAATGAACACTGCAAATATTAAAATTAATCTTTTCGGTATCCCTTTCACGCTACACGTTTAGCAATTATATGATAAGATGTAAAGTGATTTTTTGGATTATTTAATAGTTTTCTATGTCAAGACTTGTTTACTGTATCGTTTACTTCGATTACATTATTCGTTTCATTCGACTATGAACAACTTTGAGGCACGCTATTATTTGACTTAAATTATAGATCTATTTATATTTTGATGTATGATAGAATTTATTTATGTTTTATGATCCTATATCTTATGTATAATATGTATAGTGTGTTTCCCACCCGTCTTCGGGCGAATGCCAGGCTTAAAATCATATTTATGTTCACCTTAAACGTTGCCACCTGGCCAGACATGCAGCATGAATTTAAATAAATAAATAAATGATTTACTTCATAGATTATTTCCATTTTATATTCACTGGGGTGAAAATTAATTTAATGGTACATGTGGAATTCAGTGAAATATATTTATCTAATTATACGAATTTTAATTATATCTGATTAATAAATCAAATAACGTCTCTTAAAATGGATCTTATTCCCCTCAGTGAGGTATTATATGAAAATAAATTTTGAAAGATCGCCTTACTTTCCCGCCATACATTTCCCGCTACGCATTTCTCGCTGTAGTGGACAACGGTCCTTACTAAGCTATTAGGATGAACATTGTCCCGCGGATTAAACTTTCTTTACGTAGGATCTTATAATGAAGTTGTGTAACGAACGGCGAAAGGATCGATTTGGTTTGCATTTTTGTGAGTCATATGGGCAAAAGATATGCGCTATCCTCTCAACTAGGAAGTACTAGTAGGAAATTGTGTAGCTAGGTAACTCGCTTAGCGGGTAGCGGTCTATGCTTGAGCAGATGGTCTTCATTTACGTCAACATAAGATACCCTCTCTATCGACGATTTGCAAGGGGTGGTTCAGCCTAATCTTCTCGTAAATAATTGATTTTTATCTCTCATGCAAAATTTACCCTGATAATCAACTGCTCCAAGAATCTTTTTTCGTATTTGTTCTGGCTGTACTCGATTGACTTGGTTTGCCAAAGAAGTTTTATATCTTCTACATATTTAGAGAATCTATTGTCCTAGTTATTCAGAAAGCATGATCAAAGCATTAAGATTAAATTAAGATATTTATAAAAACTTACTTGTATGTCAACGGCTGCTTAGGAAGTGCTGAGTACTATTTGTGATGGGGAATCTACCTAGAATCTTGATCTATATATAGATTAGCTCAATTTTTTCCAGGATGCTTTATCCCAAATTTGTCATGATTCTTTCAGAGAGAAATGAACGAGTTTTTCCAAAGGCGAACAAATTGTCCACCTAGATATCCGAGAGACGTAGATCAACAAATTTACTATCGAATTTAGTACTAAATAGCACATAAAACGGATTTTTATCGAATTAATAATAAATGCATCTCAATTCTATTGTTATAATTTTATCGGCTCTGCCAAACTTGTGTATATTTATACAAATTAACAGAATTATTAATACGTCTTTTAATATACTTAAATTATGCAACTTCCGTAGTAAGAAATTCTTTAAAGATACTTCATACTTTAAAATCACTAACTATTTTAGATCGCTAATCACATTTTTTTTTAACAACTTACCTTTTTAAAGAATGGAATTTTGTAGTCAAGTCACGGAGAACCAAAAGAATTAGAAAATACGGATTAGCGAGGATCAATCGATCATTACTTATACCAAAAGTTTGATGACTGACAATGCAATTAAATATTGATCGATACACATATGAAGAACGCCTCCATATCATGAGAATTGTCCAGAAAGAAGGAAATTTGGATGCCAAAGAATTTGAAAGAGAACATATATCGAATAACCAGCGAGGTGATGTTAGATTGGTTAAATAGGTAGGTATTTCTTACTGAATCGTTTCTAGAGGTATAGAAATGGATCTAGTACCATAAATTATATTACCATAAAAATCAAGGGTGATGACGGACATCCAGTCCTAAACGAATAATTACTTTGTTAAAGGTTATGTTACGTATTTGTCGGGATAAAAAATTTGAATGTTGTATATTATGAGCTGCTGATTACGAGATACTATATCTGGTAGTTGCTATTGACAACGACCATTTACCATCAAACGGATTTGAAAGAAAACGACCGTTATAAGATGATAGGTGTGGCACGCTAATCATGCTGCAAAAGGCAACATGTTAGAAGGCACATTGAGAAATATTAGATAAGAAAGAACTGTTAAATTACTACTGTGTTCACCGGATATTGATTGTTCTGCTTTCCATTTCCTACCGCGCAGACAGCCTGTCCATTCTGGAGAGCGGTTCGTTACTCGCGAAGGTATACAAGATTTTCTTGATGAATTGATCGCATCCACACAGTCAAATTTTTCGTCAGTGGAATTCGTTTATTGGGTGAAACGTGAGAGAAAGTTTTAGCTACCAATGAAGCAATGCAAATACTTTTTTGTTGTAATTTTCAATATAGACCTTACTTTCAACCAAAATTAGTCTTATTCGCTCAGATCATAATCTCTCAACAGCGATTTCAATTAGGGAGAAAATCTGTAATGTTGCAATTTAATTTCCTAGTATGTCTTCAGAGATAATTTTAGACCTGAAATAATTGTGATTAAAGCACTACTATACTGCATCTTTAATGATTCTGCATATCTCATGTGTTCCATGATCTTTTCATGCCATATTAAGATTAAATTTTACCTGCTATATGAGCGTATCTTCTTCAATGACAACAAGAAACGTAGAATATTTACGAATAGGAGTTACGGTATATAGAGATAGAGGCTGATGCTCTTTGTCAAACGTATTCTGGCGAACGAGGATAGTTTTTCAGACAATGGAACGGGGAATCGCCTCAAAGGTAAAGAGGATCTGAATTCAGAGAGCGGAATCTTGTTTATGCAAATAGAAACGAAGGTGAAGCTCAAAGGCGAACTAACTCCTATTACCTTTTGCTTACTGTACGATGCACATCTTTAATAGTTCGTTAATCAATTTTGGGCTTTTGGTAAATATCTTTGGATTCATATTCGATTTAACTTTGAAATAATGTGAATCGGAACGAAAAGCTATAAGCTCCTTATTATACTGAAAATGTATCATGGCACAGGAATTGAAGTAATGATGAGATGAGAGAGAGAGTAGAATATATACTTAACTTTAATTAATTTTTAGAGAGAGAATATATACTTAACTTTAATTAATTTTTAGCTATATTCGTAATCGACCTTTTGGGCAAGATTCCCACACGCATCATCAGCGGAGGTCAAATAACATTAGCACCATTAATGCAATCAATGTCATATTGCGTGTTTCATATTATACGATATACCTTTAATTTTCCTCACATATTGTATCATGAATAATTTTATAAATATTGTATTCTGTAATACAGCATTTACTCCACTTTTACCTCTAGAGAATTTTTGTGAGTGATTATAAGTTTACTTCCTGATTTTTATCTGGTTTTACTCTTTATAGAAACACATCTTTCAACTTCACTCCACCCTCAACCACGAATGAAATACGAGAGCAGATCGGAAAGTAACGCACAATAATTATTTTCCCAAAAAGTTTAATATGTACAAAAGCCAAACAAGTCACAAAATTAACTTACATCTTTTAACCTACTTTTCTACATAGTCACTAATTTTCTTAACACATTTCTCCCATCGTGGTACCAGTTTCAATATTTCCTGTTCGTAGGAGTCCGTTTGTTGGGAGTATAGCCATCTGCGGACTGCTGATTTCACTTACGCATCTGTTGCAAAGAGTTGGCAGCCCAGGAATTTCTTCATGGGACCAAACAGATGAAAGTCAAACTTCAAACTATATCGTCGTGAAATTTCAACATTCCAGCTGCAATACCAGAGTAGAAAAAAATTATTGTGCGTTACTTTCCGATCTGCCCTGGTATTCATCAATCAACCCTCACGACGCTGGTGTCAATCACTATTATTCTTTCCGGAGTAGCTCGTTATTCAAACTAAATCCATAGACGCTAGGTCAGGGCAAATATTCTCCTATTTAAAAAAAATTGTGGCGATTCTAAAGATTTATTTTGAATTCCTTCCCGATAACATCGAAACGTAATAACAAGCGAATGAGCAGAAGTCAAAAATACATTTCATATATGCAGTTTACAGCTTTCCTAATGATCCTTAGTTCGATGCCAGAGCGCCATTTACATTCCTCTATGCATTGCAAAAGGGGTTTACGGAATCTTATTTTATGATCTTCCCGGTATGATATTGACTCAAAACTTTGGTTTAAATAATTCTTAGTACGTACTTCTAAGGCGTTAAATGTATTCACATCTTCCAAAAGGTCCTGGGTTCAGCACCAGATGGCTTTGGTATTTGAAATGTATGGCAGGAATTCCAAATGTTGTATGATTCATTTACAGAGAAGGTGGAATTTTGTTTGATAATATTCCCGATAATCGACTTAGAATTTTAGAAACGGTCAGATTATCCAAAGGAAATAGTTTAATGGAATCTTATCTTAAAAAAGTCCTTGGTTCGACACCAGGTAGCTTGGATACAAAACCGATTTTTACATACATACATTTGGGTTCCTATATCCTAAATTTCCAAACCAAATAAAACTTTGAAAAGTACAGTACTTTAAATATATGCTTGCAGTATGCAAGCTACTTTTACTCGTATGTATTAGAAATCCGGAGAAGTCTATGACCAGGCATGTGAATAGAAATAATAAATTTTTCGTAATCACCGTTTATCTTTTATCTTATGATTATTTGTTCGACGCCTGGGCACCATTTGCATTTTAGAATTCAATTAAACGCAAATACGGAATTTTGTTTGATAATATTCCCGATAATCGACTTGGAATTTTAGAAACGGTCAGATTATCCAAAGGAAATAGTTTAATGGAATCTTATCTTAAAAAAGTCCTTGGTTCGACACCAGGTAGCTTGGATACAAAACCGATTTTTACATACATACATTTGGGTTCCTATATCCTAAATTTCCAAACCAAATAGAACTTTGAAAAGTACAGTACTTTAAATATATGCTTGCAGTATGCAAGCTACTTTTACTCGTATGTATTAGAAATCCGGAGAAGCGTCTATATATAATAGATTTATTGTGGGTGGCGAGTGGTCACTGACCAATGGTCAGTGTTTCGATCCTTTCGTTGCTAGGTTAGGTTTTCAAGGTCTTAATGGATTCGTTACAATAAGGATATATATAATTGTACAATAAATTATGATATATAACAGTTATTTAAATATCTTGCGCGTGTGAGCGCTTCTAGAAAGCTAGGTCTATCTACGTAATATATGTTGCTACATATTTAACTTACCAAAAGTTTTATCACTGTAGTATTTGAAAATTTCAAAGTTTTAGAAACAACTCCTCTACTACTCTTGAATCACATCTCCATTTCCAACACATCGCAGTGTTTTTTTGAATCCATTAACATACATAACTTGTTTAAAAAGTCTCATCCACCGCATCCATACAGCTTTCTCCCCTTGTTTCTCTCCGGTCATTCTCATTCATACATCGTCCTCACTTACTTTCATCAATCTTTTCCGCTCGTCCCCAAAAATGTGGCACACTCATTTCGAATCGCTCATGTACGATATTTCAGTCCATATTCATTTATTACCTACCCGTTGCTGACACTACCCTTTCTGTTTTATCCCCAAAGCTCCAATTGCTGCCAATGAATCTACACGGCTGCTCCAGCAAGTAAGATTGATTACTAAACGATTATGGGAACAGTAGGTGAAGGAGGCAGAGATGACTTCCCAGGTGGATATTAGTTAGTTAACTGGCAACTAACAACATTCTGTCAAGCAGCCTTTATGCATAACCGTTCCCTGAAAATGAGTATTTCGCGAAGTATCTTAATAAAGTTGCAACCATATGCAAATAGCAAGGGAGAACTATAAAAACAACTGACGGATATAACGATTGTATTAACAAACGGTTAGAATAAAATATGCATTCACTACGATTTTTGTTTTAGAATCTTTGCTGTTCGCCTAGGGGCCACCGCCGTGGTTAATTCGCTTTGGATGTTTTCAATAAACCTGGAAAATTAAAAATTCCACACAAATAGAATACAATATTTTCTCAGAAAAGTTCCCACCGGAATTTTATTATTACGTAAAAATAACGAAAAATAGCAATTGACTGCTTCTTTTAATATTTTTTTCTGAGACTCATGGCTTCTCTTTTTATTCATGCCTGGGATTCGTCTCTAGAGTATTTATCAGAAAAATTAATTATAACGATAGAAATAAAATTAAGAAATCAGAATTCGATATTAAAAATTTCCGCTTTATAAACTAGAGAAGAAAAAATCCTGATACATATTAAGTTGCTATTAATTCCAAATTTCCCTTTGAAAATAGTTTTTCATTTTTTTTCGAGTGCAATTGTATAAAACGTAATTAAATCGCACTTTACTGCCCAAAGATACACCTTTTTTTCCATGCGGAAAAGTTCAAAAAATCAATTTATGCATACTTCCTCATTCAGTGCATACAACCACAAGGAAGTAAGCTTTATTTGAAAAAAAACATCTAAATAAAATCCAATATTTAAAGAGGAATACTCCTTAAAGCCTCCTTTCGGAGAACTACACTAAGTCCAACGTTATTGTAACTCTTTTAAGCCTCCCAAAATGAGTTCTTCAGATCTCTGTAAGATAGGAGCTTGTTTCAGCCATTCTCTTATTATATGACGTAAATTTCCTCCGGTTTGCGGAAAGAACGTAGTCGCATGGGTCCAAATCCGAGTAATAGAAATGTTGTCGATTGTTGAAAATTGTTGATTGATTGCTGAAAAAATGTTGAGAATTTATCATAGCACTGGAATATAAGTAAAGGAGAAGAGAAAGAATAATTATAAATACTTAACTTTTATTAATTTTCGGCTGTTTGTTGTAAACGTCGCTCACGTCGACACGCATCGTCACCGGAGAACGAATAACATTACCACCATTAATAAAATCATTGTCATATGGTATTTTTCATATGTATCCTTTAATTTTTTCAACATCCTACATCATGAATAATTTAATAAAAGTTTAATTTTGTAATATAGATTTAATCCACTACGTAATCGTAATATTTCGTGATTAGGAAGAAATGGGTTGCGCAGCACGACAAATTTGGCCAATGCGAGTGCAGACGTCTAATAGGTGCATTATCTAGGTAAAAGAGATATTGTTTCACTCAACATGATCGCTTTTTCACCACAACCTTGCAAAATATGTCCAATGAAAAGACAATTAAGTCCTGTGATTCTTTTCCCTTTTCCAGGTAGTCAATGAATATCACTCAATAAGAGTCCAAATAACTGATGCTACTAGTTACACCCGATTCGACTTTTGCTCAGCTGTGAAAAACGTGGCACCCATCTTACCTCTCCTCCTCATACCCAAATGTTTATGTAGGATATTATATACCAGTTCAACTGACAATGAGATTTTTAGTCTTGACTGTACCGCGGATACTTGGCGGTTGTACAACACCTCATAGGGGTCTAGCAAAACTCACCGCCGCCAACTCGCCGCGAGACCAACTCGCCGCGGGGTTATTTAATTTATGTTTGGAGCTACCTGAAATGACTCGCTCCTCGCATGGCTTTAAATTGTCTAATATCAATAAAAAAAGAAACTAAGAGTTCTGCTAGATTTTACGGTAAGACCATTGTACCACTTCATAGTAACAATTAACCCATGTTAACTCTTAATTAGGTTCGTGGGGTCGATATAACCCCAGGCGATGTATTGTCTTCGATAAAACAAATGTTATTTATTATATATTTAATATATAAAGATATAACTATTTTGCTTAGTTTAAACATTCAGAATCACAATTATCAAATAAATAAAACTAAATTTTCACTATTTTCCCAATATTTAATTCATGGCAGACACAATTACGAAAAAATCATTTTTCTAATGCGAGAAAATCGATTCTTATCACATATTTCACATTATAAAAAATAAAGTTATTTTTCATTATGGACGAGTAATACCTTGGCAAATTTTATTTCTTTCTCTCATTCTGGATTTGATTCTTTTCCGTTTTAATTTTTTCTTACTAACGTATCCTTATCTCCTTTTTGCTTCCCAACCAACAAATGTTGAAAACGGTTGTAAATAATAATAGCTATATATTTACTAAAAAGAGTTTTCAAAAATTGATATTAATTTTAATGCAATTACAAAATGGGGTATCAGTTGCCAAAGGCAAGGTGATGCCGAAAACTTACCACTGTAGTGCATCGCAGAGTAAGATTTAAAATATTAATACATTTCATGGGCTGGTAGCAATGTTAAGGAGTAATTTTACGATTTTTAAAATGTTAATAATCGATTTCCGTGGTTGAAAACCATTAAAAAGAATTGTTCATAAATATTCATTCATTCATTCCGTGGCCATCCTCAACAAGATTTTGTCGGCCAATACGCCGTCACTGGAAGAAGGAGACGAAGATCATTGCGAAGATGGAAAACAATTTCTATTTTTTCAAGCTACTGCAGGGATACTGCCTGTCTCTACGTAAATTTGTATCCTTGGTACTATATGCCTCCAGAAATACATAAAGTACTTAATCACGGAACAGAAATATCAAAAGATGCGATTCTTCCGTTGGGAGAGCTATCAGAAGAAGCCATGGAAGCTAGAAAGAAGGACATCAGGAGTTATCAAGGTATTCAAATAAGTCCTTAATAATATTTGCTAGAATGTTACATTAAAGAAGCAAAATTTTCGACTCAACATAACCAAAAAGACACCGAAACTGGATTTGAGGATTCTATGGCGCCCAGCCTGACCGCGCAGCGCTTACGAAAAATCCACCGCAATCACAGGGTAGCAGGTGAAATGAAACAGTTTCTTCAGATTTCATATTTAGAAGCCTTGTAGATTGACGTGGTATAAGAGACTTGGTAGTCAATTGCTGTTTACCTAGTTGATTTCCTTACTTTATCTCGAAATTTGTCCGAAAAAAGGTGTCCGCCATTTTGTTGCTATAAATGAGCAAAGAATCATCTTAGAGCATGAGATATTCAGCGAATTGAAAAACAAAAAGATATGCTAGATTACCGCATTGCTTTTTTTTCCAACAGTTTCTCTTAAAGGCGACTATATATCAACGAACTTGAACGTTTTTCCGACAAATCCGGAACTTCCCGTTTTTGTAAAAATTTCTCAAGTTTGACGCTCTGTATCTTTTTGACGCCTAGAAATTAAAAAAAACGACGAGCGGGAATATAAAATTCAATTATTTTGCAATAAATAATCCAAGTTTCAATATCCGCACTCAAAAAAAAAACGTTTTTCGCCCTTTGTCCAGGTTTTTCAATTCTAGCCCACTGTGCGACGGCGACGTTCCAAGCGCACAGGAGACAAATGCACTACGCCATCGATTTAATGGCGCCTTCGTAGAAATGGAGCTGTCAAATGTAGTTGTGAAGTGAGCTTCGACTATCCTCTTCCAAATATATCGCTCGGAAGAGGAATGCAATTTTGAAGGATTTCGTGACTTTCATGGCAATTCGAGAAATCCTAAAATTCCTCGGTAATCTATGTATGAAAACACGTAGTGATCCTCCTCTTGAAACTTTTATTTCAGCATAGAGCATAGAGAGAAGTGAGGTGATGTAGTTAAGTGTTACTGCGCAGCTAAGTAATTAACTCCGAATGTTCGATGGATACGTTTGAATCGACGCTTTGAGTGGGACATGCCCGCAATTGCTGACTGACGAAGTGATGTTGATTCGAAACGTGTGAATGAAACTCCATCAATACGCCAACCCTCTGATGTAAAGTGTGCTCACTAAGTTGGCAAACAACTGAGCAAAGTCTTTCGGTGAATAAAAAACCTGAGAAGTAACCTCCCTTATCTAACTCATCTTCAATGTCGATCAATTGCATAAAAAATCAAGTTGATTAGAGAAATAAAGCATTAGAAGAGATTTTGAGCAAGAAAACATTCCGAGCAGGAAATTGCCCTCTAAAGCTACGGTCACAAGAGGGAGCATTTATTGCGGTGCAACCATAAAAGTGGCTCTCAACATTTCATCTCAACATTGCGCCGTGTGAACTCCAATGCAACACGACTCTGCGCAAGTTCTGTGGTTGGTTGCAAGTGGCACGCAATGTTGAAATTGCTCCGTGTAGATTGAAATTTCCTTGTTGCCGATTCCATGGGAAAGTTTCAACATGCTGAAACTTTCTTGAGGCATCGGCGCAATTCTCCGAGCGAAAACAAAAAGAAGAGGCCGATGATTTTCACCAATGGTAATTTGGTTATTGAGCTACGATAAGCCTAATATCATAGTTATTTGCTAATGTTTTCGCTTTATAGAATGTATAAATTTTCGAAGTATTTAAATCTTTTTACATACTAATTTTAAATGTAATATACCCAATACGAAGTTTGCCTTGAGGAGATAATGTTTTACGGACGTCAAGACATTGCAAAATTAATGTTTATATTTACTTTCGTGCAATTTGAACGCAATTAATACATATCCCTTGATGAGTGAGTGGGTTTCAGAAGTACCCATGAAAAGAATTCAGTTTGGTAGGAAGGCAAGAAACGGAATTTCCAACAGAGAAGAGTGAGTAAAAGATAAAGAGTAAGTGAATAGAATGGAAAAACCTCTTGAAACGCGTGAAACGGAAGGGTTGGATTCCAAGAAAAAGGGGACATATTTGAAGAGTAGATAGTCATCTTAGGCGAAGCTCGATTGCAGTGCATGCAAAGGATTCATAAGGAGAATTAAGTCGGGGCTCACCGCGGAGGTGTAGAGCATAAAATTTTAAAGAACAACTCGTTAAAGTAATATAAAGTTTACTGATAGTAGCTGATGGTAAAGTAATTGGAATAGTCGGCACGAAGCGCCAAAACCATCAATGAATGAACCGGCCTAATGCGCACTTCACTTCCACTGAAAGCATCTTCAGAGGTGAAAGGTGACATAATAAAATGAAAGCAACGATAGGAAGCTCTCTTCAGTCACCTTTTCCATTGGAAGCAAAATGCGCATCAGGCCGATTCTTTCATTGATGGTTAAGGTACTTCGCGACAATTATTTCAGCTCGTTACCGAGCAAATTACCGAGTGCCCTGTAGAAAAATCTGATGTGGCCAGCACATGACTTTCTCCATGCATAAGATGTAAAAATTTATCTAAGACCGTATTTTCGAACACTATATTTAATCTAAACTTGGAAGATAAGTGATTAATTTATATCATATTATCTTATACGTCACAAACATTATACATTATGTTTTTCGGGACATGTTCCATGAAAAACAATGAAATTGGCCTTTCGCCCCAGTGCCCAGAGCGCCCACAACGTACATAATCAGCAACTTCCGGTTTAACAGTATTTCACAAATAACTCCTACACAATCAGTTATACAAAAATATGTTTCCTACAAAAATTAAAGTAAAATATATTTTGTAAAACTTTTATAAATAATAGTATATACCTAAATATCAGATTAATGGAGATATTTTGCAAAAACGGAAACGAGCTTCAAAAACTAAAGCTCAACTATCGGTTAACCAATTTACTCCAAAAACTAATGAACTCTAACGACACCAGCCAAAATACTTTATATGAAATTTGGTATTGATAAGACAAATGATTTTTATGTTAGAGCACCCACAAAGTACTTAATCAGCTACTTCAGGTTTATCAGTATTTCACATATAACTCCTAAACAACCATTGAAACTAAAATATGCTTAATACAAAAGTTATAGTAAAATACATTTTCTAAAACTTTTATAAGGAATAGAATATACCTTAATATCATATTTATGGAGATAGTTTGCAAAAACGGAAATTTGCTTCGAAGAATAAATCTCGACTTTCGGATAACCGATTTGCTCCAAAAACTAACAAACTCTGAAAGCACTCACCACAGTGCTGTATATGAAGTTTGGTATTGATACAACAAATAGTTTTTACGTTAGAGTGCCCAAGAACTGGGGGCTCTAAGTGTATTGTTTACAAGGCAAACAATGCACTGCAATGCGTCTATCGCTCTAGATTGAGCTCTGGCTGATTTAAAATAAATAAAATATTTTCTTCTTTGTTAATTTACTCCATTTGTCTTCTTTATTAGCTTTATTTTATGTATAATTATAATTTTCGTCATTCACTGTTACTTTTTAAGTTTCCACTGTTTAAATACGTAATATTTATTTTTGTTAATAGTTTGTGTCGGTCGTGTGTTATTTTGCTCTTCGTTCGTATTTTGGTTTCGTTTCCATCGCCCATTACATTGAATTGGATATATGATCAGTTTTGGAAATTATTCTATATTGGTGCTTGTAGTTGACTCGAAAGGCCAATTTCACCGTTTTTCATCGAACATGTCCCGAAAAAAATTATTTATAATGTTTCTGACGTAAAAGTTAATATGATGTAAATTAATCACTTATATATCTTCCAAATTTTGATTGAATATAGAGTTCGAAAATACTGTCGTAGATAAATATCTACATTTTATATATGGAGAAAGACATGTGATGACCGCATCAGATTTTATTATTTTTTACCTTATTAACTTACCCAATAAATATAACTGCAATTGGGTTATGGTAACCCGTGCCGACTCGATGCCAAATAATTTCGAAAAATGAAAATTTTTACCGACTAGGGAAGCACCAGGTAAGTGGGAAATTAACAAACAGATTCGCATGAATCTTTCAGGGCACGTTCTTTGATTAAAAATAGTGGACAGTTGTTCAACCGTTTAACTCAATGAGCTTTTGTTTACAAAAAATAGCAACTGAATATCGGAGTTAGGCATACACGTGCATTCCTATATAGATCTCGAGTTAGTAGGCAATTATTTTCTTCAATTTCAATTTCTTATACTGATATTTTTTCTATTAGATTTCATCTTGTTACCTTCCAAGCATAATTTAATTTTATTAAGCATTTATTCTAATGCACTTAATTCCGTACAGTGGGTTGGAATCGAAAAAAGCTGGCCAAAAATATAAAAGTGGAGTGGATTTGTGCGAACTTTGATACTTCGCATAGTTACTACTGAATAAATTCCGTATACAGCCATTACTGTTATTACGGAGTTAATTACTTTGATTCATGCACATTTAAATTATACAGGTAGTTAAAGTTCACCAAATTTTGCGAAAAATGCCGGCCAAAGAATTTTTGCAAAATGCTTCATGTTCAAACCGATTCTGAATCCATTAGAGGCAATTCATCGAATAAGCACAACGCCATGTTATAAACCAGCACTTTCTTCTTCATAACATCCACACAATTTACGAGTAGGCAGCCTTTTATGTGTGGGTGCCAACTGTCAAATCCTAAATATCGAGCCTAAGTATCACTGGTTCGATCTTCTATAAGAATCTGCTCACAGATATTACCATTGCTTTCTTTTAAATTTTCTAAATTCAAATGTGTTCTTCCCAAACACACGGACGTATATGTGTATGAGTGTCTTTACTTCTCAGCAGACAGGACGGAAAGGCAAAGACTGTCTTCGCCGAAGGAAATTTTATTGCACTATTCCTGACACGAGCTCCGATAGCTATAAAATGTGGTAATACTGGAACCCTAACTTCGAAATTGGAGAATAATTTATTACCAGTTTTCTTAAACTTTACACACGATGCAGTAAATTGAATTGCATAAAATGTTACAAATTTTCTTAAATATTTTTTTCACAATTATTTGGATGATATTTCAAAGAAAAATATTTCCGACACCATGTACAGCACAAAAAACTCGCTCGCAGAAAAAGTACAGGGACATTTGTTGTGTAGAACGTTTTTGGAAAAACACACTTGGTTAAGTTTAAAATAATTCTCTTTTTCTTTATTAGCCAGTTTTTTTGTCCCCACAAGCTAACTGTTAGAACTAGTCCATAAGAAGGCAGTTTTGGACGTTTAATTTGATGTTTTTCGCCCACTATTAAAAAATATACCCTTTTAGCACTAGGTAATTCCACTGACAACTTCAACCCCCTCTATCATTTTAATGTGCAGGAAACAAAGTAATTAACTCAGTAATAACAGTAATGGCAGAATACGGAATTTATTCAGCTGTAACTATGTGAATTATTATGCGAGTAAGACCGAGTGATTAAATTAATATTTATATCAAAGAAAAGCGAGTTCGAGGATGAACGAGAGGGAATGTATGAAGCGAATGGATGCCTTTGAAGCGAGGTACGTACCCAATATAAGGGCAAGTAGGGCGTAATGTAAACAATATTAGTTTACTTAATAGGATAGCGTGATTGTTATGCATTTATGTCTATAGACATAAGCGGAAGATATGTGCGTCCCAAAATCCAATCGATTTCGTATACGCGAAAGGAATTTTGAATATCATTCAGAGAGCGTGATTCGTTCATGGCCTTGAATTTTTATCCGAATCAATGCACGCAGTATGAATAATATTAAAATGTAAAGCATCCTCTCCTTTTCAAATCTATCGTTTGAGTTATGAAAGGATCGGACGAACAAATGCGCCTCGTGCAGATGTTGCCCAAACTTCGTTACGACTATCTTCTCTTTCGATGTTAAATATGTAATATAAAAAAACAGATAAAATGAAGAGAATCTAAAATTAAATTGCCATAGAATGATGTAGTTACAAGAATTTGAAAAGTACGACGGATCGTCAAAACTTCGAGATTTGATCCGATTTTGAATCATAGGTTTGATGTGGTTTAGAATCACGCCGATAAAGACGTTAAGCAATATAATTGAATACGGTGAATCGGGAAACATAAGGGCCCGAATTGAAAAGACTGATTGATTACAATTTGCAATATTCAAATCTCTTAAAGTCTCACTAACCGCAGCCGTTATAAAATATATACAAACACAAGAGGGGTTTTGTAATTTGAAGAAAATTTAAACAACAATTTTTAGTTTAATTTTAAATCAATCAATGACCCCTAAACCTTTTCAAATTTTTATGTTGTGAGTCATAAAAGATTGAAGGGATTTTCTTTAGTACTAATATATTAAGGAAGCTAAAATGTAGTGGAATTCTATTGTTGAGGTAAACAAAGTTAGTCTTCACTAAAGCATTTTTACCCCAATATGTCTTCTAATTTACTAAATATTAGCTATAATAGAGTCCCTGGGACGAGATTCGCTTAAAGATAGCAGACTTGATTACGGACGGAAGCTATTCGCAAAATGTATCAATACATATCTCAAAACTTTTAATTTTGTCACTCCAGGTAACAGAGTTCACGAGCTATAAGGGTTAAGAGAAAGCGTTAAATAGATTATTGCTGGGTGGAATTCTGGTCGTTTTTCCGGGGAGAATTAAGGGGGGTATCCAAGTTTGATGTTGCTGGTCAAAACAACCACCAACCACTTGCCACCTTACAGTCTGCCTCAAGAGTCTGCATGTTTATTTCTCTAATTGGTTATTTTCTGCTTCTGACAGAATATATTAAGTATTTAGTATCGGGAATTGATTAACGCATCTTTTCGATAGTTGTTATTATCTTACTCTTCAAAAATTATTCATATAAGATTCAATGGAATTGTTTATTCTTAAGTTATATTAAATTAAATACTTCGTGGTCGGTATCTCTAAGTCAATTTGCAGAACGGAATTTGAAAATAAAATAAATCAAGAAGTCAAGGGGAGAGGAGAGAATACCATCAGGAAAATCTTCTATCCTTGATGACTTTCTCTCTAAGAGAAAATTCATCAGGATGAACGAAAGACAATTCAGAAAGTCATAGAAAACTTACGTTTATTTCCCAAAATTGAAAATAGTATATCGTACTATCGTAAAATTGAAATTCGTACTATCCAATACAGCCAAAATCAAGTTAAAAGCATTTGAAAAAGTTGTATTTATTAATTAAAACATACATGAAAATAATTTATTATTTATTTTAAAGATTCGTTTAGTATCCAAGCTATTGTTGTCAAAATAATATTTATTTTCCATTAATTCTGTGAGGCAGTTCAATGTTAAACTAACGAAGTGTTCAGGGATGGATTCTGTCAGTAATGAGGTGTGAATTGGGCTCTTCCGAAGGTTCCATTGGAAATAAATTCAATATTAACTAGCGTATGGAGGGTAATGATATTTAAGATTAACGAATGAAAATTCAAAATTTAACTAACATACACAAAAAACGTACATGAACGAATTCCTTTCGGTATTTTGTTATTTCTCCATATACGTAGTAAAGAGAACGTATTGTTTTCATGAAAAAATCGACTTCGAGATCTCAACGGAAATACATGTTTTGGGGTCTCTAGTACACGTTGTAACCATTTTCGGAATGACGTCTGTGTGTATGTGTGTGATTGTAGGCGCTCTAACGTAAAAACGTTTAGTTATATCAATACCAAACTT
This sequence comes from Sympetrum striolatum, assembly GCA_947579665.1. NCBI lineage: Eukaryota > Metazoa > Arthropoda > Insecta > Odonata > Libellulidae > Sympetrum > Sympetrum striolatum. Next base: position 68,403,017 of record OX388352.1, read on the forward strand.
CATATAGCACTGTAGTGGGTGCTGTCAGAGTTGATTATTTTTGGAGTAAATCGGTTTACCGGAAGTTGAGCTTTATTCTTCGAAGTATATTTCCATTTTTGCAAATATCTCCAAAAATATGATAATTAGGTATATACGACTCATACTATTATTTAAAAATTTTATAAAATGTAATTTACTATAAATTTTGTATTAAACATATTTTTGTATCACTGATTGTTTAGGAGTTATTCGTGAAATACTGATAAACCTGAAGTTGCTGATTATGTACTTTGTGGGCGCTCTAACATGAAAACTATTTATCGTATCAACACCAAATTTCATATATAGCACTTTGGTTGGTGTCGTTAGAGTTGATTAGTTTTTGGAGTTAATCGGTATACCGGAAGTCGAGCTTTATTTTACGAAGCTCGTTTCCGTTTTTGCAAAATTCCTCCATTAATTTGATATTTAAGTATTTACAGTTATCTACCAGAGTTAAAAAAATGTATTTTTCTATAAGTTTTAGTTGAAAAAAATATCAATATCAACCACCGTTTAGGAATCATATCTTAATTAACAAATTTTCTGGTTATTGCGACATATTTACGTTAAAATTTCGTTTTCCTTTATATAATTTCATAATAATGTTATATTCAAAATGCTAACTATATTTCTTCAAAGTTTTATTTGGAAGTTGATTTGGAATCTAAAACACGCGTATTTATTACAAAATAATTGTTCAGATATAATGGTTTCTTGCCGTTATTGATTACTCTTCACACTAACAATAAAGCTCGTTACTATGGGTTTGTTTACATGGAAAACATTGCAATGCAATGCGTCTATTGCTCAGCTTCTTGTTATAGATTATAGTTATTATCCATAATAATTAAAAGGGTTATTTCTTTGTTATTTTACTCAATTTGTCTTCTTTATTAGCTTCATTTTATGTATATTAATAATTTTCGTCATTCACTGTTACTTTTTAAGTTTCCACTGTTTAAATATGTAGTCTTCATTTTTGTTAATAGTTTGTGTCGCTCGTGTGTTGTTTTGCTCTTCGTTCGTATTTTTATTTCGCTTCCATCGCCTATTATAATCAGTTTTGTGATTCATTCTATAGTGGTACTTGTATTAGACTCAAAAGGCCATTTCATCGTTTTTCATCGAACATGTCCCGAAAAACATTACTTATAATGTTTGTGACGTAAATGTTAATATGATATAAATTAATCACTTATATATCTTCCAAGTTTAGATTGAATATATAGTTCTAAAATACTGTCGTAGATAAATATTTTCATCCTATATAAGGAGAAAGTCATGTGCTGGCCACATCAGATTTTTTCTCATTTGTTATCATTCTCATTGAGTATGCCCTCTACTACTCTCCAAGTTAGTCTGTCGATATTTTTCCTTTGTAACTGCTGAAGTACTGCCCGAATGATTTGCGACCAAAATCGAGACCAAATTGATGAGCGTGCACCACCACAAGTGATGAATTGCTAAGGCGATGTGTACGGGCGACGCAAAACCATTGTTGGAACAGCAGGTGGTGGCTATTTGTACCACGGAGGAGACCATGCGAGGCCTCTATTCTCTAGCAGCTTCAAGTACTTAAAAGGATTTACTAGAATGAGACTATCCACCGTGACAGGCCGTGAGTATTTTGCACCGCTGACACAAGATCAAGAGTGAATTATTCACAGGGGTCGCATACATGCTTTTGTAGTTTAATCATAAACGAAGTAGGAAGAACACCAAAGATGCAAATTAATATTACAGCGGTATATTTTATAATATTCATGATTCAGGAGTTGTTACGGTATTATCTTTCATTTATATTCCTTCGGTAATTGTTTAGCAATAGGGGAAGGCTCCTATATTGTACCGACGCCTAATTTGTACCACCTCCGTAAAATGGAAGAGGTTTTTTCTAGCGAGGTTTATCGAGCATAATTGCAACTAGATGTTACTAGACGCCGAAGTTCCAGTCATCATATTTGTGCGTTCGAAAACGGTCTGGTTGTAAGAGAGTTACAGTGGTACCTCGAGATACGAGCAGCCTAACATACGAGTTTTTTGAGATACGAGCCGGAGCTCGGGCCATATTTTCGTTCAAAATACGAGCCGTGTTTCCAAGCCAAGTGCAGCCAAGAAGGCAAAAACAAGTGATAATTAAATTTACGTAAATGTTAAGCTTAGTTTAAGTTTAAAGTTAAGTGCATTGTTTTAAGTTTTTTCTTTCATTTGAAACAAGGAAAGTGTAGTTTTAGTTTTAAAGTTACGAAAATAGTTTTAAGTTCTAAAAAAGCGCCGTTTACGAACGTGTCTAGAGTGCTTGCATCCCTTCCCCCCTCCCTCCTCCTCGCCGTTCACCTTCGTTAGCCGCACTCGTCCGTCTCCAAAGTAAGACCATTATGCTAAATAACTCTTTTATTTCTTTATTTCATATTTTGTTATGTATTTGTTAATTATACATGTTTATTTGATATTTAAAAACATATTTTTATCCATAATTTACAATTGTTTGGGGATTTTTCATAGGTCCGGAACGGATTAAATCGAATTCAGTTATTTTAAATGGGAGAAATTCGTTTGAGATACGACCCGATTGAATTACGAGCTCGGTTCTGGAACGAATTAAACTCATATCTTGAGGTACCACTGTACTTTTTTTGCAATTTGCAATGAATTTTTCTGCACCTGGCTAAGAGAATAACGGCAATAAGTTATGTGGAAACAAACTGTACTACTTATCAGATGAATACACATCATCATCATCGTGGGTAGTCTGCTTGCGCAGGTCCTAGGTGTTGTTTCTCAAATTTTCCCTATCCTCCACTCTTCTCTTCATCCTGCAGTACCGTTCTTCATTCTTTAAGCAATCTATGAATTTCACTCTTCTCCTTATCAGATAAAGAATACACATAAATATGCCTAAGTTTTCATAGAGATATCATTCTGTAATTCAAACGGTTAGTTTGGAAGGAAGCCACGAAGAAAAAATGACAGAGTTTTCTATGTTGTACCACTTGCACTTCCCTTTAAAATTCATGGAAAAAGCCTTAAATTTGTGTTATTTTAACATAATGAAAAATTGCTAAGTAAAACAAAGGTTTGTAAAAGTTTTTTTGGATGTTTCGTTAAATCTTAGCATGTTTTCACAACGTTCAAGTGTTTTCAAACCGTTCGTTAGGTTCGACAATTTGAATGGAGATCCTCGAGTAATTATTATTCTTAAGATACCTATTATCCGACTATCATTTATATCTTTGAAAAGGAAAGCATGTATATAAGCGAAAATATGTCCCTTTTCTTCTACTGGATCTAGCGTCGAACCTAGGGCCAATGTGGTAATGACTTTTAAAGTGAAGGTTGTCCAAATTCATCGACATTCAAAACTATGAATGTTTACTATCTCAATTCTGGTGCAGTAAGTATCTCAAGTACTGGCACTCAATTTTCCATTATCAGTGTAGCACCAACATTAAAGCAATTAAAGATAAGCTCGAAGGATGAAGATAGAAAGTTTAACAGAATGGATTCTAGAAGTGATTAAAGGAAAGGCTCTAATTCGATGCCTAATTTGAGGAAGGATTAACCCTGATTATAGTAAATTTTGCTCCGATTGAAATCCAACGCAAATTGACTCAAATCAACCTAATTTCTCTAAGTACCGTTGCGTCTGTTTCGTAAATGTCTCACTACTGGCTATTGAAAATTCCTCTCTTTTGGCAAAACATACCTCCATCACTATCGAAATCTTATCGCGAGTTTATTTCATAGGCTCGACACAACGTGTCTCAAGAGGTGTTAAAGATTCTCCTCTGTGCGCACGTCAGTACGTTTCCCGTGAGATTTCTTTTCCAATGGAGCTTTCAATTTTCAGCGAGTGATTGCGCCTTACGAATGCTACAAAAGTACGCATATGCGTGGGTACACATTTCAACCCCTTTATTGCAAAATTGTTTCCGCCAATGTAAAATTGGCCTAAAAATTGACGACGACCTATTTTTGGCCTGTTTAACTACTATAATAATAAGGCAATTTCATGATTTTTTCGCGCTATCTCTCGAAGCGACAGATTGACTGTTATCAAATATTACCTATTATTGTTCGTAGGCTTTTCTGGTTTTCCTCATTTCCTCTCATTTAGGCTATTTTGCAGGAAACATATTCCATAGATTAAATTCTAAATTTAATACAACAAAAACTTCGGATGAAAACAACAATAAAAGTTATTAATATTCAACTGCGAGAATGAGCGTAGCATCGAAACGAGATATAAGGAACACTTAAAAACTTTGAAATATAATATGACACTCAGTTCCAGTGTTGATCAACACATTCAAGAATAAAATTACCTGATACAGATATGTAAGATATTGAACTAATAAAAGGCGAACTGAACAATACAAATTCAAATATGAATAATTATTACTGTTTTTTCAGCGTGCTGAGATTCGTATTCTGCTATTCAGATTATTTATTTTTCTTTATACTGTTATCACGTGTCATTCGGAGACAACACGTGAAGTCTTGACTTTGATTTGGACATACAATTGTCCTCTATTGATTTTTTCGGATTAGATGTTAAGTCAACAACTAGTATACAACAACTACACCACACTTCGTGGTGGTTAGATTTACAATGCAGATTTTAAAATCATTTCTCACACAAAGTATTATGTATAGATGGATACCAAAGAATTTGTTTCAGTTGTTTGGAAGTAGATTTCTAGCTGTAACTTTTCACCCGAACGCCACATTTACATTTTAAACCCTTCCTTGTGTCGTTTAACATTTTGTTGGTCGTTACAACTTGAGTTTGAACTCCTCAATTTTTATTTATTATATCAAGTTGCAATTATGGAAATTAAAAATAATTTTTTTATTTGCTTTCACGAGTAGATACAGCCGGGTTCCAAATCCTATTGATTGATTTTACGGATAATTGATTCGTATGAATTCAATTGCGGTCTCATTCTCTCTAATTTGCGCCTCCTCGTTATTTAGGTTGAGTATTTATTCCCCACCCTTCGCTTACGAAAAAGTCCCCCTCTCTTGTCGAGAGAAAATACCGCCCTCTGGAATTTATTCCTCTTCTGCGATATCGAGTCTTAGACTCTGCCCAGACGTGAACTTCCTTCACTCCTTCCGAGATTATTTAATAAATCCGCCTTTCTTCTAATCCCCCACATCGTTAACTAACATTTAATGAAGGAAGTTACGTATACGATCCATATCCACCGACATAACTACTTTAATTTTCCACTGTATTTATTATCTTCACCTTTTTTGATCTTATTTCAGACCCATTAACCTTACCGAAGATTTTTTATATTTTCAGTCCTTTCCTAAGAAAAACCATGGGCAGAGACGACATCAATCATCTTTTCAGCGCGCTTTGTCGCGGATAGTGAATTAACTTCCAGAAGCTGAGCAAGATTGACCGTCCATCCAACATGTGTACTCGACTGATTTTCGGCGTGATCAGCGTGGCTTTCGCAGTCGCCTTCGTAGAGGCCCGCACCATCCCAACAGATTTTTTCACAAAGATGGAGGAAGCCGCGGCGGAGACAACTTTCCCCACTGCTGTTCCAGAAGACACCGAAGAAGAATCTGACAGCCCACCAACCATTGTGATCACAACCCCGACGAATCTGAACGCAACTAGCAAGTGGGGCCCGAAAAGGGATTCCCTGTTTGTGGTGATTCCCATGACCATCATATACGCCCTGATATTAATTTCTGGGATAATAGGAAATGTCAGCACGTGCGTAGTGATTGCTCGCAACCGCTCCATGCACACCGCTACCAATTACTACCTTTTCAGTCTTGCCATCTCGGATCTACTCCTTCTCGTCTCGGGCCTCCCTCCCGAAATGTGCTACATCTGGTCCAACTACCCGTACATATTCGGGGAATACGTTTGCATCGCCACCGGTTTTGCAGCTGAAACCTCCGCAAACGCAACAGTGCTCACAATCACGGCTTTCACGGTGGAAAGGTACGTGGCGATCTGCCATCCATTCCTTTCTCACACTCTCTCGAGGCTCTCGAGGGCCGTGAAGTTGATCATCGGAGTGTGGGTTGTGGCCCTTTGCCTGGCAGTGCCGCAAGCCCTCGGCTTTGGTGTCGTCTACGAAAGATCTGCAGACGGCCACGTGCTGGGCGAGGAGTACAGAGTGTGCGGATTGAAGAGAGTGGTGATTCCTCATGCCTTCGAGATATCGACTTGCTTGTTCTTTTTGACACCCATGACTCTAATCTCTGTCCTCTACATGCTGATTGGAGTACAGTTGCATCGCTCCACCATGATGAATCGCGGAGGAACCGCAATCCGCAACTCATTGCCTGGTGAAGAAGCCACTGGGGATGGAATCCTATCCAACGCAGATGGATGTGGATCTTGCAACAGGGACAGCCGCAAAAACTTTTCCAAAAACGCCCAAACCAAGGCAACCAAGCACGTGGTGAAAATGCTAGGTAAGCACACTAATCATTTAGTAGTTGAATTCCGATGTTGTAACACCTTCAACGAGTATGGCGAATGTTTTCTCTCATTTCAGGTAGTTAGTATTATCTTTTAGAGCTGTTTATTTGTGCTTAGTCATTAATAAATTATTCAAGGTTTGCATCATTGAGCTGCAATATTTTTTATCTATTTTTTTTCTAGCGAAATTTGTCGAGATGCAGAAGCAAATCTTGCGAATACAAGAAAAATGCCTTGTTTTATATTCCTGAAATATACGTAAAATATTTTTCTTATAGTTTAGCTTAAATAGTACTGCGTGAGGACCTGTTGTCAATTCTCATTTGTAAAAATACACTGTGGAGTTATTTGTCCTAGTTCAGTCACTTCTCAAGCAAGACCATTACATCATTGCCAATTCAGCTTCCATCATCACAATTCGTAAACATTCCCTTCGCGAAGTCGACATATATATTACATACACAGCAAGGAAGCATTTTCGAGCCAAGTGAAGGAGTTAATTTAACACGCGACACTCTCGCTCTTGTAACTTACTTTCAAATAATGATACGAATTTAGTATTCTGCAAGGCCATTTCAGAATACGAAAATAGTCAGATTTTCCAACCGAGCAGAAAAATGATTCGTAATATCAACACGCAATTTAAGAAATCAAATTGGTAATGAAAATGGCTAACTAATCCCTGAAACTGGGAAATGAGAACTGAATTATACAGAAAATAAGAGTCTTGAAGATAAGGTGATTTGAATCTCAAATTAAGGGATGAAGAATGACCTACGTTTTATTAATAAGTAGCTCGAATATTGTCTAAACAAATAAATAAAATCTATTGCTATCATCAATTGTAATTGCATTAAAAATAAATTTGCCAATCTTTAGCGTTTCTTGAGCGTTTGGTGCCCTCTCAGTTATTACAATAAGCCAAATCTTAATTTATATCCCTTCTACAGGTTGCCCAATTCCACACGTCAGTTGAAGAAATAAACTTTTATTTACATAAAAATAACAGTAGCATAACTTTAATTTGTGCGGATTTTAACTTTCCTGGTTAAATAGGCTTTCTTTCTTTCTTTATTCTACATTTAGATAGGTTTATGTGCCTTAATAATCCCTGGTCAATGACATTTGTTTCGTTTTATGGTAACCCACCTCGCACATTATGCCATCCAAAATCTTCTATCAATGCTTTGCCTATTGTCTTTTCCCTTGTATTCATTCCTCAATTACTTTACTTCTTAGTAAACCTAATTACTTTAGTTTTGTTTACATTTATTTTCATCCCTAACTCCCTTGCTTTATATTTAAGTCCATTTACCCGGTTTTTAAACTCTTATATGTAGGTCTTAGCTTATATTTTTCACTTAACTAATTCCCCATAAGCTTCTTCCCGTTATCTTTTTCTTCCCAAATGTATTTCACAATTTCCTCTGGATATAAGTGATGGTGATAAAGTCTTAGTTCCCTTCATAACTCTGTCCATCCCGACTCCTCATTAAATATAAAAACTCGCGCTGATCGAAATAAATACAAATTTCTTATAAATAACCCATCCTTCTAGTCTAACCTAATTTTCTTTAATACCCCTATCAGTATTTTAAATTGGACTCTATCGAAAGGCTTTTCAATATCGACAAAACATAGATCCATCTAAAAACCCCTAGCTTCCTTCTCCAAGTACCTTTGAGAATCCTTTAATTCAAGACACTTAGAATTACTTTTGCCGCGGGAGATACTCAGTTAATTGTACGATGATTATAGCATTTACAAGCTCTGATCTTATTCTGTAACGGAAATACGTAGAATCATTCAGGGAAACTACATTTTCGGAAGATACAATCGGTATCATGTAACCCCCCCGCTACCTCAGTCGATCCGATAATGACCGTAAGTTAAGAGAAATAGATGCTGGGACGAATCGTTTTAGAGATTCATTCTTTCCGCGAACAATACGTGACGGTAACCGAATAAGGAAGTAGTTTAGATTCAACTGGTGTTTCCACCCCCTGCCACATGCCGAAAGGCTGCTTGTAGGGTATTAATGTAGATGTAGATGAATCATTTTTTGGAAAATCCATTGGCCAATTTCCTTCATTATACATTTTCTTACATAAAACGTTGAAACAGTTCTTACAATTGTTCCCCAGGTAGCTACTCAAGAAACTTAATTGGAATCTCGACAAGATCGGCTACTTTAATCCCTATTCATATCATGCAATGCAATTTCAATTTCAATGTCTAATTACTATGTTTGTCCCAATCTCGTCCTCTTCAGACTCTAGCTCACTCTTTCTATTCCTATGCAGGTAGGCTTCATATTTTTATAATACAGTTCCTCAAAATATTCTTTCCGCCGTACCCATGTATCCAGCACGCTGGATCACTTAAAATATTCCCCTACTATCTTTAAACGTAAGCAACCTATTTCTGATATCATTTTCCGTCAATTATTTTACTTTTCTATAAAATAGGTCAACTCTCCTACTTTTATCCAGCCTCTTTATTTCATTGCTCTGTCCCACCCACATATGTTCCCTTCTTAGCTCGTTGTTTAGTTCTCTGTGCATTCTACGCTCATGTTCAGAACCGACCCATTTTCATTTATTTTTTCCTACATTTTATTTAACATTTCTAACTCCACTCATGGTTTCCCTAATTTTTATCATGACCTTTCCAATAGTTCTTTTAGCACTATTTATGGCTCTACTTTTAATCTTTTCCAGTCAATTTAGCTCTTTAGGTCAAAGAAACAAACAAGCCTTCTCATCACGATAAGGTTGTAGCCCTGGGGAGAGGACCTTCCTAAAATCTACTGCGTCAATCAAAGTGTTTGGAAACGCGCTAGAAATATACTCTTGTAGAACTTCACTTAGCATAATGCAAATAAATTCCTTACATCATATGGTTGGGATCATACCACGGGTATTAAATATGTATCACATTTATACGCCTGAGAGAAGATCAATTTAGTAATTTTAGGAAAGAATATCCTAAGGATAGCAATTATTATAGATTTTCATTTTAACTTGGTAAAGCACCGAAAACCAGAGCGCAAAGTAGATCTTCATTCGAGATCAGACTTTGATGGATTTTATAATAAACTCGTATATTACATTCCTATATACGAAATGCGCTCGGTGTGTTGGAATACCGAGGACGCTTGAATTATCTTTTTACGGAGAACGCACGACCCTAAACATAAGTTAGTACCCTTGAAATATTCTAAACAGAATAATGAACCTTGATGGTAAAAGAAAGTGATTAGGAAAGCTATAAAGAAAGCGAGGCGATTACATTCGAATTTAAACAAAAATACAAGAATTCAAAAAAATTAAGAAACGAATCAAGTTAAGAGCGAATATAACAGCAAAGTCGAAAATGAAATGAATTGTGCGAAATGCTCCCCGTGTATAAAATGCGAATCTTTAGACGTGGACCCAAAAGCCCTTTGGCCGTAAGTTCATTTGGTCCAAGGTAAACAAAAACTGTTATATTCGTTAAAAATAACAGCGGTAAAGTAATTAACTATGCCAAGGGCTAATCAAAGATCTTAATCACCTTATAACTTAAGAGTAACTGAAAAGTCTATGAGCGAAGGTAGGATTCCGACAGTTGGAAAACTGATGAATGCCACCCCTATGTTTAAAGTAGCTTAAAAGGGAAATTTATATTTCTATATATGACGACGACCCTGTAGTACATAATATTACTGTAGACTCTTATGCAACATCTATGAGAATGCCACAGCTTCTGTAGTGCTGCGTAAGGAGACAATTGAATTCAAGATTGAGAAGGGAATTCGACAAGGTGACGGTCCATCTCCCATCTTATTCACAGCAGTTTTGAAAGAAGTTTTTGAAACCCTTGATCGGGAAGTGAAGGGCTTAAAATTAAATGGGACATCAGTCACCTCCGTTTCAGAAATGATATAATTCTCTTCGATGGCAACGCAGAAGATCTAACCTGAAGACATAAAAAGGACCAAACAAAGCGAGACAGAAGGATAGACAGATAGGACACAAGATAAACATAACAAAAACAAAGTTAATGTATAATTCATTTGCAGCGCAGGAACAAGTCAAACTTTAAGAGGACGTTTGCTTGGAATACAGGAACCTGGGACAACTTGAGCCAATTTATTCTAATATACATAACTCCGTACAGTGGGCTGGAATCAAAAAAAGCTGGCCAAAAGCATAAAAGTGGATTTTATTTATGCAAACTTTGACACTTCGCATAGTTACTGCTGAATACTTTCCGTACACAGCCATTACTGTTATAACTGTGTAAATTACGTAACACTTACACAATTTACGAGTAGGCAGCCTTTTGTGTGTGGGTGCCAACAATCAAATCCTAAATATTGAACCTAAGTATCACTGGTTAGATCTCCCATAAGAATACGGTCACAGATATTACCATTGCTTTCTTTTAAATTTTCTAAGTTCAAATGTGTTCTTCCCAAACACACGGACGTATATGTGTATGAGTGTCTTTACTTCTCAGCAGACAGGACGGAAAGGCAAAGACTGTCTTCGCCGAAGGAAATTTTATTGCACTATTCCTGACACGTGCTCCGATAGCTATAAAATGTGGTAATACTGGAACCCTAACTTTGAAATTGGAGAATAATTTATTTCCAGTTTTCTTAATCTTTATACACAAGATGCAGTAAATTAAATCGCATAAAATATTACAAACTTTCCTTGAATATTTATTTTTCACAATTGTTTGGATGATATTTAAAACGGAAATATTTCCGACACCACGTACAGCACAAAAACCTCGCTCGCAGAAAAAGTTACAGTGACATATGTTGCGTAGAACATTTTTGGAAAACACACTTGGTTAAGTTTAAAAAATTCTCTTTCCTCTTTATTAGCTAGTTTTTTGTCCCCTCCATGTAACTGTTAGATCTTTTTCATTAGAAGGCAGTTTTGGACGTTTAATTTGATGTGTTTCGCCCACTATTAAAAAATATACCCTTTTGCACTAAGTAATTCCACTGAAAATTTCAACCCCTAGTATAATTTTAATATGCTGGAATCGAAGCAATTTACACAGTTATAACAGTACTGGCAGTATATGGAATTTATTCAGCGGTAACTATTCGAAGTGTTAAAGTTCGCACAAATAAAATCCACTTTTATACTTTTGGCCAGTTTTTTTATTCAAGCCCAAATATCTGAAACAGAACTGAACAGAAACATACATGAGACATACACGAACGAAAATGTCGCTAAATTGTATAATCAACAAAAATATCTGCAGAATCGCCTGCAGATTTCGGTTAATAAATGAAATACAATAAGATTAATGGTTTTATAAGGATAATGAGGGTAAGGGTATAAGGAACGATACAGAAATAAATTATTATAAAAATTAAGTAAAATATTCAAACGCAAGATTCCTCAGAAGTTAAGATCTAAGTAAGGATGTGAGTCAAGCAGATCGCTATCATTCTATACTGAGATAATTACACTGAGAAGGAAAATAATATGAAAGCATAAAGAAAGGAAAAATAAAAAACAATAAGATTAATGGTTTTATAAGGATAATGAGGGTAAGGGTATAAGGAATGATACAGAAATAAATTATTATAAAAATTAAGTAAAATATTCAAACGCAAGATTCCTCAGAAGTTAAGATCTAAGTAAGGATGTGAGTCAAGCAGATCGCTATCATCCTATTCTGAGGTAATTACACTTAGAAGGAAAAGAATATTAAAGCATAAAGAAAGGAAAAATAGGAATAGACAACGAACAACAAAGGAATGAGAGTTTGCGATGTGAAGAAAGAAAAGAAAGCAAAAAGAAGAGTAGAGCAAAAAAACGAGAGGAATAGAAAGGAATAGGAGTAAATAAAGGAAAACAAGAAACGACGTTCTGTATGGACCTCAAGTTGACCTAAATAGTTGAAGTAGTTGAATTGAATAATGCTTGACTTCGTCTCTCAGAAGAGATTTGTCTCTGCATGAGAAGCTCAAAGTATATGTGCTTGAATGCAGATAAAGAGCAAGAATTTTGAATTTCTTATGCGTGCGTTCAGTAACTTTAATGTAAATCTACCGAAAGAATTCAAGCTTATTAAATCTTATATTTCTTTTATTATTCCCACATGCCTAATATACTACTTAGAGGGATAATTTACTATAAAACATGCATTAAATTATTTTACGACTCCCCGAATACCACTCGTTCCATTTTCTTCTCCTTCTTACCGAATTCTATGCAACTTTGACATGAGAGTGAGTATCGTTGAGATAAATGGAATGTTAATACCGTGCTTGCGACGATAATATCCCGAGAGGCTGATTCGCCTGTAAACACACACACCGTGCTTGCGAATTGAACTTTCAAAGGGAATCCCGGGCAATGGCTTCTGCCTCTATGCAAATGGCACCCTGATCACTCAATGAATCTGTATGACCTTGGAATTGGCAAGGAAACAAAACTACGTCAAAATGGATCCGATCGGTGGGACTAACGGTCGATTGAACAGTCAGTTTGTCTATTAGAATGAGTGAAGTGTGGGTGATTATCATCCAACGGAATCTTGAAATTTCATATTCAATTGATCTCTGTCGAGGAAAATGAAGTGCTTTTGAGGAATAGAATCGCAATTAGGAAAGCTCTTTTAGAAACATTGAAGCGAGAGAACGAATTGACCTGGAAGATGTATTAACATAATGAAAATCAATAGCGTGGACAGAAAGCAACCAAGAGGGTTTAACGTTCGGTGCATATAATATTTTCATGCTTTTTATTGTGGTGTAGTAAAAGTATTTTATCATGAAGCCGTTTTTTTATTTTCATACTTGCTTCTCCGAGGTATATCTTTTAATTATGCCTAGCAAAGAATATTGCTCCACTGACGAAGAATTGTAACTTTGTGGCGTGACTTATGTTATGGCGATCAAATGCCTATAACTTTTCAAATTGCCTCTGTAGTATGATATTTTTGCCCATAACTTGACACGGCGTTGCTCCCTTAAAACCTATGAACTCAAAGACTTCGGATTTCGAGAAAAAATATAAACTTTTCCCATTTGAACGACTTTCTCGTGAAACTCTCAGACCTCACACCTTATTTAAGTAGGATCTAATTTAACTTCTGATTTAAACTTGAATTCTACCGGGTATTTGCTATTAGTTTATCAGAAAATTCTCCATTTTTTTAAATAGTTATGCTTATATATGCGAGGAAAAGAAATAAATTAGTCTCAGTTACGCAAGGAGTTTATTCTGCGACCGGTTTCGATAAGTTCTATTGTCCATATGTAATATATATGAGCTTACCTTTTTATTTACTAATTATAAATGTTAATAACGAGAGTTTGCAGGATAGCGATGAATCTCGTAAGGGTTTTTTGCCGAGGAATGTTCTACATAAGCAATAGCAAACGATCTATTTAAAAGGATTGATTGGTGACCAACTATTTCGGTTTTGCACTGATGTATAGCAACGGTCAATACAATGTGATTAGTTATATTTTACGAGGTAACCATCTGAAAAACCGTATAAGATGACAGAAATTTAAAAAATGATTCAATTATTATTCCGCAGAGATGAATATTCTTTCCTCATTTTGCAATTTTCAACAATTTTGTAGATGATATAACTATTGCGTGGTCTCTAAACTTCGATAATTTCTACTGAGAAGGAATAGTGCTCAGTGAGTATTATAGCTATAGAATATTATAGCACACCACTGGATAGAGCTTACAAATTTTCTTAGGTAAACGAAGAGCGTATAAAACTACTCTCTCCACGAAATGTCGAGAGAATATCATTTGAAAGTGCTGCCCATAGAAAGAATATTTCTATTGAGCCTGCGATGAAGAGCTTTCTGGAACATCCATCAAGAGAATTTTAGGACTAAGGAAGAGGATCAAGATTAACGCTGTCCGTAATTGGAATGATGGATTTCAGACGTAAATCCAGAGCTTTAAGTACGGTGTCTAAGGAGAATAAATTCAGTAATCATACAGAGAGATTAACGTTCAAATAATGCATTGGTGCTATTTGAGTACACCCTACCACTGAATAACGTCTCACTCACCAGCTGATACAAATGAGATAGAAGTGCTGAATAAGACATTTCAATCAAGCATATTTCGCAACCAAATATGAGCTTTCCAATCTTTCTTATGCTGACGCAGGGAATTAACTGTACTACCACACAAATTTAACATAGTTTTTACGGTCTGATCCAGGTAAAAACAGGAAATTGTACACGGCTGATAATGAGTAAGCGGTATAAGAATCTATATTGCTACCGATTTTCGGAAACAATGCAAAGGTCCGGATTACTGATCTTCTTTCTATTGGCAAGCTCTTATAGCGGCTTCTATTTTATCTGTATACCATGCTCTCTTCCGAGACCTAAAAGTGTGAACATTTGTCAGACAGGAAAAAAAATATTTACTTAATGGGGAGCTTTATCACGGATATTAATTATTCCGTTTAATAATTTATCTTGCACATAAGTATACACATTTTGTAACATTGATGTGTATGTGTTATACCTATCATAATTTTGGTGAAAGGATTATTTGAAATATAATAATTTGGATAAAATAATTACATTTTAGCAATAAAAACATATAGCGTTATTCTTAATCCGCCATATCCTTTGCTATAAGAAAAGAAAGAAAACATTTAGCGTTCTATACTCCAAATATGGAATAGCCCATATTGGGAACACGTAACTATTCCATAATAGGAACATCACGCCATATAGGAACGTTTTTGATTTTTTGTGAGTTGAGCTGGTTTTAGATACTAAATCTTCTGTGATTAAACACAGGACAACTTACTCTTATTAACGATCATTGTACTTTATATAACACTATCGTCTTTGCTTCGGGGTAATTTGGTGGAAAACTTCTCGCCAAAAACTCGTTAATACCCAAAAAAATTGAAAGTGTTACCAAAGCACGTGTATTCCTTCTTACAAATGACAGCTCGCATGAATACTGCCAGGAGCATTTGTACCAAATTAAAAAAAGAGCTGACCGAAAGTAGCGCTACGCTGATCAGATACTGAGATATTCCACACTAGGAGCATATTCCATATTAGGAGCACCCACCCTACTGTACGTGTTTAAAGGCGCGTGTCAATTGCAAGTAAGAGATAGTGCAACGACATTCCTATTATCAGCGCCACTTACCTATTTTATGCCAAACGTTTCCACAAGATCTCAGATAATAACTCAACACTTTAAAAACGAACATTTATAATAAGAAAAAATATTAGGATATTTTGTTTTAGCTTTAGAAACACCTAAAGAAAGCTGATATCACCAAACAAATGAATATCTTTCATCAGTAATACTAAGTTTAAGAAGGTAGGCAGTCAAAAGAAGAATTATTTGAGTGAATGTAGATAGTAGAATGGAGCCGAACTAAGTATGATCTGAATGTTTATTTCTAATTACTATTTTGATAACAGCTGTAAAAAATATGATGTGGCTTAGCACATGACTTTTTCCATTTATAAGATGTAAATATTTATCTACGATAGTAGTTTCGAACTCTTTATTCAATCTAAACTTGGAAAATAAGTGATTAATTTATATCATATTATCTTTTACGTTACAAAATTATATATAATGTTTTTCGGGACATGTTCGATGAAAAACGATGAAATTGACCTTTCGCCCCAGCGCCCAGAGTGCCCACGAAGTACAGAATAAGCAACTTCCGGTTTATCAGTATTTCATGAATAACTCCTAAAAAATAAGTTATAGAAAAATATATTTCCTACAAAAGTTATAGTAAATTACATTTTCTTATAAATATTAGTATATACCTAAATATCATATTAATAGAGATATATTGCAAAAACGGAAACGAGCTTAGAGTAGCAAATCTCGACTTTCGGTTAACCAATTTACTCCAAAAAACTAATCAACTCTGACAGCACCCACCACAGTGCTATAGATGATGTTTGCTATTGATATGACTAATAGTTTCCACGTTAGAGCGCCCACAATGACACACACACACACATACACACAGACATCATTCCGAAAATGGTCCAAACGTGTTCTAGGGACCCCAAAACATGTTTTTCCTTTGAAATCTCGAAGTCGATTTTTTCATGAAAACAATACTTTCTCCATACTACGTATATGGAGAAAGTAAAAAACTGTTACGAAGTTAAGAATTGATGAATAGTAAACAAGGTAAAAGAATGCATTTAAAAATATGATTAGTTTAATTAGGATAAAAGTCCTCATAAAGTCCTCACCTTGGAGTTTTATGTCCTGATTTCCAGGGTTCGATAGTTAAAACCCTAAACAATAGAGGAATAACAACATTATTAACGATCTGTATACATAGCAACACCTCGAATAACTGAATAAAACAGAAGATTCTAGTTTATTATTAATGAAATTCAGTCAACACCGAAGAAAATGTACACCATCCTTTTATCAAACGTACGTAAGGAGATCTGATTACATCGACGAAAAGTTCAATTGAAGAGAGAACCGATAGTTACAAAATAAATTCTGGAACTCATAATGGGGTTTACGTAAGAGAGATGGGGCGAAATTGCAATAATCGTGTTAACGGCAATAAATTTAGGACCGACGATGCGACCACGTAAGGACCCGATGCCGAGGATAATTCACATGATTGGTTGTAAATGAGTGCTAATTGATTTAGGGATCATATTAAATAAAACCGCTCCAGAAGCGGTTAGCTCGAAACCGGTCGTGAATTAATAATTTTTGTTTATGTGGAATTTGAATCTTTTATTTAATATGAGAGTTCCACCAAGTTGAGGCTTCTTTGATTGAATTAACAAATTTAATTCTGACATTATTCAATCATGGCCATTATAGAGGCGAAATAAGTGTAGCCACACCGGTCAAAAACTCCAGGTGCATGAAACCTACACCCCATATACTCAGTATACCCACAATCAAGCCACAAAAATTAGGCCTCACCTTGAGTATGCATGTAGTGTATGGGACCCCGCCGAGAAATGTCATATTGGGGATTTGGAATAAGTAGAACGAAAGGCAATACGATTTGTAAAGAATTGCTACGACAAAACAGCGATTGTCACTCAGATGTTACAGGACGCGGGATGGGAATCGTTAGAAGATAAAATAAAAATTCAAAGGATAAATTTATTAAATTAGTTCAGAGAAATTACGTTCTCAGATGATGTAACCGATGTAATGCGACCCCCCTGTTATATGGGCCGTTCTGATACTGCCATAAAGATTAGGGAAATAGATGCTAAAACGAATCGTTTCAAAAATTCATTTTTTCCGCGAAGTATACTCGAAAGCAACCGTTTAGGAAAATAGAGTTAAGGTGCTTGCACCCCCTGCCACACGCCGAAAGCCGGCTTGCAGGGTTCTTATATAGACATAGATATACCTCTGGTGCACCTAAGAGTAGCGTATTTGGGCTTCTTTTTTACTTGATTTATATCAATGACTTTAGCGAACTGATGAAATAATTTGAGAGTATTTGTGGATTACTCGATGGCATATAGTGAGATATCAAGCGAGGAATCACCATATTTCTCAATCAAACGATTTCGTCCTTTTTCAAAGGAGGAACGAAACATTTCAAGTAGATCTTAATGTTAATAAATTTTCCGTAATAAATTTCTTCGAAAGGAAACAAGTTTGTTAGAATAATCTGTATAATATTAATGAAATAAATGTAGAAGTAGTATATTTAGATGAATATCTGGGAATTGCGATTACAAATAACTGACTTAGATTAGAGCACTCATATTCAAAAAATCTGTGGCAAAACAACTGACAACATTTGCCGTCACAAATCCGATGAAAAGACGAGAGAGAGAGATGTCATTTCACCTTACTCAGGTCTCATACGGAATATACGGCTATTATAAGGGAAAAGGCCAGTGAAACGTGCACCGCGAATTCGAGAAAGTGCAGCGCAAGGCGTTTTGTTAAAAATACTTCGATAAAAAGCAAGCGTTACAGAAATGCTTTCAGACACAGGTTGGGAATCTTTGAGAGAAAGGAGATTGGGTAAAGGAGCTAAGGCTGCGATTACTTGATAAATTTAAAGAAAGTACAGTTGCGGAAGACATGATTGGGGGCGCCACTGTTACGTCCGCCGATCCGAAAATTAAGAGAAATCGATGTTAGGTTGTTTTGAAAATTCATTCTATCCGCGAATTTTCCATAATAACAGATTAAAAAAGTAGTTTAAACACCTGGTTTGTATACCCCCTGATATGTAGATGCAGTTCCAGAAGTGGAAGTGTTTGGTGGAATAGATAGTTTATCTATCAACTATGCTCGATAAATTAGATTTGTACCTGTCTTTTTTGCCCGAAAAGGTATAGCACGGAACATATATGTGTGTTTCTTTACTGGACGACGAGCTTGTAAATCATACTTCATATTGACTTCTTCCGGTTATACGTAAGGTGTGTTTGTGTAATGTTTTCAAAGTAAGTGAATTGCCCGTTGTATTCCATTGAATAAAATATTTCAATTTTTTATTTTCAGCTGCCGTGGTGGTAGCCTTTTTCATATGTTGGGCTCCTTTCCACGCTCAGAGACTTCTGGCCATCTACGGCCAACGTGACGAGAGACCGAAAAATGTGATCACTGCCTACCAAGCTCTCACCTATGTCTCTGGAATCCTCTATTACTTATCCACCACTGTCAACCCCCTGCTCTACAACATCATGTCTCACAAGTTTCGGGAGGCCTTCAAGGTACGGACTGATAAGCGAAACTTACATTGATATTTTCTTGTTATATCTCCAATCACACCCAAATGCTTAATATTGACGCAAAACAATTGAGAGCGAGAGTTTCATAGTTCGCAAAATTAAGGGCTCGTTCACGGAGATCATTATAGACATTGTAAAATGAATCTATAACAACATTGGAAAATATAACCTAACCCTACTACTGAAATAATAAAAACGACCAGTTTTACAGAATCATTAATAAAATATAAAAAATTTTCAAATATTGCGACAAAATTAACAATAATGTCTGTAGCAATATTTTGTTAAAAGATCTAAATTTTCTAATGTATTAAACTTAATTAATGACTTAAACGATAATACAAAATACATTTTTTTGTCTTTGTGCTTCTGTAATATATAATTTTTTTGGTCTCTTACATATGAATAACAATAATTTTATTTAAATTCCATGCATTTAGAGATCTAAACGAAATTTCTTGTCCATAATCCATTTTTTAAATTTTCTTTATTTATTCATTTTCGATTCAAAAACCAAAGTTAATTTAGTCAATGACGTTAATTTTATAATATTTTGCAAACATCCTTCCAATCGTGAATTACGAGGGATAAATTTCAAACGTAGAGCAAAGCTTATTTCGATAGGTTAAAACGATATAAAATTGAAACATTAATATTTGCTAAAAAAATTTAAATCTATTTTTATTTCGTTCTCCAACAGTTGATCTCAACTATTGCTTCCTATACGGATGTTGCGCTAGTAATCTAGGGGAAGGTCCTTTAGTATGGGACAGCTAAGCCTTTGTGCAAATTGCAAAATTAATAAGGGGTAAATCAAATTTAAGTTTTTATTAAAACTAACTTCAAAGTTTTATGAAAAGGCCCTTTGAAGTAATTACGTCAAACCAGATCGATTCGATATTTTTTCATTTGAAAAAACCCTTACATTTTGCTCGTTTAAAAAGTTGTAGGGTTGTATGGGAGACTTTGTATAGTTAACGGAATAATCAAGTCCCGCTTCCAATTCAACGTTCTACCGTACAAAATCCAATAATATATGTTTTAAACCATTATTATAAGTATGATTATACTTAAAAGTATCATTTCAAAATTTTTAAAGATTTACATTTTTTGCCTCTTGGAGAACTTTAAATGGGTTATGAAAACAATCTGTCATCGCAAATGTTTCTTTATTTGGCACACTTTGGTAAACCAGTGAGAAGTCTCAGCAAATGATTATAGTGAGCTTTTGCAAAAGTTATTACTTCCTGCTGCGTATAACTTACCTTACCGTCCAGCATAAGAAGGGCATGTACTTTTTTTGGCTGAGTTTACTTTTTCTACGAACAGATTAAGATTAATCGCCTAATCTGTGCATTCCAATTTTGTCCCATATTACCCTCAATGCACCTGTCCCATACAACCGGACTATCACGCAACGCAACTTTCACTCTCCATAGCAAACTACCAATCCGATTGGAAAGAATCGCTCATAACCTACTAACAATAACCTTTAGTTGCTACCAAGGCAATTTAAACATTTTTGTACTAAATTAAAATGAAGGTGGGGAGGTCTAAATTTATCTCCGTGCACGAAAATTTGGTGCAAAACCACTAAAACAATCGTTACAAGAGAACGCGTAGCAACACAAATCCAATATGGCTATGGTCTTTGGCATCAATGTGCCCGTGCCAATGCCATAGTAGGGGTTTTCCCTAGCGTTGATTGGCCAAAACACCGCCTGTCCCATACTAGAGTACCTTCCCTTTTAGCGCATGGCTATTGTCTTTTGATTATTATTGCAGGTAAACTTGAAGTGAGAAATATATATGAATGCAGTATTACATTCATCATTCAAACTAACATTTTCTGATAGTGAATTAGCATTACAAGTCATTTCAATCATTATTGAAATATTTATGAGAATGTTACGTAAAATCATTGAGTAACTATAATTCTATGGTAAAATCCCTAATTATAAATTCAGACCACAGAAATTCCGTTTTTAGCAGACAGCATGAACTTCTTTGTTGTTCCTGAAAAGTCGAATCTCTCTGTTATTGAAAAACTAAATTTGGCTACGAAGTAGCTTAAGAGTTAACCGTAAATTACTTTTTTTATTATAGAGAGCAAAAGTTAAGCAGATTAATTCTTCCTAAGTTATATTAAAGGGAATTTTACATTCCAATTAGCTAAGGCAAAATTTGGTTTCTAAGTAGCCATTAAATATAGATTTTAGATTCATTTAAGAACTGAACAAACCGAATATAGCATAGTTTACCTTTGTTTCATGGAATCAGAACGCTGTTATTTTCATATACAGTAAACTCCCGTTCATCCGAATCGCGTTTATCCGATATCCGCTGTATCCGAACAAACCTTTCTGAATGCAGCCACCCCACCCCCACCCACCGAATACCATCGCGACCCATTATTACTTATTTGCACGTGACACCTCTGCATACATGTACATTGTACATATATAAAGAAGTGTACATATATGAAGAGTATATATGTACATTGTCCATACATACTCTTCAACCACGTAAATTACGCGGCTCACATTGGCGCTGTCTGACGCACCGCGCCGTTCGTGCCGCAGCCACCCGCAAGCTACGCTTTTGGCTAGCTAGACTGACACTTGACAAGTTTCAACTTGTCTGCGCCTGGAGCCATGCATTCGCTGGTGTTTGTTTACATTTTTCGGCAGTCTACTGCTAATCAGTACACCGGGGTTTGTCAAAAGTCCGAGTGTCGTCAATTCGTGCGTGTGTTGGTTGAAGTTTTAGCGTTTTTCGTGTTCGTATTGCGTGGTTTTAAAAGTCAAAACCTTTGTCTGGTGTGTCTCGAGTGTTGTCAAGTCGAACAACTGTGTGTTTTCGATTTAACGCGCTTCGTGCTCGTGCTTCATGCTTTAAAATGTCCAGAGATAAAAGTGGCCAAGTACCAAAAAAAGAATCAATCGAGTGTCGGTAAAAAAACGAGGAACGTGAATACGGGCGCGAAACGAAAACAGAATGTGATCTCTGAAATGAAAATGAACTGCAGACTTTGTATTTTTCACAAGAAATATTTTATTACACGACCGGTTTCGGCCATACAGCCATCCTCAGGTCCAACCTGTAATAAATTATTTCTTGTGGAAAATACAAAGTCTGCTGCTTATTTTCATAAATGGCGTTCCACCAAGTAAAGTCAGTTCATATCGATTTTTGAATGTGATCTCGGTGGAAGAGAAGCTTCGCGCTTTGCAGAGAATAGATGCTGGTGAGCCACCCACGAAAGTTGCTGTGGATTTGAACGTCGGTAGGAATACGATTACCGATCGGAAGAAAAATCGATCAGAAATTGAAAAATTTTGTTCCCTCCAAGCGTCAGGCAGCACAGTGAAATATCGAAAAACAATGAGAAAAGGTGCACATCCTCAATTAGAAGAGGCCTTATTTTTGTGGCACGAACAAATAAGAGCCAAAGATGTGCCCGTTTCCGGTCCTCTTCTTCGTCAAAAAGCGATGACTTTTTATGAGCTGATTGAGGGAAAGGAGCGAGAATTCCTCGGAAGTGATGGCTGGCTAGATCGGTTCAAGAAGTGGCATGGAATTCGGTAAATTACCATCAGCGGCGAATCATTATCCGGGGATGAAGCCACTATCGCTGATTTTAAGAAGAAACTACACAAAATCATAGACAAAGGAAGTTATACTGGCGATCAACTTTACAACTGTGATGAAACCAGGTTGAATTACAAAATATTTCAAACAAAAACCTTCGTCCCTAAACAAGAAAAAACGGCATCCGGATATAAAAAAGTCAAGAAAGGGTTACTGTCCTCGCATGCAGTAATGCCACTAGCAATCATAAACTGTGCCTAAGTTTAATTGGCAAATCCAAAAAACCAAGAGCATTTAGATGGCAAACAGCTAATAAACCATTGCCATTGTGGTACACGTATCATTCTTAGGTATGGATGAACGGTGCCATCTTCAAAGAGTGGTTCCATACAGAGTTTGTTCCAGCTCTAGAAAAATACATGTAGGAAAATGGACTTCCTCAAAAAGCGCTACTTCTTGTAATTAACGATCCTTCTCACCTAGATGATCTACAAGATGGGGATATCAAAGTTGAGTTTCTCCCACCAAACGTCACGTCTTTATGTCAACCGATAGACCAAGGTGTTCTTGAGGGGATGAAAAAAATATTACAGATGCAAGCTGCTGGAATACTTAATCGGTGCGATTGATGCTGAAGAAGATTGTGTGCAAGCTACAAAAATCGATTTTTTAAGTGTCATTGATTGGATTGCTGAAGCTTGAAATCTAGTTCCATCAATTTCTATCGTTAGGTCTTGGAAAAAACTCTTAGATCATGAGACAACTCATCAGTGGTTGGAAGAAGGAGGTAACACCAAAACTCAAGCTGACGTGCCAGAAACAGATGAAAATGACGTAACTTTGGTGAATTTACTGGAGAAGCTACCAGGTTGTGAAGACGCGAAGTTCGAAGGCGTTGAAGAGTGGATGAAAAACGACTTTTTTGATTTGACTTAGGAAGAAATCGTCCAAATTGCGACCAATGTGAAGGCGTCAGAAGAAGATATCTCTGATGGCGAAGCAGGGAAAAAGATTCCTTACACAGTCGGTTACGAAGCGATCCAAACCGCCCTTGAGTACATCAGCCAACAGGAGGAGGCGACTTATCCCGATATCATTTGTTTCCAACGTTGGAGAAATATTACCGCAACAGAAGTTTTTGAAGCCAAAAAACAGATTACAGACTTTTTTATCAAAAACTAAATTCTAATGAAGCGACCTAGAACTTCGACGTCCATGAGTTAAAAGTTTTTTGTTTTATTTACTTTAAAGCTCCTCTTCAAAAACTTTTAGTTCCTTCGAGTAATCTCTAGTTTTGTTTCATAATTTTTTAGTTTATTTTTTCATTCAAAAGTGTAGGGAATAGATTTAAAACTAATGTTTTATCCCACTGCCAAATAAGGCGGATTTTTTCTGTAAGAACAAAAAATAAACGAGCTTTGTTATTCAACATTTAAAAACTTTGAATTTTCAATCATACTTTGACCTTTTTAACAAGTCAACACAAATTTTTCAGCCAAAAACATGCAATATTATTCACAACCATATCAATATCATTCTACGTACGCACGTTTTACGATCATATTTCGCGGTATTGATGCAATTCGGGGTGTTTCACGCGGGACTTCGGTTTATCTGAAATTTTCGTTATCCGAACCCGCCAATGCGCAGTGGGCTAGAATCGAAAAAACCTGGACAAGGGGCGAAAAATGGTTTTCTTGAGTGCGGATATTGAAACTTGGCATAGTTATTGCAAAATTATTGAATTTTATGTTCCGAAACTTCCCGTTTTTGTGAAAATTTCTCAGGTTTGACGCCCTGTATCTTTTCGACGCCTGAAAATTTAAGAAAACGACGAGCGGGAACATAAAATTCAATAATTATGCAATAAATATGCCAAGTTTCAATATCCGCACTCAAAAAACCATTTTTCGGCCCTTGTCCAGGTTTTTTCGATTCTAGCCCACTGTGCGCCGTCCCGTTTCGGATAAACGGGAGTTTACTGTACCTCAAATATTGCATGTTGCGGGAAGGCTGGGGCTAATTGTATGTATACATGTTTAGTTTTCCATTGGTTATTATTTATTTAAATGTTAATTTTTAATCTCATCCGCGCAAAATCAGAAATTGTGTTAGAAAAATAAAATGATAAAGATACTCGTTCTCGTTCTCTCTCCCCCATCTTGGAATTCGCCCTCTCCCCTATCCTTTAGTCACCTGTAAAATCTCCCCTCCCACTCCCCCTCCTACATCCTGATTGGTTGTCAATGTATGTATGCCTATGTCCAACTCTTACTACATTGTATTTTTATCCGTCATCACCCAAATTACAATGTAAGCCTCGGCAGTTTGAGGATTCAGTTGCGTGTGAACCTGACGATGGTAATATACCGAAACCGGTAGTTCCTGAATAAAAACCTTTGTGGAAAAGTATAAATCTGTTTTCAATTATGTCTTTCCACAACATCTCGGCCGAATCGATAGATTATATTATAAATATATTGTTAATTATATGAGACGTTTAACAAACCCAACCCAACAATTGTTTACTAATCGGTCTGAATGTTATCTTGTGAATCCCGTTTGACATGCTTCCTAAGCACAATGGGTGTATTAAACTTTTAGTCAAACAAACGCGTTGTACCACTTTACTTTTTCCAATGACCGATTATCATAAAAGTTAAGCCAGAAAGATAAAGTTTGAGAGATAAGTAATTTTTCCATGTTTTTTTCTTCTTCTTCTTCCCCTTTCTGCCTTTCAGCGTCGGGAAAGCTGCCTCAGCCCATCATCTCTTCTTCTCCACCCATTCCATCCATTCTGTCCGATTTCTAGTCCGCTTACTCGTCTTCTTGCTGTCCAATCCCGTCCGAGGCTACCTTTACTCCTTTGAATCAGCTTAAACCATCATGCGGGTGATCAATCCAGCGATGACTTCACCAGTGCCCCTGTTAGCCTAGGGTTTCACAGTTCTTACCAGGCCTTCTCAGTTACCGTATCGGTCCCGGGACTCTATGTTCCCACTGTACATCACCCTGGCAAGCACTCTGCTACTTTTCTAGTTACCGCCTCCCACGACGAGGACGTAGGGGTTGGACTTTGGGAGGCTCATGTTTTCTTAGGGATATTTTTGAAATAATGGATTATAGGCTCTATATTTTTAAAAGAATATTCCGTTGATAATTATCACATAGGAGAATATCTGGGAAGACTTCTTGGGATATGGTCTTCATTTACTCAGTGAAATCGTTTTATTTCATTAAATTTGAATTAAAAGCATCATCATGTACGACAAAGAGCGATAAAACAAATGCATGTAAATAAAATGAAGAGTTTTCTGTAATTCCAAATGCCACCATAGTGTACCATATTTCTTTTAAAGTAATCAGATTTATTTTCAATTTAGTATTATGTATGTTTTTAAGTATTTGTATTCCACTCTCTTATGAGTTAAAAGTTTCTTTTTCAATGTTTGCACATGAGTGAAATATTTTTATTTCTATCTTACTTTATAACAGCAAATTTATAATTTTCCACAATAACGCATGGCATAGTTGGATGTTCCAAAGATAGAATTAATGTTCTTATAATGTGAGACTCATAAGCATTACTAAAAGACAAATCTTGCAAGAATTTGTCATTTAGCTATGATTGGGGCAAGTTTTCCATTTCGATACTGATTTATTGTTTTACTGAACATTTCCTTTCTTAATATTTCTTTTACTGAATCAGATATATTTTTAGTAATAGAATACATTTCACCAATATGTTCATACTACTTTATAAACATCGAACCGCATGATGAGGGACCCACTTAAGAGATGAGACTGGACATTACATCACTCGTCTGCCTTTCAAGGAAAATCATCCCCCCTTGGAAAATCATTCTTCCTCGCCAAAAGAAGATTCATTGGATTGAAAAGACGACTTTTTTCTGATCATCTCCTTAAGAAAAGGTATTTAGAGTTACATCGAGTCATATGGAACCATGTGATCAGCGTCCAAGTTTCCCGCATTATTTTTTACCGCATCATGAAGTGTTTAAGAAGAATTATCCAAATTCAAACCTTCGGGTCGTCTCTGATTCAAGCGCAAAATCATCGACTGATGTCTCCCTCAATGATATTTTAGAAACAGGACCCAAATTACAGAATGATATCGGCGAAGTTATTTTCCGTTTCCGATGCCATTCTGTCGTGTTCACATGTGATATATGTCAGATGTATAGCCAAACTAAAATCCGTTCTGATGATCAACGTTTCCAGCTTATTTATTGGCGAGAAAGCCGTACGGATCCTCTCTTGATATATAAGGTTATCACTGTAACTTATAATGTCACGAGCGCACTTTTTTTAGCAAAACGCGCACTTAATCAATTAGCTGAAGACGATAAGTTTCCTCGGGCTGCAGAAGTCCTAAAATCTCAACCATTCGTCGAAATGAAATGCTGAATTGCTGAAATTTCTCGAGACGCACTAACACTCCAAGATGAATTGACGCAATTGTTTTCATTAGGTGGATTCGAGCTAAGAAAATGGCGCAGTTATGTAGACGAATTGGTATCCCATTTACCGAAAGAAGATAGGAAGTATCTCTCTCGTTTGAACAATCTGAGCAACCCATTTATGGTATTGTGGACCAAGATTTATCGCAAGAATTAGCTTCTAAGTTGCAACGTACCCAAAATGCGTCTGTTCGTTTTATATATTTAGCTTAAAAAAGTATGACCATATTTCTGATGCTTTCAAGAAAATATCTTGGATTAAACTCGAACCTCGTCGAAAACTTCATGTTCTAACGTCAGCTTTCAACGTCTTGAGAACGCAAACTTCGGAATATCTCTATTCTGAATTTGACAGCTTAGAACCTAATCACAACTGCAATACAAGGGGTAAACACAAATTACTCATTCCAAATCACAGGACGGAGATGTTTCACAAATACTTTGTAGTAACTGCCACTAAGTTTTGGAACGCACTTCCGCCTCCTATAAAATCATCTATTTCAACCTGTTCTTTCAAGAAAAAATGCCTCTCTCTTCTTCTAGTGAATCTATCACACCATTGATATTTTTCCTTCTACCCCTCAATATAGCTAGTTCAGCACTGATCAACATTCTGATGACTGTCGTTTTTCACTGCACAGTCTTATATATTACTTGTCCTTTTTATTTTATATTTCTAAGGTCCTCATCATAATCAGCTATGAAAAGAAATCTCCTCTATCCTATACATACTTAACTAATTTTGCTCCTGCTCTTCCTCTCAACGCATAAGATGCTTTCTTTGTCTTTGCACGTAATTATTCTCTGTCTTTATACCTAATAATTCTCATCTGTTTCTTTTTTTCTCTTTTCTTTTTACTTAGAGTTACCTAAATGTCTATGTTATATACAATTTTGACTAGTACATACTCTACGCATTATTTTGATACTGTTTTTTTACAATATTCTTTTATTTTTCCTCATAATGTACTTTATGGATGAAAATCCATGTACGTTTTCATTGTTTTTCTATTTTGTTTCTCATGTTATTTTGTATATTGCTATCTCTTTTTTAAATGTGAACTGATTCTTATTTATGTATCGCATGTAAGTACTTATTGGTAGTGTATTTATTTTTTAATGTTTTTCTCTTTTCTTATCTTTAAGCTATTACTATCGGTAGGTTTGCGTAGGTTTTTCACACCCCCTTCCTTGTGGGTGTTTTCCTGCAGTGGATTTCTTTTTCCTAAGAATCTCTTAGGTTTTTCACTTCCACAATTCTTCTTTCTACTTCTTATTTTATAATTAATGAAGATGGGTTAGATGGAAGAAGAGACTTTTAAGTCTCAATCTTGCCCAAATAAAGACGATTTATTATTATTATGATTTATTATGATCCGTGTGGTTTGCTTGAGCCGGCCGTATTTCTGGTAAAATCATTCATTCAATATTTATGGTCAATCGGCCTTCAATGGGATGATCCGTTACCACCAGATATTGCTATAAAATGGAGTGACATAAAAATATCCGTGAATTAAAAGGAATCAATGTAAATCGTAATATTTATTGCGGAATTAATCAGTGTAAAGATTCAAAGTTTCTCAGATGCTTCCCAATTGGGACACGCAGCAGGTGTTTACTTGAGATATGTCAACTCAAAAAAGGATTGTAAAGTAACTTGGCTAATGGGCAAAACCCGTGTCGCATTGCTTAAGGGTATTTCTCTTCCTCGATTAAAATTGTGAGTCAATTGTTAGCCAAACTTATCCATTTTATTGTCAACGTGGTAGCAAACTATTATCACATCGAATCGATAACGGCCTGGTAAGACTCAACAATAGTTTTCGCTTGGATTCCTTCTCCCTCTTATCGTTTGAAAGAATTTGTAGCAAACAGAGCTGCCAAGATTCAGGAATATCTGCCTCCTGAACGCAGGTTTCATATTGTGTCAACACACAATACACCTGATTGTGCTTCCAGCGGAATTCCGCCTCCTCTCATTGAGAAAAATTCCTTTGGGTGGAATGATCCTCAAAGGCTTTTTCTATCCACTAAGGATTGGCCTATTTCATCGTTGACTCTATCGGATGAAAATTTTTCAGAAATAAACAAATCTCTTTCCCATTTGCTCAACTTTTGTAACACCTGAATGGGTTTTTCTCTCAAAATTGTTGTCATTCCCTAAACTACAAAGAGTAGTAGCGTAGATTAAAATATTAGATCACGATTGTCCTTACTCTGATAAAAAGTATGATACGCTTACTTGCGAAGAACTCACGGCAACTCATTTTCTTTGTAAACTCGTTCAGCAAACATTTATTTGTGAGGAGCTTCCTTTACTACAGCGTGGAAAACCTTGTTTTAAGAGGATTCAACACCTTTGCCCTTTCTTAGACGACAAGGGTATTTTGAGAGTCGGAGGAAGACTGAAGCTCGCGGATCTCACATACCATGAGAAACATCCAACATTGTTTCCTAAATCGCACCACATTGTTGATTCAATTATTGATTATTTCCACATAAAATATCTCCGTGTAGGACCGTTATTCTTGCAATAATAATAATAATTTATTTGCGTCACAAAAACATTCATTACAAAGACAGAAAATAATTTTGCCCTGAATAGGTGACATGTCAATATACAGTAGTCAACTTAAACTAGTACAATTACACCTAAAAAGATATGAAATATTATTTTTTTCAATTTAACAAAGATTCAACATATCTAAACATACAACATCTTTGAAGATTTTACAATTTTTTCATTGAAATTCACAAATATGCACATAAACATGATTGCCATAATCGCAATAAAAATGTCTTACATTTAAATGAAAACTCGATTACACAAATATATATAACAGCAAAAATATTTTATCAATTTACATACACCTTTGAAGCATATTCACTCACAAGCTATTGTCATTTAAAAATTCCTCCACTGTGTAGTAACACTTTTTAGATAATAATTTATGTAGGTTTTCTTTAAAAGTTTTTGTTTTTCCCATACTTTTCTTTGAATTCTTTTGGAATTTTATTACAATCTGAACTCCCTAAACATTTCTGGATACTCTCAGCACGCTCGATCATTCGGTCTCGCATATTTTTAAGTGCATACGCTTTTTCCGTTGCAAACCGAGAGACGTATCGCCTCTGATGGGGGATTTACCCGAATACGGAGTTAACCAAACTCGGCCATTTCAGTGCACTGGGATCGATTATGGCGGGCCATTTAATATTAAGAAACGCTCCACAAGGAAAATTTCAACTTTAAAAGCATATTTATACCTTTTAGTTTGTATGTCCTTTTAGTTTGCAGTCCATATTGAAGTGGTTACCGACCTCAGCTCTGACGCCTTCATCGCATCATTGACGAGATTTATCTCTCATTGAGGGCTATTGTCTCTATTCGGATTGGAGGACTAAGCACCGACCTCTATTCGGATTGCGGAACAAATTTTATCGAAGCGTCTGTTTTACTGAGGAAAACTATTAAACTATACTATTTACTCTATGCAGAAAGTTAGGCAAGAGGTTTTAAGTTTTGCAAGTGAAAATTCTATGAAATTTCATTTTTTACCTCCAGCTGCTCCTCATCAAGAAGGACTGTAGGAGAGGGCGATTAAAAGTGGAAAATAGCATCTAATAAGAACAATTGGTAAAACCGTTCTTACTTTGCTGGAGTTTATTGCCCTCGTCACCAAGGTGAAGGCTATGTAAAACTCACTTCCTCTCACTCCATCATCTGCTGACCCGGCTGATATATCAGTGTTGACCCCAGGGCATTTCCTCATAAGAACTTCACTGACAGCTATTCCGGAGGATAACTATGTAACCCTTCCCGATAACCGACTCAGCAGACGGCAGTTGGTGCAAGCCATCTTGCAGAGAATTTGGAACAGATGGCACAAGGAGTACCTACTCGCTCTCAACAAAGGACAAAATGGACTTTAGCAAAGAGAAATCTTAGTGTTGGATATCTAGTGCTGGTGCATTCTCCAAAAACTCCTCCACCTCAGTGGTGCATAGCACGTATGACAAGTGTTTTACAGGGTGGAGATGATGTAGTGCACTACACGCATGCGTGTGGTCCAGCTACGTTCTAATGATGGAACCTTCTTACGGCCTGTTGTAAAAGTGTTTCCCTTACCTATTCATAAATGATTCAAATGAGATTATCAATGACAATTATATTTCTCTGTATAATATGTCAATTGTCTTACTAAAATATGGTATAACTTAATCATTTGTAACTCTATTATGTTGAACAACTTGCTTTAGGGGGGCGGGATGTTCAGTTTCATTTCGCATTTCATTTTTTGATGGCGCTAGTTTGGCCACTCCCCTCTTGTCCCCTCTATCGAAGAATTTTATTCTCTTACCCTAGCTCTCGTGCGCTCGGCACACCTCTCTCTCGCTCTCTCTTTTTTATGTAGCACATGCATGGGCTCTTAGAATCTCTCAGGTGTATATATTTCCTTCTGTTACTATTTGATATATTTGTGATGATATTTGTTATTAAATTTGTCTTGTTATATTTAGAAAATGATGTTGGTTAATTTTACGCCACAAAAATGGAAATGGCTCCCTTGGATCGAACCAAAGACCATCAGAAAACAGTTAAACAGCGTATATAAAACGTATTTAAGATCTCTATTCACATGCCGGGTTATAAGTTTCTGTCTTATCGGGAAGGGATTTAAAAATACCTTAAAAATCGTTGCAATGTATTTTACATAGGAGAATATTTGCCCTTAACTGGCGTCGAACCAAGGATAATCTTCGAAGATGTCTTCGTGGTTTTCGATGGATGTGCACGGCTTCCAGCTATCCCCCGAAATTCAACCCTCTAATTTGCCGGGAAATGCCTCAAAAAATTCTGGAAATCCCCACAATTCATCCTTATGGAAAAAATCGGGATTTCGGGGCCTTCTGGAGTCGAACCCATGATGCTGAGGTTTAAAGTCGCATTTTTCTGGTAGTTACACCCTTAGGCAAGTACGAAATAAAAATTTCATGCAAGTGTCACTTGTGGAATATGGTTAAAATTTTGATCGCTGGAGCTTTGAATAAGAGAATATTTGCTCTGACCTAGCATCGAATCAAGGATAATCTCCGATGATGTCTTTGTGTCCTTCGTAGGATAAACACAGATTCCAGCGCTCCATCTAATTTCAACTCTATTTTTGTGCCTCAATAATAATTCTGAAAATTCCCGCAATGCATTCTTATGGAAAAAATTGGATTTTGGGGCCAGGAATCAGGCGTTATTAAATCGGCATCCTGGTAAATTACTAATCGAAGCACACTCGCTCAAAACCGCCGTTTGATAAATTAAGCCACGGCCGATTGAAATTCCAACCTATTGCTGGAGATTTCCTCGCACCGAAGGTAATTCCCAACGCTCTCATTCAGAACCCATTTGGCACGCGTTTAAATGGTCCAGCAATAAGACCGCCGGCGTCGTTTACAGCACCACTCCGGTTCGAGTCTTATTGACGTGATCTTGGAATGACTATCAAGGACTTAAAATATAAGCGGAGAATCTTTATTCTCCTATTGAGGGACAACAGAAACCTCGGCTAATCTGCGAGGGCTGCGCTTAACTGGGACACAGTGCACTGTTGAGCAATTTAATCCGAAAGATGATCTGCGACAGACGTGCATGCACATACGATGAGACTATTTGCGAGACCGCAGCCATCGGCCGAGAATAGTGGCATCCTGGACATCGGTGGAGGTAAACAGGAGCTTCATTGCCACATAATCTGATTTAACTTCGCTGTATCGACTTCGGGGCAGAAATCCGGTTGGTAATGAAAAACCAGGCCATATTACGAAGAAATATTACCGTATTCGTAAGGATAGATGGTTAAAATACAAGTAGAAACAGTTTAAAGTGATCAATGAAAAAGTTGAGAAAATCTTGCGGTGATAAAGGATGGTTCCTGGCGATTGGGAAGAGATTTCATAGCGGTTGATTGTGAAAAGATGAGCATGTATAGCGTGATTTAGATGTGAACGAGTGAAGCTCAGTGTTAGTTCGTGTTCCTTTCAATGATTGCGATCGATTCCCTAAACAAGCGGCTTTTAACTTAGTGGACGAGAGAACCGTGTTAAACAAGAACTCGGAGCCATTGAATACGATTAAACTACTATTTATGGAAACAGTTCAGATATGTAATTAAAAGAGTTGAGCCACTAAACGGAGCATTTTAAATTTATTGGTCAGGAAAGAGTAACAACGAAAAGCTTACTGAGCTGAAGCTAGCTGTACGTGAGGTTAGTTGTGTTTTAACGGAAAACTGACTATCGAAACTATTTTCATCGAATTACGCTATTCTCTAGCGGGTTTTGGACGGAAATAAGCTCTTTTTCCTAATATTTAATCGTAATTTTACACCTAGCATATACGAGGGCACAATTCCTATACATTAGAAAAATTTAACACATATTCATCCTTTCTCGTATTTTCCTTATACTTTGAGCGTTTCTCGTATTTCATTACTTTTCCAAAAAACACGATCTTAACAATTTATTTACATTTTTATCCATTCGTATATTATTTATACGGATCTCTCAAACTATTATTAAGTGATATCATTGATATTTTCATTCACTTTCAAGTTTCCGACACATTTCGTTCCGGTTTGCTTACTTTCAGCACTTCAGCATATACTTATTCAGGAACGAATATATATAAATCTTATTTTCGTTCTTTTCTAGTATAGAATCCATACCCCTTTTCATAAAAATGTTGTGTTATGCCACGCAGAACTCTCTAACGAAGAGCTTATTAACTATTACATTGTGTTGTTGCGCACTCGTAGAATTTACAAATGTGATACTACTGAAAAATTAGAAAATAATCTCAAGATTTACTTACCAATATTTTCTTTAATTTTCCTCTACCTCTGTAGTGTGTACAAAGAGGCAAGCGGTCATGTGGTAGTATGTATCCAAAGGGAAATAAATAATCTTTAACCGGTATTCACCGTAGCCCATTGGGAAATCTCTTAAAGACAGCACGTCATACTACTACTCAAATAGAAAATAACAAATTCAATAAACAATATAAAACCATTTACAGAGAAAAAATATTTGGAAACATATTCTAGGACAAAATTCTACAATGCAGTTCAATATTACGAATTTGATTTTTAGTGTTGACTTGAATTGTTAAATTGCGTGGTGGAATATTTTTTGTTTTTCGTATTCTTGAATTTCATTGAAAATTATACATATTACTGAACTCATATCATCTCACTCATAATCTTTAAGAAACTCATTACTCATTCATTTATGAATATTTTTGAAACGGTCTTATCTATTTCATTTCACAACATACCATTTTTAATATTATTACTTTACTGGTAAACTACCCCGTCATGTATGACGGGTCGTAATTTTAATTTTTTAATAAATATGCATCATTTAAATTTAGATGACTTAATATATAACTTATCAATACCCTATTTTTTTAAATAAATACTAAACAGGAGGGAATTTTAAACTAAGAATATTAGCGAAATTGAGCATTACGCAGTTCGTGAGAATCACACAAACGCACTGCTTTAAAATCTTTGCAATAAAATCGAGTTTGCATTAAAATTCTGTCCCTTAAAAATCTTCCCCTTCCTCGACGTAATATTTATTCGTCATCTTGATCCCCACAAACGAACGTATAAGCGTCCTTTTGTAAATCGGTTTGATAATGAAAATCTCCAAAATGGCTTTAATTTTGTTCCTGCTATTTTAATATCATTGTTTACATTTGCAGAAATCTCAGTACATTACCTCCTCTTCACAAATTCTGACAGGAGTTCCTACCATTAATTCGGTATGGACTTAAAATCCCCGTGTATTCTTGTGGGAAAATGAACGTATCGGATTCAACCATCATCTTGGTCGTCAGGGAGACTGGTTGTTTACGGCGAAATTGTACAACAGTTTCGTTTATTTTGTCATAGTTCTTGTAATTTCGATTCAAAAAGTGTATTTTACGACAGTAATAAGATTCTGTTTTTAATTTACCTTCCTTTGGTACTTTTCTTGACTTCGTGGGACCATTATTGCCAATTAAATTCGATAAAAGTAACAGAGCCTGCAAGGTACAAAAACGAACTTACCGTGCATTCCTTATGGAAACGTTTTATGGAGTCCTGGGTTCGAACCCGAGCCTTCATAGAGATTTGAATAATTTTCGCGGGGCTTTTAGCTTAATAGAAATACAATGCAGTTTGCCTTATAGCTCTACGACAAAGAGTTTCTGAGATAGAGAGGGGACCGACGGACGGTTTTGCTTTGTATGTATATGACCATATATGATGACGAACGAACACACAATAGCTTTTTATTATATAAGAGGCTCCGCGTAACATCGTTTTAAGCTATTCCGGATGCAATATTCACTAAAAGAGCAAACAAAACAACAATAATCATAAAAACAACTTTAGATAAGAGCGAGATCGAAGCTAATACAGGAATTATCTAAATTTCTCCTCTTCAATTCGTATTTGTTACACTTAAAGCAGATATATTTGGCAAATATCTACACTCATGCGGGCCCAGATATATCAATAAATAACCTTTTCTACCTCATGAAATGAATGACAGATCATTTAGCATTTGTATACGCAAGCGAGAGTTAATTTTAAGCGAAGATGTTCAAGTGAAAGAGAAAATTAAATTTGTGTACATGAGTAGTTTGAAGGCAGAGATAGAAAGATACGCAGCGATAGGTCGCTCTCTCATGAACGACAGACAACGGAGGATGATTCAGGGTCTTCGTGAAGCTCGTCTTTCCGTCAACCAGTCTCATTTAAGTGGAATTTCTCTGCAGGACTTCTCTTTCTACCGATTGATGATTCCCCAATGCCTCTCGAATGTCTTCTCCATCGATTCTTTTCGCCACAGTCGAAATGCTCCAATATTGGGTAATGCTTGTTTGGACGTTTATTAGCAAGGAAAGAGAATCAAAGAAATAGTAGAGAAGAATAAGTGCGCAGGAATAAGTATTTTGTGACAGTGGGTTCCCTAGGATTCCCTCGTACCCTATCTCATCCATAACACATTTTTAGAAAAACTCATTCTAACCCAGAGCGAGAATATTATAATAATATGTTTTATATAACATATATGTGTACATACGAGTAAAAGTTGCTTTCATTCTGCAAGCATATTAGTGATACAAACTTAAAGTCAATATTATATCGATAAGGTCCTCAGAAGAAAAAAAAGATTGAAAACATTATTAAAATTCGCCGCAATTTATTTTAAATAGGAAATATTTGCACCAACCTGACTTCAAAATTCGAATTAAAGTGGTTTTACGTCTATCAAGGCGTAATATGTTTTCACATCTTCCAAAAATTCCTGGGTTCGGCGTCTATGCTATTTGAAACGTATGGCGGGAATTTACATTTACTTATGATACAATTACGAAAATATTTTCAGCTTTATCCCAGTAGGATTGGGAACTCAAAATCATAGAGGTCCCAGAAAACGAGCTTCTTTATTTATATCTAATATACTGGATGATTGGATTCAAATGTCGCCTTACAACTATGGAGTGCTGTGTAATAGCATGAAAGTTTTCCTCTCATACTCTTATTAACTCACTCACAGGAATATTAAATTCCAGACAGACATATATATATTCATCTCAGATCGGATAATGGAAGGTTTCTGGGGGTTTTACCGTTCCCTTTTTTCAGGTAGAAGTTAGGAGGTTCTCCGTCCTAATCCGAACCCTTAGCTGGCCTTCGCAGGTATTAAGCGCCCGACCCTCCCATCAGGGGGGAGCATAAGAAAACCGATCGGGTGGAAAACGAATTAAAAAGCTGTAAACAATTCAAATGAGCAACCATTTATTATCTTCGTCGTCTCACTCGTCCAAAGAGATACACAAGCGTCTTTTGATCGACGTTATGTGATTAAAATTAAGATTTTTCGTGATTTTGCTAGAAATTACCCGTAGACACACGGCAGCGTTGCTCAGTCAGATAGGCGGATGTTTTAAATAGCTCACTGGCCCACTTGGTTTGGTTTGCTGTCTTATTATCAACTAGCTGAGGTACCAGTTGAATCTCAACGGGGGTTGGGTTGGGTTGGGGGGAATTTCTAGCAAAAATCTAGAGTTTTAGATCTCCCCCCCCCCCCAACCCAACCCTGAAGACGTTCCAATTATCTTAAGAGTTGATTAATTAGGATTAATTTACAGTTGTATTGTTTAAAGTACTTCGACATCTTAGGTCATTTTGCATTTTGGCTCCCACCGGGAATCGAACCCGGGACTGCTTTTACTAAAGGCAGACGCGCAGTCCACATGGTTATCCCGGAGGCCTAGGATTAATTGTATTATTGAATGAAAGCATATAACTATCAGCAATTTGGGAAAAATAACTAACTCTCCATATTTTTTATTTTTCGGAGTGAAATTGTAAGGGGAAATTTATAGGGAAAAAGATTTGCGGCTCAGGATGGTAACCTTTCATATTTGTAATTCTCCTACATTCCTTCCTCATTCCAATTTTATTGGTATTTATTTAGATGGAAGAAGAGACTTTTACTCTCAATCTCGCGCGAATAAAGACGTATTACTACTGTTTCATTCGCCTATTTTCCTCCAATTTTTTTTGGTGCTGATGTTGTTTCTTCTATCTTATATTTAGTTTATCATGAATCGAGAGTGTTTGCTAGCTAATTATAATGTTTATGAATATAAAATTTTACTATAAATGATTGTTTTCAAGTTGAATATCTAACTAATGTTTTGCTTACTGCACCAAAGGTGATGCTGCTTCGTAAATCTGCTAGTATACCAATGCTGCCATAGCCATAATGACTCATTCTTTGTCCTTAAAGATGCTATCAGTGAAAGTGAAATGCACCCGAAATTGGGTGTCTCATCAGGTTTTGATGGTTTTTGGTGTTATCCTATGAATTTCAACATACTCTATCAATGGTCTCATTCATTCCATGCACCCATGCGAATTTTGACATCCTTCAAACACATTTGACCTCCACCACAGTTACGAGCAAACATCACGTTCACATGTAGTCCCTCTGTTGCAGGACACCCTCGGACCTTGCTTTGGACGGCAGCGACCAAGAGGAGGTAGGTTCTATTCCATTCTCTCCAAGTCTTCCAGAGCAGCAGCCAACGGGGAGACGAGCAGCTCGGGTTGCCGCGAAGAAAGCTTTGGGCCGGGAGTTGTGCATGCGACACCCAACAGCCTCCGGTTCCTTGAAGCTGACGTGGCTCGTCAAGACCGCCGACCTCTTGTAGTCTCATTCCGTCCCACTACCGACGCCCAGGTGTGTGTGAGCGTCGTTGAGAAGGCAGCTGGCAAACGAAAACGATGGCCACGGAAGGAATCTAAGTCTTCAATTCCGATTGTGAGCAGCGTAGTGTACAGGGCACCACGCGTCACTCTGGAATCAGAGCAGTGTCCTCACACTAACAGAAATACGGCTCCTTCCATGGAACCGGAAACGTGCGACGACACCGTTGTTTCGGTGGAGTTGACGCTGTATATGGATGAACTCAAGCGTCAGCAAACTTCCCAGCCATGAGTCAGGTCTCTAAGGAAATTCTGAGCCTGTAATTAGGTTTGCAGGATAGGTGTGCTAATGGTGCTTCGAGATTGAATTAAGTTTAAGAGTTACCAAGTATCTGTTGCGCATATAATATGTTAAGACAGCTTTGTCAATTGGTTCAGATGCGAAGATGCTCACTGAGACATTTATTTATGGGAGAAGAACTCAAGTAATCAAGTCTGATATTCCTGTCAGTATGCACACGGGGGGTAATCATATTTTTTTTCGGGGATAAGAATACTCCCTTACGTTATCACTGTAGGTGGCATTTTGATATGACCTTATGGGTGTAAATGTTTTGAAAAAACCCGTTACTGTAGCATTCATCGAAACCAGTGATAGCATATGACAGAAAAACTTTGCCACATTAATTTTCTGATGGTTTGAGATAAATTCTGCAGATTTAAAGGTATGGAAAACGTCAATCAGTCATATTATCTACTGCGGTAAAAAAATGCAATTTTTGTACTCATGTCTTTTAATGCTTTTCCTTAGCAGAATGTACCGTTCAAGTGTCGCCTACATAGCATTATAGGAGTATAATAAAATTATCAAACCGAATTAAGATTTAATGGCAACATATTATTGTTTCCCGTAAATATATTACTGTCTTTAAAATACTAAAATTTCCTAAAACACGATAACTTGAGAAAAAATGTACGTATTGATGGACAGATACAAATTACATTTGCCGCTTGCTAATCCCGTGCGCAGAGAATACAATAGGCTGAGGCGGTAAAACTAATCAGTATTTTGCACAGATTATCTTTCTCTGAAGTTTCTATGACTCTACGATGGCCCGAATCCCGAATATCTTCACCGTCCCCGGGAACGAATGATTGATTTTGAGAGGTA
Organism: Sympetrum striolatum; assembly: GCA_947579665.1. NCBI lineage: Eukaryota > Metazoa > Arthropoda > Insecta > Odonata > Libellulidae > Sympetrum > Sympetrum striolatum. The sequence continues at coordinate 68,442,747 of OX388352.1, forward strand.
ATTCATAGAATTCAATTGGTGGTGGAAGAAGGTGTTCAAGACCTTTCAGATCCTGATCTTTCTCTGATACCATAGGAAAAAAATATTTTTGTTACGTGAAGAAAAATGTTCGTCTATATTTCCATGACATTAACTCCGTTTGTTATGGGAAAACATTACAGCTCGGTAGAGACTAATGCTGCATTCATGATGGCCTCTATGGCTGCTAAGTTCGCATTCACGCTTTCATAACATAACGTACTTAAGATTGGAATACTGGATTAAAGTGGATAACTGTCATTGGAGAAGGAAGTGCGTCGTCTAGTAATAAAAGCAAAGCGACTTCATCAGTGCGATATTGAGACTGATATGTAACTACTTATGTACGAATACGTATGATATGAGAATGCATTGGAGAGTATGAGGACATTGTAGACGCGTCGATTCGTTTCAATTAGAAAAATAAATACAACATAATTCTCTTTTTTGTACAGTTACTGTGAAATGTAAGTGTTCTAGATATCTGTGCGTGATAACTGAAAGGCAGATGATCCTTTCCTTCTTAAAAGATACAACAGATGGCGTAAATATAAACAGGTTTCTAATACCAACTACTAAATAGAAAAATCTTATCGATTTTCAGCCCAAAGTAGTCGCTCAAATCTAATTTACTTTTGGAAACCGACAACGAAAACATTTTAAGCAGTACAGACCGATTGAAATTCTCAAAAATTATCACAATGCTTCTTCATACAGCCAGTACTCCCGTTTCGCATCTTGTGCTTTTCTTGAACAAATTTGCCATTGAGCGCAATGGCCAATAATAATATGCGGATTAGAAGCAATCGGATAAATTTTATCCTTAATATTAATCGTGTTTAAAATTGACAATTGCAACTCAATGTGGACATAAGTGTGCGTAGAAATAACGATTCTTTCTCAGTATTTACACCTTTATGTATATTCTTAAATAAGATAAGAATGCATGCAACTTAAAGAATAAATTCTATAGCCGTGAAAGACTATCTTAGATAAATATTTACTGTCCATAATATCTGCATGAGCTTAACTTGCCAATGAAAAGCAGAAATTTTGTTTTAAATAAATAGCGAAAAGTGGACGCCATACCATACATTCTAATATATGTGCAATTGGATATGGATTAATATTAATGCTTCCAAGATTTGATGTACATACTTCTTTTTAAATATGACTGTAATATTTTTCCTTTTAGAGGAATAGCTTGATTAATATAAAGGTCATTGAATTTTGTGCTTGATATTGTCAAGCCATTAGGAGTCAATTGAAAATACTGCTTCCAGTCCTACAGTGCCATTAGTCACGGGACAAATACAATTTGAAGGTGCCCTTATTAAAAAGACAAGTATTCCCTTAGGTAAAAGTTCCCAGGGGAATACTGATTAAATATACATTTAATGCATCAAACATCATAACACTGAGTTTCCAGATTTTCCAGCTATAACTTACATAAGCTGTAGCATAAAACAAAGACTGGAACACACTGAATACGATATAAAACGTCACCAAAGCTCAAAATGACTATATTATTTCAGTTCCAGTTCATCCAATGAAATCAGATGGATCAAAATGTATCCAGGTCAAGAATTGCTCTGATTTGAAGATTTCATAGAAACTAAAGCGAAAATTGTGCTTTGAATGCTTTGAAAAATGGAAGAGGGGACATTTACTAGCATGATTTTTAATATAACGTTAGATTATATAATGAAGGGGGCTTCTAGATCAAGGCAGCTTCTATTTCAAGAAATACTCCAAACTGAATGCAAAAGATAATATCGATGTATACTGTAGGAGAAACTAAAAAGTCACAAATGTCAGTAAACTACCATATTTTTGAAATATAGGGTCAACTGGAAAAGTAGAGGTTTTAGGGAGATTGCTCTCTCTCTCTCTCTAAAGAATATCTTCGTAAAGATGAAGGTTTTTCTCTAAAGAATCTAAAAGTAAATAAAGAGTGCAGTTATCAATGTAATTGGAACCATTCCATGTAGAATTCAGCCATCTAAATACTGTCGCTGAGTATGCAGCAAGCGTTTCAACGTAAAAGATTTTCCTCATAAGGTAAATGGGATGTAAAGTCATTTGGAAAAGTGCGTCAATTATCGTGCTCAAGGTGGTTTAATGATATCTCCCTCAAGTTGAAAAATTAGTGGATAAATAATCTTATGGCATATACTCATTCTTAATTCTTCATTATTATAATGTTTGTCAAATAATATATTTCTACAAAACTATTTTTGAACTCCTAACAGTATATGGAAGAGCTAACTTTCCTTTCACCACAACTACTATAAAAATCATATTCAAAACAGACACTCACGCAGGCATTTACAATACATATTTTAACACAAAATACTAAAGAATGTCTCATCTTCTTAACACTTAGTTAGGAACTGATGGTTTTTTTTATCCGATGCTTTGATCGGGAATATGTTTCCTCTTAATTTAAATCTATCAAACTTCTAGAGTTACCTGGATACTTTTAGCTCATTCCTGCTACAGAAGTTTTCTCCGGTGGAAGTCTTGTAGTCACATATAGTCCATTGATGTATTAAATATTTCTTTAAGAAAACTGAGAAAAGCATTTATTGTGTAGTAACTGTAACACTGGTGTTAAGAGATAAAATATTCATTCCATGGGTAAAATGTAATATCTGAATTTGGTGTTCATTGTCTTTTATGTTAAATGTGATTTGTGTTAAATGTCAATTGTGTTATGTGTTTGATGTGTTTAAATTATAATGTTAAATCAACTGGTTCATCACATTACTGGTATAATAATGTATTTCGGCGAGTAAAACTGAAAGTACATAGATTGGCCCAAAAAAAACCTCCCCTTGGTAGGTGGAACTCGAGAACACTTTTTATCCCTTATACGTTTTCTTATAATTCTATATTCTTTTTGCAATCATCTTCATTTTTAAATTTTATAGAAATCCGAAGGCCATACATGGATGCAAATGAATTTTAAAACTTCTCCAATTATTTGCGGATAGACTTCGCTAAGAAATTCTCCCTCCGGGGTAAAGGTACTGTCCAGTCCTACCTATATATCGGATGATTAGCCTAAATTTCTTCCACTATTACTCACCATTATCGGAATATCTTAGATACAGAAATTGTTCATTTTTAACTATTCAGCTTATTAATAAATAAGAGCATTATGGTTCGGAAAATATTTGTCACCAGCTTATTTTTCTGGAGTAGATAACCGTCCTAAAAATATCTCTTCAACAAGTTTTGGAGAACTGTTTACAGTAATGTGATGAATGAAGCGCTGTTTAGACTGAACGCTAAAATTGCGATAATATGATCCTTTAGAAGTAGGTTGTCCACGGAGTCACAACTAATATTAATTGATATGGATGTGGATCTTAAGTAGTGATTCAATTTAATGCTTTGCATTAAAGTTGGCATAGTTTTAGAAACCTCAAGAGCTTACTTTCACTATTCTTGTATCTCTCATTCCAATTCGTTCACAATATTTCCCAGGTTGAGACCGTGAGGTTGTGAGTTGATCTTAACGTATTAAATCATTTTTAACATCATTTAACTCGTGTGGGTAGGCTCATACTGATCCGGAACTACTTTGAACTCCAACAAAATTCTGGCGTATAAACTCAGAAGATTATAAACGTATCTTTTATTTTCATATGTGATTCAATTTAGATGAACTTATCAAGTTAACTTTGTGGATAGAGATGAAGTCTAAGTTTATTCTAAAATGTATTTTTCACCAGTAAAAGAAGAAAGGTATCTCGATAAGCATTTTAATAAAATATTAACAATAACTAAGAAATGGTAATGAATAAAAGATAGGATAATGGTAGTATGGTATTTTATATTTCAAAGAGACATAATTTTTTAGCACAGTTTTAAATCAAATAAGACCACCGTTAATTCAATATGTATTGTAAATACATTTATTTAGTGAATAATTAAATACGTCGTGGAATGGTTGATCTAGGCAACGCAGGGTAATTGATTTCACGCCTTACCAATTAATAAATATATTAGAAAATTCTTATCGCTTATCCCAAAAGGGTTTTACTAGGAACTCCGTTGTGGTGTTATGGCCCAGAAAGCCAAGCGGGGAGGCAAAATGGGTAGCGCGTTCGCTTTTGGTGGAGGCTATTCTGAATTCGAACCCCCGAAGGGGTCCATGAACCAGTATGGTGAAAAATTAGGCAATTATCTGAATTAATATGTTGTCGGTCTGTAGAGGTCTACAAAAGCTTGATACGGAGGCGTAAAAGTTGATACACTGATCACATGTTACACATGGTGAATTTCGCCTCGATGGGATTCCGCGCCGTGGACTTTACCTTCATCAGGGCTTCATAAAATAATTATAGTATCTATAGGCACATTAAATCAGCTGATAATTGTATTGTCTTTCGAAGGGGATTGAAATTGATTTGAGAAATTGATCCAAATTTTTCGAACATTGTTTTGATTTGAAACGTGGGGGAAAGTGTTTTACCTTGACCTTGAAAGTGGTGACCTTTGCGCCACTTTCAATAACTGGATAGCGCTACTTCATAGCACGTAGCTGTTCAACTACGTCATCATCATCTTCCTTCCCTGTGATGAGTTTAAACGGTGTAGGTCACCCACCTCGTGTGGAAGTACGAATTCTTTTTCATTTTTGCAAGTCAAAGTATTTTTTCTTGTCACTTAGTGTTAATTATTTCGTTTTTGCTGTGCAAAACACGGGAGAACACTGCGCTAGTTTATAGAAAAAATTCACTCAGTAAATTGATATATTTGTTTCAATGATCATGCCCCGAAGCAAAACGGGAGAAAAACGTGAAAATTGCAGGGTAAGAATGGATTTAGTGCTTTTTAGATAAATATTCAGATGAAATGTATGAAACACATTGTTTGTACGTTAAAGTTGAAATGACTGCTTGGAAAACATAAATTTATGACTTTTGCAGAAGAACTCGACATTAGTAGGAAACATGAGAAATTTCTTTACCTTAATACTTATTTTTTAAGGTATCTCAAGGGACTAGAGCTTAATGAGTACCTAGACCCGCTTTATGTCACATGAAAAAGTCTTTTTACTACATTTCACTGAAAGTTTCATTTCGACTATGCACATAAATTTGTGAGGGGAAAAGTCAGTAGTGCGTATTTTATTAAAATTATCTTTAACAAACTGGACTTACAGTGAAAAATAAAAAGTGGTACAAGGTACAACAGCTTCCCCTACGTACACAAACAGGAATATCAAACATTATTCCAAATGAATAGTTAACTTTTTTCCCTCAACTATGGTTTAAATTGAGTGTTCAAGTAGTGAGTAGGCAATTAAACGTTGTTGGTACGATAAGTGGTGTCATCAAAGAGCTGCAACCCAATCTTGGAAGTTATCCTTTTTTATAGTTATAAATTTAGTATATCAAGTGTTATCTGCACTTCATAATTAGATAGTACTACATACGTTACCTTTCTTTAGAATCGTTGCACTAACTCGTATGATTTAAGATAATTTCTAGAAAAGAAGATTCTTCTCTGATACTGTCGGTGTCGAGTGATGTTGAACATACTTTACACGAAGATAATAATTGATAAGATGGAACTTTGCGGCAATTTTATCTGAAACTGAATTAAAGTATTGAATGAAGTTTTTTACAAAAATGGTGGGAATGCATTAACTCGAACTTAATCTTGCCTTTTTCGAATAGAAGTGAAAAATGTTACTCTATATATCGGCATGCGAGGTATTTTTTGACTTCCAGGTAAACAAACTCTCATGCGATTTGTTTTAGAGTCCATCCTATTCCGCAATCAAACCGACTTACAAATCAAACTAAGATAGAATTGCCTTTTTCATCCATTCCAAACACTTAAGCTAAGCAAAATCTAAGTCTACATAATTTGGCTTAGAAATTAATTTTCAATCGAGATCGGTGGCTCGTTTAAGGAATAATTTGATTTTTTGGTTTTAATTCAGCATTTTTCTCAGAGTAAGTCAATAACTGACGATTAAGCAATGATTGAAGTTTATTTATAAAATAAATTCTCTTATGCACTGGGAAGGAAAACGTTGCACATAAACAGAATGAATAAATTGATATAGTTTGAGTTAGAGTGTTATGCTATTGATAAATGATACTACGGAATGAATGAAAGAAATTGGGTGTTTCCTCACCGTTTCATTCTCAAAAATACTTAACCTGCATGAGGATATTTGAATATATATATATATATTTTTTACGTTTTTGAGGAGACATTTTAGATTAAGCCGCTGCTTTAACATTGACATAATTTTCCGTTGGAAGTAGAGTCAAAAATATTCTTGATACTTCTGTTGAGATGTACTCTGATATGTTTAGATACATGTGGAGGAATTGTTGTGTATTGAATAGTAAATGTCCCCTTGCTATCTTTCTCTATATGAGGCTATAGCATTCGGATGTAAATATTTTTCATGTATGTACTAAGTACTATATTTGTGTTACTTAGAATATTTCACATTCTTTCGATGTTGTTATAATTCAAAATATTCGGAAATAAATTCATTATAATCCAATCATGAAGTTGTTATTTAAAAACCAATAAAAATGTAGTCGAGTCAAAAATTAAGTTAAACCCAAATGAAAAATTGAACAGTGTGTAAAATATATTATAATAGAATGTTTCGTAAAAGAAAATATTAATCCATTGTGAGAAAATTCATTTGTAAAATTATCAATCATTACAAAATAACGAGGATAGCTTACAATATTATATGAAGCGATATATTGAAAAGGGCACATCTAGTTTGTTTGTTATTTGCTCGAAGTGAATATTAAGCAGTGTCTTCGGGATCCATGAGATGCAAGTTAAATATCCTAATAATTCATTTGATAGGCATAGCCACCTTATAAATATTTCCATATGTCACCATACTGTCCGGACACAAAACGACTGCTATTTTAAAGCAAAGCTGAAATAGTACTGACAATATCTTTTAACCAGAGTATAGTATAAAGCGATAAAGAATCGTTCATCGACTCAGATATGCAGACTGTCATAATTATTTTCTCTCGATAAGTAAAAAAGCAATAAATTAATAGAATTCAAATGTTTTTAACCGTCATAGGGGAGAGTTCCCTATATTGTACCACTTTTTACATTATATTTTATATAGCTCACATTATTTGTTACAAAGCCATGAAATAAGCTGTCTGAATCACAATTTAGGATGTCTCTTCAGCAAAGTATAGAACTATCTTTCTTCAGCGATGCCTTTTACGGCGTTAAAAGCTATTGAGTTATTCCGTTCCTTTTTGCGACGTCAAATGCTAGCTTTCTAACATCGGGTTGTATTAAACTAAAAATCATTTCTTAATACTTTAGTATGTGTTGCTCTAATTCCTCTTCAATTTCTTCCGAAAATACTTTACTGCTCTTATTTTCAGCATCCTTTTTTATAGTTGTCTTTGGGACGTTATAAATACGGAAACATTCATTCCCTTTCAAATATACTGCCACTGCTTAATTTGGCTCACGAACGCTCAACTTTTCATATTTTCCTTTGAGATCCATACTATAATGCAAATTAACTATTAAGTTAATTATTCTCGGTAAACAACATATTAAAAATGCATCTCAACAACTAAAAATATTGTCATTTATTTAAAAAAGCTAAATCATTATATAAAAGCACTACGGTTTTCTAAATTGTACAATAAAGGCAACTCCGCCATTTTTTCTTTGTTGCTTCCTTCCAAACTAACCGTTTGAGTTACAATCATATACATAGGAAAACTTAGGCATATTTATGTTTATTTATTTGGTTAAGTAACGCAGTTTGTTCCCACATAACCTGTTACCATTATTCTCTTAGCCATGTGCAGAAAAAATGCTTTAAAACTTCTAAAAAAGTATACCGATCTCAATTTTTCACTTGGCATAGATATCCATGCTCCGGCAATCTCCGGCATCATGGCAATGCTCATTAAAATCATTCGATCCACACTTTTGGTTTATTTTCATATAAAAATATCAGTTTTTAAATTTTCGACGTACCGAGTTGGAATAACGATGAAAAAGTATGCAACTATACTAAAGATTAACAGTGTCCCCTCTGATAGATATTTTGAAGGCTAGATGCAAAATGCTCAGTTTTTTAAGGAAAACTTCCTGATTAAATATTCGGCCATTAAGATACAACTTAAACAAGTTCGTCCTATGAAATTCGTTATAAGGTCTTAAGAGGTCTTGTTAGTTATAATCATATATTACGGACAAGAAAGTTGAAATAAAAATATTATCTACTCATTTACGCCTTTAATTAGTATAAATTTATCTAAGTATTCCTAAGATCGTTTGAAATGATATATCTCTTCAATTTCTTCCATAATTCTAGTAAAATATGTAGTATTGAACAAATGAGGTCATTAAATCTTAAAACATCGAGAAATACCTGAAGGAGTACATTCATAATTAATTTAATTAAGAACCAATATTTAAAACTTTCTTTAAGAAATTCCACATTTACTGGTAATTTATCACGTTAAGTTTAGTAACAATATAGCTAGGACGATTATTCTCGATGAATACGATCGAGGCTCCATAAAGGAAACTAAAATGAGAGAACGAAAACTGAGTTATGATTTTAGATTAAACAATATTATTCAATAGCGGTGTGTGTAGTGGAAACGTGGAATCTGTGAAAAACACTTCGTTTCCTACAAACCAAAGAAATAATTTCTATGTGAGTACGTAGCGATAAACATAAAGATGTTATTCTATATCGCAGTTAGAGATAATTTTGGGGAAAGTTACAATTGCCTTCACAGTTCATTATAGCAATAAAAGAATAATTATGATCAACTTTCTACCAAAAATGAATATTTTCTACTCAAGTACTGTAATTACCATCGAATAAAGCGGAAGAAGTGTAAAGAAATGCATCGGAGGTTATTTTCACCTCATTTTTTCCTCGACATATTAAAGCAGTACATAATAACCATTTAATTATGCATGCAACATTATCTATGGACCCCAACTTCTTTGAACCGTCACACTGTTATTAAATATTTGTGGACACTGGTCAAAAATCCCTTAATTCAAAAATATTTGTATACTTGAAAATAATGATATCTTACAAATACAAAGTGGACCGATAAAAAAAGAAGAATATTAATAGTTTACATTTCATTAAAGCAACGAATTTTATAAACACAACGAGACGCAACTTTGTTCCACATGTTGATTGAAATCAGTATTTACGATTTGAATTTTCAGTGAGCATCACTGTTCTCTCTCATTTGTTATGCCTATCCATTCCTTCTAATCGTAAAGCATTGACGGAACCGCCCCTTCTCTGGGAATCGAATGTTTCCCAAAAATATTTCGCTGTTTGAGTTGGGGCCAAGGCTAAACGACTCGCATGGCCTCCCTCAGGGCGGGCACCCTTAAAGTCGTGTCTTGAGATCAATAAGTGATAGAGGCACTGTCCTCTATTCATCCAGTGTCAGTGTAGAAAATAAAGAAGGAAACATTGAGAATGAAATAAAATCTATCAGGTAGGGGAAATACGGGCATAACGGCCAGGGGGTTTTTGGTGCTATCGCATGGAAAACGAAAGAAGATGACCACCGTAAACCTTTCAGTTGTTCTGTGTCGCCAAAAGGGGAAAGGATCGCGTCATCACGAGTTATTGCAATTTTTGTGTTTTTTATACTCTCTGATCTAATGTACGTCATCACTTCTTGTAATTATTAAACATTTACCCAACTTTTTTAGGTTTTTCAAAAGTTATTGTACATTGTAATTTGGGTACAAAATTCCATATTGAAAAATGCTTCATCGTTGGCTGTAGGCAACTGACAACAACTTTTGGTTAAATGGCGTCTGGGCGGGCACAATGGCCAGCAGGTGGCCAATAGGCTGCTGTTCCGCACAGAATGTGGTTAGTGGGCCCATGAACAGTGTGCTGGTGTTGGGGAAGGGGACGATGGGTATTTATGCGAAAAATTGAACTTAACTTATGTAGAATCACTTTTTCCTTTTTTATAAAAATACTTTGGCCTACTTTCACAATATTATTGAAAAAAATAATTATTTTGTACTACATTTTTTTATAATTATATCATTTTTTACTGTAAATAAGTTACATTTTCCTAAAATACGTTTTTTCAAAGTTAAAACCCGTTTTCTAAATTTATTTACCACTTTTTAGCCATTATGCTCTACCCCTGCGGGCACAATGGCCACTTGGGTACTTTTCAGAAATTAAATTATATAGGTACTTTTCCTTTGTCCAACGACAAGGAAATAATTCAGGCATGTACACTCCTGGCCAAAATTAACACAGCACCTCCCTAGCGATCCTTACGGCTGGCGCTGCGTTAATTTTGGCCAGGACTGTACTATAATAGTTCATGTATATACTATATGATTTATAACTAACTAGATTGATTGCAAGTTTGGTAAGATATTCAGCAAACCTTAGCCTGGCCGTTATGCCTGCCCCTCCCCTAATTTGCAAATTCATACAGTTAATTATTTTGGAAAATATCTTACGGTATGGCATCCTGAGGGCAAGAGCACCTTACACCGGAAGTGGTGGAATGCAGCGCTGGATTGTTTTTAAAGTAGTTTCTTATCATAATATTTTAGTTTGTAGAGAACTGCATGAGTGTGATCGAGGTTAGATGGAAAAAGGTCATGCTTGAATCAATTTGGCCATTTGAAAACCCGAGAGCTAGTGTGCCTATGTGTGTGCATGAATCCCTCAGTTGAGGTATCAAGTCTATCGCCATCGAAGGCAGCAGAGGTCGATAACCATTTAACCATTCCGAGGACAGATCATTGAAAGATCTATCCTCAGAATGAATTAATATATGATGATAATGATGAGAATCGTTACATGGAATTAGGGAGGATTTCAAGGAAAAGAGCTGCAGTGGATGACTGAAATGGTAGAGGAAGGATTTGAGTGGTGGGCCGAGAAAAGGGAGATGCGCTGTTGCGATGAAAAACTCTTGCTACAGTAATCTTATTATTAGAGATTTGGAATCTCCAAAAGCCGTCTTTGTCGGCGCTCCGAGTCTAACTTCCCGCTAGTCCGAGAAAGCAAGAAAGGAATGCCGCACTCTCGGACTACAGGGAAGTAAGGCTCGGAGTGCCGACAAAGACGGCTTTTGGAGATTTCAAACCTCTAATTTATAAACAGTCAAGTTCCAAAATTTTCTTTTATTACAGTATACATCTTGAATGACTGAAAACATGAAGGGCAGGGATTCTGAACGCTAGGTTTGAGACTTATGCGAATGTGTCCCATGCATTTCTATGGATTAATACGAAATTACTCGTAGAAATCAAGAACTAAGATACAATTCGCTGCTTAAGTCGTTTTTTCTTGTATATCCTAGCATTATTGGAGAGTTAATCTATTAGGAAAGAGGTTTTAAAGCGCTTTAATGTTGTGCTGATTAATTTTCATAGAAATTGAGAACCCAGAACCTCTTTGTTGTAAGGATGACTCCGGTACCTCGGTAATTTTAATCACCTTCGGTTATTCAGGGCGGGTTGTTCGTCTTTCGGTTGTCATCCATGCCGACGCAGAGAAGGGACGCCGACTTTGCGGTGGAGTCCCCCCATTGCCAACTCGTCCGCTCCGTATCCGCCGGCGGAGGTAGAAATAAAATCTGGTTCCCTCCATCAATACTGCAGTTATAACTGCCCCGATACGCTCCCCCTAATGACTTCGCGGCACTTTTTGTTAGATGAGATAGTATCTAACCATTTCTTTTAGGTAACTTTGACCATTTCTATTATTCCAAGTCAGTGGCGCAGCCAGGATTTGCCAATGGAGGGGAGGTCCAAAGCTACCGATAAAACGGAAAAATACCTACCTTACAGGGGCTAGTTATGTAGTTATTAGTTATGCCTTACTTACTTACTTTCTACAATATATATCAATTCTTTCAAAAACTAAATATATTGAAAACTAGAGGAGTTTAACGCTTATGCACCCAACTGATTACACTTTCCAAGATAGTAGTTTACATAAGCGAACAATTGGAAACTTATCTCAAGTGTTTTTTGGATTTCTAGTTTGGATACGTCCAATTTCTAATATAAACTCACTTTTTTCTATAGTGAAGTTAGATTGTGTTGTAGATATAAACTTTCCGAGTCTTTAAGAGAGGCTGCCAAGGGTAAGAAGGAAAAAATTAATTACGGTTATTTGGCAAGCGATATAAAAGATAAAATCCAATCATTAGATCCCCTACACTGACCCGCCCATGCTTATTTGAATATCTCTCGTTATTAGACTACATCATCAGCAGATTTTGGAATTTCATTAAAATATCGCCTGTCCAGAAAACACCATCAATGTATAAAAATAATCATTTGAAGTGTACATACAGCTTATTGCACGAAGTTTATATGCACCGCGCCAGAATTTTGCTACAGGAATCTAAAGTTAATTAGATTTGATAGCTAAGATATTTTATCAAAAAGAGAATCTTTTAATTCAGTTATTACCTTAACTCAAAAATAATGAAAAAGCGTTCTCAAAAACTATGATTTTTATTTCAAAATCAAGAATGAAAAATTTTAAATAAAAAAATCACTGAAAAAGTTTCCATGGATTGCTTAGAATATCCATTTTTGTTCAATCTAGGAAATTGAAGTGAAGAATCAAATCTAATGCGTAAAAAATCATTTTCTTCGTTCTTTTTTCCATTATTGCAAGAATAATAGAATGTGCTCGTATCTTTCAATATACTTCTACGAATAGTTTGAGAATTCGGATTTTACCTGTTTTCCAATGAATAATCCAATATCCAAGCCAGATGACTTACTCGAGTGAGACTTGTTAGCTGCATTGCAGGAATCATCTATTCGAGCTTTCTTAGGAGTGACCTCATCCGTTGTTTTTTAAATTATCTCCTCTTCTAAGAAACAAAGTATCATTTATATCAGTTGAACTTTTCTGGTAGGCTTACAGTTAAGCCTGACTTCGTTATTTGTGTATTAGCTGAGTATTCAACTAAATAGGTCACATGCCGAACATTAAAAATTCGGCTTCATTAAAAAATACAGTAAACTATTGATTATAGTTGATATTATAATTGAATTTGCAGGATTAATGTTACATACCAAGGTGAAGAAATGAAGATATCAACTTGTAATTATTTAGACTAAGTAATAGTCAGGTAGTTTAACCAGCAAAGAGCTGACGCAAACCAAATCTTACGTACTGAATGTTCAAAGAAAACAAAAATTTTCCATGAATTTAAATTTTCAATGGGCATTGCATGACCACGTGGTTGGCAGGATAAGTCATGAGATTCATGGGATTCTATCACCAAAGAAAAAAATAGCTACATCGAAAAGGAAGCAAAAGAATTTAAGTCACAGTTTTAACAGTTTATCAAATCTATTATAAGTCATCAAGTCACAGTTCCGATAAATCTGTGCGTAACAAACGCGCACAATACCATTCAGCTGACTGATTTGCTTCCAAAATTGTTTATTATTAATAATATCATCGCAAATTAATATTTACTGGTATCTTGTATCGCACCAATACTTTTTTAAATTTCTACGGAAATTCGGTTATCGAATAATTGTCGCAAATATACGTCAAATTAATAGGTAATCATAAAATAAAGTCAGTATATTTTCTATCATCCCGAGTGATGAAGAGTATACTTTTAATCGTCCAAATTGCTTATTAAAGGAACCAGTACCTTTTGAATTGTCGCTAAACTCATTTTGAGATGTGCCCTCCGATAACAGCCCTAAAATAAGACAATCCTAATTTATGTATCTTATAATGGTCATTTCACAAAAATCAACATAGCCTTTGACTTACGTTTTTCCAATAGAGGCCTCGAGCTATAAGCGGACTGTGAAAAGAACTTTCGAATGTCCATCTGTACCTTATGAAATGCAAACTATCCTCTCCTTCGAACTGTTCACTGTGAATTTCTCAAAAGTACTACTCATGAGCCAAGCTTTGCATCCACAGTATCCACACCCTTAAATTAATTACATACAGATGATCTAACTGAGTGTTTTATCAATCTGTTTGTCTCTCAAACGTAATCTTTATCTCTGTTTTCAGGGTGCAAGTTTCGAATTACTTTTCGAATGTTCCCTTGTATTTTTGCGAGGAGTAAACATATCAGCACTTTCTAATTTTTCTCATGGGAATCTAATCTTATGGTGTGAGTCATCTAACTAAAGGAAAGGGTTAAGAAGTGCTCACGTTGAACATTGTGTGCGTAACACTCGTATCATAGCGTCGCATTGATATCGATGGGTGCTTTCCGTTCATCGACAAATGTCGACACAAGTCGACTTGCGTCGCGTTTGGTGCTTTCCATTCGCTCTATATCGACGCATGTCGCTGACACAAGTCGACACCCGCTGACTCCAAGCAGTTGATGAGTGTACTGGAGTTAAATCGAGAAGTAAGGTTGCCAACTGTGGGATTAATATTCTGAGTGAAGTAACCCCTGAGTGATTTCGCCGATGCTTTCTCAAATAATTATTTGAAGTTTCGTCATAGTTTGAGAAACCAATTGATGAATAGTCACTACGATCCAATAAATTACATATTCAAAACGAAAATAATATGAATTATTTCAAGAAATGTCATCGTTTTAGACGTAACATACAGCTACCATGGAATAAAAACCAACCCTTAACCAAACCAAATGTTTTATTTATATAAAATAAATAATATTCATTAATGCTGTGTTTCTTAAACTGCAGAACGAAAAAAAGACGAATTTAATTATTATGTGACGTTGATTGACGTCAACTTAACTATACGTGAGCCTTAGAAGTAATAGAAAGTAACGGGTGATCAGCGACTTACTCAGAACACAATTGAATTATTGGCATTAGTAAATAGTCTATTAGTTTAGCTTCATTACCCTAACAGTTAAAATTTAAATATCCTTAAACCAAGCAATTCCTGAGAATGTTGAAGGTATGATGATTTTATAATATTAGAAGGCCACTGATGGTTGAAATAAAGAATAAACAAAGCACCAAAAAGTGTTCGTTTCGTTCTTTGATGGTTTTTGGTGCTTCGTTTACTTTGTATGATGATTTGTTTTATGAGAAGATATTAACTCTGTTTTCTGTCATCAAAGTCAGAATGTAGCAATAGCTTACATAATAACTGAATTACATTAATAATAATAACTTGGAAAAGACAATCAATTCAGTGTACCTGACCTCTTAAAACTTCTCACTGAAATGGAAATATGATCTCTTGAAACTTCTCTTTGTATTAAAAACAATATTTTCCTCAACAGAATCCACTGTTTCGGTCTCTTCTTTGTGGTAGCTCATCATGTTGAAAGAGGAATCAAAAATAACAAACACACGTTACCACAGGATTAAATACAAACAACCAAGATTCGACGAAGAGCCTCATCATGAGTTTCATAATATTTTCCTTTTAACAAATGTACGGGTACTTTCTAAAGAGGAATAAGGCGAAGAATTTGGATGCCAACAAATCGTCAAGAAATAAATCATTCTGGCGAAGCATTGCAGAGGATGTTTTAAAAACGGGAGTACAACATTTGTGACGTAATGTTCTTATTGGTTACTTATGCACTGCTAAGTCAATATATTTGAATAATTCTCTTCTTGATAATGGTGAACAATAATCTCTTACCATTTTCTCTAAAGATGATTGATGGTGTGAATTATTTTCTTTAGCTTACTAGTGACCATCTGCGATGGTAATTCAGTGCACTGAAAAGATCATACAACAAGAAGATGGACCACAATCGCTCCAGTGGCAATGATTTGAAGTCATTAGATGAGTTCGATGAGAGGATGGCCAACATCTTAAAAATTTCCAAGGGTAATGGAGGGGATGCTGGTTATTCCTTTAACTCACCCATAGGTCTACCAGCATCTAAGGATGGAACTGAAATTCAAGCTTCCTTGATTGCCCAAGCTGAGCCAGGCACCAGCTCACAAATAGAGGTGGAACCAAAGACACCAGAGAGCTATTTGAAGAGGAAGAGGTTTTCTGCATCTGCAGATGGAGAAGCAATCAGAAAGAAAAGATATGGAGGAGAGGGAAATGGCTGTGAAGGAGAAGTTAAGATTGAAGAAGGAGAAGGTAGAATTGAGGCGGAGAAAGCTACATTTGCAAAGCCTTAATGAAACAAACAAGGCATAAAGGCACCAGGAAAGAATTGCCATCGGGAAGTGCAATATTCTGAAAAAGTTGTTGAATCAAAGAGAGTTGATGAAGTAGTTTTTACTTTATCCATATACGTAGTATAGAGAAAGTATTGTTTTCATGAAAAAATCGACTTCGATATTTCAAAGGAAAAACATGTTTTGGGCTCCCTATAACACGTTTTGACCATTTTCGGAATGATGTATGTGTGTATGTGTGTGTGTGTGTGTGTGTGTGTGCTTGTGGGCGCTCTATCGTGAAAACTATTGGTCGTATCAATACCAAACTTCCTATATAGCATTGCGGTAAGTGCTGTCAGAGTTGACTAGTTTTTTAAGTAAATCGGTTAACCGAAAGTCGAGCTTTATTCTTCGATGCAAATTTCCGTCTTTGCAAAATATCTCCATAAATGTGATAATTAGGTATATACTATTATTTATAAAAGTTTTAGAAAATAAAATTTATAGAAATTTTGTGTGAAACATATTTTTGTATCACTGATTGTTTAGGAGTTATTCGTGAAATACTGATAAACCGGAAGTTACTGATTATGTGCTTTGTGGGCGCTCAAACATTTAAAAAATTTGTTTGTTGTATCAACACCAAATTTCATATACAGCACATTGGTTGGTGTCGTTAGATTTGATTAGTTTTTGGAGTAAATCGGTTAACCGAAAGTTGAGGTTTCCTTATCGAAACTCGTTTCAGTTTTTGCAAAATATTTTCATAAATATGAAATTTAGGTATGAACTATTATTAATAAAAGTTTTAGAAAATGATATTTTCTATAACTTTTGTAGGAAACATATTTAAGTATAACTAATTGTTTTGGAGTTATTTATGAAATACTGATAAACCGGAAGTTGCTGATTATGTACTTTGTAGGCGCTCTGGGCGCTCTTGGCAAAAGACCAATTTCACCGATTTTCATGGAACATGTCCCGAAAAACATTATTGTATAATATTGTATTATTATAATATAATATATAATATATAATTGTAATATTGTATATAATTTTTGTGACGTAAAAGATAATATGATATAAATTAATCACTTATCATCCAAGTTTAGATTGAATATAGAGTTCGAAAGTACTGTCGTAAATATATATTTAGATCTTATATATAGAAAAAGTCATGTGCTGGCGACATCAGATTTTTTTTATTTAGAAGTCACTGTGATATTTATTATAGATATACATTCTCTCCTAAGCTACTTATTAATCATCAAAAAACTTGTTCAAGAATGCTCTGAAATATCAAACATGATAGATTTATAATGACGTTTACTTTCATGCCAAGTGATGTATACATCCTTTGATGCTCTCGAGTCATACTTGTGAATGTTGCAATGTATGTCATATCCTTACATAGATAATTTGGAGCTTTATACAATTTTGTAAAAAAGGAGCAAAACAGTACTACTCTTTCTTTAATTGGATTCCATTTAAGAATATTTAACATAAATTCAACTGGAGTTAATTGATCAGACTTAAAGTAATTATCATGGCCCTGTCTTACAATTCCTGTAGTTCTTAAAACTTTCATTATTGGCATATGAACCCGATGAGCAATTTTCAAAGTGAGATGAAATATTTGTTTTTTATAATTTTAGTCCATCAACTTAAATGTTTACCAACTCTTGTCAAATATCCTAATATACATCCTCCTTATTTGATGATATAATTAATATAACTTGATGATATAAATAATATAATAAATAAACATAACTAATAATAACTGTCATATTCGGGATTTAGAAAAAGTACAACGAAAGGCGATACGATTTGTAAAGAATTGCTACGACAAAACAGCGAGTGTCACTCAGATGTTACAGGTCGCGGGATAGGAATCATTAGAAGATAGAAGAAAAATTTAAAGGATAAATTTATTAAATAAGTTCAGAGAAATTACGTTCTCGGATAATGTAACGGATATAATGCGACCCCCCTGTTATATGGGCCGTTCTGATACTGCCAGAAAGATTAGGGAAATAGATGCTAGAACGAATCGCTTCAAAAAAATTTTAGTATACGCGAAAACAACCGTTTAGGAAAATAGAGTCAAGGTGCTTGCACCCCCTGCCACACGCCGAAAGGCTTGCAGGATTCTTACATAGACATAGACAAACTCTTTAGGTTCCAGTGTGAACTGATGATAATAACAAGGTGTTAGATTTCATCCAAAAATCTATGCTATTTACACTATCAATGAGGACACTATGTGTATTTTAAATTTCCAGTATTATTTGCATTTTCAGTATTGGGGAATTTATTAAGATTTAATTACATGTCAAAGTATTCAACTGTAGTTTATTGAAGTTTATCCAGATATTCAACTTTGCAAGAGAAGAATTTTCTTTATTGCATAAGTGTTACCTGAAGCAGACACTAGTGTGTCATCTGAAAAAAGAATTACAGAAGTATCGTTCAACTGTAATACTATGTATGGGAACTAGGTTGTACATATATTACTAGATAGTAATATTAAAATTTAAATAGAGGATAAAAAGAAATTAGGGTACATGTTTATAAATACAAATATAAGTTACAAAGAATAAATAATGAAAAAAATCCTGTGAAAAGCCATTCATTATATGTGAATAATGTGAAGTTATACTCTCAAACTGGAAATATAGCAAAATAAATATAACATTAATAAAAAAAGGGGAAATTATTTGGCGATGAGTCATTGAAATTTGTGATAGAAAATGCAGTACAATTATTATATAATTTCTTTATAGCTCTTTCATTAAAATGCACATCCAGAACGTAGCTAGGTCAGCCGATAGGACTCTGAGACTACGTAACCGCATCCTTAGGGATAGTTATTCGAGCGTAAAAGAGGTAGCTTACTTATCACTCGTTCGTCCACTACTTAAGTACTGTTCCACAGTTTGGAATATACACGAGAAGTGTTTGATCTTGGAGCTAGATGGCGTGCAACGTAGAGCGGCTCATTTCGTTAAGGGAGGCTATAGATTCGATAGCAGCGTGTCCGAAATGATCGAAGCCCTCGGATGGGATGGGAAAAGAAGAACTGAGTATAGGCAAAAATTATTCGAGAAATTTTTAAACAGTGATTTACACGACGAAATACGCGACGTGGTGATCCCAAATCTTAACGAACGCTATTTTCGCTACAGCGATAAAAAGATTTCTCAAGATTATAGCAAGAACGGATGACCTTTATTGGTATCTTATTCCGGACAGTATAAGGTGCGCTAATATGAAAATTATTTACAGTAGAACCCCGGTAATCCGGACACTCGCTAATCCGGAACCCTCGGTAATCCGGACGGTCCATTGGGAGTTATGCAAACCCGCAACTCCTTCTTTTGAACATATAAACACGCATATTAGTAACAAGAAACGAGAGGTGGACAGACTATTTGAAAAATGTCTCCATTGGCTGCAATGATGTGATGGAGAGCGAAGTATTTCGTTTATTTTGATAACACATCTAAGTTGTGGAAATTTTCTTAGACAGCATTTTTCCATTGGAGAAATGCTTAATATGTGCGAGACTAAACAATTTCGAAAGAAAATAAATGTTCAGTTGCAGCAGAGTATCATTTCTCAAAACATCATGTTCATTAAAAAGCTATGAGAGAAGAGGCGTAAAAAACAATCCTTCCCTTCGATAGACGTCCAATGAGGATGACCATACATGGGCTATAGAGTTGGTGTTTATAAGCGGGAAGGGCTAAACAATTTTAAGTTACTGCTTGTAATCAATGAGAAAGTAATTAAAGCGAGGATTAAATTTACACCGTGTGCAAGTGTGACTGGCAAACATAAGCTTCCTCTGTTTGTTGTCGGAACAGCCACAAAAGCATTCAAGTCAGTCATGCTACCTGTGTGCTATCGAGGGCAAAAAAACGCTTGGGTCACACGAGAATTCTTTTTGGATTGGTTTAAAAAAGAATTCGTTCCAGCAGTTCGACAACATATGAAATCCGTCAATTTACCACAACGTGCTTTATTGTTGCTTGATAATTGTCCTGGCCATCTTTCTGCAGAAGAATTGTGCACTGATGACGGTGAAATTTCCGCAATGTTTTTACCCCCTAACACGACTGCGCTGATCCAACCCATGGATCAAAATGTTATTCAAAGCATTAAGTTAGGATATCGTAAGTTGCTTTTTACAAATATTCTTAATGATCCTGTGAACAATGAAAATTTGGAAAATGTACTGAAAAAGGTAAATTTAAAAGATGTCGTATTAAATCTTGCTAACTGCTGGGCATCTGTGACTAAATTATTGATCAGCAAGTAGTGGAAAAATTTACTCCCAAATTTTATTGGCTCGGAAGTTTTAGAAAATGTGCAAACAGAAGAAATTCAGCTCGCGCCACTGATTAATCAGTTACAAAATTCGAACCCAATATCTAACCCTGAAGCTTTCCGGTGGGCTGCTGAGGCTGACGACAGTTTGGCTCGAAACGAAGCTTTAACAGATGACGAAATTATCAGAACAGTAACGTCAGAAGATGATGATGATGACGACGACCACCACCCTGTGAACTCCGTCAAAATTTCTCATTCCGAGGCTTTGGCGGCACTCAATACATCAATAAAGTGGGCCAAGAAGCAAAATTTTGAAGCACATGAAATTATGCTCTTTTGACGTTTTAGAGACCGTGCACTTGATTTAAAAATAAGAACGGTCGCGCAAAATAAAATGACTGACTTTTTTGCTCGCTGATAATATTCATTCACTTTATATGTTGTAATACACTATGTAATATATACAATGCATATTATACATGCATTATCTATAAAATATAATTTTTGAGAAAAAAGGTTTTTTACGTTATTTTTTGAAAACCTCGCTAATCCGGAAACCCCGCTAATCCGGACGCCTATGTGCCAGAATTCGTCCGGATTACCGGGGTTCTACTGTATGTGGTTTGGTGTTTCACACCCCCTGCGATGCGCCTAAATGCGGCTCGCGGGGCACTAATGTAAATATAAATACTGCCTTCAATTGAATTATTTGTCCGGGGTAGTTTTTCACTCACTCTTGCGTATACATTCCATGGATCTATTGGGAATATCGCTTGTCGACGATTTCTTCTGCAATAACTAGCTGCAATCTTTAACCCTTCATGTGCTATGACCCTTTTGTCGGTAGATTCAGTTGGCAGCGATGAACGTGTTATAAAGGGAACGTGTCTAAGGGAAAACCGACTTTCTCTTTTTCGCGGAATCCGCCGCAGGGGGTATGCGGTCACGTTATTCTGGTATTATCGTATCTTTAGGGGAAACGGGAAGCGTCGCGCTAGGTCGTCATGGCGCTAAACTTCGGGATTAAACTTGGAATCGTAGCTTGAATTGTTCCGCTTCACATTTAGTTTGGAAGATTATTAAGTGAGAATGACTTTTATCGACACCTTTGTGAAGATTTTATGTCTTTATAACAATAACAACGAAGAAGTTAAAAGGAATGGAAGAAAACGTGTTGTTTTTAGCTCGTGAAAGTAATTAAATTTTCATAATCTTTGGTGCGAAAGCGTTTCAGTTATAGATAATGGAAGTTGAATATAGGAAATTATACATGTCACGATTTCACACGAAAATTACTTCCGCAGTTAATTTAATGAAGGAATACTTTACGTAGTGTGTAAAATCCAAATCACTCATGCTCAAATCAGAGGGGATAGTTGGGTAGATTATAAGAAAATATTACTTGACGATACAAATGAAAATGGTTTAAAAGACGGAGGTAGATGAAGGGTGAGGTACATACATTCATTATAAATAAAGCTTCAGATAGGATATATATATATTCTAAAGTTGGAGTACTTTCCAGAACGATAGAAGATTGAAATTGAACGATCATTTGTATGTGTTTTCTAATGTAAACGGCAAAGACGTATCAGATTATGAGTTCGGCACCAGGATGGTGCAACTCTCCCTTAAATGCATGGGGTGAGTTTAAATTTTAAATTTGGTGCTCTTCCTAAGGAGATAGGAATCCATAAGCCAGCATGAGAACAAAAGTCACGTATGTATTACTTAAGCGAACTCGATCGTTTCCCTATAGACCCTTGGTTCGACGCCAGAGCGTAATTTGCATGTTCCCTTTGATTAGTGTGGGGAGAGCGAAGATTTGAGGACCTTCAATTGCAAATTGTAAATCATTCACATGTACGATCAAAGATGAGATTGCGTGTCTATAATAATAATAAATGGACTTTATTCGGGCGAGATTGAGACTAGAAAGTCTCTTCTTACACCTAACCCATCGTCTTATGCGAAACAGAAAGAAAGAGATAGTTTGCAAAAGTACACAAAGAAAACTAGTATGTGGAATTTTTAAAAAACCTAAGCTGAGGGCTCAGGAAAAAATTTCCACTGCAGGAAAACACTCACAGGAAGGGGAGTGTGAAAAACCTGCGAAATCTACAATAGAAAATTATATTTTTGATGAAGGAGAAAGAAAAGGGTTATGATAGACAGGCAGTGAAAATATAAAGATTGTACAAAAAGAAAGGAAAAAAACATAACTGCATTACAAACAATCAGATAAAATAAATCAACTTCACTAAACTGACATTAATTATAGATGAATTAAAATAAACGTTGAACAATGAGAGATAAATCTCAAAGAAATGAAGAAAATGAAATGACATTAAGAAAAACATACAAATGAAACATTAAAAGGTCTAGTACACTAGTATACTCTATATAGAATCTCGGTCTCATTTAACCAATTTCTAGGTCGTTTATGAAAGTTCGTCATATCATTCCAAAGGTGAAATAAAAACTACCATTGATAAAATTAATTTTACGTTCATTACTAAGTAAGACTGGAGTTGAACCGGAGACCGTTAGTTAAAATAAGAGGTTGGCTATCCTGTACATGGCGTTGATTTTAAATTATCTGCACCGTTTGAAACTTTACCATACCCTTGCTACCGATTCTTTAGCATATGCCTCATAAAAGAAACCGGCTGTTGTGAAAATTCAATTAAAATAATATAAAATTTTTATAAAATAATTATTGTTTAAAACGATCATATGCAAAAGGAGAATATGAGAAATTTTTTATGAACCTCTCTGGATGAATGATTAATTATAATTGTCACAGATAAATTGTGGATTGTATTTTAGGCTAACCAAAATGTGTTCATGTGATTTACTTGATTTAAAAGGAATAAATCTTACCATATTCGCAGTGATGACGATTGAAGTGATGACAAGGCTGGAAGTAGTTGGATATTTTCTTGTAAAATCCAACATAGTTGGCAATTTTTTTATCAAAGAATATTACGAAGATCGAACGACTATACTGCTGGGTTGCTGACTATTTATGAGCAATGGATCTAAATCTACAGAATCTAGGAATAGTCCTGCAAGGATATGATTACTTTTAACTACTTTCCAATATCTTAAACAAAAAAAGAATTGAAATATTGTTGTTGGGATACTTGATTTCTAAATGAGTGAATTCTATTTGCAAAAGAATATATTTCATTAGTATAAGACAAATTTTAAATGCAAAAGGGCTAATTTGCACTGCCATTATTCCAACAATTGGTTCGTAAGGAGGTTATACATTGCATTGCACCTTACTTTGCCTACCTTAGATCTAATGTTCAATGATAAAAGAGCTTGAAAGCTATTTAAATATGCTTACATTAAGACAATTTCATCAGTAATCGATTAAAATAGACCCGCTCAATCGTTTCAGCGTTCAAATTATAATATTATTTTGTGCATAGTCGGTCAATTAATACCGTCTGCAAACGAGGCGTGCTCAGTTGTCCAAGCGCCCAGTTGTCGTAGCTCTCAGTGGTCGTGGCGCTAAGTTGTCCGCGCTCAGTTGTGACGCGCTCAATTCTCATGGTTCATATAAAGCTCCTAAGGCTGCGCATTAAGTAGGAATTGCTAAAGAAGAGGAGAATTAAGAAAAGCTTTCCGATGCTCCATTTTATCCTGGATCTGTTCCTGAGTGTGATGTAGCAATCTACGTCGCACTCTGCCCTGACAGGAGATAGTGCAAAGGGTTCAGAAGTTAAAGGAATATGCCATTCTTTGGGTTCTTAGTGGTAAAATCTTCATGAGAAAGGCAGAGAAAGATCCGATCCTTGTCCTTTTGGAGCAACAAAAAGAACTTTAAATCCTCTCGCTATGCAGAGTTTCTCTAATCAACCGTTTAAAGATAAGGATGAGATTCAACAGAATATTCCTGTTATAAGTCGTAATTGTTTCTATTTTCTTACGCAGTCGAATAACTTAAATTCAAAACCTATTATTATAATCTTAAGTAAAATTTGAGTTAATTAAAATTACATTGCATTTTGGGTACAATTTTATTGCTACGAGCAATGTTATGAGTCCTACAAAAGGCGTTCTGACTTCCCTAAATTATAAACTACAATTTATTACTAGTTTGTGCCTATAAACATAGGTGCAAAAATTTTCCTGTAAATCAATTCATACTGTTGTATTAAGCCTATAATTAGAATAACATCTAGGTAGTAATATGGCTGTTATTGGTGCAATAACAGTTATGGTAATTATAGTACCTGTACTTGCTCAATGCCAAAATTTAAGTTTTGCAATGGTAAATTCTGGAGTTCTTTAAATAAGAGTAGTTATACCTATAATTAAAAGGAAGAGGTAAAACTTAAGTGCAAAATAATACACCTATTTCGATTTTGTCAATATTTTCTTAAGTCTTGGATATATTATTCAAGGAAAGTGTTCAAATCTTTTGGTCTTAATGAAAATCTAAGTTCACGCCTAGATCATCCTAGCTCATATAATATCGAAAAAATTACATGCATGGATTTCCATAAGGGTTGCTTAAAACCATTTATCCCTAATATCCTATTATGTAAAGAAAATAATTGCAGCGAATTCAAATTATAGAACCCGGAGTTGCAATGACCGGAGATACAACAGAAAATATTGTGGAGCAGCTGCAGAGCTGTTGTTTTCTGTTGCATGTTAATGAATTAAGCTATCATAATGTTATTGGGTTAGACCATATTTTCTGACGACAGTCAGTTGTGACACAGTAGACAGGCACAGTACTGCCATTTATTATAATGGCCTACTGAGGAAAAATATTACGAATTCAATTCAAAAGGATTTGAGTTTATTCAGTCATTGGTTTGCTTACAATGGCTTACAGTTAAGTGAGCAAACTAACGATAAGTATTTATGATATAATATTGGTGCTCTAACTTTCTCTGAATACATATATAGAATTGGTCTATCATCACGGATATGATAAAAAAATTATGTAACTGCAGCAAGTTAGGAGAGTTGCTAATATGAAATATTTGGGAGTGTTCTTAGACTATTCTTTAAAATTGGACCTTCTAATTGCTTCTGGTATTTCTCACTTTAGGTACTATCCTAATTTTATTTGTTACGTAATAAGTTTACATTATTACTATACGTTATTATTTGTAAAGTTCCCCTGAAAATTGCTCGTTTTCGAAAGCATTTGAATCTAACTATCTTTGGAACTTCCTGGAGGCAAACCCAGTACCATTCCAGGAAGCCAACATACGATATGAATCATATCCTAAGTTTCACATTGAAAACAAAGAGGGGCAAGTGGGGTCAAAGTTGCTCTTGCTTGTCTAACTAAAAAAATGCTATATTCACCACGAAAATGCATGCGGTTATCTCTTGCTTCTCGTTGATTTCCTTCGCTTTTGTATGTCTCCTTCATCAGGTATGAGGGCATTAAAAAAATCTCGTTCATGGACTTAATCGACGTCCTTTGTGAAGATGTTCATCTTCAATCTCTTGCAGTTTGCAAGTTAATGCTCTTGAATCCCAAAGCGGAGCTGATAATGATGGGAGGTCATTGCATCAAAATTCAGTGAAAGATAATTTTCCGCGAAAAGAACTTTACGATGTGCTTAGAGGGCGTTTCAAACGATCGAATTATTCACCGTGTCATTTTCGTCTCGGGAAGAAATGCCCTAAAACGAAGGCCTTTTTAGTTGTTTATCTTCTTCTTTACAGCGAAGAAACTTAAGGAAGAAGAAAGCTTACACCTTTAGGTGGCGCTTCAAGAATATGGTTATTCCGTACCGTGGAAAAGACACATTTTGCTCGGAGAATTAGCAAGTCAAATGAACGCTTCAGTAGGATGGACGATAATCCCTAGGGAACCACGTTGAGTCTCATTGTATGTAAATAATTCAAAAATTCTAACTTATCGACCACTTTCTTTCCTTCCTCCTACTGTCTATACAAAACGCTCAAGTAGTGCTCTCTCCATTGGCTTTTAGTAGCACTTAGAATGCAGGAATGTCCACAAATTTCAAGAAATTTGATTCGTTAAGCAACTTTAATATCATCATGTTTTGCATAAAATCTTTTAATTTCTTTATATCCTTATACATATAGATATTTTGTGATGTTCCTATTTTAATTTATATATTTTCAACCTATCTTTATTATATTAAATGTTCCTATTTCCTTTTGTATTAGACAAAATATATGTATTTTGATGTATAATCATGTTTAATGAAAAAGGGCACTTTAATGCCCGTTAATATAAATCAATTCAATTCAATACGACTGGTTTCTTTTTAACTGATTGTTAACATTGCTGTAATTATATGATTTGAATTAAAAGAGCACTTTGAAGCTAACAGTCATTTATCGCAGTCTCATTTTCTCATGACCATAAATGTCACGAGAGTAGTCATTTTCTTTCCTTGATTCTCAAAAACTGAGATCAAAGTAAAAACAAAATAGATGAGTTCAAGCACTTACTTCGTATGTGAAAATAAACTTAATGTATTTATTGACCCTTTCAGACCTGTGTCCAAGATATTGGACCATTTCAGTGCTTACTGTGCAGTATTCATATTAATGAAATACTTATTTTTATCGTTTTGCTATTTTTACTTTAATATTATGTCAGCCCTGTGTCAAAGGATATTCATAATAATATGTTACTGCTTGTTGAATAGCGGAAACATCAACTAAATTCAAAAGAAGTTTTTCTTCACAGAAGAAATTCAGGTCTGAAAGGGTTAAGAAACGTAGATTCCAATCATGAAAGATCGCAGAGTAAGATCTACAGTACATTAATACCCTAGAAGTTGCCTTACGGCGTGTGGCTGGCGGAAAACACCAAGCGTTCAAACTACTACTTTGGCTTATTCTCATCGGTATTATTCGCGGAAAGAATGAATTCTTATGATGGATTGTCGAAGCATCTATTTCTCTACTTGTGGGAAGAATGAATTTTTAAAACGACTTGACCTAGCCTACCATCCCATTGTTGAAACTGAGCTCATGAATTTTCCTGTATAGTAAGAATAGCTTGAGATTTTAGACATGTTTACGGAAGGGAATGTATGCATCTATGCATTGCACGACCGACAACTTGAATTTAATCTACTTATATGTTCCCCGTTGAGAATCAACGGGCGCTTCAGCGAGTTAATGATATTTTCATAGAAATAACTCCTTACGTAGGTTCATTCCGTTAAGACAATAGAGAATATCCTCCTCATACCTGGTTTCCGACTCATGCATATCAGATATTTCATTTATGAGAACTGGATAGTTGCAAAGTTCGTCGAAAAGTAGTAGTGAGAGCTGAGGAACGGGAAATGATTTATTTTAGATCTTTAAGCCAAAGGGTAGGGATCTTAATCGGCCGGTGAATATGATATAAATTTTTGTATTACGTAAATCTATCATAAAAGCAATACAATGAAGACAAGCTAGATTGAGAATTTTTTCATCTCTGGCTCAAAGGAAGCATCATAACATATTCTGCATCTGTATTAATACCCTATAAATTGCCTTTTGGGGTCTGGCAGGTGGTAAATACACCAAGTATTTGGAATATTTTGTTGGCTTGTCATAATCGCATATCGCCCGCGGATAGAATTGATTTTTAGAACGACTTATCCTAGCATCTATTTATTTAAATTTGCGTATGTATTTATGTATTTTCTCTTCTGCTACACAGGGTAAATAAATTTTTATCTTACTAATCTCTACTACAGTTATGATGTAAAATAATTCATTTGAAAGATATACAGCAAAAATATCTCCATAATTTTATTTTGACAAACAACGACGACAATAGTCAGCTCATCTCTTTTTATTACGGAATCAATTATTTATCAATCGAGGCATGCGGAATGCGGAGAGATAGAAAATGTGATTGCACTATCGCGTTCGGCAGAAATGAACACATTTACATACGAATTGAGAAAAAATTCGACAAGGAAGAAACGGAAGTTAAATTCTGCTGGCAAACTGCCGGGAATATTTCGGAACTCGGGACTAGAGAAAGAAGTCCGAGCTTATCCACTGAGGTTTTAGGGTATCATTATAGATACTCTCTCTAGCGCGGAAACGGATTACTCGTTAAATATAGTTCCAACAGCATACTAATTATGATTCAGGTCATCGTCCGGCTATAAACTCGGAGGAAATTTACAAGTACTAGCTTAGCCCGCGCAAATATTTGCGCGCATGGAATATTTAATGTTTTGCAAACCCTACACAAATGTGATTATTTTATACTTTAAGAAACGTATCTTTTTACCATTAAATATCTCAATTATTTTCAATTTTTCTGGTGGAATTTTCAAAATCACACCGTTAAAAGCAAAATATTTCTGATTTTATAAATATCTGCGAGTAAAACCGGTTCCTTAATTTTTACTAGTGTTTTCTTAGATTGGATCAGACGTCTACTCTTTCTAATCGAAGCTTAATAAATCCATAACAGTTCAGATCAATGTAATTAGTATATTTTACTGTAACTGTAGATCATTTGTTTAACGAAGCCATGGGCGAAGCTGTCTGCATGACAATTTAGGATGCAAAGCATAGAGCCCTCTTTTGCCTACTATACCTTTTTCAACGGTTGAGTTATGAACTATTGCGCTCCTTTTTGCAACATCAAATACAATATTTCTAACATCCGTAAAAACTAAACCATCAGATGAAACTGAAAATCATCTCTTCAAATATTAGGATGTGTTGCTCTGATTCCGCTTCAATTTCTTCCTAAACACTTAACTAAGACAAAAAGTTTTTATTTCCCGATCTGCACTTTTGTTCTTATTTTCAGCGTGCCTTGTTATAGTTGTCTCTGGTACGTGATAAATACGGGCACATTCATTTAAACCGTAATATCTATTTTCATATGCTGCCACAGCTAAATTTGGCTCATCTACGCTTCATTTTCCATATTTTCCTTTCGAACCCATATTGTAATACAAATTGACCATTTAATTTATTATTCACGGTTAATAAAACTTTGAAAATGCATCACGTCTTTTAAGAATATCTTAAATTTTATTAATTATTTATTAATAAAAGCTGAATCATTATATAAAAGCACTACGGTTTCTTATATTGCACCGGTACAATAAAAGCAACCCTGCCGTTTTTACTTCGTCGCTTCCTTCCAAACTAAGAGTTTGAGTTACAGAATCATACCTACATAAAAACTTAACCATATTTATATATCTATATATATCTGATAAATATTAAAGTTTGTTTGTTTATACGTATACCGTATTACCGTCATTCCCAGATTTCTATCTTTTCGGGAAGTGCTTCATAACTATACATGAATTATCCACTATACATTACCTATGGGAGGCTCAACACCATCTGAAGTCAAACAAAGAACTGCTTCGTAGGATGCCATCTATGTTTCTAATTGATAAGCACATCTGAGCAGTATTCAAATTTCCAAGTTGACATGGTATCGGGAATGTCCAAAGTATGATTCCGTTACCCACATTTAAAAGGTATGGTAGAATCTAAATGACGCCCCTGAATCGACCCAGGGATCATTGGGGAAACAGTTAACTGCATGTAAACATATTTTCTTGGTTTCTGTTTACGTTTAGGTAATATATTTCCATGATAACGGGAAGTATATCTCACCGTGCATTTCAAACGCGAAAGTGTAGCACCTCCGAACGATCTATGGACTTTATTTTCAATAGCGGGGATAAAATAACGTGATTTCCTTTGGGAAGGCATTTGGAAAACTTGGGAGTACCATAATTACTTGAACTGAAACCGCAGCGAAGAAGTTTGTTAGTTTTCTCCAAATAAATAGTACCATGTAGTATGTACACTCCTGGCCAAAATTAACGCAGCACCGGCCGTAAGGATCGCTAGGGAGGTGCTGCGTTAATTTTGGCCAGGAGTGTACATACGCCAAACTTTAATTTCTAGGCAACTGCTTAACTGTGGAGATTACTTTTATTTTTGTATTTAAGTAAAACTAATTCAAGTGTGGTCAAGTCGAATCAAGTAGGAAAACAAAAAAGGTTTTGATGAAGAGTACACTCTGGGTATTTGTAAAGTTCTAGCGACAGCAACTGATGGAAGGTAACTTTCCTATTTTGAGGTATTTCACGAGTCGCCGATTGATCGATGAAATTGATTTTTAGAGGGAGGTCTTTTCCATATTTTTCATTAATATTTCTTCGGCACTTCTTCTTTATTTCACAGTGTTCCAGAAAAAGGACAAGGAGGCGTCCCCTCCTCTTTAAGAAGTTCGGAGATTCTTCTGCAAATGGAAAATTGACTTGGACGTGACAACTGTAAGACCTTGCAAACACCAGATCAATTTTAAGTTTCAACTCAGCGTGATAATTGCGTCCGTGGGTTTCAAAAACAGACCGAAATGAAAAAGGTCACATTAAACGAGAACTTTCACTTAGTCTCATGTCCTCCGCGGGGACGAAACATCACGTATTGGACCAGAGATGCGAATACCTTCCACTCAGTATAAAGTTTGATCGATTCTGTTCATCATTTACCAAGTCACGATATTGGCAAAATAGATTAATTATTATATAAGTTCGTTAAATCGTTCGATTAGTTTTGATTTCGTTCGTAGACACATTCGATCTGAAAACGACTGCTGGAATGCAGTCGAAACGTCATCCACAGAAAACAAACAACGTGGCAGAGAACCCGACAACCATGAAGAAATCGAATTATTATGTACAGTCCTGGCCAAAATTAACGCAGCACCGGCCGTAAGGATCGCTAGGGAGGTGCTGCGTTAATTTTGGCCAGGAGTGTACCTTGAATCTCCTTTAATTCGGGAGTTTTCCAGTATATTTTTGCTATTATAAACGGATAGGCTAATTAAGGAAATTCTATAATTCTCATGCGGTGAATATCTATCTATATAGGTATCTATATGAATGAATCCGGAGAAGCATCTATATATAATAGATAGGGGATCAAAATTCTAAGCATGTTCCAGAAGTGCCACTGACTTGAAATGTTTACGACTTATTGGCCATAACGTGTAACCTCCAGAAAAAAGTCGACTTTGAAACTCAGTTTCATGGGTTTGATTCCAGAAGGCCCCAAATTCGCGATTTTCTCCATAAGGATACATGGTTAGGATTTTCGAAAATTTTGTTAAGGTACATACTTCCCGAAAATGTAGAGAGTTGAAATTCGAGGGATCGCTAGAAACCGTGCATATCCAACGAAAATCAAAAAGACGTTATCGAATTTTGTCTATGTTTCGATGCTAGGTCGAGGCAAAAATCGGCCGTTCAGAATGTATTGTGACGATTTTTAAGATTTTTTTGGACCACTTCCCGATGGCATGGACACTTGAAATTCGGCATATGGTTAAAAGTCATAAATATATTTCATAATCAAATTTTACATATTCGCTGATGGTCCTTGGTTCGATTCCAGAGAGCTATTTGCATTCCTCAATGCATTTCTTATGGAGATAACGGAAACAAATTTTAGGTACTTCCCGGCATGATATCGACTTCGTACTTTGTATGAAAAAATATCAAGTCCTAAAAAGTCATTCTGTGTATTTACAGCTGCCAATATGTCCTGGGTTCGACACCAGGAGTCTCTACAATCAGTAACTTATCCGATTTTAAGAATTATTTTGAACCCCTTCCCAATAATATTAAAACTTTAAATTCGGCATGTACATAGAGATCATAGATGCATTTCAAAAACATGTTTTAGATTTCCAAGATCGTCCTTGGTTCGAATCCAGAGAGCCATTTACATTCGTGAAAAGTAGAACGTAGTTTGAGGCAGTTGCAGCCAATATTTCTGCTTGAATTTTCACATATAGTTAGAGATGGCGATTTCTGTTGTGCTGCATAGTAAGTTCACTAGGAAGACCCGGGTTCGATGCCAGATGATTACATTGCAGCGAATTTTGAGAATATTTTCAATCCTTTTTTTTTTCTTTTGAGGACCGTCCCGATATAATTTTGATATGAAATTAGTGTTGTCAAAATGCTTGCAGCAACATTTTACTCGTATATTATATTACGCATCGTGTTGTAGACATGATCTCTCAAATCCTTATAAGTGACTAGTGATGGTGAAAAACCACTTGTGGGCAAAACAGAGCGATCGGGATATTACATCTTGAGGAAACGAAGGTATATTGATGAAGTATATTGATGAAGGAGTTGTCATGACTGGGAGTATTCTTCCCCAAGGAGTGGATATGCTAAAATTTTCGTTCAAACTTGCATGTATGTAAATACGTACATACAATTTAATCTTCAGTTACAAATTGTCTGATTCTATGTTTCAGATAACGAAAGTTAATTTTCATAGGAATTCACAGAGCAATGATTTTTGTAGTCAATCATATTGAGATTTATATGTATATACTCAATATATATTGAGTATATATCTATTATATATAGACGCTTCTCCGGATATACCTATATATATATAAGTTATATATATATATATAGGGGATCAAAATTCTAACCATGTTCCAGAAATGCCACTGCCTTGAAATTTTTACGACATATTGGCCATAACGTGTAACCTCCAGGAAAAAGCCGACTTTGAACCTCAGTGTCATGGGTTCGATTCCAGAAGGCCCCAAAGTCGCGATTTTCCCCATAAGGATACATGGCGGGGATTTTCGAAAATTTTTTTGAGGCACTTCCCGGAAAAGGAGAGTTTTGAAATTCAAGGGATCGCAAGATGCCGTGCATATCTAAAGGAAACCATAAAGACATCTACGAATATTATCCTTGGTTCGATGCTAGGTCGGGGCAAAAATCGGCCGTTTAAAATGCATTGTGGCGATTTTTAAGATTTTTTTTGGATCCTTTTCCGATGGTATAGAAACTTGAAATTCGGTATGAGGTTAGATACCATAAAAATATATCATTATCGAATTTTACATATTCGCTGATGGTCCTCGGTTCGATACCAGAGGGACATTTATATTCCTCAATGCATTTCTTACGGAGATAACGGAAACAAATTTTAGGTACTTCCCGGCATGCTATCGACTTCTAACTTTGCATGATAAAAGAACAAGTCTTAACAAATCAAACTAAGCATTCATAGCTATCAATGTGTCCTGGGTTCGACACCAGGTGTCTCTGCAATCAGAAGTTGATCCGATTTTTAGGAATTATTTTGAAGCCTTTGCCAATAATATAGAAACTTGAAATTTGGCATATAGATTTAGATAATTAATAATTTTCAGAAACATTTTTTAAATTTCCCGGATCGTCCTTGGTTCGAGTCCCGAGAGCCATTTACATTCGTGAACATTTGAGCGTCTTTTGAGGCAGCTGTAACCAATATTTCTGGTTGAATTTTCACACATAGTTAGAGATGGTGATCTTCTATTGTGTTTCATAGTAGGTATACCATTAAGACCCAGGTTCGATGCCAGACGATGAAATTTCAGCGAATATTAAGAAAAATGAAATCCTTTTTTTTCTTATGAGGACCGTCCCGACGTGATGCCGATATGAAATTAGTATTGCTGATCAGCTTGCAGTATGCAAGCTACATTTTACTCGTATATATATAAACTGATTGATTGATAAACTGCCATCAGCGATTAGACATCAATAAAATACGTATCATTAATGCTACAGTGATCAGGCAGTGATATTTTCATCAATCTTTGTAAAATTTTTATGACCACATCAATGGTACCAGTACTTAAGCTATCAAGTCATTAAAAATGTTTCATGATTAAATCGTACGTAGCGAACGAATTAATTCACATTAACTGTTCCACGTTAGTTCTTTATAAGTTATTTCTTTAATCGTTTTCGAAACGTAAACTCAGAATGATATCGATATTCCGTTTTATTGCTGCGTAAAAGGTAACGTTTACCAAAAGCAGGAGACGAAATCTAAATGAACATATTGTAGCTGAATATTTCTTACAATATATAGAGAAGAATTTCAAGAATATGCCGATCTTTCCAACGCTTCTTTATTCTCCCTGCAATGCCGCAGAACTTCATTCGGATATCACTTCAATCCAAATCTAAAAAAATTCAATGATCTTTCTCTCATACATATACTCATCAACCAACAATATGAATATTAATGAAGAACTCAACGCAAGAAAGAGGTCGAAAAGAGGCAACTGTTTTGAGATTACCAATTAATAACTCACCTAAATACTAAAGAAAGCTAGCAGTTACAAGATTTTATAATCAAAATAACTCTATTTAAGAACACAATTGCGAGGAGGTAACTTTACTTACTCGATGACTAACAGGATAGGTAATTTTTTCCATGCCGTAACCATCTTGATGAAAACATGGAATAGCACAATTCCTGCAGTTGATCCTTACTTTCCAGTCTCACAAAAATGACAACGATATGTATAGGTAGGGCGTGAGTTCAAACTCTACATTTATGTGGCCGGCTGTGCTGAAAATTACGCTAGCGATTTTTGTAGCGCATTAATGAATATAAATGCTCTCTGAATATTTCATATTTGACTGTATAATATCAGTCCACCCATAAAAATACTCCCTATAGCAAAAGATATAGTATACCTTTGTTAAAAACGCCATATAGAACCATCCAATTGAAATGCATGTACTTTAGTTGCATACAATAATGTTGTTTACAATCTGACACAGATGCGTACCAATACGGTTTTATCATTCAGTTTATTTTGAAGGAACAAAGAACTTGGCGCACGCAAAAATTCGCATTCAATGTAACTTGCCCTCATCTATAATCATCCATATAACGCAATTAGGATAAAAGCATCCCGTGGAGCATCGATAGATATTAATCCTCTCCGAGCAATATCTATGAAAAACAGATCTCATTACAGCATATGACGGCAAAATCCCTGTATTAATCGGATTGCTTGGTTATGAAATCGACTCAATAAGGTCGATTTGCCCCATTAATCCAATTCAGAATAGATAACTTAACCGAAATGGTGCCCACCAAAATTAGAGTTTTAATCTCCATTTCTCCAGCTTTCGAAGCTCTGCGGCGTGAAAGTCAAAAACTGTGGATTAAATAAGAATAACACTATTTGAACATATGACGGAGGAAGTGCTTTGAGATGAAAGCGTGCTGAAATTGTGTTGTGCCTGCTTGGATGCTTATGTAATTTTCAGCGGCTCGAGCTGAAAATAAATTAGGTGACCACAAAAATATGCTTTTCTATAAGTCAAAAAGAATAATATTTCAGAATGATACATCTTCTTTGCTTTTTATAAAGGTTTGTCATAGCCACTATTTTGGATTGTTGTCCTGATAAATGAAATATTTTCTTCCCGTACACTGTCCTATAGGTTGAGATGAGATGGGACGAAGTGGTATTTAACAATAGTTAATACCTTTGAATCATGGAGTATTTGTACTTGATACAAATATTGATATATTTGTATTCGACCACCTTTGTGGCCCTAAGGTTTCACTGGCAAACAGTAAAATGGCATTTATGTATTTACTTTACAAGACATAATTGCTGTACGGCAGGGGATGATTTCAAAAGAGTAGAATTCCTTCCGAGAGAAGGCAAACCAGCGGGTTTTAGGCCAAATACGACCTCAGATGTAAGAAATTTTTATATTTTTAGTAATAAAGGAAGTAGAATTGCATTACTCTGATATCTAATGATTCGGAAAGAGGTTTAAGAGATAACTTATATGAGTATAATGGTGAATGAGAAAAATGGTGAGAAAGGATCGATTGCTCGGCGTAATGCAAAGAAAATCAATCATTGCAGGCCTTTTATGTTCATTTTTACTCAAGAGAGAGAAATATAAAGGTCCCCTCTATAAATACGACATTTTATCTGTTTACCAGAGAGTTTGTCTAAAGAAACGAAGAAAAGACTCCATAGGAAATTCGAAAAGCCCGTAAGTCCTGTAGGTAACAGTATCTTCATCTCCATCTAAATCATCAGCACAGTGGACGTGATACATGCAACACGAATTATGCCAAAGTTTCGCTATTCCGTCTAGAAACCATTACAGGAATTTTATACACCAGCTGAGTAAAAATTTTATAAAACGAGTGTTGGAAGAATTATGCAAATGGATAACAAAGCAATAAATCGTCAGGTATTTAATGGAGTACGAGATTTACATTCCCTATCCCATACGAACACAAAAAAGAAATATTTATATTCATCACTAGCTTCGATGACTTCCTTCCTACTGCCAAAAGTGAATACGAAAAGCAAACCAAATCCATTGATTCCCATCAACTAATCGGAACTCTAACATCATTAAATTTGATAGAGATAATTAAAAATCTCCCGCTGCTCATTTTTCATTGACTTATTAAACATTTGAGGATGACTGTATCGCTCTATGAATTGGTGGAAAAGAGAGTTTTTGAAACATGCGCTCGATTGCGAGCCGTCGAGGTTCGTGAGAAATATAGCAGATGACAGCACATGGCGAGAAAGGAAAATCAATGTGAACGCCTTTAATGCGCGCCATTGAAATCTATCTGAGCGAATCTTTACAAAATTTGTTATATTGTCAGTCACTTTCTGTTGAAGAGGCAAATCCCCCGCTTTTATTTTCAGTGCATATTTTTTCCTTGTTGTTTTTTCCGTCCAAGTTGGCGTTGGTAGGCATTGTACTTTGTTGTACTGTTATTCCGCACGTGTGGATACTAAAAGTTGTTCCCAAATAAACGTTGGTGCATCAAATGGTTAAATATCTTTATATTTTGAGTGATGGTCACTATAAATCCTCAACATCTGCGCCATAAATCCAGATTTTAAAAAGAAATATTCATTGAAAATCAATCGAAAACTTGTATTGTTTCCTAAGCATTTATTAAGCAAAAAAATTATAGCCTGGATTTGAACCCTGGGTTATTTTGGAAAACTATAAGGTGCAAATACAAGTGATAATAACCTAAAGCCATCATATGAAGTGAAAAATATCCTTCATATGGAAACAGGATTTAGAAATTCCTTGAATTTTCCATTAAACATACATTCCTCATGGAGAGATTTAGTATCGGCCAAGCGTCGAGCCCCATTCGACCATATTCGAAGGAATCTCTACCAATCAGGTTACAGAAGCATATCTGGTAATAATTTATTGATGCCTAATTCTCTATCATCCGAGATATATTCCTAAATAACTTCGGAAAATCTGCTCAATACATTTTTACGGAAATATGCGGAATTTGCGGGCTTCTCGAATCGAGGGTTTGGTAGATAGCATCAATTCTACTTCACCTGAGGATCGCTGTTGGGCCCCATACGATATGAAGAGGTTGAGCCAATGCCACTTATGGTTTAGGCTGACAAGAGAGGCTACCTATGTTGCGATGCGCGTTTATGTCGTCATTGCCAAGCTCCGATTTTCAAATGCAAGTTTTTCATGAAAAAACCGTAATATCATCACGTTTGAACTCGTCATTATTTTTGAGCAGGAAACACCCTGAATGTCGCAAGCAAATCCGTTTTACGCACAACTGGTTTTCCCCTTGCATAAAATACATTCCCCAGAAAAATATGATTTCGATGTTAAATTACTTGAATGCCTCCATCGCGTGTGGTCTCATTATAGCTAAGGGCTGACAGAAGATTGTGAGCATAAGTCCTGAGAGCTACATTTGGAACCTAATTCCTCACCTCCGCCCTCGATAGTGACGATGAACAGAGGATGTGGCATCTCAGCAACTACGAGGAAAGATTTGCTCTATATGTCGCTGTAGCTTTGCTCTTTCTATGGATAACCGTCAACTTGGATAAAATAGTGCAAAGTTACCTTACGAGCGTAAACAAATTCTCGCAGAGGATTACAGTTGATATATATTTCAATGATGGAGTACGGCAAATGTGTTGCCAGTTTACACATCAGAGAGTGATATTGCATTTAAAAATCCTCGACTTAGTTGTAAAGCAATACTAAAATAATAAAAATGGATCGGTGGATAGATCGATTGCCTATTGTGAAAGCAGCCACAGATTCGATTCCCGATGGGAGCCAATATATATGTGAAATGACCGTAGCTTCCGAAGTGATCTCAACAACATTTCTATCCATTAACGGCAGCTATTATGGTTAACGGTAAAAAATATGGTTATATATATGCAAAGAAATCGCTAGTTTTCTCTTTGGAAGCCATTTTTTTTCTCCAACTATATCTTATCGTCGTTTAGGGTAATAAAACGAAAAAACGCAGGAGCCGTGGCTTTTGGATTTCTCATTCATCTAATATTACTTATTATACACCTGGTTACTTTTATCATTTATGTACAGTGATAACTAAAATAACGTTATGTATAGTACTAAATGGATACGTGAAACTTTGAAATGTATATAAGGTAATTCCGGGAGAGATGCCCCACCTAAGGAAATTACTTCATAACAATGACTTCAGTGATAACAAGAATGTTAAACTGCGTGATATAATAGAATATTTATTGATTATTAACAGGATATAAACAAATTTTGTTTAAAAACGTTTTCACACAATATATTAAAGTTTTTCTGCATCCATGCATTTGGCCCTCTCTCCCGAGTGTCCGGGTGAGACGCCCCACCTCTGTGGGAGACGTACCCCATTAGCTTGAACTGAATTTAATCCGGAAAGCGCTTATTATATGCAAAATTGTTAAATATAACTTAAAGTCAGGACCTAGGAAAACGTTTAAATTAACTCTGAAACCTATTTAAAAGTTGCATTTGCAAAACGTTTTGGAGGCATCTCAGCCCCCTCTAGAGGCATATAAATAGCATATTGAGACTTGGTCATCAGTTTTTTACAAGTGACATCTTCTCACGCAAAAATATTGTCGACTCAACCGAAAAAAAATTTAGACAATTTTGATGTTTTTGTCGAAACTTCAAGGCAAAATTTCTCACAGAAGATGCTTTTTGATTCCGAAAAGAAATTATATTTGTAATTTCAATGTGGGTGGGCCACCTTTTCCGGGTATTATATTTCGATCAGAAAGAAAGTGGCAAAACGCACCATCCTAGTGGTTACTATCCGCTACATCATCTTTTGATCGTGCTTAAAATGCATTAGACCGTGGATTTAAATTTGAATTGAAATTTAAATGTAGATTTCAAACGTTTTCTTGAAAAAAGCCTTAATCAATATCACCTTAAAGTTATATTTATACTAATAGGGAACATACACCTAAAGATAGCATTGGGGCATCTATCCCGAGAAGAGGTCACTACGGGAGAGATGCCCTTACAGCCAGTGAGGTTACACTTTGTCCAATATGGCCAGTCACTGCACATGGATAATAGATGAACCTATAGCTACAAGTTTTCGCCCTTTAATTCAAAATATTCAAGCTGTACAGATACTGTATGTCAGCTGTAAAGTTTTAAATAATGTACTTTACTACAACTTTTGTTTGAAACATTTTTTCATAACAATGATGGTTTAGGAGTTATTCTTGAATAATGGTTAACCGGAAGTTGTTGTTTATCCAGAAATGGAAGTTTTTCATACATGTCTCTGTCAGAATGCAATGTAGGTATATACAATTATATACAAAAATTATAGATAATGTACATTACTACAACTTTTTTTGAAACATTTTTTCGTAACACTGATTGTTTAGGAGTTATTAGTGAATACTCTCTAACCGTAAATTGCTTTTTATCCAAAAATTGTAGTTTTTCTTAAATATCTCTGACAGAATGTGATGTATTTATATACAATTTGTACAAAAGTTATAGATAATGTATTTTCTAGAACTTTTGTTTGAAACATGTTTCTGTAACGCTCATTGTTTTGGAGTTATTTATATATTACCGGCATAGGCTTCTGTTTTCAATAAATATGGAGAAATACATGCGTTGGCCACATCAGATTTTTAACATAGTATTTAGAACATATTTAATCAATGTTATTAGTTGGTATACATAAATCCGGTAACAGCGTGAAAATTCTTTCATGCACTTTATTTTAATTGAATATTTTACGGAAATTTTTTTATACTGACCTTTCTTTCACTGTCATTATTTTAGTTCCTTTTTGTTCTTTTTTATGCAAACAAATTTTTATTGATTTATCTACGTAAATATGAATCTGTATTATTTTGCTCGTCCTACAGATCTGTCTTAGACTTAGCTCACTCATTAAAAATTTCCTCAACTTCCCATTAACTTCGCTAGTGTTTCACTCCTGCCATCTTGCAGATTTTTTCCTGCAGTAAAGTAATTTTCCCAAGTGAAAACATAACTTTTTCATCCAGCAAAGTAGTTTTCTTCTGCACCCGCGAAGTACGGGAAAGTGGGGCAGTAAGGGGTGCTTAATTTTATCAGATTTTTTGTGGGTATAAGGAAAGTAAAAAGTTACGATACTATGGAATTAAAAACTATATTGAATTGTTAACTTTGTAAAAATTTATAACGGGTATTGAACATTTAACATTTTTATATTATTTATGGTTTTTCAAAAGAATGTAACCTTCTCCGTTTTGCTTCATCCCTGGAGCAAAATGGGGTACTGATGAAAAATATTACGAACTTAAAAAATTAACTTGAAATAACATAAAAAATTAAAGGTTACTTATGTTGAGCATAATATACTTAAGTCATTCACATAATACACACATGTGAGTGGCCTAATCGTCTCCATTATTTATTCCGGTACATGTATTGTGTGCTCACTAGGCAATTGACACACCAGCCCTCCGCTGAATAGTCATTACAGTAAAGGCACTCGTCGCAAAGTGGGCTGAAGTCGAGAAAACCCGTACATCGGGTCAAAAATGGTTTTATTTTTAGTGCGAAACTTAAAATTTCGCATAGTTATTGCAAAAAGATCGAATTTTATGGTTCCGTTTGTCTTTTTTTACTTTCTCCATATACGAAGTATAGAGAAAGTATTGTTTTCATGAAAAAAATCGACTTCGAGATTTCAACGGAAATACATGTTTTGGGGTCCCTAGAACACGTTTTGACCATTTTCGGAATGTCTGTGTGTGTGTGCTTGTGGGCGCTCTAACGTAAAAACTATTAGTCGTATCATTACCAAACTTCATATATAGTACTGTGGTGTGTGCTGTCAGAGTTAATTAGTTTTTGAAGTAAATCGGTTAACCGGAAGTCGAGCTTCATTCTTCAAAGCTCATTTCCGGTTTTCAATATATCTCCATAAATATGATATTAAGGTACATAGTATTATTTACAAACGTTTTAGAAAATGTAATTTACTATAACTCTTGTTTGAAACATATTTTTGTATCACTGGTTTTTTAGGAGTTATTCATGAAATACTGATAAACCGGAAGTTGCTGATTATGTACTTAGTGAGCGCTCTGGACTCTATGGGCGAAAGGCCAATTTCATCGTTTTTCATCGATCATGTCCCGAAAAACATTATTTATAATGTTTTT
Organism: Sympetrum striolatum; assembly: GCA_947579665.1. Classification (NCBI taxonomy): domain Eukaryota; kingdom Metazoa; phylum Arthropoda; class Insecta; order Odonata; family Libellulidae; genus Sympetrum; species Sympetrum striolatum. The sequence continues at coordinate 68,484,565 of OX388352.1, forward strand.
GACTTCAAAGATAATAATATATAAATTAGTCACTCATCTTCCAAGTTTAATTGGAATATAGAGTTCGAAATTACTGTCGTAGATAAATATTTACATCTTATATATGGAGAAAGTCGTGTGCAGGCCACATCAGATTTTTTTAATATTGCTAGGAGTCAAAAAGATACAGGGCGTCAAACTTGAGAAACTTTCACAGAAAATTTGTCTCTCGGATTTTTCGGAGAAAAATTCAAGTTCGTTAATTTATAGAGACTTTCGGGAGTAAGTGTAGGAAAAATCGACGATGCAGCAATCTAATATACAGTAGAACCCCGGTAATCCGGACACTCGCTAATCCGGAACCCTCGATAATCCGGACGGTCCAATGGGAGTAATGCAAAACCGCAACTACTTCTTGTGAACATATAAACACGCATATTAGTAACAAGAAACGAGAGGTGGACATACTATTTGAAAAATGTCTACATTGGCTGCAATGATGTGATGGATAGCGAAGTAATGTGACGAAATTATCAAAACAGTAACGGCAGAAGATGATGATGATGATGACGACGACGACTACCACCACCCTGTGGACTCCGTCAAAATTTCTCATTCTGAGGCTTTGGCGGCACTCAATACATCATTAAAGAGGGCCGTGCAGCAAAATTTTGAAGCGCATTAAATTATGCTCTTTAGACCTTTTAGAGACACGTGCACTTGATTTAAAAATAATAACGGTCGCGCAAAAGAAAAAACTGACTTTTTTGCTCGCTGATAATATTCATTCACTTTATATGTTGTAATACCTTCGGTAATATATACATGCATTATCTATACAATATAATTTTTGAGAAAAAATGTTTTTTACGTTATTTTTTTAAAACCCCGCTAATCCGGACGCCTATGTGCCTGAATTCGTCCGGATTACCGAGGTTCTACTGTAACTCTTTATCTCTTGATTCGCTTAAGTTTCTGCGCTTAAAGATAGGTCGGATCCCTTTCTCTGCCAATTTTCAAGATAAAGTTAGTAAAATAACTAGGTAAACGGCGATGGACTATCAAGTGTATTATACTACGTCAATCTATAAGACTTCTAGATACGGTTTTTATCCTATTGCATTTTAAAAAGATCGGGTGCAATGTCATTAAATGAGATCTCGTATCTTGGAGTTTGAGCTTCCCTTATTGGCCTTTCGAACATTTGTCTGAAGTTTTTAAAACATCTCTTCGCTACCGTTATCAAATTTTGCCTTTTTCCTAATTTTATTAATCGCTTCAAGAGAGTAATGGGTTTATCCCTTGCCGAATTTCACTCAAATAACCGAATTATTTTACGGGACAAAGTTTTTATTATGTCCTGGATGTCTAAAGATGTTCTATTTCTGCAGAGGTAAGCTAGCCTAATTTGAATCAACGCGCTTATTCTTATCGTACCATGGCAACGAGGAGGACAACGAACGATAGTAATGGAGTATAAATAGATTAAACAGCTCACAAACCTGTGGTTTGGCGAAATGTGGTTAACAGGGAACAATTACATATAAATGCAAACGTTCAGCTTTAGTAAGATTATTTGCCGAATCATAAACTTGGAAAGCGGAGTAGATCATTATCCGGATTGGCTTTTTTGTAAGAGATAGCCCATTAATTAGAGCAGCATGGTTCATAAAAAGAGAAAATATATAATATTGCAAACTTAGCCCTGGGTTCTTTTCCTAACGACTGAAATTAGGTCAGCAATTAAGCAGTGCAAGCAAACCACGGGGCCGCGAAATTTTTAGCCGGATGTCCATTAAAGGTGATTCTTCGACTTTAATTTCTAATTAACAAAGTAATTTCTATTTTCAATCATATCTGCTCATTCTCACGAAGCAAACATCAAATTTGATCGTTAATTTTTAAAGCGAGAAGAGGAGACATTAAATTGTGCTCGCGCTTTATTCCATGCCATTTACTGTCAGCTTTCCACTGCAATTTACGTAGGGATAAAGAAAGAAATGAAAATAAAATACCTAAAAAGAACTGACAGAATGAACGGCGTACAAATGTTTCTTAAAAAGAGCCTCAAAAGTGATAATTTGATGTTTCAGCAGAAAAGTATTGAGCTCAAAGGCCATTTTGAGAGTCATTCTTACAAACTAGAATTAGTAATTTCTTGAAATTGCATCGGTGATATTGGTATTTGGTATTTACAGTATTTGGATACAGTATTTGGATTTTACCCCGATATAGTAAGCGTTTTCTAAAACATTTGAAAATTGGCAGCTTGGAACGTAAAAATAGTCGTATTTGATGCAATGAGCATGTCAAGCTTTCCGAACGGAAACAAACGCCAACCGCCTACCATTTCAGTAGTGCAAGATTATAATTCCTAAGTTAGTAAAATTTCATCGGTGTCCTTCATTCATCGACATTCATGACGTAGAGGAAGCAACTGATAGGACTCAGAAACTATGTAACCGCGTTATCAGGGGTAAATCGAGCGTAAGGGAGACTATTCTTCATTAGTCGATCCGTTACTTTTGAGAACAATTGCGTGATGAGGAATTCGAACGAGAAGAGTTTCAGCTAGATGTTGGAGTGTTCAATGTAGTAGTATTTCCAATCGCTTAGTACGTTACAATAAGAGATTCGTTTATATTCTCAATAGGTACAAGACAATCCAAAAGCAGTTCGGAAGTAATTGTCGAAACTGTTTAATCAGAAAAAGCTTGGGCGAATCATTGGTTTCATTTTGTATTTCCTTGTTGAGACAATGATGTGCTGCCATCCACAACGATGGTGGTAATACGCGAAATTGATAAGAATTTTTTCTGATCTTCTCCGACGCAAAAACCACTACATACCTAATTTTCTCCTTCGAAGTGCGTGTTCGTGGATTTTTTACCCATGTTTCAGATTTAATCATCGTTGAAAAGTCAGAACTTCAGCCATTTAAATGTGTTATTAGAATCGCCATTAAGATTGTTATACGTATCGCTATCTTTCATAATGAAAGTATTAATGATATCTGCCTTTAATTCTACGTTAAATTTTTAAATCTTCTTTTGAGTTATCTTTGTGAGATAAATCAGGTTATGTGGAAAATAACATAGGCCCAATTCCACAAGAAATGTTTTATTTCTTATGTACAACTCTACTAAATTACATTGTAAAACTTTCAATGAAAAATTATTTCATTTACTTGTTGTAAAAATAAGAGGGCAATTTAGCCCGTAATAAAGATTATTATTATTATTATTACAAAATAATTGACTATATATATTTTAGAAACCTTTTGTATATGTGGCCAGAAGATGACTAGACCTTAGTCGAAACCGGTCGCGGTTTTTTTTATAAAAAAATCGCGAAAAAATAGGGACTTAGTTAATTTCCTCATCGCCTGATGGAGTTCCACGAAGTTAAAACTTCTTCCATAGATCATATTTGTGAAATAAATTAGGAAAATATAAAGTATAGTATATAGTATATATAGTAGTAGTAAATATAGTAAAGCTTATGAATTTTGAATAAGCGAGGTTTTGTTGTGATATGAATATGATATTTTATTGTTCACACTCAAATAAGAGCTCACGGATTTGGTCTGAATGTAGCCGAATATAGATCAATGACACGGTATGATCATATAGACTTGGGATTAATCTTATGTTTCTGTCTGGTTAGTCTGTGACGTCTGTCTTCAAAAGTATAGATACTTATTTTTTTTAGGTCTGTGTATTTTGATTCTGAAGCATCGCTCGTAGAGAAGACTTTTGCTCCATAAATGGCATTCCTATATTATAATGGACCTAAACAATACAAATATTATCAACGCTGGCAATAAGAGCCATTAATATCTGCCCAGCAGGGACAAGGCTCTGAGGAAGGAATGGTCTCAAGTGCACTCTAGTGGTCTGTTGGTTAACTCCGACGGATCTCCCACATTTTCCCGGGTATTTTTTGAACTGCTCTTCCTACGGAACCGATGCTCCCTCGTATTAATTTAAGGAATGTCTTAATTATTATCACGTAACGTAAATAGATGGGGAAATATAATCATCGGAGGAGTCCGAGATGTTGTCAATTCCATATTGAACGAAACTTTGAAAAACTTCCAAATTCGATCTTCCGTAAACTAATTACAGAAGTAAGGAAAAATAAGAATGCTTACTATTAGATTTACGTAAATGGAACATGTAAATGGAATGTGGATTGAATAGCTGTATGTGGATATTTGCATTCAGATATTGAGTTTAACTGACAACAGAAGAATTGGCAATATTGATGAAAACAGAGACGCTCAAGACAGCTGCCAAAATCTTTCGGGCTCTCTATACCATCAGCAAAGCCACGAGTAGATATTTTCTATAACATTGCCATTATTAAATACCGTATTTGACGGCATATTAGACGCACCGGCATATAAGACGCACCCTCATTAAACAAGGAAAAAGAGTTTTAATAGTCCGTGCGAAAGCGCGGTACCACAATAACTTAAAATGTAGTTTCTTTTAGATGTAACGTTTGGTAAAAGCCAAATATTAACACAATCATTGAATGCAATTATGAAATAGGTAGTATAGACCATCTGGGCTAAAAATAGCATTTAGTATTGAAAGTTAACCTGTAGAGGTTGAACCTTCGCATATAAGACGCAGGGAAATTTTTCGAGGCATTATTTATGAAAAAAGATGCGTCTTATATGCCGTCAAATACGGTAGTTTCATGAATTAACGGCATATGTGCGTCCACGTCCACGTTTGTTATCAAATGCTAGTAATTTTTTTACTTAGATGGGCTGATAATTTGAGACGAAAATATTCTTAGTTAGAACAACGCACAGTGATGTACACGAGTAAAAGCATATTAATGATACACATTACAAGTCGATATCATATCAAATGGTTCTAAAAAAAGGGATTGAAAATATCTTTAAAAGTCGCCGCAATTTATTTTAAATAGGAGAAATTTGCACGAAACAGGCGTCAAACTCACGCACGTTTGGTGACAGTTTTATAGATATAAATAAAAAAGAGCGCGTTTTCTGGAAGCTCTATGATTTTGAATCCCCTATCCTACAGGGATATAGCTGAAAATATTTTCGAAACTGTGTCATCAGTAATTTGAAATTCCCACCATACGTTTCAAAAAGTAGAGACGCCTGGAGTCAAACCCATGATATTTTGGAAGATGTGAATACACATAACGCCCTGGTAGAAATAAAACTTATATAATTAAAAATGAAGTCGATATCTTAGCGGAAAGATTCTAAAATAAGACTTCGTTTTCCCCATTTGAAATGCATAGGGTCGTTTAAACGGCTCCCTGGGATCGAACCAAGGACAATCAGAGAAATCTTAAACAGCGTATATAAGATGTAAGGTTTCATGTTTCCATGTTATCGGGAAAGGGTTTAAAAATTTTTTTTTAATCGTGGCAATTTCTAATTTTAAAAACGCCTGGTGTCGAACCCAGGACTTAATGGCAGATATGAATTCACATTAAAACTTGTTAGGATTTGAACATATTTAATGCAAAATTGAAGTCGATATCATACCGGGAAGGACCTAAAATAGGATTCCGTTATCCCCATTAGATTATGCATTGAGGAAGTATATTCATAATCTCTATTCCATTCCGAGTTTAATGTTTCTATGTCACCGGGAAGGGGATTCAAGAGAAATCTTAAAAATCGTCGCAATGCATTTTAAATAGGAGAATATTTACCCTGACCTAGCGTCGAACAAAGGATAATCTTCGAAGATATCTTTATAGTTTTCGTCGGATATTCATGGCTTCCAGCGATCCCTCGAATTTCACTTCCCTACTTTGCCGGGAAGTGCCTCAAAAAACGTTTCGAAAATCTCCGCAATGCATCTTTACGGAAAAAATTGTGACTTTGGGACCTTCTGGGATCGAACCAATGACACCGAGGTTCAAAATCGCCTTTTTTCTGGCAGTTAAACGTTATGGCCAGTACGTAGTAGAAATTTCAAGTCAGTGACACTTGTGGGACATGGTTTTGAATTTTGATCCCCTATACATAGGTATATCCGGAGAAACGTCTATTTATTTATTTATGTCAAATTACGCTGCGATTAGGCCATCAGGCCGGTGGCAGCGGTGGAGGGGAAATATTATATTGCAAAGGATTGCATTCGTCCAAAGACGGGAGGAAAACCCCTCCAAAAACCTCCCGCAGGCAATAATAATTGATATCCGGAGAAACGTGTAAATATAATAGATATTGTGGATATTTGGTACTTCCAACATATAAGTCACACATCCAAAATTTCCGAGCATATCACAGTCAAAAAAATTAGACTCCAATGAAGCGAAATTTCAGTGAACGCAGATACACAGGTAAAAAAGAGATAATATAAAAAGTTGCGACCGAATAATTACAAATTAATATCGGAATTAGGTTTTTCAGGTCAAATCTGAAGTCCTAATTGAAGAGATTGAAATTACTGACTTAGCGTCTGTCATTCCAAGCTTGGAAAGAAAAAAATGTTTCTTTTTACGAGGAAATTCAGAAAATGACTCCGTAATCAATTAAAAATATGCCAATCTAGTGTTACCTCTTTTTGATGACTGAGGAAATTAAATTTTCGATCAATGCGTTCTTCTTACGAAAGATTTGGGGTATAGTCTACTGATAACCCGCGAGAACAATGGATCCGGAGGGCGCTTTCTCATCGCTCTACTCCCTTTTTTCCATTGAATAGGTTCGAAGAGTTATTTTTCTAAATAGCATAGAATTCCGATCAATTAAACGGAGAATATACAATATACAGATAAATAAAAGTGTTTTTGTGTTATACCCAAGTCAAAGAGCAAAAGAATTGTTGAAGAGATATTTTTCAGCAATTAGTCAGAAGATATTAGACCATTTCTTACTCATTGGGAAATTAATAGTGAGCTAAATGACTTACTAATATTCTTAATCTAAATGTACTCTTTGTAATTAATGTAATTTTATTGCAGAATATAAATTAAATAAATTGCAGATTTGCATGCTCAGTAGAACCTAGGTTCAAATTTAGTAGAATGTAGGTTCATTAGCACAATGTAGTTGTGGCAGAAAAAGACAAGTAAAACTGTTCGCAAATCACTAATTCTGCAGCCTTGCCCTCTACTAGACTGTTAGATAATAACTGATATTGATTTAGCGGGAATTATGAATTGTTAGACTTACTGACGAGAGCGTTTAAACCGAACTATTATTCGTGAGGGGCATTAATACATGGGCTGAAAACACGGCTTCGGCAACCTTGTGGAGTTTCAGTTAGTCTTTAAAAATGAAAATCCGCTTCTATGTCAACTCATAGGCATTTTTTTTCGAACGATCGATTCTTGGAATGGCAAATTTTTCTAAAATATACTTCATAGACTTAGACAATCCAACCCAAACCAGCCCAATCCCGACAATCTACTGCAAAGATTTCAACTCAGAATCAGTTCCTTCAATATGAATTTGGATGGGTTCGAATTCGTTACTGTGGTCTATTTTCGTAGAATTCACCATTCGAAGAATTGATTTTACGAAGGATTCGCTTTCAAAGAATTCGTTTTCGAAGAATTCGCACGCTCCCGTTAGAAGGATGCGCGGAGGCGAAATCTCCCGCTTTTATATCGTAGAATCTGATTGGTCAGAGAAAATCACGTGGGCAAAGGCGTCATTTGTGAGCGAGCTCACTCCCAGTATTATATCCAGCGGCATTGCTCCGTCGGTCTGTTTCGGGTCCGGTTGATGACGAAAAGCGCTCCGCTCTTCAGACGTGTTTTATATAAAGAAGAGATTAAATCTGATTTCAAAGTTTGCAGTGAGTAAGCCATAGGATAAGCCATAGGAGTGAGCCATGCTATTCACCCTTGATCGATGTGAAAAGTGATTGTTTTCTGGTGAAATATTTCTGTCGCTTTACGAACGAGCTGTTTATCGCTTCGTGACAAAGAGGAATTTTCATATTAAACAGGTGAGTGATTACGCCTAATTTTCCCAAAAACGCCAGTGATACAGTAGAAAATTTACGCGTTAAATTTTAAATTGTAATGGTAGAATTGATTGCATAAGTTAGTTTATATCTCAAAAAAATTCAGCTAATAATTAGAGTATTGGAGGCGCGTATCTAAAATTTAGTAGCGTATTAGTGACAGGGAGAAGATACAGATGGTTTGAGATTTGTTTTCACCGCGAAAAATAGTCATCTTGTCCCATTTTGTAAATACACGAAGATACCATGAGATGATTGCTAACGGATTTTACGCTCAAATTTCTCTACTTTAAATTGCATCGCATCTTCCTGTAAAATTACACGCAGCAACTAGCAGTAGAAAGTGGTGTATTGCGATTCTTAGATACATGTTGCGTACTCCATGACATTTTCAAAGCCACGTTTAGAGGAGTGATTTGCATTTAATATTGGACGGCTCCGCCTCTCAACGGTCTCTCCTCTCTCGAGTTTAAACGGCAAATATTTTCATTGAAAAATCAGCATTCGATGTCGCTCGATTCCAGAAACTATTATACGTAAAGCACATTAAATAATCGGCATAGGGATTATAAAAACCAGTAAGCTGAAAATCTGCCATTGCCACAATTTAACATAAACTAGCGGACTCCGTCAGCGCTAGATTCAAATACCAGCGGTGATTTAACTGGAGGTGTAAGTGCTCTGGTATCAGGAGAAATATTCAGACTTACTTTATTTGGATTTAAATTCGAAAGAGAAATTGCCAGCTGCATGTACATGTAGAGGATAGCAGAGGAGATGTAAGCAGTATCTGAAAAGCTTTTATAGCAGAATAATCCGAGAGATGAGATTCGGCGTAAACTGACGAGAATAAACTTAAACTAAAGAGAAAGAGAAAGAGTAAACTTAAGAGAATCCAAATTGGCTTACTTTGCTCTTGGATTGATATAAATGATAGCGTGGAACCTATACTGTAATGTTAACCATTAGGTATATGTTGCTAGATTGCATAGGCAATTTCAGTGATTAAAAGAGAATAGAGCAGTACCTTGAGGCTTAGAGGGCTGCATCCGACAAGATTTTTGTCTTGCAACGCATATATAGCATCGCATAATATTAGATAACTTATTAGTGATGTGATGTGTGGTAAAGATGAACTCATTAAGAGAAGGGGAAACATCTCCATGATTATTTTTCTACAGTCAAATTCTTGTTTTTAGTCTTACAGGAAATCATAAGAATTCTGCGCTACGAAAATATGTAGATTTCTTTCTCTTATAAGTTCATCTATAATTCTTTACGCTCAAATATAGCGGAAAACGGTGTGAAAATGATTCAAAGTTACCGTTTCCTCGTCAATGGGTTAATCTTCATTGCTTCCCATCCTTGTGCAGAAAGGCATTACTTTAATGGTTGCATTCCTAAAGGATTCTCCCTTGTTAAGAGTAAAAGTTGCTTGCATTCTGCAAGCATATGTTTAAATTACTGAACTTTGCAAATTTCTATTTGGTTTGAAAATTTAGGATATAGGAATCCAAATTTCTCCATGTTAAAATCGATTATGTAGCCAAGTAGCTTGGTGCCGAACCCAGGACCTCTTTGTAACTTGATATTGCACATAAATATTTGGTTTGGGCAACTCTGACCGTATCTAAAATTCCAAGTCTATGTCTTCAACCGAAACTACGTATCCCCGTTTAATTAAATGCTAATGGTGCCCTAGCGTCGATCCAATGATCATAAAGTAAAAGACAAACTCTTTTTTTATGAAACATTCATTACATCAGTTCACATGCTTGCTCATAAACTTCTCTCTAATACAACGTTTGAAATTCCCGCCATTTATTTCAAATGCTGACCTCGAGTCGAACCCAGGACCTTTTGGAATATGTGAATACATATAACGACTTGGTAGTACTAAAAATGATTTAATCCAAAGTTTGAAGACGACATCGTATCGGGAAGTTCCTAAAATAAGACTCCGTTATCCCCATTTGAAATGCATTGAGGAATGTATATGGTTCCCCGGGATGGGACTATTTTGTAGTAAAGACATAGAAAAGGTTGTACATTGGATGGTATTATGTTTAAGATAGCGAGAGTTAGTAGTAGGAGTTTTAATGGTGGGAGATTGACTGAATTCATTAGGTAACAAATGAGTATTGGCTGAATGAATATCTGCGTGAACAGCGTGATAGGGTTGCTATAGGTTTCCTCGGACATTTGGGGTGGGAGAATAAAAAGAGAATGATGTAGATGATTTAATGCTGAAGATGTTAGCAGCCATAAAGTAAGAGAATTCAGATTAAAGCCACGTAAATGTTTGTACGAAAGGGAAGAACATACGCAGTCAAAGGCTTAAAAAATAAATCGGAAAGGAAATAAACGGTAAGATGTAACGAGAACAGATATTAATATGATGCGTCACAATTGTTATGTAAGCACGAATGGATTCGGAAGCATCCTGGAGTCGATTCAAAATCATTACAAATCAATAACTCCTCTTCTAATACCAATAGCTGTTTCGGTACCAATCTGGTAAAACTCGAGGAAGCCTAATGAAGCGGCATTCAGCCGAAAGTGTGTTCTTTGGCGAAGTGTTTTCTTTGGCGGAGAATGATTTCATGTTCAGTGGGCAGAATAGAGGGAGACGACGACCCTGGCACATTAAAAGGGAAAAGTCACGGCAGTACGCAATTTCCCTATGTAACCGGTATGTGAGAGCTACTTTTTCATTTGCTGAGTGATGTAAGAAAGGAACCTTTTCGAGTTTTTCTCCCATTTCATAAAATGTTTCTTCTCACTTCTTGACTCTTTTGTTCCGCTCTCTCTTTTCCCGCAATAACTGGTTTCACCGTGCAATAGGTATCGGTATACGCATCAAGTATATACATTATGTATAAATACATAAATATATATATAGAAATTCCACGTATTACTTCTGTTCACATGCCTCGCCGTAGAGTTTTCACCTTCTCGGAAAATGAATGATAAATAATTTGAAATTTCCGCCATAAGTTAAAAATAGTAGGGCTGCCTGGTGTCAAACGCAGGACCTTTTGCAAAATGTGAATTCATAGAACGCACTGGTGGAAATAAAACCTATTTAATTTAAATTTTGAATTCAATTTCATACTGTGAGGATCCTAAAATAAAACTTCGTTATCCCCATTTGAACTACATAGACTAATGTTAATGGCTCTCTGGGATCGAACCAAGGACCATCAAAGAAACGATAAACAACGTATATAAAATGTATTATTGATCTCTATTCACTTGCCGAGTTTTAGGTTTCTATGTTATCGGGGAATGGTTCAAACAAATCTTAAAAATCGTAGCAATTTCTAATTTTAGAGACGCCAGGTGTGGAACTCAGGACCCAGGAAAATTAAAAAATGCCACGATTTTTAAAACTTTTTTGGAACCCTTTCCCGATAAAATGGAAACTTGAGACCTGGTATATCAATAGAGATCATAAATAAATTTCGTATACGTTCTTTTGGTTTTCCTGTTGGTCCTTGGTTCGTTCACTGGGAGCATTTTACATTACCCTATGCAATTATACGGGGATAACGAAGTCTTATTTTAGTATCTTCCCGCGAAGATATCGACTTCAAAATTTGAAAATAAATACGTTTCATTTTTATTAGGGCATTAAATGTATTCATATCATCCAAAAAATCATGGGTTCGACACCAGGCGTCTCTACTTTTTGTAACGTATGGCGGGAATTTCAAATTACTTATGACGCAGTTTTGAAAATATTTTCCGCTATATCCCTATAGGATAGGGAATTAAAAATCATCGAGGTCCCAGAAAACGCACTTTTCTTTATTTATATCTATAAAAATGCTGCCAAATGTGCGTGAGTTTGAGCCAGGTTGGTTCAAATTTCTCCTATTCAAAATATATTGCGGAGATTTTTAAAAAATATTTTCAATCCCTTTTTTTTGGGAACCTTTTCGATATGATTTCGACTTATAATTTGTATCATTAACATGCTTGCAGAATACAAGTATCAAAATTCTAATCGTGCTCCACAAGTGCCACCTACTTGAAATTTTTACCACTTACTGGCCATCGTGTAACTGCAAGAAAAAGTGCAATCATCCTTTTCATAATTATCTTTTCGTTTTAAGCTCACCTTTATTCCCTCCTTACCTGTCCATTTCTGAATTTACCCATCCCGCTTTCGGCATTAAAGCTTCCGATACAAATCACGTCCATAGAATTCACTTACTCACACGCCCTTGTGACACACCCGAGTGTTGCTACAGTACGTCGTTTCCTCGTGTTCTAAAATCTTGAATAGGCACAATGCCATCAATTGTATCTTACTCCATACGCTAACGGTCAAAGAGCATGTGATGTTTGTGTAGCGAAGTAATGCGATAGCAATCTATACGTAATGCAAATTCTGCGCAATCTGCGCTCCTCTGATTCATGTGTCGTGTGCCCAAATGGGTTGGTCGCCGTTATTTCGAAACCAATGCGTTAGACAATACACCAGAGGGCAAATACCAAGAATTAACTATCGTCGACTCAAGGTCGAAATCGAATTAGCAGCAGAGATTTTCTAGAAACATTATAGTTAATTTTTTTAATATTTGACATTAGAAAAGAAATATCGTACGACAATATAACAGTCATAGCCATCATTAACAAAATTCCATAGCTACACATTCACCTTTGATCGACTATTTCAACTTCAACACTCTATTACAAGTAGAGGGGGGCATTTTATTGGCAAGGCAGCCTGAAATATATAAAGGTAAAGTGAATCTCTCCAAAAATTGTTTTAACATGATCTTATTCACATCGATAAGTAGTACTTTTTGTATCAAAACTCAGAGCTCAAGCAATAAATAAAAGTAAATTCCTTCATACGTACGATAAAAATTCCAGATTATAGTATAAATGGCGGTTGTGTTACTTTCAAGGACTACGGCTCCTTCTCCTGGACCGTTCAGGGCCAAAGACAGCACGTCTCTTTCCAAACGTCCGCTCTTACACGTCTATGAGCTTACACATGAGCTTGTACAAAAATTACGAAGTGGCGCCATGCTTTAGTTTCCTCGATATTGTTTATTATCTCGAAATACGATGAACGAGGAAGGAAAGCAAATATTTCTTATTTATTTAGGATGTACTTATTCCAGCTCTCTAGTGGTGGTGTGATATTAGTGTACGTTTTGCTCACATACTTCTTGCTGATAAATACCGATGTTATCATTCCGAAATTACGAAGGCTCGTTGAGCTGTACGAATGAATCACGAATGCAGCGTTTGAATGAATGTTTAAGCTTTCCTGATGCTGTTTCGCATTCGGATTGCTCAAACTTCAACATTAGAGGATGTTATTTATTATCCCGCGATGTCGGCGTTTTATTCGGTACGAGAGAAAAGGGGAAAGCATACTTGCTGCGTAACGCATTAATACACGTTGTATTTGTTCGTTATAAGCATACTTAGTAGGAATGAGTCGTCGCTTGATAAGTACCCTTCAAATCTAGATACGCATTTACATGGAGAAGAATCACATCTATGTTTCTATGGTCAGTGACCTGATCTCCCTTTTAGAATTCTGTCCAAAGAAGGGAGTTGGATTCACGTCGCAAAAAATGAAAATACGAGCACGGGGGTTAGATAAATCACTGGCTTAATTTTTTAAAACATTTTTACCTAAGTCCAATTAATTTTTTAACATAGTCTCTTTTTAGTCGAACAAATTTCAACGTTTATCTAATTTAAGCCTTCCAAAATACACGATTTTTCGAAATCTGCAAATTCACAAATGTATACATCGTAAATTAGCTTGAAAATAAGTAATTTATAAATTGGTATATATGTATCTCTTTTCTCATAAACATAAAAGATGCAATATACGATATACATAAATAGACACTGAGTTATTCAAATAAACTTATCAATTTGTGAATGAAGTCTTATATAAACTCTCATTTTGATATCGACACAAATTCAAGTCGTTGTTCACTGTCGTGAAAATTGTTTAGCTATGTCGTTCTCGAGCTCTAGCTTTTTTTTGAATGAAAAACATAGATGCTTCTCCCGGATACACCTATATACTAAAGATGGGTCGACTCTAGTTTTTCTCTATTCCAAACCTGATACCGATTCCTGTGTTATCCATTCTCGATTCTGTAAATATAAATTTTGGAGAATTTTTGATTAGCATTAAACTAAAAAAGGAAATCATGAGTAATGAAAATTATATCAACTTTTTCATCTTACTTAAAAAAATAACACTAACTATCAGGCAAAGAATTCATTATAGTAATAATAGTATGTAGTTACGTACATGATCATCAATTTCCATGTAAACTTACTTTTTTAGAAATTCTAAACAAATAGGATATATAGGAAAATAAATAGGATTTATAGGAAATAATAGGATATATAGGAAAAGTTGAATTAGAACTAAAATATAATTTTAGTATATATATATTTTATATATAACCTAGCAAGAAAATAATGGAAGAGCAATGCACAAATAAATGACACATTTCTCACTGGAATCCACCGACATTCCAAATAGTCAATTTTTCCAGTTTTTATTTAAAATCAAAATCATTTTGACTCTTTCTGGATCCAACCAATTTCTTATGGCATCCTTAGTACACAAAAATAATTTAGAGCAATTTGTTAGTATTAGGAATTGGCTGTTGAGCCAGTACTTTCCAATTTCTTCTATTCCTACTTCTGGATTCAATGTACTTTCATCGATTTACTTCCTTAGTTCATTTTCACTTTATGATCTTGGGGGGTTTTCGTTTGCAGTGGTGGTAAGTTTTCTATATTTTGACCTAATTCCTGAATTGGCGGATACAGTGGGCGCAGTAGCCACTGAGTCAAGTCCTACATTTGAATCCTCACTAATGACAGACAATATAAGTTCTTTGATATTCTACAAACACTGTCCATTTGTAAATGGGATTTGCTTGAACCTGGGATCTAAGAAAGTATCTGGGGTCATAGTAGGATCATCCTGTATTACATAAAATCATCTTTTTTATGATGATAAAAGATAATTTTTCATCCCTTAAAGTTCTGAACCCTTGGATGCTAGTGCTGAATGTGTAAAGCGTCAAATAATGCTAGCCAATGAGTTGATGTTAGCATGGCGCTTGAGTGTCACAGACTTCACTCCGTGACCGTAACATAACAGTCATGTAAAATTTTCATACGTAAATGTTTTTTAACGTCAATTCTGCCTAGCATATTTTTATCAATGCATACAATTTTTATCAATATATTTCATAATATCGATGAAACATTGCCATTATTTTTCACGCTTAAAATTAAAATAGGTTTTAAACTTGCTATTTTTTAAAAATTAGTATTTCTTCGCAATCGACTTTAAAGACTTCGATGCTTTCATTTTCGATTCCTCCAAGAATCGGTGGAATCAAGAACCGAATATCGGAGTCGACCCATCCTTACTATATACCTATAGAAGATACAAATTCTAACCATGTTCCACAAGTATCATTGACTGACCATAGCGTGTAATAGCATGGAAAATTTAGACTATGACCCTCACTATCATAAGTTCAATGACAGAAGGCCCAAAAAAATCCCGATTTTGTTCATGGAAATGCGTTGTGGGATTATCGAATAATTTTTGAGGCACTTCCCGGAAAATAAGAGAGTTGAAATTGGAGGAATCGCTGGAAGCAGTGCATAACCAACGAAAACTGCAAAGACGCCTTCGAAGACTAAAATTGGTTCAATGCTAAGTTAATGCAGATATTATATATAAGAAATGTACGTAAAGTTCGTTTTTACCGTTGGCAGGCTTCATTTTATTAGCAAAATTAAAGTGGAAATAATAAGCACGAAGTCGAGACGTGCAAAAAGAAAGGAAGTTCAACGAAAGTTCTTACTTTGGCCGTGTAGCATCGTTTCCGAATCGAAACTACGAGAGCTACCGCAAATGAACGAAAATGTTGTGAAATGTCTTCGTTGTAAACGAAGGGAAAAGAAAAACAACTATTATTGAATCCGAGCTCAAGCGTTTTCTCATTTGCACGGAATTTGAAGCCTACACCATATCAATAGAAAGAACTAATGACAGAATTTATGAAAAGGAAAACATTTACTAAGATGTCAACATTTGCAATTTAAGATACATAAATAGTAGGGACAAAGTTACGGCCATTTTGGACTTTTAATATAATAGTTGAATAGAGAAATCAAAATAACAAAGGTGCTAGAAAACGCAATCTTCTATATTAACAGTCATATTAACTCCATATCTTCTATATCAACAGTCAGCATAAATTAAAATTCATACAGGCTGTTTACAAAATTCTCCTATTTAAAACATTGCGGCGATTTTGAAGAATTGTTTTGAATCTGTTCTCGATAGTATGGAAACGAACTCGGAAAAGGTACTGAAGTGATAGATACATTCCTAATGCACAGTTTATTGTTTGCCTAAATACGACTACTCGTACCTTTGGTTCCATTCCAGAGCACTTTATTTCTTAAGATTGATCGAGAATGTGAAAATTCTGTTACTAAGCAAGTGAACGGATGTAATGAATGTTTCATAAAAAAGGTTTGTCGATTTCATAAAAACGGTTTCAACAATATGCCAAATAATGAAATTGGCATTCACCAACCGGCAGTAGGACAGTCTGGTGAATTATTGTCCTAACCCCCCAAATACAAGTACAAAAATCATGATGAGCTTCTTTAATGGACATTTATCCGGACGAAAAAGTACCATCCATTCGGATGTTCGGGAGGTGGTGGCATTGAAGCGGTCCATCATGAAGAAAATAATTACTACCCTGCAATTGTTTTTATTATTTACTATCGTATTGTTGCAGGTATCTGTCATACCAGATACATCCGCATTTCTTTCAATAAAATCCGTTGAGAACTTTTCGAAGAGGTCGCGCAGACTTTCTTATGCTTAGTACTCGTTCACTGCGTGGGCATGATTGACTCAACCCACGACTAATTTTCACTCTTTCTAAGGTATCTTTACAGTTAGCAGCAAGTTTCGAATTGGTCCGTATGGGTTACCTGTTTAAAGATTTGGTTTTATAGAATCGTACGCAGGTTTTTGGTCATTCGCAGCAACGAATCTAGGCTTTTCTCTGAGTATTATAATCGCATAAATATATCATGACGATCTATGTGAGTTCTATGCAAAATTCTTTCTCGTGTTTTTTGGAATACCTTTTGACAGTAAATATTCCTATGGCTAATATTCTTCATAATAAAATTCTTCATAACCTAACCTCATGCTAAATTCTTCATAACCTAACCTCATGCTAAATTCTTCATAACCTAACCTCATGTGATTATCAAAGTTTTGACTTCAATTAATCGATGGCAGAATGCGTATGTCTATTTGAGGGCTCATACCGTTTAGGCTGCTAATCCAATCTACTCTTTTGCCCCACTACCCTCTTACCCCAATTGCCATCATCCAGATAGTTGAACATTGATTTCTTTTTTTAAAAACTATTGTTTCTTCGGAGTCAAATACGTCAAATTGTTAAGTAAACGTAGGTGTAACATTTTCCCTTTCGATGCAGTGATTAAAAAGAAAAGGCCTCGGTGGCATAGAGCGGTCGCCTGCCACGCAATTTGCTTGCTGGCAATTTTCGGGGAGGCCACAAAATTTAAAAATGAGTAGCGGGATAAAGCTCTGGGTAACAATAAGCAGTGGAAGCGAAGTACCGGCCACACTACCGTAATTTCGTACCATTAAGCTACGTATTAGTAACCTTAATCTGCTTACACCCGATGGCGTTGATGCGATATGAAAAAAGAGGCAGTCATTATTAAGAAATAAAAGGTGCGATATTTTTAGAGACGAAAGAAAATTCCTCAGGTTCTCTTCCTCTCCTCTTTCACCAAACTTAAGATACTCTTCTTTTATACGTGGATATTTTATTTGCAATAAATCTAGTAAAAAGGCAACTTAAGATATTGGAAGAGTAATCTCTCATTCAAGAGCCCTTTCTCTTTTGATGTCGTAATATTCGATTAAGGGCTACACCCAAGATTGAGATTTATACGATGAGATAATTACTGCAAGCATGTCAAACATGAGAGCGGCCGATGAATGGATAGAAACTTCAAGTGGCAAAAAGAATTTTTCAACAAGATGCAATCGATCGGGTATTTTTTTGAAAAATTATCCGCATTTTTTATAGAATTTCAGAAGCATTCATACTCTTAGATATGTTTTAGTACCCCAAGATTTACGCCAAACCAGTATACTGAGGCACTATGGAAGAGGATTAGTTTCTTAAATCGAGAGAAATCTTGTCTCACACAAATTGAAATGGATGCGTCATCGCTTCTTCAAATCAAATCTTCGAATGTTAAATTCTATCTTCCCGAATGCAATCCGATATGCATTTCCACACTTATCGGCTTAAGATAAGTGTGGATAAGACTCGTTTAGATCTTTTCCGCCTTTCAATCGGGCCCCACATCAATCTTCGTCTACTTCACTAACCGTCGTTTTATTACAGACGAAGCGAACTTCGTTAGTCCGCGCTCTTTTCCACCTCAATCCAAGAATCTCTATCTTAAAGTTTCACTGCTTAGGTAATACTCGGTGGAATTCTACTCTTATAGCAAGCAACTAATACGAAGCGAAAGGACCCTTAAGATGGAAGAAAGGCCTTGGGTGTTTGCTCTTTTGGGATGGGATGGAAAGTAGGCGTCCTTGGAAGCTCCTTTAAAGGGAGGGGGAGATGAAGCTACGCCAGATGAAAACATCAGCTTTAGCTTACGAGACACCGACTTCAAACGGACACAGTTGCAAATATCTTAAGAAAGCAAGAGGGAATACTCCTCAGTGATGCATTCACTGACCAAAGTTGCGCGCGAAATATATCTTACCAGGTAATCATATCACGTTTGTACGTGCTAGTGAGTGTAAATAAAACTCTCAACATCTATCATATGTATTCCTTATGTTAGAGTAAAGCACGACCGACGTCGAACCTATAGCAATTTTGGGAATTATCCTCATATGTTACATAACAAAAGCGCGAGTTCGAACGACATTTACATTTTCAAGGCTATATTTTTCGTAAAGTGCATTAAAAACATGGTTTAACCATCCTGAGGTCGAACTCAGGACTGAATTTAAAACATTCGACGAGGTGAAATAGAGGTATGATCAAGTACTTAGGTGTAACGCGGCAACGAGAAACTCTGGACAGAGAAAATGGAAAGTACTTGGGGAGGCCTACATCCGAGGTCGGATTGTAAATGGCTGGCGATGATGATAAATATATAAATCTATTAAAAATAGACATTTCTCCGGATATCTACTATATACGAGTAGAAGTTGCTTGCGTTCTGCAAGCCTATTAACGATACAAATTGAAAGTCGATATTATATCTAGAAGGTCCTCAAAAGAAAAAAAAGGGATTCAAAATATTCTTAAAAATCGCCGCAATTTATTTTAAATAGGAAAAATTTGCACCCACCTTGCATCAAACTTATGCACATTGATGACAGTTTTATAGATTATATATTAATATAGTAGAGCGCGTTCCCTAGGACCTCTGTAATTTGAATTCCTTATTCTATAGGAATGTAGCTCAAAATATTTTCGAAACTGAATCATAAATAATTCGAATTTCCCGCCATACGTTTCACATAGTAGAGACGCCTGGTGTCGAACCGCGGACCTTATGGAAGATGTGAATACGTATAACACCCTGGTAGAAATAAAACTTATATAATTCAAGTTTTGAAGACGATATCTTACCGGGAAGGTCCTAAAATAAGACTTCGTTATCCCCATTTGAAATGCATAGGGTAGTGTAAAAGGCTCTCTGGGATCGAACCAAGGACCATCAGGGAAACGTAGAACATCGTATATAATATGTATTTATAATCTCTATGCACACATGCCGAGTTTGAAGTTTCTATGTTATCGGGAAACGGTTCAAAAATATATAAAAAACCGTAACAATTTCTAATTTTAGAGACGCCTGGTGTCTAACCTAGGACCGTTTGGCAAATGTAAAAACACATTATAACTTGGTAAGACATGATTTTATTTCATGCAAAGTTTCAAGTCGATATCTTACCGCGAAAGACCTAAAATAGGAATCCGTTATCCCCATTATAAATGCATTAAGGAATGAATAAAGTGGCGTGGCTAATGATGGTTATGATATTAATACAATCTCACACCGAAAACCATCAATGACGACTTACGAGCACTAATACGTATTTCGGCTCCAAAGGTGCCATCTTCAGAGCACGACAGACGGAAAGGTATTGCCAAATGCTTGTATTGCTTGTAGAATGCAAGCAACTTTTACTCTAGGTACATCCGGAGAATCGTATATATATAATAAATATCAATTATATGAAGAACTTCTCCCGATATATTCGGTCAAAAATTACAACCTAAATTTAAATAATGAAAAATGTCTAACAGTTACTGCATTTTTCTAATTCCTCCAAAAAATTACAAAATCAACCATCTCCTATATTATATATTAACGTTGGTAGAAACTTAATCAAAATTTGTAGACGAAAGGCCTAATTTTTTTCTGTGTAATCTTATCCATGAAAATTTCCTTAACTTACGCCAAAGTCACTTCTTTGGAAGTTAAACTGAAAATTATCATGATGTTTCGTTGCCTCTGTGGCAAGGAAGAGTATAACTGTCCTTTAGAAAATCGGGTTGAATAGAATCTATACTTAAATGAGGTCTATCGCTTGTTTTCTGAAAATTTCCGCTTTCTTATCCCTTATAAACTTAGCTTACAGTTTCCACAAAAACAATGAAGTAGTTTATATTTGTTAACTTAGCCAATAAAATAATTTCGCGTGTTATAACAATTTACCTAATAAAAGAGTGACTGAAAATTGGCCCATGCTTATTTTGAGAACGAAAACCTTTGTTATTTTAAATTTTATTCATTGAGTACATTCTACATCATCAGCATAGAAATTTATATTAGTCGTAAAATTAAATTACTGACATTCGATTTCCAAAGTAAGCTGATCCTTTCTTATCATGAAATGCCGACTATCCTTATCCATATATTTCTTATGGACCTATCTTTCCCATTTATTCGTATGAGGGTCAAGCTTAATAATTACTTTAGTCGTCTCGGAGACTGGTTGTTGATGACCACAAAATCTACAGTTTCTCCGTTTTTTCCCCTAATTCTCGGAATTTGGAATTCAAAATTATATTACACGAACAAAAAGTCTTTAATTGATTTCAAGTCTTTTGGTATTCGACTCGATTTCACTGAATCATTATTTCTAATTTAATTTAGTAGTTGAAACGGCACCTGTAAACTGTATGAAATAACTCTCCGTTTATTTCTCATGAACGTACTTTCGAGTCGTCCAGAGTCATACCTATGATACTTATGGCAAAAAATCGATGTGCAAAACTTCATTGGTCTTCAAATGAATCCGTAAATTTTAAGTGTCATTGGAAAGTGATTGAGAGTAATTTTTAATAAACATTCAAGTCTTTTCTTGCGGAAAGTTACTGATATTTGAAAAATAAGTAAAGATATACACATCGGTGATTATTTTAAAATTTACAAACCTACAGCCTAAACCTCAAACGCGGCTGAATTGGAGTTTTTACGACGTATAAACCCTAGCCAGATAGTCTCAGGAAGAAAAGAGTAAAAGACATTTACCAGCTTGGGTTAGATCTCAGGTGGCCCCAAAATCTTGATTTTTCTTACGTTACGTTAGGGACGTAACGTAAGTTACGAAAACGTGGGTTCAATGATAGGTCGAGGAAAATTTCTCCAATGCGCATAAGTGATGCACTAGGAATTTTTCCAATTTTTTTCTGAACAATTCCTGATAAGGAAGATAACTCAAACTCGGTATTTCGGTAAGTGTTCCAAAGGATATTTTTACAACCTTTTGATGGTTTCCCGCATAAATCATGGATTAGATGCCATTTTTATAGATTATATTAGATATTTCTCAATATGAAATCTGTGTGCACGTCTCACAAATAGCAGATTAACAGTTTCCTATGCATTCTCGTGATAAGCTAAATCAACGACCTGGAAACAAACCCAGCGTCATATTTAGAATAACTCCAATGCGTAAACATAAGTATGTATATCGTATCACGTCCTTTGTCGTCATAACGATTAGCAATATTCTGCATGCCCTCTCTCTTGTAAGTGGTTAAATTAAAATTCTAACGTCGACTACGATGAGTTCCAATGGAAAGATTTTGATCGAATGGCCTGGAGTTCAGGACCACTTTGGGCGACATCCCTGATAATTTCGTAACGGAAATGACCTATAATATCATACGTAAAATTTCACGTCTATATTCATTGGGTAAGCGCATTTAAAAGTGTTCCGATTTTCCTATTATTTTCATAGTAGAGAGGGTTATGAAAAGCCATGTCGTCGAACGCAGTTTTCTAAAACCAAATCACTTCAATATGATATCTACGAATTTCATCTACATGTGGGATAGAAACAATCAATCCCTTCGAAAAATGCATTATTATTATAAAAAAGATCCCCCGAATGCATTCTCTATGGTGGAGATCCCCATAGATGTCTTTTGGAAGAATTTTTAATGCACCTGGTCTACTTTGGTATATAACCCATGACATTTATGAACGATCGACAACTTGTTAGAAAATACCTCCAATCTCTAATTTAAACCTCAAGCATAAAGCACTTATATTTTCTAAAAGAATTCAGAGATAAAATTTGGCAAAATCCCGAAATATATATCTTATATCATCTTGAGGCCGTTGAGAATATATACACACTCACGATGGCCTCAAGATACTGATTTTTTCCCTCAAATAATGCATTGTACGGGCTTTTGGAAACTTTTAGAAATAATTGGAATTGAGGCATCGCGAAAGGACAATAATAGAGTGGAATGGAATCAAATATATTAATAATAATCCTTAAGAGGTTCTGTTCCATATTCAGTGTTAAAGAAAAGCGGTTATGGAAGGAGATGACAAAGAAAGTTATGCAATGTCAGCACATATCATAAAGTAGCAACCAAAATCTACGCCATTAGTCTATTGTTTTCCTTTCAAATCGTGAATTCATCCATGGTGAAAGTCTCATATGCTTCCGTGAGACTTGTATCATATTCAAGCATAAAAGCACCCTTAGATGATGGCCCAATTTCTTTGGGTGAAAAAAGAAAACTATGATTCAGAGCAGATTTGCTTGCTCTGATAATTATCAAGGCTCTATTGTAGTGTTATATATCAATTTCCAGTTTTTTCATTATCTTATCATCGAATTGCAATGTTCGACGAATGGATCGTATCAATATAAGCTCTAAATTCTCATTTTATCTTAAAGTGCTTTTCGAGTTATCTGAAAAGACGAATTCTCAAAATAATTCAGAAAATTTAGAACTACGCCAAATTGATCGACGTATACTAACGAGGAAGAGTTATACCCAGTCAGCCGAATGGTAGCATGCTAATTAATAGGGAAACAGAATATTAAGTTCCCAAAATTATAAGTAAAAAATATCAGTATTCGAGTCTTTATCGAAGAGTGTTTACTGGAAATATTGCAGCATTCAAAAAGTTAAATCAATCATATTTGTAGTTATTCAAATTCTCGTTTTGCCTTATCTTTCCCATTCCCATACGTGAATATATTTTCTTCGTATTCGACTTCCTCGGAAGATATAACTATTGTAATGGCAATCCTCCAAATGTTACGTAATTTGCTTCGAAGTTTAAAGTATAAATAAGAGAACTTTTTGTATCACCTAAGCCTCATGAACCAGAAACTCCAAATCCGTCTTTACCCATTATTAAAAGCCGACGTCCAACATTAAATAGACTACCTTATATATCTACATATTGGTTTTGGTATCACATCTAATCAATTTTTCAATTTTACGTAGAATAATCACGACTTTTGCTTGAAAAATAGTTTTATTTTTTAAATTTGAAGAATTATTAAGGTTATATAGTACGAGTAAGCAGTGGCGGTAGAAAGAGGATCCGTGTTTTAGTTCCGATTTCGTCTTGCATTTTCCATGTACTGCTTTCCTTTGGGATCATTGAATTTTTCAGAGAATCCAAACTTCGAGAAAATTTTGACAAGTTTTACTAATGTTGATGAAAAAGTTCTATTCAATTATTTCAGTTTTGAAGTTACATCCATTAATGTTTGAAATTAATTACATTGTTTAGCATATCATTTAAATCGTTTACTTTACTTTTCTTCGTTGAATTTTTAAAGCCAATATAGAAGTTAATTGATAAGTGAATCGAATTGTATAATCGGTATTATTTGACTCAGCATATTTACCCTATAAAGATTCAAGTTAATTAATTTGATTAATGGTTACCAAATAACCTTGAATTGTCTGTTTCACAATACTTTTCCGCCTAGTCTCCATTTCTATTTGAAGAAATTTTTGGTGCCATCACATATCGATATGAATACAAAATGAATCTATATACTACGCGACTGTTAGAGGTGCTGTCGATACGTTAAACATAAAGAAATTCTACCTAGGCGTGGGATATTTCATCTGCAATTCTGCTACTCTAAGGACTAGCCTTATAGTTATTCATGGGGTTAACTTTGTCCTTCACATTATCTCAAAAAGTTAATAGTAATCGATAGTTAAGTCTCAAGTAGGATACAAACTGATGGTTTTCTTAATGAGTGGATTTTGTGAGGTTAAATCCTAATGTTATGGTCAACTGAAATGCATCATGGGAACTAAGGAAATGTAAACAAGCAAAACGGCGGAAAACTACCAGTGATTTGCCACCTGCTAACTTCAGTTTAATAGAAAAACGTTTGCTTTACGGAATATTGTCAAGAAGTCGATTTGCATATTCTAACTAACCTGTTATGTTTCCGTTAAGAATATATTTGTAACGTTTAGGGATTTATTTCTTTGTTTTAAAATACTTACATAATAAACGTATAATTTATTTATTAAAAAAGGAAATAATATTTATTCTTCAGTATACCTGAAAAAATCTATTTAAATTCTTCGTTAATGCTTCTATATTATTCATGAAATTCATTAATCCAGTTATTTCTCGAGTACCTGTTATGCCTAATATTTAATAGCGTTCAAAGTTATATTCATAAACATTGACGAACGTTGTGAAAGAGTGTGAAAATTATGAAAACACAAATTAACTTCGACATTGCCGTCTTTTGAGCAAGTGCAAAAGATATTCTCGTATGGTATTTAACAATTTCATATATTATCAGTAATGTCTAAAATGTTATTCCATTAGGAAAACTTGACAATTTTTTCCATGCTTAACCACTGTTGCCCTTTATCGGTGAAGTCCCCATAAGCTCTCATGAACTTTTCAGAAGGTGCTTCACCGAGGCAACAGCAACAACGAACACACACAACCATTCCCTAATCGGAAAAATCCGTGACCTTGGGGTTTGGAGTGATAGCGTAGATGGAATGCTATCCACCCCGCTACCAAAAAATAAAGTTTCACTCCGCTCCGACCGGAGTAAAGCTTTATTTTTTAAATAAAGTTGTACTATATCTCAGCAAATAATAGAGGCTATTTAGCTATTTGAAGATATAGTGGATGAAGATGAAGAATTGATGCAAACTTTATATGAAAAGAATAGGAATGCGAGGACTTGACAACTTTGTTGTCTGGAACAAATAAGAGTTGTTTTGCTATATATACAGGTACTATGGAGAGATTGCTGGCAGAAATACGAGAGAAAATAGAGCATGAAACAACAAGGTGATTTCAACATTAGAAATAATTTGAAGTCAAATTTAGTGTAACGTATAATAACTCTATTGTGTAAATTCCATTTCAAGAAGCATCCAGTTACTTGTAGCACTGTGCTTTTATGTATATATGTTACACCCAAAACGTGTTATTGCCCATTTCATGAAATGGAAATGAAATTTCACGTTTGGGGTGTAACAGATATATGATACAAATGTATCTTATAAAAGCAAAAGTTACGTATGACTCATTTCAAAAATAAGATCCCCAATATGAGAGAAATTGGAGTGATATTGAATAACATTTTTTCAGTACAAGTTAGCTTCTGTATTTATTCTAAATTTAATCACAACACTAAAAACAGTAAAAATTCCACATTTTAATATAATTTGTACTGGTTTTGTTTGTGTTGTGATTGAAATTCCTTCAAGTATCAATGTAGTAAAGTCAATTTTTTCTATTCTGTTATTAGAAATTTGCGTAAATACCATCATTTCAACTTTCTTTATTTATCATACAAAGTTTGAGCAAATTATACAGAAAACTATCATTTAAATAATATGATAGATTTAAGAAATCCATTAAAATTAAATATATTTGACAGATTAATTCAGCGGAATTTTGACTTCGTGAGAATCTCTGAGCGTTACTTAAAAATGCAGGAGATCATTGGTTAAATCTGAGGCTTCATCAATGAAAGCAGGAATGACCGTGAATAGGTCTACACTAACTTTATTTTACTAAATATGGGAGGATCGAAATAAGTATATTGGTAAACTTAAATGGTTGTAAAGGTTCACACAAGGGAAAATATAAAGATCACAGAAGGGAAAATAGTAATTAATGATCAGGTTTTAAACAAAAAAAATTACAATCTGCGCGACCACTGGCGACCAAAAGCTGTGGACTTAATATAGAGTGACACAATACAGAAGAGAGGAGGAACTTGCTTTACCGTTATGAATGCTAAGATTAAGTGAATTCGTAGCAAACTATAGATGGGAATTCATTTCATATGGTAATATTACTTCCTTCTTTCCATGCTCCTTTCCTTTCCATTGCTCCAATTATAATCTGATTCCTATCAGTTATTGAAAACATGCGAGTAATAGCGTAGTAAAAATACAAATAATGATTACTCATATTTAATGAACGACGTATCGATAGAGGAAACGATTCGAAAAAGTTCATAAACATACAATTAGTTGTTTCCCTCACCTCAGCGAAGAAAAGCAAGTAGGACGTAGCGTACAGTTAAGCAAGTCGTGCATCTCGGATTAAACGATGGTTCCTTGGCCTCACGCACGCAAGCAAAGAAGTAAAGGAAGGGAGATTCCAAACGATAAGAAGATCTAGAGTGGCTTTCTCCTAAGTAAATTATTATAATCTCTTTTTATTGATCTTTTCTCTTATAATTTTTCATTGCCATTTTTATCCTAGCTCAATAAAAGCAATGAATTGGATGACTGTAAGTTTTTCCTAAATGGGGATGATTGCATTGGTGTAGATAGACAAAATGGAAGAATTGATAATCAGATGGAAGGGCGACTGCAGGAATGGCGAGTAATATTCAGTAGTTAAACAAGTACAGTTGATGAAAAAGGCGAGATGAAAAGGCGAGCAAAGGCAGAATGCGTGTAGAAGAATTTGTTTCAAATTTCTTATATTCACTTCCATTAGAATTTTAGTTGAAAGTCTTAGCTATTTCACTGATATACTTAATAAGGACAGGAACCTCCACCCTTAACCTCCCTTGCACCATCCATTTCTCCACACACACACACACACAATTCGAACTCTCTTAGTAACTAGTTACCTTTTTTAACTATTCGTTTATCCCTTCGCGTAGAATTTGAACTGATTTATCTTGCTGAACGAAATCGTTACTCTTATGTCAATATTTCTAACTAAACATTTCTTGGCACAGGCTCCAAAGCTGTCCATAATTCTTGGAATGCTAAATAAAGGAAAATTTATTAATCGTTTCTCCTAAAAACGTCTTTAATTTAAATCTATGTAGGTTTGTATTACAGAACTGAAACCGTACTTCACTTCGAGTTAAAGCTTGATAATGTTTCTCTCTTTTTCCCCAAATTCTGAAAAATAAGTCACTGATCGAAAAAAAATTTCGGAAAATTAATTAATAAGGATTTATAATTTCTCATAAAGTGAAAGTTTAACTAAAAATGATTTACAAATATAATCTACAATCAATCTTAAAAACAATATTATTTATATTTTGCAAATTTTCACTGCCAAAATTGCTTAGCTGTTGAAGATAGTGTATCTGTGCGAGCCAAGCTTCCATAGGTATAAGATAGTGGTGAAAGTAAGCCTGTTCCGCATCGTTGAACAGGAGAACCAACTTGCTTTCCTAAGAAACCATTCAGTGGAACAAACTCGAAAACGTTTCCTCCCCGTTTTAGTACATTCTAGTAAATTTGGTAAATTATGCCAAAATGTTCGCTTATGATTAATTTACTTATCTATGAATCACTGACAGCTGAGTGCTACAAGTCAACTAAAAGTCCCGTTTAAAACCCTTTGATCTCCTATATATATATAGGTACATACATTCGGAGAAGCGTCTGTATAAATTGAGATAAGATATAGACGTTTACAAGGTTTAAGTAGATAGCATACCAGGATGATCCTAAAATGAGATTTCATTATCGCCTTTTGTAATTCACAGAGAAATGTAAATGACGCTCCGGCATCATTCCAAGGATCATTAGGGAAACCGTAAAATTCTTACATGAAATGTATTTATGATCTCTATTCACATGCCAGATTTAAATTTTGCATATTATCGGGAAAGGGATTCAAAAATATTGTTAGATACTGACGCAATGTATTTAAAACAGAAGAAATTTACACCCGCCTGGCGTCGAATTCATGAACATTTGGTGACAACTTTATGTATATGAATGTAGAAGAGCGCGTTTTCTAAGACCTCTGTGATTTTTAAATCCCTACCCGACCGGGATGTAGCTTAACATATTTTCGAAATTGAATCATAAATTATTTGAAATTACCTATTAATTACCTAACATACGTTTCAAATAGTAGAGCTGCCCGATGTCGAACCCAGAATCTTTTGGAAGATGTGAATGCATATAGGATGATAACCTGATAGGAATAAAACTTATTTCTTGCCCTACAAGAAGACTTCGTTATCCCCATTTGAAATGTGTAGGGTAATGTAAATGGCTTTCTGGGATCGAACCAAGGACCATCAAGAAAAATTTAGACAGCGTAGTAAATGTATTTATGATCTCTATTCACATGCCTTTTGCCGTTGAGCAATCAGTTACAGTCGGAATAAAGTCATAAGCAAATTTTCATAGTTCTGCGTAATTTAAATCTATTTTTTTATTATTAATGATAGATTAGGACATTCATTTCAAATTTAACTTATCGGTTCGTCTTTATATTGGAATAACTCTGGCTCGGATACGTTGAGTCCGATTGCGTTGAGAACTGTAAATTAAATATTTCATAAACTAGAAGGCGCTGAGTAAATATGTTTGTGAGTTTATTTTAATGCACCTATTGTAATTCGATATAAACATCGAGTTTTGGTCTGGGCTTTCTCACTTCTTCGCGAAACGGACGGCCAGAGTATCATTTTGTTTTTTGAGTACATCGGACTTAAGCCGATCACCTCATACACTTTGTGAAATGGTCGGCCAATTTATATATTGGCCCAACTTTGGGCTATGGCCCATAACATAAACTGATTGCTTTCGCGGTTGCTGATATCGTATATCTCCCTCCAATTCCCTCGGTGAGTCCACTTTTATCGAAGTAAGTGACCGTCACAGAATAGACCTCTCAGCTTGAGTCCTACGTGTTTCAGTTTGAGAGAGAACCTTGACGAACTCCCACTCCGAGGTTCTTTGTCTTTCTTAGGCTGACCACGTGCTACACGCAGCCATTACGTCACTTCCTTTTCTTTCTATTATTCCCATTAGTAAGGCATGCATTATGCTTCTCTTACAATCTTATACATTCTTCGATTCTTCGGTGGCGTTCGTACTAAAGTCAAAAATGAATTCGTTCTTCACACCAAAGATTTTATAGAAATCACGTTTACCCCAAGATTGACTGCGTGCTGTTCCTTAACCTATTTCATGCAATATTCGCGCCTTATATATGTTTCTTAATGCTCAAAATGCTTAACCTTTATAACCATAACTAAATGTTGGATAAAAATTGTATTGGAATCTAGTCTTATCGAAAAAATACTCAAAATTGATATTTTTTAATATTATTATATAATTTTATATTTTAATCCAGAAGACTGGATTGAAAAATATAAAATGAGTGTCAATGTGAATAAAAGGACACACATCACATTTTGAAATAAGAAAATTATTTCATCCCATAGATACCATCTAAATAAAGAAATCATACCTAGCCGTTCACAGTAAATATTTGAGAGTTATAATAAACAGGAACTAAAATTGAGAATAACATATAAATCATGTAGCAGCAAAGGCGTACAGGACATTACACCACGCTATGAAAAACTTAAAGGGTAGCAGTTCGAAAGTAAAGGAACTGGGGTACCTTACCTTGCACTGAAAAAAAATTTTGATTGGAAATATCAATTTTTGATAAATTTTACCGAAAAATTGGTTAGGCCGATTTTAGAATACGCTACGACAGTGTGGGATCCTCATGAGAAATTTCTTATAAAGAAAATAGAGAAAGTACAAAAGAAGACAGCTCGCTATGTTATGCTCGCAGGTTTAGAAAAACAGTCTCAAAAATGTTAAAAGCCTTGGATAGGTATCGCTAGAGAAGAGAATCCATCTCTTACATACCCATCCAATAGCGATAACAATAAACAGGCTAAGTTGTATTTACCAGATGATAGAAGGCCGTAAAGGATGGGAAGGGCTTAAAAATTTAATCGACACAACTATTTTTTTAGGAAGAAGTCACAATCATAAAATAAAAGTTAGACCACAAAGAATCAATACAGCAAAATATTTATTTTTGAACAGAGGCATAGCCGAGTGGAACAAGTTACCTGGATCGCTCTTTAAGCCATTTCCTAAAAATCCGAAATCTTTTAAGAAAAAATGTTAATTTAATGTAGTGCGAAAGAACTGTATATAGTAATATTAATGCGGTTAATTAAAAACAAGATGTGAGGGAAGTAAGGGACTGTCTGGTAGGGTGATGTACGGCGGGTGTGCCCCGGGATCACCACGGAAGGCGTGAAGGCCTACCGGGAACCCTGAAAATCTTCCATGGATGACTAAGTGTTTTTTATATTATCATCACTGTATATAAAAAATTATGTATTAAATTTAAATGTGAAATGTTTAATTGTAACAATATTATGTCATAATTACGCTGCCACCAGACAGATGTCTAACTGCGGCGAAAATTACAATGAATAAATATATACTCATATAGATGAAGAGTGAGGATATCGCCCTTGATTCGCTCTTAACAAGAATCATATAAGTAGGACAACTCCACATAAGCTCAGAAAAAGTACCATATGGGTCATAAATTTCATAACACAATAACTTTCCGTAGAGAATCCTATCATTCAGTATCACTCATACCTCAGTGACATTCATATTATCACAGCCATGAGCAAAACTGAAAAAAAGTTAACGAAAGATATATTTTCCTCCAACCTGAGATTAAGAAAGATGAAAAATATACCATTAATCAAGACACGGATGCAAAAATAAGGATATGTAATTAAACCTATGAAAGTTCATGCACAAAAATGTGCTGTACCTGCAATATTCGGAAAATTCTCATCAAGATAAGGTGCAATGCACCCCACAGGGGCGCGGCTAAGGATGAAGACCTTCCAAGCGAAGTAGCAGAAATGTTTTATCTTAATATGAGATTTTAAAATCGGATACACGGTTGTCGGCAGAGTTCAGAGAATTTGAGAAACAACTTAGGATTCTATCTTGGATTAAATTAATCAAAGAACGGAGATATTTCCCAAATTCTCTCTCTCATCTTCTAGTGAATCAATCACTCAATTGATATTCCTCCTTCCACTTTAAATATTAGATTTATTATTTTCTCATAGTTTATTATTGCATTTTTTATGTGATTTTATTATTTTGCGTAATTTCGTTGGAATGTTTTATTTCATGTTATTTTTAATATTTATTATCTTCTTATAGTGTACCATTGCAATTTTTCCGTTTTTATTTTATGTTACTACCATTTTTGTAATATCGTTATAGTACTGCTTTTGTAATTTCCATGTTATACACAGCTTTATATTACATCTTTTAGCTTGTACTATCTGTAGGTTTGCGCATGTTTTCCACTCCACTTCTTTGTTGGTGTTTCCCTTCAGCGGATCTTTTTTCATAAGATATCACCTTAGTTGTTTTGTTTCATCCACTCCTTCTAAAGATATCCTATTTATTTCAATTCACCTACACACAACGTTTTATGTTTACAATATTATTCACAAAAGGCTAGATGGAAGAAGTCTTTTCATTTTCAATCTCGCATAAATATAGACCTTAAAAGAAAAGGCCGGGAATCGAACCCGGGATCTTCCTCTATCCGGGAGGCTGCCTTAACCATCTAGGCTACCCGGCCATAACATTTTAATAAACCGTTTAGGGAAATTTGTGCGCAAGGGTGCATTTTTCCTGGGTAAACGCCCTAATGTGCAAAGTACCTCTAACCCTTTCCTTGATAGACCTTATAAGACATTGTGACTTGAATATTCTTCAAACAGAACTCGCGGATATACACATTCTCCTGGAGAAATTCAAAGATAATAATAAAAGGACTTTATTAGGGCGAGATTGAGACTAGGAAGTCTCTTCTTTCATGTAACCCTTCGTCGTATGAGAAATGAATGGAAATAGATAGCTTGTAAAATTACAGAGAAGAAAACTACTATGTGGATTAAAAAACCAAAGTTAAGAGCTTAGGAAAAATTTCCACTGCAGGAAAACACTCACTAGAAGGGGAGTGTGAAAAACCTGCGAAGCCTACAGATAGATAGCTAAATTTGATGATGAAAGTAGGTTAAAAGAGTTGTAAAAGACAAGAAGAAAAATTGATATAGTTATATAAAAAATAATGAACAAGTGATGGCATATTTACATAAAAATCAGTATCTCACAAATAGAAACTAATTGCGAGATGAGTTTCAAATGTAACGACACGAAATGTATCATTAGTAAAAAATAAAAATTATATACATGAAAATAACATAATAGAGAAACAGAATATTCACTAGATTAAACTAACTTTTTCAATTATTACCATTAAATAAAAGATGGGAGATTAGGATTTTTAATAGGCTAAACATGGTACAACACACTAATTAAGGTAACATACGATGAAATACTTCCACTGAATGCTTTTACTGTTTTTCCGTGTGCCTGGTATCTGGCCCAATTTCACGGAGTATAACTTTTTTACTCATTTTTTTAGATATTTTGCAGTCGCAATACTATTAGAAAGATAGTAAATAAAAACAAAATGAAGAAAATTTATTCATAAAATTGATACCCAGTAATTATCAATCGGAAGATGAATTAAAGGAATGCGAAATTGGGAATGCAATTCAGAACAGAGGATTCTAAAATAGGAATTTACAGAAAACATATTCTGATTCACACAGTCATAACATACGCAAAGGTAACGATTTCAATGTACGTATATTTTTCAATGTATTTCACGAAAAATTTCCGTAAACGTCCTGCGATATAATTTAACTTTCGTTCGTATTCAAGCGTATTTCATGAAGTTACTCATTCTATATAGTTCAAATATATTTTGTACTAGACAGAATTTACTTACGTACGAAAATTTTTTGTCTTAGATTGGAGGCCACACCGTTCGTCCGAATTGCTTCAAACTTTATATACGTGTCCTCTGCGACCTGGAAGGAATCACTATTGCCTTTTTATTTGTAAATTTTACGAGATTCGAACCGAGATCGCACAGATGGTATACCATAAATAATACTCTTAGAATACATTTTTATCGCATGCAGGGTTTATTTCTTTTGCAAAATTAAATTAGAAGTCATAGACGCACGTTAACGCGACAAAACCGAAAGAAAGAAAATCGAATGAAGATTTTTATTTTATTCGTGGAATATTACTTTCGATTCGAGAGAATCTTGTTGAAATATACGAAAATTTTCTGAAAATTCGAGGTTGCAAACAACTCATCCTCCTGACGACCGATCCCATTGTTGAATCCGAGCTCATGTTTTATCCCGTAAAAATACTCGTGGACTTTAGGCCCATAAAGCTGATGATTAAAGAGGACGATATATTACATGGATAAGGAGAAATTTTCCCTGAGAAGGTAACCAGCAATTGCAAGTACGTAATTATAGTCAGGAAGGGTAGAGTACCAGCTCACTGATGAGGGAAGTTAGATGTCTTGTCATTTATATATTTAAAGCAGAAATTCTGTGGGTTTGTATTTGCGTTTGTCTTAGATTGGAGTCTACACCGTTCGCCCGATTGAAATCAAACTTTGCGTACGTATTTTCTGGGATCAGGAAAGAAATATAGTTGCATTTTTATTCGATAATCTTGCTGCGTTCGAACCAAGATCGCTCAAAGAGATTTCCATAAGAAATGCACGTAAACATCACTTTTATCGATTGCAGGCTTTATTTCTTCGGAAGACTTAAATTAGAAGGAATAGTTGTATGGAGTCGAGACAAGCACCAAAAGAACGGAAATTGAACAAAGATTCTTATTATCGTCATGGAATATTGTTTGTGAATCTAAATTTCGAGAATTTTACTCGTATATTTCCACAATTATTTGATGTTGCAAACAACCAGTCCCCCTGGGGACCAATGGGATTGTTGAATCCATGCATTTTCCTGTATAGTGAGAATACCTTGGGATATTATTTTTTATACTAATGGGTACTTTTATACTCATTGCACTACCGACAACTTGACTGGCATATAACACCGAAAAGTAAGTTGAGGTCGTGCACGACTCACGTCGATCACGTGACATTCGCGAA
Organism: Sympetrum striolatum; assembly: GCA_947579665.1. NCBI lineage: Eukaryota > Metazoa > Arthropoda > Insecta > Odonata > Libellulidae > Sympetrum > Sympetrum striolatum. Next base: position 68,519,265 of record OX388352.1, read on the forward strand.
AGAGCACGACCCGATCCGGGAAGAATCGTGCACGACTAGCAGTAACTTGACCAGCTGGTTCTCACTTGGTCGAGTGCACTACTGAGGTGGTCGTTGGTAGAAATTGTAACGTCAAGTTTTCCGTCCGTATTGGGATTTTCAGGGAAAATATTACTTTTGGATTACCTGTTCAGTTGAATTAAGCAAAGAATCCAAGCTGATTCTATTCTGAGAAAAGCGGAAATATATCGTATATTAAATCTACGTTAGAGGCGATGTATAGCACAGGTTTAACCATGCTAAGAACATGGAAGAAATGCTAGGACAGCCTGGTGAATTATTGTCCTAAGCCCCCCAAACACAAGTACAATTTTCATGATGAGCTACTTTAATGGAAATTTATCCGGACCGCCGCCCATTCGGATGTCTGGAAGGTGGTGGCATTAAAGAGGTCAATCATATAGAAAAGAAGTACTGCCCTGCAATACGCAACCTAAAACTGCCGCAGCTTGAAGATTTGTATACATCACTGTGGCAGTGATGAGGAGGATGTTTTTTATAATATTTATTGATATATTATATTATCATTAAATATTTGTAAAAACTTTGTGTTTATCATAAAGTGCATTAAATGTGTACTTATGTATATTGTGCAATTGTACTTATGAAGAATTATTTCATCTTTCTTTTCCTTTAAGGATTTAAAATTTTACTCCTTGCAATGCTGCAACAAATCTTAAAAGACCTTTGGGTGGATCCAGAGTTACTGGCGGAGCTTGACGAGGATATGAAACAGACGCTTTTTTGCCACATGCGGCAGGAACAAGTGCGAAGATGGGATTTGTGGGATAAACATCGGCAAGAGGAAGATAGTCTCAGAGAGAAGAAAGCGCTGGAACCAAAATCTCAAGGTAATGAAAACATAACTAAAACGATAATATTTGACTATTAAATATAAGTAATATATTAAATTAACTATCATATTTATATTTAGAATTTAAATAATGTCATTGGATCAACATTTTATTTTCGATTTAAAATTTCGTTTATTTTAGAGGGTTATTTATCTCAAAACGGTTGATAACCTTCGAAATCACGACACTATTATTAGGCAGAAATGTTTATGAAGATTCTCATTTTCAGAAACGTTTAGACGTCAGAAAGGTCGTTTTCAAGTCAAAATCGCGGAAAATCTGATGAAATTTGTGAAGATTTCGAAAGTGATTCACCTCCGGAACATCTAGTCCCTCTAAGCCCCACTGAAGTAGCTGAATCCTGGTTAATCCTTTCTCTCCATTAGTTATATGATTTATGCGGGAAATTTTTACAAGTTTCGCTGGAACATGTCAATGAACAATCTATTTTAAGTAGAACATTACAATATCTTTCTGAGGTAATATTAATATTAATCTATACTTAGATAACACAAATCCTGAGAAAGCTTTGGTGATAACGTTTAGTTTCAGCCGCCCGTCATATCTCAGGAAAATCACCTCCGTGGTCGCTTCCTAGGGTAATCGTCCCATGCTAGATCCGTCTCAGGACAAGGGATTTTATATGGTCGATTTTTAAAAAGCCGACCTAGCGTTCATTCTGGGCTTCTCTCTTCTCTTATTCCACTTTATAACCACTATATCGTGCCACATGCCAAGGGACCCTACCGAAAAGGGTCATATTCAAGATTTAGAAATGGTACAACGAAAGGCGATACGATTCGTACAGAATTGTTACGATAAAAAAGTGAGTGTAAATCAGATGATACAGGACGCGGGATGGGAATCATGAGGAGATTGAAGACTTATTCAAAGGATAAACTTACTAAATAAGTTCAGAGAAATTACGTTCTCAGAAGATGTAACCGATATACAGCGACATCCCTGTTATATGGGCCGTTCTGATACTGCGAGGAAGATTAGGGAAATAGAGGCTAAATATAACGAATCGTTTCAAGAATTAAGTGTTTAATTTTTCCGCGAATGATACGTGAAAGTAATCGATTAGGAAAATAGAGTCTAGATGCTTGCAACCCCTGCCACACGCCGAAAGACGGCTTGCAGGGACCTTACGTAGGCATGGACAACATCTTTCATAGTGACTGTCAACAGAAATGAGGAAAATATTATGAATGTCAGGGTAATAATATTTTCTAGGGTTTTAAAATCAGGGAACTCTGAGATAATTACCTCATAATTACCTTACAGCTTATTGGTTCTCCATTATATTGACGCCTTCCGTTGTCCGGCACTATGTGCAGTAACACCGGCAGACACTGCCTCCCTCACCTATTCCTCAACGATCTGTTAACCACACCAAATATATGTGATAATACTGTTCTTTGGAATTTATATATCAATGTAGGCCTTTGTTCTTACTATCTGCTAAATGCTAATTTGCATATTTTTGTATTTTTAGATAAAAAGAGGAGCAGAGTACAATTTCTAATGGGAGCTGATGGTGAACCATGGGTTTGGGTTATGGGAGAACATCCGAATGATAAGAGTATAGAGGAAATCTTAGAGAAAGAAGCTATTGAAAAAGCAAGGAAACAAGCTGAAAAAGAAACAGAAGAACTTAGGTGATAAATAAAAATTGATATATTTCTGAACCTTGCCTCTGGAGGTTTTTTGGCAATATATCTTAATTCATAGATAATGTATTTATAAGAAATAAAATAATGAGCTTGCATCCTTCCCCCAGGAAAAACGTTGCTGTTGAATTAACAGATATAATAGACTTTAACCAAAGGCAAATAGAAGGATTTGTGAATGTCAGTGAGGAGCAAGAAGAATACCCCATGGATTTATACTGCACTGTGGATGAAATACGGGAACCATCAAGGGATACCATTCCCTTAAATATTAATGACACAAAGGATATAACAGCTGCATTTCAAGAAATTGCAATAAGCAAGGTATTATGATGGCCTTTCCTATACCTTATTACCTACATACAGAGAAATAGGGAACAATGTTTTCTTATTTTATCTCAAGAAATCAAGTAGCAAAGAGGCAGGCCTTAAAAATTAGACATTAGGAAATTTCTGAAACAAGCATGCAGAAAAAATTATGGGTTGGGAATTGATGAAACAAGAATGGGGAGGCTTTCATCAATTAATGAATGGAGTAAATCGAATATTAAAATGCTATTGATGGAGATACATTGTAATATCTTTAGGAAAACTATTTTTATAAATTGAAAATAAAATTAATTCCATCTCAAGCTATTGTAGTATAAATTAATTCATAAATGTTGTAAACAAACATTAATGCTAAGGTATTCCAAATTATACCTTTTCAGCTATAAAGTCACTTTTGCCTGACAAGTGTTGCCTTAAAAACGGGAAAGATGACAAATCAGGAAAAATAACACATAGTAATCAAGGAGAATATCATGGAACAAATAGGTTTCATGAAAGATAGAAACTACTTTTTAAACATTTCTTTTCAAGAATTTAAGAATCAAATGATGATATATGCTTACCAACAGAAATGAATGTAGTGGTGGCAGTATAAAATGTGGAACTTTTCGTATCACTAAAGCCTGTTCTGTAAATTAGAGAAAGCATAGAATGGGATTATTAATACTGAAAAGAACCACCAAGTAAAATAGCATGGTGCAGATACTTAGTAAAGTAATAGTAAGAGCAAGAAATAATCTGCATGCCAGATTACAACTTGATATACTTCCAAAGGACAAGCTTTTCTTGAGAAAGACCTCTTTAATAATTTGTGAAGTTAAGATCCAGTGGATAGCTTGTCCTTCCAACATTGTTCTCATGTAAGAGAAGCATACTAATGATCGCAGTTTTTCATAATCAATAGTATTATTATTAATGGAGGCAGTCCATTAGACTTTTAACAATTGAAAATTCTTGTGCAAGCTTTTCTAACCACAGTGTCACAAAATTGTATCAGTTCTTAGAGAAATAAATTATGACTAAGTTTGATTAACAGATCTAGTCAATACCATTCTCAATATGTCTATCTCAAGGGTAAAAGTTATCTTAAATAAGCACGTTTAAGAATTGGAAACTACTAAGAAGAAATATGCACTTAAAATATAATTTATAAGGTCTGAATGGAAATAAAGATCCATTTGTAAATTATAGCATTTGTTAATATTTTAACCAAATCAAATCTCAGGTTTAACTCCTTCAGAGCAGTTACATTGAGCCAATATTAAGAATAAATTAGGGTGTAAATTGAATTAATGTGAAGGAAGACCAGAATAAATGGATGGTGATAAGGAAGTTACTGCATAGACCACGCTTTACCCAGGAGCTCTTGGAATGAAGTCGCTTCATAAAATAATTGCTTAAACCTTTTGTATAAAATACATAAACGCAGGGATGTAAGATGCAGAGACCCTGCTCTCTCTCATTAAAACCCAAGGTATATTCCAAAGGCAAACTCAAATTATGATATAATTAGTACATATTTTATAATAAGGTATCCTATTACAACAAATAAGGCAGCTACAAAATTAACATTTTACCTATGCATGCATGACTTTTGATACATCATTCCTACAATGGTGACTAAGTCAGTTGCTTTTGAAACTTTCCCCTTTCAACTGCTTTGCATGTCCTTCAGCAAAAGTAACAAAATTATAGTTAAACATTGGTTTGTTTTTAGATGGTTTAGAAGAAAAATTCTTTTCTTATTTAAGTTAACTGACTCTGAATCACTATGGATACTCACAACCTTTAAGCATGTTTATGCTTATTTGTGTGATTTTTAATTGCATGTATGACAATTAATAAGGAGGAGATACGATAAATTAAGAAAATGTCTGAATAATTCTTTGCGGACAAAACATTAGAGTAATTGTATTGACACTGATGCAGGCAATAAGGTCTTGGTCATAAAATACTGCATAATTGATGTATTTAGCTACTTTTGCTTTTAATTTTCAAACTTTGTTCCATTTTTTAATGTCTTTATGGATGAATTATGTTTTCAAAGAAACTATTGAGTTAATTCAACTGCAAGGTATCTTACATTACGGATAAAGGTATATGAATTTGTATGGCTGAATATTATAAACAAATTTTTTTAACCTCATTCTGTATCATTACACTACTTAATTTCTATTGTAGTAAAATAATATACCCTGCCATTTTCGAGAAGATAACAGTGGAACTAAAAATTTGGAGAATAAATAACAGAAATATTTTTGAATAGAGTAGTTAAAGGAAAAAGTTAATTTTTAGTGAAAAATTCTTATAAAGAATGAGGTATTTTCATTAGAAAAATTAAATAATAATTCATTGGAAAATACACTACACATTTTTTAAAGTAACTTAGATGTAAATAATTGCCTAAGAACTATACTTATATTAACAGATTCAGAATGGAAGTTTGTAATAAAAATTTTTCTCTTTTCTATAAAGCCAAAACAAGTATCTCTACAAATAGCACAATGGGAACTGAGATTGGTTGAAAGGCGAACATCACAAATATTTCAAAAACTAAGGGACCAAAGAAAAGAAGCAACAAAGCAAGCAGAGGAGGCTGAGCATCTGCAAGAGAACTTGTGGAGAGAACAAGGTATTTCTTTTTAATTATCTCAACAAATAAATCTTCTATAATGCAAAGAAGTTTAAATTAAATAAAATGATTCAATAGAATATATTATAAAGAAGTTTTGATCCAATACTCTCTATTTCGAGCTTCACATTGCCATATTATCCCTAAATACATGACGATGTTTCTGTCCATCTGTTCTCCAGTTTTCTTCTTGCCCTCATTATATCTCTTGGTGCCCAGTTGAGAACTTCTGATACCTTGGCAGTTGTCATTTCTCCTCACCATATGGTGCCAACATCCAATTTATGTGACCTAACATTATCTATGATGTCAGTCACTCCTGCCATCATTCTTACCCAGGTTTTGTGTTTCCTATCATTTCTATTGATTAAAAGTTGACACCTCTCCATGCCTCTTTCCATTCTAGAGTTGATGGGTTTTAGCTGCATTCAACACCCAAGTTGCACTTATATAGGCCAAGACCAGTAAAATGCATCAGTTAAAGATTTTTCTCCCCAATAATCTGTGGACCCTTATGCTTCATATCTAGTATTTTAAAAACTTCTTTCATATCTGGTATGAATAATATGGATATCAATCTTGAATTCCTCAGTTCCTTCATGTGACATTATGAGCACTTTGGCATTTTTTGTAAATCCTGCATAGGAGGTGAATTAATTCTGTATCTACCTCAAGATATTCTAAAGATTCAAGTGTAGAAAGAGTGTTTACTGAGTCAAAGACCAGTGCAAGGTCAACGAAGTAAAGTACTATAAGAATTTCATATTCATTCATTCTGCTGATGATTTTTCTGAGTGAATGGATTTAGTCTATATTGCTTAAGCCCTTCTGGAATTCAGCTTGTTCAGTAAAAGATAAACAGTGATTATGACAAATTCACTATGGAGAATGGACTCTGTTATCCCCATTTGAAATGCATAGGATAATTGAAATGCATACATAATTCTCGGGGATCGAACCAAGGACCATCAGGGAAACGTTAAACAGCATATATATAAATTTTACTCGTATATATAATAGATAGTTTAGGAATTCTCATTGCCAAATATGGTTGACCAACTTTTTCTAAATTAAAGAGTGCTAGTCTTACGGATGATATATTTTTTATAAGTCAAATGTATCTATATCTCTCTTTTAGAGAAACGAGCCAAAGAAGCTGAGTCACAAATTCGTGAAATTGCAAGACGTGCAAGAGAAGAACACCGCAAGACCATCCTAGAGAGCCATTCTGTCAAAGAAACCTTAAAGAAAGAACCTTCCAGCACCCCTGTACCACCAATGATCAGGTACCAAGTTACCAAGATGTAATTTCCAATATTAGTATAACCATAATAATGAAATGCCTGTAAGTAACTACCAACCAACACCTAATAAAAACACCAACTAATCACTAAAATCTGTACTGTTAAACTTATGTCATATATATTCATGAGGTTAGAAATTAACATGTGTGAAATATTGAAAATATATGAAAATTTACTAAAAGCTAAGTAACACTATTAAGTAAATGCAGAATTGAATTCTAATTATTATAAAAATGTGATAAATTAATTATGCATATTGTAAAATCAGAATTACTTTCAAATTCAAGATAAATATCACTGTAAGGTTCGACTGTATTGCAGTGAATAAAAATACAAAATGAAAGCTCTGCTTACTAACTGATACATTTTTTCCAATAATAAGAGTTTGAGAAAAAATCAGGTTTACATACAAGTTAAACTTTGTGTATTCGAATAAAAAAATGTATTAGTTTTTTTTATAACCCCATAAATTTATAATAGAAATTACCACATTACATCTGACTTCTTTCAAAAATCTCCAAAATTCTTTTTCCTCTCTGCTTGCTGACTGTTCTCTAAAAGCAACTTCAAAAGTCAAAACAAATATTTGGAAATTGAATGCATGGATACATTTTTAACCAATTAAAATACATTAATGATAATCGTAAGAGCATAAAAAATAAATGTTGATTTACCATTTAATACATATCATATATTTCATGTAGATCAAATGACGTTTTGTTTGGGTTGTGGAACCGTTGAGGTAATGGGGCATTTCAGAAACAAATTTGATGAAGAAAGCAGTAGTTTAAGCTGAATTTAAAATTTCCAACTCCTTTCAATGTCATAATTCAAATTCAACTCTTAAATGTTTCCAACAATTACCATTGTACAAAATATTACTCTTTCTAAACTGTTGGTTGAAATATAAGAAACTATTATCCTGAAACAATTCATAACAATCCTCTCCTATTCTTGAGGTAAAATATCCCAATCATTGACCAACATCTATTACCTAACCTTTGACCTGTGATATGAAGGTAAAGCTACATTAGCTGATGATGATAATTCCCATAATCATTATTATTATTCACTTAATCTCACTCTCTGTACACGAAGAGAAAGCTAAAATATTATAAGGTAAAGAGCTCATTCAATGCACAATAATTTTCAAATGTGATCACCATTCCTTTAACTTATTTAATATATTTTAGTTCTTCCAAGAGCAAAAGCTATAACCATTTTAAATTATTAAAGAATAATAAAGAATTCATTTTAAAATGTAACTCTGTATCACAATTCATACCATGTACAGAGAATTCTATTCTTTCAGCTTGTTTCCATTCAAATGAAAATTAAGTAATTATCAACCAATGAGATTCTTCACAAAAGTGGAAAAACCGTTTCTTTACTTTGCTGATTCCATATCCAGATGGGCTGAACTAATGGAGATTCTGAAGGGACATTGAAAATCTTTCCAGAGCATGATGGTCATCAAATGCAAATGCTATGAAAGTCTTTATGGTTACAACTGAAGAACATTTATTGAAAGTAATTAAAATTCAATGTTGAAAAGTAATGCTCAAACATCTTAGTTTTGATTTACGTAGATGAGCAAGTAATTTATATTTTGTGTGTTGTTTTGCTATGATTACAAATTAATGATCAAGTAGCTACAAAACTCTACCAGCTCCCAATGTAATTGTGGATTGAATTGATAATACAATCAAAATTTTAATCAGGGAATTAATTCTCCTGAAACACAATCATATATATGCAGATTAAATCTTCATGAAATTCATACTGATTTTTAAGTTTTGAGCTGTGCTCTGTCTGAAAAGAGAAAGAATTAATAATTTGTTATGCATGAAATGGCTTGTGCTTATTTGGAGCCTGAATAAGAGTTAAAAGAACTATCTTGCTTTGGTTAATAGTAAGGAAATATGTAATATAGAAATAAATTCTAGGTTTCCTTAGAAATTTCACTTTTGAGGTAAAATCTCAATGTAAAAATGCTACAGAGAATTTTCTATGATTTGTCATATTGATTATGACTTGAAAGACTCCATATAGTAAATTGAAATTGATGACATTTATATAGAGTGATTGATGAAACGAGAGAATTTCTGGCATGGTCATGTATATTGTCATTTCTAATGTTAAGTAGATAACACTACTAAAAATAATTTATAAGTTATAAATATGCCTTCCTAGCTGCAAACTTATATTGAATTTATTATTTTGAGGCACCTGAATCTTCATTTACCAGGATATCCATCTATATAAGGTTTTCCAAAACTTTTTCTGTTTCACAGGAAGATAGCAAGTGCTCCAGAAAACATTGATAGCACAGCTTCTTTTCTACATATTCACTAAAATAAATTTACATATGAAGAATTCGCGAAATTCGTGTTGGTGCTGTAAAATGACACACTTGCTTAGTAACCAATTACCAATATTTCTAAGATTTACTGATTTATGCTTCCCTTCAAATTATGCAAGGTGTTCATTGAAATTCAAAGACCCTCAATGTGCTCCATCACATCATTTTGCAAAACCCTGATCCATATGTTATGAGATGCAAGATTATGAAACCTACCACAAAAGTTTTTGACAAATGAAATAAGCAATTTCCATTAATTTACCCTTTTCATCCCTGAAAGTCAGATTATAAGTGGAAGTATATCAAACATCCTTTTAATTATTATTATTTTTTATTAATTCCATCCAGTCACAAATTACATGACATGGAATAAGTCAGTGCATAAGAAAAAAAATACAAAAGCGGAACATGTTGCTTAAAAACATATATATGTGCACATAAATTAAGATACTTTAAGAAAGCTTATCAAAAATGAAAAATAAGTAAAAGTTTACTGCAGATAGATAGCTGCTCTCTTGAATTAGTGGGTGTGGAATAGCATTTATACAATTTCTTTTTAGAATAAATATATCTATCCAATGATTCACTTAAATAATCCTGTAATTTAATGTGTTATGTTTACAACCCCCTTTGTACATAGCTATGAAAAGGAAAGTTTAAGCACCACTGAACATCGGAAACCTCCAGGAAAAATAGCAATCATTGAATGGTTTCACAAAAATGAAGTCCCAAGAAGAGCCGGATTGGACAGCAAAAATGAGGTGGAAAACTGGTTTCATGGTAAAATTTATGAGTAGCCTTAAATAAAAATTAGCAATTTAAGATGGTGCTTGAATTTTATCTGAGATAAAAATCCTTGAATGCATATTACAGGCTTGATATCCAGAGCTGAAGCAGAAATGCTAATGAATGACAAGCCATCAGGAACATTTCTAGTCAGAGTGTCTGAGAGAATTTGGGGTTATGCCATAACATACAAAGATAACGGGAAATGTAAACATTATCTTGTTGATGCATCTAGTGACAATTACAAATTCCTAGGAACAAATCACATTTGCCACAATACTTTGGGTAAGGATATTGAATTGCACATTTAAATCAGTATAAAAATCAAATAAAAAATAAAATTTGGATATTATTTAAATTTAAACTTGAGATATGCCTTTTTCAGTTTCCATAAATATCTTTAATGAAGTTAAAATTCAAATTATTTAAGTATATATAAAGTCAATAAACCCATTTGGAAAATGTATTCATAAAAATAGAGTTTCCATGGAAATATCTGAAAATTTGTTTCATATTAAGAGATTCATCACTCATATATAGGATTTGAACTTTACTTTAGTATTTGTACTAACTTGACTGTAATAATAGAAAACATGAGATGGCTATGTTAATTATAAAACTGATTTCATTAACGTAACAATCAGGCAATGCAGGGGTGTGACAGCACATAATTAATATTTTGAACAGAGCATACTTTGAATAGTAAAAAAGAATTTCCTTATGATATAATAAATTTAATTTAAGAATATATTTGTAAACATTTATCACATCCAGGCTCATTTCTATTGAAATTGAATTGAATTGAAACTTTCATTCCGTGATCTAATGGCAAACATTAACTTGCTTTTTAATTGTTTTAACTTTCAAATTTATGCTATCCCTTCTATATTTTTCAGGTAATTTAGTTGAATATCACCGAAAATACCCAATAACTTCTGTAGGTGGAGAGATTCTAAGCTATGAATGCCATAGGTCCAGTTTACCATCAATATATTTAGGTGTACCAGGAAGATTGGGCTAAAGATTCAGATTTGTATTACCATAAGTGTATTTTTGAGTTTATGATATTTTATGCCCAAGAGGACTATTTGCTTAGCAGTTCAACAGTCAGTTCCCAAGGTTGCATTACTTACAGAGTGCTTGGGAGTCAGGTGCATAAGTATAGTTCTTGAGTGGTTAATTCACTAGTCAAGAATACTCACTATCCAGTCATTTATTAGTTAAGATAGCTTATCTTAATCATTAATATCCCTATCTTATAGCTTGATAGAATAAACATAATATTTGTATTAAACGCCAGCCATTCATGACCAAGTCTAATATAAAAAAATCAAAGTGTACTATTTATTAAAAGGGCATTTATATTTTGTAAAATGTAATTTTTTCAGTAATAGATTGTGAAAGTATAAGCATTCATTTATTTACTCTATAGAACAATTGATGATGGTAGTACTAAAATAAATAGAAACTGGTCTTGGAATCAACCATAATATCTACTTCCTCTTCTCATGGTGGCAAAAGAGCCACATAGCCATATTTACAAAATATCGAGGAAAATATTAAATCCAGTTTTCATATGTTAAATAACTTTTAAGAATACCAGATAAACTCTTATTGATTGCATGGTAGTACTAAATATTGAGGGATCGTGCTTGTGAACCAGTGGATTGACAAGGATACTTAGGGATAGAAATAAAATACATCACCACATATTAAGATCACAACTGGAAGAAGATAAGAAGTGAAAAAATTATTCCCATAATTCAACAGTAAAAACAAATGACAACTGCGCAGGATTAATAGCAAAAGGAAAATCTCAGCAATAAATTCACTATTGAGCTACATTAATAGCAAGCATTAGATTTTCCAAAAAATATTCATCAAGATTAGTGCAATGTTGTATTAAATACACCATTTTGTAAAAGCAATTTATACCCATCATTATGGCCTTCCATGAATTAATTCTTTTTCTCAGTAATAAAATAATAAATACACAAAATTGAGCAACTAAATGAAGAAAAAGAGTTTACTAAACTGAATACATTGAAAACATCATATTTGCATAAATGAGTATGAATCAACCTAAGACTGATTATTTATCAGCAATAATTATAAAATTAACAGGAGTTGATTTGTCCCAAATTTCTAATTAATCAAATATCACAATTATATATTAAATATTATTATATTAATAAATGCAACAGCATTCACAGAGTAATTAATTGGAAACAGCAACCTGGCTAAATAATTTGCAACCCAATGAAAACCCTTACTTTTAGATGAGGTGAAAGAACAACAAAGCATATAAGAACATACCCTTAAGGCTCTGATGTCATACTAAACTGTAGTCTGGGGATTTGCTCCTGGAATAGGGATTCTTTAAGTTTGAATTACATACCAGAAAATATTCCTCAAAAATGGCAAAGCCTAATTGGGAAATTTTAAGAAATGCCTAAATATTAATTAGTCAATTAGTGTAGGTAGAATGTCATAGAATTGAGTAATCAAACCAACAAAATACCAGACATAATAAACCAAATCCAATCAAGAGTCAAGAGTTAATAATACCCATAAATATGGTTCTCACTTTTCTGAAGAGTATGGTATCTAAAGGATGGTGGAAATCTAAACTTTTCTGTTGGTACAAATGAATATTCTTTTCAAGTATAATTCAATGCTTATCTTCCATCATTTGAACATTAGAACATCTGGGAAAACTCAAATAATCAAGTGATAGCAGATGGGACAGAGTCTACCATGGGTGCAATGCATGTATTGCACACCAACAGAAGCCACAAATGGGTGCCATATCAATATGGTGGATATGCAATGGTTTTGGAAGTGGCAATGAGGACCTATTTCTTATTTTGGGACTAAACAAGTTTTCTGTTTAAATTTTTCTGAAGATATATACTTGAGAGGAATAAGTTTATTTTATATAATTTTATAAAACTGTGAAAAGGTATGTGGAGGAAATAGATTAAATATACCTTGTGTAGAGTACAAATATCTGTTTATTGTTTTTGTTATTAGATATAGCAATTAATTCAAGCTCATCTAATGTAGCAGATGGAAATGACTAATGATATTTGGTACACACATTAAGTAATTGTGATAAAATTGGTCAATGAATGAAAGTGCCCAGAGAACAGGCCAGTGCGCACAGGAAGGGTTTTGGGGGTTCAAACCCTTTTGCGCTAAAAACTCCTCCCACGAGCAAATCCTGCGCACGGCCCTGCCAGAGAATAGATCTGCATATCAGTTGTTCCAGGTTTTTATTGGTAAAAGGTTGTAATTGTTTTAATACACAAAATATGAAGGAAGTAAAGGCAGAATGTAAAATATATATCTGAAGTTCTAGTCTAATTAAATAAAGAACTGGGCTCCCGGATAGTCATGTGGACAGCGCGTTTGCCTTTGGTGAAAGCGGTCCCGGGTTCGATTCCCGGTGGGAGCCAATGTGCAAAATGACCTAAACTGTCGAAGCACTTTTAACAATACCACTACTACCACAAATAAAGCAGTAAAATAGATTTTAGAGTTCTGATAGTGTATTTAGGATGTCCACAACAAATATGATTAAAAAGTAAAATTGAAAATAAAAATGAAGATGTAGTTTCCCTTGGTTCTTAACAGGTCTATGAATGTACTGTAATTCTTGACAGTTTTATAACTAAACTAAATTCCTCACAATTGTAGTGCGTCTTTGAAGCCAAAGCTAACTTTTTCATAAGTCAAGGCTAATGCTAGAGGATGGTTATCTGCACCACACATATAGCTAAATATGTCCAATAAACAAAAATAATAAATTACGCACAAAATCAATAAAAAAATTAAATATATACATGCAATCAAATTAGCCTAGCAAAACACACATTACGCAATTGCTACAATTACTATGTACAAATGACTTAAAAGATGCATGAGAGAATTTTAGGAATCTGAAATACATTTTAGAGCCGCCCATGGTGGCAGTATTTTTAGCATTCTAGCTACGTTATCACTCTGACCATAGGGTTGAAATCCCAGCTGATCGGATTTTTCTGATCATGGAATGGCTGTGTGTGTTCATTGCTGGTGTCTTGGTGAGGTACCTCCTGACAAGTTCAGGAGAGCTTATGAGGACTTCACCAGACAGCAGCTTGGCAGAAAAAAAGAATATGATAGGATTGTCTTATGAGAATAATTGAAAAATAAACTATGTAAAATCAAACACAAAAACAAAAGAGATGCTCAACGGATGTTATGATAGCTTATTTGCTCTCAACTGCTACAAAATTGTTTACCTTCAGTTTTAATCTAAAAAACCTCCTCAATCTTCTAGTCCCCTCATCAGAATGAATGATTTCAGTATATTATGCTGCCTTTCTGTTACTTATCTTGGCATCTAATTCTCTTAAAATGTACACTGAACTCTCCATATACATGCTGTGACAAAGAAAGTCTTCACAGGCATTTTTATGTTGCGTAAACGTATTCCTATTGAATGCTCAAATCTCGAAAAATCTCTATAATGCAAAAATAGTTTATTACCTATCCTATACTACCATCCTCTGTTATTATTATGAATATCATGTAATAATAATAAGATAAGTAACCTAAACTGATCTATGAATAGGTTTAACTGCAATCTAGATGCAAATATAGATAACTTGCACTGAAATGTGTAACCCTAATTCGAACGATAAAGTTCAAATATTCTCTTTCCAATCATCATTTGATCATAATAGAGTATACGTATTCTAGTCTCCTAATTCAATCATTTAATCTATTTCGAAAAAATGTTTCATAGCTTACATGAATTTAAAGGTTCACATGTTGTGTACTAATATCGAAATTTAGATACATTCTTTTTAAATCGCCCTCACAACGTCACAGGTCCGCTTACAGCCATCTGAAAGGGATGACATCTGTTCAACCGGACGCTGCCGAACACAGAAATGGAAATGATAAATCATAAACTGGTACTCACAGCCTAAGAATTGGTAGTGATCTTGAATGAAAATGAGTAACAAAATGAAGAAAGCAAGAGAATAACAAAAACCATGAACGACCAAGATTTTACACGATACACTTTCTATTAGTAATATATTGGGAAGAAGATAAACAATATTTGATGAATCAAAATCAATTTTAACATGAACGTTCCTCGATCGCTTACTCAACATATTCCTTAAAAACATCTGAAGAGAACTCTTTATGATTACGAGAGCAGTAATGCGGGGGATGAGTAAGACAAAATCTCTCGTGTTTATTAAAAAATCCCGAGGGAACAGCACCTTAAAAATATGTAGGGAACTTATTAAAAGTTATTGAAAGAGGAGTCTGATATGAAAACAGTGCGCTTGAGAACGAACATCGTAAATACCAATTGCGCGTGAAGCGCGTCTTTAAACCTAAGATCCGTTTCTACACAACTGTTTGTCTCCCAAAGGACTATAAATTTACAACTTTAATCCAACAGTAATAGTTGAGAATCTGTATTAGTTTAAATTAAGAAGTGCAATTTTTAATCAATCGATATAATTTAATAATAATAAATAGATAGGTATTAATGTCAAGATGAAGGTACGTTACATACTTTGGCAAAGGAATTCCAGTCGCTCCAATTTATTTTACTTATAATATCTCTATAGTATAAATTTTATAATTTATATTAGTCTAAGTCGTAGTTACCCTAGTCTTTTTTTTCTCATGAACTTCCTGGCGTTTTTTTTTAATTTTCAGTGGACCTCTCAGCCAGCCTTATATTGAATTTTTCTATTTTTACGAACTTCAAATATGGGCACAATATCCGTGATAGGGATATTTGTTCTCTTCTTAATGCAGTTAATATTTAAATTTAATGCATAAAATATTATACTAGGATTCTACCCTCACTCTCGTACCTCACTCCATCCACTATCAACCCTTTCCGGGTTCAAGTTTCCCAACAAGTTCCACGTTCTTCCGCGAAAAACGTACGCAATATATTGCATCAATCCTTAATAACAGCGACTTTCAAGGAAACCCAAAGAACAACAGTCACAAGGAATACAGCCAAAGTTTAATAGCAGAAATAATGGGAGCTCCATTACCGTGATGAATAATTTGAGCAGATAATTAATATAGAAATTTTTATAACCAACAACAAAAAATACAATGAAAATATATCAAATGCTTCACATAAAATCTTGGAATTCCACTTAAGGGCAAGAAGCACACCAAGCTGGAATCATTTCTGGAAGAAAAGAAAGCTTACATTATAATTTCGAAAATTTCAATTCAATCAACAATGCAGTTTGTTTCGAATCTCTAAGTCAAACAGTTTCTGAAATAAAGGGGGGGACGGACGGACGGATGGAAACTTCGGAAATTATATATAAAGATAAGGAGTTGAAAATTAAATAAAACACGTGCTGTCATCTCTTTCTAAAAATTGGAACTTTTGTTTTAAAACTTTGATACTGCTGCCATCTCTTGAAAAAAATTTGAACTATCGTTATTAAACTTTGCCGCTGCTGCCATCTTTTGAGGAAAATTCGAACTATTGTTCATAAGCTTTGACGCTGCTGCCATCTCTTGAGGAAAATTCAAACTAATGTTTTTAACTTTCACGCTGCTGCCATCTCTTGAGGAAAATCCGAACTTTACTTCTAGACTAGTGCCATCTCTTGAAATAAATTTGGACTTTGGTTGTTAAAATACGCAGATTCTTCCTAATTTATAGGAATAAGCGATTTTTTATTAATATATTACTGATACTTGAAATATATCCGATATTTTTTATGTATAACCTCCTCTTTTACTAATTCCTTTTGTACAAGATATTATTGAGTATTTGTTACTCCTCCCGTATTTTTCATAATGGAAATTGTCCTTTCTATGGATATTTTTAGTAATCTCTTTTCCAGTGAAAACAAAGTATTGAAATAATTTTTCCGTTTTCAGTTTTTTATATTTGATTCGCATTAATTCGGAAAAGCATTCTGGAAAATATATTATCTTCTTTTTGCATTCCTCCAATAGAAATTTTATTATTGCAATTAATTATGAATCAGTGTTTTTTATAACGTAAAATGTTTTGAATATATTTTTTGCACATTCATCTAACAAACTATTCAAACAAAAACGTATGGCCAAAAATGAATATATATTCAATTTGTTTCTTCTGGAATTTGTCAGGTCTCCCTGGGACCTCTATTTGTAATTATTTTTAATATTTTAAATAAGTCTGCAAAAAGTACATGTATTTCCTATGGAATCCATCTGGATTCAAGCCCATGATAATTCGAAACTAGCATCAAAAGAAGGTTAATAGATTAAAGATTCTTATTTTGGTCGAGAAATATCGTTTTCGATTCGAAATTGCGAGAATTTCGATAAAATATACGAAAATTTTGACGAAATTACCATGTGTAAACAAAACCCATTCCCTTGACGATATGAATTTTGTAAAATTCGAATATTGTTGACGATTCTGTAGCAACCAAGCTTTATTTATATCAATGTAATAGTTTACCGTCTTTTTCGTAAATGATTGAGTTTTATAGTTGTGGTTTACCGATAATTGATTTCTGTCGATCAATTCAACTGGTTGCGTATAAATATCCTGGCACGTTGCGTAAGTTTTGAAGTATATTCTTCTGAATAATGAACTAAATCTAATCTATTTGCAATAATGAATGTTTAGCGATTGACGGGATTGGAGTTAGCGAAGAACGTAAAGATTTCCCAGATTCGGTGTTTGTAATTTTTGAAGAGTTGAACGGCGAGTTGTAAAGATGTAGCAATCCTCCAGCACCGTATGATAGACCAAAAAGGTAAATAAATTTTATTTTATTACATGCAGAATATAAACATTGATTTAATAGTTGTTTTTAAGTGCTTCCAATCCATTTATATTTACGGTAAATTTGCAGTTTGGCACTGTCAGCCATTATTATTTTTACCCCACTAGATTTAGCCCTGTCGGGGAGGGGAAGAGGGGTTTGGGACACCATGCGCTCGAAGGGATTCGTTGAAATGGAAATTCGTATTGCTCGTTCATTTGACTCTTCGTTCTCTCGTACGCAGCTCATTTTTAGATAAATTTATCAAAAGTCGAGTAAGTAAATTTTCAAAGTAATTAAATTGTTGGAAGCAATTTTAGGTTCTTAGTACTTTTCGGTGATGGAGCCAATTCTAATAGGTTCTTAGTACTTTCCGGTGATGGTTTTCGGAATTCGCATTGGAGAAAGCGGTAGCTAAATTACACTATTAATTCCTTACTTTGTACCTATATATTACGAGAAAATATCATTAAACTGAATTTCAAAATGAACTATGTTCCTTCCTTCGTCGTAATATCCCATTCCCCACTTCTCTAATGACTGCCCTTTCTTTGCGTTTTTCACACCTCTAGCACCTCCCTCCTACGTCCTTCCTCCACTCTTCGTTCTGTTGTGCATTAGCTTAGATATGACGACTTTTAATTTATTGCACGTTAGAAAATTTAAAGAAAGGATCATTTAGGTCTTTATTTTTCAAACGGGCTCCACACCTTAAAACGAAACGGGCACTTCTTTTGTTTGTATCAGCTGCCACACAGCCGATGATGAGATATCTACGATTATGCATTTCAATCATTTCAGTAGGTATGGGAACTTACGTACATGACCATGTGTTCTCCTATACGCGGAAAGGCCAAGTGTGTCTTTTCGCGGAGATTCAGATTCCATAGGATAAAAATATGATTAGTCCTTTAAATTGGCCAATTTCGACATCATTTCTTTTAACATGAGAATAAAAATGGGTTTCAGTGACTGTGGAAATTACTTACGTTTTTATGTCAAAAAAACGATGCAATAGGCGTGAATTGAATTAAAGGTTCCTTCTTTTACACGTGATCCTTATAAACCTGCCAAATTGTCCGATATAAAATTCTTGTTTTTCCCTCAGTTACTCTTTGTATCATTAGCATGCATGTGCGATTTATTTAGATGTTTCAAAGCTTGATGAAAAATGTTTTCAATGGTAGGTAATCTATGAAAAATTTGACCGTGCGGCCCATTCATGTGTCGCCCAAGGCTGTATCATTTCCACGTGACGAAGAACTTGTCACGAGAGAACTTGAGATAAGTGCCGAAATTCGTATTTCCCTTTCCTCGGTTTCGGGAACCTGAAATCTTGATCTTGATTAAACAACCCAATTATTTTAAAATTAAATTACCTTATTATTTTAAAATTAAATTAACCTATTATTTTAAAATTGAATTACCGTGTAATTTAAGAAGGAACGGCGATAATATTAAATAAATGAGGGAAATCACAATTTCTGCTGGCGTAATCAACTGCACAAAGACCGGATCCTCCCTCCCCTCAGAATTCGAGGGAATATGTGTATATTGTGTATATTCTATTATAATGATATCTATTTAAAAAAATGATTGTAGCTCAACTACTTAGCTGGACCTTAAAGGTCTATAAAATAAATAAGGAAAGGGTTTAGGTGACTTTGCACATAAGGGCGTGCACCCAGGAAAATTCCCAAGGAAAAAACGGACTTGAAAAAATAAAATATAAAATATTTGACATATCGTGACCAAATAGCACTCATTCCATTTCACCGCAACCAAGTTTCCTTAACCGAAAGGCCCGTTTTGTGCCCTTTTCTAGTTACGGACTTCGAATTAGCAAGTTCTCGTTACATTAGCCTACGAGAAGCTGCTTCTTTTCTCTTCCCTCAGCCATGATGATAGAACATAAGTGCTGCAGAGAGAGAAGTGCAATGATTCCGGCAAATATTACGAAAAGCGAGACGGCTCAAGAAAGTGCTATAGTAAGGATAGATTGTAAGGGAAAAGACAACGGAAAAAGTTGTTAGATGAAATATCGGGAGCAATGAAAAACCAGTGAATAAAAGAAAGTGCATACAAAAGGACACATGAATCTACCGAAAGGTTGAACATGAGTCGTATTTCTTAATTAACTTTATCATGTTAAAATCTTAAAGGAATCTATTAAAGGTTTTCATCTCCAGAAGACGATACAATTTAATATAAATGCCAATGGAAACCTATTTGTTCATTACGAGGGAAGGTAGCTGGAGTGGAAATTTAGAGAAGAGGAAAAATACGCCACGAACAGCTGCTTGCTCATTTTTTAACGTATAACTACTGTAGAAATTCACACTGGCGTAAATTAGATCCTCTTGTAAGGTAATCACGATAGAACTTCCTTATCAATAATCCCTCTTCGCATTAGAATTGGTTTTATTTGCCCTTTATTGAATCCTCCAAAGGTCGTGACGTTCCACCACGTGTTCGTGAATCACCAGACTCTTCACTACCTCACCCCAACCCACCCCTCACTTTCCAACTAGAACCACCCTCTCGAGCAAAAAGGTAATTTCTTATCGCAATGCCTGAGCTGCGTTTGTTTCTGTGCAAGCGTTGGAGTTCCCCTAAACGAGCGGAGATAGACATGGAAATGTCAAGCAGAAGGCATTCTCTTTCTCATACACAAATTGAATAGAGATTACCGACGACGATTAAATATTATAAGCATATCAGAATATGTTGAAAATTTTCTATGCTCATTCATTTTTTCTTTTATTCCACAACTTCATCCTTTATACGGCATTGGTTCCTATAGGGACCATTTATTTCCCGGCTATATTTGAGGCGAATTTCTATACAGACTAGTTTCTTTAATTAGGGGCCCTCTCTTTACTCAGCGTTCCTTATTGGAAATAAACCTTTTTTGTCCTTATTTTCACCGTTCAATATTTTTCTCTCTGCTTTCAGATTATCATTTTGGGAGATTATTCTAATAATATTCTTCTTTTATGATAATTATGATTTAATTACATTCATTGTTTCTGATTACTTACTTGTCGAGAAGAAAGTTATTGGTGTCTAAAGATGATTTCGCTCAGACGGATGTGGAGCGATTGCTCCTCATTTTCTTATAAAACGTCCTCACAAAAGCTATATTGTTTTTTTCTTTAATTTGATTTAAGTTTAATGGGATATTTACTTATGGTATGTATGTACTTACAAGGAGAGACTCTCACTTTTGTCCGGGGATTTTGATAAAACTTTTTGTGGTGATGCAGGAAGTAGAGTAATGAAAAACTGTATTGCCGTTCGTCTGAATGGGCCTTAGTTTTTTTGCAATAATTAATTGAAAATCGATAATCTGATTATAGGCAACCACGCATTACACACCCGCGCCTGCCAAATCGGTAGAAAATAACCCGCTGTTTGCGAGTAATTCTGTGATATTATTTTCATTTTCTTTTGTTATATTTTTTCCTTGTTACTCACTGATAGACTTAAGAGCAATATTTCCATTCTTGCACTCGATATCCGATCGAATAACCTTATTTCAACCAAATGAACTTCGACGACGGAGAACCTCACTTAAAGTATGATGAATGAAGGTTGGTAACAGCTTTCTGGAATCCTCTGGTATTCGGTGGTTATAATTTCATTGGCTATCCTCTTAAAGTTGATATTATTCCCGTAAAATATCATTCACAAGCGCGATTTTTTCATTTAAGGTTCGTAACGCAAAAAACATGCATGTTAAACTTTATCCAAAGTAAATAAATTTCCTTAACACTGAAAAAGCACTTCTATTGCAATTTTTGTTGAAGTCTATACTAATTACATGATCTGATTTTGGTAACATTTAATATCAGTTAGTTCAAGAAATTTAATCGGTTGTGCAATTCAGTGAAATAATGTGATTTATTGGTATGTTTTAATATATCTTTAATTTTTCTGTTATTCATAACGTTCTGCTGCTTTACAAGTATCAGGAAGAAATTTATCAAGGAACAACAAATACACATACATGTATAGCACCATGAGCGTCTTATAAAGCATTGCCTTTCACAAGCGCAATTCTTCTTTAGCACTTCGGCTGGGAAATCATATCTGGCGCACAATTTGAAAGAAACTTCTTTCCTCCGCAAGTTTTGACTCGTACCAAGCATATTGCAGCATGTCTCTGAATTTAGGCGTGGAATGCTGATTATGCACTATCGAATGAATACGAATTCCATCCTTTCTGGAACTTATTTCCCGTTTTTCCTGGATGAGGTAAATACAGTTTTGCACCCTTGAAATGAATATCTTGATTTGTCTATAAAAATACACATCACTAGGTTGGCATAGTGGTGTGCATTTACGTGGCCTTACCTTTAAGGCGCATGTTGGCATATTTTAGTCGTCAAAAAATATCTCATCATACGTTGCGGAGTTTGTCTGCCCGCCCAATGAATCCACGATTAGTAAAAAACGATTATTGGAGACGTATAGTTTTAACAAGGTTTTTAAGAAAACTTGGTAAGTTTCGAAGGACAGTTTCCCAGAATTCGATGATGTCACTGAAATATTTTAAAAGTTTTTCTTTAATTCTGCCACTTTCCTGCTCACCTGTGGTCCAAAATTGCCTCCTGCTTCCGGCATGCAGAGGAAAACTTTAGGTAATAATTTACCTGAAGCTGTTATTGAATATTGCGCAGTATATAAATGCGTTATTTTTCCCCTACTTTCAATACATAGCGGTACTGTCCCTTCCCCTTGGTGGATTAAAGTTCTTTTAATGTCAACTCTATATTCACAACCTGTCTGATCTGTATTAATTATATGGTCTGGCTGCTACTGTACTATCTCATTAGATGACACGTCTGTTTAGTGAAAAGTTCCACCGCCTTGAGGGTTACTTCTGGAGACACAACATCTCTACGGGAAAAATAACTCGTTGCTTTCCGCTGTCTTATTCGAAATTCTTTCTTAAATCGAATCAGCCAAGATCTCGAACCAGTGAAATTGAATTCATTTGACAGTTGCTGATATCCTACTGATAAAGCCCACTGTTGGAGCACTTTAGAGGTTACGTGCTCCATTCCCTTCCTTGCTTCGCAAAACCTATCGTATGTACATTTATTTTTCATTTGCATCTTATAAAATCGTGTTCCTCCATTTGCAATATCCCTTCTCCACACAGTAACTTGAGATTTTCGTCGTAAAAATTGCCTAGAAGAACCTAGCGTTTTAAGGTTGATAGCGACCATTTTAGGTGTTCCCTAGCAATATTTACGACCTTAATCTTCACATCCAACGGAACACCAAGTTACTTTGGAGATTTGGATGATGGCTCATAGAAATCACTGTTATCTTCCTTTGAAGGTGGGCTGCTATCTCCCAATTCTGCTTCCTCATCGCTATCATTCACGAATTCTGCATCTGCATCTTCATTTTCAAAGAATAACTCATCTTCCCCAACAAAAATATCTTCTTCTATAATATTCATAAATCTATCAACGGCTTTCTCGCCAAGTAAACGAGCCTTATTGGATATTTCCACATTTGTGAGGTTTTCAAGGACGTTCAAGGCCATCAAAGTTTCTGCGAAAAAATTATATTTACTGTACTATTACTTGGTATTAACAGGAATGAATCCAATTTTTAATAAGATAAAAAGGATATTTGTGTTAATATTGTTCAACGAAATTTCACTCAACCGAAAGAGAATTTTTCTCTTAAAACAAAATTTTATTTTTAAATTGTATATAAAGGCATTATTTGTGGGCGAAAATAGAATTTGCAAAATGAATCAAGCTTACCTAGTAAATATTAAACTGCACACGTAGCATCCTCCTTGCTGTCCTCATTGACAGCTGCTGGCTTCCCTTCGTTCGTACTGGAATATCTCACACGAAAAGAGGAGGGAAATTCCACGATAAATTCGACGAAGAAAACTGAGTAACTGATGAAGAGCAAGTTACAATTTCTTCTCCTGACCGGAAAGCACACTTACAACAGAATTATAAGTTCACTGCAGAACGTCTCACTTTAAACTGAAGAGGAAAATATCTGGAAAATCGGAGGGTCATATGTAAGATCCAATGAAAACGAGATAAGAGTCCTAAAAAACCCTTAAAGAAGAAACTATACTCAAACAAAGATGTGCACATTTTATGACACCCCACGGTCACGCGCCCGTCGCAGGCACAGCAGCTCCTTTTTCAGGGACGTAATTTTTTCTTCAAATTTATTCTCATTTTCCAACGAAAGGACGTTTATCTTCAAATATTCTTACATTTTTGGATAAATGGTAGGTAGGATTAATTTCCCAACCCCCGACAATTCTTATCCCTTTACGCACTCCACACTCCCGTCAACCCCCAATATTTTCAGGAGCGTTATGCCAAATCTTTTGGAACGTGTCTTAATTCAAATCCTCTAAAGGAGAAAGTACAGTTCTAAATAGATGTCATTGTAATGACCCGCGTGCGTTCCGAGCGGTTTACGCACAGAAACGGTGGTGTGGGCTGGGGATCCCAAATGGACGGCGCCGGTGTAGGAGTCGAGGATCACTTAACGGGTGGGAGTCACTGTACAGTGCCTCTCACCGGAAGGCGGCGTTCACTTGACAAGTGTGACCTGCCCGGGTGGGGTTCACTTTACTCAGGCGGCTATCACTTAACGCATGGTTTTCTTCACATTTTTGCTGTTTTTGCCTTAGAATTTGCAAGAATTTCTTTCTAAGTATCAGACATTAGTTTTAAAGGAATTCTAAATTATTATATCATATCTTATAAGTTAACAAAGTTGTGAATTTTAAGTAAATGAAAAAAAAAGCTATTTAGTATCGGTCTTTCCATTATAGTTACTCGAGTTTTGAGTTGAATAAAACTTAATTAAGAAATTCCACAGAAAAACAAGTTCAACCAAATTTTAGCTTGATATATCTCACGTGTAAAAATGGAATAGAAAATGTTTCGTTCTGATCTTTTTGGTACTTAATCACAGTTAGAAAAAAAATAAGTTCCCATTATTTCGCGCTATCAAACGGAGCGCCCAATTTGAAAAAACTTTACTTCAAAATAGGTTAATTTGATCTACACAAAATTTTAACACAATATTGCCGTATACATATTAAATCAGAATTAAAAATTTCAAAATATTTCCTTCCCACAAAAGAAATTGTTACCTATTATGTAAAACAACTTTTCCTGAGTAAAGAAAGTAGGTTCAAATGCAAACTTGGTTTCGTTACCAATCTCTTGGTAGGATATTTCATAATATATAGCATACGTTAACTTTAACTTAATTTATCTTATACAGATTTTAAATACATTGGCAGGAAATGCTGAGGCAAAATGCTTTTACCGCCAACGTTTTGACGTAACCACCCGTTATTTAAAATTCTGTATAAAATATCCTCGCAAAAATTTGCATAACTTTTCCCCAAACCCTTATCTCTTTCTCTTTGTGGAGGTGTAGATGGGATTTTATACTCGTTCTATTTCTATTTTAATTAATTTTATTGAATTGTAGATAAAATGTTCAGAAATTCTTAACTGAGCATTTTTTTCTGGTTACCCGTACCACCGAAAATGAAGACTAAATTGTCGGAGACAATTCACATCGATTAGAATAACCTGGAAGAACAGGGGTTAATAAAAAGGCTAGAAAACCCAGAGGATAGGGTTTAATTCGAAAGAGAAGGGGACTTACTTGATACGAAGAAGATGATATGAAACCTGGCGAAACTCAACCTTCAACGGAAACGGAAAAATTTGGTCATTGGTCTAGCGCAGTGGTTCCCAACGGGGGTTCTACCGCCCCCCGGTGGGCGCTGAGAAGTCTGAGGGGGGTGTTCAGTGCCCAAGTCATATTGAGGGGGCAAAAGGAGACTAAAACTCAACCTGATTAAAAAACACTTATATCCCCGAGAGATTGTTTTAAATCATCTCTCTACTTTGGAATATACATAGTAGTTCCAAGGATTTTTTCTGTTGATGACATGACCCTATCAAAAACTTTTTTAAACTTTTATTGTATTTCTTCATCGGCCTCATAATACATACATACACATAATGACGTTGTAAATTTATTTTCGTTCTTGGCTGTAAAGCGCTTTCAGATTCCCAATTTAAGCCTGGTCATTCATCGCCCGTCGCGTCGTCTTTGTAGTATTGATACCTGATAGTTTCGGAATTTCCTCTGTGCAAGTGCAATTTGGCGCAATAATTGTTATCAGATAGGTAAGAATGTATTTATTATTATCATTTTTAATCAAATTAAAATAGCATACATCATAGCTTTTAGCATACATGAAATTTTATTTTAATAAAAGCGACATGTTTTGGACATAGACATCTCTGTCAGCAGGCATGTAAAAGTAGAAAGAAAAGGAAAAAATATATCTTTTGTCACTAAATTTACAAATTATAAGTGCATCGGTCGCATAATCAAATAGCAGTATTTTGAAATATTACCACTGATTGTGAGAAAAAATATTTCTCAAACTGGGACTCGGACTCAATTTTATTCATCATTGTTTTAATTTAAAAGTCTTCCAAATATCAGTGAACTATATCGAATTTGGTTAACACTGATACAGTGCGATAACATCATCGGCTTTTACTCGTAGTTTGGTTAATGAAGTTTGACAATGATTGAAACAGAGAATAGAAAATAATAATTACAAAACTTTTTATGATTTCTGCTCTAACGCGCCCAATCATCATCAATTAATTAAAAATATAAAATAATCAGGTAGCTTGAAGCAATGAAAATACGATACGTTCAAGAATGATAGGGTTAGAAAATAGAATGCGGAATTAGACATTACGAGCTCAGATTAGCTAGGAACGCTTACCTGATCGCTCAGGAATATGACAGCATCCCAGTCTCATGGTTTTCATTTCTGCACACCATATAGCGAGTCGGTGTTTTCCTTGCTCAGATTATTAGTCGGTGTTTTCCTCGAGTAGATAGATTCTATGCACTTACGAGAACAGTTCACACGTAAAGTCTACGCGCGTAAGCCCTTAGCTCCACCTGAAACGCGTCAATAGAAAAGCTTCTGGGAACTAAGGAAGCGTGCCGTACTCGTGCCAGTTCTCGGTCCCTTCGTTATAGTAAGTAAACACCTCCGTGTTTAAAGATGGCGTTAACCACGTGGATGGTACCGTAAAGAGCATGAATAAGACTGATTGGTCACATTGACTGTACGGCAGTTCTTCATGATATGTAGTCAATCTTAAGCCCCAGAAAACCAGAGGAAAAAGGATGTCAAGGTAGCTAGCTTAACTGATTAAACTACTTGGCACGATATCGGGGGGTCCGGGTTCGTGTCCCAGTCTAGACGAATGATATTTCTTTTGTGGTATTCTTTCAAAATAAGCTGTAATGGTTAAATTTCCGCTATTTTGCGGTTCATTTAATTTTTCAAAATTGTTGGAAAATTAATTATTCACCTTGCTTTGATTTTTAAATAAGTAAATACAGAAATTTTTATCTCCGAAACATATTTTCTTATAATTACAATAATTCCATACATATCTATCTCGTAATAATCATATTATTGTGTTATATCCACATATAGATCCATGTCGGAACCAAAGAAAAAATGTAGACAATACAATGTCGATTATTTAAAATATGGTTTCATTCAATCGCCAACAAACAAGACATTACCAATGTGCCTAATTTGCCACAAGGTGTTTTCCAATGAAGCTATGAAACCTTCGCGATTAGAAGAGCACTTAAGGAAAATATATCTCACTTTCAAATGCTCAGCGATCAACATTCGAGATGTCCTACTGTGGGTGATATGTTTTCGGCCGCATCAAAAGAAGAAAATGATGGATTACGTGCATCATACCGAGTTTTCATTACAGCTTGATGAATCTACTTTGCCAAAATACGAGTCTTTACTTCTGGTGTACGTTCGCTTCATAAAAGATGAAAGCATTTGTCAAGAATTATTATTCGCAAGAGCGTTAGAAACGGACACTAAAGGAAAATCTGTTTTTGACGTTTTAGAAAACTACTTTGTAGAAAAAGGAATTCCTCTGAATAATATCTTATCTGGTGCTACCGATGGTGCTCCGTTAATGGTTGAACGTCACCGTGGTTTTATTTCACATTTGAAAAGAGCGGTACCAAATGTAGTCGCCGTGCATTGTATAATTCATCGACAACATCTGGTAGCAAAACATCTTAGTGATCGTCTTCACCGCGACAGTATGTAATTACTGCATTTAATAGGATCAGAAGCAATGCTCTCGATGACAGATTATTTAGAAAGCTTTGTGAAGAAAACGACGAAGTTTCTTACAAGCAAAGATGATTTATTAAGAGCACATTTATTGAAATGTAAAAGCGATATTGCTTATTTGACAGATTTATAAAACAAATTTAGTGAAACAAACTTTCAGCTGTAAAGGAATGATTTAAATCTGATCAAAGACAATTATCTCTGCGTTTGTGTTAAAACGTGCTTTGTACAAACAAAATTTGGGTAGAACACAATTTATCAGTTTCCAAATCTTTCTTCAATGGAAACTAATGATAACGACATTCTCGCTTACTGCCAGCATTTGGGAGCACTAAAAGAAGACTTTACAATTAGATTTGAGGATTTACTTAATATGGTCATTCCAGATTGAGTCATAAAACCATCCCCTAAATTAGAAATCAAGAATTATCACTGCAATTGTCAACAAATGAAGAGTTGAAATTTAAATTAAAAAATGGTTATCAAGAATTTTGGCTTCAACTTCAAATTACAATATTACATCCAGCCTTATGGGCTGCAGTTAAGAAATTTTAATTGCTTTTCCGTCCTCGTATTTAGCAGAAAGAGGATTTAGCATGGCGAACAATCTATAAACTAAGAAAAGAAACAGGTTGTCAATAGTGGAACGCGGTAACTTAAGGTTATTAATGACAAAAAAGGCACCAGATATTGATAAATTAGTTTCATCGCATCAAGCTCAGCTGTCTCAATAATATTGTATTAATTATTAATAACATATTTTAATCTTTCTGTAAACATTACTTCAATATTTCATTATCTTAAGATTAAAGAAAATTAAAATTTTGTTCTGGTTTTTCAATATATAGCATGTACAATGTAGTTAACCTAAGGGGGGCGCTAACAAATTATTGACTGAAAAAGTGGGCGCTGACTCAAAAAAGGTTGGGAACCTATGAACTAGAGCGATAATTTTATTTTTCTAGTATTCAAGTCATAGGAAAGTATTGAATTAGAGTAAGATATGGAGTTAACCGAATAATGTAATGCAAGAGCTTGCCAGTAAATCCAATGTATTTCTTAAAAAACCTGTATTCTTGTAAAACAGAATGTGAAGAAATACATGTTTCTCACAGTTTATGTTAAGTTCCAAGTAGAACAGATATGTAAGTGCAAATTTGTAGAATATGAGGAAATATATGATTTGTACGAACCATAAAATTACGAACTTTTCGTATATGATTATACATAAACTCGTTGAGAAAATGTCAGATTATTACATACTACTGATAAGAAATTGCTGTATTAATGATATTAATTAGTGGCTTTAAGGAAACAAGTATCCAAAATGAACTTCAAACAAAATATCTTTAGGCAGTTACCGAGATTTTCGGGATTAACAAGCAACAATGTAACTTCCCCCCTAGGGTATCTATTAGAAAAAATGTAAATTTCCTAAAAATTGATCTTAATTTCAGTATCCATTAGGGGTATGATAACAGTATTGCGTTCAGTGATTTGAATGATAAGCTTTCAGTTAATTTGAACTCCAGCTAACACGAATACAATGCTAAGGTGGTTAAATGCGGATATATGCTGGTTAAATGAGGATATAAAGACCAGATAGAATATACCAGATAGAAAGCTGGTTAGTGAGGATATAAGCGACAGTGAAATATTTCCAAAGGATTACACTATTTACCGCCGGATCGTAGGGAAAAGACAAGTGGCTGTGTTATTATTGCGGTTAAATCATCTCTCCAGAGCAAGCCGAGGACTTCGAATAACAGCGATATAGAAAGCGTCTGGTGCACAAGAAGCCAACAAAACAAGCCGAACATGAATGTATGTGCGTTATACCGACCACCAAACTCCAATTGACAGGTTTTGCGAAATCATAACGACGAAATAAATTTCTACACGAGTAGTAACAACCAGAGTATAACTATAATCGGGGGGGATTTTGAACTTCCAGACATCGACTGGAATAATGATAGCATAAAGAGAAGGGCCCGGGATGTCGACTCATGTAAAAAGTTATTAAATTTACTTCAGAAAAACTCGCTAAGCCAAGCAGTAAAATTGCCAACCAGGGGTGACAATATACTCGATCTCCTTTTAATTAACTTTCCTGAGGGCATAGAGAACATTTCGATTGACGAAGGTCTTGGAGACTACAAAGGCGTTTTTGCAGATATTGAGATAAACCTTAGCAAGTATAAGAAACCCAAACGCAAAATTTATCTCTATTCCAAAGCCAGCTTCGAGGAATTTAACGGAAAACTAACTACCGATTTTAATTCATTTAAGTCGCGCGTAAGCAACAACAACACTGAGGATACATGTAAATCATTCGTGGAGAAAATGCATAAATATATAGATTTGTATATTCCTTCGAAATACTCTAAAAATGATTGCGAGCCCAGATGGTACGATAAAGTGGTTAGAAGGGCTCTCCGCAAACAGAGATATTTGCACGGGAAAGCAAAGCTTTAAAGCTTTCTGGTCCTACGTAAGAGAGGTAAAGGGAAAGGTACAAACAGTGAGCTCGATAAGGGATATCGAAGGTAACATTACTTGCGATTCGAAGAGGAAAGCGAACATTCTAAACGAATTTTACCAAAACGTATTCAAATCAGATTGTAACATAGACATCCTCCCTAAGGTTAATATACAGGATTCCATGCCAAATATAAATTTTACGGCCCATGGTATAGTTAAAATATTACGCAAAATTAAGCCAAATAAGTCGACAAGGCCAGAAGGCATTCCGGCAAGAGTGCTTAAAGAACTGGTAGAAAGCGTCGCCCCCTATCTCAAAATAATATTTTATAGCTAATATTACTCCTGTTTAGAAAATCGGATTAAAGGAGGGCCCAGGAAATTATATACCTATATCATTAGCTTCGCTGTCCGGAAAGGTAATGGAACATATCGTCGTAGCTCACTCATGGGATATTAGATAGAAATAAATTCCCCGACGCGAACCAGCATGGTTTTCGAAAGTCCCGATCATTTAATACCCAACTTGCTCTATTTGTACACGATATCTTAAAGCCTGCCGAGAGTAAAAAGCCAGTGGACGCTATTTTCCTCGATTTCAAAAAAGCATTCGATAGAGTCCCCCACTACAAACTAATATAAAAACTAAAATTAGCGGGCATTATCAAGGAAGTAGTCGACTGGGTTAAGGATTTTCTCTACGAGAGAGAACAACAAGTTGTACTGGATGGCGTTAGCTCAAATAGAGTCAAAGTAACCTCTGGCGTAGCTCAAGGCAGTGTAATTGGACCTCTTCCTTTCCTGAATAATATCAAAGACTTGAGTGACGAGATAGTTAGAAATGAGAGGATATTTGCGGATACCTCGGTTATATATAGAGAAATAAATAAACGAGGAAGACCGAACATTTCTCTCAAACGTCTGAGTCTTCATCCAAAGGTGGTGCAAAAAATTGGAATGAAATATTAACGCAGGTAAATGCTCCGTAGTTGATTTGTTCGGAAAGAAAAAATTGCGTTCAAATCAACAGTACAAAATTAATGGAATTAATATCAAAGTAGTAGATTCAGTTGAATACCTCGGGATCAACATTACTTATAACTTAAATTGGAGCACGCATATTCGAAAAATCTGCGGCAAAGCAAGTAAAAGGCTTGACTTTGTCAAGCGTATTGTCGGTAAATGCGATGAAAAGGTAAGTGAGTGATGTTTTTTTACCTTGGTCAGACCCCTTCTGGAACATGCGGCATGTATATGGGATCCGGCGGATGAAACGTGTACTCGCGAACTCGAGAAAGTGCAGCGAAAAGCGGTTCGTTTTGTTAAGAAATATTTCGATAAAAAAGCAAGCGTAACAAAAATGCTCTCAGACGTAGGTTGGGAATCCTTGAAAGAAAGGAGATTGGAAGCTAGGCTGCGATTGCTTAATAAATTCAGGGTAACTACATTTTCGGAAGATACAATCGGTATCATGCAACCTCCCTGCTGCCTCGATCGATCCGATAATGACCTAAGTTAAGAGAAATAGATGCTAGGACGAATCATTTTAAAAATTCTTTCTTTCTCGCGAACGATATGCGACAATAACCGAAGAAGGAAGTTGTTTAGAATCAACTGGTGTTTACACCCCCTGCCACACTCCAAAAGGCGGCTTCTAGGGTATTAATGTAGATGTAAATGTAAGCAAGCCTAAAATCAAAACGTAGTGCTCACAAAAAATCAGTTACAATTCCAATTACCTTTATTTATTCCTGCATGTTATCTTTATACTAAGCTGTAAGTTTCACATACTTTCACCAGTACCAGAACCAGTACCAACACTTACTCCTGGAGTCATCCACGTTCTTGATGGTTTTCCTTCCGCTGCTGATGAGGGGGGGGGGAGGGAGGATTTGGGGGGAATACGTAACACCCTAACGTGGGGACCCGGCCAGATCAGAGTGGCGTGCAATGGGGTTCATCCTCATGCCTAAGAATCTCCCCTTTACCACTCTTAGCTGGTTAACCGCGGGATCCGACCTCATAGACAGAAAGATCGAACTGGTGAGAAGAGAGGGCTAAGTTAGCTCCCCCCAGCAGAAGAAGGTGAAAGAAAGGGCCCTGGAAAAGATGCCTACATCTGTAGGCCTTTCGGCTAGGGTTGAGAGGAGTAAGGCATTACTCCCTCTTCCCCTACAGAGCAGGTAGTTAATACATAAAGATACACTTCATTTAAAGCTGCAATCAATATTTGGATTGGCAGCAATTGACTAGAATTTATTATTTTCATGACTTACTGCAATATTTACTTGTCATGGGAAAAAAGTTTAAAATCATATTAAATTTGATTTAAAGACAAAAATCGTGAAATTATTTGACTATTAATAATTATCAGAATGAAAAATGTTTAATAAGAAACTAATATTTCAAATAAAAAAAAATTTTCTTAATCTATGGCAAATTAAATTAATTTGAACAATAAGTGGCAATTAAGCAATTACAAAATTGACAGTAAAGATTGGTAATACTCACAAGGTTACATCGGGAGGGTACATTGGGAGCTTTAGATTCAGCACTTAACCTGTAAAGAAAGGAATTAAGGAATGAATATTCCTTAATTCCTAATAATATATTTTTTAAAGTATAAGTATGTATGAATGTTTGTACAGAACTTAAACGAATCATTATAATTTTATTAATGGTTATTTCTTGCGTTTCTTTTAGAGCAATAATGTGCAAATATGTACGACAAATCACTATCCCCAAGTTCCACGCAGTTGAGATTATATTGGAACCATTTTCATTACACATAAAATATTTCTTTGAATTTACAAGCATTCTTGGAGACAAGCTATTAATTTAAGTTACTTTATCATTTTCTCCGGATGCTATCTAATGACTGCAGAAAACAGTAATGGCTCTCAATGGTCCATCTTAGCCAAATATCTACTATCATTTTTGCCCTTTACAATCATAAATAAGATTTTCCGGTATCTTGATTGCTTTTTTTCTATAACTGTCGGTTTCTATTGTCCATCCTCAACTTTCTTAATTATTTATATTGCAAATAATTTTACTCACTTATGTTATGAAATACTGCCAAGAACATTCCAACAATTCATTATAAAACGAAGGTATCCCTTAAAAAAAATCAATAACTGATTCTTAAGGATAAATTTAGATATTTGATAATGATTTACTTACAGAATAAGACGTACTTTCAAGTCCAACAACGTAAAACAACAATTAATGTAATTTTCTTATAAGTAATTAAACAAATGAATGCCAGCCATCTGCTCCAGAATAAACTTTGTTTCTACGAAACGAACATCGCAAGTATTATCATGATTTTTAAAGTCATAAAAGTGAATTTTTATTTTAGGAGGTAGGAGAAATTAAGTTAAGAATTTTGGATGCTACGGCTAAAAATCTGAAGGTCGTTGAGGACTGTTATCGGTCGGCTCTTTGAAATTTGTTTGTGGAAGACGATCCCAATTTTCGTAGAAAAACTTTAAAGCGAAAGTAACGGAAAGGGAAAGCAAAACATCAATGAGTATTCGAAGACGCCAATCTTAAATACATGAAATTCAGCTTCCTTTTTTGGAACCATGGAGATAAAACGAAAGAGAAAGTATATGTTTGTTACCAAGAAGAATGACACGAAAACTGATTAGTAGAAAACAATACAAATGTGTATTAAATCAAGAACGGGGTTGAAAAATAATTATATTTTGGTATAACAACTATCAACGAAGAATATTCCATCTAGAAATCGAAAATTAGACAAAAAATATGGAAGGAATAAAACTTCGAGGGAAAGTTAACAACTTTTAATAGTGCAAAGATATCTTAACGGGATGATTTTACAACAAAGAAATTGATAAATGATGTTCACTGGGCCAAGGGGGTTTCAGTATTGATTTTGCATGAAGATTTCCAAAAACAATCAGATAAGTTTGCTTGCATATGTGCACTTCTTAAACCATAAATAAAGTTATATTATTATTTATATTATAGCAACATGCTACTACAGTCAATGATAAACGGAGAGGAAGAGGAAATATTCCTGGATCGAAATGACTGTGAAACGCTTCTTTTACTGGAATGTTACACATGCAAAAGTTGTCTTAACTCATCAGAAATTTCAAATAAATCAAAAAGGCTTGATATGTAGTATAAGTCTCTCACAAGTCTCTTTCTTCTAAACAAAAGAATGCTTGTGTTCGGAAGACCCAAATGTAAACATTAGGTGTAAGACTGATGTTAATTACAATCAGACTTTATTTAACGAGTCCAAGATCAGAATTGTAATATGATGATGTGCTTAATCCTTTATTAAAGAGTACAGTTATCAATTGTTACTTATTATGATATGGCAAAGATATAACAAAATATTTTGATTTCTGTGTGTATGCGTCGATGAGAACGAAAGCGCATTTCATACTTCGTAACTCGCAGCAGGAGGGCTGAAGGCCAAATAAAACCGTGTTTTCCAAGAGTAGACGACTTGCGTAAGGCTGGATTCCTTTTTACTGTACAAAGTTATACTCTCCTCTTTAAAAATAAATGGATCACATTTTTATTGACATGGAATTACTACAGCCCATAACTCAGTACGTTAAATCGAAATTGTGACGAAATAATGATATTTAAACACGAAGCTCTGCGAAAACAACGACTATTTGATACATAAATAAAAAACTCCAGTTACAATGGATTAGCCTAATTCCAATAGGATTATCTATAGGACCCCACTTATTAATTCACTGCTGATAACGTTCGGATATTTAATAGAATTGTTGATAAATTTACACCCAGCAAAAGATTTCTCACATAACTATGACTAATCGATTCATACAGAATACAGACTGCAATAGCAGAGAAAATAGTAAAGCAAATGAAAAAATTCATCTTATTGGATGCTTAATGACATGTCTGCGTAACTGTTTGATTCAATTTATTTAAGCGTTCTCCTTGCTTGACGACAACGCACAAACAGTTTGAGGAAAACGAAGAATTATATTATTGAATTTAAAAATGCTTATTCCTGTAAAACCTAAATCTCAAAACATTAATTAAAAATAAAAATGAAATTCTTTGAAGTTATATAGTCGCTCAACTTCTGCGCTTTGGCATTCAACATGAAAATACGTCGCTCTGGCATAAGTCCGCGACAAAATTAAAATAAACAATGAACTGGTGAAATGATTCCTACGTCATCAAAGAATAAGAATTTCCAATCCTCCAAAAGAGCCCTCCGCTTTGTCTCTGGCATGCTCTCGTTATTTGTAAATAGAGATTATCTTATACGAGTAAAATTTTGATTTCATTTTGCAAGCATATTAATGATACAAATTTTAAGTCGATATCATATCGGGAAAGCCCTCAAACTTAATTCTGTATTGCCCCTTTGAAATATATGGTAAAATATAAATGGTGCCCTAGGGTAGAACCAATGATCAAAAGGTAAAAGATAAAATGTTTTTATGACATATTCATTATTTCTGTTCATACGAGTATGCCTGGCCATTGAATTACCACCTTCTCGGTGAATGACTCATAAAAAAAGTAGAATTCCCGCAATACATTTCGAATACTAGAGCCGCCAGAGAGTATCTATTCTTATATTTAACTGCAATCAACTCAATGGAATTCAGTAATAAGTATGTGTTTAAATTATTGTGTAAAGCAGCAATCAAAGATCTACCTTAATAGAATAGAGCTCCCTATTTAGAAGTAAGAAGTTTTTTTTAAGATTTCCTACGAATGACAAACTTATTAGAAATGCAAGTATTAATCTTTATTAAAAAGAACTTAAATTTAACATGATATAAATGGGCGAATTGTAAGGAAGTTTGAATAAGACTGTCCATCTGATTAGGGACTTAATCGTTGAGAATTAAAATTAATGGTTTATGAAGGCGAGGCATAATTACTAAAGCGTAATATGTTCACAAATTGTCTTAACTTTAATAAACTAATTTCACCTTGAGTGCCCTTGCTCCTTCTGTTTGCATTAAAGAGGTCGTTCAATTATATACTACCATCGGAACTTTTAAATTCAACCAGTCTCTTTAATTATGTAAGCGATAGACACATGATTTTGAAAGAAAATAAAATATAGATATGAATCAATATAATTCAATTCAATCATAAGATGCAAATAAAATTGTAATTACTTATCCCCAGTCGCCAGAATCCATGAGCCTCTTCCGTGACTATCTTCGACGGCCTTTGATTTCCATACACGAGAGAACCACACAGCAAAAAACAACGAAAGGAGTGGTATTTTTCGCTTAAAATCTGAAAAAATAGTAAAAAATATTAATGTGATATCAAATTATAGCTATCCTTTAAATATCCTACTCTGAAGCATGCATAGAGTTATCAATACGAACGTCAATTTTCAAATGAGATTTCCATTACATTAAATCAGCATACCCGTTATGGATAGTATTGAATATAGCGAAATAATTTTTATCGAGATAAACGCATTGCCATTAATACGGGAATGATACTCTGATGAAGAAGGAGTGGGATAAAACAGTAATTGACCACTCAAGCATCTCTTTACTACAGTAAGGTCGAACTTCGCTTGAGAAAGACAAAAATCTTGTATGCATACTGACGAGTACCAAATCGAATAAAATTAAAAGAATGGATGTAGTTAAAAGCGAATACACAAAATTTGGAAGAATTACACGACTAATTTAAGAAATAACTAAACTTGATATATGAAATATCGGAACGACTCGAAATAGTAAAATCCCATAATGAATTTATATCATATCTAATTTAATAATATTTAATTTAAGCTCACCGAAACAATAATGAATAAAGTTCGATATAGATTAAAGTATTATAGATTGGGAAAGTGACTCAGTTATTTTCAATGGCCTGTAACCGTTACATTCAAACAAATATTTCCGTTATTCAATTGTTCAAGAAATTTACTAAATATCACCCAAAAGTTCAGGTTCGTTAAAATTCTTTTTCGTAAACTCGTTTACTTAAAATTCAGCGTAAAAGAAATACGTTTTTCATTAGTATTTTAGACATCGATTGAACTTTATGATATTCATTTACGACGATCGTTTACAGACATATCATTACGTGCATATAATATCGGATTATTACTAAATCGAGCAGTAATAATACGATCGATTTCAAGGAATGCACAGTGAAGAAGTACTCTTCTATCGCGAAAGACAACTGAACTAAATTACCTACTCATAAAGCAAGAACGTAGCGCAAACATAATACGCCAAATCGACTCTTGACATATTGACATTTAAAAATCGAAAAATTACTAAATCAACTGAAAATATATTTCAAATCCTGAACCGAAATCACTTAACGAATAACAAAGAGTACAAAATAAATCACTAGTCTTTACAGTTATTCTCCGATTTAATAGGTTACGATATTAACGCAAGTTGGCAAACTTATAGCAGTAATCAGTAGCAGGTAATTTCAAATTAAAGTAAATTATGAATGCATTAAGTTATTCATTTGAGAATTAGTTTCTATACAATGAGAGTGGAAAACCTTATTATTAAATTATTTCAAATACCAATATCCGTTACAGTCAACAGAATAATTTCGTTATTCTACTGTTAGGGATTTTTGCTAAATACCAAGCAAATTTTAAAAGCGAGTCATTATTTTCCATGTGCTTTTTAGTTATAATTAAATATACCATTTAAGACTTGCGTTTTTTCTTTTTTATTAAAGTTTTGATTTACTTTTCTGACATTCATCGACGAAGAAAATTTACATACTTTACGTAACTTAATTACCAAATCGAGTGATTGCAATAAGAATTTTAAGTGCAAGCTTAGAGCAAACGAAATACAAGATAACGAGACGGAATTCTTCTGTCTTCAGGGACAACTGAACTTAATGACCTACTCATAGACACGGAAACGTTACTCACAAATATTACGCAACAAAAGAACTTAAAATATCAAAAATTCCAAACCAAGGTAAAAAAATATTCCTTTAATAAGAGACAATAAGTTCAATTAAGATATTTTTTGAATCATACCATACACAGGAATTCCTTCGTGACGTTCACGGATATATTAACACACCGAAATTCGTTCTCTCATTTTGTCGACAAATAATCACGAACGTGAGTATTATATCTAAAAAGAGATAGCTAGACTTTAAAAATAAAAATTAATAAGAAAAATATACAGTTAAACTTTAAAATATCCCTCCAATTTCCAGGTTCCGCAATTAACGCAAGTCGGTAAATTTAAATTTAACGGTTTTTTCCAGAAAATTCAGTAAAAGGTACTCACCTGAAGAAATCCGAACAGCAAATGAGAACTTTACCGTTTGAACAAATTTTGAACACTATTTCTGTGCTGTGATTGGTGCATTTCGAATTCACTGTCATTGGCCCCGACCACCCTCGGTTTTTATAATCAATAATTCTAATTAAATCAATAGCTATTTCAATTATAAATTGTTAAAAATGAATTTTAACATTATTCTAACATCTACATTTTTGTAAATATCAATTTTACACTTTGCTACTATTATAACTACTCTTAATATATGAACAAATGAATGGGAGAAGCGCATTTGTACACTCAAAGAATTAACATGTAAATTTCTGATAATATTTCAATATATAAACAGACTTTCTTCTTTTCTACGAAGTTTCCTTGAGGAAACTAGTGATGGTGTTAATGATCATTAAGATATGTTGATTAATAGTATGATACCCTTTCCTAAATGGAAAACAAGATACTCCTAGATTCGGAAAATTTTCGTATCCTTTACTGAAACGATAATAAAAGGTGTACACCTAAATCCTGTCAAAAAGAACACTCTATAGTTATACTTATGTTGCATTACATTCTCTTTGAGTTGTATTGCATTATTTTAAAGATCTCGTATAAGGAACAGTATTTCAACATTCATACCTTCTGTGTCTTTCCTCTTCAAATCCTTTCCTCAGCTTTTCTTCTCACCTTAGGAATTTGTGGATATAATCTGTATTTTAGTTGCTATTACTTTAACGGGATTTAATAACATTCGCTTTTTACCACTATCACATACGACACAATTAAGGTGTTGAGTTATATATACTGTAGCACCATTTTTTTAACTCTTAGTCTAAGTTAGACGGAAATCACAAGAGTGAAGGTTCAGATATAACTACGAAGAAAGGCCTTCGAGTATTCCTCTGGTAAATTCACGTGTCCGATTTTCTTAGCATTGATGGAACATTCGCAAGAAAAATATGCTGGTATTTTAGAGGTAGATAATGGCCGCCATTGTGAGAACAGAAACGAGGACTGTCAGTCACGAGAAAAACATTACTCACTTATTCTGAAACGCCATATACGTGATTCAGGTTTTTCAAGACGATCGATTTTTAGAAAGCGCGGTAATGGTCTCCTAATCGCCTCGTGGTGTATTGAGTATGTAAGTAAAGAGCCAAAATTAAGTGATATTTGAGTGCTAATTATTATTTTATGTAGGTAAAGTGGATTTGTTGTAAGGGATCAAGATCGAGTGTGCTTATGGATAAATGTTATGCTGTGAACGTGCTACAAGAACGACGTATAACTCCAAATCATCCGTGGTATAACCAGAAATGCTTGGCTTTAGAGCAGAATCAATTATATAATCAGTGATTACATTTAGTAAGGGTGTACCAGTGTAGAATTCTAAATCAGTGATTAAAGAATCGTCAATGAAGGACAACCTAGGAATGGATGAAAGTCAATGCTAGAGTTTTACGAATTGTGCCACCTTCGGAGACAAACATATTGCCTTCAGTGATATATGACATAAATGTAAGTATGGAATGAATGATATCTAATTTTACGTCTATATTTTCAATCTATCACAAGTTTTCGTATCAATATCATAGCCTAAGGAGGAGATAATTATGTAATTACTAAAACGATGTTCCTATTTGATAGAATCTGTTAGTTTGTCAGAACGTGTAATATTGTTAAGCCCGGAAAGATAGGAGCATTTTCGATGCTGTTTATTCGGTTTATCGAGTGATTCCATTGCCAGCCACTATCTTTCTAGTGAGAAATAGTAGTAAATTTTAACGAAATTAAATTTGAATGTTAATTTATAAATCTATCAAGACCTATGATCTCCAGTTGTCTAATGTTTCATTTTGAAATTACTTTGATTGGTTGGCTTGATGTTTTAGAGGTATATAAAGGAGACGTCAGCTCAAATGCTGGTAAATTCTCGATCTCTTCACCATTAGCTAAAATTCATTTAGTAGAGGGAATGAGGCCTTCTGGATATTATGAGGGATGAGGCAGATATGCCATGGTTTTCTCGCAGGTTAGGAAAAGTTAATGCAACTTCAGAACAATTATTACTAAAAATATTGCATTTCCTTTACAATCTACATCAAGGGCAGACAAAAATCCCACCTTTATCTCCTTAGCTTGCATATTTTCACTGCTATTAAGAAGACAAAACTAAGGGATAGATAGTCATTTATCTGCTTCTACAAAAAAATAATGAATAATGAATAACCCCTTACTAATAGGTTCGGTGGTAAAAGTTTATATATTGAAACATGATTTTAAAATGAAGGTATATATTATTTCTTCTTAGCGATATTTCAGTGACAGCAATGTTTGCCTTCTAGTACTTAAAAAGATGAATGTTTGTGTTGAAGTAGATATGGACACAACAAAACCACGAGATTTTTAGCGATTGAGAATCAATCACTGTGAAGAGATATCGAAACAAAGGAATTCTTACGGTGAAAATAAATTAATCTTTTCATATATAATGGAGATATTCTGGATAGTAAATGCTTCTTTAAATTAACATTTTTATAAAGTATTGCCAGCAATAGCAATGTAAATCAATTAAATGTGCGCTTAAGCAAATCCTATTCTTTGTTACAGAAAATCAGGAGTTATAATGTATGATTAAATACCTTAATGTCGTAATCCTGGTGTAATATTAAAATAAATTGATTTATGGTATTGATACTCATAAATTCTTGTTTATCGCCAAATTAGCATTTTGTGAAAATAAATAACATTTTGTGAAAATAAATAACATTTAAAAAAATTAAATCCAAAACTTTTAAAATTCACTTTCAACAATACATAATTTCATTTTCTGTGAACTTATCAAATTAAAAAAAAAACATATATACCCATTTACTTATCCCATTCATTTGTTTATAGATATATATACATATATAGATGAGTAGTTATAATAATATACGCAAAATTTAAAATTAATGTTTAAAAAACAATTAGCAAGAAAAATATTCTTAAAATCAATAATAAAAATATCTCATTGATTTGGCTATTAATTTAATTGTAATTATTGATTATAAAATTATAAAAACCGAGGGTGGTCGGGGCCAATGACAGCGAATTCGAAATGGACCAATCACAGCACAGGAATAGTGTTCAAAATTTGTTCAAACGGTAAAGTTCTCATTTGCTGTTCGGATTTCTTCAGGTGAGTACCGTTTACTGAATTTTCTGAAATAACCGTTAGAATTTAAATTTATCGAATTGTGTTGATTGGGGAACCTGGGAATCGGAGCCATATTGTAAAGTTAAACGATTTTTTTGTGAATAATTAATGTTCCTAATGTCTAGCAATCTCCTTTTAGAAATAAATATTCATCTTCCTGATTATTCGTTCACGAAAAGAGAGAACGAATTTCGGTGTGTTAATATATCAGTGAACGTCACGAAGGAATTCCTCTGTATGATATGCTGCATGAAATATCTTAATTGAACTTGAAGTCTCTTATCAAAGTAAAATTTTCTACCTTGAGTTGGAATTTCTGATATTATAAGTTCGTTTGTTGCGTAATATTTGTGCGTAACGTTCCCGTGTCTATGAGAAGGTCATTCAGTTCAGTCGTCCCTGAAGACAGAAGAATTCTTTCTCGTTATCTCGTATTCCTCTTACTCTCAGATTGCACTTAAAATTCTTTTTTGCAATCACTGAATTTGGATATTCCGTTATGATTAGTTTGTAAATTTTCGTCGTTAACGAGTGCCAGAAAAGTAAATCAAAGCTTAAATTAGAAAAAAACACATATCTTCAATGGTCAATTTTATTATAACTAAGCAATTGATTATTTTTCAATTATTGTTACTCGTTAAGTTATTATTGTTTTTATATAAGTGGAGTGGAGTCACTATTCGTAAAGTATTTTCCAAGGTG
Organism: Sympetrum striolatum; assembly: GCA_947579665.1. Classification (NCBI taxonomy): domain Eukaryota; kingdom Metazoa; phylum Arthropoda; class Insecta; order Odonata; family Libellulidae; genus Sympetrum; species Sympetrum striolatum. The sequence continues at coordinate 68,561,948 of OX388352.1, forward strand.
TCAGGATTTCTGTGGTCACGACTTAGGATTTAGTATTTATGGTATGTAATTTTAGATATACGAATAGAATTTCATTTTTTTTATGAGATATGTCAAGTGTCGACATTGCGAATTATAGATGCGCCACTTTTCTTTGTCTATGAGTAGGCCTTTAAGTGGAGTCGTCTTTCGAAATAGAAGATTACTTCTTTTTCTTCAACGTACATTCTTTGAAATCGATCGTCTTACTGTTCGATAAATTAATAATCCGATTTGATAAGCACGTAATGATACTGTCGCAAATGAACGTCATAAAAAATATCATAAATTTTAATCGATGCAAAATGAAAAACTTATTTATTTTACGCTAAATATCAAGTGAAGAACCATAGGAAAGGGAACTGGATCAAACTGGGATTTTCGCGTGGTACAGTCCTGGCCAAAATTAACGCAGCACCAGCCGTAAGGATCGCTAGGGAGGTGCTGCGTTAATTTTGGCCAGGAGTGTACATTTATCAAACAATAGAATAACGGAAAAAACCTATTTTGAATGTAATGGTTACAGGCAATTGAAAATAACTGAGTCATTTTCCCAATCCATAATAGTTTAATGTATATCGAAGTTTATTAATTATTGTTTTAGCGAGCCTAGATTAAATATAATTAAATTACATTCGATTTACTTTCATTATGGAATTGTATTATTTGGATTCGTTCCAAAATTTCATTTATCACGTTTATTTCTTATATTAGTAGTGTAATTTATTGTCTTCATTTTATTTTTAATCCGATACAGCCCACGACCATTCTTTTGAATTTGATTCGATACTCGTGAGTGCGGCTACGGAACGTTTCACCTGAACCAAAGTTCTAAATTTACAGTCGAACAAGGATGCATGAATAGTTAATTACCGTTTTGTCAGATCAATTATCGTCATCAGAATTTCAATCCTAGATCAATGAAAGTGCATGTATCTCGATGAAGAATAAGTCGTTATCTTTAATAGTATGCATTAAGGATATGCTGATATTAAAATAACGGAAATCTCATTTGAAAGTCAACTCTCAAATTGTTAACGTCCATACATATTCAACGCTTCAGATAAGAATATTTTCCTGATTAGTTTTACTTAATTTTATATTAATTGCATTTTCTATTTTTTTCCAGATTTTAATAAATTTTACGTCTTCCATCGATGATTTACGTGCGTCTCTCGAAATCAAAGTTCGTTGAAGGAATTCGTCACGGAAGAGGATCACGGTCACCGACAAATGGTGTTCTAATCTAGGTTTTTACAATTTGTATTTATTTTTAACAATATTAATTTTATTTTAATTGATTCATATCTTCATTTTATTTTCTTTCAAATATGCATGTTTACCGCTTACGTTATAGAAGTGACTACTTGAATATTGGAGTTCCGAATGCACTATATAATATAACGACTTTTCCAAAGCAACCATTAGGCGCAAGGCCAAACAGTGAAATTAGTTTGTTAAAGATTAAAAAATTTTTGAACATAGTAATAATAACAATATTAAATAATTTATTAATTATTCCTCGCCTTCTGAAATGAATAAATTTAATTTGCAGCAATTAAGTAGTGCCGAAATAGATCGAATGTCTTTTTGTTTGACTTTCAGTTTGCTCTTTTAGATTATTTTAACGTTAATTTTCAATATTTCATTTTTAATGCGTTACGCATTCGTCCAAAATCTTAACAAAACTTTTAATCTCTAAATGCGGGCTTTTTTAATTGAAAGTTCTATGTTTGATCTCTTCATTACTTCAATAAAATCAACATTTATAGCACTTGCTAAAAAACGAATTTCAAAGAGTTAATAGAAGTAACCAATAGAAAAAGATAGTCACAGCTCTACTGACAAACATTGGGAGCATTTCAGAGACTTAGCCGAAGGCTCTTTTAGAGCATATGAAATCCACTGCTTATTTTTTATAACATAGGAATTGTTTCACCAATTAATACTTTTATTTTAAATTATAATGTAATTTTAAATTATATAATTTATATCTTGGTGCATTCATAATATTTTTATAGCTTTGATTGGGATACTTTAAGTACCATTACTGAATTTATTTGGTGCATCTTGTTCTGGTCTTTACGGTGTCGATGTTAAATAGGCATCGTATAATTGAAAGGTATATTTCTCACTTTTTGTATTTTATCGTCGATATAAATAAGGCTGTGTCTATTCTTTTGAATAGTATTTAACTCGCTACTCATCATCATAGGTAATTATTTTTCTCCTTCCAAACCGAATTTTGAATTTCCCTTTCAAAAAAAATTAATTTTTTCTCAACTAATGAATTATTAGAGTCACCAGTATTAAATTTCGATAGTGATTTTCATGCCTGTATTTTAGGGTTTTAAAGTAGCGATCCTTAATAGTAAGCGGGAAGAGATATTGAAATTAATGTGACAGAAATCTCTTTTGAAAGTCGCCCATCACATCGGTCATGTCTGTACATGCTCAAGGCTGCAGATTAGAATATTTACCTAAAAGCAATTATTTTATGTGATATTAATTTAATTTATATTTTTTCTAGATTTCAAGTAAATAACCTCTCCTTTAGATGTTTTCCTGGTGTGTTCGTCTCGCGTGTTTCAAAATCGAAAGTAGTTGAAGAGATTAAAAGTTTCGTGGACTCCTGCAACCGAGATGTCAACTTTTTAGGTAAGGAGAATTCATATGTACATTTTATCGACGGATTTCATTTTCAATAAGTGCATGTTTTCATTTTATTGGCTTTGATCATTTGCATATCGTTTATGTAATTGGAAAGATTTGGTGAATATTTCCTTAATTAGTTTCGATATAATAGGAGAGCTCTAGTGAATATAGAATATTACCGTTAGTACGGTAAAATAATTCAGTTACATTAATGAACTGCAATGTAACATTATGAGTACCACATGATGGTATTCATTGGAACTTCTTTGCAATTCGCGATATTAGAGTTTGTTTTAACCAGTGTTTAGATAATCAGGCGCGTTGATACTTTTCATTGCTTCCATATTGTAAAAGTCGCATGCAACATTTCTTTAAGTCCATCGATTTTATGACAGCATCATAAACACAATTATTTGTGTTTCTACATAAGTGCTCCATAGCATATAAAAATATATTTCGGATCTCTGCTATGCAACAATCGATAGGGCATTTCAGAACACTCGCTGATTCTCGACTTCCAATGATTTTAATAAAAGTAAATCGCTGTAACTTAGAAAGCAAAGATGCATTGACGGAATTTCGCGGAAGCCGCAGCAGTCGTTGACTTTTTGTTATTTATTTAGAATTAGAAATTGGATAATTGGTTATCGTATGCATTTGCATGCACTGCAGGCGTTGCCCGTGGGTTGTGATTTCGTTTCCACTGCCTCGGTACATAATAGTAAAACTAATAAAGATCGTTTTTTATTGTTTGCTACAATTAAAAATAATTTAGGAGGCAGCCCCAAAACATTGTAAATTACTCTTTCACACATACATTATTACATTTAAAAATTCTTTAATAACATCACTATATTAAAGAACAGAATTAGGTCACATTTTTAAGTACGAACAAGACTTAAACATTAGTAAACATCCCCCTATTACTCCACCTATTTATTCCCACATTTACATCAGATGTATTCTATAATTACTGCTCCTATATAATAACATTTTACATTGTTTCTTTTATAAGTCACTTGTCACTTCAGAAGTTTCTCAATCATATCACTTACATATTATAGATTTAACAATATCTAAAACAACACATCCGAAGACCCCTTTAATACGATACATTTTTATAATATCTTAAAGTATCAAAGTCCAAAATCTTGTTAAAAGACCTAGAGTGACCTTCACGTCAACAAATGCGCATTCCTACGTTCAAAATATACTTTCCTTAACTTCACTATGCAAACACATAATGTCATTTGAATTGGTCTAGTGTGATATGTTATGATGATGGACAAGAGGGAATATGCAAACATAGATAGGACACGTACATTCATTTATAAAATCCTTCCCGCAAAAAGCTCAAAGATTTTCATGTATGGAAGCTTAATATCCATTACGTTATTCATACTTTTTCAATAATTTACTGACATATTGGTTAACATCGATTTTTTATTTTTTACTTTTTATGAAATATTCCTTGTTGAAAGTAGTAAAACTAATGCTTTATGGTTTCTAAGTCACGGTATTGATTTTAAATAAATTTTCTTTTCAAATGATTCGGCTTTCAGTTAGTGGAACTTCATCTTAATTGTTATTTTATCTTATGTTTTTTCATCTTCGAGTTATTAAGACAATTTTTAGAAAACTGTACATCTTAATCAAGAAATAAATCAAATTATCAATTGACTTCGGATACAGTTCATCTAAAAGTGGAAATGTCATTCCGCGATTATTTTCAGAAAAGCAGAGATAAAACGGAAGGGTGTATGTTTGTGATACAATAAGGATTAAACGATAACTAATTGATATGATAGAAAAGTGCATATCTTTTAAGATTGAGATGAAGATTGAAAATTCATAGAGCTCACGATAGTTTACGAATGAAATTTCCTAAAAATATTACCAAATACTTCATAAATGCAATCCTATTAGTGATAAATTTTAAATTTATTCAAAGTTATTTTAAAGATAAAGTAACAAACATATACTTACTCTTTCTCTTTATCTCCATGGTCCCAAAAAAAGATGCGGAATTTCACGTATTTAAGATATGCTTCTTCAAATACCCATTGATGTTTTGCTTTCCCTTTCCGTTACTTTCGCTTTAAAGTTTTTCTAAGAAAATTGAGATTGTCTTCCACAAACAAATTCCAAAGAGCCGACCGATAACAGTCCTCAACGACCTTCAGATTTTTAGCGGTAGCATCCAAAATTCGTGACCGAATTTCTCCTACCTCCTAAAATAAAAACTCACTTTTATGATTTTAAAAATCATGATAATACTTGCATTGCTCGCTTCGTGGAAACAATGTTTTTCCTGGAGCAGATGGCTGGCGTTCATTTGTTTAATTACTTTTAAGTAAATTAGATAAATTTTTGGTTCACGTTGTTGGACTTGAAAGTGCGTCTTATTCTGTAAGTAAATCATTATCAAATATCTAAATTTATCGTTAAGAATTAGTTATTGAATTTTTTTAAGGGATACCTTCGTTTCATAATGAAGTGGTGGAATGTTCTTGGAAGTATTTCGTAACATAAGTGAGTAAAATTATTTGCAATATAAATAATTAAAAAGTTGAGGATGGACAATAGAAACAGACAGTTATAGAAAAGGCAATCAAGATAACGTAAAATATTATTTATCATTGTAAATTGCAAAAAATACAGAAGATATATGGCTAAGATGGCCCTAACTGGGTGGAACTTGGGGATAGTGATTTGTCGTATTTGCACATTACTACTCTAAAAGAAACATATAGAAAATTGTAATGATTCGTTTAAGCTCTGTATAAACATTCATTCATAGTTATACTTCAAAAGATTTTACCCATTAATACTCATTCCTTAATTACTTTCTACAGGGTAAGTGCTGAAGCTAAAGCTCCCAATGTACCCTCCCGATGTAACCTTGTAAGTATTAACAATCTTTACATATTACATCTAATTTAATTTAATCTTTACTTTGTTAATTTTGCAATTGCTTAATTGCAGCTTATTGTTCAGATAAATTTAATTTACCATAGATGATGAAACATTTTTACAATTTGAAATATTAGTTTATTATTAAAAATTTTTCATTCTGATAAATCATTAATAGTCAAATAATTTCACAAATTTTTCTTTAAATCGAATTAAATATGATTTTAAGTATTTCACCATGACAAGTAATTATTGCAGTAAGTCATGGAAATACATTCAAGTCAATGCTTTCTGAACTCAATAAAATAAATTCTAGTCAATTGCTGCCAATCCAAATATTGATTTCAGCTTTAAATGAAGTGTATCTTTATGTATTAACTACCTGCTCTGTAGGGGAAGAGGGAGTAATGCCTTACTCCTCTCAACCCTAGCCGAAAGGCCTACAGATGTAGGCATCTTTTCCAGGGCCCTTTCTTTCACCTTCTTCTGCTGGGGGGAGCTAACTTAGCCCTCTCTTCTCACCAGTTCGATCTTTCTGTCTATGAGGTCGGATCCCGCGGTTAACCAGCTAAGAGTGGTAAAGGAGAGATCCTTAGGCATGAGGATGAACCCCATTGCACGCCACTCTGATCTGGCCGGGTCCCCACGTTAGGGTGTTACGTATTCCCCCCAAATCCTCCCTCTCCCCCCCCCCCCTCATCAGCAGCGGAAGGAAAAACCATCAAGAACGTGGATGACTCCAGGAGTAGGTGTTGGTACTGGTTTACGAAACCAAGAGTAATAAAAGTGTAGGAAGATGATTAAATATAGAGGAAAGTAAGTGAAACATAACGCTTAGTATAAAGATAACATGCAGGAATAAATAAAGGTAATTGGAGTAGTATCTGATTGTTTGTCAGTACTACGTTTTAATAGTAAACTTGCTTACATCTACATCTACATTGATACCCTAGAAGCCGCCATTCGGCGTGTGGCAGGGGGTTTAAACACCAGTGGAATCTATACTACTTCCTTCTTCGGTTATTGTCGCATATTGTTCGCGGAAAGAATGAATTTTTAGAACGATTTGTCGTAGCATCTATTTCTCTTAACTTACGGTCATTATCGGATCGACCGAGGTAGCAGGGGAGTTACATGATACCGATTGTATATTCTGAAAATGAAGTTTCTATATATATTAAGACAGAATCGTGTCCGTCCGTCTGTCCTCAAAAAAGGGATGTAACACTTTTAGCAAAATCTGAGTCTAAATTCAATCTCCCGCAACGATTCTTAGTGCGCTGGAGGCGGACGGCCTGCATGCACAGGCGTGCATAAATTTAAATTTTTTGGTTGAGTTTAGAGGTGCAAAACGGGCGAAAAACTGAAAAAATCGGGAAAATGAGGGCAGTGGGAGACGTTTTCTTTTGGGATGACGAACTCCGCTTACCTATCGCTAGCGCGTATTTTAACATAGTTAAGTCTTTATCAGTTGATCTCACTGCTGAGGGTGAGTTCCCGACTTTGCGGGCTCTGACATTATCTACTTTTGCGAAATCTTTTCGGAGGAAATACCATTCAAGAGAGAAACGACAAAACCGAATACCTTTCGATGCTGCCCCATCAAACGTAAGGGAACTAACCTGCCTGCAGAGCAGGCAGTAGGCAACTGCTAGTCCCTGGATTTATTAAGCAGTCGCAGCCTAGCTTCCAATCTCCTTTCTTTCAAGGATTCCCAACCTACGTCTGAAAGCATATTCGTAACGCTTGCTTTTTTATCGTAACATTTCTTAACAAAACGAACCGCTTTACGCTGCACTTGGGGGTCCGATCAAGGTAAAATAACATCGCTCTCTCACCTTTTCATCGCATTTACCGACAATACGCTTTACAAAGTCAAGCCTTTTACTTGCTTTGCCGCAGATTTTTCGAATATGCGTTCTCCAATTTAAGTTAATAGTAATGTTGATCCCGAGATATTCAACTGAACTACTACTTTTTTGTTCATTCCATTAATTTTGTACTGGTGATTTGGAAGCAATTGTTTCCTTTCGAAGAAATTAACTACGGAGCATTTATCTACGTTAATATCTCATTCCAATTTTTTGTACCACCTTTGGATGAGTACTTAATCGTTTGAGAGAGATTTTCGTTCTTCCTCGTTTGTTATTTCCCTATATATAACCGAGTCATCTTCAAATATCCTCACATTGCTAACTATCTTGTCACTCAAGTCATTGATATGAATCAGGAAAAGAAGAGGTCCGATTACACTGCCTTGAGCTACGCCAGAGGTTACTTTGACTCTATTTGAGCTAACGCCATCCAGTACAACTTGTTGTTCTCTCTCGTAGAGAAAATCCTTAACCCAGTCTACTACTTTCTTGATAATTACCGCTAATTTTAGTTTTTAAATTAGTTTGTAGTGGGGGATTCTATCGAATGCTTTTTTGAAATCGAGGAAAATAGCGTCCACTGGCTTTTTACTCTCGGCAGGCTTTAAGGTACATCTACATCTACATTAATACCCTACAAGCCGCCTTTCGGCGTGTGGCAGGGGGTGTAAACACCAGTTGAATCTAAATTACTTCCTTATTCGGTTATTGTAACGTATTGTTCGCGGAAAGAATGAATCTCTAAAACGATTCGTCCTAGCATCTATTTCTCTTAACTTACGGTCATTATCGGATCCACCGACGTAGCAGGGGGGTTGCATGATACCGATTGTATCTTCCGAAAATGTACGTTCCCTGAATTTATTAAGCAATCGCAGCCTAGCTTCCAATCTTCTTTTTCGGGGTCTGACCAAGGTAAAATAACATCGATCTCTCACCTTTTTATCGCATTTACCGACAATACGCTTTAAAAAGCCGAGTCTTTTACTTGCTTTGCCGCAGATTTTTCGAATATGCGTGCTCCAATTTAAGTTATTACTAATGTTAATCCCGAGATATTTAACTGAATCTACTACTTTGATACTAATTCCATTAATTTTGTATGGGTGATTTGGACGCATTTTTTTTCTTTTCGAAGAAATTAACTACGGAGCATTTATTTATTTAAGATATCGTGCACAAATAGAGCAAGTTGGGTATTAAATGATCGGGACTTTCGAAAACCATGCTGGTTCGCGTCGAGGAATTCATTTCTATCTAAAAAACCCATGAGTGAGCTTACGACATTATGTTCCATTACCTTTCCGGATAGTGAAGTTAATGATATGGGTCTATAATTTCCTGGGTCCTCCTTTAATCCGCTTTTGTAAACAGGAGTCAAAATAAGTGTTCTACCTTTCGGTAGGTTCGTAACAATCAAAAACCCCTATTAATAGCCATCTCCTTCAAATCCTTATATTTAACCCCACCTCTTATGTAATCCAACATCTTCTGTCTCTGTCTTCCCTTCTGCCTTTTCCCCTGAATCCTACCCTCCATTACAACCTTTACCAATCCCTCTACCCTCAATATTTGACCCACCCATTTCTTCTGAGGATGCTGAATCACGTTAATTAAAGCCCTCTCCTCCCCAACCATCTCCAACACCTCCGTATTTGTATTCCTATCAACCCAACTAACGTTTTCCATTCTACGCCACACCAACATCTCGAAGGCCTCCAATCGCTTGACTTCTTCCTTTCTCATGGTCCACGTTTCGCACCCATAGATCAACTCACTCCAGACCAGGGATTTCACCAATCATTTCCTTTATCAAGACCTTTGGTCATTAATTCTCTTCGCTTCATAAAGGCTTCCTTCGCCAAGGCTATTCTTTTACGAACCTTATCTTTACATCTTCCGTCCCAAGAGAGAATACTTCCCAAATAAGAAAATTTATCTAACTGCTCTAGTTTTTTTCCGATCCACCCTAATAGTTAACTTAGCTTTCTTTCCTATAGTGAACCTCAAAACTTTAGTTTTACTTACGTTAATTTTCATACTAAACTCCCTTGCTTTATTGTTAAGAGCATTTACTAAAGTTTGCAAACACTTTACGGAATCACAGACAATAGTTTTATCGCCAGCATACCTTACAGACTTCACTACTTTCCCACCAACCTTTACTCCCTTGTCTATTTCTTCCCAGGCTTCTTGCACCAATTCCTCTGCATAAATATTAAAAAGCGTTGGTGATATAGGACACCCTTGTCTTACCCCCAACCCAATTCAGCCCAATGCGATTCCCCAGCAGCTATCCTTACGCAGGCTGTTTGATTCAGATACAAATTTTGAATTAAACGTTTATCTTTCTTGTCTAACCCATATTTCTTTAATATCCCTATCAGTTTTGGCCACTGGACTCTATCGAAAGCCTTTTCAAAATCTACAAAACATACACATAAGTCCCTCTTAAATTCCAGGCTTCGTTCCGCAAGTACTCTCATCACCCCAATTGCATCCCTCGTTCCTTTCCCTCTCTGAAAACTAAACTGGTCTTCTCCGATTAGCCCTTTAATATTTCCTTCAACCCGTATATTCAGAACCCTTAGAAGTACTTTTGCCGCGTGAGAGATTAGGCTAATTGTATGATAATCCCGACATTCTGTAGCCTTTTTAGTGGTTAGTTCCCTCCTCTACATGTTGTCTAAAACGATTTTTTGAACTCTTTGAAGCAGTTACTAAGTTTTTTGAAAGGAAAGATGATTTATTAAGAGTGCATTTATAGAAATGTAAAAGCGATATTGCTTATTTGACAGATTTATAAAACAAATTTAGGGAAACAAACTTTCAGCTGTAAAGGAATGATTTAAATCTGATCAAAGACAATTATCTCTGCGTTTGTGTTAAAACGTGCTTTGTACAAACAAAATTTGGCTAGAACACAATTTATCAGTTTCCAAATCTTTCTTCAATGGAAACTAATGATAACGACATTCTCGCTTACTGCCAGCATTTGGAAGCACTAAAAGAAGACTTTACAATTAGATTTGAGGATTTACTTAATATGGTCATTCCAGATTGAGTCATAGAACCATCCCCTAAATTAGAAATCAAGAATTATCACTGCAATTGTCAACAAATGAAGAGTTGAAATTTAAATTAAAAAATGGTTATCAAGAATTTTGGCTTCAACGCCAAATTACAATATTACATCCAGCCTTATGGGCTGCAGTAAAGAAATTTTAATTGCTTTTACGTCCTCGTATTTAGCAGAAAGAGGATTTAGCATGGCGACCAATCAATAAACTAAGAAAAGAAACAGGTTGTCAATAGTGGAACGCGGTGACTTAAAGTTATTAATGACAAAAATGGCACCAGATATTGATAAATTAGTTTCATCGCATCAAGCTCAGCTGTCTCAATAATATTGTATTAATTATTCATAACATATTTTAATCGTTCTGTAATCATTACTTCAATATTTCATTATCTTAAGAGTAAAGAAAATTAAAAATTTGTTCTGGCTTTTCAATATATAGCATGTACAATGTAGTTAACCTAAGGGGGGCGCTAACATATTATTGACTGAAAAAGTGGTCGCTGACTCAAAAAAAGGTTGGGAACCTATGGTCTTGCGTATGGCTCTGCAGTAATTTCCTAACTTTATTTATTTGAGGGAGAATTTTGCTTATAGTTTCTCAAAACAGAAAATATTATGTTAATAATTTAAGAATGGATTCAGTATTATTCCGATCTCCGTACGCTCATTTATAGAAATTAGAGCAATAAAACGAATCAAAATAGTTAGTTTAGTGGGGTAATCCTTGGGATTCCCAATATTTTTAATTGAGAATTTTCTTCACTGGCTAAAACGGTATTTTCCTGGATTACCTTCAATTCCTCAGAATTGAAGCATAATTTGATTAGTAAAAAAAACAACGTCAATCCCAAGTTCTAATACATTATAATCAATTTGATTATCTATATTAGAACATATGAAAAATCAGCTGATGCTCTGCCCGTTATTTGACGATTTGTATATTTAATTTGACGACATAGAATGGGTGCGTGCGCCAAATCGGTGGTTGCTTGCAGGTGCCGATGCTTGAGGGGGCGAGATAACGGCCTGAGGTGCCTCTCAGAGGGGGGCACCGTCCTTTCACAATCTTAGGAGAGGCAGTCGGAAAAACCCCATGACGGGAAAGCCTTACATATTGTGATTCCCAAATCCCTCAAAAACCAGACGATTTGGAAACAAAGTATGGAACAATGGCCCTTTACCTGTAGGCTCATTTACAACCCTTTTTGTACACCTTACAAGTGTTTTGCAGCTGTGGTTCTGAACAAACACATGCCGCCGATTTTCCCCAAGATATTCTCTTCATTCTAATAATACAAGATGTATGGATTTCCCCTCAATAAACCTCCAAAATTCCGAAGGTATGCATGTCTGTATGACCGTTAGTTCATTGCACCCCTTTAGTTCCCTCCAATTCCAGTCGCATTTTGTCAGGAATACTGGCCACTTGTATGCGAGCATTCATAGAAGAAGTGTCTAAGAGTTAGCAGCAACATCATATTTTACCATCGATTCATGTTTTGGGGACGCCAGGAAGATCCAAGTGGAACTATCGCCTGGAGCATCGCGTGGAATATCTATATCTGACATCATACAAGGTGAATAATTACATTTATGTAAACTTCCAGGTCTCTTTATACTTTATTTGCTTCTAAGTACATTGATTTTAGTGTCCATCTATTATGTTCTTCTTTCATTCCTGGATATCTTTTAAGCTCATTTCTTTTGCTAGATATCATTCGTCATCGCGAAGGTACAATGTACAGTAAACTTCCGTTTATCCAAATCGCGTTTATCTGAACAAACTTTTCCGAATGCACTTACCCCACCCCACTAATTCTGTAGTTTATTTTTTCATTCAAAAGAGTAGGTAATAAAATTAAAACTACTGTTTTTTTCCGCTGCCATATATGGCAGATTTTTCTGTAAGAACGCAAAATAAATGAGCTTTGTTATTCAGCATTTAAAAACTTTGAGTTTTCAATCATACATTGGCGCCTTTTTAACACGTCAACACAAATTTTTCAGTCAAAAACATGCAAGCTTATTCACAACCATATCAATAGCATTCTATGTACGCACGTTCTACGATCGTATTTCGCGGTATTGGCGCAATTCGGGGTGTTTCACGCGGGAATTCGGTTTTTCTGAAATTTTCTTTATACGAACCGGCCGCCGTCCCGATCATTTCGGATGGACGGGAGTTTACTGTGTTTTCATTTGTATACTTAAATATATTATTATGTAGAATAAGTCATAGTATGCCTTTATTAAGAAATGAGTATGGAATTGAATTTATTAAGGCAAAGTATAGCAAATTTGACCAACATGCAGAACTGTTCCGAATTCCTGTTAATGTAATGTGAAAGCAATTCTGTTAAATTTTGGCTTACTTTTTGTTACAATGCATTATTTGCGTAATTCTCTCATTTGAATTGCACTAGTTCATAAAAATAGACGGTGTATTCGTGGTAGTTAATGCAATATTGCAAAAAGAAAAGGTACTTACGATCATTCGTGTGGTGACCATAATTATCCTCTTTATGTCTTTGTAATAAATTTACATTTAGGAGTAATAGTTATTTGAGTTGTCACGAGGAGTTAAAATTAATCTCATATTTTCAACGATCCCTATATATCAACTAAATTTATTTTAAAATTTAATTTGAGATGAAATTTTAAGGATATTATCTTTAATCGTCCATTACCCCTTTGATATTTCCGTCACCCATCAGCAAATTTCTAGACTCGCTCCTACTTTTGATTTTTATTATTGCTCTAATTTCTATAAATGAGCGTATGAAAATTGGAATCATACTGAATCTATTCTTAAATTATTTACATAATATTTTCTGTTTTGAGAAACTATAAGCAAAATTCTCCTTCAAATAAATAAAGTTTATAAATTACTGCAGAGCCTAGACCATTGACCAAACTTTTCATTGTTGGTTACATAGAGAATAGTCCTTCAAATAATTACAATAAGTTTGAAATAGCTTTGGCATCCCACGCAGCACATAAGCGTTAGGGGAACGTTCGCTGGCCGTCCGGTAGACTCAGGTTCGCACCAGAGTGTTCCCGGAACGTTACTTGGCGAACGCTTGGCGCTTAATATCGAAGCGCTCTTCCACCCGAAGTGGCTGACATCTGGTGGTAATTTTCTGAACCATTCGAGAGGACATAGCGTGGTTCGCGTGGATCACCGAGGATTGCGTATTGTATGCATCAGATGCATATAATAGTTTTTAAATGAACATTCGGTGGATTTCAGCGGGAAGACGTAAACACTGTAGTATTTGTTATTTTTTTTCAAGATAGGTGCGGAATCGGTAATGCTCTTGATGGAACGGAAGACGAAGCATTATTCCAAGGTGACATCAGCGATCATGGCGGAAAGAACACGTATTCTTTCCACCATGACTAGCGATGACGGAAAAAGTAGTGATGACTATTTTCTTATTGTTGAAAATGAAACTTTTATTGAATTTGAAAGTGATTGAAATAAATATATCTTAGATCGCTTGACGTTCAATTATTGAAATGTATTATGTTCAAAATAGCTTGCCGTTTGTTAATTTTTTCTTAACACATATTAACTTAATTCGTATAGTTTAATTTTTTTACTTAAATTTAATGTATCGATGTTTATATAAATCGATAATTGCATTCCGCTAAAAAATTTTCGTATTCGTTCCCTGAGCATTCCCTGAACGTCGCGCACGTCCAGAGAAGGTTCCCATGGTTCGGCCTTTCTGACCACCAGCGAACGTTCCGGTGGTTAGTTACCGTAACGTCCAATAAGCTCAAACTAACGTTCAGGGAACGGTTCCAGAACGTCCATGTGCTGCATGGGATATTCCGATAAGATATTGAAGAATATTTAATCTTTTTCTATCAACATTGACAGATACATCGGAAGTTCATTTCTTTTAATATATCCGTGTAAAGATGATCCCTAACTTTTTGATAGTATCAGAATCCATATGAAACTTTACAAGTTGAGTTAAAATATGTCAAAACTTAGGGGAATCATTTCTCCCGGAGAGTCATTTTTCCGTGAATTAATTTACCGATTTTCGCAACTCCAAGTTCCTAAGGGGAAATGTGTGTTTATTTATTAAATAATGGGGGTTATGTTGAACGGGTGATGTCAGCAGATACCCCTTTAATTTATTGTAAATTCTTGTATTCTTCATATGGCATTTCCTACAATAATTTTCCTATTAATATTCTGACCTTTATTATTTTTTTAAGTATTTATAATATTCAGAAGGTACTCGCTTCTCACCAATATTGAAAGTTTATATCGACCTCAAGCTACTAATTTAGGAACTTTTTTAACGTTTTTATTTAAGAATTGCTTATCATGTTCAGTCAAAAATGAATATTAAGATAAAAGCAGAGGTTTTATGAGTTTATCTGGCTAGTTTAGTTTTACAAGCTGAGTTTATTACAGCTTTTTCTTCTCGTATTAAAATCTAAGAATTTACTTCAATTTTCTCGTATATATCCATATGATATAATTTCTTAAACGTTCATGCTACATAAACGGTATTTATTTCTTGATTATTTTAAAAATATAAATGTTAAGTGACTCCCACCCAGGTTAAGTGAGCCTCGCCCGGCGGGCAGGAAGCAATGTACAGTGACCGCCACCTAGGAGACGCTCACTGTACAGTGAACGCCACCTTAGGCGAGGCCAACTGTACAGTGGACCCCACCCGTTAAGTGAGCCTCGATTCCTACACCGGCGGCGGCTAGTTTTTCGAGGACCAGGATCGTTGCCACGTGCGTTCTAATTGCCTGGGAATTCGGTTGCTGGGGAAATGTTGTGGGTTTGGAAATTCCCGGGAAATCGGCGGGTAGCCGAGGTTCGGTATCCTTTTTGAGCAGTCGCGGAAAACATTTCAAAGAGAGTGTTCAACGAGAAAGGAGTCGGAGAAAGCATCAGTGTCCACGAGGGTACATACATACGAACATTGAAAAGGACAGGAGTCGGAGAGAGTGACGGTAGCTGCAAAAGCAGGCGTGTTATATCCTGTGCTGTACATTGCTGAAAAAGCAACACTTTCATTATTTTATTCTACTCTTAAGTCATCAGGTTCGTTATTTTTTATAATTTAGTAGTCATTTTTCTGAAAATTGCTAAAGATTGCAATAATAAACATTGAAATACTGAGTCCCTCTTTACCTCCATTCAATTTACTTACATTCTATTGCTTGGTGATTACAATACTGAGTGAGACAACTCATTTTCTGGATCTAAATCTGGTTAATACTCCACCTGACTCCTTAAATAGGAGGCTTGATTTAGCTTTTTGTAACAAATCCTCAATCACTTTGTCCACTAGCATTCCTTTTGTACTGGTTGATGTATATCATCCAGCTCTCAAGTTTATTGTTCCTCTTAATCATGAATTACATCTCGCTGAGAAATGTAACATTGGTTTTGATTTCTCAAAATAGATGATCCTTCTGCTAGTGCATTCCTTCAAAACATTAATTGGCCATCTATGTTGTGTAATATCCCAGTAAATGAAGCATTTTCAATGTTTAATGCATTTTATATAGTTCTATTGATATGTTTACAACCAAAGTACATTTTGGTTATTCTCACTATCCAAAATGGAATTCAAAAGAACTCAAATCACTTATTAAACGTAAGAAAACATTTTATTGTATTTATAAGACCACAGGTTGTGACATTGATTATACTCTTTAATCAAAGCATAGAGCAAAATGTAAGAAAATTTTAAAGGAATGCTACTGATTGTTTACGAATAATCTTGAGGTCTTATTAATCTTCTTAAGTTCTTATTGACGAAACTTTGTCTTTTGGTAACCATATTTTATACATCGTTTCTATGTCCCTTCCTATGCTAGGTTCCATTACAAGATTTACAAGAGAATTTAAAGATATCCAAATGTTAAGAATTTTATATATATCTTTAATACGTCCTATCTTAGAATATAACTCTATTGTTTGGAATTCCCATTATAATAATAATGTTAACTGTATTGAAAGGGTGCAGAATAATTTTTTAAGAATTGTTAACTATTATGCTGGGTTTCCCGCATATGATGTGAAATACACTGAAACAATGCAATTGCTACATTTATTTTCACTCTGTGTTAGACGACATCTTGCAGAGTTGATGTTCTTGCACAATTTATGCAACAACTTAATAAATTGTCCACCTTTGCTTAAATTGATACTTTTTAACTATACTTTTCTCTCCACCAGAAGTACTAAATGATTCTACATTAAATATACTGCAGAAGAAATTTTACATTCAATTCCCCAATAACTAGGATCCTTCACCTGTATAATTTTCTTATCGGTAATGTTGATATACACAGTGATTCCTTAGCTGTTTTTTAAAATAAGTGTACTGAACTTTTGTTTACTCTGTATAAATATATGTTAAAGTGCAATATTATCATTTGTATGTATTTTTTTAATTTTGTGCAATCTTAATTCATATTTTGGTGTACTCATCTCTATGTATGGATTTATTATTTTATTTATTTATTATTTTTATTTTCTTATTTTAAGTACTTAGTTTTTTTGTTTTTAGTGTTTAGTCATTTTGTGCAATCTTAATTCATTTTTTTGTATACCTATTTCTATACATTGATTTATTTTAACAACAAATGATTTGTATGTTATGAGCAATTGGGCATATGTCTGTAATAAATATTATTATTATTATAAATGTCCCAAGGTTTGCGGTGCAGATGCTATAATTTGAGCTAAACAGATACTTCTCATAACCAGATATTGTAAAGAATATAAAACTTTCAAGAATGGGCTGGTCCTGGTAAATAAAAGGATTGGATATGACCAAATTCTAACAAGGTTAACCATTGGAAAACCAGATGATACCAGAAGTTAGGGGCAACCTAAAAAAATGGATATATTGCATAAACATTGATATGATTGTGATTGAAGTGAGGAACTGGAGGGAGGTTGCATAAAGAAGAGAGAAATGGAATTCTGCAGAAGGCCCAAGACACACACCTGGTTGTAGCACCATAGAAGAAGAAGAGTCAGGACAGATTTTTGGCTGAGAGGGGTTAAGTAGCTTTGTTTTTTCTTCAAATAGCTTTTATATTTTTAAGTCGCAGTCTACCTAATATGTGTAAAGAAGTCAGTTACTGGGGTAAGTTTATGAGCTGCAGTAAATGTGTTACTCAAACTACATTCTAGAACTGACTAATGAATCTCACTACTAAAGAAGAGAGCAAGAGTGAAGAAATTTTCAGCTGAAAAAATTAAACTGGGTTAATCAATCTATCCCCTGGTTCCAAATTTTTGGTTCATCCTCATCCTTTATCCTTAATTAATTTCTTTGTTACCACTCCATTCCCTGTAATTCCCAATGATTTCTTTCATGATTATTTCCTCAACTTACTGAATTAAGTATCCCACCGATAACTATAAAGCCTCAAATATTACACTCCTGCCCCAAAGATAAGCTTCATAACTTTATGATAAGATACTCAACAATAAATTTCAAACCAATATGTTTTAAACTCATTTTTTTATATTTTCCTCCTTTGTTAAATCAATTCTTCAATTAAGTATGTGTTATATCTCCCATCTCAAGAAAATATCTGAAAGAATATAAATATAATTTCACCGACTATAGATTTTTCTCTGTGGTGGCCACTAGAGGGCTGTATGGGCCAAAACTTTCAGCCCAAGCCCAGCCCGTTCATCGTTGAGTCAGAGCCCAGCCCAGCCCGTTCATCGTTGAGTCAGAGCCCATCCCGGCCCAAACGTTGAGACTAATTTTCATTCTCAAGCCCAACCCAAACCCAAACTTTCCGTAAATCCTCCTGCAATAAATTGTTGTGAATTGTGAACAAATACATTTTTTTTAACCCTTCACGAAAACCGAGCATTGACAGTTCAAATCACACTGCACACTGACAAGTTCAAATAAATCTGTCACTTAGTTAACGTTGAATATGAAATAATTCTAAGACATATACCAACAAGATTAATTATTTATATCTCTGCAAAATGTAAAATATATATCTGAAGTTATAGTCCAATTAAATACAGCAGTTAAACTGATTTTAGAGTTCTGATAGTGTATTTAGGATGTCCACAGCAAATATGATTAAAAAGTAAAATTCAAAATAAAAATGAAGATGTAGTTTCCCTTGGTTCTTAACAGGTCTATAATTGTACTGTAATTCTTGACAGTTTTTTAACTAAACTAAATTCCTCACAATTGTAGTGCGTCTTTGACGCCAAAGCTAACTTTTCCATAAGTCAAGGCTAATGCTAGAGGATGGTTATCTGCACCACACATATAGCTAAAGATGTCCAATAAACAAAAATAATAAATTACACACAAAATCAATAAAAAAATTAAATATATACATGCAATCAAATTAGCCTAACAAAACACACATTACGCAATTGCTACAATCAGTATACACATATGACTTAAAAGATGCATGAGAGAATCTAAGGAATCTGAAATACTTTTAGAACCGCCCATGGTGGCAGTTTGGTTAGCATTCTAGCTATGCTATCACTCTGACCATAGGGTTGAAATCCCAGCTGATCGGACTTTTCTGATCATGGAATGGCTGTGTGTGTTCATTGCTGGTGCCTTGGTGAGGTACCTCCTGACAAGTTCAGGAGAGCTTATGAGGACTTCACCAGACAGCAGCTTGGCAGAAAAAAAGAATATGATAGGATTGTCTTATGAGAATAATTGAAAAATAAACTATGTATGTCATGACAATGTATGTGGAAAAGACTGAGAGAAGGATAAGTTTCCAATATCGAGCAATTTAACAAAATGCAGATGTTAATCAAATACAAAGAATCATTCATATTCAAAGTTTTTAGAGTGATCTCAGATTTTCATGATAATACCTATGTATCTCTTAGGTAAATCTTTGTCAATAAGACCTTAGAATTAACCTTTTATCACCAAACACTAACCATACCCAAGGTGACTACAGAGAGGTCATTCACCTCTCCTTAGTCACCTTGAAACATACCTTATCCAAGGTTTCAAATAAGATCCACGCTAGCTTCCACTAGAGCTGGCAAAATTTAGTTAAACATGGAAAAAAATAACATCTAAGACTATCACAGGAAGAATTTTTACTTATTAAGACTTAAGGTTAAGGCATAATAAATCTCCCTTTCAGGTTAAAGAGTTGATTTACAAAATGTAAAATGAATTATAGAATAAGCAGAAACAAAACAAAGAAAAATCACAAGAATTTGAACATTACAAGGCTGAGGAAAGTGGCATACTACACACAACTATGAGAGAGAAAAGTAACATTACAGTAAAAAATTAGACAAAGAAAACCTTTGGAAATTGGCCTATATTTCAAATTAATTTTATTTGTTAATGAATGAAATCAAACAAAAACAAAAGAGATGCTCAACTGATTTTATGATAGCTTATTTGCTCTCAACTGCTACAAAATTGTTTACCTTCAGTTTTAATCTAAAAAACCTCCTCAATCTTCAAGTCCTCTCATCAGAATGAATGATTTCAGTATATTATGCTGCCTTTCTGTTACTTATCTTGGCATCTAATTCTCTGAAAATGTACACTGAACTCTCCATATACATGCTGAGGCAAAGAAAGTCTTCACAGGCATTTTTATGTTGCGTAAACTTATTCCTATTGAATGCTGGAATCTCGAAAAATCTCTATAATGCAAAAATAGTTTATTACCTATCCTATACTACCATCCTCGGTTATTATTATGAATATCATGTAATAATAATATGATAAGTAACCTAAACTGATCTATGAATAGGTTTAACTAGATCTATCTATGAATAGGTTTATCTGTCTATCTAGATAAAAATATAGATAGCTTGCACTGATATGTGTAACCCTACTTCGAACGATAAAGTTCAAATATTCTCTTTCCAATCATCATTTGATCATAATAGAGTATACGTATTCTAGTCTCCTAATTCAATCATTTAATCTATTTCGAAATAAATGTTTCATAGCTTACATGAATTTAAAGTTCCGCATGTTGTGTACTAATATCGAAATTTAGATACATTCTTTTTAAATCGCCCTCACAACGTCACAGGTCCGCTTACAGCCATCTGAAGGGGACATCTGTTTAACCGGACGCTGCCGAACACAGAAATGGAAATGATAAATCATTAACTGGTACTCACAGCCTAAGAATTGGTAGTGATCTTGAATGAAAATGAGTAACAAAATGAAGAAAGCAAGAGAATAACAAAAACCATGAACGACCAAGATTTTACACGATACACTTTCTATTAGTAATATATTGGGAAGAAGATAAACAATATTTGATGAATCAAAATCTATTTCAACATGAACGTTCCTCGATCGCTTACTCAACATATTCCTTTAATAACATCTGAAGAGAACTATTTATGATTACGAGAGGGGGATGAGTAAGACAAATTCTCTCGTATTTATTAAAAAATCCAGAGGAAACAGCACCTTAAACATATGTAGGGAGCTTATTAAAAGTTATTCATGGCGTTTGATATGAAAAAAGTGCACTTGAGAACGAACATCGTAAATACCAATTGCGCGTGAAGCGCGTCTTTAAACCTAAGATCCGTTTCTACACAACTGTTTGACTCCCAAAGGACTATAAATTTACAACTTTAATCCAACATTAATAGTTGAGAATTTGTATAAGTTGAAATTAAGAAGAGCAATTTTTAAAGTCAATGGATATAATTTAATAATAATAACTAGATAGCTATTTATAATCAATATGAAGTTATGTTACATACATTGGCAAAGGAATTCCATTCGCTCCAATTTATTTTACATATAATATCTCTATGGTGTAATTTTTTAAATTTATATTAGTCTAAGTCATAGTTACCCTAACCTTTTTTCCTCATGGAACCCCTGGCGATTTTTAAATTTTCAGTGGACCTTTCTGCCAGCCTTATATTGAATTTTTCTATTCTTACGAACTTCAAATATGGGCACAATGCCGCTATCCGTGATAGGGACATTTGTTATCTTCTTAATGCAATTAATATTTAAATTTAATGCATAAAATATCCTATACTAGGATTCTACCCTCACTCTCGTGCCTCACTCCATCCACTATCAACCCTTTCCGGGTTCATGTTTTGAATTTGGATCCTGAAATCTTGATCTTGATTAAACAACCCTATCATTTTAAAATTAAATTACCCTATTATTATTTTAAAATTAACTTACCGTGTCATTTTAGAAGTAACGGCGATAATATTAAATAAATGAGGGAAATCACGATTTCTGCGGCCGTAATCAACTGAACAAAGACTGGATCCTCCTTCCCCTCAGAATTCGAGGGAATATGGTGTATATTCTATTATAATGATATTTATTTAAAAAAAATTGTATCTCAACTACTTGGCTGGACCTTAAAGGTCTATAAAATATTTGACTTATCGTGACCAAATAGCACTCATTCCATTTCACCGCAACCAAGTTCCCTCAACCGAAAGGCCCCTTCGTGCCCTTATCTAGTTACGGACCTCGAATTAGCAAGCTCTCGTTACATTAGCCTACGAGAAGCTGCTTGTTTTCTCTTCCCTCAGCCATGTTGATAGAACATAAGTGCTGCAGAGAGAGAAGTGCAATGATTCCGGCAAATATTACGAAAAGCGAGACGGCTCAAGAAAGTGCTATAGTATGGATAGATTGTAAGGGAAAAGACAACGGAAGAAGTTGTTATGTCTATGTCTATGTAAGAACCCTGCAAGCCGCCTTTCGGCGTGTGGCAGGGGGTGCAAGCACCTTGACTCTATTTTCCTAAACGGTTGCTTTCGCGTATACTTCGCGGAAAAAATGAATTTTTGAAACGATTCGTTTTAGCATCTATTTCCCTAATCTTTCGGGCACTATCAGAACGGCCCATATAACAGGGGGGTCGCATTATATCGGTTACATCATCTGAAAACGTAATTTCTCTGAACTTATTTAATAAATTTATCCTTTGAATTTTTCTTCTATCTTCTAATGATTCCCATCCCGCGTCCTGTAACATCTGAGTGACACTCGCTGTTTTATCGTAGCAATTCTTTACAAATCGTATCGCCTTTCGTTGTACTTTTTCTAAATCCCGAATATGACATTTCTCGGCGGGGTCCCATACACTACATGCATACTCAAGGTGAGGCCTAACTAACGCTAAGTAACATCGCTCGCGAACCTTTTCTTCGCTCCTACCGACTATTCTTTTAACGAAGCCGAGTTTCTTAAGTGCTTTTCCACATATATTTCGGATGTGGGCACTCCATGATATATTATTCGTGAGAGTTACTCCATGATACTTTACCGATTCTACTGTCACTAGGTTTACCCCTCGGAGACTATAAGAATAATCATTTATTATAGATTTACTTTCGAAGAAGTTAACTACCGAACACTTTTCTACATTAAGCTCTAATTGCCAATCATCGCACCAATTAATAATTCTATCTAAGTCGTTCGAAAGGGTTAATCTATCCTCTGAACTGTCTATTTCCCTGTAAATGACTGTGTCGTCTGCGAATATCCTAACATTGCTTTCAATGTGATAGCTGAGGTCGTTGATGTATACTAAAAATAACAACAGTCCAATTACACTGCCCTGAGGGACGCCCGAGGTCACCTTAACCAAGTTGGAACTAATACCATCGAGTACTACTCGTTGCTCTCTATCGGTGAGAAAGTCTTTTATCCAGTTAATAACTTGTGCATTGATACCCGCAACTTCTAATTTGTACAGCAATTTATGATGAGGTACCTTATCGAAAGCCTTCCGAAAATCTAAAAATATCGCATCGACTTGCTTATGTTTTTCAGCAGAGTTTAGAACATCGTGTACTAATAAAGCCAGCTGAGACTCGCAAGAACGAGTCTTACGAAAACCGTTTGATTCCTAATTATGAAATTGGACGTCTCAAGAAAACCCATTTAAAAGCTAGTTATTATATGTTCCATAATTTTACCGCTCAGTGATGTTAAAGATATAGGCCTGTAATTAGCTGGATCGTCCTTAGAGCCACTTTTAAACATTGGCGTGACATTCGCAATTTTCCAATCTTTCGGGACCTTTCCTTCGCTCATACTCTTGTCAAATATAACTTTAAAAAAAGGTGCTACGCTCTCCGCAACTTCCTTGAACACTCGAACCGGTATGTCTTCAGGACCCGGAGCTTTATTCGGTTTAATCTGTTGCAATAGTTTAATGATGCCGTCTTCTCTGAAGGTGATTTTCGACATTGATTCAGGTTTATCAACATTCGGGAGAGTATTTGATGTATCGTCAGACGTGAAAACGCTTCGAAAAAAATCATTCAAGATATTAGATTTGCCTTTAGCATCGTTTACTATAGTACCGCAAGTATCCTTTAATGAACCAACAGTTTGCTCTTTATCTTGGACCTCACGAACGTACGACCAAAACGCTTTTGGGTCCTCTTCCAAGTGTTCGCATAAAATCTTCTTTTTATATTGACGGAGGGCATCTCGCATAATTTGTTTAGTTTCCGACTTTGCTTCCTTATGTTCGCTCTCTACTCGATCTATGTTGATACTATTCGGTTGCCTCGCAGCGGCTTTTAATTTGGAATGCAAACGCCTCTGTTTCTTTAGTGCTCTCCTAGTCTCCTTATTATACCATCTAGGTTCATTAATTTGATTTGAAAGGTTTGAGGGTACGAATTGTTAGATGGAATACCGGGAGCAATGAAAAACCTGTGAATAAAAGAAAGTGCATACAAAAGGACACATGAATCTACCGAAAGGTTGAACATGAGTCATATTTCTTAATTAACTTTATCATGTTAAAATCTTAAAGGAATCTATTAAAGGTTTTCACCGCCAGAAGACGATACAATTTAATATAAATGCCAATGGAAACCTATTTGTTCATTATGAGGGAAGGTAGCTGGAGTGGAAATTTAGAGAAGAGGAAAAATACGCCACGAACAGCTGCTTGCTCATTTTTTAACGAATAACTACTGTAGAAATTCACACTGGCGTAAATTATATCCTCTTGTAAGGTAATCACGATAGAACTTCCTTATCAATAATCCCTC
Organism: Sympetrum striolatum; assembly: GCA_947579665.1. NCBI lineage: Eukaryota > Metazoa > Arthropoda > Insecta > Odonata > Libellulidae > Sympetrum > Sympetrum striolatum. Next base: position 68,586,546 of record OX388352.1, read on the forward strand.
TTCGCATTAGAATTGGTTTTATTTGCCCTTTATTGAATCCTCCAAAGGTCGTGACGTTCCACCACGTTAAAATATTTATTTTTACAAGTAAAAATAAAATTAAAAAGTTACTATTACACATCCACCAAAACGCTAAAAAACAACGACCGGTTTCGGCACGTTCGGCCATCATCATGTACTGAACAGGATACACACGGCTATATATAAGTAAGTTAATGTAGGGGGGAAGGTATTGAAAGTGGGGTTGTAGAACGGCAAGGGAGGGTGCATAAGAGGAGGGGAGAATAAGTATTTGGAATGTAGTCGTTAGTGAGTGTTTTGCCAGATAAACGGTGAATCAGAATCTGCCACATCTCATGGAATGTCATCTTATGTCCTTTCTGCTAGTTGTGAAGAATAGTGGGTTGAAATGAGGATGAGTGTTTACTTGTAAGGAGGTGTTTTGCGAAATGAGAGTTAAATGACTTATTTTCAAAAGCCCTTTTGTGCTCATTAGCACGCACAGAAAAACTACGACAAGTTTGACCAATGTAAATTCCACCGCAATCATCACATGTTAACTTATATATACCAGAATGTCTAAGGGGCTCAAATTTATCCTTTTGATTGTTTAAGAAATAACGGAGGTTTTTAGGGTTGTAAAAAGCGGGTCGGACATATTCTTTGGGAAATAAATTGGCTATTTTTAAGGAAAAGTTATCAACAAAATTGAGCCTACACCACTTCGGGTGGTCTATTGCGGAAGGTGTAGCGGATGAAAAAATATTTCCGATACATATTTTCCTCAGTTTCTTCTGAAGGAGCCTTTCAATTAAATCTATTTGATAGCCATTGGCGACAACGATTTGCTTGATTATTTGTAGCTCTCTCTGAAAATTTTCAGGGGACATAGGAATGTGTGTTAGTCTGTGAATTAGGGATCGGAAAGAAGATAATTTCTGAGAGGGATGATGGTTAGAAATAGCTGGAATGGTATGATCAGTGTAGGAAGGTTTACGATAAATGGAGAAAGAAACTTGACTATTGAAATGATGGAGTGAAAGATCCAGGTAATTGAGTTTGTTATCATTTTCCAATTCAACTGAAAATTTAACCGATGGGTGAAGAGAATTAAGAAAATTATGAAACAAGGACAACTGACGTTCACTCCCAATCCAAATACAAAAAACGTCGTCAACGTACCGAAACCATCGAAACACATATTTTAAAAATTTACACGAGGAGTTAAAAAGGTTTTTTTCAAATTCGTCCAGTAAAATATCAGCTAAAATAGGAGACAAAGGTGAGCCCATAGATAATCCATCCTTCTGACAGTAAAACTTATTGTTAAACAAAAAATAATTTTGGTCCGTACATACACTGATTAGAGAGATAAGATCATTCACCGCAACACTGTCCATTTGCGATTGGGAAAGGCGGTCTTTGAGCACTGATAACACTTCCGGAACAGGCACATTAGTAAACAAATTGGCAACATCAAAAGAAACGAACTTTGAATTAGGGGGAATTTGCACATCTTTCAGTTTCTTCGTTAATTCTATGGAGTTACGAATTCCAAACTTCGCTGTAAATACGTTGGAGTTTTTTAAAATTAAGTTCAGCTTTCGTGCTAATCTGTACGCAGGGGAAGATACACACGACACAACAGGTCTAATGGGGATATGTTCCTTATAATTTCGGTAATCCATAAAGTCTGGGGGGTAATGGATTCATCACTGTTAGGCGAAATTTAGCACTATTTTCAAACATATTGGAAGTGGCGATGACTTCTTTAATTTTCTTCTGGTGGCAAGAAGTAGGGTCACTCGGGAGTGGAACTATGTTATTTGCGGTAATAAAATCGAGGCACTTGGAGATGTAGACATCCTTATCAAGAACTACAATACAGCTACCTTAGTCCGCTTTGGAAAGGATGAGGTTCTCAGTAGACAAAGTTTCCCGGATTTCGTTAATAACCTTACGTTAAATACCTTCCACCACGTGTTTGTGAATCACCAGACTCTTCACTACCTCACCCCAACCCACCCCTCACTTTCCAACTAGAACCACCCTCTCGAGCAAAAAGGTAATTTCTTATCGCAAAGCCTGAGCTGCGTTTGTCTCTGTGCAAGCGTTGGAGTTCCCCTAAACGAGCGGAGATAGACATTCAAATGTCAAGCAGAAGGCATTCCCTTTCTCATACACAAATTGAATAGAGATTACCGACGACGATTAATTATTATAAGCATATCAGAATATGTTGAAAATTTTCTATGCTCATTCATTTTTTCTTTTATTCCACAACTTCATCCTTTATAGGGCATTGGTTCCTATAGGGACCATTTATTTCCCGGCTATATTTGAGGCGAATTTCTATACAGACTAGTTACTTTAATTAGGGGCCCTCTCTTTACTCAGCGTTCCTTATTGGAAATAAACCTTTTTTGTCCTTATTTTCACCGTAAAACTGAGAAAACACAATAAGACTCAATGGGACCACTTCTCCTCTCGATACGTCCGGTTTTTTTTAGCTCCCGCGACTCCTCGTTCAATATTTTCAATGAAATTATAACCATCGAATACCAGAGGATTCCAGAAAGCTATGTTACCAACCTTCATTCATCATACTTTAAGTGAGGCTCTCCGTCGTCGAAGTTCATTTGGTTGAAATAAGGTTATTCGATCGGATATCGAGTGCAAGAATGGAAATATTGCTCTTACGTCTATCAGTGAGTGACAAGGAAAAAATATAACAAAAGAAAATGAAAATAATATTACAGAATTACTCGCAAACAGCGGGTTATTTTCTACCGATTTGGCCGGCGCGGGTGTGAAATGCGTGGTTGCCTATAATCAGATTATCGATTTTCAATTAATTATTGCAAAAAAACTAAGGCCCATTCAGACGAACGGCAATACAGATTTTCATCACTCTACTTCCTGCATCACCACAAAAAGTTTCATCAAAATCCCCGGACAAAAGTGAGAGTCTCCCCTTGTTAGTTTGTTGAAAATTATAATTATTATTTCCTACCGTTGTTCGTTTCTGGACTTGCAATGGGCTAATTCGTTCCGGATCTATCCAGCAATCGAACTGAAGGCTGGGTATTTTGTTAAATGCCTTAATTTAGCTATTTGTTTTAGAATTTTGTTTACATGCAAGTTGCGGAGTACAGGAAGAATTATTTATTTCACAGTGTTGTATGAACACACTGGCTTCCATCTGCGACGAAGGCTTATATTACGAAGGGTTCACTTCACTTAGGTTCGAGGCCTAGGATTAATTTCCCAACCCCCGACAATTCTTATCCCTTTACGCACTCCACACTCCCGTCAAGCCCCAATATTTTCAGGAGCGTTATGCCAAATCTTTTGGAACGTGTCTTAATTCAAATCCTCTAAAGGAGAAAGTACAGTTCTAAATAGATGTCATTGTGATGACCCGCGTGCGTTCCGAGCGGTTTCTGCACAGAAACGGTGGTGTGGGCTGGGGATCCCAAATGGACGGCGCCGGTATAGGAGTCGAGGATCACTTAACGGGTGGGAGTCACTGTAGAGTGACTCTCACCGGAAGGCGGCGTTCACTTGACAAGTGTGACCTGCCCGGGTGGGGTTCACTTTACTCAGGCGGCTATCACTTAACGCATGGTTTTCTTCACATTTTTGCTGTTTTTTGCCTTAGAATTTGCAAAAATTTCTTTCTAAGTATCAGACATTAGTTAGTTTTAAAGGAATTCTAAATTATTATATAATATCTTATTAGTAAACAAAGTTGTGAATTTTAAGTAAATGAAAAAAACTATTTAGTATCGGTCTTTCCATTATAGTTACTTGAGTTTTGAGTTGAATAAAACTTAATTTAGAAATTCCACAGAAAAACGAGTTCAACCAAATTTTAGCTTGATATATCTCACGTGTAAAAATGTAATAGAAAATATTTTGTTCTGATCTTTTTGGTACTTAATCACAGTTAGAAAAAAATAAGTTCCCATTATTTCGTGCTCTCAAACGGAGCGCCCAATTTGAAAAAACTTTGCTTCAAAATATGTTAATTTGATCTACACAAAATTTTAACACAATATTGCCGTTTACATATTAAATCAGAATTAAAAATTTCAAAATATTTCCTTCCCACAATAGAAATTGTTACCTATTATGTAAAACAACTTTTCCTGAGTAAAGAAAGTAGATTCAAATGCAAACTTGGTTTCGTTACCAATCTCTTGGTAGGATATTTCATTATATATAGCATACGTTAACTTTGACTTAATTTATCTTATACAGATTTTAAATACATTGGCAGGAAATGCTGAGGCAAAAATGCTTTTACCGCCAACGTTTTGACGTAACCACCCGTTATTTAAAATTCTGTATAAAATATCCTCGCAAAAATTTGCATAATATTTCCCCAAACCCTTATCTCTTTCTCTTTGTGGAGGTGTAGATGGGATTTTATACTCGTTCTATTTCTATTTTAATTAATTTTATTGAATTGTCGATAAAATCTTCAAAAATTCTTAACTGAGGGTTTTTTTCTGGTTACCCGTACCACCGAAATTGAAGACGAAATTGTCGGAGACAATCCACATCGATTAGAATAACCTGGAAGAACAGGGGTTAATAAAAAGGCTAGAAAACCCAGAGGATAGGGTTTCATTCGAAAGAGAAGGGGACTTACTTGATACGAAGAAGATGATATGAAACCTGGCGAAACTCAACCTTCAACGGAAACGGAAAAATTTGGTCATTGGTCTAGCGCAGTGGTTCCCAACGGGGGTTCAACCGCCCCCCGGTGGGCGCTGAGAAGTCTGAGGGGGGCGTTCAGTGCCCAAGTCATATTGAGGGGGCGTTGAGGTCCAACCGCCGCCCCCTTGAGCAGTTGGCGTATTTAATGGTCACTAACGGCATTACTGGCATCTTTGATTCGATTCTTCAACTTTTAAGCCTGGTTCTAATAAGCAGTTCATTTTAGAACTCTCTTTTAAAATTCTGCATTAAGTTTATTTGGCAAAAGGAAACTAAAACTCCACCCGATTAAAAAACACTTATATCCCCGAGAGATTGTTTTAAATCATCTCTCTACTTTGGGATATACATAGTAGTTCCAAGGATTTTTTCTGTTTATGATATGACCCTATCAAAAACTTTTTTAAACTTTTATTGTATTTCTTCATCGGCCTCCTTCCACATACACATAATGACGTTGTAAATTTATTTTCGTTCTTGGCTGTAAAGCGCTTTCAGATTCCCAATTTAAGCCTGGTCATTCATCGCCCGTCGCGTCGTCTTTGTAGTATTGATACCTGATAGTTTCGGAATTTCCTCAGTGCAAGTGCAATTTGGCGCAATAATTGTTATCAGATAGGTAAGAATGTATTTATTATTATCATTTTTAATCAAATTAAAATAGCATACATCATAGCTTTTAGCATACATGAAATTTTATTTTAATAAAAGCGACGTGTTTTGGACATAGACATCTCTGTCAGCAGGCATGTAAAAGTAGAAAGAAAAGGAAGAAAATATATCTTTTGTCACTAAATTTACAAATTATAAGTGCATCGGTCGCATAATCAAATAGCAGTATTTTGAAATATTACCACTGATTGTGAGAAAAAATATTTCTCAAACTGGGACTCGGACTCAATTTTATTCATCATTGTTTTAATTTAAAAGTCTTCCAAATATCAATGAACTATATCGAATTTGGTTAACACTGATACAGTGTGATAACATCATCGGCTTTTACTCGTAGTTTGGTTAATGAAGTTTGACAATGATTGAAACAGAGAATAGAAAATAATAATTACAAAACTTTTTATGATTTCTGCTCTAACGCGCCCAATCATCACTAAAGTGCAATCCATTATAATTGACAAGAAGTTACTCGAGGTATTCATTTAAAAACAGTTCCCATTCATGAAATATCAACTTTCTTACATTATCAGTGAGAAAAATTATAGCTTTACAGATTATCGAGCATAAGTTCTCGTTATCTTACAATACCGCTCCTCCAACTTAACGGATAGATATGTTTGTGTTTACAGGCCTCTCTGAATAGTGAAATTGCTAATTCTTTTAGTGAACTTTCGTGCAGATATTATTAAATGTCCAATTATTACGGCACAAATTACTGAAACCAAACCCAAAGTACCACAAAGGAGTGAACTATCCTGTCTTGCGGTCCCTACTTGTGGTATTCAACTTTAGTTAGAAAAAAATTAATTACCATTTACCATGAAACATTAGAAAAACTATCAATTGAATTAATTTATGCCTATAATTAAAAATATAAAATAATCAGGTAGCTTGAAGCAATGAAAATACGATACGTTCAAGAATGATAGGGTTAGAAAATAGAATGCGGAATTAGACATTACGAGCTCAGATTAGCTAGGAACGCTTACCTGATCGCTCAGGAATTTGACAGCATCCCAGTCTCATGGTTTTCATTTCTGCACACCATATAGCGAGTCGGTGTTTACCTTGCTCAGATTATTAGTCGGTGTTTTCCTCGAGTAGATAGATTCTATGCACTTATGAGAACAGTTCACACGTAGTCTACGCGCGTAAGCCCTTAGCTCCACCTGAAACGCGTCAATAGAAAAGCTTCTGGCAACTAAGGAAGCGTGCCGTACTCGTGCCAGTTCTCGGTCCCTTCGTTATGGTAAGTAAACACCTCCGTGTTTAAAGATGGCGTTAACAACGTGGATGGTACCGTAAAGAGCATGAATAAGACTGATTGGTAACATTGACTGTACGGCAGTTCTTCATGATATGTAGTCAATCTTAAGCCCGAGAAAACCAGAGGAAAAAGGATGTCAAGGTAGCTAGCTTAACTGATTAAACTACTTGGCACGATATCGGGGGGTCCGGGTTCGTGTCCCAGTCTAGACGAATGATATTTCTTTTGTGGTATTCTTTCAAAATAAGCTGTAATGGTAAAATTTCCGCTATTTTGCGGTTCATTTAATTTTTCAAAATTGTTGGAAAATTAATTATTCACCTTGCTTTGATTTTTAAATAAGTAAATAAAGAAATTTTTATCTCCGAAACACATTTTCTTATAATTACAATAATTCCATACATATCTATCTCGTAATAATCATATTATTGTGTTATATCCACATATAGATCCATGTCGGAACCAAAGAAAAAATGTAGACAATACAATGTCGATTATTTAAAATATGGTTTCATTCAATCAACAACAAACAAGACATTACCAATGTGCCTAATTTACCGCAAGGTGTTTTCCAATGAAGCTATGAAACCTTCGCGATTAGAAGAGCACTTAAGGAAAATACATCCTGAGAAAAATATATCTCACTTTCAAATGGTCAGCGATCAACATTCGAGATGTCCTACTTTGGGTGATATGTTTTCGGCCGCATCAAAAGAAGAAAATGATGGATTAAGTGCGTCATATAATATTTCCTTACTCAATGCTAAATCGGGAAAACCACACAGAATTGGCGAAGAATTGATAATTCCAGCTTTGAGTGAAGTTCTGCATAAGCCACCTTCTGATATAATTAAAAAATTCAGTTGAGTAATAATACAGTGCAGGGGCGAATAGATGAAATGTCCGAGGATGTGGAGAGTTCTCTAGCTGATTTTTTGAAGACTACCGAGTTTTCATTACAGCTTGATGAATTTACTTTGCCAAAATACGAGTCTTTACTTCTGGTGTACGTTCGCTTCAAAAAAGATGAAAGCATTTGTCAAGAATTATTATTCGCAAGAGCGTTAGAAACAGACACTAAAGGAAAATCTGTTTTTGACGTTTTAGAATACAACTTTGTAGAAAAAGGAATTCCTCTGAATAATATCTTATCTGCTGCTACCGATAGTGCTCCGTTAATGGTTGAACGTCACCGTGGTTTTATTTCACATTTGAAAAGAGCGGTACCAAATGTAGTCGCCGTGCATTGTATAATTCATCGACAACATTTGGTAGCAAACCATCTTAGTGATCGTCTTCACTTATTATTAAGTATTAATAGTATTAAGAGCGCATTTATTGAAATGTAAAAGCGATATTGCTTATTTGACGGATTTATAAAACAAATTTAGTGAAACAAACTTTCAGCTGTAAAGGAATGATTTAAATCTGATCAAAGATAATTATCTCTGCGTTTGTGTTAAAACGTGCTTTGTACAAACAAAATTTGGCTAGAACACAATTTATCAGTTTCCAAATCTTTTTTCAATGGAAACTAATGATAACGACATTCTCGCTTACTGCCAGCATTTGGAAGCATTAAAAGAAGACTTTACAATTAGATTCGAGGATTTACTTAATATGGTCATTCCAGATTGAGTCATAGAACCATCCCCGAAATTAGAAATCAAGAATTATCACTGCAATTGTCAACAAATGAAGAGTTGAAATTTAAATTAAAAAATCTGATGTGGCCAGCACATGACTTTCTCCATATATAAGATGTAAATATTTATCTACGACAGTAATTTCGAACTCAATATTCCATCTAAACTTGGAAGAAGAGTGATTAATTTATACATTATCATCTTTGACGTCAAAAAAATTATAAATAATGTTTTTCTGGACATGATCGATGAAAAACGATGAAATTGGCCTTTCGCCCATAGAGCCCAGAGCGCCCACAAAGTACATAATCAGCAACTTCCGGTTTATCAGTATTTCATGAATAACTCCTACACAATCAGTGATACAAAAATATGTTTCAACCAAAAGTTATAGTAAATTTTATTTTCTAAAACTTTTATTAATAATAGTATATACCTAAATATCATATTTATGGAGATATTTTGAAAACCGGAAATGAGCTTTGAAGAATACAATTCGACTTCCGGTAAACTGATTTACTCCAAAAACTAATCAACTCTTAAGAAACTAAATAAAGTACTATATATGAAATTTGGTGTTGATATAATGCATCGTTTTTAAGTTAGAGCGCCCACAAAGTACATAACGGCTACTTCCGGTTTATCGGTATTTCACGAATAACTCCTAATCAACCGGTGATACAAAAATATGTTAAATACAAAAGTTATAGTAAATTACATAATCTAAAACTTTTATAAATAATACAATGCACGTATATATCATATTTATGGAGATATTTTGAAAACCGGAAATGAGCTATAATGAATAAAGCTCGACTTCCGGTCAACCGATTTACTCCAAAAACTAATCAACTCTGACAGCACAAACCACAGTACTATATACGAAGTTTGGTATTAATACGACCAATAGTTTTCACGATAGAGCGCCCACTAACACACACACACATACAGACACACACACACACACACACACACACACACACACACACACACACACATACACACAGACATCATTCCGAAAATGGTCAAAACGTGTTCTAGGGACCCCAAAACACGTATTTCCGTTGAAATCTCGAAGTCGAATTTTTTCATGAAAACAATACTTTCTCTATACTTCGTATATGGAGAAAGTAAAAATGTAAATTTCCTAAAAATTGATCTTAATTTCAGTAGCCATGAGGGGTATGATAACAGTATTGCGTTCAGTGATTTGAACGATAAGCTTTCAGTTAATTTGAACTCCAGCTAACACGAATACAATGCTAAGCTGGTTAAATACGGATATATGCTGGTTAAATGAGGATATAAAGACCAGATAGAATATACCAGATAGAAAGCTGGTTAGTAAGGATATAAGCGACAATGAAATATTTCCAAAGGATTACACTATTTACCGCCGGGATCGTAGGGAAAAGACAGGTGGCTGTGTTATTATTGCGGTTAAATCATCTCTCCAGAGCAAGCCGAGGACTTCGAATGGCAGCGATATAGAAAGCGTCTGGTGCACAATAAGCCAACAAAACAAGCCGAACATGAATGTATGTGCGTTATACCGACCACCAAACTCCAATTGACAGGTTTTGCGAAATCTTAACGACGAAATAAATTTCTACACGAGTAAGAACAACCAGAGTATAACTATAATCGGGGGGGATTTTGATCTTCCAGACATCGACTGGAATAATGATAGCATAAAGAAAAGGGCCCGGGATGTCGACTCATGTAAACAGTTATTAAATTTACTTCAGAAAAACTCGCTAAGCCAAGCAGTAAAATTGCCAACCAGGGGTGACAATGTACTCGATCTCCTTTTAATTAACTTTCCTAAGGGCATAGAGAACATTTCGATTGACGAAGGTCTTGGAGACTACAAAGGCGTTTTTGCAGATATTGAGATAAACCTTAGCAAGTATAAGAAACCAAAACGCAAAATTTATCTCTATTCCAAAGCCAGCTTCGAGGAATTTAACGGAAAACTAACTACCGATTTTAATTCATTTAAGTCGCGCATAAGCAACAACAACACTGAGGATACATGTAAATCATTCGTGGAGATAATGCATAAATATATAGATTTGTATATACCTTCGAAATACTCTAAAAATGATTGCGAGCCCAGATGGTACGATAAAGAGGTTAGAAGGGCTCTCCGCAAACAGAGATATTTGCACGGGAAAGTAAAGCCTTTTACGGGAATAGATCAGCCTGTTCCAAATCCATCACGATCACTATTGCTAGAAAAGCATAAAAAAGCATAATGCGACACCAAGCAAGCTATGCGTAACGCCCACAGCAACTTTAAAAGAAATTTCTTGGGGAATGTTTAGAGGAAGACCCTAAAGCTTTCTGGTCCTACGTAAGAGAGGTAAAGGGAAAGGTACAAACAGTGAGCTCGATAAGGGACATCGAAGGTAACATTACTTGCGATTCGAAGAGGAAAGCGAACATTCTAAACGAATTTTACCAAAACGTATTCAAATCAGATTGTAACATAGACATCCTCCCTAAGGTTAATATACAGGATTCCATGCCAAATATAAATTTTACGGCCCATGGTATAGTTAAAATATTACGCAAAATTAAGCCAAATAAGTCGCCAGGGCCAGAAGGCATTCCGGCAAGAGTGCTTAAAGAACTGGTAGAAAGCGTCGCCCCCTATCTCAAAAAAATATTTTTTAGCTAAAATTACTCCTATTTACAAAAGGGAATTAAAGGAGGACCCAGGAAATTATATACCTATATCATTAACTTCGCTGTCCGGAAAGGTAATGGAACATATCGTCGTAGCTCACTCATGGGATTTTAGATAGAAATAAATTCCCCGACGCGAACCAGCATGGTTTTCGAAAGTCCAGATCATTTAATACCCAACTTGCTCTATTTGTACACGATATCTTAAAGCCTGAGGAGAGTAAAAAGCCAGTGGACGCTATTTTCCTCGATTTCAAAAAAGCATTCGATAGAGTCCCCCACTACAAACAATGTTTAAAAATTAAAATTAGCGGGCATTATCAAGGAAGTAGTCGACTGGGTTAAGGATTTTCTCTACGAGAGAGAACAACAAGTTGTACTGGATGGCGTTAGCTCAAATAGAGTCAAAGTAACCTCTGGCGTAGCTCAGGGCAGTGTAATTGGACCTCTTCCTTTGTTGAATAATATCAAAGACTTGACTGACAAGATAGTTAGCAATGTGAGGATATTTGAAGATGACTCGGTTATATATAATAATAATAATAATAATAATGCCGTCTTTTTTTTTCGTGGACGAATTTTAGCCTTTGAAGGCTACTCTACCAATTAGGGAATATATAGGGAAATAACAAACGAGGAAGAACGAAAATCTCTCTCAAACGATTAAGTACTCATCCAAAGGTGGTGCAAAAAATTGGAATGAGATATTAACGTAGATAAATGCTCCGTAGTTAATTTCTTCGAAATAATTGCTTCCAAATCACCAGTACAAAATTAATGGAATGAACAAAAAAGTAGTAGTTCAGTTGAATATCTCGGGATCAACATTACTAATAACTTAAATTGGAGAACGCATATTCGAAAAATCTGCGGCAAAGCAAGTAAAAGGCTTGACTTTGTCAAGCGTATTGACGGTAAATGCGATGAAAAGGTGAGAGAGCGATGTTATTTTACTTTGATCGGACCCCCAAGTGCAGCGTAAAGCGGTTCGTTTTGTTAAGAAATGTGACGATAAAAAAGCAAGCGTTACGAATATGCTCTCAGACGTAGGTTGGGAATCCTTAAAAGAAAGGAGATTGGAAGCTAGGCTGCGACTGCCTAATAAATCCAGAGACTAGCAGTTGCCTACTGCCTGCTCCGCAGGCAGGTTAGTTCCCTTACGTTTGATGGGGCAGCATCGAAAGGTATTCGGTTTTGTCGTTTTTCTCTTGAATGGCATTTCCTCCGAAAAGATTTTGCAAAAGTAGATAATGTCAGAGCCCGCAAAGTTGGGAACTCACCCTCAGCAGTGAGATCAACTGATAAAGACTTAACTATGTTAAAATACGCGCTAGCGATAGGTAAGCGGCGCTCGTCATCCCAAAAGAACACGTCTCCCACTGCCCTCATTTTCCCGATTTTTTCAGTTTTTCGCCCGTTTTGCACCTCTAAACTCAACCAAAAAATTTAAATTTTTGCACGCCTGTGCGTGCAGGCCGTCCGCCTCCAGCGCACTAAGAATCGTTGCGGGAGATTGAATTTAGACTCAGTTTTTGCTAAAAGTGTTTCATCCCTTTTTTGAGGACAGACGGACGGACACAATTCTGTCATAATATATATAGAAACTTCATTTTCAGAATATACAATCGGTATCATGTAACTCCCCTGCTACCTCGGTCGTTCCGATAATGACCGTAAGTTAAGAGAAATAGATGCTACGACAAATCGTTCTAAAAATTCATTCTTTCCGCGAACAATATGCGACAATAACCGAAGAAGGAAGTAGTTTAGATTCAACTGGTGTTTACACCCCCTGCCACACGCCGAAAGGCGGCTTCTAGGGTATCAATGTAGATGTAGATGTAAGCAAGTTTACTATTAAAACGTAGTACTGACAAACAATTAGATACCATTCCAATTACCTTTATTTATTCCTGCATGTTATCTTTATACTAAGCGTTATGTTTCACTTACTTTCCTATATATTTAATCATCTTCCTACACTTTTATTACTCTTGGATTCGTATACCAGTACCAACACTTACTCCTGGAGTCATCCACGTTCTTGATGGTTTTCCTTCCGCTGCTGATGAGGGGGGGGGAGGGGGAGGATTTGGGGGGAATACATAACACCCTAACGTGGGGACCCGGCCAGATCAAAGTGGCGTGCAATGGGGTTCATCCTCATGCCTAAGGATCTCCCCTTTACCACTCTTAGCTGGTTAACCGCGGGATCCGACCTCATAGACAGAAAGATCGAACTGGTGAGAAGAGAGGGCTAAGTTAGCTCCCCCCAGCAGAAGAAGGTGAAAGAAAGGGCCCTGGAAAAGATGCCTACATCTGTAGGCCTTTCGGCTAGGGTTGAGAGGAGTAAGGCATTACTCCCTCTTCCCCTACAGAGCAGGTAGTTAATACATAAAGAGACACTTCATTTAAAGCTGCAATCAATATTTGGATTGGCAGCAATTGACTAGAATTTAATGGGAAAAAATTTTAAAATCATATTAAATTTGATTTAAAGACAAAAATCGTGAAATTATTTGACTATTAATAATTATCAGAATGAAAAATGTTTAATAAGAAACTAATATTTCAAATTAAAAAAATTTTTTCTTAATCTATGGCAAATTAAATTAATTTGAACAATAAGTGGCAATTAAGCAATTACAAAATTGACAGTAAAGATTGGTAATACTCACAAGGTTACATCGGGAGGGTACATTGGGAGCTTTAGATTCAGCACTTAACCTGTAAAGAAAGGAATTAAGGAATGAATATTCCTTAATTCCTAATAATATATTTTTTAAAGTATAAGTATGTATGAATGTTTGTACAGAACTTAAACGAATCATTATAATTTTATTAATGGTTATTTCTTGCGTTTCTTTTAGAGCAATAATGTGCAAATACGACAAATCACTATCCCCAAGTTCCACGCAGTTGAGATTATATTGGAACCATTTTCATTACACATAAAATATTTCTTTGAATTTACAAGTATTCTTGGAGACAAGCTATTAATTTAAGTTACTTTATCATTTTCTCCGGATGCTATCTAATGACTGCAGAAAACAGTAATGGCTCTCAATGGTCCATCTTAGCCAAATATCTACTATCATTTTTGCCCTTTACAATCATAAATAAGATTTTCCGCTCCCTTGATTGTTTTTTTTCTATAACTGTCGGTTTCTATTGTCCATCCTTAACTTTCTTAATTATTTATATTGCAAATAATTTTACTCACTTATATTATGAAATACTGCCAAGAAAATTCCACCACTTCATTATAAAACGAAGGTATCCCTTAAAAAAATTCAATAACTGATTCTTAAGGATAAATTTAGATATTTCATAATGATTTACTTACAGAATAAGACGCACTTTCAAGTCCAACAACGTAAAACAACAATAAATGTAATTTTCTTAAAAGTAATTAAACAAATGAATGCCTGCCATCTGCTCCAGAATAAACTTTGTTTCCGCAAAACGAACTTTGCAAGTATTATCATGATTTTTAAAATCATAAAAGTGAATTTTTATTTTAGGAGGTAGGAGAAATTCAGTCACGAGATTTGTATGTAAAGGCTAAAAAACTGAAGGTCGTTGAGGACTGTTATCGGTCGGCTCTTTGGAATTTGTTTGTGGAAGACAATCTCAATTTTCGTAGAAAAACTTTAAAGCGAAAGTAACGGAAAGGGAAAGCAAAACATCAATGAGTATTCGAAGAAGCCAATCTTAAACACGTACATGAAATTCCGCTTCCTTTTTTGGAACCATGGAGATAAAGCGAAAGAGAAAGTATATGTTTGTTACCAAGAAGAATGACACGAAAACTGATTAGTAGAAAACAATACAAATGTGTTTTAAATCAAGAACGGGGTTGAAAAATAATTATACTTTGGTATAACAACTATCAACGAAGAATATTCCATCTAGAAATCGAAACTTAGACCAAAAATATGGAAGGAATAAAACTTCGAGGGAAAGTTAACAACTTTTAATAGTGCAAAGAAATCTTAACGGGATGATTTTACAACAAAGAAATTGATAAATGATGTTCACTGGGCCAAGGGGGTTTCAGTATTCATTTTGCATGAAGATTTCCAAAAACAATCAGATAAGTTTGCTTGCATATGTACACTTCTTAAACCATAAATAAAGTTATATTATTATTTTTATTATAGCAACATGCTACTACAGTAAATGATAAACGGAGAGGAAGAGGAAATATTCCTGGATCGAAATAACTGTGAAACGCTTCTTTACTGGAATGTTACACATGCAAAAGTTGTCTTAACTCATCAGAAATTTCAAATAAATCAAAAAGGCTTGATATGTAGTATAAGTCTCTCACAAGTCTCTTTCTTCTAAACAAAAGAATGTTTGTGTTCGGAAGACCCAAATGTAAACATTAGGTGTAAGACTGATGTTAATTACAATCAGACTTTATTTAACGAGTCCAAGATCAGAATTGTAATATGATGATGTACTTAATCCTTTATTAAAGAGTACAGTTATCAATTGTTACTTATTATGATATGGCAAAGATATAACAAAATATTTTGATTTTCTGTGTGTATGCGTCGATGAGAACGAAAGCGCATTTCATACTTCGTAACTCGCAGCAGGAGGGCTGAAGGCCAAATAAAACCGTGTCTTCCGAGAGTAGACGATTTGCGTAAGGCTGGATTCCTTTTTACTGCACAAAGTTATACTCTCCTCTTTAAAAATAAATGGATCACATTTTTATTGACATGGAATTACTACAGCCCATAACTCAGTACGTTAAATCGAAATTATGACGAAATAATGATATTTAAACACGAAGTTCTACGAAAACAACGACTATTTGATACATAAATAAAAAAATCCCGTTAGAATGGATTAGCCTAATTCCAATAGGATTATTTATAGGACCCCACTTATTAATTCACTGCTGATAACGTTCGGATATTTAATAGAATTGTTGATAAATTTACACCCAGCAAAAGATTTCTCACATAACTATGACTAATCGATTCATACAGAATACAGACTGCAATAGCAGAGAAAATAGTAAAGGAAATGAAAAAATTCATCTTATTGGATGCTTAATGACATGTCGGCGTAACTGTTTGATTCAATTTATTTAAGCGTTCTCTTTACTTGACGACAACGCACAAACAGTTTGAGGAAAACGAAGAATTATATTATTGAATTTAAAAATGCTTATTCCTGTAAAACCAAAATCTCAAAACATTAATTAAATATAAAAATGAAATTCTTTGAAGTTATATAGTCGCTCAACTTCTGCGCTTTGACATTCAACATGAAAATACGTCCCTATGGCATAAGTCCGCGACAAAATTAAAATAAACAAAGAACTGGTGAAATGATTCCTACGTCATCAAAGAATAAGAATCTCCAATCCTCCAAAAGAGCCCTCCGCTTTGTCTCTGGCATGCTCACGTTATTTGTAAATAGAGATTATCTTATACGAGTAAAATTTTGATTGCATTTTGCAAGCATATTAATGATACAAATTTTAAGTCGATATCATATCGGGAAAGCCCTCAAACTTAATTCTGTATTGCCCCTTTGAAATATATGGTAAAATATAAATAGTGCCCTAGGGTAGAACCAATAATCAAAAGGTAAAAGATAAAATGTTTTTATGACATATTCATTATTTCTGTTCATACGAGTATGCCTGGCCATTGAATTACCACCTTCTCGGTGAATGACTCATAAAAAAGTAGAATTCCCGCAATACATTTCGAATACTAGAGCCGCCTGAGAGTATCTATTCTTATATTTAACTGCAATCAACTCAATGGAATTCGGTAATAAGTAAGTGTTAAAATTATTGTGTAAAGCAGCAATCAAAGATATACCTTAATAGAATAGAGAGCTCCCTATTTAGAAGTAAGAAGTTTTTTTTAAGATTTCCTACGAATGACAAACTTATTAGAAATGCAAGTATTAATCTTTATTAAAAAGAACTTAAATTTAACATGATATAAATGGGCAAATTGTAAGGAAGTTTGAATAAGACTGTCCATCTGATTAGGGACTTAATCGTTGAGAATTAAAATTAATGGCTTATGAAGGCGAGGCATAATTACTAAAGCGTAATATTTTCAGAAATTGTCTTAACTTTAATAAACTAATTTCGGCTTGAGTGCCCTTGCTCCTTCCGTTTGCATTAAAGAGGTCGTTCAATTATATACTAACATCGGAACTTTTAAATTCAACCAGTCTCGATAATTATGTAAGCGATAGACACATGATTTTGAAAGAAAATAAAATATAGATATGAATCAATATAATTCAATTCAATTATAAGATGCAAATAAAATTGTAATTACTTATCCCCAGTCGCCAGAATCCATGAGCCTCTTCCGTGACTATCTTCGACGGCCTTTGATTTCGATACACGAGAGAACCACACAGCAAAAAACAACGAAAGGAGTGGTATTTTTCGCTTAAAATCTGAAAAAATAGTAAAAAATATTAATGTGATATCAAATTATAGCTATCCTTTAAATATCCTACTCTGAAGCATGCATAGAGTTATCAATACGAACGTCAATTTTCAAATGAGATTTCCATTACATTAAATCAGCATACCCGTTATGGATAGTATTAAATATAGCGAAATAACCTTTATCGAGATAAACGCATTGCCATTAATACGGGAATGATACTCTGATGAAGAAGGAGTCGGAAAAAACAGTAATTGACCACTCAAGCATCTCTTTACTACAGTACGGTCGAACTTCGCTTGAGAAAGACAAAAATCTTGTATGCATACTGACGAGTAACAAATCGAATAAAATTAAGAGAATGGATGTAGTTAAAAGCGAATACACAAAATTTGGAAGAATTACATGACTAATTTAAGAAATAACTAAACTTGATGTATAAAATATCGGAACGACTCGAAATAGTAAAATCCCATAATGAATTTATATCATATCTAATTTAATAATATTTAATTTAAGCTCACCGAAACAATAATGAATAAACTTCGATATAGATTAAAGTATTATAGATTGGGTAAGTGACTCAGTTATTTTCAATGGCCTGTAACCGTTACATTCAAACAAATATTTCCGTTATTCAATTGTTCAAGAAATTTACTAAATATCACCCAAAAGTTCAGGTTCGTTAAATTATTATTCGTAAACTCGTTTACTTAAAATTCAGCGTAAAAGAAATACGTTTTTCATTAGTATTTTAGACATCGATTGAACTTTATGATATTCATTTACGACGATCATGAACAGAATTATCATTACGTGCATATAATAACGGATTATTACTAAATCGAACAGTAATAATACGATCGATTTCAAGGAATGCACAGTGAAGAAGTACTCTTCTATCTCGAAAGACAACTGAACTAAATTACCTACTCATAGAGCAAGAACGTGGCGCAAACATAATACGCCAAATCGACTCTTGACATATTGACATTTAAAAATCGAAAAATTACTAAATCAACTGAAAATACATTTCAAATCCTGAACCGAAATCACTTAACGAATAACAAAGAGTACAAAATAAATCACTAGTCTTTACAGTTATTCTCCGATTCAATAGGTTACGATATTAGCGCAAGTTGGCAAACTTATAGCAGTAATCAGTAGCAGGTAATTTCAAATTAAAGTAAAATATGAATGCATTAAGTTATTCATTTGAGAATTAGTTTCTATACAATGAGAGTGGAAAACCTTATTATTAAATTATTTCAAATACCAATAACCGTTACAGTCAACAAAATAATTTCGTTATTCTACTGTTAGGGATATTTGCTAAATACCAAGCAAATTTTAAAAGCGAGTCAATATTTTCCATGTGCTTTTTAGTTATAATTAAATATACCATTTAAGACTTGCGTTCTTACTTTTTTATTAAAGTTTTGATATACTTTTCTGACATTCATCGACGAAGAAAATTTACATACTTTACATAACTTAATTACCAAATCGAGTGATTGCAATAAGAATTTTAAGTGCAAGCTTAGAGCAAACGAAATACAAGATAACGAGACGGAATTCTTCTGTCTTCAGGGACAACTGAACTTAATGACCTACTCATAGACACGGAAACGTTACTCACAAATATTACTACGCAACAAAAGAACTTAAAATATCAGAAATTCCAAACCAAGGTAAAAAAAATTCCTTTAATAGGAGACAATAAGTTCAATTAAGATATTTTTTTAATCATACCATACACAGGAATTCCTTCGTGACGTTCACGGATATATTAACACACCGAAATTCGTTCTCTCATTTTCTCGACAAATAATCACGAACGTGAGTATTATATCTAAAAAGAGATAGCTAGACTTTAAAAATAAAAATTAATAAGAAAATTATACAGTTAAACTTTAAAATATCCCTCCAATTTCCAGGTTCCGCAATTAACGCAAGTCGGTAAATTTAAATTTAACGGTTTTTTCCAGAAAATTCAGTAAAAGGTACTCACCTGAAGAAATCCGAACAGCAAATGAGAACTTTACCGTTTGAACAAATTTTGAACACTATTCCTGTGCTGTGATTGGTCCATTTCGAATTCACTGTCATTGGCCCCGACCACCCTCGGTTTTTATAATCAATAATTATAATTAAATCAATATCTATTTCAATTATAAATTGTTAAAATTGAATTTTAACATTATTCGAACATCTACATTTTTGTAAATATCAATTTTACACTTTGCTATTAATATTATGACTAATCTTATTATATGAACAAATGAATGGGAGAAGCGCATTTGTACACTCAAAGAATTAATATGTAAATTTCTGATAATATTTCAATATATAAACAGACTTTCTTCTTTTCTACGAAGTTTCCTTGAGGAAACTAGTGATGATGTTAATGATCATTAAGATATGTTGATTAATAGTATGATACCCTTTCCTAAATGGAAAACAAGATACTCCTAGATTCGGAAAATTTTCGTATCCTTTACTGCAACGATAATAAAAGGTTTACACCTAAATCCTGTCAAAAAGAACACTCTATAGTTATACTTATGTTGCATTACATTCTTTTTGAGTTGTATTGCATTATTTTAAAGATATTGTAAAAGGAACAGTATTTCAACAGTCATACCTTCTGTGTCTTTCCTCTTCAAATCCTTTCCTCAGCTTTTCTTCTCACCTTAGGAATTTGTGGATATAATCTGTATTTTAGTTGCTATTACTTTAACGGGATTTAATAACATTCGCTTTTACCACTATCACATACGATACAATTAAGGTGTTGAGTTATATATACTGTAGCACCATTTTTTTAACTCTTAGTCTAAGTTAGACGGAAATCACAAGAGTGAAGGTTCAGATATAACTACGAAGAAAGGCCTTCGAGTATTCCTCTGGTAAATTCACGTGTCCGATTTTCTTAGCATTGATGGAACATTCGCAAGAAAAATATGCTGGTATTTTAGAGGTAGATAATGGCCGCCATTGTGAGAACAGAAACGAGGACTGTCAGTCTCGAGAAAAACATTACTCACTTATTCTGAAACGCCATATACGTGATTCAGGTTTTTCAAGACGATCGATTTTTGGAAAGCGCGGTAATGGTCTCGAAATCGCCTCGTGGTGTATTGAGTAGGTAAGTAAAGAGCCAAAATTAAGTGATATTTGAGTGCTAATTATTATTTTATGTAGGTAAAGTGGATTTGTTGTAAGGGATCAAGATCGAGTGTGCTTATGGATAAATGTTATGCTGTGAACGTGCTACAAGAACGACGTATAACTCCAAATCATCCGTGGTATAACCAGAAATGCTTGGCTTTAGAGCAGAATCAATTATATAATCAGTGATTACATTTAGTAAGGGTGTACCAGTGTAGAATTCTAAATCAGTGATTAAAGAATCGTCAATGAAGGACAACCTAGGAATGGATGAAAGTTAATGCTAGAGTTTTACGAATTGTGCCACCTTCGAAGACAAACATATTGCCTTCAGTGATATATGACATAAATGTAAGTATGGAATGAATGATATCTAATTTTACGTCTATATTTTCAATCTATCACAAGTTTTCGTATCAATATCATAGCCTAAGGAGGAGATAATTATATAATTACTAAAACGATGTTCCTATTTGATAGAATCTGTTAGTTTGTCAGAACGTGTAATATTGTTAAGCCCGGAAAGATAGGAGCATTTTCGATGCTGTTTATTCGGTTTATCGAGTGATTCCATTGCCAGCCAATATCTTTCTAGTGAGAAATAGTAGTAAATTTTAACGAAATTAAATTTGAATGTTAATTTATAAATCTATCAAGACCTATAATCTCCAGTTTACTTGGCACGATATCGGGGGGTCCGGGTTCGTGTCCCAGTCTAGACGAATGATATTTCTTTTGTGGTATTCTTTCAAAATAAGCAGTAATGGTTAAATTTCCGCTATTTTGCGGTTCATTTAATTTTTCAAAATTGTTGGAAAATTAATTATTCACCTTGCTTTGATTTTTAAATAAGTAAATACAGAAATTTTTATCTCCGAAACATATTTTCTTATAATTACAATAATTCCATACATATCTATCTCGTATAAATCATATTATTGTGTTATATCCACATATAGATCCATGTCGGAACCAAAGAAAAAATGTAGACAATACAATGTCGATTATTTAAAATATGGTTTCATTCAATCGCCAACAAACAAGACATTACCAATGTGCCTAATTTGCCGCAAGGTGTTTTCCAATGAATCTATGAAACCTTCGCGATTAGAAGAGCACTTAAGGAAAATATATCTCACTTTCAAATGCTCAGCGATCAACATTCGAGGCTGTTTGATACAGATACAAATTTTGAATTAAACGTTTATCTTTCCTGTCTGACCTATATTTCTTTAATATCCCTATCAGTTTTGGCCACTGGACTCTATCGAAAACCTTTTCAAAATCTATAAAACATAAAAATAAGTCCCTCTTAAATTCCAGGCTTCGTTCCGCAAGTACTCTCATCACCCCAATTGCATCCCTCGTTCCTTTCCCTCTCTGAAAACAAAACTGGTCTTCTACGATTAGCCCTTTAATATTTCTTTCAACCCGTCTATTCAGAACCCTTAGAAGTACTTTTGCCGCGTGAGAGATTAGGCTAATTGTATGATAAACCCGACTTTCTGTAGCCTTTTTCTTTCTGTAAAGGAATCAAGATAGTTTTGGTCAAATCCTCTGGCCATGGCCCTTCATCATAAATTTTCCTAATTAAATCATAGAAACATTTCTTGGCCTTATCCCCCAGGTTCTTAAGACTTCCCTTACTGCCTTTAACCGTCACCATTCTGTTACTAATTCTATTCCCCGTCAGATGCTTTACTTTACTATACATTAGTTAGGCCCTCCCGCCTTCCACCAGCTTTTCTATTTCATTACACTGCCTCTTCCACCACTGTTCCCTAGCCTTATTAGTTTCCCTTCTTAGTTCGTTATTTAGTGCTCTGTACATTCTGCGCCCATGGTCAGTGTTGACACTTTTCCATTTCCTTCTTTCCTCCATTTTATTTAACATTTCTACAATTACCCATGGTTTCCTAGTTTTAGTTTGTTTAACCCTCCCAACAGTTTTTGAGAACAATCTTTCACACAAATTTTAAGCTTTTCCCATTCCTCGTTAGTGGTTAGTTCCCTCCTCTACATGCTGTCTAAAACGATTTTTTGAACTCTTTGAAGCAGTTACTAAGTTTTTTGAAAGCAAAGATGATTTATTAAGAGTGCATTTATTGAAATGTAAAAGCGATATTGCTTGTTTGACAGATTTATGAAACAAATTTAGTGAAACAAACTTTCAGCTGTAAAGGAATGATTTAAATCTGATCAAAGACAATTATCTCTGCGTTTGTGTTAAAACGTGCTTTGTACAAACAAAATTTGGCTAGAACACAATTTATCAGTTTCCAAATCTTTCTTCAATGGAAACTAATGATAACGACATTCTCGCTTACTGCCAGCATTTGGAAGCACTAAAAGAAGACTTTACAATTAGATTTGAGGAATTACTTAATATGGTCATTCCAGATTGAGTCATAGAACCATCCCCTAAATTAGAAATCAAGAATTATCACTGCAATTGTCAACAAATGAAGAGTTGAAATTTAAATTAAAAAATGGTTATCAAGAATTTTGGCTTCAACGTCAAATTACAATATTACAACCAGACTTATGGGCTGCAGTTAAGAAATTTTAATTGCTTTTCCGTCCTCGTATTTAGCAGAAAGAGGGTTTAGCATGGCGACCAATCAATAAACTAAGAAAAGAAACAGGTTGTCAATAGTGGAACGCGGTGACTTAAGGTTATTAATGACAAAAATGGCACCAGATGTTGATAAATTAGTTTCATCGCATCAAGCTCAGCTGTCTCAATAATATTGTATTAATTATTAATAACATATTTTAATCGTTCTGTAAACATTACTTCAATATTTCATTATCTTAAGATTAAAGAAAATTAAAAATTTGTTCTGTTTTTTCAATATATAGCATGTACAATGTAGTTAACCTAAGGGGGGCGCTAACAAATTATTGACTGAAAAAGTGGGCGCTGACTCAAAAAAAGGTTGGGAACCTATGGTCTAGCGTATGGCTCTACAGTAATTTACAAACTTTATGTATTTGAGGGAAAATTTTGCTTATAGTTTCTCAAAACAGAAAATATTATGTTAATAATTTAAGAATGGATTCAGTATTATTCCGATATCCGTACGCTCATTTATAGAAATTAGAGCAATAAAACGAATCGAAATAGTTAGTTTGGTGGGGTAATCCTTGGGATTCCCAATATTTTTAATTGAGAATTTTCTTCATAGGCCTCAACAGTATTTTCCTGGATTACCTTCAATTCCTCAGAATTGAAGCATAATTTGATTTGTAAAAAAACCAACGTCTATCCCAAAGTTCTAATACATTATAATCAATTTGATTATCTATATTAGAACATATGAAAAATCAGCTGATGTTCTGCCCGTTATTTGACGATTTGTATATTTAATTTGACGACATAGAATGTGTGCGTGCGCCAAATCGGTGGTTGCTTGCAGGTGCCGATGCTTGAGGGGGCGAGATAACGGCCTCAGGTGCCTCTCAGAGGGGGGCACCGTCCTTTCACAATCTTAGGAGATGTAGTCAGAAAAACCCCATGACGGGAATGCCTTAGATATTGGGATTCCCAAATCCCTCAAAAACCAGACGAATTGGAAACAAAGTATGGAACAATGGCCCTTTACCTGTAGGCTCATTTACAACCCTTTTTGTACACCTTACAAGTGTTTTGCAGCTCTGGTTCTGAACAAACACATGCCGCCAGTTTTCCCCAAGATATTCTCTTCATTCTAATAATACAAGATGTATGGATTTCCCCTCAATAAACCTCCAAAATTCCGAAGGTATGCATGTCTGTATGACCGTTAGTTCATTGCACCCCTTTAGTTCCCTCCAATTCCAGTCGAATTTATGAGCTAGCAGCAACATCATATTTTACCATCGATTCTTGTTTTGCGGACGCCAGGAAGATCCAAGTGGAACTATCGCCTGGAGTATCGCGTGGAATATCTATAGCTGACATCATACAAGGTGAATAATTACATTTATGTAAACTTCCAGGTCTCTTTATACTTTATTTGCTTCTAAGTACAGTGATTTTAGTGTCCGTCTATTATGTTCTTCTTTCATTCGTGGATATCTTTTAAGCTCATTTCTTTTGCTAGATATCATTCGTCATCGCGAAGGTACAATGTACAGTAAACTTCCGTTTATCCAAATCGCGTTTATCTGAACAAACTTTTCCGAATGCACTTACCCCACCCCAATAATTCTGTAGTTTATTTTTTCATTCAAAAGAGTAGGTAATAAAATTAAAACTCCTGTTTTTTTCCGCTGCCATATATGGCAGATTTTTCTGTATGAACGCAAAATAAATGAGCTTTGTTATTCAGCATTTAAAAACTTTGAATTTTCAATCATACTTTGGCGCCTTTTTAACACGTCAACACAAATTTTTCAGTCAAAAACATGCAAGCTTATTCGCAACCATATCAATAGCATTCTATGTACGCACGTTTACGATCGTATTTCGCGGTATTGGCGCAATTCGGGGTGTTTCACGCTGGACTTCGGTTTTTCTGAAATTTTCTTTATCCGAACCGGCCGCCGTCCCGATCATTTCGGATGGACGGGAGTTTACTGTGTTTTCATTTGTATACTTAAATATATTATTATGTAGAATAAGTCATAGTATGCCTTTATTAAGAAATGAGTATGGAAGAGAATTTATTAAGGCAAAGTATAGCAAATTTGACCAACATGCAGAACTGTTCCGAATTCCTGTTAATGTAATGTGAAAGCAATTCTGTTAAATTTTGGCTTACTTTTTGTTACAATGCATTAATTGCGTAATTCTCTCATTTGAATTGCACTAGTTCATAAAAATAAACGGTGTATTCGTGGTGGTTAATGCAATATTGCATGAAGAAAATTGTTGATTGTACAAAATACTCGTCCAAGTAGTCGAGCCTCTCCTGCTGCTTTTGAGGAGCCACTCATTTAGGCAGCCTTCAATAGTGGAAATTTCGGAAAGTGTAGCTAGGGTATCGACGAAAAAACCTTCTATTCCGGAAGTTTTCGAGAAATTTCAGTTTATAGAACCGTGTGGTCCCTCAAAATCAGCAAGAGGCAATTGGACGAATCCAATATATTTTTTTATGCTTTTTCTTCTTCTGATATTATTAAGAAAATAGTCGATTCATCAAATTTGTATACATCCCAGAAAGGAACCGCATTAGATATAGACGTAGAAGAATTTAAGGCATTTTTGGGAATTCTAGTAATAATGGGTTTTCATAGGGTTCCAAGCACCCAAGCAGGATTACGTCGAGAAAAATAAAATAATTGGCCATATGGGCAGCGCGTTCGGCTTTGGTGATAGCGGTCCCGGGTTCGATCCCCGGTGGGAGCCCGTTGAAATGACCGAAGCTCTCGATGCATTTTTAACAATACAACTACTAGAACCGATGACTTACGTCATAGAAAATCGAACGCCAATTAATTCACCTGTTGTTTTTAACAAGTTCAACAATTTTATTTTGGAAAAATACCTTCGATTTATTTATTAATTCTCTTTTCAGGTTTCTCCTGTTTGATTACAATGACGTCGATGGCCGGTTACATTCATGCTGCGAAATGAGATATTTATGCTGTGAGATGGTGATTACTAACAATGTTCGAAAAGGTGAACTAAGTATCATCATAAAAATACCCTTTTTATTACGGCTAAGGCGTTCTCTCTCCATAACTCCTTTTGAAAATGAAAAACATATGGTGGTGAGCAAACAGCCCATCCTGGCCTTCGACTGACTCTTTGATTCTTATGAATAGAATTATAATTTGAAAGGATAGAATAACGATCAATCAATTAAAAATCAAATGATTATACCAATGAGACGATATGACTTACGAATACGGCAACGTCACTTGCCAGCTCTTATCTCTTTAAGAAACAGAGAACACTTTAATATAATTCATTTATTTATTCAGTTTTCACATACAGAACCTTTGCCAGTTTAAAGTGAAAATGTAACGAATGAGGTAATAAATTAATATTAACAATAACACAATAAAAACAAGGTTAAGTTTTCTCAATATTGTCTTGAATAGAAAAATCGAATATGAGTGTAGTGATTTACGCAGTATTATTATTATTATTATTATTATTATTATTAAATGCCGGTCTTCCATTTTCTGAAAAATTATTTAACTTCAAGCCTATCCTGAATCAAAATGAGCAAACTCATCGGGTAAAAAACGATGCAGTATTATAAATCTAATCTTTGCGCCTCAAAATACTGGGTTTGAATGATCACAGTTCAATATTTGCAATTTTTATTCAAAAAAATGGCAAACCATTATTTTAAGGCAAATTTTCACCGTATGTGAGGAAAATAGCAGTGATGTATGTACAGTCATTTGCATAAGTCTGTGGGCATGTTTTGTAGCTGCTCTAGCGGCCAAAGAGTGCACTTAAAATTTCTGTTGATACAACCTGATTTGCAAAAAGGAAGGAAATCAGAGGTGAGGATAATCTTTTGGAACTTGAGGCGAGTGAGGGGAAGTAAGGGGTGACTTTGGAATTTTTCGGGAACCGCATTCGAATAGACACAGCACCTCGCACCATTGGAAAGAACTGGAAAATTTGATCCTTTTGGTGTGCGACTAAGCAATTTTACAGAAAAGAAAGTTTTTTCTGTGTTAACACCACCACTTGTTTACCAACTTCATGGAAAATTCTTCCGTAGTAAATGCATTGTAGCAAATTTCAAGATTTTTTTCGAAAAACAGATTGCTAGAACCAGATTTTTAATAGGATTCATATCAAATTATCTGTCCAAAGTTGAACAAGTTGATCTAGGGTGTGATGTCTGTGCGCTTTAAACATTTTTCCATGAAAAATCTACTGTGAGCTCGTTACCTTTTTTGGGGAATTTATCGTTTATTTTATTCTATGTAAATTGTATTCATCATCATATGTTAAGATGAGGAATGAAACAAGATGTGGAATAACTAAGAATATTTATCAAGCGTTATCATTCTTCAATATTAAATTAGGTGAAGGTGAATCCAAAACAAAATTTAACACTATCAGCAAATGTGGTTTTTCAGTCGGAATAACAAATAATTTTGTTAATTCAGAAAAACTGATTGAGAAAATTACATATTCTAAAGGTCTTATACAACCTATATTGCAACAAAAGAAGGATAAAACTTTTAAAACACTTATAAAATATGTAAGGAAATTTTGCCTTTTATGTCTTGATCTCCTAGTATATCGTGATCAATCATTAGCATTTTGCAAAAGATGATTGCATTTCAAGTATTGGCATGTGTGCGAGAAATTCATAATTTCTTACTATAGTCTTCCACTTTCCAAATAAAAAAATCTGATGTGGCCTGCACATGACTTTCTCCATACATTAGATGTAAATATTTATCTACGACAGTAATTTCGAACCCTGTATTCCATCTAAACTTTGAATATGAGTGATAAATTTAAATATTATTATCTTTTACGTCACAAACATTATACATAATGTTTTTCAGGACATGTATGATGAAAAACGATGAAGTGGCCTTTCGCCCCAGCGCCCAGAGCGCCCACAACGTACATAATCAGCAACTTCCGGTTTATTAGTATTTCACAAATAACTCCTACACAATCAATGATACAAAAATATGTTTCATAAAAAAGTCATAGTATATTACATTTTCTAAAACTTTTATAATTAATAGTATATACCTAAATATCATATTTATGGAGATATTTTGAAAACCAGAAATGAGCTTTGAAGAATGAAGCTCGACTTCCGGTTTACCGATTTTCTCCAAAATCTAATCAACTCTAAAAGCACAAACCAAAATATTATACATGAAATTTGGTGTTGATCCGACAAATACTTTTTATGTTAGAGCGCCCACAAAGTACATAATCAGCTACTTCCGGTTGATCAGTATTTCACGAATAACTCCTAATCAACCGGTGATACAAAAATATATTAAATACAAAAGTTATAGTAAATATTATTATCTAAAACTTTTATAAGGTATACATTATACCTATATATCATATTTATGGAGATAATTTGAAAACCGGAAATGAGCTTTGATGAATGAAGCTCGACTTCCGGTTTACCGATTTACTTGAAAAACTAATAAACTCTGACAGCACACACTACAGTACTATATATGAATTTTGGTATTGATACGACTAATATTTTTCACGTTAGAGCGACCACTGTCACACACACACATACACACACACACACACACACACACACACACACACACACACACACACACACACATACACACAGACATCATTCCGAAAATGGTCAAAACGTATTCCAGGGACCCCAAAACATGTATTTCCGTTGAAATCTCGAAGTCGATTTTTTTCATGAAAACAATACTTTCTCTATACTTCGTATATGGAGAAAGTAAAAAACTCTCCAAAACCAGAGAGTACTGAAAAGTGCTTTTTTGGCAAACTACATAAGGTGAGTGTCATATTTCCAAGAATTTAAGTTGGTATGTAAAATGTTCTACTATAAGCTTGGTAAAGGAAATTTAATCTTTCGGACCAAATTTACCAGTCCTTTCAATGGTAAAAAAGTGCTGTCTCTATTCGAATTGGGTTAACAGTAATTTCACAGTATCAGTAGTAAGTACCAAAACCTTCACCCAGAGGTGCTGTTTTAATTTCTACCTGAAAATAACGTAGTACCAACTGAAACTTTAAGCTGAACTCTTTGGTCTCTGGAGCAGATACAGAACTTATGTAAATGACTGTACATTCTTTATTCTAAAATGGTTAATATGACAAAACTGTATATAAAATTCAAAACATTCCTAGGAATTACAAGCTTTTAAACTACTGGAGAAATAAATGCAAGAATTTATCAAGAATAATCCCAAAATCATTTAATATTCCACCTCACAGGTTAAAAGTAATATCTTTGAACTAGTGTGAAAATCCAAAAATCACCCAATAGATTACCACATGGTATATCCTTGAAATTATCATAGAGATAATTATATTTGTATAGAAAACTTATTTGCTGATGACTTTTCAGAGGTTAATATGGAACCAGAAAATATTTATTCAAGAATTTAACTCAAATGGAAATACTAATATCAACACAATGTGCTTATCTTGTAAAGAAATGGAAGAAAAATTTCTATCTCTGCACATATACCTAAAGGAGCTGGGACTGACTCCACCCAGCCTCTATGTCTACTAAAGAAGTGTCATAGTCCCTTATTATATCCTCATTTATTTTATGGAGAAATTTTGAATAAGGGATATTCTCAGTAGCAGGCACCTCCTCATAAGGGGCATGTAATATAAACTCAAGGTGTTCTGGCGTAGTATTGTGAAGCACCATCTAAATAAATAAATCAATATTTATTATTTGTAGTTTTCCACAAATTCAATTTTTTTAAACAACCAGGATCTACCTTACTTCTGGTAGAGTATATACAGAAATGAAAGACTTTATACCTTGCTGGGCAGTTTTGATGATAGGGAAAGGAGGTGGGATGGGTCAAGGAAGGTTAAATCATTGGTGAGATTTGGGGTTAAAAATATTTCTATCTTCTCTGTAGCATCCAATTTATTTCCTTTCATTTCATACTTTCCTCAAATGAAACTCATAAGAAACATTAATTAATGTATCTCTCACTAATAGTCATTTTGTATAGTAGCTGTGGCAAGTGGTCTTCCATATTCTTAATCTCCAATGACTATCAATAGTGGTCAATCAGGGTAGTGGTAATTGGTGAATATTCTTACAATTGAACCATCCTAAATATAATTAAGGAAAAGCTTTACAGGTCAACTATGAAACTAGACTGATCTACAACTTGGAGCAAGTTCATGCCATAGAATTGCAGGCTGAAACAACTCAAACTTTTGTATAATTTGAGGTGAAAACATGTTTGCAGAGCATTAGCCAATGTTTTTGAAGCATCTGCGTCAGAATAGCAAGAAAAATTGAAGAAATTTAGTGATGACAATAAAGAAAAGGATATTTTTAATAGTGATGAGACAGGACTTTTCTACAAAGATAAAAAAAGAATGTGCGATACCAATGACTCATGTAGTAGGGGAAAGCAGCACATCAAAGAATAATGGTTACTCTGTGTAAATAGGTTTGGTGAGCTTGTAGTAGTCTCATTATAGGGAACCCTGAATTCACAATGAAATCCATCACGATATAAAAACATTTCTTTATGACCTGTTGGAAAAAGGTTGATGATGAATGCCCAAAAAAAGATATAAAAATCACCATGGGAGACCAAAATGCCAAAGTTGGCCAGGAGAATATCTACCACCCAACAATAGGAAAGCATAGCTTACATGAAAGGACTAACGGCAACGGATCTCAACTTGTCTGCCTCCAAAAATATGGTAATAAGCAGAATGCTATTCCCACAAAAAAAATATATAGAGGAACATGAAAAACACCAGATGGACATTTAGACAACCAAATAGATCATATAATGATTGATGCAATGCATCTTTAGTAACCTCATGATAAAAATTATAGAGGATCAAACATAGACTCTGATCTTCAACTTGTAATTTCGAAAGTAAGAGCAAGAATCAGTAAATATAAAAATGAAAGACATAAAGATGGCAAAATAATTAACATAGGATGCCTGAAGGATGAAAAGGTTGCCAAAGAATATAGGAACCATGTACCTGGGCTTTTTCAAAATTATAATAAATGATAATAGTTCCAATGATGCCAGAGTCAATAGAGTAAGTGAGATCTTCAAAAGTGCCTTAAATACATAAATTGTCAAGAGGAAAGAATGGCTTGACCATCAGTGCCAAGAAGCAACAGAGAAATAGAATGCAGCATATAAGAAAATGATTTTGAGGAAATATACTTGGAGCTCCTAGGAAGATTGTAAAGCAAGAGGCAGGAAGAAAAGAGAATTCATAAGAGGAATAAGAAACAGTATGAACAGGAGCTTATTATTGAAATTCAAAACCTTAAAAAAAAGGAATGAAACAAGGAAATTTTATGATAGAATAAATGACATGCACAGACCAATTAAAGCCCAAATATCTATGAGTAAAAATAAGAATAGAGACATAGTTAGTGATAAGAAAGCTATGAGTATGCAAAAAAGATAGGCAGAGTATTTTCATGACCTACTCAATGGACCCACAAGTGTAGACTAGGTAGATAATCTTACAAGTGATGCAAATAGACAAAATAATGAGCAAAAAATTGAAGGGTCCGAAAGCCTAACACTGCGAAAGATAACAATTACAATTAGAAAGGTAAAGAATAAAAATCACCAGGATTAGACAGCATACCCAGTGAGCTGTATAAATATGGAGGCAAAGATAAATATATGCATAAACTAATATGGAGTATGGAAAGTATGCCTAAAGACCGGACAACAGTAAGCATATGTCCAATCCATAAGAAGGACAACCAATTAGAGATGAAAACTGTTAGAGGAATTACCCTACTTAATGCAGTATATAAGGTTTTTGCAACATATTATTTTATAAATTAAAACTAGTTACAGAAAGAATACTTGGTAACCATCAAAGCAAGTTCCATGCTGGTAATTCAAATACAGACCTTATACATCCAATTTGACAACTGATGAAAAAACTATTGAATGTAATGTCATTACACCTGCTCATCAAATTTAAAGCTGTATATAATAGTCGCAAAAGGGAGGAGCAATTAAATTTTTGGAAAAGTTAACAATACCAAAAAAACGCAAAAAACTAATCTGCATAACAATAAAAATATGCACTTTTGCAAAAAAAATACAACAAGAATACTCAGACCCCTTTGAAACCAAATATTTACCTTTTTAGGGAGATAGACAGATGTGTCTTCTCTTTAATATCGTCTTAGAAAATGATGCCCGAGAGTCGGGAATAATTTCCAATGGTACATTATACTATAAAACAGTCCAAATGTTTGCTTCTGCAGATGAGGCTAATATAGCTGGCTATAAAGAGAGGCAGTGAAAGAGGATTTCTTTTCTTTGGAAAAAGCAAGTAGAGAATGGGACTGATAATAAATCAAGAAAAGACAAAGTATATCGGTGTCTTAAAAGATGCACCACAATTACCATTTTTATATATAGAAATTGGTGACTGTAGAATTGTGCATGTAGACAAATTCATCAATCCTGACTCTGTTTTAACTAATGAAAACAATATGAGTAAAGAAATTCATTGCAGAATTGAATTGGCAAAAAAGTTAATGAGGATTACATAAACAACTGAAAGCTTGACCATCAGCAGAAAAAAATAGTAATATTATATAAAACTCTTACAAGACCAGTATTGACATGCGGTTCAGAGGAGTGGGTGATGAACAAGAATGATGAAAGAAAACTGGGAGCCAATCAGTGAAAAATACTTTGAAACATCTATAGGCCAATATCTTTACCATGTAAATGTGTTCACTGAAAATGTAAAATGAAATATGAAATAAAGAAATGTAACCTTGGATTTGATTTCTCAAAA
This sequence comes from Sympetrum striolatum, assembly GCA_947579665.1. Classification (NCBI taxonomy): domain Eukaryota; kingdom Metazoa; phylum Arthropoda; class Insecta; order Odonata; family Libellulidae; genus Sympetrum; species Sympetrum striolatum. Next base: position 68,619,597 of record OX388352.1, read on the forward strand.
TAGATGATCCTTCTGCTAGTGCATTCGTTCAAAATATTAATTGGCCATCTATGTTGTGTAATATCCCAGTAAATGAAGCATTTTCAATATTTAATGCATTTTATATAGTTCTATTGATATGTTTACAACCAAAGTACATTTTGGTTATTCTCACTATCCAAAATGGAATTCAAAAGAACTCACATCACTTATTAAACGTAAGAAAACATTTCATTGTATTTATAAGACCACAGGTTGTGACATTGATTATACTCTTTAATCAGAGCATACAGCAAAATGTAAGAAAATTTTAAAGGAATGCTACTGATTGTTTATGAATAATCTTAAGGTCTTATTAATCTTCTTAAGTTCTTATTGATGAAACTTTGTCTTTTGGTAACCATATTTTATACATCGTTTCTATGTCCCTTTGTATGCTAGGTTCCATTACAAGATTTACAAGAGAATTTAAAGATATCCAAATGTTAAGAAATTTATATATATCTTTAGTTCATCCTATCTTAGAATTTAACTCTATTGTTTGGATTTTCCATTATAATAATAATGTTAATTGTAATGAAAGGGTGCAGAATAATTTTTTAAGAATTGTTAACTATTATGCTGGGTTTCCTGCATATGATGCGCCATACACTGAAACAATGCAAATGCTACATTTATTTTCACTCTGTGTTAGACGACATCTTGCAGAGTTGATGTTCTTGCACAATTTATGCAACAACTTAATAAATTGTCCACCTTTGCTTAAATTGATACTTTTTAACTATACTTTTCTCTCCACCAGAGGTACTAAATGATTCTACATTAAATATACTGCAGAAGAAATTTTACATTCAATTCCCCAATAACTAGGATCCTTCACCAGTATAATTTTCTTATCGGTAATGTTGATATACACAGTGATTCCTTAGCTGTTTTTTAGAATAAGTGTACTGAACTTTTTTTAACTCTGTATAAATATATGTTATAGTGCAATATTATCATTTGTATGTATTTTTTTAAATTTTGTGCAATCTTAATTCATATTTTGGTGTACTCATCTCTATGTATGGATTTATTATTTTATTTATTTATTATTTTTATATTCTTATTTTTAGTACTTAGTTTTTTTGTTTTTAGTGTTTAGTCATTTTGTGCAATCTTAATTTATATTTTTGTATACCTATTTCTATACATTGATTTATTTTAACAACAAATGATTTGTATGTTATGAGCAATTGGGCATATGTCTGTAATAAATATTATTATTATTGTAAATGATCCAAGGTTTGCGGTGCAGATGCTATCATTTGAGCTAAACAGATACTTCTCATAACCAGATATTGTAAAGAATGTAAAACTTTCAAGAATGGGCTGGTCCGGGTGGATATAAAAGGATGGGATATGACCAAATTCTAATAAGGTTAACCATTGGAAAACCAGATGATACCAGAAGTTACTGGCAGCCTAAAAAAATGAATATATTGCATAAACATTGATATGATTGTGATTGAAGTGAGGAACTGGAGGGAGGTTGCAAAAAGATGAGAGAAATGGAATTCTGCAGAAGGCCCAAGACACACACCTGGTTGTAGCACCATAGAAGAAGAAGAGTCAGGACAGATTTTTGGCTGAGAGGGGTTAAGTAGCTTTGTTTTTTCTTCAAATAGCTTTTATATTTTTAAATAGCAGTCTACCTAATATGTGTAAAGAAGTCAGTTACTGGGGTAAGTTTATGAGCTGCAGTTAAATCTGTTACTCAAACTACATTCTGGAACTGACTAATGAATCTCACTACTAAAGAAGAGAGCAAGAGTAAAGAAATTTTCAGCTGAAAAATTAAACTGGGTTAATCAATCTATCCCCTGGTTCCAAATTTTTGGTTCATCCTCATCCTTTATCCTTAATTAATTTCTTTGTTACCACTCCATTCCCTGTAATTCCCAATGATTTCTTTCATGATTATTTCCTCAACTTACTTAATAAAGTATCCTACCGATAACTATAAAGCCTCAAATATTACACTCCTGCCCCAAAGATAAGCTTCATAACTTTATGATAAGATACTCAACAATAAATTTCAAACCAATATGTTTTAAACTCATTTTTTTATATTTTCCTCCTTTGCTAAATCAATTCTTCAATTAAGTATGTGTTATATCTTTCACCTCAAGAAAATATCTGAAAGAATATAAATATAATTTCACCGACTATAGATTTTTCTCTGTGGTGGCCACTAGAGGGCTGTATGGGCCAAAACTTTCAGCCCAAGCCCAGCCCGGCCCGTTCATCGTTGAGTCAGAGCCCATCCCGGCCCAAACGTTGAAACTAATTTTCATTCTCAAGCCCAACCCAAACCCAAACTTTCCGTAAATCCTCCTGCAATAAATTGTTGTGAATTGTGAACAAATACATTTTTTTAACCCTTCACGAAAACCGAGCATTTTGTTTAAGCTTTGTGTTACAACCTTAAGAGGCTTTTGCCACTATGCAAGAAAATAATGCTCTTTCAGAACAAATAATTCTCTCCTTCCCGAATTTCCCATGGGCCCAAGCCCGATAGACTGCCTGCTTGCCCAGCCCATGCAGACCTCTAGTGGCCACTACTTATTTCATATGGGTTGTATAGAAAAAGTATTGTAATTGCAGAAAATTTGACCTAATTATTTCAACAGAAAAACATGTTTTTGGTCACTAGAACAAAGCTTGCTTCACAATGATATCTGGGTATTTGGTAAATAAAAATATTTAATACTTAACGAAACAAATATCATATTTGACACTTGGAGAGGAATGTAAAAATTGATTAGTTTCTAGCAGTTACTGGTTACCAAAATCGTGGTTTAACATAGGTTGATTCTGTTTTTATAGAAACCTCCATTATAAGTTCAGTACGGTGTATACAGGAGTAGTTTTAGGTTAATTCATTTCAATAATTATTATTTGAAATAATTCACACAAGTTATTGTTGAGGAATTTTTAATATTAATGGTAAAAATTTCTTTACCTGAGATAAATATACCTTGGAAGCACTTCCTTTTGGTGTAAGGTTGACTATTATAATAATTTATGGTGAATTTTCCTGTTTTGATAAGCAAACTGACAAGTTCAAATAAATCTGTCACTTAGTTAACGTTGAATATGAAATAATTCTTAGACATATACCAACAAGATTATATATTTATATCTCTGCTTCCAAATATCTAAAGGTTGCTAGGTTGTTTTGAGAGAATATTTCTTTGAGTATGGTAAAAATAAGTCTCCCAAAATAATTTAGAAAGCATTTGAAGGTGAATTTTCTCCATCACTTTGCTATTCATATTTTTGCAAAATATTATGAATGTTTTTGCACATAGTGTAACAATATTTGAAAGTGACCATTTGAATTGCATGGGGTTGCATGAGGTGATGGTAAATATTTGTAATAAGGCTAACCATTGGAAGTGACAGCTATTATGGGCAGCAACCATTTTATGCATCAAACAGCTTAAATTATGTAGATAGATCGCAGTCTATCAAATATATAGACAATCATTTCCAAAGGTGCTTATCTTACCTTGAAAACTGAAATTATTTCAAGAACTCTACATTCAAAAACATGAACATATTGTAACTAGATAAGAAAATACAACGGAAGGAAGTCAGAAATAGTCTGAAATTAGAAATTAATGAAAACCAACTCTATGAAGTCTTCTGTGTATTCTATTGCACCCATCAGATGTAGCAGCCACTAGTGGAAGAATGGATTTGAGGTAGTTTGATTTATTTTCTAGGGTGAATAAAAGAGTTGGTGGGCTACCAGATAACCATGCGGGAAGCTCAATCAGCTTTGATGAAAGAGGTCCTAAGTTTGATTCCAGTTGAGAGCATACATGTGGATTGACCTAATCCCTTGAGGCCCTTTTAGCAATATTACTGAATGAATGTTGGAGAAGACCTGAAAGAAATTCTATTGTTTGTGCTAAAGATTCCAAAGTAGCTTGCATATGAATTTTCAATATCAAGAATTAACTTTTGTTTAGAATAAAAATACCAAGAGTACTACATTTTAAGGCTGAGGCTAGTAAAGATTTCATTTTTTCTGACAATGAGCCCCAAGAATTTTATACTATCAGAACCAGCACTTGTGGAGGCTGCAAAATGCTATTCGAAGTAATATTAAATGTAATTAAAATCAAATCAAGTTCAACTTATACGCCAGCATATACAGTTGTTTAAAAGAATTAAAAGAAGTCTGAAATACAAAATTATGAAGAAATGTTAAAGTCTAAAGACTTGTACATGAAAAATACATCAATATGTTCAGAGACTGAAAAGCCGTAGGTGTGCATTGAATTTAAAGAAAATTTCCAAAGCATAAGAGCAATAGAGTTATTAGATTTGCAATTCAATTAATCTGCATATCAGTTGTTCCAGGTTTTTTTGGTAAAAGGTTGTAATTGTTTTAATACACAAAATATGAAGGAAGTAATGGCAGAATGTAAAATATATATCTGAAGTTATAGTCTAATTAAAGAAAGCAGTAAAACAGATTTTAGAGTTCTGATAGTGTATTTAGGATGTCCACAACAAATATGATTAAAAAGTAAAATTCAAAATAAAAATGAAGATGTAGTTTCCCTTGGTTCTTAACAGGTCTATGAATGTACTGTAATTCGTGACAGTTTTTTAACTAAACTAAATCTCTCACAATTGTAGTGCGTCTTTGACGCCAAAGGTAACTTTTTCATAAGTCAAGGCTAATGCTAGAGGATGGTTATCTGCACCACACATATAGCTAAATATGTCCAATAAACAAAAATAATAAATTACACACAAAATCAATAAAAAAATTAAATATATACATGCAATCAAATTTGCCTATCAAAACACACATTACGCAAATGCTACAATTACTATGTACAAATGACTTAAAAGATGCATGAGAGAATTTTAGGAATCTGAAATACGTTTTAGAGCCACCCATGGTGGCAGTGTTTTTAGCATTCTAGCTACGTTATCACTCTGACCATAGGGTTGAAATCCCAGCTGATCGGACTTTTCTGATCATGGAATGGCTGTTGTGTTCATTGCTGGTGCCTTGGTGAGGTACCTCCTGACAAGTTCAGGAGAGCTTATGAGGACTTCACCACACAGCAGCTTGGCAGAAAAAAAGAAAATGATAGGATTGTCTTCTGAGAATAATTGAAAAATAAACTATGTATGTCATGACAATGTACGTGGAAGAGACTGAGAGAAGGATAAGTTTCCAATATCGAGCAATTTAACAAAATGCAGATGTTAATCAAATAAAAAGAATCATTCATATTCAAAGTTTTTAGAGTGATCTCAGATTTTCATGATAATACCTATGTATCTCTTAGGTAAATCTTTGTCAATAAGACCTTAGAATTAACCTTTTATCACCAAACACTAACCATACCCAAGGTGACTACAGAGAGGTCATTCTACCTCTCCTTAGTCACCTTGAAACATACCTTATCCAAGGTTTCAAATAAGAGCCACGCTAGCTTCCACTAGAGCTGGCAAAATTTAGTTAAACATGGAAAAAAATAACATCTAAGACTATCACAGGAAGAATTTTTACTTATTAAGACTTAAGGTAAAGGCATAATAAAATCTCCCTTTCAGGTTAAAGAGTTGATTTACAAAATGTAAAATGAATTATAGAATAAGCAGAAACAAAACAAAGAAAAGTCACAAGAATTTGAACATTACAAGGCTGAGGAAAGTGGCATGTTACACACAACTATGAGAGAGAAAAGTAACATTACAGTAAAAAATTAGACAAAGAAAATCTTTGGAAATTGGCCTATATTTCAAATTAATTTTATTTGTTAATGAATGAAATCAAACAAAAACAAAAGAGATGCTCAACTGATGTTATGATAGCTTATTTGCTCTCAACTGCTACAAAATTGTTTAACTTCAGTTTTAATCTAAAAAACCTCCTCAATATTCACGTCCTCTCATCAGAATGAATGATTTCTGTATATTATTCTGCCTTTCTGTTACGTAGCTTGGCATCTTATTCTCTGAAAATGTACACTGAACTCTCCATATACATGCTGTGACAAAGAAAGTCTTCACAGGCATTTTTATGTTGCGTAAACGTATTCCTATTGAATGCTGAAATCTCGAAAAATCTCTATAATGCAAAAATAGTTTATTACCTATCTTATACTACCATCCTCTGGGGTAATGCGATCTATTCCAGCAAACGTTTTTCGTTACAGAAAAGAGCAATTATAATCATACGTGGCGTATCACATTGCACAGAATAAGAAAATTGGAATCCCATAAAAGTAGTCTCATGAGTCCCCAGCAACTCTCATTGGCAATACTCAATAAGAATTACCATATTTTTTTAGTTTTACCAGGCATCACAATTTAATATGCTCCAAAATTTTGAATAATAAGTAAATACGTCCCCATGAGTTCTTTTGTAATAAATTGTTATTATTATGAATATCCTGTAATAACAATAAGATAAGTAACCTAAACTGATCTATGAATAGGTTTAACTGCAATCTAGATGCAAATATAGATAACTTGCATTTATATGTGTAACCCTAATTCGAACGATAAAGTTCAAATATTCTTTTTCCAATCATCATTTGATCATCATAGTAGTTTCTAGTCTCCTAATCCAATCATTTAATCTATTTCGAAAAAAATGTTTCATAGCTTACATGAATTTAAAGTTGCACATGTTGTGTACTCATATCGAAATTTAGATACATTCTTTTTAAATCGCCCTCACAACGTCACAGGTCCGCTTACAGCCATCTGAAGGGGACATCTGTTCAACCGGACGCTGCCGAACACAGAAATGGAAATGATAAATCATAAACTGGTACTCTCAGCCTAAGAATTGGAAGTGATCTTGCATGAAAATGAGTAACAAAATGAAGAAAGCAAGAGAATAACAAAAACCACGAACAACCAAGATTCTACATGATACACTTTCTATTAGTAATATTTTGGGAGGAAGATAAACAATATTTCATGAATCAGAATCAATTTCTTCATAAACGTTCCTCAATCGCTAACTCAACATATTTCTTTAAAAACATCTGAAGAGAACTCTTTATGATTACGAGAGCAATAATGTGGGGGATGAGTAAGACAAAAACTCTCGTGTTTATTAAAAAACCCCGATGAAACAGCACTCTAAAAATATGTAGTGAACTTAACTTATTCAAAGAAGCGTCTGAAATGAAAAAAGTGCACTTGAGAACGAACATCGTAAGTACCAATAGCGCGTGAAGCGCGTCTTTAAATCTAAGATCCGTTTCTACACAACGGTTTGACTCCCAAAGGACTATACAATTTACAACTTTAATCGAACATTAATAGTTGAGAATTTGTATAAGTTGAAATTAAGAAGTGCAATTTTTAAAGTCAATGGATATAATTTAATAATAATAACTAGATAGCTATTTATAATCAATATGAAGTTACGTTACATACTTTGGCAAAGGAATTCTATTCGCTCCAATTTATTTTACTTATAATATCCCTAGGGTATAAATTTTGTAATTTATATTAGTCTAAGTCATAGTTACTCTAACCTTTTCTTCCTCATGGAACACCTGGCGATTTTTTAATTTTCAGTGGACCTCTCAGCCAGCCTTATATTGAATTTTTCTATTCTTCCGAACTTCAAATATGGACACAATGCCGCTATCCGTGATAGGAATATTTGTTCTCTTCTCAATGCAGTTAATATTTAAATTTAATGCATAAAATATTCTATACTAGGATTCTACCCTCACTCTCGTGTCCCACTCCATCCACTATCAACCCTTTCCGGGTTTAACTTACCCAACAAGTTCCGCGTTCTTCCGCGAAAAACGTAAGCAATATATTGCATCAACCCTTAATAACAGCGACTTTCAAGGAAACCCAAAGAACAACAGCCGCAAGGAATATAGCCAAAGTTCAATTGCAGAAATAATGGGAGCTCCATTACCGTAATGAATAATTTGAGCAGATAATTTAGAAATTTTTATTAACAACAAAAAAATTACAATGAAAATATATCAAATGCTTCACATAAAATCTTGGAATTCCACTTAAGGGCAAGAAGCACACCAAACTGGAATCATTTCTGGAAGAAAAGAAAGCTTATATTAGATAGTGTTACAATATAATTTCGAAAATTTCAATTCTAATGATTATCTTGAAATTCCCAGACATCTTGAAAAGAAAAAAACTTCACTGGCAGCCATATATTAGCTTTTTATAAATCATAGGCTCGATACACAACCTACCCAAATTCTATTAACATCAACCAAGAAAATTTCGAATTAAAATACTGAATATGCTGTATTTATCTCATCAATAGAGTTTTAAGGAATAACAAGGATAACTTAATTAAGTTTCAAACTTTACCCAAGTGTTTTGAGCACTGAATTTTTTCATAAGCAAATAACAAAATACATTAAGTTCTCGATTTCAAAATCCGTTCAGAAGATAATTTTTCTATTAAAAGTTACGAAAACAACATTTAGTGAAGAAGTCTTTAACGAGATGAGCCATAATTACCGATAATAAATTTTAATAATATTATTCTAGCCTAATTTGACTATAAAATAGCTTCAACCTCTAAGCTTACGATAGATTTGAAAAAAGGTAGAATTTACTTACCCAGACAATACTCCGGGGGGAAAAGCACTCTCCAGGCACTAAATTTTCTGTCGCTCGTTCACAATATTCCCGGTTTCTAAAAATAGGAAAAAATAAGAAAAATAATTAAATCTTAGATTTACCTACAAAGAGGATTTATATAAGTAGCAATCATTCAATTTTACTCAATTTTTTAGAAATCTGATCAATTTAAATAATTAAGAGATTACAAAATAGAAGTTTTGCACGAGTTTCCAAGCTACGCCAAGACGTATCGTGCCCAGCTCGTTCCTCTTTTGAATGGAGAGGTTCGCCAGAAAGCTGCAACTGTTAAACATTTCGGGGGACGCACGCGACAGTTGCAATTAACCAGCCCTATAAGAACCATTGTGTGACAATAGCATGAAAACCATTGCCACGGAAAAGATAAGAGAGAGACTTTTAGAAGACTAAGTAAATTTATTTCTCTAATGGCTAAAAAGCCTGTCTGTCATACTGTGTGTAATACCTGTCACTTCAATTTCCCACTCCCCCCAAACAATGCAATTCAAATTTCACTATCGCCCATCCAGTGGGCCCTACTTAGCCAAGTTTCCCACTCCCCCCAAACACTAATGGAGACCTGTTCGCTAACGCCCTCTGTCGGGCCCTTTTCTAAAGATCCTACCACCCTCTCACCTGAAAGACGACGATCCTTACCTTAAGCTGCGGGAATCCTCCAGCGGTGGCCGTGCTCAGCGTTCCATCGGCGTACTGAACCTCCTCTTGATGTCACTTCACTATTTTCACTATTATGCACTAAAATGACCATAGCTCACAACACTAAAACCACTCACTTTCTTCTCGATCTTCTGAACTGGAGGCTGGAGATTCTGATGCACAGGAGTAGCTTCTTTCCGTAGGGGAATTGTTTTTCGTCGTCGATTTCGTGGAAATGTTCTTGGAACCCAGGGAATTTGGCTGGCCACCTTCGGTGGTCAAAACGTGGACTTTCAGAAAAGAGTTCGATCGGTCATCTCCGCAATTTGATGGGTCTCTCTATCATGGGTCGAATGGTCCAGATATTTCGAACAGCAGGAACACTGCGTGGAATATGACTGGAGGGAGATGACCAGATATTTCCAACTGAAGGGAAGCTGCTTGGAATTTGACTGGAGTGAGATGATCAGATTCCTCCGGCGATTGGTGTCCTCCGCGAAGTGCTGGATATTTCTTTCGCAGGAACTTTCTCGAACTCATTCTCCCGAAAAACAGTCGAAAGCAGGAGGACAATCTTCCGCGCCAACGCTAAAAGGTGCAACTGTGTAAGAAACTTCTTCTGAGGTAATAAGGCAAAGGAAGAGCTGGTCGCCACAGAGGAGGCTAAAGTAATTTGGCTTCAGGTGTTCGCTCTCGAGGGGTCTCCGCTGAACCTCTCGTCGATCCACACGTTCAGTCGCAGAATGGAAGGGGCGATATTTTCGCTGGCATTATATAGGGAAACTGGTGAGGGAGAAGGTTAGCTGGAAGGTCGGGGAGGGGAAGAGGGGTTTGGGACACCATGCGCTCGAAGGGATTCGTTGAAATGGAAATTCGTATTGCTCGTTCATTTGACTTCTTCGTTCTCTCGTACGCAGCTCATTTTTAGATAAATTTATCGAAAGTCGAGCAAGGAAATTTTCAAAGTAATTAAATTGTTGGAGCCAATTTTAGGTTCTTAGTACTTTTCGGTGATGGATCCAATTCTAATACGTTCTTAGTACTTTCCGGTGATGGTTTTCGGAATTCGCTTTGGAGAAAGCGGTAGCTAAATTACACTATTAATTCCTTACATTGTACCTATATATTACGAGAAATTATCATTAAACTGAATTTCAAAATGAACTATGTTCCTTCCTTCGTCGTAATATCCCATTCCCCACTTCTCTAATGACTGCCCTTTCTTTGCGTTTTTCACACCTCTAGCACCTCCCTCCTAAGTCCTTCCTCCACTCTTCGTTCTGTTGTGCATTAACTTAGATATGACAACTTTTAATTTATTGCACGTTCGAAAACTTAAAGAAAGGATCATTAAGGTATTTATTTTTCAAACGTGCTCCACACCTTAAAACGAAACGGGCTCTTCTTTTGTTTGCATCAGCTGCCACACAGCCGATGATGAGATATCTACGATTATGTATTTCAATCATTTCAGTAAGTATGGGAACTTACGGACATGACCATGTGTTCTCCTATAAGCGGCAAAGTCAAGTGTGTCTTTTCGCGGAGATTCAGATTCCGTAGGATAAAAATATGATTAGTCCTTCAAATTGGTCAATTTCGACATCATTTCTGTTAACATGAGAATAAAAATGTGTTTAAGTGACTGTGGAAATTACTTACGTTTTTATGTCAAAAATAACGATGCAATAGGCGTAAATTGAATTATAGGTTCTTTTTTTACACGTGATCCTTATAAACCTGCCAAATTATCCAATATAAAATTCTGGTTTTTCCCACAATTACTCTTTGTATCATTAGCATGCATGTGCGATTTATTTTAGATGTTTCAAAGCTTGATGAAAAATGTTTTCAATGGTAGGTAATCTATGAAAAATTTGACCGAGCGGCCCATTCATGTGTCGCCCAAGGCTGTATCATTTCCACGTGACGAAGAACTTGTCACGAGAGAACTTGAGAGAAGTGCCGAAATTCGTATTTCCCTTTCCTCGGTTTCGAGATCCTGAAATCTTGATCTTGATTAAATAACCCTATTATTTTAGAATTAAATTACCCTATTATTTTAAAATTAACTTACCGTGTAATTTTAGAAGGAACGGCGATAATATTAAATAAATGAGGGAAATCACGATTTCTGCGGCCGTAATAAACTGAACAAAGACTGGATCCTCCTTCCCCTTAAGTTTCCTTAACCGAAAGGCCCCTTCGTGCCCTTATCTAGTTACGGACCTCGAATTAGCAAGCTCTCGTTACATTAGCCTACGAGAAGCTGCTTCTTTTCTCTTCCCTCAGCCATGATGATAGAACATAAGTGCTGCAGAGAGAGAAGTGCAATGATTCCGGCAAATATTACAAAAAGCGAGACGGCTCAAGAAAGTGCTATAGTAAGGATAGATTGTAAGGGAAAAGACAACGGAAAAAGTTGTTAGATGAAATACCGGGAGCAATGAAAAACCAGCGAATAAAAGAAAGTGCATACAAAAGGACACATGAATCTACCGAAAGGTTGAACATGAGTCATATTTCTTAATTAACTTTATCATGTTAAAATCTTAAAGGAATCTATTAAAGTTTTTCACCGCCAGAAGACGATACAATTCAATATAAATGCCAATGGAAACCTATTTGTTCATTACGAGGGAAGGTAGCTGGAGTGGAAATTTAGAGAAGAGGAAAAATACGCCACGAACAGCTGCTTGCTCATTTTTTAACGTATAACTACTGTAGAAATTCACACTGGCGTAAATTAGATCCTCTTGTAAGGTAATCACGATAGAACTTCCTTATCAATAATCCCTCTTCGCATTAGAATTGGTTTTATTTGCCCTTTATTGAATCCTCCAAAGGTCGTGACGTTCCACCACGTGTTCGTGAATCACCAGACTCTTCACTACCTCACCCCAACCCACCCCTCACTTTCCAACTAGAACCACCCTCTCGAGCAAAAAGGTAATTTCTTATCGCAAAGCCTGAGCTGCGTTTGTTTCTGTGCAAGCGTTGGAGTTCCCCTAAACGAGCGGAGATAGACATTCAAATGTCAAGCAGAAGGCATTCCCTTCCTCATACACAAATTGAATTGAGATTACCGACGACGATTAAATATTATAAGCAAATCAAAATATGTTGAAAATTTTGTTTGCTCATTCATTTTATCTTTTATTCCACAACTTCATCCTTTATAGGGCATTGGTTCCTATAGGGACCATTTATTTCCCGGCTATATTTGGGGCGAATTTCTATACAGACTAGTTTCTTTAATTAGGGGCCCTCTCTTTACTCAGCGTTCCTTATTGGAAAGAAACCTTTTTTGTCCTCATTTTCACCGTAAAACTGAGAAAACACAATAAGACTCAATGGGACCACTTTTCCTCTCGATACGTCCGGTTTTTTTTGGCTCCCGCGACTCCTCGTTCAATATTTTTCTCTCTGCTTTCAGATGATCATTTCGGGAGATTATTTTAATAATATTCTTCTTTTATGATAATTATGCTTTAATTACATTCATTGTTTCTGATTTCTTACTTGTCGAGAAGAAAATTATTGGTGTCTAAAGATGATTTCGCTCAGACGGATGTGGAGCGATTGCTCCTAATTTTCTTATAAAACGTCCTCACAAGAGCTATATTGTTTTTTTCTTTAATTTCATTTAAGTTTGATGGGATATATACTTATGGTACTTAGTTTGTTGAAAATTATAATTATTATTTCCTAACGATGTTCGTTTCTGGACTTGCTATGGGCTAATTCGTTCCGGATCTATACAGCAATCGAACTGAAGGCTGGGAATTTTGTTAAATGCCTTAATTTAGCTAATTGTTTTAGAATTTTGTTTACATGCAAGTTGCGGAGTACGGGAAGAATTATTTTACTTCACAGTGTTGTATGAACACACTGGCTTCCATCTGCGACGAAGGCTTAGATTACGAAGGGTTCACTTCACTTAGGTTCGAGGTCTAGGATTACTTTCTCAACCCCCGACAATTCTTATCCCTTTACGTACTCCACACTCCCGTCAAGCCCCAATATTTTCAGGAGCGTTATGCAAAATCTTTCGGAACGTGTCTTAATTTAAATCGTCTAAAGAAGAAAGTACAGTTCTAAACAGATGTCATTGTAATGACCCGCGTGCGTTCCGAGCGGTTTCTGCACAGAAACGGTGGTGTGGGCTGGGGATCCCAAATGGACGGCGCCGGCGGCGGCTAGTTTTTCGAGGACCAGGATCGTTGCCACGTGCGTTCTAATTGCCTGGGAATTCGGTTGCTGGGGAAATGTTGTGGGTTTGGAAATTCCCGGGAAATCGGCGGGTAGCCGAGGTTCGGTATCCTTTTTGAGCAGTCGTGGAAAACATTTCAAAGAGAGTGTTCAACGAGAAAGGAGTCGAAGAAAGCATCAGTGTCCACGAGGGTACATACATACATACGAACATTGAAAAGGACAGGAGTCGGAGAGAGTGACGGTAGCTGTAGGAGCAGGCGTGTTATATCCTGTGCTGCACTTTACTGAAAAAGCAACACTTCCATTATTTTATTCTACTCTTAAGTCATCAGGTTCGTTATTTTTTATAATTTAGTAGTCATTTGTCTGAAAATTGCTAAATACATAGGAAAAACAATACGGTAATTTCTTAATATCCTCTACATTTCAGATAAATATGAATAATTCGAGTGGAACCTTGTTTTGAATTTTGTGTGGCAATTTTCTACGTCTCCTCTTTGTTCTTCCTTTGTGGACACTTCCTTTCGTTAACATTAAGTACAAATAGTGAATTTTGAAAGTGGTTAAAATTTTCAGACTTTTTTACGACTTTTATTGGGGCATATTATGCAAGCGGTAGTTAAGATAAAAATTAATCCTCTTCTAGATGAGTGGTAGAAGATTATATACCGAGGAAAAACTGCAGAAGCTTCTTGAAGAAACTACAAATGAAATGGCAGAGGATTCCGAAGAGGAAGGAGATTCCGATGCGGACGATATCTCACCATCTGAATCATTAACTCCAAGGGGCACACCGACGCCCAGAGAAACGCCTACACCAAGGGGTACGCCGACTCCTGATACTCGTCCAAGTAGTCGAGCCTCTCCTGCTGCTTTTGAGGAGCCACTCATTTAGGCAGCCTTCAGTAGTGGAAATTTCGGAAAGTGTAGCTAGGGTATGGACAAAAAAAACCTTCTTTTCCGGAAGTTTTCGAGAAATTTCAGTTTATAGAACCGTGTGGTCCCTCGAAATCAGCAAGAGGCAATTGGACGAATCCAATATATTTTTTTATGCTTTTTCTTCTTCTGATATCATTAGAAAAATAATCGATTCATCAAATTTTTATACATCCCAGAAAGGAACCGCATTAGATATAGACGTAGAAGAATTTAAGGCATTTTTGGGAATTCTAGTAATAATGGGTTTTCATAGGGTTCCAAGCACCCAAGCAGGATTACGTCGAGAAAAATAAAATAACTGGCCATATGGGCAGCGCGTTCGGCTTTGGTGTTAGTGGTCCCGGGTTCGATCCCCGGTGGGAGCCCGATGAAATGACCGAAGCTCTCGATGCATTTTTAGCAATACAACTACTAGAACCGATGACTCACGTCATAGAAAATCGAACGCTAATTAATTCACCTGTTGTTTTTAACAAGTTCAACAATTTTATTTTGGAAAAATACCTTCGATTTATTTATTAATTCTCTTTTCAGGTTTCTCCAGTTTGATTACAATGACGTCGATGGCCGGTTACATTCATGCTGCGAAAATGAGATATTTATGCTGTGAGATGGTGATTACTAACAATTTTCGAAAAGGTGAACTAAGTATCATCATAAAAATACCCTTTGTTACGGCTAAGGCGTTCTCTCTTCATAACTCCTTTTGAAAATGACAAAACCAATGGTGGTGAGCAAACAGCCCATCGTGGCCTTCGACTGACTCTTTGATTCTTATGAATAGAATTATAATTTGAAGGATAGAATAACGATCAATCAATTAAACATCAAATGATTATACCCATGAGACGATATGACTTACGAATACAATATCTGTATCGCTTTCCGGTTGTGGTATCATTTGATAAGAAATGATGGTGAAATGCTAATGAAGATGTAATAAAATTCAATAAAAACGGCAACGTCACTTGCCATCTGTTATCTCTTTAACAAACAGAGAACACTTTAATATAATTCATTTATTCATTCAGTTTTCACATACAGAACTTTTGCCAGTTTAAAGTGAAAATGTAACGAATGAGATAATTAATTAATAATAACAATAACACAATAAAAAACAAGGTACTTAGAAATATTTAGAAAGGGGCTTTTACTACGCGTGAGTCAATCCCATGCGAATAAATATCCTTTTAGATAATGTAAAGGGATCCACAGAGAGTGGAAGGTAATTCAATGACTCTTGTGAGGAACGGGAAAAAATATGAGAGACATTAGGAGTGGACAGTCAGCCTGATATGTAAACACCTGGCAGATTATCGATCTCCCAATTTCAGCAGTTAACTTTGAGGAAATTGCAAGGATATGTTTGAATTTACAGATAAATTTCGATTACTTCGTGAGTTAGTATTCCTTGAGACGTCATTATTACAATTTGTGTAATATTTATAACCTCTTGAAAAGTCATAAGAGCTGGTGTTCCAATTTTTTATGATACTTTGACTGAGATGATAATTAAGTCCTCCTTCAATATTACATTTTGTCTTGCTTTCGGAGCGATTTGTTAAATTTTTAAGGAATATTTCTTGCCCTTAGCAATCGTTTGTGTGCAATTCCCTAGTTCACTTTCGAACGATGCACACTTTAAGATGTTTTGTGATCGCTTTAAACCATTCCTAATGATACTCAATTTTAATGAATTGAAAAATCATTTCATGGATTATCATTACAGTTATAGAAGCGTTACATTAAACGGAACCATTTACATGACATTCGTTGTTCGATTCATATTAAATAATTCAGTGCAAGTTGTTTATGGATACCTCAAATACAGAATTTAAAACAGCTCAGTTACAACTGCTGCAACAAAAAGCTATCTCTCTAACGTGTAACTAAATTCCCGCAAGAAAAAATCGTAATTCAAGTTAGGTTATTCCATTTGCATTGATACCACGCGAGTTGCCAAATGGCATGTGGAGTGTGACAGGCGAGATTTGATCATATCTTAGATTCGTTGATTTTACCTTGAATTGGCAAAGTATTATTTCTCATTTATAGGTATTTATCATGATCATTTTATGACCGTTGATTACCACGAAATGAAAATTTAAAGAATGATTTTAATTATTGAAAAATTAACGATGTTTTCTTCATTGCGTTAAATATCGAATTGAGACTTCGTAATACGCCGCAAAGCTATGCTGCCAAACAAACCCTTTCGTAATTTCATGAAGTATTGCGAGATGGGTCAATTAGTATTCTAATATCTCCTCAGAATCAGGGGAAAGAAGTGTTAGGAGTAGGGGAATATGCCTGAGGGGTGGAAAGCACTCCATGGTTTCATTTAACTTCTAGGTGTAAGTACCCACGAGTTTTAGAAATTACCCCTCCTTACGCACAATCAGTGAAAGGCGTACGTCATGCTCTGGGAGTGACTGTGAACGGCTCTTGCATTGTCTGCGAAGAAGGTTGCAGCTGTTCCTTTTGGGTAGGGGTGGTTTAAGAAATGAGTAAACAGAGAAGGGGGAACGCGAGTTGGACCTAGGAGTCCGAGTTAAATGAGGGTTCTTCATAGAGAAACCGGAATCAAAGAGATGCGAGGCTCCTCGATTATCTTCCCCATAACGAAGGTCGATGCGGCTTTGAAGTTTCGATGGCGAACCTACGAGCCCACGAAAGGAATTTTGTGGTATCGAGGAAAACTGACAGCACCATCATTACTAAACATTCTTCACTTAAAAATACGATAAAAGATACATAAATTTGGATATTGCCCTCCCAACCCTCCCTCAAACCGAGTTCTCGTGATATACTTTGGGATTTAAAAATACCGACGCCGATGAATCAATTCACGTAACGTAATTATTAGCCCGGTAGGGTCAACTTGGAATGAACTTAAGTCAACTTTAAGTAAATACAAAACCAAGAATAAATACTGACTTGGGACCGCAAGATGTGTTAAGATGATACCAAAACTTATTTCGCAAATAATATTACAGTGGCATTGATAAGACATTATATTTTGAGGAAGAATTTTCATCCACTTTTTATCTTATGCATTCACGGATAAATCCTGAATGAAGATATTTTCAAACGCCCAATAAATCTCAACTAATTCTAGGCATGAGATAATATTACGTATAAATACTTCCTCCATGTAATGTGTCGCTCGGTGAATGGTGCTAATGTGCCTGTGAACGAGATCTGCCACCGCTTGACTTAATAAATATCGGCTAATGATCACAGAGCAACCGTGTATTCCACAAAAGTCGTCTTTAAGATGACAATCATTTAAAGACTGATTTTCAAGTTTCATTGCTCGATTATCGGATTCATCAACAGATCATCCATTAGCAGTATACCATCCCCCGAACCTAATAATTCAGGCAACGAATCGTCCATCGATTATCCACCTTTTATCTTATGTTAATCTTTGCTCTAACTCTAAGATTTTATGTACAGTATGATTAACGCCGGTAGCGTCAAATTTGGCGAAACAATAATTTCAGAAATTACATCATAAATAATAATAGAGGGTATTTATCCGCTGTGACGAACAAATTCAATTTTACAATCTTTATAAAAGGTTTATTTTGTGAAGAAAACACATATTATCATAGGGAAATACCGTCCCGATGTCCCCCAAGTTGATATGGCAATCACCTGTTAAGAGAGTCGAAATGTACACTTTGCAAAACAATGGATATTCCAGCGTTAAGCGTTACCGTTATTACTGGAAATTATATCTAAATTCAACTTTACTTGAAGCAGATAGGATTAGTGAATACAAAAAAATCTAAGTCGATTGTTCCAAAAAATTTACACAAGATGAATTTTCAGCGAAAGAGTGTTGACCGCACAAATAAATAGTATGATCTAAACACCCATTAAAAATAGCCTTTTCATTTTTACTGTAATAATTGCTTGCACACCTCCATGGCTTCCAGCCATAGTAGTAGCATTATGGTATCCTTGAATTCACACATACATACACACACACATACCCACACTCTATTTCATATACGTATATGAAAAGATATCAAAAACACTTTTAATACTTTTGATAATACTTCTTTCAATAATGTTGAGCATTACTTGTCAGTATTTAGGATTTGTAATTGAAAGTTTCATTGTTAATAAACAACATTAATTGGAATCTATCGTAAGCAAAGTAAATCATTAATAGTACCTCTTTTCTTCATTTTCCTTCTGTTTCACATGACCATGATACTAATATATCCTTGTGATGAGTGCCTTTAATGGAGATGAGAGCATGGGTAAAGCCTACGCATGTACTATGGTCAATCTCACAGAGAGTTAATTTTGTTATTAGTCTCCTAAATAGTATTTGTAACAATAAATTTCACATTTGATTCTGTCACTTAAAGTACTCTCTCTTGGGACGGAAGATGTAAAGATGAGGTTCATAAAAGAATAGCCTTGGCCAAGGAAGCCTTTATGAAGTGAAAGAATTGATGACCAAAGGTCTTGACAAAGGAATCAGGAAAAGATTGGTGAAATCCCTGGTCTGGAGTGTGTTGCCCTATGGGTATGAAACGTGGACCTTGAGAAAGGAAGAAGTCAAGTGATTGGAGGCCTTCAAAATGTGGGTGTGATGTAGAATGGAAAAAGTTAGTTGGGTTGGAGGCGTTAGAGATGGTTGGGGAGGACTGGGCTTTAATTAACATGATTAAGCATCGTCACAAGTAATGGGTGGGTCAAATATTGAGGGGAGAGGGATTGGTAAAGGTTGTAATTGAGGGGAGGATTCAGGGGAAAAAACAGAGGGGGAAGACAGAGACAAAAGTTGTTGGATGACATAAAGGGTGGGGTTAAATATAAGGATATGAAGGAGATGGCGATTAATAGGGACTTTTGATTGTGCATGAACCTACCGAAAGGTAGAACACTCATGATGATGAGTTAGCATTTGCATTAAGATCAATTAAATATTACCGTATAGGTTATACAATATTAATGGGAGGATTATATTCCTGTATCTCAAAAATTTCAAGCTTTCTCAGGTACCAATATAATTAAATAATCTCAGAATTCACATTTTTTAAATAAAGGAAGTCACCGCTGAATTATTTAATATTTTCATCAGAAATTACAGTTTACAGTTTACAAAATACCTTATACTTTAAACTCAAACATATTTACTTAACCCATAAATCAACATTTTTATTAAAATAATAATTAACAAATACTAACAACCAAGTTAACAACCTGTTAACTTATCATCACAGAATACACAACATCTATACTTGATATTGATATTTTGAACAACATCTTCAAAAGCCATTATAAATAGCTCCACAGTTTGACTGAAAATACTAGCAGTTTTGGTCAAATGGCACATCTATGTAACTATCCACAATTTTTTCTATTCATTTACATTATGGGCAATTCACCATATTATATCTGCTCTTTTATTGGATACTTCATACTGCATATTTATGTTTTATACGACAAATAACACAGATACTATGCCGAAGAACACCAAAAAATAAGGATAATGCCACATCAGACAGAGCAAGGAACATTACATACCATTATGATAGTTTCATTGGAAGTTCTGATGAGCCAATACAGCAACAAACATTGTATGCTATCTATCACCCCATAATAAACCAATACAACCATTCCAGATGGTTGAGCACTTGTTCACTATGCTAAGAAATACTTTGCAAAGGCATCATGAGAAACTGTAAAACACTACAGAATTTGTTCTTAGTTGAGGAGCATATGAAATGACAATTCACAAACCGAATTTTTAAACCAGACTAAACTGGAACACAACTT
The DNA here is from genome assembly GCA_947579665.1 of Sympetrum striolatum. NCBI lineage: Eukaryota > Metazoa > Arthropoda > Insecta > Odonata > Libellulidae > Sympetrum > Sympetrum striolatum. The sequence goes on from OX388352.1 coordinate 68,639,859, forward strand.
CAGTCAGTGAATTGAAATTTTCTGATTAAATACCAATCTGTCTCTGTATTTGGGTCTGATATTAAGAACTCTAAATGTTTCTGTTGAATTAAAATAACATGGAATCACTTTCCTGATGGCTTACAACATTTGAAAAATAAAACTATTTCCAGCTGTCTGAATCATTCTTGATATGTTCTCAAGAAATTATTTTTTTCCTTGAGCTGGATTGCAGTTGACCTGGAACATCTGTTTGTGAATGACATTAATTGGAAAAAGTACCTTGATCTTCGATTCCAGTATTTAGTCACACCACTTTTATAGCAGGTTAAGCCTGGCCTGGCAAACTCGGCCAACCAAAAGAGCTCTAGAGATTAGCCGAGCCAAAGCCTGGCCAGGGCCCTCCATCAGCTGGGCGCATCCAACTCCACATACACCCAAGTGTAAAACTTTCTCAGTTCAATGTCTTTCCTTTCATATCTGAGACTACTGAGCCCATCAGTTTTGAATCGGTTTTGCCCAGAGTAAAGGTAATCATACCTTAAAAAAATAAATTTTATTAAATTATTAATTCATGTAATATTTAAGTTTACTGATTTTATTTTAACTCAATTACAAATTCCACCAAGTTTCACAGGCTACTTCAATTGAATTTATTAACTTTTTTGCCTACAATGAGAGGAAATAATTTTTTTCTTATAGTTTGAAAGTGAACTTTCATTTGACATAGGAACAATAAAAAGATAAAACGCTGATTTCACCAACAGACAACAACAGCAGTTGGAGGGTTAATATATGCAAACAACAATAACCAACAACAATTTATGATATAAATACAAGGAATAACATATTTTAGATTTAAAAACAACAATTTATTAAGAAAAAATAAATTAACTTTATAGTAAAAAACAGGTACATAAAAATTAAAATTAATGATAAAATAAGTTTCTGAAAGAAATTTTTAAAAGATTAAAAATGAGTACACAATTGTCAAAGTTACACAAGGAAGGGAAGTGAATAGAAAATCAAATGACACCAACCATACAATCTCCACATTTTAATCATCCTTATTCTCACAAAATGGCTGATTTCCAGTCTCGTATTTATAAGCACTTTTATCCATGTCACCATATAATAAAAAAATGTTTGAGTACATCACATTCATAGTTTTAAAATCTCTAGACTTAAATGCAGCAATATTAAAGGAGACAAAGGAGTTTGTAGTGTGAGAAAATTTTAATCCACCATCTAACTCAAACTTTGAAGGGCTAATAAGGAGTATTTTAAACAAACAGGCTGAAGCATATACAATTGGGACAGGGGACAATTTTGTTTGAAATGGCCGCTTCTAGAAAAAACCAATAAACCAAGTAAACTGCTTTTTTCAGGTGCCTGCCAAAAGCCTACTTCGCAAATCAATAACTTTTGAGTGTAATTTACAGAAAAAATGAAATAAGATACTGTGCTTTGATTATAAATGAGTCATGATAAAAAATGAACAATGGAATGCCATCAATATTCTGACAGCAGTTCGTAATATTGATACATTCAATTTATAATGTGCATGAAAGAATATATTTGGTATATACTTTCATCAATGTATACGTTAGGGAACACTGATCCTTAAATTCATGAATCGATAAACATTTTATGAATAACTTTACACTTATAAAGGCTTATCAACCCATTTTAATATTAAAGGTCTTGTTACATCATAGGTTCTCGAAGTGGACCCCTAGCGGTTTAACCATTTTGATGCGGATGAGGTACTATTACCTCCTCTGCCATTAGCACTCTTACGGAGGAGGTAATGGTACCTCCTTGCTTTCCCAAAATCTGCTCCAGTCATAATATGACATAGTTTTCTAGCCTTTGGCATTCACCCGAAATATTTAGCACATCTTCCGTATATTCTGAAGCTTCGTATCACACAGTCCATTTCCTCGCAGCTCTTTTCTACCCATCAACACCTCATCTTCTTCTATCGAGACCATGTAAGCATATTTTTTTTAATTAGCATTTTTATTTAAGTGTTATAATCTTATAATTGTATTAATTTAACAAGAATATAAGAGTCATAATAAATTGTAAGTTTATCTAGATTTATTTGCTTTGTTCGGCTGTCAAACAACCTCGTCAAGACCTTCATCCCTCGGAAATGTGTAGTTTATACCTCTTAATATTAACTGTATATCATGTTCCATAATAAATGGAATAACCGTCATAATGTAGATATCTATTAATTATATTATCTATTAAGGATCTACGTTTTTTGTGCAGATATTTTAAAATATTATCAGGACCATATGAAATAAATTGTTAAAATTTTTCCTTCATAGCTGCGCTTATATATTAGCGTTTTTACTTCATTGTGAGCAAATTTTAAAATTAAGTGAAATTTTATACATCTAGAATGACGGTGCTAATCATGTACGAAAACTGTATTTTACTGCTTTATGAAAAAATTTAGATCTTTCATGCTATTAATTTTATTTCAAATTTTTGTCGATCAGAACCAAACAAAGAATACTTTAATTTAAAATATCTTTGTAGTATAGGAAAAAGTAAAGATTTTGAGCAGAGATTATCTCCAGAATAAACAATAATATTATAATGGATACTTTCAAATTTATTTCTAAAATTTAGTTTGATCTTGAACGGAGTTTCTTCGGGAAAATACAAAACGAAAAAAATGGAGGAAACCCGTACTTCCTCAGGAAAATTATTTTTGTCTAAATAATTCTTAAATATTATAGTATTTTTATAACCAGTTAAAGTAGCTCTTCTTTGATGGAAATTTATAGTACAATAAAGGTTGCATATATTTTTATATCTTAAGATGTTGAACAAAATGTTTTCACAACCAAGATAGAAAATAACGTAAAAGGTGCATGGAATTTAACATAAAAAGTATATGGAATTGTGGAAGTAAACAGTTTAGTTTTATACAGTTACCGTTTGGCCATTATTGAACCCTTATGCGGCGCCCAAAAAAAGGGTCAGGAACAACCCATGATCTCATTGTATTATATTTTGTAATTTTATTTTCCTTAAAAATATTGTGAAGCATTTTTTTTAATATTTCCATGAAATGTTGCGTAATGTAATAATTTTATAATAGTTTTAATAAACATTTTATTTTATTATTATTTATAAGTTAGTGATAGTTGAAAATAGATATTTTATTTGAAAAGTGGTTTTTCTTGTATATATACATTTTCATTATATATGATAACTCCAATCCTCTAATTCCTGATTGAGGGCATGGTTTTTTCCAATTTTGTAAATGAGAAAAATTTTCATTTAATTATTATAATGTCGAATTAAGTTCTATTTTATTAATGAGAAAATGTTTAAGGATACATGTTTGTATCTCATAATTTCAACACACACATACATAAGCAAGCAAATAATGGGATAAGAGTGTATGGGTACGATTTTCATCAGGACTAAAGGTATAGGTGCAGGAATGGGGCATAACTCTTTTGCATAGACAGGAAGAAAAACATTAAGTTTGCCTGTCGACGATTGTCATTGTATCGCCACAGGCCTGCAATTTTGCCCATCTCTTCAGATGTATAATTTTTGGAGACTTTTCCAGAAGACTTTAGCCTCACAGATGCATAGTGACCGATTCATTTGCATGTGAAGCAGAAGGATGTGGGAGTACTTTCTTTGGGAGGATATGGCTTGGGTCTACAAACAACCTCCATTAGTCCCTTGCCAAAATGTTTGAGTTCCATAATCTAATGTCCATGGCACTTTTAATATGTGCTTCTGGTAAATGCACATTTGAAAGGGATTTTTATTAGTACTAAAACTTTGCATCTCCTTAGGATCTTGTGACTTCCGCAAATCCTTTGCTACTATCCTCACTCAGGCTGTATTGTTTATATCTATAATTTCCTTTCTGTCTTTTATATTATACTTTAAAACATAACGATTATTTCGCTCTACCTTACAAAGTTGTGCCCTCATCCCGAATCTTCTAATTCACCAACACAAATGAACAGTGCACTTTGTCAAGTTGAGCATGAAATTGCTCCAAAAAAACGAAAAAGCATACCAAATTTAGCCCATGCAATACCAACTACAATAATACTACCTACATAATGTTACTTACCCCAAGGTAGGCAACCCACATTTACTCACTCGGCACTTACATAAGAGGTAATAATAATAGTACCTCAAACATTAAAATTTATTTTTTCGTACAAAAACGTTATAGCATAAGAGAACTATATCAAAACCATGATAAAACCATATTTCCAGTTCAATCCATTTGATCTTTTATCACCTGAAACTGAGGATTCTACATAATTTACATCTATGTCGAAAGGGTTAAATAGATTTACAGGGGGTCCATGTCAGATAAAATTGGGGGTCCATGATTTTGTTCACTTCTTGAGAGTGTTTTAGGGTGTTTGGAAGCCGAATATCCCACTTTAAAAGGTAATATAACTAAATGAAAACCAGATATAGCTTTTCAACAGAAAAATTCAGTGTTAGGCTGCCTAAGGGGGTCCATGGAAAATTTAAAGGGGTCCACAAGGAAAATATTTCGGGAGCCTTTACATTACATGGTCAATCAATTACAGCTGATTATTGATAAACACTATTAATATGGAAAAGAAAACTTAGTAAACAGCCATTTTCTGTCAAAATTTTACTCAATTTTTCTAACAACCAATAAGACATATGGATGATAATGAATAATTAATCATTAGCTCAGCTAATCTATGAGGGTATGGCTTGAACATGGAACTGCAAATCAAATAAAATACTTATTTCTAAAGGATTAAAAAGTAAAAATTAATTACAGTCACTGTTTACCAATGTATATTATAAAAAAACTGAGAAATTATGATTAAAACTAAAATCAACTAAACATTAAATACTTGTACCATATTAAGTCTCAAATCAACATACCTCTTAGGATTGGCTTTTTCTTTTTTATGATTGATCATTTTATAACGGGCTATGTTGGCAGGATAGCGTGAAATATGAAAGTGGTGGTACTTAATTCGATTAGCCATGTCATCATCTTCTCCCCCCCAACCCCAGAACATATTACTGAATCCATTAACTTTGTGGAACTGCTCAGCTGTCATGGCACTGACTCCACCAAATATTGCAGGATATGGAAGCCTTTAAAGGAATTAAAAATCTAATCAAAACTACTGATTATAATTACAGCTATTAAAATATCTTCCAACTTCGAAATAATAATAAGTACAAAATATTTTGATATAGCTCTGTGAGAGCGCTGAAGAATTACCTATTGTTTGCATAAGACTGCACAGAAATGCATTCTACCTTGCTAATGTGCTGTCCTATATTGCTCAAACTGAGCCAACAAATTTCTGAGATATATGATCGTCTATTGCTATCCTCTGTTAAAATAATTAGTTGATGGTAGCTAAGCGGGGTTTTTACCGTTAGTACCTTTTTCAGGTAGAAATTTTGAGGGTCGCGGTGCTAATCCAGACACTTAGCTGGGCTTTCCAGCTCGGGAGCTCCAGACCTTCACATCAGGGGGGACCATAAAAAAACCGATGGCATGGAATACGACTTAAAAAGTTATAAACAATTCAAATGAGCAACAATTTATTATCTTCGTCGTCTCACTTGTCCTAAGAGATATACAAGCGTCTTTTGATTGACGTTCTACGATGAAAATTAAGATTTTTCGTGATTTTGCAAGAAATTAGCTGTTTACAAATGGCAACGTTGCTCAGTCAGATAGGCGGGTGTTTTAAATATCTCAGTGGGGGTTGGGTTGGGGGGAGGATTTCTAGATTTTTGATGTTTGTAAATGGGTAATTTTTTGCAAAATCACGAAAAATCTTAATTTTCATCGTAGAAGGTCAATCAAAAGATACTTGTATATCTCTTAGGACGAGTGAGATGACGAAGATAATAAATTGCTGCTCATTTGAATTTTTTATAACTTTTTAAATCGAATTCCACATGGTCAGTTTTTTTATTGTCCCCCCTACCATGGAGGCAAGGGTCCGGATTAGGATGGCAACCCTCAAAATTTCTACCTGAAAAAAACTAACGGTAAAAACCCCGCTTAGCTACCTTTAACCAAATAATTTTCTAATAACTTACACATGTGTTTCTCTGATAACTTAAAAGAAAAAATCTATTAAAAATAACATCTACATCTGTTTCAGTTTAACATCTCTTCTTTATTCAAATTCTTCTTCTTTAATTAATTAAATGAATTCTTCATCTGAAATTCATTGGGCTCCCACATAGCCATGTGGTGAAAGCAGTCCCAGGTTTTATTTCTTGAAGGGGCCCAAATGCAAAATAACCTAAGCTGTATTATCACTTTCAACAATATTACTACTACTCTTTTTCATTTTAGGACAGTCCAGTTGTTTCTTAAAGTTACATTCTTATACTGAATACAATACTAAATATTAAAATATATTACAAACTATAAAACTACATTTCACTTTGTAATTAAAATTACATGTCAACAAAATTCTTTCAATTTGATTTTACTTACGAGATCTTTTGTTAAGCTATTATGTTAAAGAAAACTACTAAATTTAGAACTTCCCTTGAATGTTGTAGTACCACCATCTTAACAAGAGAATTAATTGATGAAGTATAGATCTAAAAGTTTTCCATTATATTCCAATTCAGGTGAATATTACAATTTTTTGGTAACAATAATGAATATTATCTGCAATATAGAAGATTCAGCTAAATTTTATATGCAGATTATGCAAGCAAATTCCTAAAGAGGATCACCACAATGATATTTCCAAAATAGCCTAATGAAATAAACTAAAAATGCAATTGTACAGTGAATTTCCCAACAAAAGCTTCTCTTTTTTATGGTAATATTAAGAATTGAAGGTATGCATTTTCCATTTATCCTTTTCAATGAATCTGCCAAGTACAAGATGTGACACTGTTCTTACAAAACATAAATAACACTGTTCTTACAAAACAAAGCATGTAGTGCTTAAAGGAATACTTTTGATGGCCCAGATTTAAAAATGAATCTTTTGAAACAAATTACAAATTCACTTTAACTTACTTTAACATCATTCACCATGATCATTCATTGATAAATCTTTATCATGCATACTTAAACCAGCATTTATATTATCAATCATGAAAAACACTGACTATTGAGTCAAAAGTAAATGTGACACATACTTTTCCCTATACTGTAACTAAAGGCAAATGATAATCATTCCATTCACAAATAAAAACTGTAACTTCCTTTCTTTGGCTTTCTCCCAATCAATCAAAGTAACCTTTCATGTCACAATTCCCCAAATCTATATTTATATCTAAATTCTGTCACAGTATCTCAGATTCACTTTAGGTGAAGAAACATTACAAAGTCATCCTTGTGCTAATTTTCTCACCTTTTTTACTTCCAAAACTTTAGTATCATCATAGAACAAATTTATGTGAATACAAATTCAGAAACACCTAGACGCTAATTCCAATTCAAACAAGCAGCTTAGGATAAATTAAGGAATATTACCACCTATGATAAATTAATGAGTAGAGAGTGGTAATTAATACTAAATGAAGTAAAAAACATGTTTTAGAGCAAACGGAACAAATATTTTTATGAACTTAAAATTGTCTGCTATGTATAGACTACTAAAAAGAATGTAAACAATAAATAAATTCAATACTACACAAAGGAAATACAGAATTTACAGTAAACAATCTAATTAGGATGTAAAAACAAACAAATTTACAACTGATGATACACAAATATCAGTCCATCGCTCAACTGCACACTGAAAACCAGAGGAAGAAATTTCATTACGATATCAAAATCATCCGCTGGTTACATTTTAAATAAGGGGTGGCATGTCGCTAGGGATAACTATTTTATTTAGTTACATTGTACACCAATAGAGCCTTAGCAGCGCCAAGTCAAAATCTATGAATATGAAATTTGGACTTAGTCACACAATAGTTGTAACAAAGGGTTGCTAAACAATCTATAAATAAGGCAATTAATTTTTAATTTCAATGTAGTAAATGGATAAACCATTTTAAATATCTTTTAACATTTACAATAAAAATACAATACTCTAATGCAGGAAATAGTTTAATATTATATTTATATACATTTATCCTGTAATTGTTATTCATTATTCTGTCATCAAATTATTAGTAAAAGGGCTGAATTAGCTCCGACTTGGAAATTTTTTATTTATTAATTATATTAAATCATGGAAAAAGTTGGTAGCAGTTTTTTGGTGTTTATAGCCAATATTCAATATCAAGAAAAAATGGGTCTACACTCCTAGTATAATTTATGCCCCCCAAATTTAGTCTGACACAAAACATTAAAAAAATATACTTTCACGGGTTGGTAACACTGATAAGGATTAATTGTACGATTTTGAAATTTTTACTAATTGATTTGCCATGGTCGAAAATCCCTTAACTGAAAGTTCCATAAAAATATTGTAGAATTTATTTTTGCCCGATATTTTGACGTGAAGCATAGAAATCAATTTCTTTTATTTTCTAAAGATGGCATTTAAAACATGGTGTAATTATACTAAACGAAATCAAAATAACAAACCTTCTTCTACATGTTCCAAAAGTTTGAAACTCATACATCAATTTATAATAGGAAAATGTTCAATTAAATAAGTAACTGCAAATTTGGTATATATTTAAACATTTAATAAAAATATTAATTTATGAAAAATGATAATACATTATATGAGCTATATTTGTTTTTTTTTTAGGATCATTTATGAATTGTATGCTAGGAATGGCATAAGTTTGCTCTACTTAGATCTTTAACATTTGTTTCAAATACCAATATATTATAGATTTAAAAGGATATGAGGAGCATCAAAATATAATTATGAACTCTGACATACCATAAACAATTCTAGGCACTGGTACGTAAAAGGCACTCTTTGGGTCAGTTCACATCAGTTTTTGGTTGATTCTGATGATAACTACTGAATAAAAATACCACAATTTTGGCTTTGGTACCCATTTATAATCAGTTTCTACCCAGAAACCAACACTCACTTAGAAAAACAACAAACACAACTATGTCTTGGCCAGGACTTGAACATAGGCCACCGTTGTTGATGAGTGGTCACACAGGCACTAACCTGCCTGACACCAAGGCTAATTAGTGATAAACATAAAATGTAGAGTGCTACATGAGCATAGAAAGCTCTATTTTGAGATATTTTCAATTCCTTCTTGAGCAAAACAATTTCTATCATAGAAAATGAGTACAATTATTCAATATGCTAGAAAACTCTTCCTTAGAATTGAAATACAATTTCTTAATCAATTAAGGCTTAATACAAAACATTATTAGAAAAAAAGGTGGTTAGTGAGAGAGAGGAGAATGTATTAAAGTTTACCATTAAAAAACATTCTTACTTGTATTTGAAAACATCAATTGATGCAGACATATGTCGAGGCTGTGCAGGGCAGGTATATAGATTTCTGTCATCTTCTGGCAGTAAATCAACATCATGAAAAATAAAACAGTCAAATTCATGCATCTTGGATGCTTCAACAAATCCAACATTCATAAGCATTGCACGATTAAATGGTCCATTGCCTAAAACAAAAATAAAAACATATAAATCTTTAGACAAAAATATGTAAGATTCATAAAAGCAAAATAATTAAAACTTTTAGAGCACTGTGCAACATCGCAAGTATTACTATCTCAGGATCCTCAGTAGATGAGGCAACAAAATGAAAATATAAAAGAACATTTAAAAGTTAACAGCATTAATGACAATAATGATGTTAACTGCCATAAGTAATTAAGACCAAAAACTACTGGTAGTCCTTGCTTTATAAAATTCAGCAATGTATTTTTGTAATCCTGCATTTATACATGCACTTCATTCTGTTTTTTTCAATGGATTTATTCAAATTAATTCACTTTACTTTGGTAAATCTATCAATATGTAGTACAAAAGAGCAAGAATATACTTCACAGCAATTTATATAATCAAATATATATTTACATAATCATATACAGTCGAACCTTTCTATAACGACCACCCACGGGGAAGCCCAAAATCGGTCGTTATAGGAGGTGGTCGTTGTAGAGAGGTGATGTGGTGGAAAGGAAGTGGTGGGGGGGGGTACCGGTTCAAACTGTGAAAACAATCACTAATTTTTGTCTGTTTGGCCGTATTCCTTTGCAACAAAATTTGATTAAATTGCTCGAGCCACTCACTCATTATCCCGCTTGTAATCCAAGACTTATTATTGCTTTTCCATTCAGCTCGCACATTTTCTAATCGCTCGCCTCTTTAAACAACGAGGGTTCGCGGCATTCCCGATAATCACTGGTGGCTCAAACTCTCCGATCATATTTACATACATGAATATCATTAGCCGTTGTTTTGAATTTTTCCCCCGAAACATTTAGTGGCACTCAAACACAATGTTTTTCTTGGTAAGGCATTGTAAGACAGTCCAGTTTCATCACAAATAAAATGTCCCGTGGATCATACCCTGAAAAGATGCCTTTTAATTTAGCCTTCCATTGCCCAGCCGTTGCTAAGGGAACGCTTTCTGATTCACCACAAATCACTTTTGCACAAATGTTATGACGTCCTTTGAACTTCTCCAGCCAACCATTTGAAGCCTTGAAATCAGCACATTTGAGTTTTTCGGCTACAGCAAGTGCTTTTTCTTGCAATATTGGTCCAGTAATCGGAAGACTTTTTTGCCTCGCAGCACAAAACCAATCGAAAACAGTCGCGTCAATTTCTAGGGCTTTGGTTTTCAGCCTCTTTTTCGAACTTGGACTGAAAGTATTTTCATGCCACGTTTTCAAAATAGACTCACGATCCTTCAAAATAGTCCGGATTTGTGTCTTGCCGACCCCGAACTGTTCAGCAAGATTGCACTGACTTGTTTTGCACTAATCGAATTTCTCTAAAACTTGTACTTTTTCCTCTAATGAGAGCCATTTCCGTTTTGCCGTCATAGTAACAGGTCAAGGAGGCAATTCGGATGTGCTCCTAAGAAAATCTAATGAAAACTAAAAAGTCCTAGATGAGCGCGTGGTTATAAAGGATTATGAAACTGAGGAGAATCAGAAAATATAGAATGGTGGGCCATATGTCTGGTCGTTCGGCAGGTGGTCGCGGCTGTTATAGGCACAGGTCCTTATAGAGAGGTGGAGCACCATAGTAAATGAATGGGACTTATTCAGGGATTTCCATATCTGGTCGTTGTTAGAGGTGGTCGTTAGAGAGGGTGGTCATTGTAGTAGGTTCGACTGTATATGTATATATGAAATTGAATACTTTTCTTTTAATTGAAAATTTATCTGTTTTGCACTAATTATAAAAGGATTAGAATAGAAACCCTCTTTTTCTGTACCCATAACACATTTCATAACATGGAATTCTCCCAAATTTTTCAACTAACAGAAATAGAATTAGCCATATTTATTTTTGCATAAATTTTATTAAGAAGATAGCAAACCTGCTTGTTCAATTACGTAGATTCCATACTCTACTTGTTGTTTCTGAAGCAAAGGATGCAAATTCATAAGAAGTGCTCTTAGATGTTCAGAACGATCTCTATATGGTACTATGACAGCTACTTTATCTCTTGCTCTGCAATTTTGTGGTTTTCCATAGCCACCAGGTTCTAGACCTCCAAAATCTGGTCCTAATATCTTCTCTAACCCCTTTTCTAATTCTTTCACTGATGGTATCCGCTTCGTGACTTCCAATGGCCCCACTGTTACCAAAAATTATTTTCAAATTAATCACAAAATGAAACACATAACATCAATCTTAAACACATTTTATGAATATCATTGTAAATAAAGTATCATTCGCATAGTGCTAATATAGCAAAACACAGTAATAAATTACTTGCTTAATAAAGCCAGTAATTAAGTATAAGTAACTAGCATTACAACAGCACAATTGATAAACCAAATGTGTTATTATGATTTGTATAAGCCATAGAAATAAAATCTTTTACAGCAAAATTAAAAATTTCTTTCTATTTATTCTGAAAATTTTAAAATATCTGCCATGAGAAATCTTACAAATACATTTGCTTTATGAAAAAGAGAGCAGCAAAATATAATGGGATATAATTAATGATTATTAAAACAGCTGGGGATTCAGCAATTGTATTTCAAAATAGTAAAGATAAGATAATATACAGAAACATAAACAGCAAACAATGAACTTTAGAAAAGTGAACGAATTTAAGTTTTAACTAAGGTTTGAAATTTTAGTGGATTGAAAAAATGACAAGTAATAGAATAACTTGTTACAAAAAAGGAAATATTGGTTGACAATATTTGTGTGATGCAGTCTTGAAATCAAGAACAAAATTGAACTTCATTGATGACAGGACAGCAACTTGCACCATTTACTTGAATTAAGAAGATTTAAATATTCGAATATCCTCACCTTTCTACCTTAATTACACAGTGCACACAAGATATTCAATACATAATATATGAATGAAATAAAAGAAAGAGAGAGATTCCCCCGTGTTTAAGTACTTTATCTTACTTTAACAGGCATCTTTCCTGGTGTAAATTTAAATCACAGAGCATGATTCAACAATTGGATTGATGGATCCAAATAAAATTAAAATCTATAAGAACAGTAACAAAAAATAAATACAAATGAATATCAATGAGGAAGCCATAAATTAACACTCAAGCCAAAATTTAATGCTTCCGAAAATGCCTACATGGTTGTAATGAAGGAAGTCACTACCTTATATAACTATATAGGATGAAAATAATTCATAAAATTTGTCAGTAAGATACTTAATATCAAAATTGCACATAGGGAGTTTATTTTAGATGTCAAAATTAGAGGATTTTTTCCATTACTCATAAATTAATTATCATTTCACCTCCAGATAAAAATAACATCATAACTATTAAACACATATCACAAATGAAGAAAATAAGGCATAAGAATCTTAAGTAGCTTTGAGACGAAGAATAAAGGTGTAAATTTCTAATGTAGCTGGGACTCGAACCTGCATCTCCTATAGCCAATTAAGGGCTTAATGGTAAGGTTCTGGGGGTTGGGTTGAGTAGGTTGGTAGGCGTTCTGGGGGTTTTACAGTTAACCACCATTACAACCACCATACACAACAACCTTACCATTAACCAATTAAGGTATCACAACAGAGCAATCTCTCCTTCGATTTCTGAAACTATGATGGGATACAGTGAAAAGCTTCAGAAATTGAAGGTGAAATTACTCTGTTGTGGTGCATTAATTGGCTAAAGCAAGCTTCTAGAAAGTGGAAATCCACAGATTTCTGAAGTAGTAGTCCCAACTACAGCAGACCTCTTCTTCTTAGTTTCTTCACAAAACATCAAGAATGTAGAACATGCATATTTCAGTGCTTATTTAAGAACTTTGACAAAAAAAATTTTAATCATTCAAAGATTTACTTTTCCTAGTAGGAAATATAATAATAATAATAAAACGGCTTTATTCGGGCGAGATTGAGACTAAAAGTCTCCTCTTCCATCTAACCCATCGTCATACAATACATAAATAATTAATTTAAAGAGATAGTATGAAAAAAATATGAGATGAAATATCAACCATAGTAAAATCAGATAAGCATTTAAACTTAAAAAAACACAGAAATTACTAATGATGATTACAGCTTTGCAAAAAAAAATAAAATTTGATCTACCCAAACAATTCCTAGGAAGGAATAAAAATCAAATCATTAACACTTAGAGTTACTATCAATTAGCTTACTTGACTGGATATAGGGGATGGAAGGATTACACTAAAGCGTAAGGAAATATTTAAGGCTGAAGGGGAAGATTCTTAAGTTAAATAGAATTATTATTCTCACCTAAATTTGGAGGAACTGGTGGGCAAAGAGGTATTCCAACTGGAGGCAAAGTAGTTACTGAATATGCGGAAGTATTATTGAGCACTTTTGTTACACAATTAGAACACGGCACTTTGGATTCAGCGGATATCTCAACAACACTCAGATGTTTCACACCATTACTGGAGCTATTATCAGAGGTATCACTGGAGTTTGTCATTGAATGTGATATCAACACAGGAGAGGAATGAGAATTTTCCATTGTGACAACAGGTGATGTCTGCAAAGTGGGATGAATACCTTTAGCTAGAAGTGGAGGCATTTCTCTTAAGTTCCTATCTATTGCCCCACCTAAATCCATACCAACTCTCCCAGTAGAGTGATTGGCAATGGTAAAAAGAGGTTCAAAATGTCGAGACTCAAATATAGTACTAAAAGCATACTGAAGGGCCAACAATGCCAGAACTACCATCACAAGAACCTTGTAGAGGTGCAAGCGAAGCCATGAAAGCATGGGGCTATTCATGCCGGCGATGCCGTTGCCGGCCAGTTGTCGGTCACGGGTGACCCTGCAACTTCCTGGCCCCTGCTTCACTGAGGTGCCTAAACCACCACAGCCAGGGACCGCAAGATTCTTCCTCTCTGAATGGGAATGGCCTCGAAATTGATAGCCGAATGGGCCAGGCCAAGGACAATGGTCCCATGGCCACCTGGCTTACACTTATAAAGCAAATATAAGTTTGGATACCAATTGGTTACCAGCAATACGTTATGGAATAAACAAAGGAAAATAAAGGGAATGATGAAATTCTAATGAGAATCTGCAGATACTTTTACTTTCTTCAATCTCCACTGATATTTTGGTTTCAACTACCCCTACATCTGAAAAAAATGAGAAAATGAACATATTACTAATGAAAAAGAGAATATATTTCAGCACGAATTAATCACAATTACTTCATTTATAATGACTAAATTTACTGCAATTTTATCATTTACAAAAAGTACAAATACATAATTACCTCGATCTTAAGATAAGTGAAAAGAATACAATGATAAACAGGTGAAAAATAGCCACATGACAGGGACTCGAACCCAGGTCTCCCACATTCTGGGCAGGTACTCTAACCACTAAACTACCATGCTGCATCAATCCCACCTCTGTTAAAAGGGTTGCTTTGGGTTCGAGTCCCAGTCATGTCGCTATTTTTCACCTCTGTTTATCATTGGGTTTCAGTTGCACGACTGCATGTGCTAAGTTATTTCCTATCCTTGCTCCTTATAAAAAGAATACCTTATAGACGTTTTTCATAATTTTTATCCTAATATATTAGCAAAATTATTTTCAAAGTTGGAATTAAAAGTAAGAGAGTATGTCATAACATTCTAAATATATCATTAACAATAATTAATTACACAACTATTTAAATAAAATTCTTAATATCCCAAATAATCTCCCTCTGCTTTCACTTTCAACATAAGACTTGTAGAAAGAATGACATCATTGACTAAATCTTGATCTGAGACTTTCTTATTATGGACAATATTATTCAATAATCTTTGAATCAAGAACACTGAGGCAATGTCCTTTATTTATTTTACAATTGTGTAAGTCCTACTTCAGAATTGAACAGTTCCTAAGTGACAACCAAACCAATTCATGGATAGTATTTAGATAAGCAATTCCTTTCCTATTTATTTCCTGAGAAATAAGTGCAACAAGCAGTAGAGCGCAAACAATCTTGTTTTGCTTTCACGACAATTATTCCTTCACTATAGAGGTGTTCTACTCTGCTTTTGTAGTATTATACCATACAATACATTGACTGAATTCATTTGAAGCATATGAAACCAATTGGAATCATTCAGCTTGTTTTTACGACAATTCTACTAAGAATCCTATGAAGAGCTTGTAATGCCAGCAGTAATACGTCTAAAACATAAAGAATTCTTTTTGGTGGAATAAAACTAAAAGAAAATCATCGTAATAACAGATTTTCTTTTTTAAAGAAATGAAAATTCAAGATAGATATGAAATAAGAAGGCAAAAATAAAATGTTCTAAGACTACAAAATTGAGTGCTTAGAAGGCAGTTCAACTAAACTCCAAGCAATTTCAGCAGTTTATGTACAGATCTAATTTCATATAGATTGATAAATTATTTTCATTTTATGAAATACAGAGAGTTATGCACATGCATGCAAAAAAATAAAACCATCTTAAATACATAGTGTATTGCCATCAGTTATGGTTCAGATCAGTTTATAGCTTCTCTTGTAATTAAGCTATCTAAGCTGGTATTTTTATACTTACATAAAGCAAAAAGAATTCAAAATTACCGATGATAAAATCAATGAGTAAAGAAGAAACAATTTACTAAAAATGTTGTAAGGTACCAGATTAAAATTGACCACTAAACGCATGATAGGCGATTGCAATTAATTACAGCGAATGAAGGCAATTGATAGGTTTCAGCTGTGCATATTTTCTTAGCAAATCCTCATCAACTCCTTTAATCAGGAATTCCGGTAAAGAAGTACAAGTTTAGCACTGTCTCTATCTGCAATACAAACAGCTTACAGTGAAATACGATTTTCGATTTTCTTCTAAGAACAACAAAACGCACCGCCAGCACAAGATAAGTTCTTATCCCGCAAGTTGAAAGTTTTTCAATCAAATATCCAGGACTTATATTATTTCAGGATTCTAGTTCCAACAGTGTTACACTGGGTAATCAGATACAAGACTTTGCCATACACACAGAATAGTTTCAAAACATAGAAACATAAAGTACTTGGGTATCTCAAAAGATTTTCTTAAGTATCTATTATATATAGATGCTTCTCCGGATTCATTCATGTATATAGGTATATATATAGATAGGATACTAATTCACAGGCTAAACCACAAGCGTCATCAACTTGAAATTTTTACAACGGATTGGCCATAACATGTAACCGCCGGAAAAATTGCGATTTTGAACCTCAGTGTCATAGGTTTGATTCCAGAGGGCCTCAAAGTCACGATTTTTCCCATTTGAATGCATTGCTTTGAATTTAAGGAATTTTTAAAAAATACTTACCGGATAACAAGAGAATCAAAACTCTAGGAGCCTATATATATGATCATGATCTATCGAAAACATAAATGACTTTTACAGAAAATATCCTGGGTTCGATGCTAGGAAGATGCGAATATCTGCCCTTTCAAATACATGGGAGTAGTTTTTCATTATTTATTTTTATGCCTTTATCGAAATGATAGGAAGTTTGTGCTTGGCTAGAAGATGTATGGTAAGAATTGGTTTAAGAAAAAAATTTCCATAAGACCGTAGTATTCCTGGGTTCGATGCCAGAGCACAATAACTTTTCTCTCATAAGGAATATAAGGGAAAAGTAGGACCTCGTTTGACGCAAAATATTTCTGCTTGAATTTGCATATGTAATTAGATATGGTGATTTTCTTTTATGCTGCATAGAAAGTATTGCCAGAAAGACCAGGGTTCGATGCCGCGCGGTAAATATATCTGCCATATAATACACACTGGGATGGTTTTTAATTATTTCTTTCCTGCACTTATCAAAATAATAGGGAGTTCTTGCTTAGATAGAATATATATATTAAGACTCGATTCAAGAAATAAAATAGATACGACCATACTGTTCCTGGGTTCGATGCCAGAGCACATTACAAATTCTCACATAAGGAATATATGGGAAAAGTAGGACTTAGTTTGAGGCAGTTGCAGCCAATGTTTCTGCATGAGTTTTCACACATAGTTAGAGACGGTAATCCTTTGTTTTTCTGCATAGTAATTATCACCAGGAAGACCTGAGTTTGATGCCAGACGATAAAATTGCAGCCAATTTTAAGAATATTTTCAATCCTTTTTTTTCTTTTTAGGACCGTTGCGATATGATGCCTATATGAAATCAGTGTTTTCCATCTCCTTGCAGTATGCAAGCTACATTTTACTCGTATATTGAATAAGTAGGGAAGAGATTTATGTTTTAAATTTTTTTGTATTCATTGACTAGTTTCCGAAGATCTAAGCAACAGCAGAGAAAAAAGTAGAAATAATCATTTTCAATGGTCATGGTTAGAATGTATATGAAGTTTAGTGTGTTTTGGGTCTTGCTCCTCTAAGAATCTTACAGATTTGGGTGAATTTACAAAAATGGATGAAAAATAATTAGTGAACAGGCACATATCCAATTTATTTATTTTTTATATTTTCTGCAAAAGAGGTTAACGAAATAAATATGGACTTAAATTGAATCATATTCTCCTGATTTACACAACATTTTAAAAATATAAAGGAAACAAAATTACTATCCTTGGGGAACAAATTTTGCGCCCTTAAGCAATATAAGGTTGAGTTTTGTAATGACATTTAATTATAATGAATATAGCTTAGTGTGCATTTGTACAGATGTTTGTTATTCTAACCACAATGCATCATGGATGAAAACAAACGATGGCAGGAATTACTAGAGCTATTTACTAGCCTCTCATGTCAGGTGGTTCACCGCTGAGAATTAAGAGTATTCAGTGGAATCGAAAATCCTCAAATCCTTTCTTTGTAAATCATTACACGTACACTCGGTGCTCTGAAATATATTTATTTTTAGATACTTTATATTTTTAATAATTAGTTATACATTTCGAGTGAAATGCATTTAGTTAATAGCTGCCGATTAATGGTATCTACTTAATCGCTGCATTTATTACTGATTGAGTACAAGCGGAACTCAGTTTTTGCGTCTAAATAGACATATTTGACATATATGAGCTAAGTAAATGAGTGAAAGACATATATGTCCTATAAGGTATATATGTAGTAAACTTCATGAATACAATATAAATGACTTTATCTATTCATTATATTGTGCATCGGTTTCAAAGTTGTGACACTGCATGTTTATTTATACTCCTTATGGTTTGATGAGACGAATGCATCTTCAATTGGCACCGTTAAGATGGATAACATGGGTATGAGTATTGTCATTAACTAAACGGAATTAAATTACTGATTAACGTCATCGATTGTGAATACATACTATAATTTAGCTAAGTTTTTAATGGATGAAGTGTTACAAAAACATAGCTGTGATATTGAAAAGAAGATACCGGCCGTGGTGGCCGAGCGGTTAGCCTGCTTGCACGGTATCGCTTTAACCCCATGGTCCCAGGTTTGAATCCCGGGTAGTCGGATTTTTCTGATTAGGGAATGGTCTTGTATGATTGTTGTTGTTAATACCTACCACTGTTAAAGTCCTGAAAATGGATGTTTGTGGAGTATATGAAAATAAATAAAATAAAAATAAATAAAGTCTTCAGAATGTCAATTTTAGTATACCAGACTTATAAATCAAAAATTGAGCCACAGCTGAAGAAAAGGTAATAATCATTATCCAAGTTAAATAGAGGATAGAGTTAATGTAGAGGATAGGAGACCACTAAAATTACTAAAAATGTTAATATATATAATTATTAAGGGAAAAGCCATGTAAGTAGTAAGATTATTCAAGGACGAAAGTGAAGAATCTATGCTGAATATATTAAGGAGGACAAGGAAAGCAATTTAGTTTAGAAGTTTTCCATTAGTTATTGGCTGAGTATTATACCAGATCCAATATACCAGTACCTAAATGAGGCAGAAATAATTAAAGTTTTTACCAACATCAAAGTAGCATTTTCCGATACTTTATCACTGGAACCTAAACAGAAATCCACATAATCCTAATATATATTGTTGTCATAATATTACCTAAATTAAATTAACAGTTTTAAAGACTTTCCTTAGAATTATTAGAATTACGCATATTACAAATCATTAGCATCACAATTAGTATGGCTTAGTAGGCTATTACTTCATAGCTCACTTAACCCAATATACTTTTCATTTAATGAATTATGGGGGATTCCAGGTATTGCAAGAATGACATTCTTTCTAAACAAAAATATATGAATAAATATTGAATATTATCTTTTATGCAGATGTCACCAATAGTGAAATACAAAAGCAACAAATCATTTGTTAGTTGGAGACAGTATCCTTTATTGTGAAAATGGACTCTAAGGGCTAGACCCTTTACAGGCTATGTCCTTATTTTATCAAAACTTTAGAGGCCTCTATACAGCCCTTTCTTGTTTTTACAAATTTTAATCAGAGTCCAATTTTAACTTTTTAACCTTATATGTTGTATGTATTGTTCGACTTGTGGATGTACTGACTTGTAATGTCCTACTACTCATGGCGATAATAGCCCGAGAGGCTGATTCGCCTGCAAACACATACATACATACATACATACAAATCATTATCCACTAGATTTAGGCATATGAAAAGATTTGATGTAGGCAAATATTTCAACATAATGGGTTTTTAACGAGTGTTTGAACTAATTATATTGATTAATGTTGAGTATTAGTACGATTTACCCAAGACTCATAATTAAAACCACAATTCAGTCTACAAATACTACATAATCTACTGATGAAACAATAATCGAATTAGTAATGCAATTTTACAACAATTACAAATAAAGCAACAGGAAAATATTACGATGCGACATTGTTCAAACAAACCTCACAGCGACGGATATGAAAATTATACTCAGACAAGCCATCTATTAATTAAAGTGGCATCAACTATACAGAGGTGAAAACTGTTTTATAGCAGATCCCTGCCAGTTAATCCAGGTTATTTGATAAGCATATTCAAAAGGACATTTAAATAATGGACATTACATTCAATTTTAATAACTATTACACATTCTCTGGATATGGCAATATATTCAATCAAAGGGGATCAAAATTCTAACCATGTTCCACAAGTGCCACTTATTTGAAATTTTCGCAAAATACTGACGCCAGGGCACCTTTGGCATTCTAACATTCGATTAAATGCTAATAAGGAATTTCGTATGAAGATATTCCCTATAATCAACTTGGAATTGTAGAAACCGTCAGATTCACCCAAACCAAACAGGAATGAGCAATATCAACTTACAAAATATTCCTGAATTCGACACCAGGCCACTTGGCTACATAATCAATTTTTACAAATAGGGATAATGGAATCTCATTTTAGGTTCTTCCAGGCATGACTTCAAAATTTGGATCAAATAAGTTTTATTCCTACCAGGTCGTTATACGTATTCACAGCTTCCAAAGGTTGCTGAGTTTGACACCAGGCATCTCTACTATTAGAAACGTAAGGAGGAAATATTATGTTTCATTTACGGAGAAGGTGAAAATTCTATGGCCTGGCATGTGAACAGAAGTAGTACATACATACATACATACAGAGGTCTTTATTAGGCCTCTGTATTAGAGGTAGTGATTTAGAAGCAATGAATGTTTCATAAGAACAGTTTATTTTACTGTGATGGCATCATTTGCAAACTATGATATGTAAATAGCAGGGACAAAATTATGACTTTTATTTGTAGTTTTTTGAAAGTTTTTAAGCAACATCCCAGTAGGATAGAGAATTCAGAGGTCCCCAAAAACACGCTCTTCTATATTAATAGCTATAAAATTGTCACCAAATGCGCATGAGTTCAAGGCCAGGTGGGTGCAAAATTCTCCTATTTAAAATACATTATGGCAATATTTAATAATTTTTTTATCCCTTTTCCAATAACATACAAGCGTAAAATTTGGCATATGAATAGAGTTAATAAATCCATTTCATAAGAAAATTTTACGGTATCCCTAATGATCCTTGGTTGTATGCCGGAGCGCAGTTTACATTCCTCTATGCATTGCAAATGGGGATAATGGAATCTTACCTTGGAATCATACTGGTATGATATCAACTTCAAACTTTGCATTAAATTAGTATATACCTTGCTGGTTGCTATATGTATTCAAATCTTCCAAAAGGTCCTGTGTTCGAGACAAGGTGG
The DNA here is from genome assembly GCA_947579665.1 of Sympetrum striolatum. Lineage (NCBI taxonomy): Eukaryota > Metazoa > Arthropoda > Insecta > Odonata > Libellulidae > Sympetrum > Sympetrum striolatum. Next base: position 68,661,605 of record OX388352.1, read on the forward strand.
CTCTTAACATAAAGAGTTAAAAGAGCTCCAAATACCCATTGTTTGCAAACAACCCATCATGCAGAAGTACCCTAACCATGGGGGTAAGGTTAACCATGACTGAGGAATTATCATTATAATAGAATAGCGTTATTAAGCTTAATATGTATTTCAGTGACTATGTCACCACCTTCGGGAGAAGAAGAGAACTGAGGGGGGGAGGGGAGGGGTATAGAAATTTATGCATATAGTTGTGTGACATCAGTAAGAGAGAACAACACCGAGTAAGGGATGGGTACAAAATCGCTGTTCATTCTGTGCCATTTGTTCCTGTGAATGAAAAGGCTTTCGTACTCGTCAAGTTTGAACGAATTCTGAACAGATTTTATAAGTTTTAAGTTTTCTTTGCTACTGTTGTGATCATTTTCGTGTATGTGTTGTGCAACGCTAGACTTGTATATGTGATTATATTGGAAATAGGCCATCTTTTTCAACAAGATTCTTGTTTCTATTTGCTCTCTGATAGAAATTTATGGCGGCAATTTCAATATTTTTACGATTCATTTACCAAGAAGGTGGAAATTCTATGGCCAGGCATGTGAACAGAAGTAAGGAATGTTTCATTAAAACAGTTCATCTTTTACCTTATGATCATTGTTTCGATGCTGGGGCACTATTTTTATTCTACCATATATTTCAAAGGGGAACACACAATTTAGTTAGAGGACCTTCTCGATATGTTATTGACTTGAAATTTGTATCATCAATATGCTTGCAAACAGCGGGCAATTTTTACTTGGAATATATATATATATCCTAACACTCAATTTTAAAATGTTTGCCAAAATTAATTAAAATTAATGTTGTTACTAGAGATGAGGTAGTCCCAAGTAAGTATTTAAAAATGGGGATCAATTCTGTAATTCTTTCGACACAAATGGAATTCAGTTTTTGTCGGAATTGTACGCCACTTTGGCACTTTCTTTGAGAATAATTGCTCGAGCAATTCAGTAACTCATAATTCCGATTCCAATATAATTCACCAATTGATGATTATTCAGCCAAATAATTACAGTTTCAAAGACTATGAATACTTGCCAAATAATTGTAGATTATTCGACGACTATGAATACCAAATAATCAATGATTCATGAATCAGAGATTGATGGACGACTTTAAATACGAAACTGCAAACAATGATAGATATAATCAATGATCAAAACCAATCGATGATTATTTGTAACTATGAATACTACCCTATATCTGTCATTCACGAATTACAGATTCTAGCAAATAATCACCGATTGTTTGGTGACTATGAATACTTGTTCCAAATAGGAATTCGAGAATAATCTCTGATTCCTGAATCTATGATTATTCGTCAAATAAGTATGTGACTATGAATACTGCCCTTAACGTCCAAATTGTGTCATCAGTTAAAGATATATAAAATATAGACTGTGTCTCCTCTTTGGTGCATGGGTTTAACAGGGAAATAAATTAAGTGGTATTATTTATTGATATGATGAATCGATATGATTAATGTCATGCTACAACACTAAAATCCACTGAAGTAAGTTCAGCAACATTTAACAACAACGTTACAATTGGTTACTAAGATGCATAAGCAAACTATCTGATAATAACTATCCTTAATAGTTGTTTACAATAAAGTAAATACATATCTGCCCACACTCACAAAAATACCTTACAATATTTATGAGTAACACTAGTAAATAAAACAATATCAAATTTAAATAAATAAATATTGTAATCTGCTTATGCATATAAATTATGAAAAAGCCGCATTGAACCCTGCAAAACACAAAATTTAGCCTAAAATCCTAAGTTCCCTATATTGCAATGAGTGACGTACAGCTATTTAACTTCTCATTAGCTGGATATAATACGTTATAGACTTTCTATAAATATCTTGCGATGTCGTTATCAAAATACGACAAAGTAACCCCAAAAACGAGTTGTCATTGAAAATGACTCCATGGGCTATTTTTTCAAACAATACTCATTCAGTCTTCGAAAGCATATTGTTATTATAATGGGAAGTATACCCTCCTCATTTCACAATAACAATGATTCTGAAAGTACTCCAGTTAATCCAATTACGCCTTTTATTATGCATTAAACACGGAACATATCAATGTATACAATCGCATGTAAGAGATTCAATCATCGCGTTACACAATTGAAATACGACCCATTCGCAAATATTACGCTAAATTGCTTTTATATGTCAATAATCCTACATAAAAATATAAGCTGTCGTTATATTCCCTTGATGACGTTAAGGAAAACAAAATAAACGAATTAACGCAAGCTCTAGCAGACTACCAATACTCGTCAATGCGCATGTGTATGGATAAGAAATTCGTCAAGCACGTCAGTGAAACAAAAAAATCGGAGAAACTAAGCGATATCGTTTCTACGGAGGTTACTCCTCTCACTCGAAAGCGGAAAAGGTTACAGAAACACATAAATCTCACGAATTCCGTCTCATTCGGAATATTGCCTAGTGGTGGAATTCTGGTAGTTTCATTCATCATTCCATTCTTGTCGAAAGAATAACAGAATTGAACCCCAGGTCAACCTGTCAACCTGATTGTACAGAGTGACATTAGTTGAGAAACTTCGTCTTCCTTGTCTACTAAATTACCTCAAAATTAGACACGGTAGAAAATACTGAAATCCACCATCATGTTTGAAGCAGCTTTAAGTAAACCACGATAAAGTATTTCATTCAATTAAAGATTATCACAAATTAGGGGCCGTACACAAATTACGTAACACAAAATTCTACAATTTTCGATCCCCCCTTCCCCCCTGGCCGGACCATCCCTTTCCCCCAAATTGCATTACGTAATTTGTGTACGGCCCCTTAGTGTGTAAAAAAACCGATTTTATTTAATTGAAAACTACTTTTACATTAATAACTAAACGTTAAATATACATTATAACAAAATAAATCGCTATCTAACTTTATATGAGCAGAAACTGCTCATTGCGCTTTCTCAAAGACAATCTAATTGATAGTGCTATGTTTAAAATGATAATATCCCAGGCAAAGCAGATTTACAATGACGATACTAATTTACAATACGATAGTGAAATTTAAAGAGATAAGATATAAGGGGAAATTAGCAACCCTGCTTGAAGATTGGGCCATGGCTAACTTAAATTCGAGATCGAATTAGAAGCAATTTAACGTAAAAGAAAATACAATTTTTATCACCGCGAAAATTCTGATTCACGTTCAGCTGCATTTATCAGAATTTCCTGCTTACCTCATCACAACAGAAGACTGCCGCAATCGAGTTCAGTTAGCCGGATCTTTCTTTCTTCCTGTATGATGCGCTCCTTTCTAAAACTTGGATGCGGCAATATTGATTACCCTACCATATCGGAAATCGTCAAGTCGGTCGAGCGATTTCAAGTCTACGAGAATAAACTTTGGAAAAAAGCCGTGGACACAGGAAACTGCCGAAGCTGCGAAACTAAATTGGCTGCAAAATAAGCTTGCACTCAACCGCAGGATCACCACAGTTCTGGATAATGCAAGATACTCAGGAAAATCTTCGACACCTTGCAACACGAATACCTCAACAAATGGGCCATTAAATAGATTTTACAGCCATGTGAGATGACGCAAATGCCAGCTATCGGATGAGTAACTACTTTTCCTCTACTCGACCTACGTCCACGTTGGCCGTCTGCGGGCTAGCACGTGGCAAGATAACGCAATCAAAATTGAAATTTTAACGAAACCATGAACGAAAATCGGAAATTTCCGAGCGTCAAAGATACTTATATCCGAGATTGAATATATTTTTTCACGGATGAACTACACTAAATGAAGAATCGTAAAAAGAAATGTACACATAAATTAATCACACTGATGAAACCCTCATCATACTGAAGGGCTCCGGGATAGCAATTTCGGTATTGGTGATAGCAGTTCCTGGTTTCGATTCCCGGTGGGAGACGAAAATGACCTAAGCTGTCGAAACACTTTTATCAATACAGCAACTACCATCACACTGATTCGTTTTGAAAGGAGTACGGTAATATCCCTTTTTACAGTAATCCTTCGCACTCTCCTATCCTTATTTTTTAATTAACTAGTTCATACAAAGTTGCGTTCCATCAGACTTAAGTCTTTCGACAGAACGTCAATAGAACAAATATTTTAAGCAAAATATTATATTAATGTACTCTTAGTTAACAGCTCAGAGCTCACCATATGAAAATAACCAATACAAATAGAGCTCAAGAGAGAAACAAAACAGAAAAAAAAATTAAACATCACAAAAAATAAATATGCAGACAGTTAAATCTGGGCTACAGTGTAAAAGTAATACATAAATTATGAACAAAAATATTTTTACTATTATATATCAGACAAAAGTGAAAATAACAATTTAAATACAAATAACCATTTTTTGTTTGAGGTTAACATGGTTCTGTTAGTATAGCAATACAAAAGTAAAAACAATAGTGTAAAAATATTATCAGTAATACTCTCATTCAAAATTAAATATTTTTCCGCTTCATAGATATCCATACATAATTCATTCTTACTCGTCTACAAACTACGCATAAACTTCCCTGTTTTAAAATTGTTTAACTGAAATGGGCGTTAAATAACTCCTACCTTTCGGCAAATTCTGAGTAAAAAGACATAATGCATAATTGAAAATAGTTCTTTGCTCTTTGTCACTTCGCTCCATGGATATTCTAAGAAAGACCTTCGAAGAGTGAAGAATAAAAAAGTAACCGCATTACCAGTTCCAACGGTAAAAAGTAAAGTTTTGAAGAATGTATGCTTTTAAATTGCAAATATAACCACCACGAAGAGAGCAAAAGCTATCCTTCCGCTTTAATACCTGAAGGCAGAGGCGCAGCGAGGATTTGCCAATGAAGGCTGCCGAGAAAACGAAAAAATGCCTGCCTTACAGGGGCCAGTTTATTCATGCCCTCTACTTACTACAATACATGTCAGTTCTTCCAAAAAAGAAATGCATTGAAAATTAGAGAAATTTAACGCTTGGGTAGCTAATTTATTAAACTTTCCAAGATATTAGTTTACATAAGCAAACTATTGGAAACTTATCATAAGTGTTGTTTGAATTTCTAGTTTAGATACGTCCAATATCGATAAAGAAGTAATTTTTTCTACACTGAAGTTTTTTATTGTTGTAGATATAAACTTCCCGAGTCTTTGAGAGTTCTTTCTTCAAAGAGGTTGCCAAGCGTGAGAAAATAAAAAATAGTTACATCCACTCATCAGATCCCCCACATTGGCGCGCCCATGCTTATTTAAATATCTTTCGTTATTAGACTATATCATCAGCAGATTTTGGAATTTAATTAAAATGTCGCCTTTCGAGAAAACACCATCAATGTATAAAAATAATGATATGAAGTATATATAAAGCTTATTGCACACGGTCTATATGCGCCGTGACATAATTTCGTTACAGGAATCTGAAGTTAATTAGATTAGATATCTAAGATATTTTATCAAAACGAGAATCATTCAATTCAGTAAATACCTAAACTTAAAGATAATGAAATTATTTATTAAATGAAAGTTATTTACGTATAAGCTAAGTATTCAAATGAATACGTCACATACAAAAAAATTCAACTGCATTAAAAATACAGTAGACTTTTGACTATATTTGATATTATAATTGAATTTGCTGAATTAAAGTTATACAACAAGGTGAAAAAATGAAGACGTCAAATTACAATTACTTAGACTAAGTGATAGTTAGGTGGTTTAACTAGCAAAGAGCTGACGCAAACCCAGTCTTACGAGCTCAGTGTTCAAAGATAGCAAAAATTTTCCATGAATTGAAATTTTGAAGCGGCATTCTATGACCACGTGGTTGACAGGATAATTCATGCAATCCGTGGGATTCTATCACCAGCGAAAAAAATGGCTGCATCGATAAGGAAGCTGAAGAATTTAAGTTACAGTTACAAAAACAGTTTACCAAATTTATTTCAAGTCATCAAGTCGCAGTTCCGATAAATCTGAGCGTACCTAAGCGAACAATACATTTCAGCGGACTGATTTGATTCCAAAATGGTATATTATTAATAATATTATCGGATATTATTTTTTACTGATATCTTCTATTATTCCAATACTTTTTCAAATTTCTACGGAAATTCGGTTATTGAATTATTTTTGTAAATATACATCATATTTACAGGCAATCATAAAATAAGGATCAGTACATTTTCTATCATCCCGAGAATTGAAGAGTCTACTGTAGACTTTTAATCGTCCATAATGCTTAATAAAGGAACCAGAACCTTTGCAATTGTCGCTAAACTCATCTTGAGATGTGCCCTCCGATAACAGCCCTAAAATAATTCAATCCTAATTTATGCATCTAATAATGGTCATTTCACGAATAAACCGCATAGTCATTAACTTACGTTTTTCCGATAGAGGCCTCGAGCTATTAGCGGATTGTGAAAATAATTTTCGGATGTCCATCTGTACCTTATGAAATCCAAACTAAACTCTCCTTCGAACTATTCACTGTGAATTTCTCAAAAGCACTACTCACGAGCCTAGCTTTGCATTCACATCCTTAAAACAGTCACATGCAGAAGATCTAACTGAGCGTTTTATCAATATGTTTGTCTCCCAAACGTAATCTTAATCTCTGTTTTCAGGGTGTAAGTTTCGACTTACTTCTCGATTCCCATGTATTTTTGCGAGGAGTAAACAAATCAGCACTTTCGAATTAATCTCTTGGGAATCTTATCTTATGGTGTGAGTCATCTAACTAAAGGAAGTGTACGCGTCGAACATTGTGTGCGAAACGCTCTTATCGTAGCGTCCCATTGATATCGATGCCGGCTTTAGGTCTGCTCTTCTATATACCGAAAAGTAGCTGAAATCGGAGCCATATTTTCGGGTGTGCGGAGCTTTCGCTGAATTTATCAAGGTAACGCATGTCTAGCATTGATCTGTGAGACTTGCATGATAATTGAGGCTTTGTACTCTTCAATCACACACATAAAATCAAAAGCAAAATTTCATTTAAGATGGCTATAAATTATTACATACCATGGAGCATCTAAGCAATCACTTCTCATGACAGAGGTCCGCTTTTCTTTCCAAATAATCCGCAAGCATTTACTGCAAGAAATCTATCCTTCCTCATTGTCCCACCGCCCGCTTATCGAGACGAGTCCAATCACTTCTATGACACATTCTCTTTGTAAACTTAGTAAAAAGAATTTTCCAGCTAACTCTTGCAGCTTTCCAGAGTGAGAATGTATTAAACCAGACTCGGTTAATAATCTTGTATTACCCGCATGAATAATTTGAAATGAGGTACCCACATCCAAAATAATATAGCAGTACTCGCTGAAAAGGATTAAGATTTCAAAAGATTTTTGTCATCTATGCAAAAGAGCGTAAGGAAATGCAACCACAAAATAAAATAATACCAAAGAGATGGCTTGAGACTTGGAAGAAATATTTCGGTTGAAACCAGGAATAAACATAATGACCGGAACAGGGAGTCTATTTCAGATCAATGGGAAATGGAAAGGGAAAAATACTTATTATAATAACAAAAGCAAAGAGAGCATTCCACCAAAAAACGAGTAAATTATTATGAAATTATGCTACAAAATATTCCTAATATATGGATATTAATATAGTTAGTAGAGTAAATATGGAATGTTCTTTTGTTTGGGCGTAAATGTGGACTATAACGGCCACAGAAAAGAGTGGAAGTAATGAAAATATGGGGAACAAGGATTAAAGATAGGAAAAAAATGAAAAACATACCAAACGAATACAGACGTTCCTCACAGAGAAGATTTAATCGGACCTCTACTTAAAAGCAGGACAACCTTTTGAACACAATATGAGAAGGAATAAGGAATTCTAGGGGAATACCAAAGTTGTGACGTTTGTTAAAGTTCAGAATTATGACAAAAATAAGCGACTGACAGGAGATTAGCGGCTTCGAGCAGTAACAAATAAAATTTCTGATTGATAACAATCGATTACGATTCGCACCCAAAACGAGCATGGACGGGAAGGAACTCCGCTTCGTTTAGCGAGTCTCCGGTAACAGGGGAGATGAAGGCAACGTAACTACTTTTCGTTACTAACAAGACCCAATTATCCAGGTTACTTTTAAGACCAAATCTTCAGTAAGCATGCTGGATAAGGGTACGGCAGACTAAAGTAGTATTCGCACATTAGGAAGTATACGTCAAGAGCTGGTACGTTCTGCTTGGCATTTTGACGATAATTCGGTAAACGTTATCAAGATGATTTGTGACGGACGGACATTTTGATCTAACATCAAAACTCAGCCAAATTTGCTCCATAAATTTGGAGATAATACGTTACAAAAAAAAAAGCGTTACGTGTCAGGCATATACTTATATTCGCTGAATTTATTAAGGTAACGCATGTCTAGCATTGATCTGTGAGACTTGCATGATAATTGAGGCTTTGTACTCTGCAGCAGAAAAACAAAGCACATAGCTAGTCATAGGACTTGAGTCTTGGGGGGGGGGGTTGAACCACTAACCCCCCCCCCTCGCTGCGCCACTGCTTGGAGGAAATCCATCGTGTGATTAATTTTGTGCAAAGATTTTTCTCGTAGTTATTCTTGGCTCGATGGCAGTTAAAATGATATCAAAGAAATAATTCCGGGTGCATGCAAAAAAAAACAACTGAAATTAACTTAAAGTGTTACAAGTTTCAAATAATTCCCCCGAGACATGCTATTCTGTTGAGCGATATTAATATGATCCAAAATAACCGAATAATCAATTTACTCTCGTGTAAAAGAGCATCAGTTCAGAAGCATTTCTCGGATCCAGTTTATGGACAGTAAATAACCGTTTAACTAATACAAATAAACGTGTACCCCAACTAATTTTGTCACAATATGAACTGTAATACGTGTACACCGCACGTTTAGTAGTTCAATTTTATTAACGACGGCACTTACTTCGAATATATTTCGCCAACTTTTTTCTATTATCTGCTGAATCTTCCTAACTATTCTGCAGTCACTGAATTTGAAATTGAGCAACAATTACTTATCTGAAGGTGATATCTACCTTCCTCTTTTATGATAAGAGTTCCTTAGCATACAAAAAATCATGATATATAAAGGAATTCGAGAGAATCTTTACTATTATTGCATGATTCATAAACTTAGTCAAAGTTTTTCCTAATCTAACCTAAATTTTACTAAAAAAAAGAGAAAACAAGAATCGAAATTAAAATCTACAGAATGACTGTAGAGCTGAAAACGAGATGTCACGGAATATAAGAAATAAAACCATAATTATCTATCAAACGCGTGAGTCGAGATCAGAAAATTACAAAATAGAGCCGCTATTTCCAGGTAAAGTATGGAGAACATAGATGAAAGACGGGTATAAAGCAGCCTCAATTTTGCTCTAAATAAAGAAAAAATCAATCAACCGACTCAAGGGGCATAAAACAGCTAACAAGTTAAAAATAAACTCAAGTGACCTCTCTGATCAAAATCAGTCGGTGATATAAATTTGAGGAATATGAGGAGTGACTTACGTTGAGAACCAAACGGATGGAAAGAATACGTAGAGTTAACATTTAAACATAATAGTTATATATTGCTCATATAGCACGACTAAAACATATAAAAGTACAATTAAACATGCGAAGGAATCGCAGTTTTTTGAACTGTTGTATAAAGCGAAGATATTTCTGATAAGACGTTCGTTTTATGTACTGGATGAATAAATATTGAATGATACAGAATAAATGAAGGAAAAAGACTGCCGCAGCCAGGACATGGGACACGGTGTGCTGTGGAGGATCCATCGAAGATGGCACCACTCCTGCGCACACGTGGGATATCAAAGATGCCACCTCACCATCATAGCGGACTTCCAGAAAGCCAGGAATGGCGAAGTAAATAAGCGATGAGATATGAAGCGATGAATTGAATAATACATTTAATCCGACCAAGCAAACAAAATTCAAACACTGAAAATCATATGATACCTCTTTTAGGAAATCGTAGAATAGGAAATTATCGGTACGTCAATATTTTGTTTCGAAAAACAACTTTAAACAATTCAATAACGTACTTCGTATATCTGTGGAAAATACAGAGTACATTATTGAATTGTTTTAGGCGACGTTCCACAATATTAGGCCTGAACATCTTGAGTTTAAAAACATCTTTGTATATTACTCACGTTCTCCTTCAATATGTAGTGTTGCGATTATTCCCAAGAATTTTTATAAAACAGCAAATCCATATTATGAATACCGTAAAATCAACTTGAGCTACCCCAAATTTATAACCTGGTCAACCTAACTATTAATTACGTAAAAACGTATCCACATATACCGCGTCTACAGTCAATTTCCCTTGGTCCGGTAAAAAAATATTAGACCATGAGACATACTCCTTTCAATCACACACATAAAATCAAAACCAAAATTTCATTTAAGATGGAAATAAATTATTACATACCATGGAGCATCTAAGCAATCACTTCTCATGACAGAGGTCCGCTTTTCTTTCCAAATAATCCGCAAGCATTTACTACAAGAAATCTATCCTTCCTCATTGTCCCACCGCCCGCTTATCGAGACGAGTCTTATCACTTCTCTGACACATCCTCTTTGTAAACCGGGTCTACGTAAAATAGTAACAGGAAATTATTTATCATCGCTATCCGAGTCACGCCCGCATCCCTGATTTTCCTTTATCAGCTGAAGATGAAATTAAAACGGGCGGCCTCTGAAAGACGATTAATGAATGCTTTTGTAGCAAAACAAGCTAATTTAGTGGGTCAAGTTGACATTTTAATACTAAGGCTGGGATAAACGGTAGAGCTCTCGCTTCGATTTCTTTCGTGGGTAAAGAAACTCTTGGGCATCGTAAACGAATAAAACACCGATGGCCGGTTTAAAGTAGTACTGACAAGTAGGGTAGAAAACATCGAGTGGTCAATGTTTCGATGTTTATTTAAGTACTCACTCATTCGTTGACAAAAACATCGATGCATTGAGTGTTCGGCAGCTAGGGGACAGAAATAGTTATCATATTTAATCTCGTAGGGTTCGAGCTTAAACACAAAATTTCAATAGCAAAATTAAGCTGATCTTTTCAAGAAAGATTTATAGTCAGCGAAATATGGCATGGTGATGTGCGAATAAATTTTAAAAATATTTTCATAGATTATAACGGTCGAAATAATAAATTAATCGAACTAAACATTGTTTATACGCAGAATGATAGCACCGCAATTTCTAAAATCTTTAATAATAATAATAATAATGCCGTCTTACTTTTTTGGGCGAAATTTAGCCTAGGAAGGCTATTCCTCCAATTAACCCCTTTTCTTAATTTTATTCCTTTTTTGCATTTTATTTTATTAATATCACACACACAACATACACAGACAACCATTCCACAACAACGCAAACGACCTTTAAGATAAATTAAAAAAAACGGAGAACTTCTGAGAAATTTCAGATGTCGACCGATACACGACTGTATGATAGCGAAATCTGAAAAATTCGCAACATTTACATTTTAGTTATAATAACAGTTTTGATAAATTACATTCGCAACGAATTATCCATCCAAACATTTTTACCCTGATAAGTCAAATAAATAATTTCTTTCTTATTAACGATTCGCTAAAAAGTGTTTTGCTCAAGTTATACGTTACTGACATATTTTAATATTCATTTCTTCCTGCTTCTACGAAATATATTAAAATAATATTTAGGTGATAGTTAATGTTACTCCGCAATACAAAAGGTTTTTACGTAATAACTTAATCTTTAAATACTCTTTTGATAGCTATAATCTCTATAGTTCTCTTAACTTTGAAAGTAGAAATTTTAAAAATTAATATATAAACCTAGATGAATCGATCCAATTCATAAAATGAGAACATACCATTTTCGGATGGAAAAATGGTGGTAGATCGTAAATATGACCTTTCTTTTATGGTGCAATTGAAATGAAAAAAAAAGACTTGTTCCCTCAACTCGCTTAACTTGCAGAGACAAATAAACGTAATTTAAAAACCGCCCCGATCAAAAGGTTTGAAATTTTTAGGATCGATAATCAAGAAGTGATTGCTAGATTCAGATACAATTTACCGTTGCCACATGGTAATCATACCATATTGCAGCGTACAGATTAAATAAATAAATAAAATGAGCTAAAACGAACAAAATCTTCAATAATAGACATAAGAGTACAACGGAGTATGCAAAAATACTATCGAGGCGAACTATGCAAGTCCACCGGGAAGGCAATTAGGAAAGACGAGGAGTTGCAACGAAAGAGGTCAAAGAGGCTATAGAAAACAAAAAGACAATGGGGAGCACACCTTGCAATGGGGAAGAACCAGATGTTAGGCATACAGAGATGATATGGCACAAACACTTAAAACGGACAATCAATATTGAGGACAGCTGCAGCATCCATATATAAGAAGCCAAAGAATGCAGAAGAGGAAAATTAAAACTGAAAAGATCCCTATTCCAGAAGAATGGATGGCGACGATCAAACCGATGAAGAATGGGAAAGCAGGACGACTATTTGTACTTTTGGTGGATTATCTTAAAGTTGGCGGAACGAAAATTGCAAATGTTTTAGACCAATTACTCAGTAACTGCCTATGAACAGCGTGAATCCCCAACGACAGGAACCATGTAAGGATTGCCCTTTGGCAAAAGAAAGAAAGGAAGGAAGATTTTAAGAATTACCACCCCATCAGCCTCCTCCCAGTTGGGTGCAAAAACTTTTCAAGGATAATAGCTGAACGCCTGATGAAGAACTTTACAAGTTATTACAGTCCGAACTTTGATCTTAAGTTCAATTTTGCAGTGTTGAATGATTCTCTCGGAAGTATTCACTTGCTTCGTAACCGGCTCTCGTGTCTAAGTACCCAGCGCGCTAAGGCTCTACTGATCATAGAATGAAATAAGATGAAAAATAGGCCGAGAACTATCTAAGAATGATGAATACTAAGAGAGATCGATTCCATAACGCCAAATCTTAAGGAGATGCTCATAACCGATAGCAATGAGATTAAACATACGTTTCCATGGCAGCTAACAAACGAAGCTCATAAAATAAAGATTATTCAATCGTAAATTTTGATAGTTGGATTGCAAAGAATATAATGAAAATGGTGTGGCGGTTATATAGTGGTGATAGAAAAGCTACAGAAATACCGATGTTTTATTTTAGAGGAATATACAGAAAAATACCGAAGGAGAAAAAGGTAAGGAAACACCTCACGAAGTTACATAAATGGAGAGAATGCAGTTTTTAATATACTCTCAAAGGAAAATCAACAGTATCCGAAGCCCTACCAGACACTTGGTCAGATGCATCGAGCGTCGTGAGAGAATGCAAAATTATGGAAACCGTTGTATATGGACTTAAAGCCGTATCTTCATCATCTTCCACTGACAAATCACAAACTCTTAAAGCGATTTTTATTCTAGAATATAAAGGAAGAAGAAATGAAGTTTTACTCCAATCGGCTACTGAAAGTTTCTTTCTTTTCTTTGCCCAACCGAAGTCTTTCTCATCTGCATCCCTTCCCTGGCATCCGACATTTAATTTACTCGAGTTGTGGAAAAAAACTTTCCTGGAATTTTCCTGCGAGAAAATATTTCTGCAATGATTTACGAGTCAAGGTCTTATTTCCAGGACGCTTACAATCTTCATTTTCTTATCACGACAATCTATGCTGGCTGGCTGCGTCAGTGGTTCAATCATCACAATTTTCTTCTTCGCGAGTCACAATTCACCGATATATTTTCCGAAAATCATTCGTTGTAAATAACGTTTTTAAACTAACCATTTATAATTACAATATTCATGTGGTATACGCTTTCTTAAAAGCATTCAATCCCTAATTTTTTTTACAGTATACTATTATATAGTTTATACGACAAACGTTGTATGCTTTCAAACTTCTATTCGTTGAATCGAAAACTCCTCCACTTGAAACGGTGCAGCAACCAATATGGACAAACTTGATTTACTGAAGTACTGCAACGTGAACTTGCGCAATCCAATTAATCCACAGAGTGGAAGCAGCATTTCTCTAACAAAGACATAGATTCTGATTCGACAACTGGCATCAATCACCTCTCCTCTCTTCGCGATGGACGCTGTTTCAGGACGCTCACCGATTGTCAATGTCTCGGTCATGTTGCGTAACAAAGTGAAGGGTAAACGTAGGATACCGAGGATTTACTTCAGAGGACAATCAAGAGGGTGAATCGAGACTGGCTGATTTAGCGGATGAAACTTTTAAATAATAAGAAAATACGCAATTTTTGCGTATTTTCTAAATTATTTAAAAGAAGAAAGGAGGAAAGCGCTTGATTTAAGCTGAAAATGTGGAACTTGTTTGTACGGGTTCTCTTCGAAAAGAAGCCCTAAAAAAATCATAATTATTGACCTGGGAGAAAAGATTTACCGAATTGATTTGGTAACGCTCAAATTTATAACTGCTTACACGATATTCCCCTTTTGAAATTAGAATTCCAGTTACCATAAAACGACCCAATAGTTACATGCTGTAAAAATTAAACAAATATTGTTAGTGAAATTGATTTAAGAAAAGTCATGAGACAAACGTATCAGTCCTATTTTTACCTTCCCCATATACATTTGAATCCTCCACTGTTCCCCAGATATTTCTAACCTCACTACGTAAAATATGTTATATTTTGAATCCTATTTGTAAATTTCGTAAAATAATTGATTGCATGAGGTAATATGTAAATGACTTCGAGAGGTTACAAAAAGGTTTCCCTGCCGATTGGGGTTTTTATTATTTTATTTTCTTCTTAATAATGACTACCATCTGGTATTTGATCATTCATAATCTTCACACATAAATAAATAAAAACTTGCTAAAATTATTACTTACGTAGACCGCCTAGGTATTCGCTTGACTTTCGATGAACCGATCTAATCCTTGGAGCCATAAGAATGTCATCGTCACCCTTGAAGAGAAACAAAATAAATTTTATCAGTTACATTAACCTTCAAACTGAATGGTCCGTATCAAATACCGGCACATCATTTCAACTACAACAACTTATCAGATCTGAAAATCTGTAAATGAATTATCGAAAGATAAAGTCTTCCAAGGCCTTAATCCACAGTGAATTTCAAAGTTGATTTTATTAACAAATAATGAAATAAGAGAATGCGACAAATTGTGATCAAAATAACTGTACATTCTCTATTCCTCACATCCCATCTGTAGTGATTTATGTATTTTTAACAAAAATGATTTGAAAGAATTCGATAAAACTACATTAAGAAGGTTAATTTTGGATTAAACAGCTTTCGAAAGAAAAATACAATACCCAATAGTCAGGAAATGTTTACTTGAAAATTAGTATTAAGATTAGATAGTTGCCCTACTTCCAATCTCACGACGGAGAAAGCTAACATACATCCACATAGAGACGACGAATGCAAAAGGAATCACAAACTAACTTTCATGCCGTAGAAACAGACCTGAAGAACCATTTGACAGCCAACGGAAGGAAATAACCCTTAATTACTAATACTAATTAATAATTAATTACTACTAAGAATGATGCCACGCATTGAAATCCCAGTGGCGTTATTTATTATTTTTTGTGGTGTTAGTAAAAATAAATCATTCTCCGTCAGCTTGCTTCTGATTGTCATAGAATACCACCAAGTCAAGGCCCACGTAATCGATTTAATTTCAAACCTAACAGATTTACGCAAACATTGAACACAGAAATAATAAAAACATCAGAACAAGTTGAAGAACAGTATGTTTCAGGAATATATGATTATTGTGTGACAAAAACTTCTCAGATAAACTTGATTGATTGGAGCTCTCGATCCAAGGAAAATAGAAAGTACAGGGGATGGATTGGTAAATATTTAGATGGAATTTTGGAACGGCAATATGATTTTTCATTAGAACTCAATACAGACAAAGGTTGTACTGTTAACTTTCTAGAAAAACGTTTCCAGCTAATTCTTGCAGCTTTCCAGAGTGTCAATGTATTATACCAGAATCGGTTAATAATCTTGTATTACCCGCATGAATAATTTGAAATGAGGTACCCACATCCAAAATAATATAGCAGTACTTGCTGAAAAGGATTAGGATTTCAAAAGATTTTTGTCATCAATGCAAAAGAGGGTAAGGAAGTGCAACCACAAAATAAAATAATACCAAAGAGATGGCTTGAGACTTGGAAGAAATATTTCGGTTGAAACCAGGAATAAACATAATGACCGGAACAGGGAGTCTATTTCAGATCAATGGGAAATGGAAAGGGAAAAATACTTATTATAATAACACAAGCAAAGAGAGCATTCCACCAAAAAACGAGTAAATTATTATGAAATTATGCTAGAAAATATTCCTAATATTTGGATATTAATATAGTTAGTAGAGTAAATATGGAATGTTCTTTTGTTTGGGCGTAAATGTGGACTATAACGGCCACAGAAAAGAGTGGAAGTAATGAAAATATGGGGAACAAGGATTAAAGATAGGAAAAAAATGAAAAACATACCAAACGAATACAGACGTTCCTCACAGAGAAGATTTAATCGGACCTCTACTTAAAAGCAGGACAACCTTTTGAACACAATATGAGAAGGAATAAGGAATTCTAGGGGAATACCAAGGTTGTGACGTTTGTTAAAGTTCAGAATTATGACAAAAATAAGCGACTGACAGGAGATTAGCGGCTTCGAGCAGTAACAAATAAAATTTCTGGTTGATAACAATCGATTACGACTCGAACCCAAAACGAGCATGGACGGGGAGGAACTCCGCTTCGTTTAGCGAGTCTCCGGTAACAGGGGAGATGTAGGCAACGTAACTACTTTTCGTTACTAACAAGACCCAATTATCCAGGTTACTTTTAAGACCCAATCTTCAGTAAGCATGCTGGATAAAGGTACGGCAGACAAAAGTAGTATTCGCACATTAGGAAGTATACGTCAAAAGCTGGTACGTTCTGCTTGGCATTTCGACGATAATTCGGTAAACGTTATCAAGTTGATTTGTGACGGACGGACATTTTGATCTAACATCAAAACTCAGCCAAATTTGCTCCTTAAATTTGGAGATAATACGTTACAAAAAAAGTGTTACGTGTCAAGCATATACCATGATCAAGAGATACCGTGTCGTCTGTAAGTGTAAACGAGTCGCTTCTCGATATAAGACGAGAATGGTTACAAGACAGACCACAACAGATTAGATCAAAACATGGCTTCCCATTCCAGAATTAAGTTAGAATAAATACCAAACAAAATTCAAGCAAATATTTTGAGCTACTGCCACACTGGAAGATCAGATACAACCCCACAAATCAGGAAAACAGAAATGTATGTTTTCCACGAACGATACGCAACGGGCATAATGGTGAGCAGAATGGTGCATGCACCAACTAGCAAAAGTAACCAATTGGAAACAACATGGCCATTTTCTACAAAAAATGAGGAAATTCTGTGGACAATGACAAAGTTGTTTCTATTTGTCTTTCCACGGAGTCACGTCGAGCATAGATTTCAGAGAGGCTGATAATTAAGGTTCGATTGAGGAGCATCTTGTTTCCTCGTACAAATCCATCACATATATTTTCACAGATATTCTCTCGGAAAGAATGATTCAAACACAATTTCACGCAGTCAAGACACAAGGACCGACGGTATTTTTCAGTCTATGATGGACATTGTCGACTTCATCGACGACACTCAAAATTTTCCTTGTATTCCATGAAATGAGTTCAGTGCATTGGAATCGTTCTTTGTGAATATATTCGCAGTCAGTTTGGCAATTACCTCATAACACGAGAAAAATTTACAGGTATATTAGGCCAAGTGAAAATAAAAATGCTACTTTAGGTTCAAGTTTTTCCAATGTTTTATCTATCAAATTTTCTGAGGGACTACTAATACATTTATAAATACGTCATTCAAAAATGCAACTTGGAGTGATGGTTTCCTGTACTGCCTCCAGATGGAAAAAGCTTCCCCCGAACCTAATCATCAAGCATAAGCACGTTTTTAATTCCTGATATGCATATATTATTACATATTGACAATTTATACGTTTAAGTCTAAATATTTCATGGCACGCTACCTAAACGAGAGCGTAATTCATAAAAGTGGAAAAGTTTTCTAAGAGGAGATATCATGACACGTGTCATTTGGAATGAACGGGCGATTCTGGAATACAGACGAGAACATCAGGTCTTCTCTTCACATCCTTCATAAATTACTGAATAAATAAATGAACTGAGGATCGAAGAAGGAAATTCCGGAACATCCGATCCAACCTTTTGCCCGATCGTGAGTTATGAGTACATACGTTGAAGATGATTAAGTGGACTACAAAGAGAGACATCTGAAAGAAATGTAGAAGGGATAGCAAGGAGATGAATTAAAGACTTACATGTGATTTGAAGGACGGAATAAACGAAGAGATAGCATAAGATAGACGCGCTATCGCTCACTGGATTAGTCATTTGACGGGAAAGAGGCGATGGTGACGATACATCCAAGATATACTCCGAAGGAAATCATTGATATACGGTGAGATGAATAACTACTGTATGTCCATAATTTCCTTGTTTTATTTGAATTAAATTACTCAGAAAACTTCCTATTTACTTATTAATGCACTTTTATTTCGTTTTTTCAACCCTTTATCAAGGCGACAATAAATACAAATAGATTTTTTTTTCAAATTTTCTTGCAGATTTTTATTTAAGAATATAGAGATACACATGTATATTAATAACATTTTAATAATAAAGAAAATATAATACGATTATTGCAATTACAGCTTATTTATTACTTATAAGCCTCAAAACATAATTTTATGCGAGTAAACGTAGCTTTAAATCTGCAAGCACACTAATGATACAAATTTCAAGTCGATATCATATCGAGAAGGTCCCCATAAAAAAGGGATTGAAAATATTCTTAAAACTCACCGCAATTTATTTTTAAAAGGAGACATTTAACCTAGCGTCAAACTCACGAACATTTGTTGACAGTTTTATAGATACAGAAGAGCGCGTTTCTGGGACTTCTGCGATTTTGAATTCCCTATCCAACAGGGATGTAGCTTAAAATATTTTCGAACACTGAATCATAAATTATTTGAAATTCCCTCCATACGTTTCAAATACTAGAGACGCCTGGTGTCAAACCCAGGATATTTTGAAAGATAAAAATAAATATATAACGCCCTGGTAGAAATAAAACTTATTTAATTCGAATTTTGAAGTCGATATCTTACATGGACGGTCCTAAAATAAGACTTCGTTATCCCCATATAAATACATATGGTAATGTAAATGGCTCTCTGGGTTCGAACCAAGGACCATCAGGGAAATGTTAAACAGAGTGTATAAAATGTATTATGATCTCTATTCACATGCAGAGTTAAAATTTTCTATGTTATCGGGAAGGGATTTTAAAATATCTTAAAAATTGTCGCAATGCATTTTAAATATGAGAATATTTGCCCTAACCTATCGTCGAACCAAGGATAGACTTCGAATATCTCTATTTAATTTTCGTCAGATATGCAAGATGTCCAGCGATCCCTCGAATTTCAACTCTCGAATTTGCCGGGAAGTGCCTCAAAATAATTTTCAAAAATCCCCGAATTGCATCCTAATGGAAAAATCGGGACTTCGGGGCCTTCTGGCATCGAACCTATGACACTGAGGTCTAAAGTCGCCTTTTTCAGGAGGTTACATGCTATGGCCAAACCGTCGTAAAAATTTCATGGATAGAATTTTGATCCCCAGTGAATTAATGAATGAGTGTAAATATAGATATACCAGGAGAAACGTCTATATATAATAGATAATTAGTACAAACAAAGCAAAAAACCATCAACATCATCATAAATCAACTTTTGGTGCGAAACTTGATTTTGTGTGCCAGTGTAAATATCAATATCAGTATCAATATTGTAATTGCTCGTATCATCTACGCCTACCACGTGAAAAGTTCCCGCGTACCACCAGTTGGGAACCCCTGCACTAGACCAAGACTACAAAAAACGAAGATTTACATAAGTGGTTGCCATTCACAAATACAATAATCTTATTAATCCATGATAACCTATCATTTGAGTAAAGAATATTGATTGGCAAGATGAACGGCTCTGCCAGTTGAGTTTATGCTGAGAATGTGGGACATAGACTGCTAATGTAGTCAGCAAAAACATACAATTATGGTAATGTTACTAGTCAAAAGATTTTTTCATGTGTGTGTGAATGGGTAATTTCTAGAAAAATCACGAAAAATCTTAATTTTAATCGTAGAACGTCGATCAAAAGACGCTTGTATATCTCTTAGGACGAGTGAGACGACGAAGATAATAAACTGTTACTCATTTGAATTTTTTATAACTTTTTAAATCGTATTCCACGCGGTCAGTTTTTTTATGGTCACCCCAGCCAGCTATGGCGGCCGGGCGCTCCCGAGCTGGGAAGCGGAGGTAAGGGTCCGGATTAGGACAGTGACCCTCGAAATTTCTACCTGAAAAAAATCTGATGTGGCCAGCACATGACTTTCTCCATACTTAAGATGTTAATATTTATCTACGATAGTATTATCGAACTCTATATTCAATTTAAACTTTAAAGTAAAGTGATTAATTTATATCATATTATCTTTTACGTCACAAACATTATAGATAATGTTTTCGGGACATGTTCGATGAAAAAAGATGAAATTGGCCTTTCGCCCCAGTGCCCAGAGCGCCCACAAAGTACACTCCTGGCCAAAATTAACGCAGCACCTCCCTAGCGATCCTAACGGCCGGTGCTGCGTTAATTTTGGCCAGGAGTGTACATAATCAGCAACTTCCGGCTTATCAGTATTTCATGAATAACTCATAAACAATCAGTTATAAAAAAATATTTTTCATACAAAAGTTATAGTAAGTTACATTTTCTAAAACTTTTATGAATAGTAGTATATACCTAAATATCAGATTAATGGAGATACTTTGCAAAACAGGAAGTTTGCTTCGAAGAATAAATCTCAACTTCCGGTTGACCAATCTACTCCAAAACCTAATCAACTCTAACAACACCAACCAAAATGCTATATATGAAATTTGGTGTAGATACAATAAACAGTTTTTATGTTAGAGCACCCACAAAGTACATAATCAGCTACTTCCGGTTTATCAGTATTTCACGAATAACTCCTAATCAACCGGTGATACAAAAATATGTTTAATACAAAATTTAAAGTAAATTACATTTTCTAAAACTTTCATGAGTAATAGAATATACCTAAATATCATAATTATGGAAATAGTTTGCAAAAACGGAAATTTGCGTCGAAGCTAAAAGCTCGACTTCTGGTTGAGTGATTTACTCCAAAAACTAATCAACTCTAACAGCACCCACCGCAGTGCTATATATGAAGTTTGGTATTGATCCGACTAATAGTTTTTACGTTAGAGCGCCCACATACACAGACACACACAGATATCATTCCGAAAATGGTCAAAACGTGTTCTAGGGACCCCAAAACATGTATTTCCGTTGAAATCTCGAAGTCGATTTTTTTCATGAAAACAATACTTTCTCTATACTACGTGTATGGAGAAAGTAAAAAGTAACGGTATAACCCCCGCATAACTAACATTAACCGATGTATCAAACTCCTATCTTAAACTGACTTCAAATAAGTCTTTCATAAAATTAGCATGAATTTTACACGAAAGAGTCTGATAGTTGGACTTCAAAACACCAGCGAAACTGGATTTGGGGATACTATGTCACGGAGCCGGACCACGCAGCGCTTACAAAAAATCCACCGCGATCTGAGGGTAGCAAGTGAATTGAAACAGTTTCTTCAGAAAAAAGATAGAAAATAGAAAAGAGATAAAAAATAGAAAAGAGACCCGAGAACTATTCCTTCAGTTTCTTCAGATTCCATATCTAGAAGCATTGTAGTTTGACGTAGTATAAGACGCTTAATAGTCCATCGTCGTTTACCTAATTGCTTTCCTTACTTTATCTCGAAATTTGTCCGAAAATGGTGTCCGACAATTTGTTGTTTTAAGTGAGCAAATATTCATCTTTGAGCGCGAAAATTTCAAGGAATCAGAATATAAAGAGTTATACTAGATTACTTCATTGATGCTTTTCACAAGAGTATTTTTCGTAAGTCAAAGAAATGGAATGTTTCTGCGAAAAATCATTTCATCTCATTCTCCATGAAAATTTCTTACACCCGACACCTACACTTTTGGACGCCTGGAAATACTATAAAACAGCGGACGGAAACATAAAATTCAATTCTTTAGCAATAACTACGTCAATTTTCAAGATCCGCACTAAAAAAAACATTTTTCACCCAATGTCCGGCTTTTTTCGATTTCAGCAAACTCAGCGATGCTCGCGCTACTCACGGGCTGAATCCGATTTCATAACACTTGCATGATGCAACTCATTCAATGTAAGAGCACGAAACTTACCTTCGGAACTTGAGTCAATATTTCCTGTTCAGCGCCTGATTGGACGCATGTTTCCATTTCTAAACGTCGATTATCAAGTATTACGTAATCGAGAATTTTTCAACGCACGTTTTAATGTACACATTTTCTAATAAAGTTATCTTCAAGACCGAGAGGGGAAAATGAAGTCTTCCGGGGCACGTTGAGGAAAAGGTGAGAACATTAAAATAACTTATCTGTAAACAGGGAAACGCTCAGTATCTCCCTGAAATTCCTTGATAAATTAGTCTCTCTCAAATTTGCGTTTCCACGTATCCCAAAATACTTCATTATTCTTGCTCTTCTTCCTTGGCCCTTAAGATAACTTTAACATGCAATAGTTTTCGTTAGTTTCAAACAACTTCGCGTTAAGCACAATTCATTAAGCGAAGCTTTAATTTCGCAAGAATTTAAAAAATTATGGGCGAATCAATTCGAGCATACCATACTTCCGCGAAGTCAGGTTGGACAATTATTGCCTCCGCGATTGGTTACGTAAAACTATCGAGAGGGAGTAAGATTACTAAGCGAGGAGTGAGATAGCTTGGCCTCGCTTTCCTCACTCTGCCAGAAGGCTATCAGTGGAAGGAGTATGCGAAAGTGCGGCACAATGTCCATTTAAAAAAACACCTTTCGTGTCAACGGATAAGAAATTACTCAACTTAATATTATTACTCGACACCCTTCTCAGTTTCAGTAATATGATGATAATAGTAATATAATAATAATATAAAAATAACAAGGATCGGGGCAATTATATCAGTATCAGTGTTAAAGAAAAGGAGATCTGTAATTATTTTAATGGGTTTGAGATCTTAGGCTTTTCAATAAAAGGTTTAAATACGTTTACTATGTCGTTTTCTTATAGCTTTATAGTGTAACTAAATAGGAAAGTTTCAAGACCTTTTTCTTTATTTAAAATAAGTTATAGATTTGATTTGGCTCGGATCTAACAAGGGTAGACTCCCACTTTTGTCCGGGGATTTCGATGAAAATTTTTGTGATGATTCAGGAAGTGGAGTAATGAAAAAGTGTATTGGCGTTAGTGAAAATGGTCCTTAGTTTCGTTGCAGTAATTAATTGAAAATTGACCATCTGAGTATAGACATTGCACAGCCGAGCTTGACCAACTCTGTAGGGAATAACCCGCTGTTTTCGAGTAATTCTCTAATCTTATTTTCAATCTTTTGTAATATCTTTTCCTTGTTACTCACTGATAGACATAAGGGAGATATTTCTATTATTTCACCTGATATCCGATAGAATAACCTTATTTCAACCAAATGAACTTCGATGACGGAGAGCCTCGCTAAAAGTATGATGAATGATGGTTCGTAAAAAAGCTTTCTTGAATCGTTCGGTATTCATTGGTAATGGTTAATAATTACGGTAATTATTAGGTGTTTTATAATTGTTCCAGATCTATAAACAATCAGCAGTGACTACAAAGACGTTGGCATCTCCTTGGTTAATGGGAAACTTTCCAGACCTACCTTCTTTTTGGATGTCACCTCTCGTCTTGAATGTAACTCAAACCTACCATTTATGCAAATAGGGAGGATTATTCGAAGACAAACATCCTTCAGATGAATAAGAGAGTACATTTAAAGAGAAACTTATGTCCCTGTGTAGAGTGGGACCGCCGAGCCTGTGACAGGCGCGTTAGCGCTAGGGTGATGTAAAATGTGCACATTTGTGTTTGAGTATCGTTGGAGTCTTAGGAGACCTGTATTGTTTCTCCCGACGCATGACACTTGCGCTTCAAACATGATTATATTTGTTTTAACCATTTTCCATTATCGTGAGAATTTTAAGTTCAATGAATCTTTAAATTTAATTCATTTTTATAAATAATGGAATATTTGTATTCGATGTTAAAGAGGTCGGCCTTGCCTCATGAGCTTGTGAAGATACGAAGTGAATTTAATATCGCTTTCCTGAAAAAAAAAACAAAAAAAACGCTATTGCAATTTTTATTTAAAGATTCTAATTTTGGTGAATTTTAGTATCGATTAGTTCACGAAATTTTATTAGTTATGCAATTAAGTGAAATAATTTGAATGTATTGGTTTTTTATTTATAGTCATTACTTATGCATCACATTAGAAATAGAAGGACGGCGGCGGTCATTTTGGCCGTATCCAGAGTTTAACTTCAAAGATTTCGAACTAAAAAAATTTTGAATTTTTTTTTAAATCTTTGACTTTGTTTAATTCTATCCCAAATTTAATATGATATAATGAAAATTTTGTTAATGCTTATGTGGTAGTTCTTAGATCAAGTTATACCTAGAAGAACGGCTGGGGGTTATTTTGACCCCCTTATTTTATAATTCGTAATTAAATACTATTTTAAGTCTCAAAGACATGCATTTTGCAGAAATGCAAAATGTGACTATTGCAAGTGCTGATAAGATGTTTTACCTCGTACTTTGTTTAAATTTTAATTAATTAAAAATAAAGCTCACCTGCTCACCTATGGTCCAAATATGCCCCCATTTTCCTCGAATGAAGAGGAATACTTTAGGTAATATTTTACCAGAGGCTGTGATTGCATACTGAGCAGTGTATGAATGGGTTATTTGTTATTTTCCCCTATTTCCAATACATAGTCGTACTGTGTCTTTTCACCTTGGTGAGTTAAAGTTCTTTTAATTTTAACTATATTCACACCCTGTCTGATTCGTATCGATTATATAATCTGGCTGGTAGTCTCTCAACAGTTGATATGTTTGTTAGGTGAAAATTTCCGCGGTCTTTAGAGTTATTTCTGGCAACACGACATCTCTACGGGAAACACAACTCGTTGCAACAAAACATACGAAAGTATAGAAATTATCCTTTCGAAGAGACCTGCAATACATTTCCGCCATAGAAGGATATATTGTGAATCGTCGGAGTCAAAATAATTTCAGCGAATTAATTTAAGGAAGAATTTACTGTGGGAGAGATGACATTTTGATGAGTTCGAGGCACTTCTTTACATTCTCTTATATAATTACAATGCCCATCTTATTAATGATTAATTTCTCCAGATTATTGACTATTTAAACTACCTTAGACGGCATAATTTTTAATAAAACTCGACCATCATCCTATTCTATCACTATTCCAGTTCTCAGTCTACTTCACCATCATCTATAATAAATTCAATCGAAGAAGCCTTAACTTGGTGGAACTCCGTAACCGGGAAATAAAAAAAATTGTTTTGTGGATTTTGCATTTTTATTTAATATAATCCCGATTTCTATAGTAATTCGAGAGATAATCAATTTAAATACAAATATCGAAACATAAACAGAATTACAACACTGAAGATCAAGAAGAATATAGAAGAGGAGAGCAACGATACATGAAGAAGAGAAGCATCAGTAGTAGGTATACAGTTTAATTGTCAGTATTTATTGTGCCATAAACATAAAGGAAGTTACATTATTTTAACGAATATTCTGATCTTGTCTTTTCCAGGGATGCTTTTTATATCACTGACTACTTCATACGAGTAAATAATGTACTAAAATTTACATGGCCATTTACAGTCTACTCTGAGAAATCACAGCCGTAACGTTTTTAGGAAAAAATAGTCCAGACTATAATTTATTTATCCTTAAGGACTGCAGATATGCCACAGGCCAGGTTAGAAGATTACTTACTACATATAGCCTAAGTAGTAGGCCAACAAGAAAAGCGACATCATCCTTAAAAGCTAACGATTCAACTTTTTGAGAAGAGTACGAATAATTACGCGAAGTTAGATTTTAAAACATTTTATCTTTCATAGAGGATGGGTAATCAAAAAATATCGCCAAGAAAATAAAGCATGCGTACATAGATAATAAGAGTAAAACTTGTTACTCGACGGAAATTTTTTATCGGAATTTCCTTTCAAAGCTTATCATTAGCATAAAGACAGCTAAGACACATGAAAAAAATTTAAAAATAGCTTTTTGAGGAATGGGTTTTCGGGATTACAAACCTCATTTAGGTTTCATCAAACCGGTTTTTAATCTTAGGCCTAACTAACGAAATAGCAGACAGTTGGGACATTTACGAACTAGAGACAGAAAAGGAAGAGAGTCGTTAACAAAGCAGAAGATAATACAATCCCAGGAAGAGATTTAAACTAAAAAGGAACTGCGCTGGTTATTAGGAGCTTGTTTAAACGATTTCGCAAAATTCTAAGCAATAGCTCAGAAGATTCTAAAATCAACGAAACTTTCCACGACTACGAATTTCTATATTTTCAAAATCCATATTGAGAAAACTTTTACAAGACCACAGAGACTTTTAAAAGTTTTCTCAAAACGTATTTTGATACTATTAATAACTACCACAAAATTACGCCTGGTACCGCTTCGTTTTTTCTATATTTTCATTTAATTGCGGCCAAGCCGTTGTATTTTTAACACATGCTAAGACTGCAGATATTTTCCCGAGAAATATCAGTCGACAACTGAGAACTTACACTTAGCACCTGTCAGTGGCGTATGGCCGTATGGGGTGTAGCAACACCAACACCCTTATCTAATCTACCTTCTCAGCTTCCATATTATATTGCGGAAACAACGACCAGAAGTAACCATCTGTTTAAAAGATTACTTCCTTGTAAAGTTTTGTCGATGCCTCTCGGAAATCGCGCTCGTTATTTACTGGAGCAACGATATCTTTTAATTCGACTAAAAGTTTTAAAGCGACCAATTTCTCAAAAAGCTTTCGTCAGTAATCAGAACTTACCTGGTGTAAATTCCACCCGAGGGATTCAACCACAGCCGTAACGTTATTGTCGAAACTGAGGGTCGATCTTTAACCCTTTCGTCTGCCGATATCGACCAACGGGACATCCATCTTTGGATATCTGACGATCGAAATCAACTTTGGCGAACTTGAATTGTCGATGTCGATTGACAAAATTGTCGATTCCTCTCGACAACGGCGTCGATGTCCATTTGAGAGCGAGTGAATGAATAAGCAGAAGTAAGCAAACATTCTAGAGTGTTTAGTGGCCACCCATTTCCTCGCGGAAGTAATGTAGAGTTAAAACATCACCAGTTGGCGTTTAAGGGACGTTGTAAATTCTTACACTTTTTGGAAGAATTGAAGAAAAAAGTCAGGTTACCATTGGAGACTAATTGATTTGACTAATAACACAGGCCGACAAATTTTAACTTTTTTTCGGTAAAATGTAAGTAATAGCTGTTCTTAACTAATTTTGGGTCGCCGATTACAGATATGAACTCGAAAGTCCAAACAAGTACGATTTGTTTTATGATGACTTTTACCTTTTTTTCTCAACCGTACTTCAACATGCCTTTACCGCAATTATCATGTTAGAGTATTTTTTCTCGTTTCATCAATGTTATATGAAGTACGAAGACACTTAAAATATTAAAAGGGGAAATATTATCGAAATTTTACTTATAGTTTCTATAAGAGGTATAAACGAGCATTGAACTTACCCTTGAACATTGCTGAAAAAATTCAAAAAGTCTACTAAGATATTTCCTGAATCCCTCTTCTGCCTAATTTCTTTCGTTTGTGTGGTGATGAGTCATCCCTTAGGTAATGTTTAATTAACTGAACGCTTACAGCTGGAAATGGGAACCCACTGACGGATACGAGGTTGCAACATTTCTCTCGGAAGCGATTGGCACAGAACCGTACTCTGCCTAAAATTCGACAAGAACTAATTGCAACGGAATAAAATCGTGCACTAGAATAAAGGTCTTTTTAAGAGCTTTAAGATAAGTGTATATGATGTCCTGGAAGTTAAAAACTCTTTGAAAAATGAGCGCTTTAGTGAGCTTGCGGGCACCGAAATCCACACTTTCATGGAGACCTTGTGAACTCGCCATTTTGTTACCTTTTGAATTCGGGCTAAGGTAATAAATTAAGTATAAATATAGGGAATTAATGAACTGCTAAAGATTGTAGATACACATTTTTAGAGTTTCCAACATATAAATATACAGATAAAAATAAATGAATAAATTACTTTGTTTATGTAATGTTCATGAAAAATACTCAAACACTGTGCGTGATTGACAATTTTCATAAATACTACTAAATTAATCGCAAAAATACATTAACACATTCGCGTCAAAATCCATTTTCATGTTTTCCTACCATAGCCGTGAATTATCACTTATGATTAAATTGATTAGATTTTAATGAATTTTTGTGTAAAAGTTCTTTTCTTGATTGTACAATATGTATGGTGCATTATTTTCAAGTAGATGAATTTTCTCCTAAAACTGGGCTGCCAACATATCAGCATTGATTTTTGTCTAAATATTTATGATGTCGTTTCTTAGAGCACTTATGAAGAAAAAGTTTATTGAAGTTATCATTTTAAATTATAGATTAATGATTATGAATAAATAACTGATTATTTTATTGAAATGATAAAGACAATGGTACCACCACTCCAATAATCTATAAATTTATTTATGAAGAGTAAAAATAGGATTTGATTAGAATTTTCTTGCATTGCATGATATATAAAACAAATTAAAATTGATACAGGCAAAAACCAGGTAGAATACCCATTTGTATGCCATTAAAAAGGGATGCCAACATTACAAATGTGTACTTTTGTAACATATAATACCATATTTCAAATGAAGTATGACCACGAATGCATTTTGAAATATTTGAAAATTCATTTCGAAAAATCAAGAATATCTATCACTAATAATGTGAAACAAATTGAAAATTACTCAACAGATATAGATGTAGAATTTACCCCGCGAGCCGCCAATTGGCGTATGGAAGGGGGTGTATCGACACCATACATTCATACCTATCCTATTCGCATCTCTAATGCTCCGAGAAAAAACCGGTGAGAAGTAGCTATCTGTTCAAGTGATAATCTCTTTATAATGATTGATCGATCCCTATCATAGATTGCGTAGATTTAGCACTGAAATTATGTTTTCTTAGACCTCATCAAAAATTCTTGACTGATGAATTTTTCGAAAAGTTTCCGTCGGTATTCTGATCTTCGCTCCTGTAGCGAGCTCCACAAGAAGGGATATTAGCATAGTGGTAACGCTGCTGTCAATAAATTATTTCTATGATAAATAGATAATATAATGTAAGTTTCTTTGATAAATTGTAAGCCACCTACGACAGTAATAGTCCTTGTCCTTATGTGCACCTTTACCTGCATTCACCCTGGGCCAGCAATCTTCCACAGGTTTCAAATGCATGAACTGCATTTCCCCTTTTAGAGATATGTCGGTTACTATTTGCTTCATAAAACATTACCCAAGAGAAGCAGATCCCCATCAGTTGCCTAGCAATAATAATATTAAACATCTATAGCATCTTCTATCAATAGCATCTTTTCGAAAAACATTTTCATTTCAAGTTGGCCTAAATTTTAGCGGCTCTGCTTAATTGTGAGAGGACTCGTTCAAGAAACACGTGCCTTAGGCCAATGAGAACTGTTCAACTTCTATTTCCAAGCAAGGGCTAGTTTTTTCAGTTTCACTGATTCTTTTGAGCGAGTAACGTTGCAAAAAAGTGTGTGAAGAAAGCATTTCAATATTTCATCGTTCGCTGCCAACCAATCAAAACTGTATTCCGACGTTGAGATGCCTTTTTCTGATTTATTGGACTCAGAAATTCCATACAGACCCTCTGCTTCTGAATCAGAAGAGTATAGTGATCAGCATCATCAGAAGAGAGTGACGTAGTTCGGGAAGAAGATGCTAAGAGTGGAGATTTGGGTGTCTGGGGACCCTGTTTAGAAACCGAGCCCAATTTCGTATACAGTGGCCAAGGAGGACTCAAGTGCAGAGTGGACGTGGATAACCCTTTCTCTATTTATAAATTGCTTTTCACGTCTGAAATTTTAGCTATGATCGTACTCTCGGATTTTTCGGAGAAACATTCAAGTTCGTTGATTTATAGAAATTTTCGAGAGAAACTGTTGGAAAAATCGACGATGCAGCAATCTAGTATAACTCTTCATCTCTTGAGTCGTTGAAATTTTTGCGCTCATAGATGGATCTTTGCAGGTAAACGGCGATGGATTATCGAGTGTCTTATAGCACGCCAATCTACAAGGCTTCTAAATATGGAATCTGAAGGAACTGTTTTAATTCACCTGATACCCTGGGATTGTGGTTGATTTTTCGCAAGCGTTGCGCGGTCCGGCATGGCGCCATAGAATCCCCAAATCCAGTTTCGCTGTCGTTTTGCCATATATACTCATTCAATATACATTTGTCATCTTTCACATAGTGAACTACAACACCTGCCGCAACGTTATTTAGTTTCCTTGATTTATACAAGAACCATTCACATTTTCGATAACCTTCCAAATTTCATAGAACCTCTCCTATTTAAGCGGAGACTATCTCTCCCCAAGTCACTTTCTTTGAACCAACAATTTGGATCCACGAATATCACATCCTTCCTTTCGCACACCCAGTCCAATCAATCGTTGACATACCTTATACAGTCAAAAGGAACATCCCTCCTCCTGATCACGCCACTCATCACAATTTTGGCCCGACTAAACTTCTTCTTAGCAGTATCACATTGATCCCAAACATACCCAATGACATGCTCCGACGATTCTGCTCTCTTCACATCGTTCGTCCCAACATGGATCACCACAACCTCTTCGTCTCAAGCAGTAACCTTATTTTTTATTTTTGACTCAGTTTCATCCACACGAATCCCCGGAAAACACTCCACTGATGTATCAGCATCCTTGCAAATTTTCCCACTGTATCTTATAGTCGAATCCCCGTAACTCGCACTTTATATTTTACATAACAAGGCATCTTGTTTCTCACTCTCTGTTCTCTCTTTTTCTTTCCTACTCTCATTTTCCTTCACCAGCCCCTGGATTTTTTCTTCACTCCTTCTTAGCTCCTCTTTCAGGTTCTCTATTCCCTTCTCCGCTAGGATCTTCTTCAGGCTCTGCAAACCCCCAGTGTCTCTACACTTTTTATAAACCTAGTCCTCAGACATACAGTCTTGTAATTTGTCTTTTGAACATTTAAAATGGCACTACGAACTACACATACTGCACGTAGTGCCCTTTTTTAAGTTCTTGTTACACTTAACACGCTTGACCGACGCAGCAATCGTGAAAAAATTACTTTTTGACCTGCGCTCACCACACGTCCTTACCCTTCGACTACCTGACCTAAACTGAATTTAATGAATGTACGTAGTAGTTATAGCTATTTACGATATGCATTAATAATGATTCCTTCGTAGAGTTACTGCAGTTATTCCGTTAGTTGTACATACTATATGTGCTTCAAATGTATTCAACAGCGGTAGCTATCGGAAGAATGTTGGGCAAAATAACTTGCATGCCAGCAATTACTATCTCTGGCAAAGAATTTAGTAATATATTAAACCATTTACTAGACATCAAATATCAGATATTTGGCATATTTCGTCCTCAATGAAAATTATTTTAATTTCGGATCTCGAAATTACGTCGCATGTATAGAGTACTTCTATTGGTTTTAATAGAAAAACATCAATAAGGTTTAAATTTAGCGTTGGCTTGTTTACCACTTGTACAAAACCTCCATCACTAACAACAAAATTTATCAGCTCCTGAGCATTCCCACCTGACCCTTTCTTCCCCGCCCAGTTTACCTGCGGTAGATTTAGGTCACCTACTATTATCTGCTTTCTATTTTTTTTTCTTTCAATCTCCCATGGTGATTACCGTCTCTTAGAAGTAAACATTGATTTCGTGACTATTTTTCAGGATGGCATACTAAGTGGTAAGAGGATATCGTGAGGATTCGCAAAAAGAAAATAGCTTATTATTAGTGTCATCGTGATTTGCATGAGGCTCAAAGTTTTGAAGCGACAAGAAATACTGGTAACTGTTGAGCACGAACACTAGATAATAAATTAATTTTTACACGTCAAGTTAAACTATATTTAACATAAGAGGCGGAAATTATCTTTTTCACTGTAAATTGTATTATCTAGGCTCGCCTGCGGTTAACCAGCAAAAATCACTACGGTTCTGTAGATAACTTGGCTACTCCAACCAAGAAGCCATATGTTCGACGCATTTCGAATTCACGAATTATGACTCGAAGACAAATTCTACCGCTGATTTTGTACTCATTTTTCGCAATTTTCAACTTAAATAACGCCAATTAGAGGCTCAACTTGGTTTACATGAGTGTTTAAATCAAGTCCTCCGATAGTGTAACAAATAGATTTTCCCATCACAGAAAACAACATCGCGATTTCTAAAATGAGCGCATCATAGAGACCTAACTCGACAGATAAAAAGGTTATTCGATGCTAAAAACATCTCCACATTCATAATTAAGAAACCGCATTTCGCCCAAGAATAATCTGTACATAAACTATTAATTGGAGATTAATTAAACGCGATTTATGATGTTTACCGTCTCATAAAAGAGAACTTTCGCAACCTTTAAATATTATTCAGCGATTCCTATGCTTTGCGTCCGCATAAATACCAACCAGGAATCATCCTTTAAACTTCGAGTCATTGGTATGAACTCATAATAAATTTGAGACAGCGAAAAAGATTAAAAAGCCGTTATTTCGAAGTTCTTCGTTTTCATTGTCTACAGTAAAAATATATCATAGTCATACCAAATGAAATCCTACCATTGAACCAACCCAAACAAGATTCCAATAAAGAATGAAAACGTTCATTGAATTCAAGATATCTTTTCGAAAAAGAGATAATCGAAATCACATCAGTGACTTAAGACTAAATAACAATTTTCTCAGGGTTCTTATTTTTATCTAATTCGAGTAAACGCAGGCCCGAAGCATATAAAATGTACGTGATATACGTGAACCTGGTGGTCAGTAACTGCAGCTACTCATTTTTCGGTCTGTAATCATGGCTATCCACTGACGCAAATTTTCCTATTTCTGACCTATAATTTTGCTGCATTGAAAGTATTGTTAAGTACCACATCCTACGTATCTTCTTAGCCATTGAGTTCACTGTGTTTTAAACCGACGTATCTATTATTTAGCAACTTAAGTTAGTTCAATGGCACAAAGAGTAAAAAGAAAAATATTTAAAAATTATTGTACACATCATCGAAAAGACTGTATGCATTCAAACGACCTATTTATTAAAACGACTATGAATAATTCTAGTCAAAACAAACGTTTGTTTAAACATTCTAATAGAAATCAACAACCACTGGGAGGCATCATGAAATTTTTATAAAATATGCTCTACAAAGTAATACGGAGAACGGATAAATATCCTTCTCTAATTGACATATAAAAAGTAACACACCTTCAGGGACATGGATTTCTTTGGAAATCTTATATTTTTTAAACATTTCCTAAGGCAGACAATGCGTTAATGGTCTTACCTCTATTTGTTATACCTGTATTTGAAAATTGTTCATTTGAGATTTATATTTACACAAAGATGCATAATCAGTATTTGCTAGCGGTAATATAATCACGCCATTCCGGTAGTACATACTCTCAAGGAAAGCAATAACGAAATTAAAATTTCGAAGGTCGGTTTCTCAACATAGTACACTCCTGGCCAAAATTAACGCACCACCTTCCTAGCGATCCTAACGACTGATGGTGCGTTAATTTTGGCCAGGAGTGTGCATCCACAATGGTAGAAAAGCATAAATAATGCATACAACGAATATTTTAGATAGTTTTGATTATTAAATGCGACATTTTGAAAGATGAATTCTCTAAAAACTCACCATTTCATCTTATTTTTCAGCAAACTGATTTCAGATGAAAAGCAAAGCACTGTAAAATCCGCCAGGTTTATTTCCTAAATTTTAAATGTCCCGAGTCAAAAAATAAGTTCAAACTTGCAATATCGTCGTCGACAAAAGTTGCTCGAGTTGAGACATGCACCGCTCCTTGAAATTATTTTTCTGGTGCCAGGGTTACGTTATCAGAGTTCTACTTATGGACCGCCAAAGCGGCGACGGATTTTAGGAAAATCGATTCCATCGGAGGTGTGGCATCGGTAGTTTATTTGGAACAGAATTTTAAACGACTATAGTAACACATAACATAATGAAGAGTTTAACCTTGGGAACCCACTAACTCACTGTGCAAAAATCACTTTCGTTGCATTAGGTCAAGGAAAACACCATAAAACTGGAGCCTATGGCATAGAAAAGATGAGGGAAATCCGCCAACATTTGGCCATGTACTCGATTCGGTATTCTCCACTTACTTAAATAAGTACTAAACGTACATGCTTTGCAGGTCTAATTCAAATTGTGTACGTGAAAACCAAATGGAAAATATTCGACTAATGTTAACTCGAGAAATTAATTTTCTTTTACATAAAAAAATCGGCATTAAACAACTTGGATGCAGGGTATCGAGTCTGGATTTCTGTAGAATGGTTTTTTAAATAAGACAAATAACATTTAGCCTTCCGACGAAAAACCCACCAAAAAAATGAGACTTTGAACCTCAGTGTCATGGGTTCGATTACAAAAGGTCCTAAAGTCACGATTTTTCCCATTTAAATGTATTGCTATGATTTTCGGGAATTTCTAAAAAATACTTCCCGGATAGGTAGAGAATCAAAACTCAAGGAGCCTACAGATATGGTCATGATCTATGAAAATATTAATGACCTTTTCAGAAAACGTCCTGGGTTCGATGCTAGGACGATGAAAAAATCTCCCATTTAAAATACATTGGGGTAGTTTTTCATTATTTTTTGATGCACTTATCGAAATGATAGGAAGTTATTGCTTTGCTAGATGATGTATATTAAGACTCGAATTAAGAAAACAATTTAGATAAGACCATGCTGTTCCTGGGTTCGATGCCAGAGCACATTAATATTTCTCACATAAGGAATATATGTGAAAGTAGGACGTCGTTTGTGGCAGTTACAGCCAATACTTCTGCTTGAATTTTCACACATAGAGATGGTGATCTTCTGTTGTGCTGCATGGTAAATATCACCAAGAAGACCCAGGTTCGATGCCAGGTGGTAAATATATCCCCCATATAAAATACATTTGGGTAGTTTTTCATTTTTTGTATGCACTTATCGAAATGATAGGAAGTTCTTGCTATGCTAGAGGACGACTTCACCCGGAAGACCCGGGTTCGATGCCGGACGGATAAATTGCAGCGAATTTTAAGAATATTTTCAATCATTTTTTTTTGAACACCCTCTAGATATGATGCCGACTTGAAATTTCTGTTATCAATGTACTTGCAGTATGCAAACAACATTTTACTCGTATATATAGATACACGGCCAGATAGGATACTAATTCACAGGCTAAACCACAAGCGTCATTGATTTGAAATTTTTACAGCGTATAGGCCCTGAGTGTAACCGCCAGAAAAAAATGCGACTTTGAACCTCAGTGTCATGGGTTCGATTCCAGAAGGCCCCAAAGTCCCGATTTTTTTCCCTTTAAAAGCATTGCTTTGATTTTCGGAAATTTTTAAAAAATACTTCCCGGAGAGGTAGAGAATCAAAACTCAAGGAACCAATAGATATAGTCATGATCTATCAACAGCATTAATGACTTTAACAGAAAATATCCTGGGTTCGATGCTAGGACGATGCAAAAATCTCCCGTTTAAAATTCATTGAGGTAGTTTTTCATTTTTTTATGCACTTATCAAATGATATGAACTTCTCGCTCAACTAGAAGATGTATGTTAAGAATCCGTTTAAGAAAAAAAATTAGACAAGACCATGCTTTTACTGAGTTCGATGCCAGAGCACATTAAAATTTCTCACATAAGGAATATAAGGGAAAAGTAGGACGTAGTTTGAGGCAGTTGCAGCCAATATTTCTGCTTGAATTTTCACACGTAGTTAGAATTGGTAATCTTCTGTTGTGCTGCATAGTAAGTATGACCAGGAAGACCCGGGTTCGATGCCAGACGAAAACTGCAGTGAATTTTAAGAATATTTTCATTCCTTTTTTTCTTTTGAGGACCCTATCGATATGATGCTGACTTGAAATTTGTGTTATCAATATGCTTGCAGTATGCAAGCAACATTTTACTCGCAGTAGATACCTAGTTAAAAATTTTCTGTTATCAATTTTGCGCGCCATATTAGAAGAAATGGGAAATGGAGATCGGCGCTGCCAACAATACGATGACTGTGAAATTTACGAAATCATCTCCGATAAAACAACAGCTGCTCGTTCCCACGGATGAGTAAATACCAGGTTTGTGCAGGAGATACGTTTGTTGAGTTGGAAAAATCGATTGGATTTTGACTTAAAGAGTTCAAAATTGAAGTTCATGGTTATTCAAATCCATACACCGCAATTCCCTTGCGTAAACTTCTTATGAGAAACTCGTATGAAACTTTCTTTTTTGCTTATATTGAAATTTTTTCCAGTTTCATATTGGATTAGACTTTTTCATTCACATTTCATCTGAATCAGTTTCAGGCCTGCTGCCCATATATCAACTCAGTGTGGCTCCAGGAGCAATCTCTTCTCAGAAAGTTCCTTATAATTTTTACTTTATAGATTAAAAACAAAAGCGAAAAAAGAAACTTCTGGCTCGTACCAATCCTAAGGAGCAAATAAATTATTGACCCTATAAATAACAGTAATCAGGGAATTGAATTAATCATGATTATTTAAAACACACCCAAACTGAGGTCCCCAAGTTTTTTGGAACTAATGCGGCTCACTAGAGATAAAAACTGGGACAATCCTGATCTGAATAATATTCACAGATAGTTATATATGAGGAAAATGAGCTTAACATATTCTGGTGTTACCCGATGTAGCTTCTCCATTACTCATTTGAAAAATACTCATTTATCTTCTCACAAAAGATTGTGGAGATGATTGTTGTGACTGTATGTGTTTAGTTCTAAAATGTTTGTTCGAAAAGATAACAGACAAAAATAAACGGCCATTATTGGGTACGCTTCATTTAAAAAATTTGTCAATTCATTTTATATGAATTAATAAGAAATACTACATGAACTACGTTCTCTTCGATTGACTTAACTGCCAATGAGGTTTAAAATTGACAGGAAATAACAATAAATCTTAAAAGATAGAAATTAAAATTAGTTCCTTCTTAAATCAGGTATTTGGACTTAGTTTATACAACAACTACCGTGATGTTTTTAAAATAATTTAAGTCTACCAGCAAACATTCGACTACTAGAAGACTTCAATTAATAAATTGGACTTACTTTCTACAACTACAGCCGTGATTCTATGACATACTTGTGTCTATCAATAAAAAGAAAACTTCTAGATGCCTTAAATCCAATCTCACGTTAAAAGCTTCAATTTGCGATGCCAAATCGTACATCGAGACTTAAATTGAACTTCCCTAAATTTCAAAATTTACCTATCTTTGGAACATCTGGTACGAGTTATACCGACACAGTTCTAATAACAAGCTAATTCACAATACGTGATTTCGTGAGCCTTCCTTCGATGCACGGAAAAATAGTCTTTACGAATGTTCAATATCGTAAAATTAATTATTTTAATTCTAAAAGTAGTTATTTAAGGCGTTAAATTTAAATACATCTACCGTCACAATCATCCAGGCCTAAGATTTCATATATTTTGAAATCCCTCTCAAAAATAAAATATATATATACGAAGGATTGTTTGAAATAATAATTACACTACCTCTAATTCATTTATTGTATAAATTGTAAATCTTATTAAAGAACAGGTTTATAGTACTCCCATCTCCAAAATAGAATCTATTTCATAAGGATTTGACTGTCTTATTTCAACGATAGATGAAATGTCTATTATCTATAGACGTATCTCCGGATATACCTATACGAGTAAAAGTTGCTCTTATATATTCCAAGTAAAAGTAGCTTGCCTTTCGCAAGCATACTGATGATACAAGTTTCATGTCGATAACATATCGAGAAGGTCTTCAAACCTAATTCTGTATTCCCCCTTTGAAATATATGGTAGAATGCAAATGGTGCCCCAGCGTCGAACCAATTATAATAAAATAAAAGATAAACTGTTTTTAAGAAACATTATTTACTTCTGTTCACAAGCGTGGCCATAGAATTTCCGACTTTTGGTTAAATGCATCATAAAAAATTGAAATTCCTGGCGTGAATTTCAAATATTAGGGCTACCTGGTCTCGAACACGGGACATTTTCGATGGAGTGAATACATATAACGACCTTGTAAGAATAAAACTAATTTAATCCAGAGTTTTAAGCGGATATATTACCGGAAATAACCTGAAATAATTTTCCATTATCCCGATTTGTAATGCATACCGGAATATGAATTGCGCTCCGGCATCAAACCAAGGACTATTGGGAAACCATAAAATTCTTATATGAAATGTATTTACGACCTCTATTAACACGTAGGATTTTACGTTGGCATATTATCGGGAAAGAGATTCTAAAAAATTCTTCAATCGCGCCGTAATGCATTTTAAATAGGAGAATAATGCACCCACCTGGCGTTGAAATCATGCACATATGACAGTTTTATAGATATATATAGAGAGAAGAGCACGTTTTCTGGGACTTCTGCGATTTTGAATTCGCTATCCTTCCGGGATGTAGCGTAAAATATTTTCGAAACTGAATCTTAAATAATTTAAAATTCCCGCCATGCGTTTCAAAAAGAAGAGACGCCTGGCATCGAACCCAGGACCTTTAGGAAGATATGAATACATGTAACGCCCTGGTAGAAAGAAAATAAGGTATGCAGATGATATAGTAATCATGACATCTTCAAAAGAGGAATTAGAGGTAGCAGTGCAAAGAGTTTATGAGGTGGGAACAAAATTTGGATTGAACATTAATACCAATAAAACAAAAGTAATTATGGTGGCTAGTAAAAAGAGCAACAGTGATTGCAATATAAAAATTAATGACAAACCAATAAAACAAGTCCAACAGTTACGATATCTAGGAAGTTTAATATCAGACGATGGGTACTGCAGTAATGAAATAAAATCAAGAATTGGAATGGCTAAAGAAAATTTTTGGAAATACAAGGATCTAATAACAGATCAACATGAAACTAAAACTGAAAATGCTGAGGTTATGTTTGGCCGGTTTTCTTGTATGAGTGCGAGACATGGACCATCTTAAAAAGAATGGAAAAACGAATAAAAGATTGGACACATGGTTTGCCAGAAGAATTTTTAAAATTAAATGGTCAGACAGAATAACTAATGAAGTTGTTTGGAGAAAGATTGGAAGCACGTATAGCCTATGGAATGAAGTGAAAAGAAGAAAGTGGAAATACGCAGGACATGTGCTGAGGGAAACATCAGGGGAGAGAATCGTGACAGCGATAGAAGGATGGACAGTAAGGAAGACAGAGAGAGGGAGACCAAGGATGGAATGGTTGGAAAATTTAAAGAACTGGACTGAAATTAACAAATATGAGGAAATGAAAAGGAAAGCAAGTAGAAGAGAAGAGTGGAGATCCATGAGAGCTAACCTCCTGATAGGAGAAGCTACTAATTGATGATTATGAGAAAGAAAACATATCAAATTTTGAAATCGATACTTTACCGGGAAGGTTCTAAAATTATACTTCATTATCTCCCCATTTGAAAAGAATAATGTAAATGGCTCTCTGGGATCGAACCAGGGACCATCAGGGAAACGTTAAACAGCGTATATGAAATGTATTTATGATCTATATTCACATGCCGAGTTTTAAGTCTCCACGTTATCGGGAGGGGATTCAAAATATTTCTTAAAAATCGTTGCAATGCATTTTAATTAGGAGATTATTTGCCCTGACCTAGCGTCGAACCAAGGATAATCGTCGAAGATGTCTTTATAGTTTTCGTCGGATATGCACGGTTTCCAGCGATACCCCGAATTTCAACTCTTTAATTTGCCGGGGAGTGCCTTAAAAGAGGTTCAAAGTCGCACTTTTTCTGCTGGTCACACGATATGGCCAGTACAAGTATACCAGTTTGAGGTATATCCCCCTCAAATGGGGAAAACGGAATCTAATTTTAGGACCTTCCCGGTATAATATAGACTTCAAAATTTAATTTAAATAAGTTTATTTCTACCAGGCCATTGTTTGTATTCAAATCTTCCAAAAGGTTGTGGGTTCGACACTAGGCATTTCGGCCATTTTGGCCACATTCCGCGAAATTTCGAAAAATATTTAAGGGATTTCCCCGTACGATAGATAAATCAGAACCACAGAGGTCCCAGAGGCTCTTCTAATCACAAAATGTCACCAGATGTCCGTGAGTTCGACACAAGGTAAGAGCAAACCTCCCGTTTGAAATACATTACAGAGACTTTAAAGAATTTTTTAATCGCTTCCCTTTAACATGAAAACCGTATTCATGTTTCAACATGTTACCTATATATATATGATCCTGAGTTCGATGCCAGATCGCCATTTACATTCACCCTTGCATTTCAAAGTGGGTAAACGGAAATCGTATTTGCGGACCTACCCGGTATGACATCGACTTCAAACTTTGCATTAAATTAGTTCAATCCCTACCAGGTCGTTATAATTAATCATATCTTGCTAAAAAGATTCTGTGTTCGACATCAAGTGATTTTAATTCTTCGATGAAATGAACGATGGAGATTTCAAATATTTCTTTGAAGTATTTTCCGAAAAGATATAAATCCATAACCCGGCATGTATAAAACAGTCATGAACATGCCTCACAAACGCAATGCACCGATCACCTAATGGAACTTGGTTCGAAGCCAGGGCACCATTTGAAAATTGATTTGCAGGCAAATTTATATATCAATCACTGACATGCTTGCAGGATGCAAGCAACTTTTACTCGTCTAACAAAGAGATACTCCGTGAGAAAATTTAAGGCAACGTGCAGTTATGATTTTATAAAGTTTTAATTTTTCGCACCGATGGCCACTCTATAGATTTAAACTCAAATATTTCCCAACTATTTTCGGAATAAAAATAATTAAATGTAAGAAAATATTTCTCGCCATATCTTGAAAGGATATTCAAACAATTACCTATAAGATTTTTTAGAATGGCCAACTCCCGATGCCTATAGTTTAGATAGCAAAGTAGGAAATTCCACGTGATTAGCCTTTTTATTACAGCTGAAGTTCAAGGGATAAGCATAATTTCATAAGCAACCCACTCGTAAACCACCAGAGAATAACAAATGAGGCGGGCATCTTATGACCCCTCCTTGGACCTGCGCATAGTAGATTAGACCTCGGATTTCTAGATTAATTAAAACAATTCCACTTTCTCAAACTAATTCTGCAGAATTCCTCCAAAATCAAAACGGATATGACACACTAATCAATCAATGATATATTCAAAATGCAAACAATTCGAAGTTGAAAGAATTTTCTACGATTGGAACCTAACAAAATAATTCGCGAAATGGTTTTAGAGCAAATATATAAAGCATTCGAACAAATCCACCACGAATATGTCAACAATATCAGAATGTTCAAATTAAAATATTTCACATATCTAGGTAAAATCACAGTCAAACTATTTTAAGATTCAATACGAGAGTTTACAATCATAAAATAATCCTTCAGTATAATGATTGTTCGGAAATCAACACATATCAAATATGTATCAACGAGAAATGTCCATATGTTTTTCCTAACAAGATAGCAAAGTAATGAATGAATGAAATATAATATGAATGAAACAATCAAAATAATGAATAAGAAATCTAATAAAATGGCAATTTTGGGAAAATGTACGGAAAAAAATACTAGAATATAATAAATTGTAATGTTATTGAGATTTTTTGAGTACTCAAACTGTTATGAAAAACACTGAATATTTGCAACATCATTCCATGGTAAATTTTATGAGGATATCTTTTTAATGATTCGATATAAAAGGATTCCACACTTAGCTTAATAAGTAAAGAATTAATCCTAGGAATTTACGTGAAAACCTTAGCAACAGCTGATCGATGAAAAGTAGGCCAGTGAAATGTAATAGTGATCTCTCGAGTTCCACGCGTTGATTTAAGTTCTAAAATACTTTTGGAGATGTAGACACGACACACGAAATCGCGCGTCATAAAATGTATTCAGCACAATAACATTCGGTAAATTTCTACATACATTGAATCTCCAAGAAAAACCTGAAAATATCCACCATAAACAAATAATTCGTAGTATTACGTAAAATTTCAAGCTAGGCTAATAACAAATAGACAACATTGTGACCAAAGGTTGGATAGAATAACTCGAACAATAAGATATTTAACAGGACAAAACATTGGAAAACTGGAGCTGCAATGCATTGGTTCTCTTTCCTTTTGAGAATGCAGAATATGTAATACAAAAGAATGATGCTTACCATGTTATAGCCAATGATAAGCAACAAATTACCTCAGTGCCAAACAAGCTTTTACTGCTAGTAATGAATCAGCAAATAACGGTCATTACGTTCCATAGATCACGGTATACGTTTTTTCATGATTTGCGACCATTCATTGATACAGGACAAGAAAATACATCAAAGACCACAAAGCGGAAAGAGATAATCCATTTCTACCAGTACACACAATAA
Source organism: Sympetrum striolatum (assembly GCA_947579665.1). Lineage (NCBI taxonomy): Eukaryota > Metazoa > Arthropoda > Insecta > Odonata > Libellulidae > Sympetrum > Sympetrum striolatum. The sequence continues at coordinate 68,704,714 of OX388352.1, forward strand.
TATTAAATTGCATACTTCTAAACATAGATGCTCCCTACCTCTGCCGCCGAAAACAGGGTACAATTAGCGTCAAAGAAATAAATACCGACGGTAACTTTTAACCTTCCTCGTTCAGGCTCCGAACGTTCCGTAAACTCGAACAGTTGAACGTAAGTAACGTAACTGAGTAACATGCTAAGAGGTGTCGCTAGCGAACGTAGCGATTCATCCTATTCCGTCTGCTTCTGCTACGTGATCCAATGCTTTCCAAAATGTCAAAACGAAAGTATTTGTGGGTACGATCTGTTCAAGTTATTGCATTGATTATTTATTAACAAGTCATCGGATGTCCATACTCCTATCACCCTTATAGTTTATGCATCTAATTACATGCAATAGTTTATCGCTTATTCTATATTGCTGTTGTAAGATGGCCAAACATATGATTTCTCATTCATACCTGAAAATATACAATAAGATTACTTAACTGTCCCAGTTAATTATGTGTCTTTAATCTTCAATGCATAAGATCCATCATTCGTCGTTGCTTCTCCAGAATTCTTATTGATCCTTTGTGCAAACTCGTATGTTAACATTTATTTATATTATATTTTTTTACGGGCAGAGCCCAGTTACATATAAACAATAATAAAATATATAAATGTATTATTTAGACAGACAAAAGGTAAATTTCTACTTTAGTGCTGTTTGCACCCATTTTAATTTTTGTAGCATTCTTACATTCCTACCTGATTTCAAAAGTTGTTTCCTCTTGATTTTTATATTACTAAAAGTATCATTTTTCCTGGAAAGTTCCAAAATAATGATCTGATTATAGCAGTGTTCAGGAATATATCACTAAAGGAAAAGGGGAAAAAAAGATCTAGTTATAGAATTATGACTACCTCTTGGGATCTTCAGCCTGTATTTTCCCAGGTGAATGCCTACTTCATCTTGTGTCATTGGTATACAGAATTAAGAGAGCGATTAACCCTTTGGAACAGAGATGGTGAAAAACTTCATTCCATCAATTGGCCACACACAGAATTCAGATGAATGAGAAATAGCTTTTATGGAACCATCATTCTACATTTAAATTGTTTAACAGAGAAATTTTGTATGACAAAAGAAATTCCTTCTCTTGGAAAACTGGAGTATATTTTCTCTTTATGAAATTCACAAGGCCAGAAAACAAAATAATTTAAATAAAAGTATTTGTTTCCAGAAATTTGTGGAAGGTCATGAAGATAACCCAAAAAGGCCACAGGTTCCTCTTCATTAAAATCTATTGCAAGAATTCATCAGTATGCCTTTTCAAGAGAGAACGAATTGTGTTACTGCAAGGCCAAAAACAATCACTAGAAATTGAAATGTTGGCTCATTTTCCACCAATAATTATTAAAATTAGTGCTTAACAAACTCTTTAAAGCCACTTACTCCTTGGCTAGTTAAACTTATTGGTTGGCTAGTCAAACCCATTGATTGTCAACCATAATAGATATTTCTTTAATAAGAACTATAGATTGCTAAGTCATATCAACATGTTGATCAAAGGAAACTGATCTTTTATTCTTAATGAAGTGCTCTGAATAATATTAATTTGATAAAGTAAGGTTGGAAATATCTATTGCTACTTGTGATGTAATTATTCTCACTGAGACATGGTTAACTGAGGATATTCTGTCTTCTGAATTAAACTGCCCTAACTACATTATATTTTGGAAAGATCGATCCAACCTAACCTCCTGAAAAAGTTGAGGTGGTGGAGTACTAATTGCTGACAAAAGTAATTAAAAATCCCAACTTCTCAGCAACAATATTAATAATATTGACAGTGGTTCAACTAAATTTCTAATTGGCTCTGTTTATATACCTCCTAAGTCACCCTCTGAAGTATATGATTCACATTGTCAAACTGTTGAGAGCATCCTATTAACTAACTCATTTGCTGGGGTTTTTATTCTGGTGGATTACAATCTTCCCAATTTCGTCTGGTCCGATGAACCGTGGAATGAAGTTAACTTTAGTCACTCCAACATGGCACCTCAAGGTATACTGTTACTGAACACCTATTCTTTCTTAGGGTTACAACAAGTGAACTCAATTAAAAATCAAAATGGTGTTCTGTTGGACCTTGCTTTCAGCAATTATCATGTTAAGTGTAATGCTATCACAGAGTCCATTCTGAATTGTGATGTGCACCACCCAGCAGTAAGTTTCCATATTCAACTTGCAAGTAATTCAGATATTTTTCCATATGTTATTAGTTTGTTTGATTACAAAAATTGAGATTATGACTCTATAGCTAATGCTCTGAATAATATTAATTGGGCAGGATTAGGTAACTTAAATATTGACGAGGCTACCCATTATTTTTATTTCGTTCTAAATGAGGTCATCACTGCCTTTACTCCTGTTATTACCATTAAAAATAACAACTTTCCCAAATGGTTTTCATGTGAATTAAAAAATCTCATTTCACTTAAGAAACAAAGTCATAGGAAACACAAAATAACAGGAGATGATAGTGCTTATCAAGAATTTTCTGAACTACATAAAAAATGCAAAACCCTTGCCAAAAGTTGTTATCATGTGTACATCAAAGATGTGAAAGGAAATATCTTGAGAAATACAAAATACTTTTGTACACATGTTAATAATCTACGTAGTTCAACAAAAATCCCCTCATCAATGTACTTTGATAGTAGGAAAGGTGACAATTGTACTGATATTTGTGATCTTTTTACAAAATATTTTTCAAATGTTTACAATGATACCAAACCTACTATTTTACTAGAGATTAATCTAAATTTCAATGTAAATCTGTCCAAATTCTCACTCTCTGTAACAAACATTCTTTGTAAACTAAAATCTGTTGATGTTACCAAACTCCAGGTCCAGATAACCTTCCACCTCATATTCTAAAAAATTGTGCCAATTCACTATAGTGAATTATGGATATTAACCCTTAAGATGCGGGAGTATTTTTCTTTCGTGACAGTCGTGTGCGGGAGGCAAGTTTGTGAAAGGTTCCCTTCTCCTGGTTGGTCAGACTAATTGCAGCAGGCAGAAAACCCCCATAATCCGGGTAGACCTTTTTCCGATGCCCGCGGTCAGCGGTTATTGTTCAAGACTTTTGGTTGTTCCTCTCACGTGGAAGCAATTGCCAATGATTTAATTGTCTTATTTTTTCCCTTGCTGTTAGCTGATTAATTTGATACCAAACAGTTAGTAGATACATTGATTTTTAACGAGTGAGGAAAATATGAAATTACGAGTGAACTACAAATCTTGGAATTATGCAAAGGCCGGAAAACCCCGGGGAAGGGTTTTCCACATTTAAGACAATGCAAAATATTTTGTGAGGGTGGGTCTCTGATTTAGGAGTGGTTTTTGACTTGCATATTAACAGTATCACCTCAAAATCATATAAAATGCTGGGCTTTATTGGTAGGACATGTAGTGACTTCAGGGATATCTATTGCCATAAAATATTGTACACCTCCCTAGTAAGGTCTCAACTTGAGTACTGCTTAATCATTTGGAACTCATATTACTATAAATATATCAACTCTTTAGAAAGAGTCCAAAATAAATTTCTCAAAATGATATCTTTTAAATTTGACATTGTAAGAGAACCATACTAAGCCATTGACATTGACAACTTGACATTGTAAGAGAACCAAACTACTGAATCTGCCTATCCTTCAGGCCAGAAGGGAATACATTGGTATACTTTTCATGCATAAAGTCTTAAATAACATGATTTCCTGTAATGAAATTCTATCCCTTGTAACCCTCAAAGTTCCTTGTGTACCTACCCGCAGCTGCAAACTCTTTTTAGTCCCCTACCTACCAAAAAACTATCTCCTCTACCTTCCATTCTTCCGCATCATGCACTCACTAAATAGAACCTGCTATAATGTTGACATCTTCCATCTCTCTTTTGACACATTTATAAAGGTCATCAAATCTAAACTGTAAAACTTTCAACCTACCTCTTTCACCTGTATATGAACTGTTCTCTTTTGTATGAACTCATTTGTGTAAGTCTCTGTAGTGTTTTCTTTTTTTAAAGTTATTTTACTAAGTAAGTAATAATTTTATAAATGTATCTTCTGTTCTTTTGTTATTATATAATATGTATGTATGATTATTGAAAAGGGCAATACATGCCCGTGAAATAAACTATTATTATTATATAGTTTTATCGAATTGAATTGTCTGCATTATTGCTATCAACAATACGAAACTTCAAAACACTACCTAATGAAAATGTCAAGTGCATGAAGAAATACCAGAATATTTCAGCTGCATCAATAATCAATCAGGTTTAAAATATTAAACTTTTAACTACCTAACTGGTATAAAGTATGACCAGCACAACCTATTGATATATTTTCTATTAATTTGTGTTTAGGGTAAAGGTCTGTGGTGTTGAAATTGAAAAATATACTTGCAGTTGAACTAGGATACTTGTCAGGATATTGTTCTGAAAATATTGTGTATTATCTCCAAGCAGCTTCATGATTCCAAATAAACTAGAATTCTCTTCCTTTACAATGTAACCCTTTCCTTAAAATAGCTTATTAAAATTTATGTTGCAAGTCTCATCATCTTGTATCATTTTCAAATATATAGAGCCAATGTCCTTAATTAATATCTCTGTTTGGTTAAATATAAGATATGTGAATATATAGAATTGTAGAGGACATAGAAATCAATGGAAGATTTAATTTAGGCTAGAACATGTCTCACTTGCTTAAGTTAATCCTATTACAGGTCAAGTAAAATGTTGCTTTAAAACTTAAAGATTGTTAGTATTAAGATGCATCCATAAGTAGTCTTCCTAATATGGACTTCCTCTCTTTGGTGGGCAACAGAAAAACGTTAGAAAGCTCAGAGCCCCAACTGTTTGGCCTTTTTGATGGACTATTGAAAAAAACGTCCTGGGGGATAGAAATCAGCATTCAAGACTAATCAAGAACTCTGGTGAATCCCAATACTTTTCTCATATATTAACCCTCAAAAGGTCTGAGAAATTTCAATCCAAAGGCCCAAAACCAATGATAAAAGCTGAAACACAAACATGACTCACATGGAACCCAAGCACATTTTTGTGAATAGCCACCAAAATGCCATGCCTATCATCCACCCAATTCTCCTTTCCCCATACTTTATTATAGTATAACTGAGAAAGTGACCTAACCAAATCAAGCCTAGATTCCAACAAATTCAATGGATAGATGTAAATCAGGAACGGATCTAAAAAAGTTTTGGGGGGGGTCCGATCGAAAAATTTAAAAATAAAAGATATTTCGGCTTTCACAAAACGTGACGTTAGAATTGTGTTAGACATACTCAATTTTTTTTGCAAGTGATTGTTTATTAAATTGTGTGATTATTTGCGCTATTTGAGTTTCATTTTCGAAAAATAGGCACAAGTGATATTTTGCGGGGGGTCTGGACCCCCAGGAACACCCCCTGGATCCGTCCCTGATGTAAATTAACCACCAACATTATCATCATAGCAAATTATAAAATTCATTCCCTTTCGAAAGTACTTATAATTCTATAACCAGGCTCAAAATATTCCTCAAGGAAGAATTGGAGCAACCGGTGTCAAACCCAGGACCATTACAGGAATTATCTTTCAATTTTATGTTACAGGAGCACCAAATTTTACTAAATTTTGATTTCCATACCAATAAGGTGTCAAAAAGTACCTTTGAATTCATTTGAGTTCCCTAAATATTCATTTTAAGGAGAGTTTCATAATGCTTATATATCGATCCCAGGCTCAATCTGGAAAATATCAAGCATGTTTAAGTAAGAAATTAATATCTCTCTACTTACCCAGACAGGCTCATCTATCTTTTAAGGAATGCTCAAAAAATAATTCAGCAGGCTACCGTAGAATGGGGTGACTTCGGCCGCATGGGGTGACTTCGGCCACACGTGCACTGCTCCACAAATTGTAAATTTATAGTACTATATCTAAAATTTCACAAAGTGGCTAATTTTTTCTGCGCTTTAGAACATTGTCTGGGCATATCGCCAACAAATCCGTCTTGCTCCTTGCAACATTGACAGAACAATTGTCATGGGAACTAAATTGAAAATCGTGCATTCTCGAGACAAGTCTACAAAACCTCAGTTGGGTAACTTCTCTGCTAAAGTCAAGTGAGAGAAAATGATCTTATGATTTCATTAATTCGGTCATAACCACAATATAAAAATAGTAAACATATTTGACTTAAGATCTGGTTATTATGGCCACCTATGAAAAAAATCACAATATTGTGGGGTGACTTCGGCCATGTCCAGGAACAACCAGAAAGTCAGTGTATGAAAGGTACGATGAAAATAGCTTAAAAAAAGCGTTATATGAAGTCAATAGTCGAAAAATAACAATTAAAAAGGCAGCAAAAAAGTACCAGGTCCTGAGGAACACTCAGCAAGATGGGAAACATTTGAAGAAAATCGAAGGCCAAACAGTGCTTCTTGGTGAAGAAGAGATTAAATTAGTGGAAGTGCTATTAAATCTTCTATAAGTATTCGTGATATCCAAATTTTAGTACAAACGTATTTGAACAGTAAAAAGTAAATGTTCAGTGCTTTAACAATAATTCCAATAATTTTTTGGGATCAAAGATTCATTAGAAGAAACAAAACACTAACTCTATGGCTTGAAAAAACATTTAAAAGGGTTTGAGTGACAGTGAGTAGAAGTTTTCTACAAGAATTTTTCATTATTTTTGTTTTTAGTGGAAAAAAATTAAAAAATGTAAAAAAGTTATTTTTCTTTTGAAATTTTATAAACAAAGTGGAAAAACGTTATTATGAGTCAATAACTTCTTATCTCAGTACCTATTAAACAATATATTAAGTATAATAATAATTTAAACATGTTAAAATATAAATATTCGTAATATTAATCATATAGTTAATTTTATAGGCGAGATTTAATAAACACATTTAGTGGCCGAAGTCACCCCATCGGTAGGGGCGCCTGCGGTCGCTATTCTTTATTTTTTTAAACAAATTCCATTGCTTTAAGAAAATTTTTAAATTACTATTTGCATGAATAAAAATTACCTCCATTTAATTTTAATTTTCTGTGCTTATAGAATGTAACTGAATAGAGAAATATTCAAAAAACTCTAAAAAACGGCTGAAGTCACCCCATACTACGGTACCCCAGTGAATTTCTTATAGAAAATGTTTCCCGTACATTTCTTATGGAAGAAAATAGTAACTGCCATGGTATTAAACCCATGAGCTGTTTGGGAATAGTCATCAACTTATGAGGAAATTAATCAGGAACAAGTTCAACTTAGAGTCCATTTGCGATCTTGAGTCAGATGACGTCATGCTCATAGGAAAAAATTAAGTATCCTCAAGTCAAAGTCATATTGCATTTGCAACATCTAGAAATTTTTATTTACTTAAATTAGTTTCTAGATGCACATTTAAAAGAGTTGATTATGGATTCTAAAATTCATTTAAAAAATTACAAAGATAAAATACACAAATTAAAAAAATATATAGGTACACGTAAAATTCAGTCAAAAACATTGATAATATTTACCATAATCAATCATGATAAAATCAGTTCTAAATTTAAACTAAAGTGGACTTACTCTTAGAGTAATGGGCACTGGTACCTCCATGATATTTGGACTCCACAATTATGGAATTTAAATCATGTTCATATTTTTTCCTTTGTAAAGGCTACATGCATGGAGAAGTGCTATCACGTAACACAAACAGATTACAAAGTGACGAAGATCCATTAGAACCCTCAAAAACATATTTATAATACAAATATTTAAAGAAAGAATTGATATCAGTCTAAAAATATAGGGTAAACAGATTTTGAAAGATTTGTATCTACTACCAGGGATACACACAGAAGTTGAATATAATGTCAATGGTACCATTATGTAACAGAAGAGTGCATTCCTCAACATCAACTCAGGTTTTCATATCCTTTTCCATAAGTAGGAAGTATAATATATTTATAAAACCTGAAAGCACTTCTATAAATGAAGCATCAATTCCATTTCATTCAAATCACAGCAAATGCTCTGTCAAAGGTTATGTGATATTTAAGACTTAAATATAAAAAAGTTGACATACACATAAAATTGAAATATTTTTGACACAAAGAAGAAATTAATAAACTTACTTTAAGTATGGATTTTTATATAACAGAAAATATTGATCATACAGTTAAGTACAAACACAGCATGTTAAAAACATAGGTAGATGAGGATTCTTTTCATTATAATTGATATATTCAGGAGTTTAAAGAATAAAATAGTTATAAACTCACAAGAAATGGTCCCTTTGTTTGCATCATGAATTTCATAAATTATTTAACTACTATCAAAATCTTAATTGAAACTATCAAAACATCTCATTATTTTGAATTTTTCTAATCATATAGCTTTAAGTGCTAGAAGTAAATTTATTCATATAGGCTCTTGTACGTTAGTGTAACTTTGCAAAAAATAATATTGAGGTTACAAGTAAAGATATCAGATGCATTTTATAACCCTTGGACCAGTCTGTCTTCTATGAATTAGGAAGCATACCTTGTAATTTGCTTGAATTAGCTGAAAAGTAAAAGTTTTTTTCTGATAAATATGATAATTATATTAATTAAAATTTAAAATCTTATGCACGTTCTGTTTGTTACTGCATAAAATTAAAGAAAATGTTTGCAAAATTTTTTCTTTCCTTTTCCTCTCAAATCACAGCAAATTTGCAAGGCAAAACTTCAATGTGTAGTATGTGTGACTCCATATCAACAAAGTATGGATAATATGAGCAATTATCTTATTTAAGTAGTTAATGCAATTTTAATTTAAAATCTAATAACTTAAAATAAAAATTTACACTTCTAAATCATGTTAAAAATCGTTTAAATTTTATGACTTGCATTGATAGGCAATGTGATAAATCATCAAAATTCACTACAATATATAATGTTTTAAATATTTAAAATTTCAACATGGCTCTACTTCAGGATTCATTACTTTCGTAATCAATATTTATATCTGTACTTCCCAATGATTTGTTATATCATGTTTATATGAAATGACATGAAATAACAGATATTTTTACAATTATTTTGTATTAATTATTTACTTAAACTCAATAAGTAACAATAATAATAATATTTAAAAATACTTCATCTTTCTAAATTGGAATGAAACAGCATCCTAAAAATCCATGGAAATTAAAAACATCAAATACTAAAGTATCTTTCAATATATAAAATGAAAGACCTTTTAAAATATCTATGGTGGACTGTAATGATACTGAGATTTGTGCCTGCCAAAGTTAAATATGAGCTCATTTATGCCTACCCAGATGGAGCCTTACAGCCTGACGCTTCATATTCTTAATTCAACCATTTACCATGATATGTCGAATTATTCACTCAAGCAAATCTTTTTCATTCATATTTAGGGTATGCCTTTTGGACTTAAGTTACCAATTTATATTTTTTCAGAAAATAAGAAATTTAACTTATAAGTAACATTGATATCATTTAAATATAACTATGAAAAAGAAGACCAGCTAGTTGACTGAATTTTTGATGGCATAAATTTTGATGGCATGCATAAACCTCAGAGGCAGAGGAGTACGAAGTATTTTACAACCAGTCAGAAATCACCTTTGATTTTACGCAAGAGAATCTTTGACATGTATCATGGTAGGGGAGCACAGAAACGTTTTAATGAAAAGAACTTAACTCAAATTTAGAATGAGCACACATGCAAACTTTTAAAAATTCCATCACCAAATGTATTATTAAATTACATTATAACCACAATCTTTTGAATATTTAAATTCTCATAACCTTTCTAATCAAACCTTACGTCATTCAATTTTGTAGATTCCATCATCTTACATTCTAATCATGAATCCACATTAAAATCATAAATTTCATGGAAAGAGAGAGCAGGAAATCCGATTCTCAAAATAATCATGTTTAATATCCTCAATCACAGTCTTCATTATTATCAATATGATAAAATAATTTAATATTATTGTATGATAAAATAATTGTCTTGATTTATCTTTATTAAAATCATTTATCCATTAGGATTGCAATATAGAAAAAATCATATTTGGTTGACAGAAGCTAGTTCCTAGCTATAGTTTTTCAATGGTAGGATATTTGTTACCTTTCAGCAATAACCCATTGATCTTTTCTATTTCAGTTTTCCGCTTCAGAAAAGAAGGAAGTATTTCTTTTCACACATAAATATAGTGGACATTCAGTTACACATTATGGGAGATATCTTACTCATGAACATCAAATATTATAGCATACCATGAAGTTATTTATGCATTTGATGCACATCGCAAAATACACAGCCATGCGCATGCAAGAAGTTTACCACATAATCGAAGATTTGTTTCTCATAAGAAGAAATCTGAAGAGTTTGCAGAAACCAAGAGACAGCCAGTATCGATTTCCAGCAAAGGTCAGTTCATGCTGATAAGATCCATGGTGTTGTTTAGGTTTTCTTCCCATTCATCTCCATGACGTTCCTCAATTCTGCAAATACAAGCAGCCAGGTTGAAACAGGCAAAACTAACACTAATGTAAATTTATTTCCATAAATAACATAGCAATAGGGCAGTAATGATAGAGTAATACTAGTGGAGCACTTATGATAGAGTTATAGGTAATAATAGAGTATTAGTAAAAGAGTATACGTAATAATATCAGAGGGATAAATTAATATTAATGAAGTTATAATAACTTACTTACCTTGAAGTTCGTATCATTCTTGGGTTAGCTGGTTCATCTTCATCAAAGGACACCTGGAATGAGGAGTTGAAGGATATAATTCATTATAAATGATCCTTAGTTAATGTTTTCATTTTAAAATTGTTCCATTCAAACTGTTTACATAAATTTTATGAATCAATATGAACTTTTCATTGTAAAATCTTATCTAATAAAACAATGTGCCAAAACAAGAGCTTTTGTGACAAAATTAAGAAGATTAGAAACAGTAATGGGTAGGTAATTAGCATACTTGGAATAATTGCACATGATAAGGGTGACAGTTTTGATTATATTTAAACTGAAATAGAGAGAGAGGATATAAAAAATGTCATTATATAGTATGTTTATGTGTAGTCCAAAAGAGAATAGGAGAGTACATATTGGGATCAAGATATGATTAGAGGATGGCAAACTTAAGCAGAAATTGTTATGAAGAAATATAAACTTCATAATCGAAGAATTGTTATACAAAACAAGGTTTTAAAAAACAAAACAGTAACTTTTATAGTTTCGGCTAGTAATAGCCATCTTCAAGCCAAGAAAAAGGAAGGAGTAGGCTTTTATAGGTGAAAGGGAAGGGAGGGAAAAGGTGAGAGGAGGAGGAAGAGTGCAGGGATTAGTGGAAGGTATGCAACAAAGTAAGGCATGAGTCAAGTGACATTGCATTGGGTGGTGGTGAGGAGGACAGAACGGTACTGTAAAACATGTTTGTTAGTCAGTGGACAACTCACCACAATTATTTCTTACTGAAACTAATTTTTGGCAAGTCTAATTAATGTAGATATCATATAAAAAAATTCATCTCGAAATGCAATTGTGGCCGAAAGTAAAAATGTAAAGCCCTGCACTAAGTATCTAATTATCGGTGAATTCAACAAGGATATTGCAATTTCATCCAGTTCGGAAGATGATCCATACATTGGTACTAGACATGGGCGCCGCACAGTGGGCTAGAATCGAAAAAAGCTGGCCAAAAATAAGAAAGTGGTTTTTTTGAGTGCAGACTTTGCATAGTCATTTTTGAATAAATTCTGCATATAACTGTGAAATCATTTGCGATGGTTCCCCCGCATTACTATTCTTCAGGGGGTCAAAGTTGACCAAATTTCTCCAAAAATTCCAGTGTTCGATTTTTCGCAAAATTCTTAAACTTCAAGCCAATCCTGAGCCAAAATGAGCAAATTTATCGGGTAAAAAACGGTGCATTATTATAAATATAATCTTTATGCTTCATAATACTGGGTTTGAATGATTACAGTTGAATATTTGCAATATTTATACAACAAAACGGCGAACCCTTATTTTACGGCAAATTTTCACCTAAAATGAGGAAAATAGTAGTGATGTACCACGATGTACACGGACTTACTTATACCACAATGTTCTTTGAAGCTTTCTTAAGAGGAATCTGAAATAAATTCTTAGCGAAAATTTGCGACTCCGATAAATAAAGCGACTTTTTGAGGGCGATGCAAGAGCAATATCAGCGCGGCGGAGCGCCACTTTCTGAGTATTTATTTGAATCTCTTCCCGATAATTTAGATACTAAAAACTGGGAATGTGAATAGAGATCACAAATTCATTCTTTGTACGCTACTTAACGTTTCCCTTTATGGTCCTTGATTCATCCCCAGACAGCCATTTTCATTCCTCTATGCGTTTCAAATGGGGATAACGGAGTCTTATTTTAGGATCTTCTCGTTATGATATCGAAATCAAAATTGGAATTAAATAAGTTTTATTTCTACCAGGGCTTCACATGTATTCACATCTTCCAAAACCTCCTGGGTGAGTAACCATGCGTCTCTATTATTTGAAACGTATGGCGGGAATTTCAAATAATTTATGATTCATTGTTCGAAAATATTTTAAGCTACATCCCTGTATGATAGGGAATTCAAAATCACAGAGGTTCCAGAAATGCGCTCTTCTTTATTTATATCTATAAAACTGTCACCAAATGTGCGTGAGTTTGACGCCAGGTTGGTGCAAATTTCTCCTATTTAATAAATTGGGGCGATTTTAAAGATTTTTTCAATCCCTTTTTCGATTACATACAAACGTAAAATCCAGAATATGTATAGAGATCATAAATGAATTACGAATAAGAATTTAACGCTTTCCCTTATGATCCTTGGTTCGAAGCCGGGGAACCATTTACATTCCTGTACGTGTTGCAAATGGCGATAACGGAATGTTATTTTAGGATCATCCCGGTATGATATCCGCTTAAAACTTTGGATTAAATTAGTTTAATTCCTGCAAGATCATTATATGTAATCACATCATCGAAAAAGTCCTGAGCTCGAGACTATGTGGCTCTATCATTTGAAACGTATGGCGGGAATTTCAATTTTTTATTATTCATTTACCAAGAATTTGGAAATTCTATGGCCAGACATGTGAACGGAAGTAATGAATATTTCTTTAAAAGAGTTTATCTTTAACCTTTTGACCATTGGCTTGACGCTGGGGCACGAATTGCATTCCACCATTCAATTTAACGCAAATATCAAGAGATCCCGTTAATCGACTTGGAAACGGTCAGATCATCCCAAAGCAAATAGTTAATGCAATTTAATCTTAAACAGTTCTGGGTTCGACTCCAGATCACTTGGATACAGAATCGATTTTTATATAGAGTTTTTTGAATTTATAACCCTTAATTTTAAAACCAAACGTAATATTGCATAGTATAGTACTTTAAAAATATGCTTGCAGCATGCAAGCTACTTTTACTTGTATATTTATGTATTTATTCATCCGGTGTCAGTAACTTCTGTAAAATATGCATGGGAGATATTTGCGAACTTTAATTTCATAAATTTGCCGACGTGATAGGATTATAAATTTCTGGGAGTCGTTGAAGTTCCATAGGAGGATTACATATTGATATTTGTTTGTCCTAAGTATCTTTGGTTCGACTCTGGACGACTCGAATCGTCTCTCATAAGAATTGCACGTAATGTTCATTTTGATCTAATGTATTGCATCGCAGAGAATTTTTCTTTTGAAGAATTTAATTAGAAATAATGGTCGCACAAAATCGATATAGGTACCAAAAGAAAGGAAATTGAATTAAGATGCTTATTATAATATAGGAAAACTATGGACAAATAAACGAAATTTATGTTACATTTCTTTGTGATAAAAAAAAGTCCCCCGAGGGTTCAAGGCGATTGTTGAATCCGAGCTCATGCGTTTTCTCATTAGAATGAACGGCGATTTTAAGTACGTACCGGATTTATGCAAGGAAATAATAATTTATGAAAAGGAGAAATTTTAACGAGATCTCAGCATTTGCGAACTCTGATAATAGTAGGGACAATATTACGTCCATTTTGGAGTTTTTTTCGTAGAGAAATTTAACTAACTTTCCGGTAAGATACAAACCCAAAATCACGGAGATCCCAGAAGACTATATAATCAACCATAGAAAAGTCACCAAATGTGCGTTAGTTCGACGCCAGGGGGGTGCCAAATTCTCCCCAAATGGGAGAATGGTTATAGTTATATAGAATAGTTTGGTAATTTGTAATTCAGGTTTAAAATTTGGCTTTTTGAATACAATTTTAAATAAATAAACATAAATTTCGATCCGAAAACATAGAAAAATTGTCGTCAAAATCAATGGAAAGGCAATACTGTATACAAACGCAATATTGTTCTAGCAACCAAATAAACAAATATAGCTGTTAACAAGCACTATTTGTGTCAACGGAAAATACATATTAACGTTAGAAAGTATCAGTAGATAGCTACAACATTTTATATAAAGTATTTAGGAATTAAAAGAATTCAGTAATCATAGTATATGAATATAAGTGTTTAAAAATCAATAAAGAACTGAAATTTTCAGAATAAGTGAAGCTATTATTTGATTACAATAATACTAAGCAGCGCTATAATTTTTTGGTTTGCTAAAAAGTAATGGATTTCTTGATAAATTAGTTTCTTTTATTACGTATACTAAATTGACAATATTTTTTCACGAACTTAAGGTTAAATATAATTTTATTTGCTGTTCTACTTTTGTATGTGAAGGGAGGGCGTAGTTTTGAAGAACCGAAAACATACTTATTTATATTTTTGGTAACTAACTTTAATTTAAATTCCATCATTTTTGACGGGGAAATTCACTAGTATTAATATGGTTCACGTACCCAACTAACTGCATGCTCAGGGGTATTCTCAGAATCCTGATCAATATCAATTAGAAGACTAGTGTTCTCAGTTGTCTCAGCAGCACCTGCATAGTTCTTTGCTTTCCTGATATGGCCTAAATTAGGAAAAATGGAAAATGAGTGAATATTTAAGACAGTTAAAGGAAAAAGATATTAGATATTAAAGATATTAGATAATTTAAAATTCATAATTTATGAAATAGGAGAAAATTTCCAAAATTCGTGGTTTTTGCCTAAAGAATGAGATTAACCTAAATTAGAACATTACCCTATATAACCTTAGACTATCCTTATTACACATGAGAATGACAGAAAATTGACATACATTTATAATTATACTTTACCCTTAATACTGCAATAATATATAGCAGCTATCAAATAGACGTTTCCCAGTATCAAACTTTGATAGGAAATTATAAATGGGTTTTATTAGAGAATATTCATTTGTTGGACTTGAAGGCTGAATGAAGTTGGTTCAAATGTTGCGGGTTAGGTTTTTGGCAGGGATGTTTTGGCCGACGTCTCCAAAGGCTTAATAAGTTGAAAGACTTGAAAGACCTCGTCATTAAAGTAGAAAAAATGTTTACTACAAATCTGATTAAGTCAGCACATTACTTATTCAATACTTCTTATAAATAAATCTAATCGTTGTTTTTCACTGTAATAGTAACTTAATTAATGACAGGCATGCTAATATCATCTGTACTTCATTTTACTTAGCAATAAGAAGTGAAAGAATTTAACTTAACTGGTAGGCGAGTAACTTTGCGAGTTGCGTTTAATAATTGTAAGTAAATATGATTTAGGTTATTAGAAATATTAGTTTATTCTTCACTTATTCAATAATAAATAAAAATCAGTTCTTAATCCTTAATTCAACATTACCCAATCGAAATAAGCAGGCAACAATGTTTTTTCAAGTGTAGGACTTGAAAATAATATAATATACAAGATGTTTACATTTTACGCTTCCAGTTGTCGGTATTCGATAAAAGATAAAGGGCGTCTAGTCTGATCAATATTCTTTGAAAATGTCAGTCTCGCATTTTTCGGAAACAAATTCAAGTTCTGATTTTGAAAGATAATGTTGAAAATCGACGATGTTTTATTTGTTAAAAGATAACTCTGCTTATTTGCAGCAGCAAAAGAACAAGAAGAGACAAAAGAAAACCTTTTCCGGCCAATTATCGAGATAGAGTAAGGAAAAAATATATAGAAATACGGCGCTGGACTATTAAGCCTCTTATACCACGCCTATGTTTGAGGTTTATGGATATGAAACCTAAAAAAACTGTTTCAAATCACCTTTACCTTAGGAATGTTGTAAGCGATGCGCGGTCCGGCTCAATGTTTTCGCGGTCTTAATGCAACATATAAATATTTACGAATATATATATTTTCAGTTTACTTCTAGCTTAAAGGTTTATATCGCAGTTATTACTTTCATTAAAACTTTAATTCCTTATAGAGGGTGTTTTGGTAGATCACGCTATATAAATAAATAAATAGATGGATAGTAATAAATTATGAACTGCATCTATAAAAAAATAAATATGATTCTTATTGGAATCAGATTATTTATTTTTACCTTTTCGTTTTGAAAAAAAACGACGAAGCGCAAAAATCAGTATTAATTTATTCATGAATATACTGAAATTGAGTAATTTAAACAACGTTTCAATTTTGAAATTACCAGTACGCGGTTAAATATTATAAAAATTAATCTAATAAAATATATTCAGTTAGTGTCCTTCAAGATCGATGCGTTAAACAAAAGTCACACTAAATTCAAATTTTCGAGCTAAAAATGAAATATTCGATTGACAGTGAAGATTACTTTGACCATTCAAAATGAATTACCTGCTACGCAATCTGGCCTGGCTTCATCAATCCTTCGATGAGATGAGCCTCTCTTCGGTGGCAATGGGATTTCTACGGGCTCTCCATGTGACAATTGCCAAAGTTCATAAGCCGTGTTGAAAGTTCTGGCAATAGCCAGAGTGGCACATTGAGCCTGAAATTGAATGTAGAGATTTTAGTTCTGAAATCTTCGTAGCAACGTTTTACAGATATGTCTCTATTCAAATTAGCAAACGTGCAAAACGAATACGAGAAGAACATAAATCAAGGGAGATGCTTTGCCAAAGGGTATTAAGAAGGCTCCCAATGTAAATAGGTTTATTTATGATGTGAGAGAATTTTTAATGGCCAGCAGGTGTGATTAAAAAGTGTGTCTAAGTCTACATTTATATATCTATAATTTAAATTGTTTTTATAATTTTACTGTTATGAAATTTATATGTATTTATGTATTAGCTTCTACTGAAATATGAATAAACATATAGCCATTTATGGCTGATACCAATTGTTACAGCTATGGAAAATGTTAGGAAAAGAAAATTAAGTTTTGAAACGTAAACATCAACCTCGTAAAGCTATTTAGAAGTAAGTGGAGAAGAGAAAGAAGTAGTACAGATGAATTATGTGCCTCAGAAAGAATTAATTCTTATCAGTGAACTTTTATATGCGAGAAATCACCAATTAAGTTGTACCAGTTTCGATTCGGATGAGTGGATTACCAATTCAGTTTCGTTTACAGATGAGTGGATCTTCAACAGGGACTCGGATCGAAAGTATCATCTTATTAGATGCTAGAGTAAATATTATAGTAAAGATATGCGCACGAATATTTTATTAGAATCTCACGATTCATAGGATGATGGGAAGTAGGTAGGAAAGCATATTATTTGAAATTCTATTTAATTTCATTACAAATAACCAAGGCAAACTAGACTAACTAGAGTGATATGAATCCACGCGTAATTTGAAATTTAAGACATAGTAGGTAACTCTCTGAAATGCGTTACTGACTTACCAAAAGACAGAATAAAAATGCTAAATTATTATCTAAATCGAATATCCGTAATTATGAAGATTCGATTGAAGTGATTAAGTATCGACAGGATTAATGGGCGGGTAAAATGTTGAGTGGAGAGGGACTTGTGAAGAATGTAATTAAGGGTCGAATTCAGGGGAGAAACAGGAAAGACAAAATCAAAATATGTTAGATGATTTAATGGGTGGGGTAAGCTACAAGGAAGTGAAGAAAATGGCGTTGAATAGGGATTTTTGAATGCACGTGAGCCTACTGAATGGTAGAGCACTCATGTATGTATGAAGACTCGAACAGCTAGAAAACATGTATTTAATCCCACTTAAATAGAATAAGAGAATAAACGTAAAGAAAGATTTATTACCATTTTTCTCTTCCTGCAAAGGAAAACGTGGCATTCCATTGTCTCGTTGGCATTTGAAGCAATGAATGCAAATACGTGACTGTATGCAGCGTCAGAAGAGCAATAAGAGATCCTGTAACGTGAGAATCAAACACTAAAATCTGAATCATCAATTTATTGAAAATTATTTTTTCTAATCATATGTACATGATTGCAGTATATAATCTAATCATATATACATTATTTGAGTAGAAATTAAGTATTTAATGGTAGTATTGTATTTCAATGGTACACTAAAGGTCGACAGCAATTAGGTGGACGACAAAAGGTCGACGCCAATAGGTCGCCGTACCAAAAGGTCGATAGCCAAGGGTTCGACAGCAAATAGGTCACCGTACAAAAAGGTCGACAGTAAATGGGTCGCCGAGGAAGAAGGTCGAAATTAAATGAAAAAGATGGCTAAAAATTTTGGAATCTGTAATTTTACTATTTCTTTCAGGTGGGACTTCATGGAAACGATACCAATCATAAGTACATTGACAGTGACAAGTACAGTGGGTTGGGTTGGGTCGACCATTTTGTATGGCGACCTATATGCTGTCGACCTTTTTCCAAGTTGACCCTTTGGCTATCGACCTTTTGGCAGGGCGACCTATTGGCGTCTACCTTTCGTCGTCGACCTAAGTCGTGGAACCATTTCGATGTACATACGTCTGAAATAATGAGCGACTCGTCAGGAGGTACTTCACCAAGGTAAACTATAGACACCAATAGATGAACGAACACAACAGAAAAATCCGAACAGCCGGGATTCGAACCCAGGAACTTGGGGTCGGAGCAAGCGGGATTTTAGCCTAACTAAAACTCGCTTGCTCCGAAGAGGATAGGAAATGAGAAATTAAACTTACCTATAGATGGAAATATCAAGCTGAGTTTCCTCTGTAACAGCATCGAATACTTTGATTCCGCGGAGGGTCACATACAGAATCACCCGCTGCAATTTCCTGCCACTAGCCTTTGCCTACATTAAAAATCTATACTTCAGAACACGAATATATGCACTCATTACATTCATATTGATATTGCACTTACAAAACGCAGATAGTTTATATGAATTATAGCTGAGATAAAACAATGTTACTGGTGTCGTGGATCAACTTTCCGACCGCAGTGTGTGTGACTGTGTAATAATATTATACATAATTTTAATTTTAATTAAATATAAAAATTTATTATAAATTTAATAAAAAACATTATATTGATACTCTAATAAATATTTATAATATAAATATAGGAAGCATATTTCTTGTTATAATATCCCTTTCCTAATGTTTATTTATTGAAAATATTCCTTATTTTTCAGAATAATACGCTCTTAATTTCGAAGTTAAATACCAGGAAAGATAGGTTTCAGTCTTTTATCTAGCTTTCTAATGAATACCCTTTATTGGGCGAAATTAGGTCGAAAAAGTCCCATCTTCCATTTAACCCTTAAAGAATACATCGATATAAACATTAAGTTATACAAAATATTAAAAAAACTACTAACATATGAAATACTAAATCAGTAAACAATATACAGATATATGCAGGAGGTTACACAACACATACGAGTTAACTCTTTTAAAGATATTTGATGTAAAATTGTTTGAAAGAAGATAAGGAGGAATTTCAGGCTGGAGTACGTTCCAGAGTCTACAAGTGGTCACATGAAAAGATTTATTGTAGGATCCGGTTTTATGTTTTGGAATTTGAAGATTTTGATTTCCCTTGTGTAACGATAATGAATATTGTTCATTGGGATAAATCATGGAAAACGATATCGCAGTAATCGAATTGTGGGAAAATGGGTGAAAATACGAGATTTTTTCAAAGAGAGTGAGGAAGAAAAGCTTTTAGTTACGTTAGAGAGTGTAAAGTCCTGTATAAATATTAAGTATTTTAGTAGTTTGGTCACCCGAAGTTAGAGATTCGTTGATTGTAAGACCTAGATTCGTAACACTTTGGTAGAAAGGGATAATTTCATTGACAATCTTAAGAGGATGTAAAGAATTTTTATTTAAGGTAGATATGAGTTTAGGATGCTCAATTATAATAGATTGACTTTTAAATGGTTTAATTACTAGTTGATTTTTGATGCACCAATCGTTTATCAATGAAATGTCTATGTTCATCTGGTTTATGGTGCAGTTGAGATAAGATGTTGGTGAATGAGTGTAAAGTCGTAGATCATTGGCATAGAGATGGTAATTACAATTGAATAGGTCAGCAGCTATATCATTAATGTGATCGGCGGAAGCAAGATTGGTTGGGGTCGAGAAGGCGATTTGTTGTAAGGTAAGAGGTAATTTGTTCGTGTATTAGCTTTTCCAAGGCCTTGGAAATAGTTGAGAGGATGCTTATTAGTCTGTATTGGGTGCATGTAGAGGAGATGACCTATGGGTATTTTGAAATCGTAGCAAACATATGCCTTAAAATATTTAGTACAATACACTGAATTAACAAAGTAATATTTAATCGATTAAGGTCTTGTCATTCACGATACATTAATGCTCTTAGTGCCATCAGTTGATATATCGGCTTGTCCTCTTCTGGCGAAAAGTGTTATGAAGCAATACATCGGCTCAAACTTACACCATATTTAAAATTTTTATAGCTAGGGACATTTTTGATGGATGGTAAATATTTTGGTGTAATTTGAGAGAGTTTTTCCTCTGTTTTGTTTTAATTTTTTGAAATTCTTAGTCTATAACATGACATTAATTATGAAAATGAATCCATAGTCTCATACATGATGGTAATATAATTAGCTAATTGTCACTGTCAAAGAAATGAGGCTGTACATGAATTCCCTCATAAATTTATTGAACAAAGCGAATGAAACGATACTCGAAATCGTAGTTGTTGCTCTCTTTGCCGTCCTAGCTGGAGGAGCATTTTAAATATTTACCATCTGTATCGATAAGATAAGCGCCGAGCATTCGTTAGCATAAAGGGGCAATCAGGAACCGACGGTATATCTTACCAAAGCGATCACGTTTTTGATGGCTTCGGCGGTAGCAGCATCGCCTTTAGGAGCCGACATCAAAGTACTTCCAAGATATTTCACATAGATCCTCACACCGAGACCGACGTCAACTGTTCCTCTCATAGGAGATGGAGGTTCAGTACTTGATTCAGATTCGGAGTCCATTTCAGATTGAGCCCAGTCCTCTAGCAGTTCTGCAAAAAAAAGCACATTTCACTGTCACCCATTCGCATACCGAACTGACAGACGAAACAGAAATCGTTGTATTTAAAAATATAATATAATCGTCACCTCGTGAATGACAAAATGAATGTTGAGGGAAAAAAGTAGTAACTGAGAAAATTGAGTAGCTTTTAGACAAAAAAATTTTAATGCTTTGGTCTCGTCAAAGAAATATTTAGCTAGAACTGAATGAATGACTCTAATGGCGTCAACTTCTAGACAAAAAAATCGTAATTTCCACAGCAATAGGTCATGTCTCATGTTATCGTTATGATTGAAATTGTTATTTTTTACGGTATGACGAAGCAAAGCTATGTATATCCTCATGGATAAACTGAAGTTTGATTTTCATTATAATCCGATTCTAAATAACGTCTAAGTTTGTATCACATAACGAATATGACTTTTCAACAACAATCAGTGGAATTTTTGGATCGGAAATGCAGTCGGGAAATAAATTTACCCACCATGACTCATCTTACTGTTTTATAACATATTTTATCTGTAATATTAGACGCTAGCTA
The DNA here is from genome assembly GCA_947579665.1 of Sympetrum striolatum. Classification (NCBI taxonomy): domain Eukaryota; kingdom Metazoa; phylum Arthropoda; class Insecta; order Odonata; family Libellulidae; genus Sympetrum; species Sympetrum striolatum. Next base: position 68,726,703 of record OX388352.1, read on the forward strand.
TGTAGGATATTTTTGTAAGATAATAATAAAAGTATTCATACTTACTTACGGGAGCTTTCTAAGCAAACGAACAAGTTTAAAATAACTTTAAAATGTTCAAAAAGTGTCCGTGTATCGAAGTCATTTAAGATTAATTTTAGTCATATTTTAGATATAAATGTAATGATTAATGGAAAGCCCTTTCAGGCGTTGTTCTCTTTATGATTGAAAGGAGTGGGTCAAAACTAATCTTTGTCAATTTGGTTTCTATTGAGGAGAAATGGTAATGATAGATAGATGGACGCTTTATTGGCGAGGATAGGCCCATTTGGGCCTCTCTTACACCTAACCATGTTTAAATATTGTACTTTGCAAAGTCCTATTTGGTTTGAAAATACAGGATGTAGCTACCGAAATTCCTCTATGCAAAATTCGATTCCGTATTAAAACAGCCTGGTGTCAAACCCAGGACGTTTTTTTTAAGATGATATTATAAATAACAATTTGCTTTGGGATAATCTGACCGTTTCTTAAATTCCGAGTCTACATATCGGGAATGTCTTCAAACAAAATTCCGTATTTGAGTTTAATGGAATGGTCGAATGCAAATCGAGCCCTGGGTGTCGAACCAATGATCATAAGTTTTAAACTGTTTTTATGAAACATTCATTACTTCTATACACATGCATGGTCATAGAATTTCCACCTTCTCGGTAAATCAATCATAAAAAGTATGAATTTCCATAATAAATTCCAAATAGTAGAGAGAAGAATATTTTTGAATCCCTTTCCCTATAATATGTGAACGTGAGATCCGGTTTGTGAATAGAGACCATAAATACATTTCATATAAGAATTTTATGGTTTATGAGAATTATATTGTTATGATCCTTGGTTCGATGCCGGAGCGCCGGAGCATTTCTCTATGCATTGCAAATGGGAACTTATTTTAGGTTGTTCCCGGTATGATATCGACTTCAAACTTTGGATGAAATACGTTCTATTCCTACCAGGTCGTTAAGTTATTCACATCTTCCAAAATGTCCTGGGTTCAACACCAAGTAGCTCTAGCATCTGAAGTGTATGGTGGGAATTTCAAATGTTGTGTAATTCATAAAGTTCTCGTTTAAACACTAAGAACATATTACCGAGAAATTGAAATGAATAAACAAAATTAAAGATTTTTTTTAATTAGGGCATGCATTTACACCACTATATATGAAAAATTATTACCAATTTATTCGCTGGAATTTCATCATTCAGCACCGAACGAATAATTTCCAGATCAATTATTTCCTCCTAAAGATAGCTATAGTATGAAATGAATAACTTTAATAAATCCATCCATTTTTGTTGATGTCGTTTTTAACAATTTTCCTCTCTTTCGGTAAAAAAATCCGCTAGAATTAGCGGTCTGGTTAATCAAGCCTAAACAATGTAATTAAACAGATTAATTCAATGAAAGAGTTTTTATCATTTTTTTATTAAATAAAGTTGTTCATGTTATAGTTTTACGTCATATTTTACGATTAGAATTTCTTTCATAGAGTTCCGCATATGCTTTATCTTTACCAGTGTTTTGCAAAATTTAGTAACATCTGAGTCTCTTTAAATTTAATACGTTAGAATAAATGACAAGAATAGAAAATAAATAACAAAAAACATAGTATTTTCCGCAGCAATCCATTGAAACCATCGGTTTCGATCTTTCGATCATCTTTGGGACAAGCATAGTCGTATGCACTCAAGAGAGGCAGAGTTTTCACGAACGGCCTGATAAATACGTTTAATATTTTGGTGAACTTTTTCAATACTTTAGTCTTTTGCCCACTCTGCGTACGAGGAATGCATTCAAAAGTTCGAAGTTTGAAGATCCTGATTCAAATCATTTTGGAAATTTTGGCCAGGCTTTTTAGTTTCAGCCCGTGTAACGATGCTTGCAACAATCATTAATACCAACGATATTTAACAAAACAAGTACGAAAAATGATATTGCAGCTTCTATTAATTTTTAACTTTGAGAGAAAAGTGAAGGTTCGCATCGAACTTAGTTTCAGCGACGCTGAACTTCAATAACTGAAGAGCAAAAATTCACACTCTCAGCTGAGACATCTCGAGGAATACGTAATAGGAGACGCGGAAGACAAAAGACCAAATGTGTGCCTGGAATACGACGTTAAAAAGATTGATGGTCTGGGTAAATGGAGATAAGAATGCACAATATATAGACTTTTTACTCTTTTCTTCGCCTCTGACCTCGGCTGAGGATGTTGGCAGGAAGAGCGTGACCATTGGACGCAAGCACTGCTCTGAAACTACGTCTCCGCTGTAGTAATCTCAAGTACAAATAGCAAACCAACGATCTTTATACATTTTGAGAGCCTCAAAATAACGGCAATGCTTGCGGAGGAATAAAAGTATTGATAATGAATTGACTTTGAGGTGAAAAGGTAAGAGGCCCCGAAAAGCAATTGCGTCCCGAAAAGCAAGGATATCACTCGTTCAAATAAGACACAAACATACTTACACAAAAAATATATTTAGGAAAAAACACACGACCGTTTTCGAGGTGTACCTCGACCTTATCTTTGTGTCTTAATTGAACGAATCATGGATAAGTTCCACCAGCTATCGCTACGTTTGATTCATTCTTAGCTAGGACATCTTTATGAAAAAAATTAGCTCGCTGCATCTCTTCTATAAATATAAATGCCTTAAAATGAAATGAATGCATGAAATACAATAGTGATAAATAAACGTACATAATCCGGAATATCTAGCAGTAAAAAGGAAAAAAAGCGTTTACGAAAACAAATATTGATCAATAACTGTGATGGGAAGTCGTTAAGGGCAGAATTTTTAGAGACGTATTAATCTATGTTTGAGTGACGTCCTTCTGTAGAATGAAGACATGGAACAAAAAATACTGTTGTGGCTGGGAGTAGAAGTTGTGTAAATAAAAACAAACTTCATCCGTCGATAGAGCCATGGAAGGGGAAAGAGTATTGGTTATCGTAATAAGGAGGCTAAACGTGATTTACATAGACATCTGACGATTGTGTCTAAGGAATGTGATCGGACAAAGAAAAGAAGAAAAACAGATTAATGTAGTGGAGAATTATGCAATCAAATCTGATTTTTCGTATTAGCGCCTCGTCAACATGGGACCTCTTGCTGCTTAAGATTAAGCAATTGACTCCATTTGCAAATAGGAGCAGTTAGTCCGAAGAGGGCTCAAAGCCGTGAAATACTACAAATTTCTCATTACTCGAAACTTTACGAAATACATATAATATTAAAAGAGGCTGATGGGTTTACTTTATATCAATTTTTAAGAACTTCTTTGCTCTTATGTTTCCCGTAAAACTGAATATTTACGTAGAATGTAGAATTTCATAAAATAAAAAGGATTTAAACGATGATATCATAAAGAGCGGTAACTTAGCAAGAAGCAGGAATTGATGCTCCCACTTTAATTGACTGCACCGTAATTTCAGTGTTCAAATGATACAATTAGAAATCACCGCTAGTTTTTCTAGCCCCCTATCAATAGGGAGTTTGTACCGGCTGCGGGACCGCACTGTGACTGTAAATTGCACATTTTAAAATAATTAAACTTCTAAATTAATCTCTATTGACAATTATTCGCTGAATTGAGGTTGACAAAATCTACAGTAAGAAAACTGTTGATACTCCATCGCTATACTCTTAAATCGCTCCGTTATTCTGCAAAAGAAATTTCATCAAACCATCTGAAAAAATTCAGTCTTCGAGGAGATTGTAAAAATGCATACATCTATAGATGGTCAATGTAGTTTGTATTCCTGAATTTTACCATATTGAAAGGTATTGATGTTAAGCTTTAAGCTTAAGAGTTTTGGCTTTAGTGATTCAGAGAAATTGGAGAGGAAGACCTATTGGGAGATTAAAAGTCTCATGCAATCAATGGAAACGAAAAACATGGGCGTGCTTATATTTCTCTAAAGTAGCATCTGGTGCGAAAATTCTCTCGTTTATTAAACAAGGAACGATAAAATGCAATGGCAAAATTATTGGATCGATTTTGATCGTAGATGAATTTTGTAATAATTAGTGGTAAGTGTAGGATTCTTCGAATCAGGGAATAAATATCTATCCTTCACTGCTTTTCATTTTGTTACGAATTGATACCGTAATTTTTATCTTCGTTTATAATAGAAAACATCCACTTAAAATATGTAGCGTTTCACACGAGTGGATCTAACAAGTAAAATTCATCCATTACATTTGTTAGATTTCTTCCTAAATAAGCTAAGTCACGTGGAATACAGTGGGTTGGAAATAACTCTGTATTTTACAGACGAGTGATTACATAAGTAGGGAAAATTTCAGCGCTCGTTCATAATTGCACATTGTTATTTATTAAGGGCAATTCAATACTGCGGAAATAATCGTAATTTAGACTTTTTAGTCTTTAATTAGAAATATGATTCGATTACCTACTTCTCCAATCTCATTGATATTTTTTCAATTATTTTAATTTATTTTGATCGAGTATTGTTATAAGCTGTACCTTATTAAGAACAGAGACAGATAATATAAATTATATTAATTTATAAATATAATTAATACATGGAATAAAGAGAAAAGACTTCGATATTCGGAATTGGTCTCTATGGGAATACCAAAAACGTCAATTTGTTAAAAAAACGCTGTGTTGGCGATCCTGAATAAAATTTGAGAACAGGACTAGTAATCTCCATTAAATTATATTGCCTACTGCACCTATCCCGATTTTGTATGATCATAATTTCTCATAAAATTAGCTAATGAAGAAGGTCCTAAGACGAATCTGTATCGTAATTGGTAAACATGTCTTAAGAAAGTTTACGAAATCGGATAAAAAACATACTCAAAAAGGTTTCTAGTAAAAAAAATCTATTTAACCGCGAAATATCAAAATCCTGCTCCTTCAGCGTAAGTAGCGGCTTTTATGAGATAGCACCAGAAGTTACATTTTCAACCACTCTCACATAGTTTTTAAGCCGAGAACTTATATTTTGCAGCCGCAACATCAAACGAAAACAACAGGAATGAGGGCAGTGACGATTTGTAAAAAACGAGTGAGTTTGGTTGCGAAGTCTGTGGAGAAATGTATGGAGTGGGTGAGCGATGAAAATGACCGGACGAGAGAGGGGTGCGTATAGTTTCTTCTCATGGAAGGACGGCAAACCATTCGCTTCCTGGTTGATGTGCGCAGTTGGTCCGAACTCTTGGACGCTGGGGTCAGAGAATGTGAGTGGAAGAAGAGAAGAATGCGAATGCTCTGTTTGAGTTGTCGCCAATTATAAGATCGATTTGGGCCATATTCCTCTTTTTTTCGGGAGAAGTAAACACGCCGAATCCTCACACCAAAAGCAATTAATGTATATTGCCAAATTGCCTGAATGATACGCGACAACGTATCTTTGGTGTTTTGCCTCGACTGCAAACAGTAACGTGTATCGGATCAAACAGCTGGCAACAAGATTAACTTCTTTTGTAGTAAATGTCCAAGATAATTACGCAAAAGAAGTCTTGTTTTACGGACACTCTTCCTGGTAGCGTTTATCCCTCCTGATTTCCTGATTCAATGAAAACATTGTACCTGCTTTGACTTCCGGCAGCAATGATCTTTTTTATCTTAAGTATTAACTTTGGGTAATACTGGAGGATTAAATGGAAATTTATGCGTAACATGCTGGATTCCTCAATGTTTTTTGATGTTTATCAAGTCGCAATCTCCAAAGTCAGCAGTTAAATTATTGGCACTATTTAAACGTCGAAATTAAGAAATGTCGTTCATTTCATCATTTTTATGACATCTAACACAGTGTTGAGGCATTGGCAACTGCAGCCTTTTCAACCGATTTATACGGCCTATTGTCTGCAACAAAAACTGATTCACACGACGGTATTTTCTGATCTCGTAATTTTATTCTGCGAGAATAATACAGAGCCTATTTGACCACAATATACTTCACTAATAAATTCTTACAAACAATTTCGATATTCAATTCGTTGAACGACACTCAATCGAGGTCTGATCATTTAATCAATGATTTTTATGCCGTCGGATGGCACCTGCCGATTTTCGAAGCAAAAACATTCCCCACCATAGCGCATTAGCTCTTAACGAAGATACAAAACTTCTGTGTCAAACTTACTGGAAAAGTGCTTAAAAGAGATGGAAATCTTTTCAAATCGGTAATTTGTCTGACATTTCAAAATGTGGGAGAAGCCCACTGCCAAGGACGTGGACAACTGAACCGAATGATGAAACTTGTTGACGTCAACGAATAAACTATAAATCCTGCATAGATAACGAATTTCGAGAGCAAATTGGATTTCACGAATAAAGCTCTTTCGCAAAATCTCTGAAATGAGATAGAATCGAAAGTTGTCACTGATGAAACGTTACTCGATGCGGAAATATACTCAAAAATGAAATTTGAAGTGCAGTTTTTATAATCATCCTTCGAAAATGTCTTATTTTACTTTTCTGACTTCGGTTTACGATCGTGCCCTTTTTGGATTAAAAAATAAGTCTATTTTTGTATTTATCTCTCATGAAACTGGGTCAAGAATTTATTTTCCAATAAATCGTAAAATAGACACAAAAGGCCTGCGCTCGTAGAAATTTATCATTTAATTGAGGTACTCGAAAAAACAAAATAATTTATCGAGTGTATACAGAGGTTGAAATGCGAAATTGGGCGCTCACCTATGAAAAATTCATTCATTAATTTGGTGGGAGTTAATGCCAATTATCGCTAAAATTTAATATCCAAAGCTAATCTAAATAGCGTAGTTGCTATTTCGGTTTCCTCACTCAATAATCACTCCTTGAAAGTTCAAAATTCCGATATTTCGATTTCATCTAATATTATATTCATTCAAATGTTAAAACTGTTAAATTTTAATTAATTCTATTTATATAGCGTGTCATTCTGTATTTATTTTTTTCTATTATTCCGCATATTCCGTATGTTCGAATTTCATTTCGTTTCATCCGATTGATTCTATATGTGTCTCATTGAATAGTGTTTTATAATTCGTGATGTGTCGGGATCTCCCTTCCCAGCCGGTGCTTCTCTCCTTCGTGGGTTTCTGCTTTATCTACCACCAGTAGTCATTTTCCATATAGCATACCCATTATTCATTAATACAAATAATTTTTTTTAGATCTAATATTAAATTGGATTCAGGACTGAATATTAAATTGGATTCAACTGACCTAAGTCAGTTGAATCCAATTTAATATTCAGTCCTGATTTCAAGAGGAAATCTGATGAAAAGTATTAAAGTGAGGAGTATGTACACTCCTGGCCAAAATTAACGCAGCACCTCCCTAGCCATCCTTACGGCCGGTGCTGCGTTAATTTTGGCCAGGAGTGTACCATAATTAACCATATAAAAGAAATATTTTATTTCTTGCCAGTTGGAGAAGTTTTTCTTGATTCAGATTCATATAATTTCCAACCAGGATAATTTGAGAAAAAATCTAATTGCAATCAATGAAAATTATTAGTGTGCTAGAGGAGAGTAGATGCTCTTCTTTAACTCTCGACTATACTTATATTAGAATTAGTATATATTTCGAAGAAGGTATCATCACAGAGTAAAAAGTGATTTGCTAAATCATAAACAGAAAACTTGACCTTAAAAATTATATATTCCACTCAAAGTCTCTCTTCTCATCCTCGTTGGCGCAAGCCAAGTTTCTGTTAGCCCTTAAATCATAAAATAACCACATAAAATTTCTTAATTTCCCAAATAAAATTTCCTAAAAGTCGCGTCGGTCCATTTTTATAGTAATTTTGCATAATGAACTTTATTTGTAACGGTAAAAACTCAGTAGAGTGGATTTAAAAACAAGGGGTTTATCAATTTTCTGTGACGACTGTAATTCCATTTACATTGGCCAGAATGGAAGAAATTTTAAATTTTGGGTGAAAGAACATCACGAATGTTTCAAATCGGCTCACATCAGTCGCATTTTGCGAAGACTTTTACTTCGTAATCATTGCTCGGAATTACCGCCTGAATCGAGAAGGGTCAATATTCTCGTAAAACTGGAGATATTCCGAAATCATCAGATCCACGAACGTATATATCTTTCCTTCTTCTTCTTCGTTGCACTACTCCTTCTCACTCCCCTCCTTTGGGATGTTTTCTTCCAATCCAACCCCCTCCCACCCCTGAACCTGACCCTTTCAACCCTTCTTTTTTCCCTTTTAACATGTGTGCTTCAGGAATCTTTCTCCGCTTGAAAATGACGCTTCGGTGTTGAAACTAGTCGTGTTTTCTTTTCAATGCGTATGTGGGATTTTGGAAAGTTTAAATAAAATTGGATTTAGTTTAATCCGAAAAGTTTTTTTCATGCCCTTCTTTCGACATCTATAAATTCATTTTCGAATGTTGCATTCACAACTCAAATTAAAGGTCAATGGGAGGCGGAATAAGGCTAGTGTATATCTACTTAATATTAACTGAGTAATTGATTAAAATATTACTAGAATTATAAATTTCGAAAAAGTTACCAATTTTGTATGACAGATCGATGACTTAGTTATTGAAGATTCATAAGAAATGGGTGTTACATGTGTTACATATAAAATTAAATCAATTAAAGAAAACTTAAGTTTTTCATCTCGAAGTTTTTTCATCGAATTTACTAAAATCCGGAGAAAATGAAATCACTTCTCAGCAATTTGATTTAAGAGCGATTGACGATACCATTGCCCCTTTCTGTTTAACATAAAACATGCATTAATAAGTCTTCTTTATGGGTATAATATATTTTGAAGCTTAAACTTTTAAGTTTCAGGCGTTTCTATTGTTCATTTGTCTCTCTAGTTCGAAGATACGATTTTGATTAAAAACTAAAAGGAATGAAGATAAGCAACTGATTCGACGCTGACACATTGACGGTCAAAAGGTTTATAAATTTCTCTCTAATCGACTATCACAACGAAAAATATATATGGGTCATTCCACGCCAATTCGACAAGGAAAAAATTGGTACAAAAAAATTTCGACAAAAAAAATCCCAATGTAAAGATTGGATTTTCCACATATGCGGATCTGAGGCCCCCTGAGTTTGAGTTGGCTGGTGCACCTGGCACACACTCCATATGTGTCTGCATGATATATCAGAATTTCAAGCTACAGTATCTCGGGGCTGGATTAGAGCAAATCAAGTCGGATAACGGAAATTCATTGTTTAAAAATTATCGGGACTGCCTGGATTTCTCACTTTGCCGCCATCCATCAGAAATGTGCTTTATAGGTGAATTCTCAGAAATACTGCAATGGGAAGACTCCGAAAACGTCGTAAGAAAATGTGGGAGCACATATAGAATGACTGAAATCATTTCAGAGTATTTCCGGGAAAACTGTTCCGATGAAGTTCGTTTCATCAATGGACTCAAGAAAATCGTTTTACCTTAACAACGCAGGTTATGGATACAGATAGTTTTTGCGAGGTATTCTCTGAGAATGTCATGAAAGTAAGGAAGCATGATTACATTGCTCGCATGCAAACTGCATTCTATTTGATAGTCAGAGACAATCTGAAATTATATGAAGTTGTTGCTGTGGCCAACTTTTCGGAGAATTTTTCTTTTATCCATCAAGATTCTGTGCAATGAGTCCGTTTGCGTAGTAAACACGCTACAATACATCCATTTGCGTGTTACAGCAGAAATTCCGGCGATAAAGTCATACCTTTAAGTATGGTTATTATTTCGGATATGGATCATAACGTAGGAACATTTAATACCATTTAAAGGAAACTAATAACCTTTCTTCGAAGAAGGGTACGTAATCTACATAAAATAATTTACTTTTCCAACAGAGCTGTGTCTCAATACAAGAACCGCTACAACATGAGTAATTTGTTGCATCATCAAGAGGATTTTGGAGTTAATGCTGAATGGCATTTCTATGCTACATCGCACGGAAAGGGTCCAAGTGACCGGGTAGGAGGAATGCTAAAGCGATTAGCCACACGTGCCAGTCAGAAGCGCCCGTATGAAGAACACATTCGGACTCCTAAGGAACTGTACAAATGTGCTCAATCAAATGTTAAAGGGATGGAGTTCGAGTTTATAGCCAACGAAGAAGTGACCGAGGTAAAGAAGAAGCTGGTCAGAAGATTTCGAGAGGCACCTGCCGTGGAAGGGATCCGTTCATGCCATGCAGCTATTCCGCTGTACAAGAAAGATCTGTTACTGAAAAGTCTTTCCCATTCATCCAAAGGAGCTACTTTCAGCTTCTCTGGTGCTGATTTGCAACGTTTTAAGGAGAGTTCGGATATTTTTCAAGGTCCAGTAAGAAGTTAAGTGAATTTCATATGCACGATTAACTAGGTAACATTTTTCTCACGGCTAAACGAAACTTTCATATTTTAGGTCTGCAGCTAAGAGGCATATAACCTCGGTAACTAAAGCTGCCAGACGTCCCTCATCAGAGAAAATGGAATAAAACTTGATTTTTTAGGTGTTCTGTGCATCTGTAACTAGTATTGCGTTTGTTTTTTTATTTCCGCGCTCTATAAAAATGAATGAAAATATTATTGAAAATTAATATGGACAAAAAAATCTTTGTTAAAATATGTGTATACTTACATTCAATTGCTATTCTATTGAAATATTTATTAAAGTATAAAGTCAATCATTAAGATATTGGGATGTCAACTGCATTTAGAACGAATCATCTTTTGAAGACATAATGTCAAAGCAGTGGTAGTTGTTTTTCAATTTCCTTGATCGATGCATTTTTTGCTTGAAATAGGTGTTTGATCGAGGGATTGTAACGTCTCGTTCAGTCTGCCCAAGCGACTTTCTTTTCCCGGAGTGTAATGACTCCCATTGGTTTCATCATTCGGCAAAGGGAGAAGGGAATTAAAGGGTCGATTAATATTGGTTGAACAGTTAAAATTGGTGAAAAGCAGATGGAAGAATAAGTGTGCTGAGCTATGAGACGCCACACTTCCGAACGTTCAGCGCGCGAGCCGGACGGCGCGGAGCCGCGGCGAGCGTCACGCCTATACTAAAAAATGTTTTTCTTTCTTAAATGAAATATCACCCTCGCAAAATTTTTTTAAATTGTAGAGGAGGGTTGTATGTACAACATATAGAAAAATGAGAAAAATCGAAGGCACAGCTACACCGTCAAAAATCGATTTTTAAATTTTAAATTTTAATAAACTTTATTAAATTGTTTAAATTTTATAAAACCTTCCTATCATTATCTTTTCTAATACAAGACCTTTAAATTAAGCTATTTTTTGCATTTTTAGCTTCTATATTACCTGAGATATGGCCTCGAATGCGAAGGCACTTTTGTAAGATTTCAATTTTTAAACATTGCAATATTTCGTAAACAATTGCGTTAATTGCAAAACGGCTCGGGGCTTTTCATTTTGTTATCAAATCAAAGCGATCTGCCAAATTTGGTCAAAATCGGTCACCTCAAGGGACATCACCTTGTCGAATTGGCGTGGAATGACCCATATAATAAAGTGGAAAATCTGCGTTACATACGCTGATATATATGAGAAAATTTAAATTTCCTTTATGTTTCGAAAAAATATTGTTTTGATGTGCTGGCTTGTGAAAAGTAGACAAACATATAAGGCAGTTCTACATGATACGTTTTCAATGTCTTTATAGATGAAAATGTTTCGTTTAAATTCTTCATATATATATATTTAAAAAGTAAATTCTGTGTGTTTGTCTTTGATTGGAGTCCACACCGTTTGCCCGGTTTGCCTTAAACTTTGTAAGCGTGTTCTCCGGGATCTGGAAGTAATCACTGTCGCCTTTTTATTTGACAATTTTGCGGGGTTCGAACCCAGATCGCTCAGATAGTTTTCCAGAAAGAATATACGAAAAAACTCATTTTTATCGCATGCAGGGTTTATTTCTTTTTCAATATTAAATCAGAGGAAATAATTGCACGTTAACGAGACAAACGCCAAAAGAAAGAGAATCGAATGAAGATTCTTATTTTATTCGTGGATACTTAGTTTCGATTCGAATTTACGAGAATATCGGTAAAATATATGAAAAGATTTGTGAAAATTTGAGGTTGTAAACAACTCATCCCCCCGACAACCGATTCCATTGCTGAATCCCAGCTCATGTTTTATCCCGTAAAAATACTCGAGGACTTTAGGCCCATAAAGCTGATGATTAAAGAGGACGATATGTTACATGGATAACGGGAAATTTTCTGCAAGAAGGTAACCAGCAATTGCAGGTACGTAATTTCAGACAGGAAGAGTAGATTACCGAGAATCGCAATCGATTATCCGAGATTATAACCGATAGTCGCAAAACTTTGAGATTTTTACATTATTAAAAGTCGACCCGCGCAGAGTATAGGCTACATTTTATTTACCTAGAGTCCACCGTTCGAACCCAGACGGATCAAAATGTTTTCATAAGAAATACACGTAAAGTTCATATTTTTTCGTTGCAGGGTTCATTTCTTTTGCAAAATTAAATTATAAATATAAGTCGAATCAAGCACCAACATTAAGAAAATAGAATAAAGATTCTTATTTTGGTCGTGGAATGTCCTTATCGATCCAAAATCACGAAAATTTTGATAAAATACACGAATATTTTGTTAATATTTTCAGTATGTAAACAACCCATCACTCTGACGATTAAGGCAATTGTTGAATCCGAGCTCATGAGTTTATCCGTAAGAATACATTTAGGATTAATGCCCATTTAAAATGAATGTAGAATATTTAAAAAAGTTTTTCGAATTTTGTTTAATTTTCTGTAGTAACCAAGTTTTATTTATATCAACCTTAATTGTTTACCTTGAAATGAAAAGGTTTGCTAGAAGTGTGTTACTTGAAATAAGAGTGTCTCGATCAATTCCACTGTATGCGTATGAATAACTTGGTAAGTTTTATGTTTTTTATATGATCTTCTGGGTAAAGTATTGAATCTTATCTATTTGCATCGATGGATAGTTAGCGATTGACGAAAACGGAGATACCAAAGTGTGTAAAGATTCCTCTTGGTTCGGTATTTGAAATTATTTGAGGACTTGAGCTGCGAGTTTTAACTTGTAGCAAAACCTCACCGAATAGGTAAACATATTTATCTTTTGTATTATAGATGTAAAAAACATTCATTTGTATCGTAGTTTCCGTTTAGACTTCCATTTTCATGATTGCGTCTGTGTAAATGATTGTGTTCTGTGTTCATGTAATACTTTACTTACTTTCCGTAAAAAATATTGATCGGTGGATTTCATAGTGTTTTTTTTCTGTAATTTGTATTTTCGTTTCCTTTATACCTTTTTGCTTTTCAGAAAATTATTACTTTTGATTGAATATGTAGTCGAGGTGACTTTATAGGCTTAATTATAATATTCATATCTTACTACACACTTTCATATCTTCTTTGTTAGTTTATTGGCTTGGAAAGATATTTCGAAAATAAGATGAAATATTGTATTAACCTGATATAAGTTCTGTAGAAATATTCTATGAAGATCATATGACCAATGATCATGATCATATGACCCATATGATCATATGAATAGATTTCGGCAAGAAATTTTAAGAGCGTAAGATATTGGGATTTTCACGGAAAAGTTTAGTTTTATGGTTACCTGTCCCTTTAATTTAAGCTGAAATGTTGAGAATCAACGGGCGCTTCAGCTAGTATATATATAAAGCAGAAATTCTGTGGGTTTGTGTGTTTCTCTTTGATTGGAGTCCACACCGTTTCCCCGATTTGCTTCAAACGTTGCATTCGTATTCTCTAGGATCGGGAAGAAAATACTATCATATTTTTAATCGATAATTTTGCTGGATTCGAACCAAGATCGCTCAGATAGATTTCCATAAAGAATATATACAAACTTCATTTTTATCGGTTGCAGGCTTTATTTCTTTTGAAGAATTCAGTTAAAAGAAATAGTCAAACAGTTGAGACAAGCACCAAAAGAATGAAAATCGAATAAAGATTTATATTATGGTCATGGAATATTGATGTCATATCAAAAATTTTAGAATTTTAACAAAATGAACGTAAATTTTCCAAAGTTTTTGAGGTTGTAAATAACCAGTCCCCCTGACGACCAATGCGATTGTTGAACCCGAGTTGATGTTTTTTCCTGTATAGTAAGAATAGTTTGGGGTTCTAGATGTGCATACTAAAGGGTATTTACTCATTGCACGACCGACAGTTTGAATTTAATCTACTTTTATACTCCCCGTTGAGAATCAACGGGCACTTCAGCTAGTTATATATAAAGCAAAGAGATTAATAACACATCGCTAATTCTCGCGTTCCACAAAGTATTTTTGCACTACCACTAATAAAGCGTCAACCAACGGCTGATAATAACCTGCCTAGAGTCCTACTGTAGGAATGAATTTTTGAAAAATAGAATTCAGCTTCAAAAATATCGCAATGCTGGTGAATCGGATTTAAACAACGATATGGATTAACACTGATTCGTCAAAAAAGAAGACAGAAAGAAACGAGATTTCTCTCCTCACCTCTAACAAATTCATCTGGTTTACAGCTTCCAGAGCACGTGTAGAATCGATTGCTAACCAAGGAAACCACTGAGGAAAGTCAAATTAATTCATGTCGATTCTCATTAACACTTGCCGTAATTAGCCAAGTGAAGGATACACCCACTGCGCCCATCTTAAATTGTACTTTTTGTCGGAGTAGGCTCAGAGAAAAATTGAGCTGAAAAAATCAAACATTTTACAGTAATTGAAAGGAATCTCAAGAAACTAATCGATGCCACAGTGGGCTAGAATCGAAAAAAGCTGGCCAAAAATAAAAAAGTGCTTTTTTTGAGAGCGGACTTTGAAACTTCGTATAGTCGTTCTTGAATAAATTCTGACTATATTTGTAAAATCATTTGCGTTGGTTCCCACGCGTTATACTTCTACAGGGGGTCAAAGTTGACCAAATTTTGCGAAAAATGCCGGTCCTCGATTTTTCGCAAAATTCTTCCATTTCAAGCCAATCCTGAACAAAATGAGCTAAATCATCGGGTAAAACACGATGCAGTATTATAAACCTAATTTTTATGCTTCATAATACTGGGTTTGAATGATCACAGTTGAATATTTGCATTATTTATACAACAAAATCGCAAACCCTTATTTTATGGAAAATTTCCACCTAAAGTGAGGAAAATAGTAGTGAATAAGCGTGGTGTACGCGGAGTTATTTATACGAAAATGTTCTTTGAAGGTTTTTGAAGAAGAATCTGAAATAAAATCCTGCGACAATTTGCGACGCCGATAAATAAAGCGACTTTTCGATGGTGGTGCAAGAGCTATGTCCGTACGGCTGAGCGCCTCTTTCTGAAACGACCTCGGTTTTGAGAGGACATGTGGAGAAAAACTCAACTGAATGGTTATATTTCGGAAATATTATGCTGAAGAAAAGTTATATTTTATATTAAGATGAAAAAATAATAAGATTTTTAAAATTTTCACATTTAATCCTTAAAGAAAAAGTGGATTTAGCGGTAAGTCACTCCTTTCCCTCAAATTTCTTGATAGAGCCACAATTTCTGAAATTTTAAATTTTAAATTCTTAAAGCGATAGAGACTCACTCTCTTCTCCTCGTTCAACCTTCAATTGCTAGATGAGTAAACTCACTCCTATTGTCGTTCGCACGACCCTCTTGTGGGAGGAGGGCGCGCGCCAGAGCGTGCCCTAAAACCAAAGTAAAACTTTCGAAGGGGCTCAGTTTATGACACTCAACTGCGTATGTTTTGCGGAAAACGGTTACTCATTTTATTGTACTATTTCCGCCAGTTTCAGTCGAAATTTCAGCTCGAAATATTCTTTCGGAGTCAGTTATTTTTTGGCTGTGCCGGAGTGAAGTTGTGTTCTGGTGATATTTTTGTAGATCATCTATTTCACGCGTCGCAATTTCTTAAGGTTCCTTCCTGCAGAATTCTCTTGTTGCGGTGTGGAATATATTTTTGGTGAGTCACATTTAATTTCATACTTAATATTTTCCTTTCTTTTCATGAAAATTAAAAATTCAATAGCTGCACTGTTTCCTTATTAGTGTCACTAAATCTAGTCATCGCTTTCAGACTTTCTGCTGCCATTATTTTAATGTATTACCGAAGAAGGTATAAAATTTAAGGAATCTACGTTACATTTTCAGAATTTTGCTATTTACTTGAAATATCATGTCTAACTTGGTCATTTCTCGTTTGATAATGCATAATAAGATGATGGAGGGATATAATGAATCATTAATTTGCAAGAAACAGCGTTTAATGAAATATCTAATGAAAAAACTACACTTACAAGAATTTGAGAGTGGGCAAAATGCTTTTATTGATTATATCCATGATTTCTTGTTTGTGCACTATTCAAGAAAATGGAAACTGAGTTCACGCAATAATGAGAGATTTATCAAACGCAAATCCAGTTGGCTTAATGTTAACGCTAATTTTATCGAGATTGTGCTACAGAACTTACCTAGTAGTTCTATGACTCCTGGTTAGTAAATATAAGTTTTATTTAATGTTTATAATATCGTTTATTGATAGTTTAAAATTTTGTACATAATTTATCTTATGTAAAAGTAATTCATTTTGGTAGACGCTAGAGGACGGCCAGAATTTGATTTCCATCTTTCGAGTGAACGAACTAAACGAAGAAAAATGGAATCGATTCGGGCCACCTACTCCGCGGCTAAATTGTCTTACGCTGCGACAATGACTCTTCGAGAGGAAGGAGATGAGTCTGCTTCTAAGTTAGTCAAGGAAATAACGACAACCACACTTACGAGAGCAAGGAGGGTACTTTCGAAGTGGAGGAAAACGGATAATGTTCAGTCTCAGTTGTCAGGAGAAGAGGCCGTATCTCTGATTATATCGTCGGAGTTAACAAAAAGTCGATATAAAATTCTCCGTGATACTACCATTAGTCATGGTCATAAGTTGTACCCCAGCTATGAAGTAGTTAAAAACGCAAAATCTGATGCGTATCCAGATGGGATACATATTACCGAAGATGTGTGTGGAATCAGTTTGAAAGCCCTTCTGCTGCACACAGCATCCCGTATTGCAGCATCTGTATCATCAGCTCAGCATCAAGCAGTAAAGTTAATTCCACTTTAATATGTAAATACGGATTTGACGGAAGCTCTGGCCACTCTCAGTATAAACAAGTGTGGCAAACGGAGGACAAGACAGATGAGTTCCTCTTCATGAGCTCCTTGGTGCCTCTACGTTTACTGAACGATGCATCTGGTAAAAACATAAACACCTTAATTCTTCCTCGCTCATAATAGTTGAAGTTGATAACAATATAACAAACTTTAAGTTGAAATTCACAATTTATTGCTTAATACAGATGAAATAATATGGGCGAATCCTCGACCATCTTCAACAAGATTCTGAAGACCGATACACCTTCGGTGGATAAAAGAGACGAAGACAATTATTCAGGCGGAAGAAAGATATCTGCAGAGGGAGATAGAAAAATTAAGGCCGGTAAATGTAGGCTTGTATCTAATTAAATTCGCTTTGCTGCTCCAACAAGAAAATCAAGGAATGTGGACGAAGAAGTGAAGGAGCTCCTGAGCATGAGCAATGAAGAAGAGATGGCGTGTCGAGAAGAAGATTCCTCTGATGATGACTCTATTTAAGGCATACGGTAAGACTCATTAATTTAAATGCACTTATGCTTAAAACATCAGAAGCCTATTTTATACAAAAAATTTATGAATCTCAATATTAACGAAAATATGTCAATGGAGGCATGTACAGACAAAGCTTTATAAAAAATTTCAGAAAGAGATTATTTTCTTCATATCATTAGGATTTTTTAAAGTAATCCTATCCTGAAATGTATATAGTGTATTAATTCATTGTTATAAGCCACTAGAAACGCTGTTCAGAATCCTTTTTATCCGCATATTCTCTCAAAACCAAGGTCGTTTCAGAAAGTGGCGCTCCGCCGCACGGACATAGCTCTTGCACCGCCATCGAAAAGTCGCTTTATTTATCGGCGTCGCAAATTGTCGCAGGATTTTATTTCAGATTCTTCTTCAAAAACCTTCAAAGAACATTTTCGTATAAATAACTCCGCGTACACCACGCTTATTCACTACTATTTTCCTCACTTTAGGTGGAAATTTTCCATAAAATAAGGGTTTGCGATTTTGTTGTATAAATAATGCAAATATTCAACTGTGATAATTCAAACCCAGTATTATGAAGCATAAAGATTAGGTTTATAATACTGCATCGTTTTTTACCCGATGATTTAGCTCATTTTGGTTCAGGATTGGCTTGAAATGGAAGAATTTTGCGAAAAATCGAGGGCCGGCATTTTACGTAAAATTTGGTCAACTTTGACCCCCTATAGAATTATAACCCGTGGGAACCAACGCAAATGATTTCACAACTACATGCAGAATTTATTCAAAAACGACCTTGCCAAGTTTCAAAGTCCGCACTCAAAAAAAGCACTATTTTATTTTTGGCCAGCTTTTTTCGATTCTAGCCCACTGTGCGATGGCATAAAGAGAAAACTTGGAAGAAAATTGCCTAAGAATCAATCACGATAAAGACATTCTTATCATTTAATTTTTAAATTTGGCAGAATTTAGCCTAACTGCCACACCGAAAACCCATTTTTCAGAAATGCGCTCGAAATAATTTCAACTCGTGAAACGTTCGTCTACGACGGCCTCGATGCAATGTTAAGCAAACTCAAGATGAAAATTTGTTAATGTTTGTTTCCCACGCAATCCCATTAAAATATCTACGAGTTCTCGAGACGGGTCAAATCGTTTACTGATTCACAACCACGAACTTAGAAAATATAGGACTGGAAACTGCTGAAATTTTTTGGCTCCCTTAATGTCCGCATCCGCGAGATGGAAGCACTGAAGTTCGCCCTTAGAAACCATTATCTTATATGGAGTAAACGGTGAAAAAGCACGATTATGATACATATGTAATAAAGAGTAATATTTACCAAAGATGGAATTAAGAGTAATTGTTTTATCCATCTATAGGTACTTTTGAATTGAATACAAAACATTTGAATAAGACGGACAAATTAGCAAATCCGAAGAATAGGTGCTTGCCTTATGTGCAAAACACAGGTAACTTTGTCGCCGTAAAAACATTCTTCGTAAATCACTGAAATGCGATGAATCGTACCGTTGAATGGGGTGACTTCGGTCGTTTTTTAGATTTATTTTTATATTTCTGTATTCAATTACATTCTCTATGCTCAGAAAATTTAAATTACATGAAGGTAATTCTTATTCATGCAAATCTAAATATTTTTCTTAAGGAACGGAATTTGTTTTAAAAATAAAGAATAGCTGCCTTAGGCACCCCAACCGATGGGGTGACTTCGGCCACAAAAGATGTTTCCTAAATATCACCTATAAAATTAACTATATGACTAATATTACGACCATTAATATATTTTAAAATCTATAAATTATTATTTTATTTATTCTTTGTTTAATAGGTACTGAGATAAGAAGTTATTGACTCATTATAACGTTTTTCCACTTTATTTATAAATTTTCAAAAGAAAAATAAATTTTTTACATTTTTTAATTTTTTTCCTCCAAAAACAAAAAGAATGAAAAACTCTTGTAGAAAACTTCTACTCACTGTCACTCGAACCATTTTAAATTTTTACTTTCTCCATATACGAAGTATAGAGAAAGTATTGTTTTCATGAAAAAATTCGACTTCGAGATTTCAACGGAAATACACGTTTTGGGGTCCCTAGAACACGTTTTGACCATTTTCTGAATGATGTCTGTGTGTATGTGTGTGTGTGTGTGTGTGTGTGTGTGTGTGTGTGTGTGTGTGTGTGAGTGTGTGTGTGTGTATGTGTGTGTGTGATAATGGGCGTTCTATCTCGAAAACTAAAAGTCGTATAAATACCAAACTTCACATATAGTACTGTTGTGTGTGCTGTCAGAGTTGATTAGTTTTTGGAGTAAATCCGTTAACCGGAAGTCGAGCTTTATTCATTAAAGCTCATTTCCGGTTCTCAAAATATCTCCATAAATATGATATATACGTCTATTGTATTACTTATAAAAGTTTTAGATAGTATAATTTACTATAACTTTTGTATTTAACATATTTTTGTATCACCGGTTCATTAGGAGTTATTCGTGAAATACTGATAAACCGGAAGAAGATGATTATGTACTTTGTGGGCGCTCTAACATGAAAACTATTTGTCGGATCAACACCAAATTTCATACATAGTACTTTTATTACAGTCGTTAGAGTTGATTAGTTTTTGGAGTAAATCGGCTGACCGGAAGTCGAGCTTCATTCTTCAAAGCTCATTTCCGGTTTTCAAAATATCTCCATTAATATGATATTTAGGTACATACTATTATTTATTAATGTTGTAGAAAATTTAATTTACTATTACTTTTGTATGAAACATATTTTTGCATCACTGATTGTTTAGGAGTTATCCATGAAATACTGATAAACCGGAAGTTGCTGATTATGTACGTTGTGTAAAGCTCATTTCTGGTTTTCAAAATATATCCATAAATATGATATATAGGTATATTGTATTCCCTATAAAAGTTTTAGATAATATAATTTACTATAACTTTTGTATTTAATATATTTTTGTATCACCGGTTGATTAAGAGTTATTCGTGCAATACCGATCACCCGGGAAGTAGCTGTTATGTCTTTTGTGGGC
This sequence comes from Sympetrum striolatum, assembly GCA_947579665.1. NCBI lineage: Eukaryota > Metazoa > Arthropoda > Insecta > Odonata > Libellulidae > Sympetrum > Sympetrum striolatum. The sequence continues at coordinate 68,747,444 of OX388352.1, forward strand.
GCTCTAACATGAAAACCATTCCTTGTATCAACTTTAAATTCCACATATAGTGTTTTTGTTGGTGTCGTTAGAGTTGATTAGTTTTTGGAGTAAATCGGTTGAGCGGAAGTCGAGCTTCATTCTACAAAGCTCATTTGCGGTTTTCAAAATATCTCCATAAATATGATATTTAGGTATATACTATTAATTATAAATGTTTTAGAAAATTTATCTTACTATAACTTTTGTATGAAACATACTTTTATATCACCGATTGTTTAGGAGTTATTCATGAAATACCGATAAACCGGAATTTGCTTAGTATGTACTTTGTGGGCGCTCTCACATGAAAACTATTTGTCGTTTCAACACCAAATTTCATGTATATTACTTTGGTTGTTGTGATTAGAGTTTATTATTTTTTAGAGTATATCATTGATCCGGAAGTTGAGCTTTACTCTTCGAAGCTTATTTCCGATTTTGCAAAATACCTCTATAAATATGATATTTAGGTATATACTATTATTTTTAAAAGTTTTAGAAAAATTACTCTACTACACCTTTTGTATTAAACATATTTTTGTATCACTGATTGTTTAGGAGTTATTCGTGAAATACCGATAAACCGGAAGTTGCTGATTATTTACTTTGTGGGCGCTCTTACCTGAAAACTATTTGTCGTATCAACACCAAATTTCGTACATTTTATTTTGGTTGGTGTCATCAGAGTTGATTAGGTTTTGGAGGATATCGGTTTACCAGAAGTCGATCTTTATTTTTGGAAGCTCATTTCCGTTTTTGAAACATTTCACCATTAAACCTTAAGTAGTCTCGTGGGGTCAATGTGACATCAGGCGCTATATTACCGTCGGGATCACAGAAACTAATGAAGATATTTCAACCAAATTTTCGTTTTGTAAAAATGTTGTCCATGTTATGATTATCTGAGGATTTTCTTAATGTCAAGTTATAGGAAGTATGCAATTTTAGCAGTGCTACCAAATTTACTGAAATAAATTTTAATAATTATCTAAACATTATTTCAACAATTTTTAAGCACCTATACATAAAATAATTCATAGGTAAGTATCAATAAAATAATGAACACCATATCATGCATATAAACTGACGAAAATTAATATCCAAAACATAAGGTTTCGGGATATTTTAAAGATTTACTGAATATTTTAGGAATGAATCTATAATGTTTAAAATGCTATTACAGTTCACAGAATACCTTACTAATGCTCACTGAGTAAATATGTGTTGATATAGTTTCAATATAGTAACATAGAGCTACGCATTAATTTGTTTTTTACTTTCTCCATATACGAAGTATAGAGAAAGTATTGTTTTCATGAAAAAAATCGACTTCGAGATTTCAACGGAAATACATGTTTTGGGGTCCCTAGAACACGTTTTGACCATTTTCGGAATGATGTCTGTGTGTATGTGTGAGTGTGTGTGTGTGTGTGTGTGTGTTTGTGTGTGTGTGTGTGTGTATGTGTATGTGTGTGTGTGTGTGTGTGTGTGTGTTTATGTGTGTGTGTGTGACAGTGGGCAATCTAACGTGTAAACTACTAGTCGTATCAATACCAAAATTCATATATAGTACTGTGGTGTGTGCTGTCAGAGTTGATCAGCTTTTCAAGTAAATCGGTAAACCGGAAGTCGAGCTTCATACTTCAAAGCTCATTTCCGGTTTTCAAAATATCTCCATAAATATGATATTTAGGTATATACTATTACTTATAAAACTTTTATAAAATATTATATACTATGACTTTTGCATGAAATATATTTTTCTATCACTGATTGTGTAGGAGTGATTCGTAAAATACTGATACACCGGAAGTTGCTAATTATGTACGTTGTGGTCGCTCTGGGCGCTGGGGCGAAAGGCCAATTTCATCATTTTTCATCTATTATGTCCTGTAAAACATTATTTATAATGTTTGTAACGTAAAAGATAATAATATATAAATAAATCACTCATCTTCCAAGTTTAGATGGAATATAGAGTTCGAAATTACTGTCGTAGGTAAATATCTACATCTAATGTATATGGAGAAAGTCATGTGCTGGCCACATCAGATTTTTTTTCAAAGCCTTAGAGTCAGTGTTTTGTCACTAATAATGAATCTCCGAACCCAAACAATTTATGGAATTTTTTTCAAAGCACTGAACATTTACTTTTTACTGTTCAAATACGTTTGTACTAAAATTTGGATATCACGAATACTCATAAAAAGTTTAACAACACTTCCACTAATTTAATCTCTTTTTCACTAAGAAGCACTGTTTGGCCTCCAATTGTCTTCAAATGTTTCCCATCTTGCTGAGTGTTTCTGAGAGAAGTTAACAGACTGAGGTTTCGTAGACTTGTCTCAAGAATGCACGATGAATTTTAATTTAGTTCCCAATGACAATTGTACTGTCAATGTTGCAAGGAGCAAGACGGATTTGCTGGCGATATTTCAAGACAATCTAAATTCTAAAGGGCAGGAAAAAAATAGCTACTTTGGGAAATTTTAGATATTGTACTACAAATTTAAAATTTGTGGAGCAGTGCACGCGTAGCCGAAGTCACTCCTTTCTACGGTAACGTTGATGTAAGTTGGAAAGTGCGACCACGTTGCGTGAGTTGGAGATCTTCATTGTCGTTACTGCGCTTGAAGACTTTTGGTATATTCTGAAATATCCTTCAGGTATTCTTAATCTTAAAAATGCCTGGTCATAGTTGTATTGCACCAGATAAAGAAACACAGCATGTGTGCTGTTTGCCAGGCAGCATTAATTCATCCGGGAGCATTCTCTTGCCACCCAGTAGCAAAGTTAAGAAATATGAAAAGTATGGGGGGTTTGGTTCATCCTAATGTAAACCTTCATACTTTCATCCTCAAAGAGGAGGAACAATTTGTAAAGCACTGTGAGTCAAATGATGTGATTGAGAGCATCATTACAGAGTTATTTGAAGGCGATGAAGAGATAAATTTCCCATGCTTTGAGCACGGAAGTGAAATCATATCATATATAATAAAGTATTATGTAACTATGAGGATTAGACAGCATGCAAAGTTTATAAATTTGGAGGCTGTTAAAGAAGGTGCATCGAAAAGGAAAATTGCGAAACTGTCTAAAACATAATGTTTGGTCAATAAATTTTTTATACCACTCTATCCTTTATGTTTGTATATTGTATAACCTAACTTCACATTTCAGCCTCCCCAAGATGAAATGCAGTCCACGACAGTCATTAAAATTTGATACTTTTGGATTTATGTATGTTTCAACAATATTTGACCATTTACTCATTTCCTGGAGACTACTTCTGGGAACTTCGATTTTTTTCGGGAAACTTATATACGAGGGTGGTCTGAAAAGTTTCCGACCCCAGATTTTTCAGACATCTTCAGAAAATTTTCAGAAATTTTCAGAAAACATGTCAAGAAATGTTGAAATGTCGGAAACTTTTCAGACCACCCATGTGCATCCTGCGATTCCAGTTTTAAAAGGCCTAGTTGAAAGTAGATATAACGTTGGTAATTTATTAAGGATCAATTATTTTCTGTGTATCCAAGCAGAATACATTGCACTTCGCTGATGTACGAATAATGTTTTCACAGCGACGAAGTTACTTGTGGTGTGCCCTGAAGGCAACCTGCACTTATTCTTCGGATTTACTAATTTGCCCATTGTATTCAATTGTTTTAAGTACTTATCAATGGATAAATCACTAACTCTGGATTCCATCTTTGATATATACTACTCCCGCAAAGAAAAAGAGGGAAAATGTATCATAATCGTGCTGTTTTTTCCATTTACTCCATATGAGATTATGGTTTCAAAGGGCGAGCTTCAGTGCTGCCATCTCGCGGCTGCGGACATTAAGGGCGTTAGCCGATTGTACAGTCAGCATATGGGAGCTTCAGGGGCGTGTTCACAACTTACACCACGCGGAAAATGCGAAGGAGCCAAAAGTACGACATTCAATCAGAACTTCCATCGATCATTCAAACACACGCACAGAGTACTGCCGAGCTTAAGTAATTAATGGAGATTTACGGCGTACGGTGAATGCGAAGTGCAAAAGTGATTACGAGATTCAATTTACTGTCCTATTAATTAAAAGATTCACACATAGCAAAGCAGGTATCGCTTTCAGGGGACCGTTTGATTCTCGATGAAAGCCATGATGTTGGCTCCGCATCGCGAAATAATTGGGATGCTGAATTATTGCAGCGAGTTCATTGCGGCCTAGAAACGCGTATAAGGAAGCGTTGGAGTTGAAACGTTAACCACGTGTCGTGCAACATATATGCCGCTACGCAAAACCTTTTTTTTTAACACGTTCCGTGCGGTGTCGATTTCATTGGTTGCTATCCTATGGCGGAATACTTTTAATATAATCTATTATATATAATTCGTTCTCCAGATTGATTCATATATATATATAGCTATACGAGAAAAATTTTGCTTGCATTCTGCAAGCATGTTGATAACACAAATTTCAAGTCGACATCATATCGAGAGGGTCCTCAAAAGTAGAAAAGTATTGATAATATTCTTAATATTCGCTGAAATTTCTCCGTCCGGCATCGAACCCGGGTCTTCCTGGTGATAATTTCTATGCAGAACAACAAAGGAAATCTCTAACTATGTGTGAAAATTCAAGAAGAAATATTGGCTGCAACAGCCTCAAACGACGTCCTACTTTTCCAATATATTCCTTATGTGAGAATTTGTAATGTGCTCTGGTATCGAACCCAGACACAGTATGGTCTTATCTAATTGTTTTTTCTTAAACCAAGTTTTAATATATATTTTCTATCTAAGCAAGAACTTCCTATCATTTTGATAAATTCTAGAAAAAAATAATGAAAAACTACCCCTATGTGTTTTATAAGGGAGATGTATTTACCACCCGGCATCGAACCCTGGTCTTTCTGGTGATACCTCTTATGCAGCACAATAGAAGATCACCATCTCTAACTATGCGTGGAAATTCAAGCAGAAATTTTAGTTGCAACTGCCTCAAACGAATAACTGAATATTTTATCGTAATTTTGAGGCCGTGAACAACCCATCCCCTGATGATGAAGGCGATTGTTAAGTCCCCAGCTCATGTATTTATCCGAAAGAACACATTGAGAATATATGCCTACTTCAAATTAATGTTAAAAATAAGTGATAGATTATATGAAGAGGGAGAAATTTAAGGAGATATTAATAACTGCAGCTATGAACGATTTACTGTGAAGAATCGAGCGTACAAACATTCGAATATCACAATTTATGAAATTGCTTTCTCTCGATCAATACAACTGAATGCATATAAAAAACCTGGTAAGTTTCGGATGTTTTTAATACAATCTTCTGCATTAAGTATTACAACTTATCAATTTACATCGATAAATATTTAGCGATTGACGAAAATGGACTTAGTTATTATCGTAAAGATTTTTCAGATTCAGTGTTGGAGTTAAACGGCGATTTGTAAAGCTATAGTAAATATCCAACATCGTATCCCTCCATCGTAAAGGTAGAGCAAGTTTATGTTTTGTTATGAGCAGAATAAAAAAGTTATTTATTGTGGTTTTTTTAAGTGCTTCCAATTCTTATGCATTTATTATCTTTCTGTTATCGGTGTTTAATCTTTGGTTCTGTTTTGGCATTGTGATTGCATATGTGTTATTTGATGAGATTCGTGTTTATGTTACGCATTTTAGTATTGGGGTACAAGTTAGCTACATAATACACTTACTTTCTGCAAAGAATATTCATCGGTGGTTTTAGAGTGATATATAATGTATTTCTGTTATTTGTGTTTGATCATCGTTTACAAGAACCAATTTTTACTTTCTCCATATACGAAGTATAGAGAAAGTATTGTTTCTTTCTGAAAATGTCTCCTAATAGGTGGTGCTGTTTATCCTAATTGTGATCTTCGAATATATTTGTTATAATCTTTAAATGATTTTTGTCTTTATCGAAGAAAGTGTTCATTCAAAGAATATGAGATTGAATATTTAGGGGACTTTTTAGGCTTAATTATAACTTGATTTACTTTGTTTATTAGTTTGGAAATAATTATAGCCTGGCATTAGCTATCAACCAAAAATTATGAGGCATGTTTTACGATCAAGACTGTATCAATAGTATTTATCAATTTAAATTTCCCCGTTGAGATTCAACGGGCACTTCAGCTAGTATATACGTATATAATATATTAATATAATACAATAAGAAAAATATTTAAGTAATATTTCAATTGAAGAATGAAAACACTTCGTACTTTTCCACAGAAAATTTATTTTGCGACCGGTTTCATAAGCGAGCTTACATCTTCAGGCACAGAGAAAATATTTGTCTCAGCATATATAGGATAGTGGAAGGGGTGAAGGGTTAAAAATGGGGGGAGGTGTGGGTGCATTCTACGAACTCTAGTGTGCTAACTGCCCCACCAAATATATCGGAAGGACTGGGAGAAACCTGTGCGTCAGAGCACCAAAGAGACTACCGCCTGAAGAGAGGACAACCTTTCTCGAGTTTCGCCATTCGCTTCCTAGACAATGGGCATACCAGCGATTTCAAACCAAAACGCCAACATCAGGAGGAGAATTCCCGCCGCCTAGACCTCCTGGAGGAAGTAGAGATAAGGAGTTTCCCTAAGGATGGTATGCTGGCCAACGACCATTTATTCCTGAACCCCTCACCCTTGCTCTCCCTACCAAGCAAGTTATTCCCACGATGCACCCACACCTCCCCCCATCTTTAACCGTTCACCCTTTCCACTATCCTACATATGCTGTGAGAAATATTTTCTCGGTGCCTGAAGATGTAAGCACGCTTATGAAACCGGTCCCAAAATAAATTTTCTGTGGAAAAGTACGAAGTGTTTTCATTCTTGAAATGGCTTTCCACGAAGTCACGCCTTCTCATATCGATTATAATATTTCAATTATACATAGAATGTTAGCTCTATATGCTGCAATAAGATTTTTAAAAAATGATGCAAACATTTATCGATTTTTTATATTTATTGCGTGATATGCAGCTCTCCTCACGGAACGTGTTAATCCCAGAAAGGGTAAAATTATCGATATAAATTTTAACATTAACGAACTAAGAAAGGTTATTATTGTTAAATATTTGATAACCTTCATCGTGGATCTAATATCGAGAACATTGACCAATCTACGAACATTAGAAGTTGTTATTCGCTGTTTGATGATGGGAAAATTCGATCGTAAAATTGTCTCGAGCTATTAATAATCAGAGACATATATGCTCAATCGCTTATTTCTTAAGGGTTCATTACTTCCTGCATTCTTATGACAACGGTGAGATATCGAATAAAAACTCAGTTCCAGCGATGGTAGTAGGGGAGACCCGGGTAAAGTGGTTCCCTTAAGAGTTTACTGGCTCCAAAATTACGTAAATTTTGCAAATAAAATTTCAATCGTGACCATAAAAGTTTCCTAAGTTTGCATACGTCCACTTTACCCCGGTGCACTGGGTAAAGTGGTCCCCTAAAATAATTATTTTTAACTTCCCTATGAAATTCTTTCCTGGTCAGTATTTCTTCATCTAAAACAATAGATAAGAAAATAGTTCAAATGAGGTAATGTTTATTTTATTAGAGAAATCAAAGGAATAAAAACTTACTTACCTTAGATCAACTTCTCGGAATGGTAATGTTCTTCCCTGCTGAGAGCAAAATATGAATCCACTCCTATCAGAGGCGACAATTTAACTGACGTGAATGTAATTTGCAATGGTGCGAAAGTACTATGTAGCTTACAAGATAGATTGCAACACTACCCGGGGGACCACTTTAGATGGGTCTCCCCTACCTACCAGGAAAATGGCAATTTTACAAATTCGGCAGAAATTTAGAAAAATTTGTCAAAAAATACTTGTTTCCAAGTCCTTGAGAATGTAGCTTGTCGGTAAAATCCAAATATATAGAGAATCACCTCCATAGTTAACCCTATTATATTATATATATATATATATATATATATATATATATATATATATATATATATATATATATATATATATATATATAAATTATATTATTAATTCAGCAGCCAGTAACAATGAAATTTACGAGTATTTCATAAAAAGACTTATGATTGATCTGAAAAAAAGAAGCCTGCTAAAGTTTCAGAATAAGCCTTTTATCGATGGGCTGTAGATAGCTAATTCAGGAACGTATATTAGGAAACTTCTAAAGTTGTGTGTACTTCGAATTTCTACGAAGGTAAGTGCGTAAATGAAATTTATATATGTATGCGCATGTATGTATGTGTGCAGTGTGTGGGTTTCTGTATATATACACCCAACATGTGTGCAACCACACACTGAGTAATGGTCTGTGTAAATAGTCGCATTGCCTGTACGAAGGAGGAAATATAAAACTCTATAATCGATACTAATTGAAAAAATCGGATCGAAAAATTGCTGTGAAGGGATAAAAAAATTGAAAGGATATTTTCAGTCAGGCAATCGGGCTGGGGAAGGCTTAGAGAGGAAAAGGGTCTTGTAAAATTTGGAAATTCGTGATACTATAGGGCTTGACTCTAAATATAATTCTGTATCAATTTCAAACATGCGCTATATTTTATCGTTATCATTATTAGTACTCAATTAACTGAATGAGGACAAAATTTGACAAGTTTTTACGACCCCCGTTGCATATTTTTTTCCTAATGAAGAGAATAACTGTTTATTCTGGTTTTATTTCAGATGGTATATAAAAATAACTTCGCACGTTGTCAAAACAAAATTATTTACCTAATTATATATATCCTGAAGCTACTGACTTGTAAGATGTAGCTCAGGATTTAGCAGAATGTATTCCTTGTAAAAGAACCGCAACGGAGATCCAGGACAGGATGTTATCATCTCATTGATAAATTTTCAAACAGTGCAAGTCATGAAATCTACGCTTAGTTGTTATTATTGCTTGCATATATGTCTCATAAATTGAATATTCTTTTTGATAATTCATTTATATTAACATTTATTTAATATAGCCATTATCACGGTAAATTTTATATGGAAAAGTCATGAAGGCTTTGATACCAACATAATGATGAAAATTATTGACGTATTGAATACGAACATAATGATGGAAAGTAAGCAAGGAGTTGAAGAAGACGTTATTAGACCTCGTATATTAGTCAATGTAATTAATAAGGCTCTTCGTGATAAGAAAGGGATGGAAACGATGATATTCCATTTGAGTTTCTTAAGACCGGTTACCGAATTTTACAGTTGAAAATTTGTGATTGAGGGTTGTAGCCAGAGTATTTTACAAAAAAGATCCTTATTCCGTTACTAAAAAAGAGTAAGGCTACTGAATTGCGAGATTATCGTACACTCCTGGCCAAAATTAACGCAGCACCTCCCTAGCGATCCTTACGGCCGGTGCTGCGTTAATTTTGGCCAGGACTGTACAACAAATATGATATCTCACTCGGTAAAACTTATTATGAAGGCGTTTAATAGAAGAACTGAGGGGAAAAATAATGGGAAAATTAAGGAAGATCAGTTCGGTCTTTATAGAGGGAGAGGAACAATAAATGCAATTGAAGTAATGATAGGACTTGTAGAACGAAACCTTGAATTTAAGAACAATGTATGAATATGTTTTATCAACTTTGAAAACGCTTTCAATGAGGAACTATGTCCAAAACTTACGGATGTACTAAATAATATATGTTTGGACTGGAAAGGTAAGAGATGTGTGCGGAATTTGTACTTGGATAAAACAGCGCGATTTAGGATAGCTGATGGGGAAGCAGAGCGGGTAGTAGTGATAGAAGTAAGACAAGGTCTCCTTTATCAACATTGCTTTCAATGTTTATGCAGAGAAAATTGTGAAAGAAGCTTCGAAGAAGTAGATAAGGGAGTGGAAGTTGGTGGAGAATGCAAACAACAATCCAGAAGTATGCAATCCCGGAAAGAGTTTACAAATTATAGCAGTAAATTCGTTAAACTATAAAGCAAGGGGGTTTGGGACGAAGATATAAATAAGTCAAACTAAAGCAATGAAGTTTAACCAATGATAAAAACAAAGTCAGCGATCAGGTTGGATAAAAACAACTAGTGCAGGTGGAGCAAGCTTTACTCGAGTATTTTTCTTTCGTAGGATAGTATAGAAGCTGCAAAGATGAGGTTCGAAGAAAGAATATCATTCAACAATGAATTTTTCGTAAACTGAGGTAAAATGATGTCTAGTTGACGTATCGATACCGGTACAAGGAAAATATTGTTAAAATACTTTGAGTGTCTTCCTATTTGGGTGTGAAACGTGGGCGTAAAGAAAAGAAAAAATGAAAAGATCAGAGGCCTTAGAAATGTAGTTTGGCGTAGAATGGGAAAGATAAGTTGGGTTAATGTATAATAAAGACATGGGTTTGATAAATATGGCAGGGGAATAGAGTTTTAAATGAAGTAATTAAGCGTCGACAAAAGTAATCGATGGATCAAATATAAGGAGGAGAGGGACTGCTTAATAAAGAAATTTATTTATTAATAATTCGTTGTAATTTGGTAATTTAATGCAGTAGCTTGCAAGGGGAAGCTCAAAGAGGAAGATAAACGCAAAAGATGACAGAGGATGGAAACAGTGGGGTATATTACAAAAAAAACAAAAGAGTAGAAATTAGTTTGGAATATTAAGACACATGAACCAATCTAATGATTGGATCCTTATATGTATAATTGAGTGTGGGGTTTCTAATATCTTGCTTTATCGCCAATTATGAGTTAACTGACCCCTTAGTAATAGAAGGTTTTACAAGATAGAGAGAGATAGATAGAGAGATCAATCGCAGAAGTAGTAAACGGAAAATATAAAAATTTAGTTAAATCAAAATCGGCCAAGAAACGTGAGTAATTCTGTCGAGAGTTACAAAGGCCGAAAATTGACCTTCGGTTGAACTCATCTTGCATGAAATTTCTTTAAGAGGTCATGCATATCACATCAGTCACAGAACTTCATTATTGCTCAAGTGTTGCGCGTCGACGGTATTTTAAAATGTTTATGATGGATATATTGCAATAACTCAACTGAAACGATATTTACTATTCACCCGTTATATTTTTCCTGTGAATAAGTGTCTTGAATAAAAGAGATATGTAGGTATATATCTATATGATATAATTATGTAGATATCTCAGTGTGCGAAATATATTCTGAATAATAATAATTTACTTTAAAGAACAATAATTTGTCGGCAATTTGTAGAATTTTGAATTTTTAAATCCGAGCTTTGCGCTCGCTTTCTAACGATCTAACGCAACTACAAGATTATGGATTCGGAAATTGAAATTTTTAACCTTTGTAAACCACAAATGAAATCAATATACGATAGCGTGGCCGGTGAATTGATCCTGGGGGATTCGTACGCGGGGAATTCATACGCGAGGAATTCGTCCGCGGGGAATTGATCCCCAGACAGATTGGTACGCGGGGAATTGATCCCCCGCGCTGATGTTATTCAGTCTTATGTTAATCTACACGTCCTGGTTATTGGTTAATGTTATAAATAAATTAACCAGGGGGGTTGGGTTGGTAGTACATCCTCAGCGCGGGGGATCAATTCCCCGCGTACCAATCTGTCTGGAGATCATTTCCCCGCGGATGAATTTTAAAGTAAAGTAAATTTATTCCATCTTAAAGAGAATACATACAAAATATAAAAAAATATTCAACATTATGATGGAATTAGGTACCCCATAGGTAAAACCTGTTTCGGGGTTACCATCAAACTAAAATACACGGATGGCTGGTGCAGATACATACAAAAAAACATTTAAAAAAATGTAAGTGGTTTAACAAAAAGAAAGAATACGTTTGTGTGTTCTTTACACTTTTTCCTAAAGAAAAAAGTAGTACCTGTAAAGTTTACAAAAAAAGAGAGAAAAAAACTAGATACATGTATATAACAATAATAAGAATACTATTTCTATCAAAATAATATAATTCCCCGCGAAAGAATTTCCCCCGAATCAATTCACCGGGCGCCATACGATGGCATCCGAAGTAAAATTTTTGTATGTTACATATAAAAATTTTGATTCTTCAACGGCGTACCTCATGACACAAAAAAGAAATATCACAGAGGCTAGCATTTTGCATATATTTACCCGCTCTGAATAATAAAGTAGCTTTTATTTTTTATTTACGCCAACAAAGAAAATTTACACGTCGATGAAGTATCATCGACCTTATCCTACACCAATTCTTTAGGTTCACTTGTTCTCACGCTCACTGAATGACTCGTGACACTCATTACGAAGATTGTATTTTACGAGTGAGCCATAGGTGAACTCTTCACGACAAAAGTTTCTCAAAACTTCTTGAGCAAAAGTAGAATTGTAAGTAGTATGCGTCAAGTATGACGTTAAGTTTTCATCTCCTCTATTACCAAATGAAATATTCCTTTTAATGTGACAAATAAATGTTTTCGAGGATCGTTCGGAATGCTCAGGTATTTTTCGCGCTGAGTAATTTCAATTAAGCTCCTCTGTTGATTCCAAGGCTTATCGTTGGAAATTTAATTTGTTCAATGCCTCCCCAATCTTCCTTTTCTTCTGCTTATCCATTAATGGATATTGGCGATCACATTTAGCATTTCGTTTCTCTTTGTTGGCGTGTGCAGTAGTCTCTCAGCAGTTAGTAATCCAGCCCATTGTTTTATATTGTCCATCCAAGATGTTCTTCTCCGTCCTCTTCCTTTTTTACCTTCGATTTTTCCTTCAATTATCCCCAATGTTCACCGTCAAATAAAATGATAATCTCTCATCAATGGAAAAATGAATACAGTGGTACCTCGAGATACGAGTTTAATTCGTTCTAGAACCGAGCTCGTAATTCAATCGGGTCGTATCTCAAACGAATTTCTCCCATTCAAAATAACTGAATTCGATTTAATCCGTTCCGGACCTATGAAAAATCCACAAACCATTGTAAATTATGAATAAAGATATGTTTTTAAATATCAAATAAACATCTATAATTAACAAATACATAACAAAATATGAAATAAAGAAATAAAAGAGTTATTTAGCATAATAGTCTTACTTTGGAGACAGACGAGTGCGGCTAACGAAGGTGAATGGCGAGGAGGAGGGAGGGGGGAAGGGATGCAGGCACTCTAGACACGTACGTAAACGGCGCTTTTTTTGGACTTAAAACTATTTTCGTAACTTTAAAACTAAAACTACACTTTCCTTATTTCAAATGAAAGGAAAAACTTAAAACAATATACTTAACTTTAAACTTAAGCTAAGCTTAACATTTACGTAAATTTAATTATCACTTGTTTTTGCCTTCTTGGCTGCACTTGGCTTGGAAACACGGCTCGTATCTTGAACGAAAATATGGCCCGAGCTCCGGCTCGTATCTCAAAAAAATCGTATGTTAGGCTGCTCGTATCTCGAGGTACCACTGTAACATAATAATATATAATATAATAACTTTAAGGTTTTGTAATAGCTACATCCTCACTATTTTTTATATCTTTTTTAATGTTAGATTATGCAGCATTTAAGATATTTATGTAAACTTTTCGAGGGTATTCGAAGTATTTTTGTTTGTATTTATAAAATAAATATCTATAATCATCAATAGTTAAACAAGATTTAAGAATTCCAACTTTTTACACCCATCTCAAGATTACTTTTTGCTAGGAAATTTACTAAGCTGAGATATGTAGTCATGTAAAGCATTTCTATGAAGGACCACAAAGGCCACCGTTTTGCTCGGCGACTATGAGTACTCGATAAAATGATGATATTTTAAGCGAGAAAACGAAGAAAATATGGGGTCAAATTGTGCCCTAATTGCCTGTTTAAAGTTTGAGCGTGACTGCGAAATTTTCAATTGAGTTGTCAACTTTGATATTTGCACCGCAAAACTCGAATAAATGATTTTGGCACAAGTGTTTCCAATCCTATTATTATTTGTAGATTGTTTGGGTTCTTTTCGCCACGTTTGGCAAAAGTTTATGGTTAAATATTAATCAGCTGATAAAAATTTTGAGTGCCCTCTAGAAAAGTTTAGTGCACTGGTGGGAAACCTGTGGCTTCAGGCCGCGTCCAGTCTCTCCCTCGTTTTCAGAAACAAAACCAAACATTCTAATTTTTGTTTCTCGGTATGATTGTTGAAGGAGGACAATGGAAAACACTCCGCAAGAGATGAATTGGCCATTTTAATTGTTATTCCATGCACAACTTTGACGTAGAACATTGGAGGATTCGCAATATGCGCTCAAGTGTGAGCTCATGAATTCATGCCCGGCTTACTGGTTTAACACTCAGACTGACTGCGGCTTAAAGAGTATTATATACTAAGTAAGTTAGTATATAAGAAAGGATCTGATCGTGGTCCTCAACGTCATCCAACGAATCCCTGCCGATCAGCCTTGCGTTTGGCCCTCGATCTTTCTCCAAACACGAAGGCTGCAACCGACCCGCGCCACAAAGGTGCCAATGGTTGGCTTAGAATAGATTACAAAGGCAATGAAATTTTTACTACACCGTGATGTGCACAATAGAAAATTGATGGAAATCGCTCTCCTTCTTACAAAAATAGAATATAACTGATGAAAATAGCAAAATTTGTACTTTTTCCACAGTATTTACTGTGGAAAAAGTACAAATTTTGTTATTTTCATCAGTTATATTCTATTTACACACAGTATTTACTGTGGAAAAAGTACAAATTTTGTGATTTTCATCATGACGTATTTCCACAAGACGTCGCCTGAGACTGTTGATTTTATTTATAGAATATAACTGTTCTGGAAACTGCGCAAACAAAAAGTGGCTAGAACATATGTACTCAAACTTTTCTCCCTCGTTCACCCCATGCCGTATTTTTATTTTCTGCGGACCCCTCCAGCCTAATGTTGAGTTTTTTTAAACTAAACTTGAAATGAGGACGCAGTGACACTTACTGTGATAGGGTTTTTGCTACTTAAGCAAATTTAAAAAAAGAAGAATACGTATAAATTTTACTCATACTTTAATTGAAAAGATAATTTTGTTGATTAGAAAAAATAAAAGTAAATATTTTGATTTGAAATTTAACAAACAACCTAGTAAAATGTTTATATGAAATTAATAAAGAAATAGTAAATGAGAGGGATGAACCTGATCTTTCGATAGTCATTGGCCAATATTTGGCTTCAAATTAGTGAGATATAGTCGTAAACTGTTGAGGTATGGTCATAGACTACCGTCCGTACAGCTCCATTATTTCCTGACGCAGACCCCTATTTTTTCTAGAAACGTTAACATCCCCTGTAAGTCTAAACGGACCCCTGTGTGCGCATGGGCAGTTTTGGGAACCTATGGGTTAGAACAATTAATTTTGTGCAAGTCAGAACCAATCTCAGCACGAGATATAGAAAAATCAATCTCAAATATATGTGGAAATTTAATAAACTAGTGCAATTAATGTCTAAAAACTTCATCTAACTCCGTTTTCCATACTTCACAATGGCATACGACTATGGAACCCTAGCAAAATATGAAAAAATTGCGCGATAATCTATATATATAAAGCAGAAATTCTGTGGGTTTGTTTGTTTGTGTGTTTGTGGGTTTGTTTGTCTTGGATTGGAGGCCACACCGTTTGCCCGATTTGTCTCAAACTTTGCATACGTGTCCTCTGACATCAGGAAGGAAGTACTGTCGCATTTTTATTCAAGAATTTTGCTGGGTTCGAACCAAGATCGCTCAGATAGATTTTCATAAGGAATACACGTAAGCTTCACTTTTATCGGTTGCAGGCTTTATTTCTTTTGAAGAATTAAATTAGAAGAAATAGTCGTACAGAGTCGAGACGAACACCGAAAGAATGAAAATTGAATAAAGATTCTTATTTTGGTCGTGGAATCTTACTTTCGATTAGAATTTGCGAGAATATTGGTAAAATATACAAAACTTTCGTGAAAATTCGAGGCTGTAAACAACTCATCCCCCTGACGACCGATCCCATTGTTGAATCCGAGCTCATGCTTTATCCTGTAAAAATACTCGTGGACTTTAGGCCCATAAAGCTGATGATTGAAGAGTACGATATATTACATGGATAACGAGAAATTTTCTATAAGAAGGTAACCAGCAATTGCAGGTACGTAATTACAGTCAGGAGATTGTGTGTCTTCGATTTTAGTACAAACCGTTTGCCAGATTCGCGTCAAATTTTGCGTACGTGTTTTCTGGGACCAGGAAGGACGTACTGTCTCAATTTCATTCGATAATTTTGCTGGTTTCGAACCAAGATCGCTGAGATGGGTTTCCATAAAGAATAAATCTAATCTTCACTTTAATCGGTAGCAGGCTATATTTCTTTTGAAGAATTAAAACAGAAGAATAGTCGTGGGGAGTCGAAACAAGAAGCAAAAGAACGGAAATTAAATGAATGTTCTAATTTTGATCGTGGAATATTGTTTTCAAATCGAAATTTGGAGAATTTTGATAAAATACGCGTGAATTATCCAAAATTGTTGAGATTGTAAACAGCCAATCCTCCTCACGATCAATGCGATTGTTGAGCCGAGCTCATGAATTTTCCTGTACAGTAAGAATAGCTTGGGATTTTAGACTGTATTATAAAGGCAATTTACGCATTGCACGACCGGCAACTTGAATTTAATCTACTTTTATATTCCCCGTTGAGAATCAACGGGCACTTCAGCTAGTATTTTTAATAAAGCCATAGTGACTATAAAAAACAATATATTTATAGCATATTATAGCAACCGTTGAATTTAAATCAAACACGCTGAACGAGTCGTTGGTCACATTGGAGTATCAAAAAGAAATCTCGGCAGGTATCATTTGTAGTACAATTAGTCTGACTGCATAACTTCTCTTATGAGGTAAAACTCAGAATCAGTGAAGAATCGTCAACAAAGGAAACAATGTATAAGAATTTAGAGATATAACTGATTGGGTTTTTGTAGTGGGCGTCAAGTGGTGGGTGTAGCTCTTGGCGTCTGATATTTCCTAATTTCTTCAAAGACATTCTCTTCGCTGCCTCTCGTTTACTGACCGCCTCCTGTGCTTGCTCAACAAAATCCTTCCAATCTTCACGTTTGAATTGATGCGAATTTAGGAGCCATCATCTAATTCCATTTCAATTCAGCCGTCACCTCGTTTACCCATAGCATGTCTATAAATCCTTGCTATCATAAAACCTTTCACATCAAACTTTTCTCTTCCGAGTAAAACAAAGTATTTAAAAAATATAATCAGTATTATGCGTCTTCCCTGCTTCCTTGGCCGATTCGACGGTGTCTGTAAAATAAGATAAAGAGACGGAAGCAAATGTCATTTTAAGAACACGAAAGATACACGGTAGCAGAAGAAGTACTTCGAAAGCTCGGAAATTACACCACTTGCTACGATCCGGAAGGGTATTAATGCAGATGTAGATGAAAAAATAAAAAGTGTAATGAAATGGATCATTACGAATAACAAAACATGCTTATAAACATATTAATTCGATGTCGAACCGAAAACAGAAGTCTTGCTAACTTAAGTTTATGACGAAGTGTAACTGGATCTAAACAGAAAAGTGGAAATCTTTTAAATTAAACTGAATTATAAAACCGTTAATTTTACTGGATAAATAATTGCTTTTCTAAACAGCCATTACTTGGAATGAATTGAATAAAGCTCAATAAATATGCAACAGCCACTTTTAAATAATCGCAATAGAATGTTTTGCTCTTAGTATTTAAAATCAAAAAAATTAAACTAAATGTAATTGAATCTAATGTAATTGAAAATAGCTACACACAGTAGAAAAATTCAGAAGGAATTCAAGAAAAAAAGTCAAAATTTGGTTCCTCTCTCGAACCAGAATGAAAACATTTGAAATTTAATAAACTTGTTCATGAAAATAAAAGAAAATTACACACAGTACTTTCTTAAATTAAGAATTATTAATTTGAATCAACTTGAGCCCATTTTCCTTTGTGTCCATCAATTAAAACGTCCCACAGTGGGCTGAAATAAAAAAATCCCGGACATCAGGTCAAAAATGTTTTATTTTTTAGTGCGGAACTTGAAATTTCGCATACTTATTGCAAACGGATTAAATTTAATGTTTCTGTTTGTCCTTCTTAAATATTGACAGGTGTCAAAAAGAAGCAGGGAGTCAAACATGAGAAGTTTTCACAGAAAATTAGTCTCTCGGATTTTTCGGAGAAAGATTCAACTTCGTTTATTTATGGAGACTTTCGGGAGAAACAGCTGGAAAAATCGACGATGCAGCAATCTAACATAACTCTTAATCTCTTGATTTGTTGAAGTGATGTTGCTCAAAGATGGGTCTTCGCTCATTAAAAGCAACAAAATGGCGGACCCCTCTTTCGGACAAGTTTTGAGATAAAATAAGGAAAACAACTAGGTAAACGGCAATGGACTATCAAGTGTCTTATACCACGTCAATTTACAAGGCCTTTAGATATGGAACATGAAAAATTGTTTCAATTCTATTGCTACCCTGGGATTGCGGTTGATTTTTCGTAAGAATTGCGCGGACCGGCTGGGCGCCATAGAATCCCTAAATCCAGTTTCGCTATCTTCTTACCGATGTGAAGTCTAACCGTCTGCCTTTTTCACGTTAAATTCTTGCTAATCATATTAAAAACTCGTGTAAAAAGAGTTTTATGTAGGAATTTGATACCTCTACTGGACAAAATGAACGTAGAATTATGGAAATTTTTCATTTTACTTAAATGTGTCTGTATTTTAATTTTAACCGCAAAAGAAACTTATGTCTATGTTTTTATCCTCAGTATAGGTCTAAAATACAGTTGGCAGAATTGACGTCGAGAAATATTCATTTATGACAATTTTAGCCGACCCTTACGATACCGGCTTTTAGTTACGTCTATGGCACTCGAGCGCTTTGCTAACACCCTCTCGCATCCACTCCTTTGCTAGGATTATTTGGCAGCAGCCTTTGGTTTTGTTAGGAAAGAGAATTTGATCATATTAATAAATTGATTTTATTTACAGAATGGTTTATTGTGAAAGGAACTTTAAACACACTTATAACTTCTACGAAATGCAGCGTTTGGCTCGAAATGGAGAAAAACAAATAATTTTGGAAACATGCCTGCATACCAGGTATTGCCTTAGCCATCATATAGGGAATACAGCTCATTACGTATACATTGGGATTGAGATAGAAGAAGCTTACAGAAGATAACATAAGGGCCGGCTAAAATTGTCATGTGTGGATTTTTCTCGACGTCAATTCTGCCAAATATATTTTCGACCAATACATTGGATGAAAACATTGCCATAAGTTTTTTTGAGGTTAAAATTGAAATACTGACAAGTTTCAGCAAAAAGAAAAAATTCCATGATTATACGTTCATTTTGTCAAGCCGCTTCCCTGACGCGCCCGTATATATCCGTAATCCGAGGTCGCAAAAATCGAAGCATGCCCGTATATATCCGTTCGATTCTCTTATTTCCGCTACGAACGAATCATGCCCGTCTTTTTCCGTCTCTTGCTCCCAATTTCGGTTTTTGCCCGTTTTTGCTTTAGAAATACCTTGTAGATTAAAACTGATTTTTTGAATTTTCAGACGATAAATGGAAGATGTGTGAACATTTAAAAATTCGCTCTTTTCGGTGGTTTTGTGAAATCTTCCTAAGTGTATCGCATTTCTTATTTCTCGTTACTTGATCAATTCTAACGTAATTATTTGACTACAGATAGAGTACTCTTTCTTTTTACAGTAGATTCAATGTATATAATAGCAAGCTTATGACGGTAACTAAAGCTCTCTTGATAAAATTTCATCACATATAATTTAGTAATGAAAAGTTCAGGCTACTGTACGAAACATTTACAGATTTAGATAAAACATATAGACTAATAATTATTGTTCACTTTGTTTCTATAGTCGCAGTTTTACCCTAAATATCATACAAGAGGATGTATATAATATTCTATCCGCTTAGCTCTTTGAAACGTTTACTCTGGTCAGCGCGGAAATTAATGACGCTAACGCGTTCGCGGTGATTTGGGTGTAGAAGGGAGCTGCTCTATTCAAACCCATCACCTTTCTTCTTCACGCCAGATGTTTTATTGCACTTATCGGGTTTTACCCACCCACGTGCACAGTCTTGAGGACGTTTACCCTCGGGTTTACCCCATAATCCCTGTTGAGGCCTTTTCTTGGAAAACGCTACTGCAGACTATGACGATATTTCTGTGACCGCTATTTGGAAAGGTGCTGAACCTTTAGTTATTCGATGAGCTCTTGAGTGAAGACGTCAAGCAGTTTTGATTTCAGCGGAAGTTCGCTATTCTATTAGCTATATTCCTTTGCTGATTCAGCTTATCACTACATACTGGTGATTTAGCCTATCACGATGGAACGCGGTATTGGTAGCGATAGTTCCGACTATGAAGTGGAGGAGGAAGTTGACATTGAAGATTATGGCTCAGAATCCAGCTATTCGGAGGACAAAAGATCTGATTTAGGTGATACTGCTGAGTCCATAGAGGATTCTGAGTGGTGTGAAGTGGATACCTCAGGTCCTTCAGCGGCGGGCCGTCCAAAATTACCATTTGAAGGTGATTCGGCTCTAAATTTTGAAGTGGATCCAGATGGAGGGGTGATGCAGTATTTCGATCTTTTTTACTTTCTCCATATACGAAGTATAGAGAAAGTATTGTTTTCATGAAAAAAATCGACTTCGAGATTTCAACGGAAATACATGTTTTGGGGTCCCTAGAACACGTTTTGACCATTTTCGGAATGATGTCTGTGTGTGTGTGTGTGTGTGTGTGTGATAATGGGCGCTCTAACGTGAAAACTATTAGTCGTATCAATACCAAACACTATATATAGCACTGAGGTAATTGCTGTCATAGTTGATTAGTGTTTGGAGTTAATCGGTTTACCGGAAGTCGAGCTATATTCTTCAAAGCTAATTTCCGGTTTTCAAAATATCTCCATAAATATAACATATAGGTATATTATATTACTTATAAAAGTTTTATATAAGATCTTTTACTATAACTTTTGTATTTAACATATTTTTGTATCACCGG
This sequence comes from Sympetrum striolatum, assembly GCA_947579665.1. Lineage (NCBI taxonomy): Eukaryota > Metazoa > Arthropoda > Insecta > Odonata > Libellulidae > Sympetrum > Sympetrum striolatum. The sequence goes on from OX388352.1 coordinate 68,768,538, forward strand.
TTGATTAGGAGTTATTCGTGAAATACTGATAAACCGGAAGTAGCTGATTATGTACTTTGTGGGCGCTCTTACATGAAAACTATTTATCGGATCAACACTAAATGTCATTTATAGTATTTTGGTTGGTGTCGTTAGAGTTGATTAGTTTTTGGAGTAAATCGGTTTACCGGAAGTCGAGCTTCATTCTTCAAAACTCATTTCCGGTTTTCAAAATATCTCCATAAATATGATATTTAGGTATATACTATTCTTTATAAAAGTTTTAGAAAATGAATTTTACTATAACTTTTGTATGAAACATTTTTTTATCACTGATTGTGTAGGAGTTATTTGTGAAATACTGATAAACCGGAAGTTGCTGATTATGTACGTTGTGGGCGCTCTGGGCGCTGAGGCGAAAGGCCATTTCATCGTTTTTCATCGAACATGTCCCGAAAAACATTATTTATAATGTTTGTGACTTAAAAGATAATATGATATAAATAATTCACTTTTCTTCCAAGTTTAGATTGAATATAGAGTACGAAATTACTGTCGTAGATAAATATTTACATCTTATATATGGAGAAAGTCATGTGCTGGCCACATCAGATTTTTTTACTAATCTGATTGATTATATCACAAACGAGACGAATCCTTATGCTCATCAAGTGCTACGTGGAATACCATCAACATCCACCGTAGATAAAAGTCAGCAATGGCGTGATACTAGTGTTCCTGAAATGCGTGTTTTCTTGGTACTTATTATACTGCTAAGTATAGTAAGAAAGCCTGGGATATCCCATTATTGGTCAAAACGACCAATACTCTCTACAACTTTTTTTAGTGATACCATGTCATATCGCAGATTTGTAAAAATAAGACAATTTTTGCATTTTGTCGATGATGACACATACGATCCGTCAACACATCCAAATCCGAAATTGAATAAAATTTGGAAAGAGTATCAGATGCAGGAGGAAAAATCCCACAAATTGTATACGCCGGAGAGGGACATTAGCATTGATGAGAGTCTTCTTTTATACAAAGGGAGATTAGGGTGATCGATATATGCTGCAAAAGAGAGCAAGATCTTGAATAAAAACTTTCATGCTATGTGAATCCAAGAGTGGTTACGTGTGGTCAACTGTTATCTACACAGGGAAAGGAATGACTAGGGGCAACGAAACCGAAAAGCATTCGATGTCAAGTCAGGTGGTGAAGTCATTGATGGAGCCACTGTCTGATAAAGGGTACTGTCTAACGACGGATCTTGTTTTACGTCACCTGAACTGGCTGAAATACTGATTTCTCGATCTTCGGACACGTACGGAACAGTGAAGGAAACAAGAAAAGGAATGTCATCGGCGATGAAACCGAAAAAATTGAATAAAGGTGAAGTTTCCGCGTAATCCGTATATTAGGTGAAGTTTCCGCGTATCAAAAGGGATAGGATAAGAAAGATGTGACCCTGCTTTCTTCCATACATAGTGCATAAATGGTGAATGTGGAATAAAGGGGTGAAATGAAAATTAAGCCGAAAATTGTAGTAGATTACAATGACACTATGGGAGGAGTTGATCGAGTTGACCAGCATCTAACGGACTAGCCGATCCCTAGAAAGAGGGGGAAAAATATTACAATTAATCTTTTTTCATTTGATGGAGGAATTCTTTTGTTTGCTACCGTAAGAAAAGGAGGAAGAAAAGTACATCTTGACTACCGGTTGAATCTGATTGAGGAAATAATCGACGCGAACTTTCCGAACATTACTTCACCGAAAGTTGGTCGACCACTCGCAACACCACGACCCCGCCGCCTAACAGAGACAAATTTTATAAAAGTACATCCTCTTACAGAGAATAGAAAGAATGTAAGCAAGCAGTGGTTTATGTGCTCAAGAAAAAGAGACGTAAGTGGAAAAAGAAAGCGGAAGATAACTAGATATTATTGTCCAGATTGCGGTGTCACGCTCTGTATTACACCGTGATTTCGGGATTACCATACGAATGCAAATTTATAAAGTAATGAAAATGTAAATAAATATTATTTTTTATATCTATATTATGTGTAGCTAGTTTTCACCTTATAAAACCGATTCATATTCCAGTCTTGGTGTTAAAAAAGGAAAGTATGTAACAAATTGCCATTTTTAGAAAGTTTAAATATTTGGAGCAATTATTGTTTATAATTATTATTCCCTTCATTTAATTACTCAAATTTATATGTAAATTTAAAATAAATAAAAAAATGTGTCTTGATTTTGAAGATTTACTCGAAAAAATCCGTCAGGGAAGCGGCTAGTAGAGGTATCAGATTCCGATTTCAGCCCTCTGTCCGTCCGTTCCTCCACATTCCTCCACCACAGTGTGACGCAATGCATCCACTCCACAAACACTCCTCTCGATATCGAAAGCGGCAGACAACGTATTGCATATCGATACACGTTGATTTCGTACTACTCGAATCTACTCCAATTCACTGTTGCAGGGTCAGCGCTCTCAGCTCATCTTGGCCATCAAATAATCTAATCAACGCCAAGTAAACTCGCGGAGTGGAAAGAAGCAGCTGCAAATGAGACACTCCGCTTATTAGAATTCCTCAATCAAATTCATCCAACGTCTCCTATTATGCTCGTACTGGAAAACGACTAAGTCGAATACGAAATCTCCGCCACTTCCTAGGAATAGTTTGAGCTTTATTCGTCACAATTATCTAAATTCAGGTTTATTTACAAGCTGCTGAAAAAAGAAAATCGAAAATCGTTTTGTCTCCGACCAACAATGTTATAACGATGTAATTATTTAAAGGGGATAAATACTTGTTACGTCTACTCCTAAGATCGTTTATTATTTGTAACCCGTAGTTATGCGTTAAATTATGCGAGAGAATGTTCCATGTCTCAGATATCTTTAATATCCTAAAGGCTCCTGATAAGCTACTTGTTTAGACCCGGGATACTCAACCTGGTGCCCGAAGCGACCTTGCAGAGTGCCCACAAAGCTTTGGTGAAAAGATTTGTTTTATTTGCTACAATAGCATTCCTTGGGATTGCACTAGCGGGGATAGAGTGGAGGTTCGGCGGGGAAGGGGTCTGAAACTCGGTTGCCCTGGTATTGAGTTAAGTAAACATCGAAGGTGATGGCGTGTCTAAACTTTATCTCTCTTATCGCCTCTGCCTAGATTAACAAGACGCTTATTTATGCCATATTTTGTTCACAATGCAAATGCGAAGATTCAGCTCGACTCAGATTATCAAATTCCCCGTAATCAATGACTGTTGCTTTACGGAACGCAGCGGTGCACATGCAGCGAAAACCTTTTCAACATATCTCCCCGTAATCAAATCATCGCAGATAAAGACTTTTCCACATAGCGTGGTTGAGATTAAATTATATACGTTGAATTTTTTCGATCTTATTTACCAAGGAGAGTTTTTTAAAACTGCCTTCGGTTAACTGGTTAAGTGATAATATTGCCAAGGGATGGCCTGAATATCACCCTGGAGGGAAATGTTATGTGGTGCCCTCTTCGCTTTCTGAAACACCCTTGGGTGCCCCGGCACCAAAGAAGGTTGAGTACCCCGGGTTTAGACCATACAAAATAGTTATCCCAAATATAACCGCAAACAATTTACTAATTAACAGAAAATATATGACTGTTACTGAGAAATGTGATTAGCTAAAAATAATCTATGAAGGATTTAATACATATCTGGCTGATGCGTCTAAAAATCATCGAAAGTTTCATTTAAATAATAACGTTTAAAAGTGGAAGTTCATTTTTCGCTAGATCTCTTAATCAATGTGATCGACTTAAATGAAAGCATAAAATGTTGTCTCAGGTGGCGAACAAACCATCAATAGATTGAGTTTAACAAATCTCGATTTCCTCGCAACAACTTGAGTTGCATTAAATCTCATTCATATTTGACGAAAACGATTCCTGTTAGTATATCCGAGAAGATGTAGGTCAGTCATTGTTGACCATCATTACCATGCGATGGATATAAAAATACTCTGTCATCACTGCCATGGAAATTGCTGACTTGCTTCATAGGGAAATAGTTGGGAAGTGTATCGTCACTTCCACATTCGCCATTTATGTTCTCAGATACCCAATCACTCAGATTCAACTCCCTTGAAATCACGTCTATCAAAACAAGAGATTATTTGCTTACCTACCCGTATAATTGGACATTCGTAGAGTAATGTCAAGGATACATAACTACCTAAGCTGCATATGTAGTAATGGAATCAGCTTGATTGGTAGGATTGACTAACATAGAGGTTAATACCTAAATATAGCATCGTCAATTCAGTGGGCAAGGTAAGCAAATCATAGTGGCGCGTGCATTCTTGAGACTTTACGAGGATATGCTTTTTTCCTATATTTCTATAACAAGACGACACTTCCGAATGCCTAAAACTGACTTTCCGTAATATCAAATATTGTACATATAATATCTTTAATATGCAGCTTGAACAGCGATGACAGAGACATTTAAATTACTATGCACTTATTGATATACTCCACACTTAATAGCACATAGCTAGTTGTATAGTTTCAGAGTTAAACACTCAAATACACGGAAGCAGTATACCTGACCGTGTTAACATTTTTATTATAGTATTTCAAAAGTATCAGCTTAAATTGTGCAAAGAGCTTTGGGATCAAAAACCTAACACCAACTACGAGTACCAAACGGAAAGTACTAACGGCTTTGAGCTAGCTATAATAATTTTACCAAATTTCTATTTAACCGATATTACGAATACATAACATACCATTTTTACATGCGTAAGCCAAAATTTACTGAAGATTATATTTTTTATTGGAAATGTAGTATTGGATAACACTTCATGATAAACATGGTTATCATTGATCAGAAAGCACCAAATAAATATATTAAAACACTCAGCTTAAAATTAGTAAGTTTGTAAGTAAACAATTTTTCTTTGCATAAAAGAGTGGGAGTGTAATCCATCAAATTATCATAAGATTCCCACCAAAAAGAGATTCCCGATCTTGTATTAAACTACTTAACATTTTTATGTTGTAATATAATTAATTTACAACTAGCCTGTAGGACTGGAGAGAATTTTCAAATATAAAAACTCACGTGGTAAATGTGCGGTTTAGAGAAAAAATCAGTTAGAAGACGAGGAAAGCTGGTATTTCCATAAGAGGCTATACTACTCAATGGAGAAACTTCAACGTTATCATACCACAATTCAGTGGTATGATTTTTCTGCTAAGTGCGCACAATTTAATCACAGTGCTTTAACCTTTTATCAAAATGCATACTGGTAAAGCATTTCCTGCATTTAAACCGGCCCTTTTTACTTTCTCCATATACGAAGTATAGAGAAAGTATTGTTTTCATGAAAAAATTCGAATTCGAGATTTCAACGGAAATACATGATTTGAGGTCCCTAGAACACGTTTTAACCATTTTCGGAATGATGTCTGTGTGTATGTGTGTGTGTGTGTGTGTGTGTCTGTGCTTGTGGGCGCTCTAACGTGAAAACTATTGGTGGTATCAATACCAAACTTCATATATAGTACTGTGGTGTGTGCTGTCAGAGTTGATTAGTTTTTGGAGTAAATCGGTATACCGGAAGTCGAGCTTCATTCATTAAAGCTCATTTCCGGTTTTCAAAATATCTCCATAAATATGATATATACGTACATTGTATTACTTATAAAAGTTTTAGAAAATATAATTTACTATAACTTTTGTATTTATCATATTTTTGTATCACCGGCTGATTAGGAGTTATTCGTGAAAAACCGATAAACCGGAAGTAGCTGTTATGTACTTTGTGGGCGCTCTAACATGAAAACCATTTGTTGTATCAACACCAAATTTCATATATAGTACTGTAGTTGGTGTCGTTAGAGTTGATTAGATTTTGGAGAAAATCCGTTAACCGGAAGTTGAGCTTCATTCTTCAAAGCTCATTTCCGGTTTTCTAAATATCTCCATAAATATGATATTTAGGTATATACTATTTTTTACAAACGTTTTAGAAAATAAAATTTACTATAAATTTTGTGTAAAACATATTTTTTTATAACTGATTGTTTAGGAGTTATTCATGAAATACTGATAAACCGGAAGTTTCTGATTATGCACTCTGTGGGCGCTTTGGGCCAAAGGCCAATTTCATCGTTTTTCTTCGAACATGTCCCAAAAAACATTATTTATAATGTTAGTGACGTAAAAGATAATAATATATAAATTAATCACTCATCTTCCAAGTTTAGATAGAATAAAGAGTTCGAAAATACTGTCGTAGATAAATATTTACGTCTTATATATGGAGAAAGTCATGTGCTGGCCACATCAGATTTTTTCAAAAGGGCATCGAGAGTAAAATTGAAATTATTCACGTTTCCCGAACGTGCAAGTGACCTTGCTCTAATACTCGCCGGCTGCCAAATGCACGTGTACATTAAAGCGTTTGCCAAAAGACCTTATAATAAATCCACTACGCAATCAGCTGTAGCGATCTTTTTCGTAAGAGTGCCATCGATGTCATATAGAAGCAAAGCAAACCTGTCATGAATTTGGTTTCCTTCGTGAGTCTCTAAATGCGCAATTTTCCTGTTTCTCGTCCGTCAGTCCGCCTTTTTATGGGTCTTAAGCAGACATATCGTCCGAATTAGAATGATCTTTATTTCTAGAGGGTTAAACATCTCGCGAAAACTCTTCATTTTTGGTGAAGAAAGGATGCTTACTTCCACATTAGGAAACATCCATTCTCAGGGCACAAAGCTAGCATTAGCATAGCATTCTTAAACATTCGCAAATGTAAAAGAACTTCCTTCATGTTTACTTTATTTTTCTTAACCAGTCCTATTTTTTCGATATTTTCACTTCCAATCACGTCGTAAATTACCCATTAATATCTATTTTTATCGAATATGCGATGATTTTCCAATAGAAATTAAACTTGAAAGTATGGGAAGGATGAATTTACAAATTATATAAAGATTCTCAGCGGTTTGGATGTAAAATATTCTATAATTCCTTTATATACAATATGAAAATTTACATTACGGCCTGTGTAAAGAGAAATTTTCTGTTTTGTAAGTTATGATTTAAACTTTAATAATTATCGTGCACAGATATAAAAATCTCCACATAATAATGAAATAATATATAAAATTATCTTATCAATATACGTATTATACATAATAACTTCTATAGGTGTGTTTTTTTAATGGTAATATAATAAAATGAAAATTAATTCCGTCTGAGTATCTTGTGTTAATTTAACCTTCGCTTTAAATAATGACATAAATACTGCCGATCTAGAGGTTCAAAATCTCCATTAGCCGTTTTTGTAGGCGTTCCTCTTCTCATTCCCCGGTATTCCGAGAAAACAAGACAGGAGACCGCATTTTTTGAGAGCACTCAATACGTATTTCGAATGCGATGCATTCTTCATCAGGAGTAGTTAGATACATCGCATTCGACATACGTATTGAATGCTCTCAAAAAGTGCGGTGTAACTTCTTGTTTTCTCGGAATACCGGGGAATGAGAAGAGGAACGCCGACAAAAACGTCTATTGGAGATTTTAAACCTCTAATTCCTTAACAGCCGTGTCCCAACTTTCCTTTCTCTACACAAATACTGCCGAGTTGTGATAGATTATTTTATATGGAATATTGACAATAATGAATTCTTAGCTGGACTTTTGCTTGAGATTTAGCTTAAAAAACCTTTCACTATATAATTTTCCCAGCACTTGCTTAGCTTTCTTCCCAAATATTCTTCATAGAAGTTTCATATATTTCAAATTCTTCGCTCTCCGGATAATTTTGCTTTTTGTGCGCTAGTGTATTTTTAGTTGACCACTCTTTGGTAGTTGGATTCACAACTTAGTATTTTAAGTGTATATGCCGAAGTAATGATTAGAAGAGTTATGTTCCTCTAGACTTCACGAAGGTAAATATCACTGAACTCTACCCACAATGTCCGCGGGAATAAGAACAAACTACTATTTGCAGTATCAAGTGATATGGAAAATATTTTAAGTAAAAAAATGTTCCAAAGTGTACTCAAAAATTATATCGCATTCATAAATTTTCCCATCTCTGAATGTTAGAATTATCGAATCTGCTTCTCATATTATTATTCCTAATGATGTAAAAAATGAATTAAAACGTAGAAAAATAGCTTTAAATTTTAGTTGTGATGTGCAGCAGAGGTAAATATTAAAAGAAATAGACTTTGACTGACTACCTCTAATTTTTGAGTAATTAAAGATTGCAAAGTTTGTGATTGGCGCACGACATCGATTTAATTCGAAGGAATCATTTATTCTTTATCTTCGCATTGTAATCAACATATCTGAGAGTTTTTGTCCCAATTATACTAATAACTTTGAAGTTAATCGCACATTTTGTAGCAGGAACTGCTGGAAGGGTAAAAATATCTCTAGCAATAGAACATTTGGAGCACTGCCATCAAACGCCACTTCGGGTTCCTCGGCCGCATTAATACTTTCTTCTTATTTCGCAAACAAATGAAACAGGAAATACGGTTCACGAGGGAAAAGGAAATCCTAATTTAAAACTTTGAAGAGTTACAATGTCTATCGATTTAATGAATATACCGACGAAGGACGCTGTTTGAGTTCAATTCTTGGCACCAACTCGACGTTTCCAATAAATACCAAATAAAATATCGATGTATTTGCTTTTATGTATAAATTTCATCCTATGATCAGCGAGTTTTTCCTTCCAAGATCATAAAAATGAATGAGATGTGACCAACCCGGGACACTTTAACTGATTTTGTGCGCCCAGGTGACTAGTTATTACCGGAATTGTATGCTCCAATTCTTATCGTAAAGATTTATAGCTTTGATAGATACAGTAAAAATTGTTTGGAATCTATCTCATTGAATAAAACCAACTTCAAATAAAACTTTAATAAACCGATTAAACGTGTCAGTTTTGGTAAATTTAGAAAATTACTGATGTTATTTTTCCGAATCAAATTTGTCCTGTGCGGGAAAATTGTGTACTGATATGAGGATCAAATTTTGGTCGAATTTGGCGGTCTCTAATGCATGATTACACCTATCCATGCCTGCTTCCCGGACTACACACAGATTTCGAACCATCCATAATCATCAAACTAATCCCCTTTCTGCTAAAAGACTTTTAGTGCTTGCCTAATTGAAAGTAGCAAATAAGATATCCTTCATTCAGCGTGTCATCTCTTAGACGTTGCAGCATTAAATGCTCTATTGAAACTAAATAAACTAATAAGTCATCAGATGCATATTTATTCGTCAAAATAAACGTTAATGTCAAAATTATTTATTTGGTAGATTTTATCCACCAATACTTTACGCCAAACGATGACTGAGACATTTGTTAAGGAATTTGTTTTTTTTTAATAGGAAAATTATGGCAGTTACGGCTTCCAAAAGACTAAATGAAAAGTGGTGTCCCACTTCGCCAGAATTTGTTTTTGCTCAAATCTGCTCAAATTGTTTTGACCATTCCCAGACGTCGTAAAACCATAGATTGCGTTCAATAAATTTAAAATTTCAGAAACATAATACAGAGATATAAATAATTGTTGATAATCACTAAAATGTCGGTATTCATAATACCTCAGTCTCCATAGGCGTTTGTTTCTCATTTCCGCTAGTATTTCCGCAAATTTTTAAACTTTAGGGCTCGGGCAGCAGTGGTTAATATTATCCGATTTCGGAAATATGTTACGTGCAAGATCCTTATATCAGTACACAACTTTCCCGCATAAGGCAAATTAGATTAAAAAGAAAAGTTTTTTCGGCCAACCCTAACATGGTGATGCGTGTGTGTGACGGGGTTGCTTAACTCCGATGTTAAGTTACTAATTTTTCATAAACAAAGACCCATTGAGTTGAACGGTCGGACACATGTCCATTATTTTTAAGCAGAGAATGTGCCCTGAAAGTTTTGCTTGAATCCGTTTCCCACAAAGCTGGTGTTTCTCTTGTTATATAGTAAGTATTATAAAAACATTGCCTCAGTTTAAGAAGGTGTAAGAACCGCGCTAGAGGTCCCTCCTCTATTCCGGATAATTCAGTATGGTCGTTACGCCGTGGCCACTCATTACGAATGATATTCCTGCTAAGGATAGATCGATTACGATCCTCGGTTCTCGATTCCACCGCTTCTTTGAGGAATCGAAAATCAAAGAATCTTTAAAGTCGATTCTGAAGAATTACTGATTTCTACAAAAATGGGCAAATATAAAAACTCTGTGATTTCAAATTTCCCATGTGTCACCATATGATTGCGCATGTTTGCACACTTTCACGCAATGACCAGTAAACTTGGCGAAAGTATGTGTATCTTTTTTTGATGCTTGGAAACGAGGTGTAGGGGCGGTTCTCGGGCGCCGAGAACTGTGTCGGCGATAGGCAGAACTGAGAAGCGCCCCGCCGCACAGTGAGCTTAAATCGAAAAAAGCCGGAAATTGGACCAAAAATGGTCTATTTGAACTTGAAACTTCACATAGCTAATGGAATAAGATCGAATTTCATGCTTCCGCTTGTTGGTTTTTAATATCCTTAGGTGTAAAAAAGATACAACGAGTCAAACTTGAGAAATGTTCACAGAAAATGAGAGCCTCCGATTATTCGCTGAAACATTCAAGTTCGTTGATTTATAGCGACTTTCGAGAAAAACTGTTAGAAAAAACAACGATATAATAATCTATTATATTTTTTTATATTTCGATTCGTTGAAGTATTCGCCCACAAAGATGAGTATTCCATCATTTAAATTAACAAAGTGGTGGAACTATTTTTCGGACAAATTTTGGAATTAAGTTTGGAAAACAACTAGGTGAACGGTGATGGACTATCAAGTGTCATACACCACGTCAATCTATAAGGCTTCTAGATATGGAATCTGAAAAAAACTGTTTCAATTAACCTGCTACCCCGAATTTTTCGTAAGCGCTGCGCAGTCCACCTCGGCGACATAGAATCCCCTGATCCAGTCTCGCTGTCTTTTTGGTGAGGTGAAGTCAAACAATCAGCCTCTCTCATGTTAAATTCTTGCCAACCATACTAAAAAATCACGTAATGACAGTTTAAGATAAGACTTTGATTCATCTAATAAACAAAATTAAGTTTGTATTTGTAAATTAAGAAAATTTACCATTTCACTGTAATGTCTCTGTATTTTAATTTTAAGAGTGAAAAAATTATGGCGATATTTTCATCCTCTGTATTGATAAAAAATATGCTTGGCAGAATTTACGTTAAGAAATATTCACATATAGAAATTTTAGCCGACCCTTATGGTACAGGATCGGAGTTGAGTCTATGGCACTCAAGCGCTTTGCTAACACACTCTCGCATCAACTCATTCGCTAGGATTATTTGACACTTTTCACACTCAGCCCCAGCACCCAAAGGGTTCGGAACTTCAAGGGATAAAAAATTATCTGTTATCATAATTGAAGAGAAGATTTTATGGAATATAAGATGATACTTATTTGGCCCAAGTTACATTCTTCGATCCCAGGTTCAAGCAAATTCCGTTCACAGATGGACAAAGTTTTTCAGAGTATCGAAGAACCAATTTTGTCTGTTTTCAGTGAAGATTCAAATGTAAGACTGGACACAGCGGTTACTGCGCCCTTAGTATCCACCAGTTTTGGGTCACAATATAGAAAACTTGTAACCTCTGCAAATGAAAACCCCCATGAACGTAAAGTGAAGACTAACTGAAAAAGTACATCGGTGATAATAAATTTAATCCAGAAGTGGGCGTAGATGAAATTGGACTGGCTCAACAACTATTTCCTAAGACTGAAACAAATTGCTCTAAAGTATCTTTGTATACTATAGATGCAAAAATAAATAGCTTGGATCCAGAGAGGGTCAAAATGATTTAATTTTTAAATAAAAACAGGAAAATTTAACTGTTTGACAGAATCGAGGATCGGAATCGATCACACAGGAATTGGTATCGGGTTTGGAATCGAAAAAACTGGAATCGACCCATCCTTAATTCCTATCGATGAAAATAGCTTCATATTGAATTATAAATGGTTCTAGGTGTCTTTTGGCAGTTAGAAATATATTTCTAGGCAAAAGATTTCTCATACATGATAAATGAGCAAATATGAAAGCACCGTAACTGTTACAAGATACTTTGAATAAATGTGGATTATTTCAAGTTACGTAAAGACAATTTCTGATTTCTGCAAGTCCTTGTAAACCCAACACAACCCTTCCTACTACAGAGGGAAAAATCCTAAACACACTGCAAACGATATTGTAATTTGTAGGAAGTTCGTTACAGTGAATCGTCCATGTCAAATTGTTCTAAAAGCCACAAAGAAAAGAAATAGATGTCTTCGACGGAGATGTCATTTTTTTTCGGAACAGAACCGTGTTAAAATTGGATAAGATTGTTTGAATTGACAATTTATGGGAGTATATGATATTAAATATGGACTATCATAAGAGAACATTTGCAACTTGTTTCCCAACAAACAATGACCCGGAGGTACTGATAAAGACCCAAGAAACATTGTTTCAACCGGAGTCACAATTGTCACAAGTCATCGCTGTTGGAAAGCTTTCTCTAATTTCTTTTCTGCTTCAAGTGAAAAATCCCTTTCCTCAGCCCACCCGCCCTTATCAACGAATATCACCTGTTGATGCCTGAGCATAAACCGATCCCGATTTGATGACGCGCATCATTGAAATTGCTGAGTCCAAAATTGCGTATTTACTATTGTATTTTTTGTTTTTAATTTTTAAGCGACTATAATATGCAATTAAGTCGAGCTTTCTCAGGGAATGCGGTTATTTTCTCCCGATAGAAGTGCTTACATTTCATATCAACTTAAAAATAAATCGCGTTTAACCCCTAAATTGTCATTAGCAGCGCAGTTATGAATTCATTGAGTATTTCTGTGCTTCGATGAGCATGATTTCGTGAATAAGGATAAACTGATTATGTTGATGATTTGAAGCTTAAATAGCCACCATCACAAGATAGAGATACAGCTGAAATCTTATAATGATAATTTTGCTAATTTTTAGCCTTTTTAAGCAAAATAATTACGCTTAATAACGTCCATACATAAGTATTTTAATTGAGATCTTAATACCATGTTACGGAAAAGTTAAGAAGAATAAAGCAATAATATTTAATCGGTTTGGATAGCTAGATCCTACAGAAGTTACCGAATTATAGAAGACTAAAGTTTATTGTGTACTGGCTGCAAAGAATCTTATACGTTTTGCTCTGTTAAATGCTAATTATAGCGAAGAATTTAGCTCTTTAGTAAACAAATCCCTCCATTGCAATCACTTCCGTTTACTGCATCAATAACAAGTTAATCAAAGAAATATCGTTGCTCAATCCCTTGATTACAGAGATTGATAACGAATGTACGAGGCATGTCCAAAAAGTAAGGTCTCCATATTTTTAAAACATCAAAAAAATCTTTACATTGCTATCTTGTATATAAAGGTATTATTTTTAACATAATCACCATTCACTGAGATGCACTTTTCATGCCGCACTGGAAGTTTTTTATTCCCTCCGCATAAAAACTCACCGCCAGCTACTTTTGAGGAACTCTGTGAATGATTTTTACTCTTTCTCGTCTGTATCCATCCTTCTTCCCCCAAAATGTTTCTTCAGACGCAAGAACAAGTGTAAGTTGGACGGAACAAGGTTTGGGGGGGTTGATGAAGACGCCCCAATCTAACTGATCTAAAAAGGCTTTGGTGTCACCGGCAACATGTGGCCGAGCGGTGTCATGCAGAAGGCAAATTCCTTTAGATTTGCATCAAGTGTTTTACAGTAAGAGGCTGCGTAGATTTCGGTTCTGGTGGGCATACATTCGATGAGAAAAACTCCTTTTCGGACCTAAAAAACTGTTACCATCATTCTCCGAGCCGATTGCGCCACTTGGTTCATCATGAACTTCCGTCCGACCTTTAGAAACTTCTCTGCACCTCTTGCTCACCTTTTTTGCAGACATACAGCTCGTTCTATACGCCTCGTATAATTTTTGCTGAGAAAAATGAATGGAAATCGGGGTTTCGCCCCATGAATTTAAGAAACGAATAATCGAGCTGAATTCACACTGAGCATACACGGGAAGGGAGGCGGCGCACAGTGGGCTAGAATCGAAAAAAGCTGGCCAAAAATACGAAAGTGGTTTTTTTGAGTGAGGACTTTGAAACTTCGCATGGTCATTCTTGATTAAATTCTGCATATAAATTCGAAATCATTTCTGTTGGTTCCCGCGCATTACAATCCTAGAGGGGGTCAAAGTTGACCAAATTTTGCGAAAAATCGGCCGGTCTTCGATTTTTCGCGAACTTCAAACCGATGCTGAACCCATTAAAAGAAAATCATCGGATGAAAAACAACACCACGTTAGAGAACTGAACTATATATTTCATAACCCTTAAACTTAATGATCGCAAATGATTATTTGCATACTTTATGTAACAAAATGGTGGACTCTTGTTTTAGAGAAAACTTTTACATAAAGCGAGGGAAATAGTTGAGAGGGACTTCGAGGGACACAAAGATATTTATTTCACGTTATTCTTTGAAGGTTCCTGAAAAGGAATATGAAATAAAATCTTGCCCCAATTATTCCCCCCCCCCGATAATGATACCGAATTTTCGAGAACAATGCAAGGGACAAATCCGCGCGGCGGAGATCTGCCCGCCAGGAAGATCTCGGTTCGAGGAACTTCAGACCTACATGCCTCTCAATGATAACTTTTGAATGCTGAAATGAACTTTTTACAAACTTTAGACGAAGAAATATTGAGAAAAATAATATATATTCACCCATCATTCTTAAAGCAAGAGTGGATTTAGCAACAGCGTTAAATATAGCTACAATTGAAAAAGGTTTGGAAGCGCTGTTCTAATTGAATGACAGTCTAATGTAAAACACGCGTCCCATTAGGGTTTCTTTAATACTGGAATATAGTTAGGCCTTCAATGTAAAGGATATTTTATTTTCAGTAATATTCGAATTCATTTATCCTAACGATTATTTTAGGAATTTTATTTAGCGATCAAACTGAGACCCTCTATCAATTATTGTATGGGTAAGCTGCTCATCGATTAAATTAAATGCAACGGTAATTCGCTCAGATATATTAGCCTTAATATTTATAATCATATGTATTTTAATCTATTTTATAGTCTTAATTACCGCATAAAAGTAAATTACAATAAATTCGTTCAAAATAGTATATACTAATTATTATTGTACATGGATCCCCTCCAACTATACTTATATCTATTAATTAATTTTTAATTCTGCCAATGTAGGTTATCTAAGTTCGCACGCAAACGCAAAGTCTACCAAAACATGCTCGCTCTTTGTGACTTTCCAGATTTTGTGAAATTAAATCTTATTTACAGTTTTGCGGTTGTAGAGTCACGATAGTAGCTTCGCATATTTAACATAATTTAGATAATATATACTTAATCACATGTCTTATAAATTGGCATGGGATGGAGAACTAACGAAAACAAAATAGCCAATTAGAGTATAATGAGATAATTAACCAATTAATTGCCATTTTTTGCTGAATATTATTTTACTTCATTCCTTTTCGTTTACATCCCACTAGAACGAAAAACACGTATTTTGAATTTCAGTATGACCTTTCTCAGAATTTGAACTTTTATTTCAAATTGCCGCAGTTGCTTCAATGATAAATGAATTTTGTAGGCTGGTACCTGATCCTCAAATGGTTTTTAATTGGTTAGTGAGAACGGATAATGAGATGAAGAATCACTCTGTTCGTGGAAAACGCTGCATAACGCATATTCGTCTTCTTTTCTCGCGTTTCAAATAAATTCCCATTAGAATTCATTTGATACAGATTTTCTCTAGAGTGCAATAGGAAATCTAGGGTAATACTACAAGAGCGTATTTCTAATCTTAATTACTAATTTAAATTTCTGGTGTTTCAAAAATATCTAATATTTAATTTAGGAATGAATTTTAGTAACTACACTTATCGTACAAACACTTCCGTTTTAATGTAGCTAAATAAATTAAGAATGAGCTTGTTTAAATGAATGTTCGAATCGTATTGAAGTAATGGGCAACGATGGCGAATGCTCGAAGTGTCTTCGCATCTTTAATGTTTAATCATAACGCAATGTGAGCATTTAGTGCAATTAAAAGCACGCATTTCGCGGATAAGGAAAAAATAACAAGATGAGATGCGAGGGTCAGAAGAGAAACGCTTAAGCTGTCATGTACGGTAGGATTTTGAAAATACTGAAATGTATCAATATTAGATCTAAATCCTCTCCAAAACAATCTTAATGTTTTCGAAGATAATTATAATCTAAACACATAACTAAATAATAAGAACAAAGGATGGAAAGGTGGAAAATTAATTGCGGCGACGGAAACGTTGGTTTCGGCTGTCAACTTAAGAACGCCTGAAAAACTTTTACAGCGGTTCGAGTAACGATAAATCAATAATTTTCTATCCATAACTGACATAAAACATCTGTAAATAACAATAAAGCATTTCTAATCACTTAAGTACGGAAAGTTAGGATTTCGGCGGAGAAAAATGATAAAAATTAATCATATAGGAAAGTATTTTACATTTTCCCCATATTTGAAAAGTGCGAACCATCGCGGGATTGGCGCTTAATTTACGCGAGATGTTCAGCGCAAGAATGTCAAAGTAAGAATGAGTATGTCCGCGCAAGTCGAGAAGATTTTAAATCGGTGAAAAATATTGCCGAAAATATAGAGGATGTAGTACTTACTTTTATGCTTCGAATGGCCTCCTCGCCACAGATTCCTCAGAAATGAAGTCATCTTCGCAGTCTTCTTCCCAATTACTAATTTTAGCGGCGCAACGAGCAATCGAGGACCCTTCCAGGCGACTAACTCGGCAGCAACTGATTCTCTTCGCACGGAAGACGCCTATAAATGCGAGCGCCGCGCCCACGACGAACACTGTAATTACGAGCAACAATCGAGTTACTAATCGAGCTCAGTTCAAAAAGCCGAAATTTGCATTCCACGTTTATTCCCTTCTACATTTCAACCCAATTATCTCACCATCTTTTAATAACATTTAAGTGTAAAAGAGTTGTGATAAACGTTAAAAAGTTCTCAACTTAGTAATCAAGATAAAATTACTTGTAAAATATTGATTGATCGGTCGGAAAGGGAGTTTAGTAAATTTTCTTCAGTTAATAGAACAGTAAATGAAGAGAATACTTTACTCGATGCTATCTTTAACTCCCTTTCAAAAACTTAGGGTTATGAGAAGCCACTTCGTTGAGAATCTGAAATGGAAATCATTTCTTAAAAATTATTTGGAAAATGGATGTGTAATCAACGATGACATTAGGGTACATTTAGGTATGTGCGCACATTTAAACTATATATGTTTTTCAAGATAATGTTTCCAAAGGTATCTGTGTTTGAAATGTAGATAAAATAAATATTTTTGATTGAATTCTTATGATGGTATATAGGGTATTATAGGGTGGCCTGAATAGTTTCTTCAGCTATTAGGGAAAAGTACTTAACTGTAATTTGCACCATTTTTAAAAATTTCTATTATATTTTAATTACTAATTATTTAACCTCAAACTTAAATACTGTAAAATATACATCACAGTTTTCCCTTTCATCTGGTAGTTTTATATTTGCAATATATTACTCTTGAAATTGATAAAGTGGAAAAACCGAAACTAACGCTAAAGGTCCAATTTGGGAAACTTTAGAATGTGCGAGTTCCTTCCAAAGGCGCTCCAGCCAAGTTTCATTCTTCAGTTTACATCATTAATTAGATTCATGTGCACTCGAAATTATCTATTCAACGCCATCTTCTTTACATCCTTGTAGCTTACCCCACCCTTTAAATCATTCAACATCGTTTGTCTTCTCACCCATTTACTATGTCGAATCACTTCCATTATATGTTCTCCCCAACCATCTCCAGCACCTTCGTGTTTGTTTTCAACCAACGTACTTTTTGTATTCTACGCCAAACTCACATTTCGAAAACCTCTAAACGTTTGAATTCTCATTTCTTATTTTCCACGTTTCACACCCTTAAAGCAAGACACTCAAAATCAAGATTCCACCCATCTTTTCCTGATTCGTTTATCAGCACCTTTGGTCATCAATTAAAATCGGGATATGTAGTTATTTTCAGTGATATTCCAATGTAAGCGATAAACAATATAAAGCGAAATAGTGATTATTGTAGCTCATTCCTTTACTGTGCATCCATTTGTTCATATAATCATTGGCTGAAGGTTATCAAGAAAATAAAGAATTATAAAGGAAGAAGAAACTATTGGGATCTCAGCTATGAAATATGAGAAGAAGGAAAAACCGCCGAGGAAAGTTGGGCCTTGAAAAACCTAACCTAACCATGGTCGAGAATAGCTGGAACTTTAGTGGGCCTGATTTCAATAATTTTCATAACTTGAAAACGTTCATTTTCCGTTTCCTGATTCGCTTTCTCCTTCAGATAAATTAAATTATAAATTCTGGTCATACTAAACCGAAGTTACAGCTATCCTAAGAGAGCAAAACTATATTGATGTTCTTGTTTTAAACTTTGAATGTTTCCATAGCTATAAAAACTTAATGATCCAATGATGTTTCGTAAAATATTGGGGTACAGTTTTAGAAATGAGATCCAAAGAACGTTTTGATACCAACTTCTTTGAGTGAGTTTATTCCAAAGCTTATTTACGTCGTTCACCCAATAAAAGAGTAGTATACATCCAATAAATACCAAAGAAAACAGTAATTACAGAATTGAACAATGTATATCACAAGAATAAGATCATATTTCTTGACTTAGATCAAATCCCTTCGCATTTAAATATTTTTACCTATCAAGGAAAGAATCCTTGTGTTTTGTCGATTCTTACGGTAGCTGAGAGATTATATACCTTCTGTTTATCTCGGAATCCAAATACCATCTACATTTGCATCACTAACATTATATAGGATATGTAAGTGATGTAGGGTTTCTTAAGGAATGTTTCTACAACCATGAAGTGCTATTTTCGTAAATAAATTTTACGAAAATTAATAATATACTTGGTAATTTTGCTAAAATTTATCAACTTTGAATATTGCAACGAGAATGACAACTTTAATTAATTTGTTAAGGGTCATTCTCCAGCTGCTGTTTAAAGATAAGTTAGGATATTTTTCAGCAGAGAATAGTGATAGACGAGACAATAGAAATAATAAAGTTCTTTTTGCCAAGCAGCAAACTTACAAATTAAGGTAAATATTTTCGCTTGTAGCTTTTTCTGGAGTGTTCAATCTGTGGACATTCTCGCTTGATGTTCCAAAAATAGTCAGCCATCATATTTACATCCCATCTGCCCTGATAACGTACCCCCATGATCTTAAAAATCTTGGTGGAATCTCTCATCCTGCTCATCACTGACTGCACCAATAATTTTTGGGATTTCAGCTGGATGGCTATGTAGAAAATGCGCCTTAATGCTCATGTTACAACCAAAAATTTTGAAGCTTTCCAAGAGTCGATGGACAATTTCGGTGTAGTCCGGCAAACAAAAAGTCGAGTAGAAAAATGCATCTTGACTATGAGTGGGTACAGTGGGCTGTACACAAATTTTATAAAGATTAAATATATGATGTATAGCTTTCCACAGATTTATTTCAGAACAACCGGTTTCGGTTACGTAGATTTTCAGGTTCATAGAACATTAAATATTCAAACACAGAAACTGATATACATGAGTATACAAAGTAACCAAATTACTCTTAACACTATGTATTCTCTTCAACAGTCCCACGAACGTATCCTAAATCTCTACCAATCCAATATTTCATCGGATCAAATTCATTTTCAAAATTTGTGCCTTAAATACTCCCCACCACTGCCTTTTTCGCATAGAGATAAGACTGATATTGCAGTTGACTGCAAAGCAACTCTCTCCCGTGAGTGTTACATGCATAAAAACCAAACCCAAGTGTAATATCACGAAGAAAATCGAATCCACTTTCACCAGATCCTTCACCTTGCTCGGACGCACAAACCATAAAAGAAATTAAGAGGAAAATTACCGAGTTGGTCCTTATACTCTGTACAGCGGATAAACATAATTGCCTAATCGAATCCTCTACCCCCACGCCTCTACGGCCTTCCCAAAATTCATAAATACAACATTCCAATTCGCAGTGTTATCCAGCATCTCCTCCCCTTGTCAAAATTACCCTCCAAGTTAAACGATTTAATTTCTAGCTTAACTTCGCTCACCCAGAAATACGGTGTAAAAACTCAGTAGATTCTGCCCTGAAAGCGAAAGACTCAATGTTCCTCAACAATGCAAAACTTGTGTCTTTTGATATGGATAATCTATTCACCACTTTCCCGGTAGAAGATTCAGAGATGTCATTTACGGAATTATCAAAACGGCTGAAACCCCTCGATGGGTGGCCCTTCCTTTTAAAGGTTCCATTTCTTATCAAATGCAAAATCTTTTTTAAAAAATTAACCTAACTCCTGGTTTCAAAAATAATAGTACTTATTGAAACTGTTTGTGAACTCCAAAGATAATTTTTAACCTGTGGACAGATATGGGGTGTACAAATTAAATTGTAACAAGTGCGATGGTATATATATTGTCCAAGCGTCCCGTAATTTTAATATTAGAACGCACGAACTTCGCAGTCTTTCTCAATAAATCTTTCTCCTCCCACTTTGAAAAATATTTTTCGAAAACAGTCATTCTAGTAATTTTTCACCAGATATTCTACATTTTCAAGATTCTCTCAGTCTCAGCACTCTCGAACAGCTAGAAAGCATGCGTCACTTCCCCTCTCCCTATTGTTCCCTTACAAATGAATACCTTTTCCTTTCTCCCTCCCCATCTTAGAATCTACCCTCCCCCTATTATTCCATTACTAGTAACACTTCCTCCCCCTTCCTCCACCTTCCCCTCCTATCCCTTCCTAATTGGTACATTGCTTATTACGAATTTCCATAACTTCACGACCATATTCGTAGATCATATTTATAAAGATTATTTTATATTTTTAGTTGCTGCGCTTATTTATCCCACTTTTCAAACAAATTCATGACATTAGCATAACCTATAACGGTTGGTCATTCACGAGAAGCAGCAACCACGAAACCTGGACGATGAGGGTAAAACGTAAATGCAGAGAACAAGAACTGTAAGTATAAAATGAAATTAGTTACCAAATGTTTAGTTTAACGTTCATAATTGACATTGCTCCTTTTTTTAAATTGATTAATATTGATAGACTTGATCCTTCCATGTTATTCATGTATTTATAATCCTAAATTACCGATATTGGTCTGCCATTACCGAAACAAGGACACTTGAATACTTGGACGAAGATGATTATGATATCAAATGAAAGCATAAAGACTATAAGTGTAAACTAACACTTAATTTAAGATATGTGTGAAATCAATCATAAATTACTATTGCCAGATGTTTACGAATTCTTTAAAATTAATAAACGTGCTCCTAATCTATTTCACATACATTTTTCATCTATAGTTACCTGTAAGGTAATTCCAGGTGAGATAAAACCATCGGATTGCTCAACTGATGGTGTGCGTCAGTCAGTTGTAAGGCGCCTGTCTATCTGAAAGAGTTTCATGGCAAGTAATTCTTTTTACACAGTATTTTAACATTTCAAGTAGGTACTATTTTCTTCGCCCTGTTATAACATAGAGTGTAATGTTTCTGGTTGGCATCAGTTTAAATGTTTGAATATTTTGAATTAAAGGGCGAAAACTTGTAGGCTATAGGTTCAACTAATATCCACGTGCAGTGACTGGCCATCTTGGACAATGTGTAGCCCCACTGGGCATCTCTCCCGTGCTGAAAGGATACCTCTAATCGGGATAGATGCCCCAGTGCTAGTGTTTTTTTCTGATCAAACTTTAATACCCGGAATAAGTGGCCCACCTTCATGACCATCCACATATATGATTTTTTTTTAAATCATAAAATATCTTCTGTGAGAATTTTTCCCTCGAAGCATCGAAATTTTGACAAAGATATCAAAATTGTCAGTATTATTTTTTCGGTTAAAAGGACAATATGTTTGCATAAAAACATAAAAAGAGGCTCCTAACACTTAATATCTTAATTGTTGAATATATATTTTTATTATATTTCTGAGTACACAATGACCTAACTTAAAGAAGATGAGATTAATATTCTTGGTAGGAAGAGAAGAAGGGACACAAATAGAAGGATGATGGATATTGTTCACTAAATATACGTTCTACAATTTTTGGCTATTTTTTAGCAAATGAAACTTCTAAATAGGTCTTAAAGTTAACTTACACATTTAGTTACATCCCAATTTCAAGTTAAATCTAACAATATTGTCATATAACAAGCGCTTTCTAGAGTGAAAATGTTATTTTTTATTGTTTATATACTGTTAATAATCAATACATGTTCTATTCTATCACGCAGTTTCAAATTATTGTTATCGCTAAAGTCATTGTTATGAAGTAATTTCCTTAGATGGGGCATTTCTACCGGAATTAACTTTTCTGCAATGCCGAATGAACTGACCGAGATGACTGGACGAATAAAGATGAAGAACAAAACAGAGCATAAGTCTAATATATATATATATATATATATATATATATATATATATATATACGAAGGCCGATAAATTGCATCCAATTTAAGAATATTTTCAATCCTTTTTATTACTTTCTCCATATACGAAGTATAGAGAAAGTATTGTTTTCATGAAAAAATTCGACTTCGAGATTTCAACGGAAATACATGTTTTGGGGTCCCTAGAACACGTTTTGACCATTTTCGGAATGATGTCTGTGTGTATGTGTGTGTGTGTGTGTGTGTGTGTGTGTGTGTGTGACAGTGGGCGCTCTAACGTGAAAACTATAAGTCGTATCAATACCAAAATTCATATTTAGTACTGTAGTTTGTGCTGTCAGAGTTGATTAGTTTTTCAAGTAAATCGGTAAACCGGAAGTCGAGCTTCATTCATCAAAGCTCATTTCCGGTTTTCAAAATATCTCCATAAATATGATATATAGGTATATTGTGTACTGTATAAAAGTTTTAGATAATGAGTTTTACTATAACGTTTGTATTTAACATATTTTTGTATCACCGGTTGATTAGGAGTTATTCGTGAAATACTGATAAACCGGAAGAAGATGATTATGTACTTTGTGGGCGCTCTAACATGAAAACTATTTGTCGGATCAACACCAAATCTCATGTATAATATTTTGGTTTGTGTTTTTAGAGTTTATTAGATTTTGGAGATAATCGGTGAACCGGAAGTCGAGCTTCATTCTTCAAAGCTCACTTCCGGTTTTCAAAATATCTCTATAAATATGATATTTAGGTATATACAAATATTTATAAAAGTTTTAGAAAATATAATTTACTATAACTTTTGTAAATATCATATTTTTGTATCACTGATTGTATAGGAGTTATTTGTAAAATACTGATAAACCGGAAGTTGCTGATTATGTACGTTGTGGGCGCTCTGGGCGCTGGGGCGAAAGGCCAATTTCATCATTTTTCATCGAACATGTCCCGAAAAACATTATTTATAATGTTTGTGACGTCAAAGATAATAATATCTAAATTAATCACTCATCTTCAAAGTTTAGATGGAATATAGAGTTCGAAATTACTGTCGTAGATAAATATTTATATCTAAAATATGGAGAAAGTCATGTGCTGGCCACATCAGATTTTTTTTTCTTTTGAGGACCGTCCCGATATGATGCCGACATGAAATAATTGTTGTCGATCTGCTTGTAGTATGCAAGCTACACTTTATTCGTATATATATATATATATATATATATATATATTATATATATATATATATATATATATATATATATATATATATATATATATATATATATATATATATATATATATATAATATAATAATATTCTTAAAATTGGCTGCAATTTATCGGCCCGGCATCGAACCCGGGTCTTCCTGATGATACTTACTATGCAGCACAACAGAAGTTCACCATCTTTAACTATGTGTCAAAATTCAAGAAGAAATATTGGCTGCAACTGCCTCATTTGACGTCCTATTTTTCACATACATTCCTTATGTGAGAATTTGTAATGTGCGCTGGCATCGAACCCAGGATCAGCATGGTCTTATCTTAATTTTTTTCTTAAACCGAATCTTAATATACATCTTCTAGCAAAGCAAGAACTTCGTATTATTTCGATAAGTGCATCAAATAAATAATGAAAACTACCTCAATGTATATTAAATGGGGGATATATTTACCACCTGGTTTCGAACTCGGGTCTTTCTGGTAATATTTTCTATGTAGCACAACAGAAGATCACCACCCCTAACTATGTGTGGAAATTCAAGAAGAAATATTGTTTGTAACCGCTTCAAATGACGTCCTACTTTTCCCTTATATTCCTTATGAGAGAAATTTTAATGTGCTCCGGCATCGAACCTAGGAGTAGTACGGTCCTACCTAAATTTTTTTCTTAAAGGAATTCTTACGATACATATTCTAGCCAAGCACGAACTTCCTATCATTTCCATAAGTGCATCAAAATAAATATTGAAAAACTACGTCAATGTATTTTAAACGGCGGATTTTTGCATCGTCCTAGCATCAAACCTAGGACATTTTCTGTATAATGCATTAGTGTTATCGATAGATCCTAACCATATTTATAAGCCTCTAGAGTTTCGATTCTCTATCTATATGGAAAGTATTTTTTTAAATTCCGGAAAATCAAAGCAATGCATTTAAATGGAAAAAAATCGGGACTTTGGGGCCATCTGGAATCGAACCCATGACATCGAGGTTCAAAATCGCAATATTTCTGGTGGTTAAACGTTATGGCCCATACGTCCTAAAATTTTCAAGTCAATGACGCTTGTGGTTTAGCCTGTGAATTAGTATCCTATCTATCTATCTATCTAAATGAATGAATCCGGAGAAGCATCTATATATAATACGAGTAAAATGTAGCTTGCATACTGCAAGCAGATCGGCAATACTAATTTTATATCGGCAACAATCGGGACGGTCATCAAAAGAAAAAAAAAAGGATTGAAAAAATTCTTATAATTCGCTGCAATTTCATCGTCTGGCATCGAACCGGGGTCATACTGGTGACCTTTTATGCAGCACT
The DNA here is from genome assembly GCA_947579665.1 of Sympetrum striolatum. Classification (NCBI taxonomy): domain Eukaryota; kingdom Metazoa; phylum Arthropoda; class Insecta; order Odonata; family Libellulidae; genus Sympetrum; species Sympetrum striolatum. The sequence goes on from OX388352.1 coordinate 68,793,764, forward strand.
ATAGAAGATCACCATCACTGACTGTGTGTGAAAATTCAACCAAAAATATTGGTTACAACTGCCTCAAACTACGTTCTACTTCTCACGAATGTAAATGGCTCTCTGGATTCAAACCAAGGACTATCTAGGAAATCTAAAATATGTTCATGAAATGAATCTATGATCTCTATCTATACGCCGAATTTCAAGTTTATATATTATTGAGAAAGTTTTCAAAATAATTCCTAAAAATCGGATCAACTTCTGATTGCAGAGACACCTGGTGTCGAACCCAGGACACATTGATAGCTGTGAATGCACTGTTTGATTTGTATGGACTTGATCTTTCTATATGCAAAGTTTGAAGTCGATAACATGCCGAGTAGTACCTAAATTTTGTTTCCGTTATCTCCGTAAGAAATGCATTGAGGAGTGCAAATGGCCCTCTGGGATCGAACCAAGGACCATCAGCAAACATGTAAAATTCAATTATGAAATATATTCAACATATATATCCACGTGCCGAGTTTCAAGTATCCATGTTATCGGGAAATGATCCAAAAAAAATCTTCAAAATCGCCGCAATGCATTTTAAACGGCCGATTTTTGCCCCGACCTAGCATCGAACCATGGACCATATTCGGCGATGTCTTTTTGATTTTCGTTGCATATGCAGGGCTTCTAGCGATCCCTCGAATTTCAACTCTCTCCTTTTCCGGGAAATGCCTCAAAAAATTTTTCGAAAATCCCCGCCATGTATTCTTATGGGGAAAATCGCGACTTTTGGGCCTTCTGGAATCGAACCCATGACACTGAGGTTCAAAACCGCAATTTTTCTGGCGGTTATTCGTTATGGCCAATACGTCGTAAAAATTTCAGGTCGATGACGCTTATAGTTTAGGCTGTGAATTAGTATCCTATCTATCTATCTATCTATATCCTTGAATGAATCCGGAGAAGCATCTATATTTAATAGATAGATCTCTCCACATTTAGTTGACAGTATTGCTCTAATGGCCAACGCTGTTGCCAAACCTACGGTGGCGGGGCGACACGGATTACGCCGTCGCCCCGCCTCCTGAACACCGCGCCGAATTTGAATTCGTAACCATGAGTGTTATGAATACGCTAATCAAAAAGCTCCTAGAGTTAGGTTTTCGATAAATAAGGGATGCATGCACAATTTTTAAAGTTCGGTGAAGATCAAAGCTCTAAATAATGTGAATTACTTAAATTATTATTTTTATAGGATAATAACGAATTATTGGCAAGCGATAGGTAGTAAGTTTTTTTATTTAAAACCAGTAAAGTTGTTGCCTTACAGTATATCCGCATTGATATATATTTTCATAAAATTACTAATATGAAAGGTTGAATCATGATATTATGTCATTTGATGAAATATTTCTTTTCCGGATGGAAAGCATTAAATTCAATTGACATTCACTCGTCCTTCCTTATCGTTAAGACGACTAAATAATAATATTTTCCGTCTGAATGATGTCGTCTTATATCGGTGGCATAATCAAATAACCATTTAAAAATGCAATGAATTCTAAAAAAAAAGTCTTCTTACCTTTCCACTCAAGAATCCGAAAGGTATCCAAATCCCTCCATATAAGTTGATGTGCTTGGCTGTGGCTCTGACGCATCTTCTGATGTGCTTGTCGACTGAGACGACGATAACGATGTAAGACGAATAATCAGTTCTTCTATGTCATCTGCAAATTATCTGCCTGCCACATTTCCTCTTCCGCTTTCATCACATGTTTGACATGATTTCGCCAATTTTTAGGAGAAACAGCGCCGAAACTCTCTAATATAAGTCTCTCCACATCTTTCTTTTTAAATGTCACATTCTTCATACCCACGTAATGCTTAATTTGCGCCCAAACCATTTCAATGGGGTTCAGTTCGCAGTGATACGGTGGAAGTCGTAGAACAATGCATCCCGCTGATTTTGCAAGTTCGTCAACCCTGAGCTTCTCGAAATTTTTTCGAACTTGAACGACTAAAAATAACAAGTCTCTCTTCAAACAATTGTCATCGAAATTTATATTTTTATCAGTCAACCACTCTTTGATGCGGTCTTTCTTCCAACTTGTTGTTGGAAGGTATTCCAATTTTCTAGAGTGATAGGATGCATTGTCTAAAACTATTACTGCGCCTCAGGGTACACTAGAGAGAAGGCAGTTTTCAAACCAGCTCTCATAACAGTCTCCATCAACTTCGTCATGCTCGTCCATGGTATTCTTCTTGCAAAGAAAGAATCGCAATGCTCCTTCAATGAAACCATTTTCCGTTCGGGCGTGAATAATTGCGAAACGACCTCCTCGGGATGTCGGAGCCTTTAGTCACGTGGTGTTTTAATTCCTTTATCACTCCAAACCTTGTTCACTGTTTGACCAAGATTGATCCACGTTTCGTCGGTAAACACAATTGTTTTCTGTTCACTTCGGTATTTCTTCAGTTGCCTTAAGTAATTGTGACGCCAACGTATTATGTCGTCCCTCTCGATTAGTATGCTCTGCCTGCTCCTTCTTTCGTAAACAAAACCGATGTCGGTCAGCAGACGGTACAATGTAGTTGGTTTAAAATTTGGTAAATCATTGTCCATATTCACGGAGTTTAATATTTCGAACAAGCATATGATGCACTTTTTTTCTCACTCCTGATCTTACGAAATCATCGTAAATTGCACATCTCGCAATCTTGTACGGCCGTGTAATTTTCTTAGTTTTTGACGGAGTCACTAACGTGCCTTGAGATGCTTCTTTCCGTACTCTATAGATTGTCGACTGTGAGCATCCAGTCGCTTCCGCGGCCTTTTTACTTGCATCGGAAACACTGAGGGACTTACGGAGGTAGGTGAAGACGTTCAATACAATTTGCCGTTCACAGCTTCTCAACTTCTCTCCTTTTCGCCTTCTCTTCACTTCGGATATGGTGATCGCACGAAGTTAAAAACGACTCACTTGGAGAGAAACTCTACAGCTCTGCTCGACTTCTTATAATAACTACACACGGCTTCTATACTCTTGGAAATCCAAAGGCAAACTAAATACAAATCGTCATCCCTTATATTCCGAGCATCAACATTGAAGAGTTCCAACGGTTTTCCAGATGTTTTATGACTTTACCAGCCATAGCGGTTTTATGTACTCTGTGCGCATCGGGGTTGTTAATCTTAATAAGGGATAATCGTGCAATTCCTTCAGTAGCAGGAATTATACCTCAGTTTTAAAGAGAAAGTTGTACGTTGTTTTTCTGTGCTCTTTATTTTGCGAAGACTTTCATTAGGAGGACCCGAACTCTAATTTTGTTGAAATCGGCGCGATATAAAAAGATGTTTCTTCCGACTGAGAACTTGACTGTGGTTGAATTAATAAAATATTTCAATGTCCTTAAAAAAAATTTAACAGCCTATATTAATATGTATGTAAGCGTTTGCGTAGCGGATATCCATGTTCGCCAAATTTCGAGAAAATCCCAGAAGTCGGAAAATTAATAAACCAGCAACAAATATCGGCTACAACGTCGTCAGTAAGGGTTTCTAGAATTATTGGAACTTTTTTTTTCTTATAAAGAATGAGGAATCTTTCCGATTTTCCGAAGATTTGTGCTTTCTTCCCTCACGCTTACAACATCTGAGCTGAGCTGAGCAGGCATTCACGGCGGAACTTTGGCGCGCGGCAAAAACAACAAACTGAAAAATTAATAAATCCCTCTGTAATCAAGATAATGTCTTCATTTCTTCACCAAAAATATCTTTACACTTTTCTTAAAATTTCGTACGCAGCATGTATGGAGGTACTTCATACGGTACGAGATTTAGCTGGCGACCGCTTTTAGGAATGCATAATTCGAAAATTTCGGTTCAAATGATCTTATTCGTGTTATAGAAACATTAAAACGAGATAAAATATAAATTAAATTATACTGTTACGGGAAGTAATGCATGAAAAATTTACTGTACAAATTTTATGACGAATGTATGAACGCATCGTTCACAACAGCGTGATAAAGATAAAATCGGAAAATGGTCTCTCCACGCGGAAATACAAGAAAATAATTTTTATAAATTTTATTTCAACACATATGGATAAATAAATTGCAGGATTCGACGTATCGTTTATTTTTACATCAGGAATGATTTTTTTAATCAGCAAATTAAGCTTTTGCTGCATTTGGCAACACCGAGCCATGCGCCTTACGGGGAAATACACGGGAAATGAAGCTCCATAAGACCCTGTACTTTCAACTAAATGTGGAGAGGTCTATAGATACGAATGAATCCGGAGAAGGAATGAAAATATGAAAATGAAGTTATAATAAAGTCTACAAAGTCACCTAAATATTCAATCTCATATCCTTTGAATGAACTATTTCTTCGAAAAGACAAAAATCATTTAAAGATAATTGAAATTATATTTGAAGATCAAATTAGGATAAGCAGCACCACCTTTTAGGAGACATTTTCAGAAAGGAAAAATTGGCTCTTGGAAACAATGATTAATCTCAAATAATAGGAATATGTTGTATATCACTCTAAAACCACCGATGAATATTCTTTTCAGAAAGTAAGTGTATTATGGAGCTGACTTGTACCCCAATACTAAAATGCGTAACATAAACACGAATCTCATCAAATAACACATATGCAATCACAATGCCAAAACAGAACCAAAGATTAAACACCGATTGCAGAATGATATTAATTGTATAATAATTGGAAGCACTCTAAAAAACCACAATGAATAACTTTTTTATTCTGCGTACAACAAAACATAAACTTGCTCTACCTTTACGATGGATGGATACGATGTTGTAGATTTGCTACAGCTTTACAAATCACCGTTTAACTCCAACACTGAATCTGGGAAATCTTTGCGATATTAACGAAGTCCATTTTCGTCAACCACTAAATATTTATCGATGTAAATTGATAAGTTGTAATACTTAATGCAGAAGATTATATTAAAAACATACAAAACTAACCAGGTTTTTTATACGAATTCAGTTTTATTGATCGAGAGAAAGCAATTTCATCTAACAAACTATTATAAACCCATTTCTCCCACGAAATAGTCAGTAAACAATTACCTTGATATAAATAAAACTTGGTTGCTACAGACGTTTCCATAAAATTCAAAATCTTTCTTAAATACTGGTATTCGTATGTTTGTACGCTCGGTTCTTCACAATATATTGTTCATAGCTGCAGTTACTAATATCTCCTTAAATTTCTCCCGCTTCATATAATCTATCGCCTATTCTTAATATTAATTTGAAGTAGAGATATTTTATCAATGTGTTTACGGATAAATACATGAGCTGGGGACTCAACAATCACCTTGATCGTCAGGGGGATGGGTTGTTTACGACCTCAAAATTTCGATAAAGTATTCACGTACTTTATCAAAATGTACGCAATTTCGAATCGAAAACGATAAAACAAGGCCAATTTAAGAATCCTTTCTCTATTTTCCTTCTCTTGGTGCTTGATTCGACTTTCGAGGACCATTAGTTTTAATTTAATTTTGCAAAAGAAATGAACCCTGCAACGAAAAAAATGACCTCTACCTGTATTTCTCATGAAAACGTTTTGACCCGCCTCAACCCCTTTCTCCACATATTTTCCATCCGTGGTTGTCTGTATCGCTCTGCAATTATCGAGAGAGCTGAACCGAGATGCATGAAAGAATAAGGATGAACATCAAAGGAGAGCATAAGTATTATAAATAAAAAATCTGATGTGGCCAGCACATGACTTTCTCCATATATAAGATGTAAATATTTATCTACGACAGTAATTTCGAACTCTATATTCCATCTAAACTTTGAAGATGAGTGATTAATTTATATATATTATTTTCTTTTACGTCACAAACATTATAAATAGTGTTTTTCAGGACATGTTCGATGAAAAACGATAAAGTGGCCTTTCGCCCCAGCGCCCAGAGCGCCCACAACGTACATAATCAGCAACTTCCGGTTTATCAGTATTTCACAAATAACTCCTACACAATCCGTGATACAAAAATATGTTTCATACAAAAGTCATAGTATATTATATTTTCTAAAACTTTTATTTCTAATACTATATACCTAAATATCATATTTATGGAGATATTTTGAAAACCGGAAATGAGCTTTGAAGAATAAAGCTCGACTTCCGGTTAACCGATTTACTCCAAAATCTAATCAACTCTAAACACACAAACCAAAATACTATATATAAAATTTGGTGTTGATCCGACAAACAATTTTCATGTTAGAGCGCCCACAAAGTACATAATCAGATACTTCCGGTTTATCGGTATATTACGAATAACTCCTAATCAAGCGGTGATACAAAAATATATTAAATACAAAAGTTATAGTAAATTTTATTATCTAAAACTTTTATAAGTAATACAATATACGTATATATCATATTTATGGAGATATTTTGAAAACCGGAAATAAGCTTTAATGAATAAAGCTCGACTTCCGGTTGACCGATTTACTCCAAAAACTAATCAACTCTGACAGCACACACACCACTACTATATATGAAGTTTGGTATTGATACGACTAATAGTTTTTACGTTAGAGCGCCCACTATCACACACACACACACACACACACACACACACACACACACACACACACACACACATACACACAGACATCATTCCGAAAATGGTCAAAACGTGTTCTAGGGACCCTAAAACATGTATTTCCGTTGAAATCTCGAAGTCGAATTTTTTCATGAAAACAATACTTTCTCTATACTTCGTATATGGAGAAAGTAAAAATGGAACGACAATACGGCATTTGTATCTGTAGTTACCTAAATCGCTCTGTAATTAACGAGAGAGCTGAACCGAGATAACTGTACTAAAACAGATGAACCTCAAAGAAAAGCAGAAGAACTTTAAGTATAAAATAATTTTTTTACGTAATTGGAGTGTAAGTATTCGTGTATTAAAATTGCTAGATTGTTTGGAATTTTTTTATATTGATAAATGTTCTCCTACCTATTGTTCTATACATATTCTATCTGTTGATTTCTATATCGCTCTGAAACTAACAAGAGAGCTGAACCGAGATGCTTGGACGAGGAGAGAGGTGCATCAAAAGAGAGTATAAGTACCATAAGTAAAAAATGAAACTTTCTTGCGTCACTAGAGTGTAAGTAATCATAAATAAGAATCGCTATATTATTCATTTCTTTAGTTTTGATAAAAGTGCTCTATGCCTTATTTTGTAAAATTACTATCATTAGTTACCTATATCGCTCTGTAATAACTGGGTGAGCTGATCGTGATGCTTGGACAGAGAGAAAGAACATCGATGTAGAGCATAAGTACTACAAATGTAAATTAAAACTACGTTGGGGAATTTGTGTTTAAGCGATCGTAAATCAGAATTGCTGTATATTTATAGAATACTTTAATATAGATGAACCTGCTCCTACCCATTTTTCTACATATTTTATAATCGTAGTTACCTCTATTGAACTGCAATTACCGAGAAAGAAGACCAATGATGCCTGGATTAAGAGAGAGATAAAAATTAAAAGAGAGCATAAGTACTCTAACATAAGTATAAATTGAAACTTTTTACTTCAAGCCCTCATAAATTAGAGTTGCTGGAATTTTTGGAATTCTTTCATAAATTTATAAACCTATTCCTACCTCTTTTTCTATTTTTTGTCTATCGTATTTACCTATATCGCTCCGTAATTACCGAGGGAGCTGAACGGAGATGCCTGGACGTAAAAAGATGAGCATCAAAGGATAGGTTAAGTACCATAATTACAAAATTAAATGTATTATGTAATTTGAGTGTCATCGTTTATAAATTAAATCTGCTGCGTTTTTGGAATTCTTAAATATTGGTAAACATGCCTTTTTTCGATTTATTTACTATCCGTGATAACATTTATCGCTCTGAAAATACCGAGAGAGGTTCCCCATGACGTCTGGTCGAAGATAGCACTAGCTGAATCGCCCGTTATGAGAAAATACCCTTTATTGTACACATGTAAAATTCTAAGCTATTCTCTCTGTTCAGGAACATGCGTTTGCTTTTATTCAACAATCGCATTGGTCGTTACGGAGACTGGTTGCTTATTATCTCCGAGTGTTTGGAAATACTACGCGTATTTTGTCGGAATTTTTGGAATTCCAATTCGAAAACTATATTTTACGACCAAAATATGAATTTTCATTCAATTTCCTTTCTTGTGGTTATTATTTCGACCCTGCGAGTATTCTTTCTAATTTAATTCTTCAAATAAATAAAGCTTGCAACCGATATAAATAAAGTTTACACGCATTTTTTATGGAAATCTATCAGAGCAGTCTTGGTTCGAACCCAGCTAAATTATTGCAAAAAGGTAACAGTAATTCTTTCCTGATTTCAGAGAACACGGTGTGGTGTGGTGAAAGTTTTGATTCAGATTTACTTAGAAAGAATAGTTGTGTACAGAAAATCTAGCTTTGACATTACAAGGTCTCTATGAAAAGAAACCTATTTCGCAAAGTGAAGCACTTGAACAAAAAAATTTAAAAGATGTTCAGCCTTAGACATTTTGTGACATGCCGCAAGATTTATTGTATATTCAGAACATTCAGACATTTTATTGGATTATTGGAATGCATTTCTTATAAAGAATCCTTTTGAGTTCATTTTAATTGCTTCTTTATACTTATTTAATATAATAAATGATTATGTTATGTTGTAGATATTATTAAGGTTGACTTAAGATGATTTATTTTTCTTTCACTAAAACTAAATATCATAATATTGCTTTCCTTACTTTTAAGGTACATTCATGTCCTTTGGATCAATAACTCAAAGTAGATGCGTATCTAATAGATATATAGAAATAAAAGTGAAAACATTTTAGATAGTGATACTTGTCGATTCTACTAAATCTGAGGTACTTTTACGGAAAAATTTATTGCTATCGTACGAGATACTTATTCTATTGTGAAAATGGTATTAATATGTGATCAGAAATTTAAATCGTAAATTTTATAATTAATTTGGCCAAGCGATACTTGGTGGAATTTCATCTTAGAACGAATTTTTATTTCAACACTTGTACAGTTCCACAAAATTAGATAAAATGTTTACCGGTTTCGGCATAAAATCATGCCATGTCATGCTTTTCTCTCTCCTCCGTCCTCCATTGTATTTAAGCCCTTGCTCGACAAAACTTCTTTTAGTTCTGAGGATGGCATGATTTTATGCCGAAACCGGTAAACGTTTTATCTAATTTTGTGGAACTGTACAAGTGTTGAAATAAAAATTCGTTTTTCGTAAATTTTAAACAAATTTTGATCATTTGGAAATGACAGTTAAAATGCAAATGTTTTCAACTTACTGCACTCCGTGTTACTGTTATTCAAGATTGCTGTACAAAAAGATTTTAAGAGTGTATGGTTGGTATTGATATAATTAAATCTGATAATTCCTCTTAACGTCGGGATCTGACGTCCTCTCTTTTTGAGATAATTTTGGATAAGATAGATTTGACATACATACATTTAATTAAATAAAATTTACAGTCTCTGGCGATGTCTTGTGGAAATACGTCATGATAAAGAATAGCAATTTGTACTTTTTCCACAGTGTTTATTAAAAACAATAAATGGAAACAAAACAGGACTAGTTTCAGAGATTGATCTCCATCATCAAGTTTCTCTGAAACTAGTCGTGTTTTGTTTCTATTTATTGTTTTTAATAATTACTGTGAAAAAGTACAAATTGTTATTCTTTATCGTACATTTAATTCTCAAGATGAAGGGTTATATCAATATATCTTCCATCAAGTCACCAATGTTCAATAATTATATTTTATTATTTTGGCATTATCAAAATAAACTTCCCTTACTTTTCTACAGGCTATACGGACGAAAAGAAAAAATTCTTGTATTCTGTGGAATTTTTACTAAAAGTTTTTCATTTCTTCCGATTACGGAATTCCACATCGTGATGCAACATTCAACATACAACGAATTCGCATCTTCGATGGCATACAGGACTTTGGAGAAGGACCGTGGTGAGACTGATCAAAATGTAGGAGAACATATTCATTCTCTCTTTGCTACGTGATACGTAAATTTTATTTAAAGACTGTAATATCCAGTTGCTGCGTAACCGTGTCGGATAAATAATACATTTATTGTTTGATATGTATGATATCTATTAATATTTTACGATTATGAAAATTTAGTTCAGCATTCATTCTACTTAGATTTCTCTCATATTAGACGTAGGATAATGCAATGGAAACTTGTTGTCCAAGATGATTTAGAAAAAGAGCGAATAACGCGGTCTTCGGTTGAAAATAATTTCTACATTTTAAGATGGAAAAGATTGTTAGTTATTAATATATGATTTCGCCGCTTGGTATTCTGTTAAAATAAAAAATAATGGACTTTATAAAATACTCCCATATGAAGTATTTTAAGTCATAATTCTATTCTTCGTAACTATTTAAAATTCAAATTTTACTTATAAAATACAGTATATTTAGGTATAGTTTCATCTAAATTATTGTTTATCATTTATATAAATGTTGTCTTCTTTTTGGTTTCTTTTATCTTATATTGCTCAATAAGTAGTTAAATATTGAGGTTGTAATGTTAGGCGTTCCTTCTATTCCAGGAAAATTATTTTCGTAAAAATATGTGAATGAAGACCAAAGAAAGAAGTCAAAAGGATCTGACGAATTCACTCGAAAGGATGTATACCATGGACCAGAAAGATATAATACCACCTGAGGCAGAGGAGCAGAAAAATGATATATATTTAATTTTATTATATTTGAAGTAAAAACTTGGATATGGTATTACTACTAAAAGTGTTTAACCTTAAATCATATGTAAAAGAAATCACGATATTAATGCATCTATGTATATTCAACAACTTTTGGTGAATTTGCATTAGTAAATGCATCAATATTGGACTGAAATGCTTTACCTGAATACATTTTCAATCCCTTAACTGTTATTGAACGGAAGTTTGAGAAAATCATTAAAATAATTGGCTGTTGATATCTACATTGCCGTAAACATTTCTATTAATGTTGTGTGTGGTTTGGTAGTATAATATATACTCGATATTATAATTTATTTTTAAGGTTATTGAAGAAATAAGTTTCAGTCGGTGCAAGAGATAGCGCTAATTAAGACATTTAAGGATAATTAGTAACTATAGTTGTACACATTGGTAATTTCGCTCTGTAAAAAACATAAGTGCTTATCGGTAAGTGTTGTACTTTTCGCATGACTATGGGATATTGTTACATTTTCTTAGTATTCATAGTATTTTTGTATTTATGTTCAGATATGTGGTTCTTCAATAATCAATGTATTGTACGGGCACTGCAACCATCTTCATTTCATATCTACAATGTGAAGAAAATAATAATAGTGATGATCGTTTAAAATTACTGCAGTGAAATTATCTATGGACACTATATGAAAATTAGTTTCTGTCACATAAAAAAGTTCCCGACACTACTGCCGCTGCTAAAGAAAGTGTCTTGAGAAGGAAAATATCAAAAACTTATTTTTTGATCGTTAAATATACTACTCTATCCATTTTGCTCGTATATTGTATAATCTAACTTCACATTTCAGCCTCCCTAAGATGTAATGCAGTCCACACAAGGTATTTCAATTTGATACTTTCGTATTTTCACATGATTTTTTGGCAAATGTTTATACACCCCTGCGATTCTAGTTTTAAAAGGCCTAATTGAAAATAGATGTAGGGTTGGTAATTTATTTAGAAAAAATAATTTTCTGTGTACATATATCCAAGCAGAATACATCGCATTTCAGTGATTTACGAAGAATGTTTTCACGGTGACAAAGTTACCTGTGTGTGCACTTAAAGCAAGCACTAATTCTTCTGATTTGCTAATTTGGCCGTCTTATTCAATTATTTCGTATTCAATTCACAAGTACCTATTGGTGGATAAATCACTAACTCTAAATTCCATCTTTGACACATATTACTCTTTATTACATATGTATCAAAATCGTGCTTTTTTACCATTTACTCCATATAAGATTATGGATTCAAAGTCTTAAGTGCTGTAATCTCGCAGCTACAGACAATAAAGGCTTGGGCAAACAGAAAGCGGTCTGCGGCGACGGGCAGCGATCTCCGACCGAGGCGGTCAGGCGGTCTAGTTGTATTATACAAAATTGTATTATCTCTGTCACACAGAACGCGGTCTGTCGCGGCCCGCTAGTCTTTTTCGCGACGACAAGTGATCTGGTAGTACACATTTACAGATTTTAGCGCGACCACCTTGCCACCTTCGATCCAACAAAATGAGTGAACAAATTGAAATGTTTATAGAGAATGCTCGCAAGTACAGGTTTTTATTTGATAGTTCACGCAAACATCATAAAGATGGTTTAAAAAGACTGAAGCATGGAATGAGATAGCTCAAGAACTCAATATGACAAGTAAGTATCATTTTATTATAATTAATGTAATTACAAACAAAAATGAAAATTACAGAAGAATTTTTTTACACAAACATTACAATTGTGTGTTATATTATGTTGCGTTGTTTATTCTGTGAAAGTAATCAGCAAAACGTTCGCAAATTAGAATTGCAGCCTTTGGCGACCTTCAATCTGTTAATGTAGTATCCACAAATGCACGTGTAGGCCGGCACTCTTCTTGAGTTTCTGCGTCCGTCCACTCTCTTCTAATATTCTTTGATATAACGTAATTGTGCAAACAGTAAGCTGCTTTAACAATATAACCCGCTGTTTCAACATCTGCCTCGATAGCTCTTAAAAATACCCGCCATTTCATTGCCAATATACCAAATGCGTTCTCCACTACACGACATGCTCGGCAGAGATGCAAATTGAATTGTTTCTTTCGTGAATTGCTGATTACTTCTTGTTTCGGATATGGTCGCATTGAATAAGTTTGAGTCACCTTCATCACCAACCAAAACATGAGGAACTTGAGTGTCTGCTCCCGGCAGTGGCTTCGGCGGTAGAATAGTTTTTCCATCAATGTACCCTCGGTAAAACAGAGAATTTTCGAAAATACCGCTGTCGCTGTGACGTCCATAACTTTCTATATCAACTACCATAAACTTATAGTATGGGTCAACTACTGCTAGAAGAACGGATGAAAAAAAAATTGTAGTAGAAAAACTGCGACCCACTGTTATCTGGGCATTTCAGTTTGACATGTTTTCCGTCTATGCTTCCAATGCAGTTCGGAAATCCCAAATGTTCTGCGAATCCTTCCTCGCCTCTGTTCCACATCTCTAACGTAGGTTTAGGTAAATATTTTGGTTGTAGAATATTCCAAATTTCTCGGCATACTTCCTTCACAATTTTGGAGACGGTAGAACGACCCAGCCGAAAAGAGAAAGCAATGGTCTGATAAGCGTCGCCTGTAGCCAAATGTCTGAAAAAAATCAATGTCTTGTTAACTTAACGAAGTTATTGTATTTTCATGTATTGCTTCATGGTCAGATTCACCAAACTATAAATCATTAAAATTTGTTTTCGATGATGCTGCGAAAACGAAATGGAATAATTTACGTGACTATTATATGAGGTTCAAGAAGACCATAAAAGGTGAGACAGGGAACAAAGTATTCCAAGTGGCCATGGAGTAGTCAAATGTAATTTCTGGATGCGACGCTTCAATATCGTCCTCAGAGCAGCAATATAACGCAAGCGAGAAGAGAAATTGAGGAAGAAAGCTCCTCAGCAGAGCCTACGTCGCCTTTGGCGACCAACAATGATGAATCGAACCAATTCCATTCACCACCATAAATGCTACCTCCACCGAAGAAGAAAATGAAGTCACATAGTGAAGCCACAGGGAATATTTCATCTGACTCAGAGGTTGACAAAGTAATTTCCTTTTTTTCAAAGTAAGAAATCACTGGAAAAAATATTGACGGGGTAGATGACTTGTTTCTGAGTTACGCTGCAACTTTTAAAACATTCCGGCCAAAGACTCAATTGACGTTAAAGTTAAAACTGGCTACTCCCTTTTCGGAAACCGAATTGAATGAGCTTCAAGAACAGGAAGCCACATCGCCAGCATTTTCTACTTCAAGTTCAAGTGGATTTGATCCAGTGTAGTGGAAGTCATCCTCTGATCGTGTTTTTAGTAACAATTAGACAAAAATTTAATTTGTCGGAAAAAATATTTTCCTAAGAATTATGTATTCCACAATGCCTCGCGTTTTGGGAAGTATCACATTTTGTTTTCAAAATCCTGGGACTCTACAATGAGGTTATCAACTAATTCTGAACGGAGAAAGTCATCATTATAATCTATATTCATCCATGGGTAATCAGATCCACACGTTTGCAATTATGTCCAAAAATTGTTTCTTTAGGGTAGATTCGGCTGAATTAGTATCCTAGTTCGTGACCTTTCAATGTACAGTGGAACCTCGGTTCACGACCGCCTCTGTTCACGACCAATTCGATTCAAGACCAGGGTCCAGGATTAGATTAAGTTCGTGAACCGTGGTTCCACTGTACTATTATGTATATATGATATTATTCTTAAAACACAACATACAGATTAATCCTGCGCGAATTTTGATAACAGATATTATTACCTAAAAGAAATTTAAATTTTCTGGCAATGTTTTGGTACTAAGCTGCAAACCTCGTCCAGCTAAATATTGATCACATCCTACACTGTCTTAATAATTTATTTATTTATCGTGTACGCAATCATCGAATCCTCATAGTAATTACCTGAATCCAGTGGCTAGTTAGAGTTCTCAGAGTCTTACGTATAATATCCTGTAGATTTCTGTTGGTAACATTTACTAGAGAGGTATGATTTTTAGAAATGACTCGATTTCAATTGGTCCACTCCTAATGATCGAGCTCAGTTGGATGATAAAAGGCAATGTTTGAAAAGATTAGAGTGCCTCACAAAAAAGGACATTTACAGTTAGAGAGGAAGCTACTTATTGAACGTGGCTACTAAAGCGATTCGAAGTTGCGCGTCGGGAGATTGTGATATTCATGCTGTTAAAAAGTGAAATTCCTAATAATCTTTATAATTCAAACTTTAACAATATTGATAGTTTTTACGAAGAAGGATGGGAAGAGCCTTTATATCCAGTAAAAAACAAAATATACCTTTTACTCAACGTATGAGTAGCTAGTAGCTTTGAATTATGTTCCATCCGTTGACGAAGCATCATCCCTCAGCATCACTGAGCTCTTCCTCTCCTGCCTTCAAGGTAGAATACGTTTCGAAATTCTAAAGAACGAAAATAAAAACAGTTAATCAAATATTGACTTGAAAACAAAGACACATCACAAAATAATCCAAAATACTCGCTTCCTATCTTACTTAAAAAATAAATGGTAATAGCATTATATTCCATTTGTACTCGTAATATTCGGCGTTACATCCGTTAACCAAGCATCATCTCTCAGCATCACCGAGCTCCTACTCTCGCACCATTAAGGTAGCGAAGGTTCCGATCAAAATTCTGAAGAATGAAGAGTAAAGCATTTCATTAAATATTGATTTCAAAACAAATTAATATCACAAAATACTCGCTGTCTATCTTACTTAATAAATATACAGTAATAGAATTATATTTCATTGGTACTTACTTTATACGGTTTCTATCCTTGGACCAATTATACCCTTAGCTTCTCTCGGCTCTTACTCTAAACTTTCATGTTAGTGTATGATCGTTTCGTGATTCTGAAGAATGAAAATAATACCTTTTATTTTCATATTTTTTCAATACAATAAAATCACACAACAATAAAAAAATACTGGATTCCTATCCTACTTCAATTTATGTATTAATAACATGAGATTAAACTTTTATTCATTGCATTTCTTGATCCATTCTTTTATCAAGCATCCTTTCTTAGCATCTCTGAGCCCTCTGTTCTTGCTCTTTTAAAATGAAGAGAGTTTGACAGAGTTTTTTTAAGAATGATAATAATACCAGTAAATTTAGCGTTGTTTTGAAAACAAAAAATGCCATTGCCATATTTATTCACGTTCATTTGAAAATTTTTGATATTTTACTACCAAATCAAATTAAAGCTAATGCAGCATTTCTTTTCTTGTCCATGCACCAATCCGCCCACACTTTATTTCCATTGACATTTCGTCGCTTAAAGTAAACTTATTAGATAAATCATTAAATTTTTTATTTTTCTTTCGGTATTTCCCGCTTACCAAACCATGTTACTTTCAAAGCTAGTATTATGCTAGGTTATCATGCGGTCATCCTTATTGCACACAGACGTCTTCTCTTTATCCTCGAGGTAATTAGGGATCAGCGGCATCTTCACCTTTGCGTATTGACGAAAGGATTGGTATATTTCCAAAGGACAGCTTATGTTTCGACATCCGTCTATAAGTTTCGACATCCGTATATATTTATTTTATATTTATGCTTCTCCAATTCCTAACAAGATGAAGACACGACCGGTGGCTATTTTTAATTACATGTTACTATACTGAATAAACACGGAATGTCCATAGGAAAATGGATGGTGGCTTGGTAAAATAGGATATATCTGCTTCTTTAATAGCGTAACTTACTTTGATGAGCATCAGAGATCAGAAAATCAAGAGATATAAAAAAAAATTTGCTTCATCCAATCAGTTTACCAGCATCTTTGGAATAATTTTGATGAACTCGACACTTCATGCCAGCGTCATTAGCTTCACTGGTAACATATTTAAAACCATTTAAATATACAGCTAACAGCAAAAAAAAGTTACCACCCCTGACCCACCAAGATATTCTAAGTCCAAATTTCGGGCCGGCGAGCCTTTCTCTCGAAAAGGGAGGGAGAGAAAAGAAAGATGGAGAACATGGTACGTTACGCTAGCTCGGCTCTCGCGTTTGGATGGAGAATTTTCGTTATTTATATAATGATCATATACTAATATCCATTATCTGCCGCAACATTTGATGTGTTAACGCGTACTATTTAATTTGACGACGATCAACTGGAAGATAACTAAAGAAATGAATCGAATTGAATGCAGCATTCAAAGTCACTCTCACTTTAATTTTCGATAACAGATTATTAAATCATTTCCAAAACGATACAAATGAATTTAACTGAATACAACATTTGGTATCAAATTAACTCACATTTCGTTTTTCGAAAATCGATCGTTTAAATCACTTCCAACGATTGATTATGCTCATCAATGTGAACGAAACCAGCAACTATTCTCTTCTTCTTAATTTCAAATAGGCCAAAAAGCAGGATCTCGGTTTCAACAATGGCATTTGTCGTCAGGGGGACCGGCTGTTTATACTCACAAAACATTTCGTATATTCCGTAAAAAATCTCGAAAATTCAATTCGGAAACAACAATAAACGACCAAAATAAGGTTTTCTATTCATTTACTCTGCTATTGGTTCGTGTCTCAATCTCGTATGACTATTATTTTTAATTTAATTTTGCAAAATAAATGAAGCATGCAGCGACAAAAATGAACTTTACGTGCATTTCTTACGGAAATGCTTTGACTCGTCTGGGATCGAAGCAAGGACGAAGTGTCGCCATTTTTTACAATATAAACACTTTCGTATATATATATTTGAATTCAATGTTCTATAAAAATTTCAAGTCAATCGACCAAGTGATTTTTGAGTTTTGCGGGCACAAACATATGCAGGCTGAATTTTTATACATAAGATATGTGCATAATTCGGTGGATTATTATAATTTAATTTGATTGCTTTTACAACCCTTTCATTCAACTTTCCCAATTGAAAAGCGTTCTATCATGAAGAGGAATAAACACAAGGAAATAAAAGTTCCACATCTTCCACACAAAAAGTCGTGTAACTTTGACAAAGTTATTTATTTCCTTGTGCTTAGTTACCTATGGAGTTCCCCAAAGTAAAAGCTCATTTGATTGATTTAAATAAGGAATAATCTTTTCTAGATTACCATTTCCCCTTACTCTCGTGACTCCTATAGATTATATAATCCAAGAATTTGTCAAATTAAATTATCCTTATAACAACACTGTAGCTAATTCTCACAATTAGCTTTGACGTTTACTAGCACCATCTTCAACATTTACATAAATACGCGATCCTCCATACGGCGTGTGCCTTGAAAAAGAAGAAAGAATGAGAGGGAACAAAAGTGTGTGTGCAGGTGAAAGGGTAGAATTCTTGGAAAACTGTTAAACAGGACAAAACGAAATAGGTGGGGGAAAAGGACAAGATAAACCTTTTGTTACCGAAGGGGAATGGAAAGGAAAAACTTTCTGGTTGGGAGAAGAGGACTGGTTGCAATTTGCTCTATTCATTTTGATTTTATCTAAAATAATGTGTCTGCTAGCCTTCTCTGATATATATATAATTTTTAGCTCGCAAATAGAAGAATGACTCGAAGAAATAAATCTCTCATAAAGTGAGACTGCAGAGCATCAGATTAGAAATTTTGTATGTTCTTCAGCCTATAACTTACGAAATCTCACTGTTTATCTGATGTGGATTGAATGAAAATAATCATAAATCGCTTGATGAAACTACCGTTCTAAAAATTGGATCCATGGATTCCTTATCGTTTCAGAGTAATGGCTTACAGTAAATACTGTAGTAAAAGGCCAGCGGTAGACGTCCTGGTAAAATTCTCGAAATTTTGTTTCTCAAAAGTTACTTCTCTCACTTTTTTAGCTATTTACTGATCCACCAATCGACTCCGAAGAGTATTACAATTTGTTTATTTCGAAGTTCTCAGTATTTTAAGAAGACCATCTTTTATTTTATTAGTTACGAAAAATGTTAAGACCGCTATCCGTGGAATTGTGACTTCTGCATGACAATGTTAATCGACGTCTAACCAAATTAAAGACTTAGCTAGAGTATGAATTATTAGTACTCGACGCAGGATGGGCAAGTTATCGCGTGTGTGTTACAGTAATGACTATTATAATTGCGTTTAAATGCGTATTTAAATGACATCTTTATTTTGTATTTTATAAACCAAATGAGATCGAATAGCAAATTTTATCAGTGAATCAAGATGAGTTTAACGTTTTGGCTATCATCAACACTGAGAGAAAAAATGTATTCACTTTCTCTTGGTGGTTTTTTTATATTAATTTTTAAGGTTCTTAAAATCTACGAAACTAATAACTGGATCTAACATTTAATGGGTAAAGGGATTGAAAACACTATACATTCAATGATAGTAATGAAAAAGAACCAAAGGAACGCATGTTTACGCAAATAGCTATTTCTTAAATTTTCCCGTTTTGTTGTTGATTGATTTCTAAGGGTATCTTGAAGGTTTATGAAAATCATTTGTTAGAAGAAAAAGCCTGAAAAGATGAATGTAAATATTGAGAACGTAATTTTGGAATTAGAATGCTCCGAAGCTTAATTTCTTCGGGAGTGATCTTTCTACGGTTAATACGTATATGCTTAATTCTACTCCTGAAAGCATAGACGGTCCGAGACATGGGCAGTCTGGGAGACCGCTGACAGCATTTGTGGGCTCTTCTCAGATCCCTTGAAGATTCTCAATGATAAAATTATACTCGTTACTATAGCTTAGGGTAATTTTGACGATTACACCCGGTCACAATATTTAAGTAAACTTTTTTTATCCATTAAGGGGAACTAGTTCTAAACGTCTGCCTGCCCAGAATGTCAATAATCTTCAGATTACCCCCTCCCAAGGATTGGAATCAATTTCCTTCGCAATGGATGCAGCTTTCTTTGGTCCTATTTCTCTGAGTAATTTCCTTTAATTCCAATTGATTGAAGAAGCCGTTACTTGGTGAAACTGCGTTATGTAAGAAATTGTGAATCTTTTTCCTTAGTTATTTCCACCATTCCTTATAGTCGTTGAGCTATGGCTATATTTTTACGGAAATTACATTTAGGAAAACTGCTAAATCAGGCGTAATCCATCTGAGTTGCCCTTACACCCGTAAATGCTGTTTAATAATTAAAATTTAGCCTTCGTATTTTCCCTTTCCTTTTTTTAATGAGAGGCCAGTTTAGTCCATCAGCGATTACTGAATAAAGCTCTAGAAATACTGACATCTCGTACTTATTATCTATGATTACTCTTAAATAAGATGGGTAAAGCTTCCTTTCTTGGGAAATATGTCAGGAGAATCTATTGCTACTGAATCTTAATGCTGCTTTCCAAGCCTCACCTATTCTTCCTTAAAACTTCTTGGTTTAAAGATAAGGAAGACATTTACGATATCTTGAAGGTGCAGAAATTTAAATGTGTGAATTGCTCGACATTTGTTTGGGATCAACTGGCGGAAGCTCTAATTGTATGCATGAATGTATGCACATTGTAGGCATATTCTTATAAACCAAAATTATTATATCCTACCCTATGTCAATAATTTTTGAAGTAAAATAAATTTACATTGATAATTAATAATTTCGACTGTGATAGGTCTATTGTTAATGGTTTATGAATTTTGGATGCAAATGAACGTTTTAGAAGTAAGTTCACATAAAATCTAATTCAGTATGTTAGGAAAATGAAACTTTTTCGAATCTTTGATCTAATTTACATTCCCTCTGGCTGAACCATTGAAAACATATTTTTCCGGTCACCCTCTAACCTGCATTATTTTGTCTTAAAATGGATTGAATCGTTTTCTCAATCTTATAAATAGCCAACATCCCAGGATCTCTGCACATCACTTCTGAGCCTGTTTACCACATTATCTTCATATTTTTTAGATGTATGCCTTAGAGTTGTAGAGAATAAACATTCTTTTCTTAGTAAGCATAAAATATTCCGTATTCCCATTGTTTATTTTCCTATCATCGTCTCCATGAAGTAACCCATTCATATTCCTTCTTCGACGAACTTTTCTTTATATCACCATCCATGACGAAGAATGACATTTTTCAGGCAATTCTCTCTCTCATACAAAACCCTTAAACGATGCCTCGAAAATTAGAGGCATTGAAGACGGAAGTAACCTGTGACCGCTCCATTGAAGACCCTTTCTCTTTCCTCTCTCACCCCCACAGGGAAGCTCCCTTTGTTTTCTTGAGAAGGAAGGTATGCATGCTACCGATTAACCGTTATGTAGACAAAAACATTAAAAGCAGACGTAGCACCAAAAGGTGGGCTTGCCACAGAGATCCTTAGCAATAGATTTAAATGTATTTTCCATGCATGAGCGTTTACGTGCGAATATTTAGAGTGGAGTTGTTACAGCCTAAAGTTGTTGGCTCATACCTATTTTCTATGTTGAAACTCTTAATCGTTTTAGCATTTTAAAATTTTTGACGGAGGTTTAAATAAAGGAATTCAATATTTACAAGTATATTATGCAATTCTTTTTGCGCTTTGCTCGACTAGTCCTTCTGATTTCATTACCCAAAATAAATTCTCGCGCGTAAAATATAAAGCTGTTTGTTAAGAGACTACAGGTTAGATAGCAGTGAGTCCAAAATGATCGGAGCCCTCCGCTGGGTATCTTTTAAGACTATAACTATGTAAAGACAATAATTATTAGAGATATTCCTTAGCTGTGATTTACATGACGAAATACGCGACGACATGATACCTATTCTCAACGATCGTTATTTTCACAGCCAGATGGTGAAAATATTACCGTGATTTAATAGCGAGGACAGATGGTTTATATTGTTATCATCTTACATATATTAACATATATTATAAGGTGTGTAAATATGTAAATTATTTAGATAGTTGAGTGTTTCACATTCTCTGCAATAAGCCTTATGGAGGCTCGCGGATAGTCAATTTAAATGTATTTCTTACTTAACTATTTTTCACAAAGCTGCAACACCATTATTATATTTATAATATACGTTTTTTTCTTATTTTTCCTACTTTCGTTGACCTGATTTACAGTAGTTCATATTCTATTAATTATCGTATCATAATTAAGCATAATCTTTGCGAAAACGATCATCCTGCGGGCATGTGGAGCATTAACTGAAATAACCAATTTCATTATAAATCTGCATTTATGGAAAATGTTATGTATTATATATGTTAGGACGAACTAAGAGCCGCCAAAGTAATTCTTGTCCAATATTTTAAGAAGAAGAGCGAATTACGCTTGAGATTCGAGCCGATTTAACGAAATACGAATTTAATTATTTCATAATACAGTACTACTTCTACCGCAGCAAAATTAATGACTATTAGCGAGTATTTATAAAATATATATCATCAAAAAAGCCTTCAAAACGTGCCAGGCATAAAGAGGAAGACGAAAAGCGCGCTCAAAACAGAGAATCTGAAAGACTCGCCCTTCTCGAGTTATGCTGGTTGTATCTCAGGTGGTAACTTTTTTATGCTGTTAGCTGTACTATTACTAATCGTATGTTATAGTCGAAAACTGATAAACTGGAAGTTTCACAAAAAAATCGAAAAATTGTTTATTCGCTATATTTTGCCTTTATTTTGAAAGGAATGAAATTAATTTTCATTATTTTCCTACGGCATTTAAAACATAGAGTGACTTCGTTATTAAAAATCAATATAATAAACCCTTTTTACATACTCCAAAAGCTTTAAACTGTTAGGTTACTAATAAATAAGAAAAATATCAAAGTTATTGCAATATTGCTACATAAGTGTTTAAAAATTTTTTTAATTATTTAAATAGAAAAAGATATTTGGTTAAAAAAGTTAACGTTTATTTTTTTAACCCGCCTTCCTAGGTAAAGTAGACATTTGCTAAATATAGTATAAGTATGATACTGAATTATATCTCAACTTATGGTAATGTTACAGTTTAATTAGGGATATTTTTATTTTTTAGTTAAGAAAGTTCACATTTTTCTGGAGATGCAGCATTAATGTCAATGTTTAATAACGAAAGTACCATTTTTGCTCGAGAGATGGCATTAGTGGCGAATTTTATAAACCAAAGTTCCAATTTTCCTCAAGAGATGGCATTAGTGGCGAAGTTTATAAACAAAAGTTCCAATTTCCCTCAAGAGATGGCATTAGTGGCGAAGTTTATAAACAGAAGTTCAAATTTCCCTCAATTCCCGCGCTCCCTCGTGCGTCACCGCTTGCCCCGCCGCTTACCCCCGCCCGCTAGTACTTTCCCCACTGTATTTTTAGAGAGAACTATAAAAATCCTCATACTTCTTTAAAAATTAATTATCAATTTATTAACTTAGATACTAGAATTCCTTATTTAAGAATTACATGTTTCCAAAATATTCTTTTTTATTTCCTTGTCGTTATCTTTAATTTTCCTTCTTAAAAATTTCATCAAAAGTTTTCCATAAATTTATTCCTATCAGTTTGAAAATATTATTTACTAGGGCAAGTAATGCTTACATAGGTCTTAACGGACACTTTTTATTTAGTTAAAAATATTTTCAACACTAGTTTATGCATTCTCCAACTCACCACTTTCAGAGTCACAAAAAATTGTCAATTTATCTATTCTGTTTAAAATATTTTTTTCTTTTTCACAAGAGTACGCTGACTTATTGGTATGAATTTTAGAACACTTGAAAGTAATTTTGCATTTTATCAATCAGCAAGGTTACGAAACGAGAAAAAATTTTGAATTACTAGAGATAGTACGCTCATTTTATGTTGATAATTTGTGAACAGTTCTTCCGAATTATTTAACTCATTTTTAAAAATTCACGCAAGTGCAAAGATGATGGATCTCGGTCTCTTATAGATAAACTTATTCACCGATAGAAATGATTAAGTGGAATAAGGGAATCTCTTTTTAAATAAGCTTTCAACACGCACGCGCTCCTAGAATCCGCTGATTATGCAGTACTTGTAACTTCTGCTGACCAAAGACGATATCAAATGCTCTCCTCGAAACGAAAGTGGGGGTAAATAATTTAAATAGAACTAAATTAGGGGAACTTTCTCATTTACTCCTACGCTTCGTCATTGAAGACTTGGTGTGACTTTGATTCATTCTTCCGTTTCAAGGTTTTGGAGTTATTCTTCCTGTTTGGAATTATTTCCTCTAAGAAGAAATACAGTAAAGTATTAACAGTTTAAACAGAAATCTGAGTAAGTATAAGTTTATATACTTTTGAGTTATTCCTTAGTATTGTTTTTTAACAATTTTTTTAAACATTTTAGGATGGAGTACAGTCACTTGAACCCTCAAGTAGGCGGTGACCATTCGATCGTTGAGATTGACACGGCCATAAATGGTCGACTGAAAACCTACTGGGTGGTGAGTGAAGCGCATAAAGACCTTATATAATTTCTAAATTATACTTCCGATCTTTAAATTCCGAGGATAAGGGATGAGCTAAGTAATTCTGCCCTTAAAATTAATATTGTAGTTAATGCAAACATTGAGAGGGGTGAGGAGACGATAGAACGAGCATTCAAAACGAAAAACGTTATGTTTTGGTAGCCGATGACGTTGGGGAAATTTTAGAAAGTTAATTTGGAAAATTACTTAAGGAAAAATCCGATATGCAGGTGAAGGGATCAGGGCGGGCGCTGAGTAAAATCTTGGGTTTAGAACTCCGAATTAATCGTTACATTCCGATACGCTGATCAACCTTTATTGAGTTACCACCCAAGATCTCAAGCAGAAAATCCGTTGTAAATGTTAGGAATGATGATCAGTTTTGTTTTTAATACGCGGTTTGGGGAAAAAACATACATAAAGGCCCTGAACGAGTCTACAAAGATAATAAGGATGAATTCGACAATGGGTACGATTGATATTGTATTGAATACCCAGTACAACTCTCCGATATTCCTAAATTCGAGCGAACAAATAAAATTTCTATTAACTTTGTATGCCGGGCTAGACGAAAAAAATAATGTCTATCCAATAAAAATTGTAAATACCGAGCTCGCTGATCATCGTGACCTATTATATATAACAAATGACAACACGGCTCATTATTGCTGGATTAAAAACTTTGAGAGTCTAATCCATCTTCAGATAAAAAAAATGTCATAGAATTTACATTTGAAAAGGATGCTTCATCATAGTAAACCAAGAGCTCCAATTCTCCTCAAGAGATGGCATTAGTGGCGAAGTTTATAAACAAAAGTTCCAATTTCCCTCAAGAGATGGCATTATTGGCGAAGTTTATGAACCAAAGTTCCAATTTTCCTGAAGAGACGGCATTAGTGGCGAAGTTTATAAACCAAAGTTCCAATTTTCCTCAAGAGATGGCATTAGTGGCGAATTTTATAACCAAAATTTCCTATTTCCCTCAAGAGATGGAATTATAGTCGAAGCTTATAGCCAAAAGTTCTAATTTTCCTCAAGAGATGGCATTAGTTTCGAAGTTTAATATATAGTACATTTAATGTATCGAATGTCAATTCATTTATGGCTATCGATATCGGTATGGACAATACACGTAGATAGTGACAATGTGACCTTATTTGAGATTTGACAAGAGAGAAAAGAGATATAAAGATTCCTTCGATAGAAGGAAGAGATATAATTATTATAATATATTAATAATCGCTTCTTGTCTGGCAATGGGGTATGACTTAGTGGAAACATCAGAGACGATAACAGGAATGAGGGATGTCGGTGCGTTCAGTTTTACACACCACTTCCGGATTATAAAGCCGATATATTAAATGTAAAAATGATCATCAAAAAAATTGCGCATTGCTGGAAAAAATTACTCGTGTATAAAGGGTAGATTATGATACAATTTGATGTAAATATCATTGCCACAAGTTGCAATGTATTGGAGAAATTAGATGATTAAATACGTCACCATTCTGCTGGTTTCGTACTCAATTTTCGTTTTGCATCGCTGCAAGTGCAATTGAAAATACTTGGAAGAAATAAATAAATAGGAAGTTAGTGCATAAAATTGACCACAAACTGTGTTGAAAACCATGTTTATACGTAGCAAAGCTACTAAGAAAAAAATTAATATAGCTCTCCATCGCTGAAGTACGTCTTTGATAACATGGACATAATTCATACGTTCCTTTTTTTAAATAAAAACGTTATTTATATTAAATTATTTAATTTTATCAATTAATTGTTATATTGTTTATTGACATTGTATTAATTACACAGGCCTGAGAAATCGGGGTAATTGAAAAAAACAAGACCAAGAAAATGTGTTTGTTGTGTATTTTAAGGCACTTATTTCAAAAGTAGCCTTTATTTTCTTGTATCACGTAAGGATTTTTTAAGGTTTCAATGCTTATGTTTGTAATATTATTCACTATTTAGAAATTGTAGTAAAATTTATTTTCAGCTTAATAACAATCTTAAACATTTTAGATTTGTTTACATAATACATTATCTTTTCGTTGTGATTGCTTTTTGACAAAAAAAAGATATTTTTAAATGAAAAACAGGAAAGTAAAAGTGTTTAAATCCCCTAAAATGGAAAAAAACGAAAAAACCTTTAAAAACATACTTATAGACTAAAGCTTTTACAGACTTAGAGCTTATAGACTTTCATTCACTTTTTACTCATTTCCTGCTACTTTTGCCTTTAAAACTTCTCCTAGCTGTTTGTCTTGTGTGTTTACCTACGAAATCATCTCTGATTAACATCCAGCAGTAGTCAGCAAGTATATTTTAATTCCATCTTCCTTGGTATTTGCGATCCATGTTTTTGACATCTTGATGGAACCTTTCGACTTGTTCTTCGCTCATCGCGCCTAAGTTGTCTGGAAAGAAGTCGAAGTGGGAATGTAGAAAATGTATTTTTATACTCATGGAAAAACCTAACTTCTCTAGCATGTTTTCAACAATCGCCTCAAAATTAGGATCCTTGTAGTTGCCCACGATATTATTTATGACTTCCTTAAATGCAATCCAGATCGCCTTTTCACTCTGTGTCATGTTTCATTCGAACTCTGTATCCTTCGTGACCTTTGAGATATTTGGGCCAATGAAAACATCTTCTTTCAGCTTGGCATCCGACAGCGTTGAAAACGTTTTGCAAAGGTACTTTAAACAGTTACCATACTTCGGTAGTGCCTTTAAAAATTGCTTCATCAATCCTAACTTGATTGCAAATGAGGCAACAGCACGTTTTTAGGATATGGTTAAACTGTTTCTGATCACATTTTTGGTCCCAGGTTCAAGAACTTGTCTTTTTGGCCAATCTTTTCTAACCCATCGTTCAGCTCTGTCACGACTATCCCACTCACGTAGAAAACAAGATACTTAGTGTATCCGCCTTGTTGCCCAAGAAGCATTGATATAACTTTCATATCGCTACAAACAGTCTAGTCATGGTCTGCATATTTTACTTTGCTGAGAATTAGTAAAAGATTTTCATACCGTTCTTTCAGATGCACAGGGCCATTGCACAGATTTCCACATATCACAGCCAATTGGTACAGATGCATATTGACTTCAGTGATGAAGAAGGACAGCTTTAAGACTACTTTTATAAGAGTCTATAAGTAGCCTCCAATCTTTTTTATGGTACGTGATTTTAAATTGACCCATCAGTCCTGGAACGTCAGCACAATAAACCAGGTCATCTTCCTCCTCAAAGTATTTCACGAATTCTTTTTCGCGGTTCCTGTACCACTAGAAAGAGACACCTTTGGATAGTAAATTTTTTCCTTCAACCTGGAACCAAAAAATTCAGCTGCTTCTTTCGACAGATCTAGATAGTCTAGATAGTCAGATCATTGAGTTCCGACTGACTGAATGGTTGAGGTGCATCGCTGCTAGAAGGCTGGTACTCGGAATCTGATTCCTGGGTTTCTGCTGTTTCTGAATCCGAAGACGAAACTGTCATTTCTTTAAGAGGAATAGGCACTGGAATGTCAGGTCCATGAGGCACAGGGCGTATGGCCGATTGAATGATTTCTAGATACGAAATGATTTTTCTATTTTTCTATTGTAACTACGGATTTCGCAGGAACAAAAATTGCAATCATCACTCTGGTTCGATGGCTTCATACAATTACAATTCCAAATTTTAAGGCTTCTTTCTTTTCTCCAAACCAAAATCCCAAATCATGAAAAAATTGTAAACACACATTACGGGGAGCTCATGATTTGTCTTGATCTCTTAGTTTGACACCAAAATATGCTAAATATAGTTGTTTAACGTGATTCGTAATATTTCTTTGTGCACCTTTGAGCGTGTATTCGCCATAGAAATAGCAAAAGTCGTCAGGCAAATTTACACAGTCCCTTGAATCTATGCTATTCGTGTGTTGAACGCGAATTATTGTAAATGAAAATTACAAGAAAACATGATGTGATGGAATTTCTTCACTTTTTTTTCTGAAATCAGCACATCAAAATACATAAGAATCAGTTTTTACTTTGCTTTTTTTTTCATCGCAGGCCTGTGTTATTAATATATATTTGAGAAGTCAACGTCTCGAAAAAGATTTCATTCCCATGAATACATCGAAAATTGCAAAGGTTCATTTAATGATCGAACTTTTTAAATTAAACTTTTACATTAACGCTATATATTAAAACTAACGAGGAAAATTGGAACTTTTGTTCGAGAAACTTCGACACTAATGCCATCTCTTGAGTAAAATTGGAACTTTTGGTTATAAACTTCGCCACTAATGCCATCTATTGAGGGAAATTTGAACTTCTGTTTATAAACTTCGCCACTAACGCCATCTCTTGAGGGAAATTGGAACTTTGGTTTGTAAAATTCGCCACTAATGTCATCTCTAAAGGAAAATTGGTACTTTCGTTATTAGACATTGACATTAATGCTGCATCTCCGGAAAAATGTGACCTTTTATTAACTAAAAAATAAAAATATCCCTGAGTAAACTGTAACATTACCATAAGTTGAGATATAATTCAGTATCATACTTATACTATATTTGGCAAAAGTCTGCTTTACCTAGGAAGGCGGGTTAAAAAAATAAACGTTAACTTTTTTAACCAAATATCTTATCTATTTATAATAATTAAAAAAATGTTTAAACATTTATGTAGCAATATTGCAATAACTTTGATATTTTTCCTATTTATTAGTAACCTAACAGTTTAAAACTTTTGGAGTATGTAAAAAGGGTTTATTATATTGATTTTTAATAACGAAGTCACTCTATGTTTCAAATGCCGTAGGAAAATAATTAAAATTAATTTCATTCCTTTCCAAAAAAATTCAAAATATAGCGCATAAATAATTTTTCGATTTTTTTATAAAACTTCCAGTTAATCGGTTTTCGACTATGACATACGATTAGTAATAGTACATTCAAATGGTTTTAAATATGTTACCAGTGAAGCTAATGACGCTGGCATAAAGCGACATGTGTCGAGAAATCTAATGGTGAAATTATTTTCGATTGACTTAGCGAATGAAATATACTTTTCCTCGGTGTTCGGAATCACATTAATGTTTTTATCATCATAGTCTAACAATTATTTCTCTTCAATCAGCCTCGCTGAAAAACTAAAAAAAACCAAAATGTTATTGGATGGAACGATAAGATAAAATAGAAGAGAATCCTTCCTTCGGTTCATCACAGCGATGTAATATACTCAAATAGAGTATATAGAAATAGACTAGGCCATAGCTTGACAAATTCATATTTTCGGAATATTTGGAAAAAAGTCCGAATTCTTGATAAAAGCCAGTCACGTTACGCCAAGATTGTTATGCCATCTTACGGAAACCATTTAAAACCAATCGTTCGTGCCTCGGAAAAACCTCCATCAAATACGATGGCGGAAGAATGTTTCGAATTTCGTCGCGAAAATTTCCGATCTGTGGTTTTCGTCAATGCCAAATCGTACTATAACATTTAAAAATTCATAAAAAATTTTTAGCAGGGTTGCCAACATATTAGTTTAATTATTATAAAATGTTCTTCCAATGTTTTTCTCAGGTAAATCTCAAACTGATATCTCAAGTTTACATTCAATTAGCTTTCTTGAACATTTAGAATTAATTTCAAGGGTACTATCATTATAAATCAGGGCTACCAATCGTATGAACGGATCTCTAAACAGAGAGTTATGCGTTCGCAGAATAAATAAGTAAAGGGATATTTTGAGCACAGATGTGTTTCATGTGATTTGTCGAAACTCTTGGGGATCCCGAATAAGTTTATAAACTATAAAGAAGCATGGTTACTAACATTTTCGGTTGTAAAGAGAATACAGCGATCAGAACTTCATGGAAAACCGAGAAATTAATCATGCATTTATTGAGAATGGCCAGTTTCTTACTCATATCTCATTCTGTGCTTATCCACTCTGGCTCTAGTATTATTACGTTGATATTTATTTTAGACTTACCTTAATACTTACATCATTCTTAAAATGTAATTTCCTTCCATCATTCGCTAGTTTACAATAAATCCAAGTCATTATAGTAACACTTCATCATATTCACAATGTAAGGTTTGAAATCATAATAAAGCTTCGCTATTATTCTTACAAATTCATATTTATACCTTATTAAGTATTGGATTAACATTTTTAAGATATATGATAAGAGAGAATATCACTCTATGTATCCAAGTGTACATATTTTTTTTACCGCAGAATCTGCACATCGCCAGTTTTACAGAGCATATTCCACTGTATATTTTCCTACATTTAAGGGACATATTACTAGATTTATTATAACATCCAGGTGAGATCTGACACTTTCTTCTTTTCTCGGTCTTATTGGCGGACCAACTTCCCCTGATGAAATTCCCGACATTGCAAATGAACATGAGGGAGGTGGCTCTATTATTATTATTAGGGGTCTTTATTAAGCGAGATTGAGGATTGAGACTAAAAAGTCTCCTCTTCCATCTAACCTGTAAAATAAATCTCTATCTATGGTTTCTTTTTCTGAGTCAGAAATCATCACGACTTGATGCATTGTACTGATTAATAGCTAATTTTTATATTTTTTCTTGGTAATTTGTCAAGATATGGCCTAGTCTATTTTTGTAAACTCTAGTTGAGTATATTTCATCGCTGTGATGAACCGAAGGAGGTAATTCTCTTCTATTTTTTCTTATCGTTCCAACCGATGAGATTTTGTTTTTTTTTAGTTTTTCAGCGAGGCTGATTGAAGAGAAGTATTTGTTGCAAGTTATGTTGATACCGGAGTTTTTGTACGGCTCTGCCAACCATAGCACAACATATTCTCCAATAGACTGCCTTCATCCCATAGCATCATCTTTTCAACAATATGGATATGCAGTTAGGCAATATTTAGACTTCACGTCTGCTAATACACAGTACTTGATCCCAAACTTATCTGGCTTATTCGGCATGCATTGGATGAATGGGCATCGGCACTTCGTTAGATAAAATTGTTCATTGGCCGTAACACTCTCGCCAGGGTTGTAACAGGCACGAGAGTTAGTTATAAATTTATTCCAGGGCTCAGAACCCAAAGCAAATTTTTCTTCTCTCAGAGCTTGACTCCGAGTTTCTCTATGATCAAACCGTCATAGTTTCATTATGCTTACGAATCGATCCTTATTCTTAGTGCTGGAGAATATTTTAAATACCTATGAGTATATACAAAAAGTCTATCCCAGCGTGTTTCAAGGTAATTCTTCCAAAAACAATGTTTAAAAGCGATTCCCGCGCTCCCTCGCGCGTCACCGCTTGCCCCGCCGCTTACCCCCGCCCGCAAGTACTTTCCCCGCCGCAGACTTAGAGAGAATTATAAAAATGCTCACACTACTTTAAAAATAAATTATCAATTGATTAACTTAAATACTAGAATTGCTAATTTAAGAATTGCATGTTTCCAAAATATTCTTTTTTATTTCCTTGTCGTAATCTTTAATTTTCCTTCTTATAAAATTTCATCAAAAGGTTTTCCATAAATTTATTCCTATCAGCTTGAAAAGTACTATTTACTAGGGCAAGCAATGCATACGTAGGTCTTAAAGGACACTTTTATTTAGTTGAAAATATTTTCAATTCTAGTTTTTGCATTCTCCAACTCACCACTTTCAGATTCACAAAAACGTGTCAATTTATCTATTCTGTTTAAAATATTTTTTGCTTTTTCACAAGAGTACGTTGTCTTATTGGTATGAATTTTAAAATACTTGAAAGTAATTTTGCAATTTATCAATCAGCAAGGTTATGAAAAACGAGAATAAATTCTGAATTACTAGAGATAGTACGCTCATTTTATGTTGATAATTTTTGAACAGTTCTTCCGAATTATTTAACTCATTTTTAAAAATTCACGCTAGTGAAAAGATGGTGGATCTCGGTCTCTTATAGATAAACTTATTCACCGATAGAAATGATTAAGTGTGAATAAGGGATTCTATTTTCAATAATCTTTCAACACGCACGCGCTCCTAGAATCCGCTGATTATGCAGTACTTGTAACTTCTGCTGACCAAAGACGATATGAAATGCTCTCCTCGAAACGAAAGTGGGGGTAAATAATTTAAATAGAACTAAATTAGGGGAACTTTCTCATTTACTCCTACGCTTCGTCATTGAAGACTTGGTGTGACTTTGCTTCATTCTTCCTTTTCAAGGTTTTGGAGTTATTCTTCCGGTTTGGAATCATTTCCTCTAAGAAGAAATACAGTAAAGTATTAACAGTTTAAAAAGAAATCTGAGTAAGTATCAGTTTATATACTTTTGAGTTATTCCGTAGTATTATTTTTTAACAATTTTTCAAACATTTTAGGATAGAGTACAGTCAGTTGAACCCTCAAGTAGGCGGTGACCATTCGATCGTTGAGATTGACAGGGCCATAAATGGTCGACTGAAAACCTACTGGGTGGTGAGTGAAGCGCATAAAGACCTTATATCATTTCTAAATTATACATCCGATCTTTTAATTCCGAGGATAAGGGATGAGCTAAGTAATTCTGCCCTTAAAAAAAATATTGTGGTTATGGCAAACATGGAGAGGGGTGAGGAGACGATAGAACGAGCATTCAAAACGAAAAACGTTAGGGTTTTGCTAGCCGATGACGTTGGGGAAATTTTAGAAAGTTTATTTGGTAAATTACTTAAGGAAAAATCCGAGATGCAGGTGAAGGGATCAGGGTGGGCGCAGAGTAAAACGTTGGGTTTAGAACTCCGAATTAATCGTTTCATTCCGTTACGCGGATCAACCTTTATTGAGTTACCACCCAAGATCTCAAGCAGAAAATCCGTTGTAAACGTTAGGAATGAAGATCAGTTTTGTTTTAAATACGCAGTTAGGGGAAAGAACATACATAAAGACCCTCAACGAGCTTACAAATATAATACGGATGAATTCGACAATGGGTACGATTGAGATTGTATTGAATACCCAGTAAAACTCTACGATATTCCTGAATTCGAACGAACAATTAAAATTTCTATAAAGGTTTTCGGGCAAGACGAAAAAAACAATGTCTATCAAATAAAAATTCTAAATACCAAGCTCGCAGATCATCGTGACCTATTATATATAACAAATGACAACACGGCTCATTATTGCTGGATGATATATTGGGTGGTGATTTATTCAAAAACAAAAGTTCCAATTTTCCTCAAGAGATTTCATAAGTGGCGAAGTTTATAAACCAAAGATCCAATTTTCCTCAAGAGGTGGCATTAGTGGCGAAGTTTATAAACAAAAGTTCAAATTTCCCTTAAAAGATGGCAGTAGTGGGAAATTTTATAAACAAAAGTTCCAATTTTCCTCAAGAGATGGCATTATTGTCGAAGTTTATAAACAAAAGTTCCAATTTTCCTCAAGAGACGGTATAAGTGGCGAAGTTTATAAACCAAAGTTCCAATTTTCCCCCGGAGGAGGCATTAGTGGCGAAGTTTATAAACAAAAGTACCAAATTTTCCTCAAGAGATGGCATAAGTGGCGAAGTTTATAAACCAAAGTTCCAATTTGCCTCAAGAGGTGGCATTAGTGGCGAAGTTTAAAAACAAAAGTTCCAATTTCCCTCAAGAGATGGCATTAGTGTCGAAGTTAATAAACAAAAGTTCCAATTTTCCTAAAGAGATGGCGTTAGTGGCGAAATTTATAAACAAAAGTTCCAATTTCCCTCAAGAGATGGCAATAGTGGCGAAGTTTATAAACAGAAGTTCAAATTTCCCTTAATAGATGGCATTAGTGGCGAATTTTTATAAACAAAAGTTCCAATTTTCTTCAAGAGATGGCATTAGTGTCGAAGTTAATAAACAAAAGTTCCAATTTCCATCAATAGAGGGCATTAGTGTCGAAGTTCATAAACAAAAGTTCCAATTTTCCTCAAGAGATGGCGTTAGTGGCGAAATTTATAAACAAAAGTTCCAATTTCCCTAAAGAGATGGCATTAGTATCGACGCTCATAAACAAAAGTTCCAATTTTCCTCAAGAGGTGGCATTAGTGGCGAAGTTTATAAACAAAAGTTCCCATTTTCCTCAAGAGATGGCATTTGTATCGACGCTCATGATAAAAGTTCCAATTTTCCTCAAGAGGTGGCATTAGTGGCCAAGTTTATAAACAAAAGTTCAAATTTCCCTCAAGATATGGCATTAGTATCGACGCTCATACACAAAAGTTCCAATTCTCCTCAAGAGATGGCATTAGTGTCGAAGTTAATAAACAAAAGTTCCAATTTCCATCAATAGATGGCATTAGTGTCGAAGTTCATAAACAAAAGTTCCAATTTTCCTCAAGAGATGGCGTTAGTGGCGAAATTTATAAACAAAAGTTCCAATTTCCCTAAAGAGATGGCATTAGTATCGACGCTCATAAACAAAAGTTCCAATTTCCCTCAAGAGATGGCAATAGTGGCGAAGTTTATAAACAGAAGTTCAAATTTCCCTTAATAGATGGCATTAGTGGCGAATTTTTATAAACAAAAGTTCCAATTTTCCTCAAGAGATGGCATTAGTGTCGAAGTTAATAAACAAAAGTTCCAATTTCCATCAATAGAGGGCATTAGTATCGACGCTCAGAAACAAAAGTTCCAATTTTCCTCAAGAGGTGGCATTAGTGGCGAAGTTTATAAACAAAAGTTCCCATTTTCCTCAAGAGATGGCATTTGTATCGACGCTCATGATAAAAGTTCCAATTTTCCTCAAGAGGTGGCATTAGTGGCCAAGTTTATAAACAAAAGTTCAAATTTCCCTCAAGATATGGCATTAGTATCGACGCTCATAAACAAAAGTTCCAATTCTCCTCAAGAGATGGCATTAGTGTCGAAGTTAATAAACAAAAGTTCCAATTTCCATCAATAGATGGCATTAGTGTCGAAGTTCATAAACAAAAGTTCCAATTTTCCTCAAGAGATGGCGTTAGTGGCGAAATTTATAAACAAAAGTTCCAATTTCCCTAAAGAGATGGCATTAGTATCGACGCTCATAAACAAAAGTTCCAATTTCCCTCAAGAGATGGCATTAGTGTCGAAGTTTATAACCAAAAGTTCCATTTTCCCTCAAGAGATGGTAATAGTGGCGAAGTTTATGAACAAAAGTTCCAATTTTCCTCGCAAGTTTTATTATATAGCATTAATGTAGAAGTTTAATTTAAAAAGTTCGATCAGTAAATAGACCTTTGCCATTTTCGATTTATTCATGGGAATCGAATCTTTTTCGAGACGTTTACTTCTAAAATATATCAATAATTAATATAATATCAATAAGCAATATAACAATTCATTGAGAGAAGTAAATAATTTAATACAAATAACTTTTTTATAAAAAAAGGAAACGTATGAATTATGTCTATGTTATCAAATGCGTACTTCAGCGATGGAGAAATATTAATTTTTTTCTTCGTAACTTTGCTACGTAGAAACATGGTTTTTAACACAGTTTTTAGTCAATTTTATGCACTAACTTCCTATTTATTTATTTCTTCCAAGTCTTTTTAATTGCACTTGCAGCGATGCAAAACGAAAATTGAGTACGCAACCAACAGAATGGTGACGACACATAAATGGGTACATGAAATTGTATCATTATCTATCCTTTATACATGAGTAATTTTTTCCAGCAATGCGAAATTTTTTTGATGATCATTTTTACATTTAATGTATCGGATTTATAATCCGGAAGTGGTGTGTAAAAAAGAATACTCCCACATCCCTCATTCCTGTTATCATCTCTGATGCTCCCACTAAGTCATACGCTATTGCCAGACAAGAAGCGATTATTAATATATTAGAATTAATATATCTCCTCTTTCTATCGAAGGAATCTTTATATCTTTTTTCTCTGTAGTCAAATCTCAAATAAAGTCAAATGGTCACGATCTTGGTGTAATGTCCATACCGAGATCGATAGCCATAATTGAATTTACATTCGATACATTAAATGTACTATATAATACACGTCGACACTAATGCCATCTCTTGAGAAAAATTGGAACTCCGGTTTATAAACTTCGCCACTAATGCCATCTCTTGAGGGAAATTGGAACTTTTGTTTGTAAACTTCGACACTAATGCCATCTCTTGAGGAAAATTGGAAATATTCTTCAAGAACTTCGCCACTAATGCTATCTCTTGAGGAAAATTGAAACGTTTGTTTTTATAATCGTCGCCTCTAATGCCATCTCTCCAGGAAAATTGGTACTTTCGTTAATAAACATTGACATTAATGCTGCATCTACAGAAAAATGTGAACTTTTTTAAACTGAAAAATAAAAATATCCCTAAGTATACGGTAACATTACCATAAGTTGAGATATAATTCAGTATCATACTTAATCTATATTTAGCAAAAGTCTACTTTACCTAGGAAGGCGGGTTAAAAAAATAAACGTTAAATTTTTTAACAAAAAATTTCTTATCTATTTATAATAATTAAAAAAATGTATAAACATTTATGTACCAATATTGCAATAACTTTGATATATTTCCTATTTATTAGGAACCTAACAGTTTAAAACTTTTGGAGTATGTAAGAAGGGTTTATTTCATTGATTTTTAATAACGAAGTCACTCTATGTTTCAAATGCCGTAGGAAAATAATGAAAATTAATTTCATTCCTTTCGAAAAAAAGTAAAAATATAGCGCATAAATAATGTTTCGATTTTTTTTATGAAACTTCCAGTTTATCGGTTTTCGACTATGACATACGATTAGTAATAGTACATTTAAATGGTTTTAAATATGTTACCAGTGAAGCTAATGACGCTGGCATAAAGCAACATGTGTCGAGAAATCTAATGGTGAAATTGATTTCTATTGACTTAGCGAATGAAATATACTTTTCCTCGTTATTCGGCATCACATTGATGTTTTTATCAACATAGTGTAACAATTACTTCTCTTCAATCAGCTTCGCTGAAAAACTAACACAAACAAAATCTCATTGGATGCAACGATAAGAAAAAATAGAAGAGAATTACCTTCTTCGGTTCATCACAGCTATGAAATGTACTCAACTAGAGTTTATAGAAATAGACTAGGCCATAGCTTGACAAATTACCAAGCAAAAAATATAAAATTTGCTTTTAATCAGTACAATGCATCAGGACGTGATGATTTCTGACTCAGAAAAAGAAACCGGATACAGTTTTGTTTTACAACTACAACAAGGTAGGAGGTGATATAATGGATAGCATGTAGCATGTAGCAATAATTATTGTAAAATGTTCTTCCAATGTTTTCTCAGGTAAATCTCAAACTGATATCTCAAGTTTACATTCAATCAGCTTTCTTGAACATTTAGAATTAATTTCAAGGGTACTATCTTTATAAATCAGGGCTACCAATCATATGAACGGATCTCTAAACAGAGAGTTATAAGCTCGGAGAATAAATAAGTAAAGGGATATTTTGAGCACAGATGTGTTACATGTGATTTGTCGAAACTCTTGGGGATCCCGAATAAGTTATTGAACTATAAAGATGCAGGGTTACTAAAATTTTCGGTTGTAAAGAGAATGCAGCGATCAGACCTTCATGGAAAACCGAGAAATTAATCATGCATTTATCGAGAATGGCCTTTTCTTACTCATATCTAATTCTGTGCTTATCCACTCTGGCTCTAGTATTATTACGTTGATTTTTATTTTAGACTTACCTTAATACTTACATCATTCTTAAAATGTTATTTCCTTCCATCATTCGCTAGTTTACAATAAATCCAAGTCATTATAGTAACACTTCGTCATATTCACAATGTAAGATTTGAAATCATAATAAAGCTTCGCTATTGTTCTTATAATTCAAATTTATTCCCTATTAAGTAATGGATTAACATTTTTAAGATATATGATAAGAGAGAATATCACTCTATGTATCAAGGAGTACATAATTTTTTTACCGCAGATTCTGCACATTGCCACTTTTACAGAGCATATTCCACTGAATATTTTCCTATATTTTAGGCACAAATTACTGGATTTGTTATAACATCCAGGTGAAATCTGTCACTTTCTTCTTTTCTGCGGTCTTACTGGCGCACTTGCTTCCCCTGATGAAATTCCCGACATTTCAAATGAACATGAGGGAGGTGGCTCTATTATTATTATTAGGGGTCTTTATTAAGCGAGATTCAGGATTGAGACTAAAAAGTCTCCTCTTCCATCTAACCTGTAAAATAAAGCTCTATCTATGGTTTCTTTTTCTGAGTCAGAAATCCTCACGTCTGGATGCATTGTACTGATTAATAGCTAATTTTTATATTTTTTCTTGGTAATTTGTCAAGATATGGTCTAGTCTATTTTTGTAAACTCTATTTGAGTATATTTCATCGCTGTGATGAACCGAAGGAGGTAATTCTCTTCTATTTTTTCTTATCGTTCCAACCTATGAGATTTTTTTAAATTTAGTTTTTCAGCGAGGCTGATTGAAGGGAAGTATTTGTTGCAAGTTATGTTGATACCGGAGTTTTTGTACGGCTCTGCCAACCATAGCACAACATATTCTCCAATAGACTGCCTTCATCCCATAGCATCATCTTTTCCACAATATGGAAATGCATTTAGGCAATATTTAGACTTCACGTCTGCTAATACACAGTACTTGATCCCAAACTTATCTGGCTTATTCGGCATGCATTGGATGAATGGGAATCGGCACTTCGTTAGATAAAATTGTTCATTGGCCGTAACACTCTCGCCAGGGTTGTAAAAGGCACGAGAGTTAGTTATAAATTTATTCCAGGGCTCAGAACCCAAAGCAAATTTTTCTTCTCTCAGAGCTTGACTCCGAGTTTCTCTATGATCAAACCGTCATTGTTTCACTATGCTTACGAATCGATCCTTATTCTTAGTGCTTGAGAATATTTTAGATACTTATGAGTAGATACAAAAAGTCTATCCAAGAGCGTTTCAAGTCCATTCTACTAAAAACAATATTTAAAAGCAAATCCCGCGCTCCCTCGCGCGTCACCGCTTGCCCCGCCGCTTACCCCCGCCCGCAAGTACTTTCCCCGCCGGAATTTTAGAGAGAATTATAAAAATGCTCACACTTCTTTCAAAATAAATGATCAATTGATTAACTTAAATACTAGAATTGCTTATTTAAGAACTGCATGTTTCCAAAATATTCTTTTTTATTTCCTTGTCGTAATCTTTAATTTTCCTTCTTATAATATTTCATCAAAAGTTTCCCATAAATTTATTCCTATCAGCTTGAAAATATTATTTACTAGGTCAAGTAATGCATACATATGTCTTAACGGACACTTTTATTTAGTTGAAAATATTTTCAATTCTAGTTTTTGCATTCTCCAACTCACCACTTTGAGATTCACAAAAACGTGTCAATTTATCTACTCTGTTTTAAAATATTTTTTGCTTTTTCACAAGAGTACGCTGTCTTATTGCTATGAATTTTAAAATACTTGAAAGTAATTTTGCAATTTATCAATCAGCAAGGTTATGAAAAACGAGAATAAATTCTGAATTACTAGAGATAGTACGCTCATTTTATGTTGATAATTTTTGAACAGTTCTTCCGAATTATTTAACTCATTTTTAAAAATTCACGCTAGTGCAAAGATGGTGGATCTCGGTCTCTTATAGATAAACTTATTCACCGTTAGAAATGATTAAGTGTGAATAAGGGATTCTATTTTCAATAATCTTTCAACACGCACGCGCTCCTAGAATCCGCTGATTATGCAGTACTTGTAACTTCTGCTGACCAAAGACGATATGAAATGCTCTCCTCGAAACAAAAGTGGGGGTAAATAATTTAAATAGAACTAAATTAGGGGAACTTTCTCATTTACTCCTACGCTTCGTCATTGAAGACTTGGTGTGACTTTGCTTCATTCTTCCTTTTCAAGGTTTTGGAGTTATTCTTCCTGTTTAGAATCTTTTTCTCTAAGAAGAAATACAGTAAAGTATTAACAGTTTAAACAGAAATCTGAGTAAGTATCAGTTTATATACTTTTGAGTTATTCCGTAGTATTATTTTTTAACAATTTTTCAAACATTTTAGGATAGAGTACAGTCAGTTGAACCCTCAAGTAGGCGGTGACCATTCGATCGTTGAGATTGACAGGACCATAAATGGTAGACTGAAAACCTACTGGGTGGTGAGTGAAGCGCATAAAGACCTTATATCATTTCTAAATTATACTTCCGATCTTTAAATTCCTAGGATAAGGGATGAGCTAAGTAATTCTGCCCTTAAAATTAATATTGTGGTTATGGCAAACATTGAGAGGGGTGAGGAGACGATAGAACGAGCATTCAAAACGAAAAATGTTAGGGTTTGGTAGCCGATGACGTTGGGGAAATTTTAGAAGGTTTGTTTGGAAAATTACTTAAGGAAAAATCCGATATGCAGGTGAAGGGATCAGGGCGGGCACAGAGTAAAATCTTGGGTTTAGAACTCCGATTTAATCGTTACATTCCGTTACGGGGATCAACCTTTATTGAGTTACCACCCAAGATCTCAAGCAGAAAATCCGTAGTAAACGTCAGGAATGACGATCAGTTTTGTTTTAAATACGCGGTTTGGGGAAGGAACATACATAAAGACCCTCAACGAGTCTACAAAGATAATTCGGATGAATTCGACAATGGGTACGATTGAGATTGTATTGAATACCCAGTAAAACTCTCCGAAATTCCTGAATTCGAGCGAACAATTAAAATTTCTATTAACTTTGTATGCCGGGCTAGACGACAAAAACAATGTCTATCCAATAAATATTGTAAATACCGAGCTCGCTGATCATCGTGACCTATTATATATAACAAATGACAACACGGCTCATTATTGCTAGATTAAATACTTTGAGTGTCTAATCCATCTTCAGATAACAAAAATGTCGTAGAATTTACATTTGAAAAGGATGCTTCATCATAGTAAACCAAGAGTTCCAATTCTCCGCAAGAGATGGCATTAGTGGCGAAGTTTATAAACAAAAGTTCCAATTTCCCTCAAGAGATGTCATTAGTGGCAAAGTTTATAAACCAAAGTTCCAATTTCCCTCAAGAGATGGCATTGGTGGCGAAGTTTATAACCAAAAGTTCCTATCTCCCTCAAGAGATGGCATTAGTGTCGAAGCTTATAAGCAAAAGTTCCAAGTTTCCTCAAGAGTTGGCATTAGTGTCGAATTTTATTATATAGTACATTTAATGTATCGAATGTCAATTCAATTACGGCTATCTATATCGGTTTGGACAATAAACGGAGATAGTTACAATGTGACTTTATTTGAGATTTGACAAGAGAGAAAAGAGATATAAAGATTCCTTCGATAGAAAGAAGAGATTTAATAATTCTAATTTATTAATAATCGCTTCTTGTCTGGCAATGGGGTATGACTTAGTGGAAACATCAGAGACGATAACAGGAATGAGGGATGTTGGTAAGTTCTGTTTTACACACCACTTCCGGATTATAAAGCCGATATATTAAATGTAAAAACGATCATCAAAAAAATTGCGCATTGCTGGAAAAAATTACTCATGTATAAAGGGTAGATTATAATACAATTTGATGTAAATATCATTGCCACAAGTTGCAATGTATTGGAGAAATTAGATGATTAAATACAATGTGACATCATCAGTCTGCTGGTTGCGTACTCAATTTTCGTTTTGCATCGATGCAAGTGCAATTGATAATACTTGGAAGAAATAAATAAATAGGAAGTTAGTGCATAAAATTGACTACAAACCGTGTTGAAAACCATGTATCTATGTAGCAAATCTACGAAGAAAAAAATTAATATAGTTCTCCATCGCTGAAGTACGCCTTTGATAACATCGACATAATTCATTCGTTTCCTTTTTTTTAATAAAAAAGTTATTTGTTTAAATTATTTACTTTTATCAATTAATTGTTATAGTGTTTAATGATATTGTTTTAATTATTGCTATATTTTAGAAGTGAACGTCTCGAAAATTTACTGATCAAACTTTTTAAATTAAACTTTTACATTAACGTTATATATTAAAACTTACGAGGAAAATTGGAACTTTTGTTCGAGAAACTTCGACACTAATGCCATCTATTGAGGGAAATAATAACTTTTGGTTATAAACTTCGCCAATTATGCCTTCTATTGAGGGAAATTTGAACTTCTGTTTATTAACTTCGTTACTAATGCCATCTCTTGAGGGAAATTAGAACTTTTTTATGAGCGTCGACACTAATGCCATCTCTTGAGGGATATTGGAACTTTGGTTTATTAACTTCGCCACTAATACCATCTCTCGAGGAAAATTGGTACTTTCGTTATTAAACATTGCCATTAATGCTGCATCTCCAGAAAAATGTGAACTTTTCTTAACTAAAAAATAAAAATATCCCTGAGTGAACTGTAACATTACCATAAGTTGAGATATAATGCAGTATCATACTTATACTATAATTAGCAAAAGTCTACT
The DNA here is from genome assembly GCA_947579665.1 of Sympetrum striolatum. Taxonomy (NCBI): domain Eukaryota; kingdom Metazoa; phylum Arthropoda; class Insecta; order Odonata; family Libellulidae; genus Sympetrum; species Sympetrum striolatum. The sequence goes on from OX388352.1 coordinate 68,836,459, forward strand.
TTACCTGGGAAGGCGGGTTAAAGAAATAAACATTAACTTTCAACCAAATATCTTTTTCTATTTATAATAATTTAAAAAATGTTTAATCATTTATGTACCAATATTGCATTAACTTTGATATGTATCCTTTCTATAAGTAACCTAACAGTTTAAAACTTTTGGAGTATGTAAAAAGGGTTTATTATATTGATTTTTAATAACGAAGTCACTCTATGTTTTCAAATGCCGTTGGAAAATAATGAAAATTAATTTCATTAATTTCATTCCATTTCATTTCATCCTTTCATTAATTTTCGAAAAAAAGTCAAAATATAGCGCATAAATAATTTTTAGATTTTTTATGAAACTTCCAGTTTATCGGTTTTCGACTATGACATACGATTAGTAATAGTACATTTAACCCTTGTGTAGGCACCCAACTTTACCTACGTTGTTGGGCACCCGGGGTACCCGGGTACCCACCTCTTTAGATCTCATTTTTGAGCACATTTGTAAAGGAATTCGTTCTCTGGACATTTTATTTAATAAATAGATATTTTATGGAGGTATTAAAGTAATTTTTATATCATTTGACGAGTTAGAACTTCTACAATTAACAAAATAAGAAAGGTATGTTTATTCTTCGGTTCTTGACGCCTGAATTCCTTTTTTTCCATTAAATATTCAAATTTGAAGTCTTGTAAAATGTAAAGTAGAAATTGCACAAAAAAACAAGTGACATCAAAGTTTAGTACGTTCTATTGCGCGTGTAACCATATAAGCTAATCATTTCTGTTTTTATAACATTTGGTATTTATCATAGATGGAACGGAAAAGTGCCCATTTTTACGAGCTGTTTCACGGAGTGCTCTTTTTGAACGTTTGTTCCTCAAAAACTATTTCTTCAATCACAAAGATATTTTGATAGAATACTAATACGCTTATTGGTAATTAAAATACGAAGTTTCAGAATATTTGTATGAAACGATAAAAAGTTGTTGTCGATTTTGTAAAACAACTTTTTCTTGGAAGTGGATAGTCGTAGAAATACAAAATTGGCTTCGTTAGAAAGATTTCGAAATGAGTTTTCACGGTTAATAATTATTTTTCACTACAAGTTAGCGGATTTTTTTATACGAATTTATATTTAACGCCGGGATTCGCAGTTGTGCAGCAGTGTTGCCGAATTATTGGTCTTGCATCTCGAGCTTTTGAACACTCCGCCCCTCTTAGAGGATTCTTTCTATCGCCATGGACTGCGAAGCTACGCCTAATCATATCAATTACGTTTCGTATTTTTCCTTATTATCTTATCTTATTGATCATCTTTCTTACCCTTATTTTCCGTAGAAACTGAACATCTGTGCTTCAGTGCTACTCCTGGCATTCTTCTGGTCGATACATTACCGAGTGAGCCGAACGCTTCACAGGTTTATGTAGAATACATAAAACATAGTGTCACTTTCTTTTTTCTTAGAAATTTTTCGTGCAAAGGCTATTTGAAGAACAATAATTAATTTCCACTAAAGAGTATTTATTTGCTACTATGTCCCAAAGAAGGGGAAAGCAGTTATTTTAATTTCAACGATGCATTCTGATATAAATATTTGTGAAAGTGGTAAGAAGAAGCCCCGCATAATTTTGTATTACAATAAGTTTAAATCTGGAGGTGATACAATGGACAAGATGATTACTAGGTATACAACAAAACGCCGCACTTTGAGATGGCCGCTAGCTATGTTTTTCAATATAATCGACGTAGCTACTTTTGTATCCTATCGGATATACTATGAAAACAACGAAATGCTGACGTCAAAAACCAACCAACGACGTAGATTTATGCGAAAATTAAGTGAAGAACTAGCGAAGCCAGTAATTTAGCAAAGATCACAAAATTTGCAAGTTATGCGCAATATTACAACAAAGATAGCGATTGAAAGTGTTATCGGGCAGCCAGTTATTGCGGAGGATTCTACTCTTAGTGCATCTACATCGGACAGCTCCGGGAGAAAGAAGATCACTGGGAGCTGTCACCTGTGCTATAAGCAATTGATAAGAAGGAGAAGAAAAACTAGAAAAGTGTGCGAAAACCTGTCTGTAATGAACATTCGAAAACGTATGTCAAATGTAACGATTGTTGTGAATAAAAATTCTCCGTGAAAATTATCATTGATGCACTTATTATGCAGCATATATTGCCTTATAGAAGCTAACGAAAAACTACCACACAGTCAGTACAGCAATATTACTAAAGCTCAACTGAAGGCGCTTGGGTGAATTTGAGGTATTAGTACTTTAATTTTGATTTTTTCAGATAAAACGATGTTATCGCAGCTGAAAAATAAGACAAAGAAAGAGCAGGGCGAGATAGGGAGGTTAGGAACTCCCGAAGACATCAACACGGCAACACTGCTCAAAAGTTTCAAATCTCGGCGTTAAATATTAATTCGTATAAAAAAATCCGCTAACTTGTAGTGAAAAATAATTATTTACCGTGAAAACTCATTTTGAAATCTTTCTAACGAACCCAATTTTGTATTTCTACGGCTATGCATTTCCGAGAAAAAGTTGTTTCACAAAATCGACAACAACTTTTTATCGTTTCATACAAATATTCTGAAACTTCGTATTTTAATTACAAATAAGCGTATTGATATTCTATCAAAATATCTTTGTGATTGAAGTAATAGCGTTTGAGGAAGAAACGTTTAAAAACAGCACTCCCTGAAACAGCTCGTAAAAATGGGCACTTTTCCGTTCCATCTATGATAAATACCAAATGTTATAAAAACAGAAATGATTGGCTTATATGGTTACACGCGCAATAGAACGTACTAAACGTTGATGTCACTTGTTTTTTTGTGCAATTTCTACTTAAACTTCTATATGACTCCAAAGTTGAGCCTCCGTAACAAAAAAGCCGATATTTCGCGTGACTGAGGCTGGCCGTTTTACGGAAGTAAGAAACATACCTTTCTATTTTTATTCATAGTAAAAGTTCTAACCGTTCAATTGATATAGAAATTGCTTTAATATCTTCAGAAAATGTCTATTTATTGAATAAATTTTTCAAGGAACGAATTCCAACGCATATTTGTCAGAAAATGAGAAGGAAATTTCAGGTGGGTACCCGGGTACCCCGGGTGCCCCCAAGACGTATGTGAACTTTTAATGCTTTTATTTAACCTTTAAATATAGTTAACGTATTTATAATGGTAGTGTTTACTAGGGATTCAGATAGATAACGACGATCTGAAGCAACAAAGCGATATCTTTCTTTATAATCAACCTACAAGCAAAAATATACCTTAGTGGGTACCCGGGTACCCGGGTGCCTACACAAGGGTTAAATGGTTTTAAATTTGTTACCAGTGTTGCTAATGACGCTGGTATGAAGCGACATGTGTCGAGAAATCTAATGGTGAAATTATTTTCGATTGACTTTGCGAATGAAATTTAATTTTTCTTCGGTGTTCGGAATCACATTAATGTTTTTTTCATCATAGTCTAACAATTACTTCTCTTCAATCAGCCTCGCTGAAAAACTTTAAAAAAAACAAAATCTCATTGGTTGGAGGAAAAAGAAAAAATAGAAGAGAATTACCTCCTTCGGTTCATCACAGCGATGAAATATACTCACCTAGAGTTTATAAAATAGACTAGGCCATAGCTTGACAAATTACCAAGCAAAAAATATTTAAAAAATTGCTTTTAATTAGTACAATGCATCAGGACGTGATGATTTCTGACTCAGAAAAAGAAACCGGATACAGTTTTGTTTTACAACTACAACAAAGTAGGAGGTGATATAATGGATAGCATGTGCCGGAAATATTCAACTCATTCGGCTGCAAGGAGATGGCCAGTTCATGTATATTTTAACATATTGGACCTGGTCTCAATAAATAGCTGGGTTCTATTCAATGAAACCACTGGGCGTAAACTCAACCGGCAGTAGTATATTCAAAGACTTGTATTAGAAATTATTGGAACCTCATTATAAATAGAGCTTTACTTTATAGGTCAGATGGAAGAGGAGACTTTCTAGTCTCAATCTCGCCTAATAAAGACCCTTAATAATAATAATAGAGCCACCTCCCTCATGTTCCTTTGCAATGTCGGGAATTTCATCAGGGGAAGCAAGTGCGCCAATAAGACCGCCAAAAGAAGAAAGTGTCAGATCTCACCTGGATGTTATAACAAATCCAGTAATTTGTACCTAAAATGTAGGAAAATATACAGTGGAATATGCTCTGTAAAAGTGGGAATGTGCAGAATCTGTAAAAAAATATGTAAAAATGTTAATCCATTCCTTAATAAGGAATAAATATTAATTTGTAAAAACAATAGCGAAGCTTTATTATGATTTCAAATCTTACGTTGTGAAGATGATGAAGTGTTACTAAATTGACTTGGATATATTGTAAACTAGCGAATGATGGAAGGAAATAACATTTTAAGAATGATGTAAGTATTAAGGTAAGTCTAAAATAAAAATCAACGTAATAAAACTAGCTCTAGAGTGCATAAGAACAGAATGAGATATGAGTAAGAAAATGCCATTCTCGATAAATGCATGATTAATTGCTAGGTTTTTCCATGAAGGTTTGATCGCTGTATTCACTTTACAACCGAAAATCTTAGTAACCCTGCTTCTGTATAGTTTACAAACTTATTATGGATCCCCAAGAGTTTCGACAAATCACATGAAACACATCTGTGCTCAAAATATCCCTTTAGTTATTTATTCTGCAAACGCGTAACTCTCAGTTTAGAGATCCGTTCTTACGGTTGGTAACCCTGATTGATAAGGTCAGTACCCTTGACATTAATTCTAATTCACTGCGTTTACCAAGCGATCTCTGCTCGATCTGGTGGCAGCTCGTACCGGCAATGTAGGACCGATCTCAAAGGACCGACGAGTTTATCAACACGAGCTCAACATATCGATATTTGCGATATTCACATATCGACTGCAAATCATCGAGAATTTGGCGCATCGAGAATTGATGGCCGCCATTGTGCTTCTTCGTGGTGTTATTTATTTAATAAGCAGAAGTGTCCGTTGATTCTCAACGGGGATGTTAAATTTCATAAATAGCAGTGTAACAACCTTGATCGTAAGAAATACTTCATAATTGTTGATAGATAGGAAATACCAGACATTCTAATTCAATATACTAAGAAATATAAGTTACAATGAAGTCTACAAAGCCGCATCAACTCAATATTCAATATACTCTGAAAGAAAAATATCTTCAACTGAGACGATATAAATATATATTCTAAGATCACATTAGGATAATCAGGACCACGTTTAAAGTTACATCTTCATACAGGTACAAGAGGACAAATAAATCAAGCATTAAACGTAAATGACAGAAATAAATTACATTTCAATCAAATAAACAAAGATGAATATTCTATACGGAAAGTAAATGTATTTCAGAGCTGACTGGTATCTCAATCTTAAAATATGTAACATAAACACGAACCACAAAAGCAATCAAAATAGAAACAAAGATTCAACACCAATAATAGAAGGATAGTAAATGAATATGGAGTAGAAGCACTTAAAAACAACGAATAAATCAATTTTTGCAAGGGAATGAGTTTATTTACAAATGGTAATTTAGACAAAATGTTAGTATATTGTATCAATATTCTCGCAGTTTCAAATCGCAAGCGATATCGCATATAATCGCACCGACCAAAATAAGAATCTTTATTTAATTTCCCTTCTTTTGATGATAGCGCCAGGAGTTATTGCGATTGTATTTGTTTTCGTCCGCTGACAAAAGAGAAGCGGAATCCGCAAGAACACCGAGGCGTGCTGAACCTGGTCCACTTTTTTTGCCGGGTTGAGTTCAGCTCACTTTTAGCCATTCTAGCCCGCGCTGCTCAGCGCGTTTCTGTTTACCAACTCGAACTGACTTGGCAGCACCGATCTGAGATCGCTTGGTAAACGCAGTGAATGTTCAAGAAAGGTGTTTGAATGTAAACTTGAGATATCCGTTTGAGATTTACCTGAGAAAAACATTGTAAGAACATTTTATAATGATTAAACTAATATGTTGGCTACATTTTTTAAAATGCTGCTAAAATCTTTTTAATGAATTTTTCAATGTTATAGATCGATTTGGCATTGACGAAAACCACAGATTGGAAATTTTCACGACGAAATTCGAAAAATTCTTCCGCCATCGTATTCGATGGATGTTTTTCCGAGGCACGAACGAGTGGTTTTATATATTTTCCGTCAGATGGCATAACAATCTTGGCGTGAACTTGGGCGTGACGTGACTGACTTTTATCAACAATTCGGACTTTTTCCACTAATTCTGAAAATATGAGTTTCATTGGTCCAGTATGAATTAGACATGGGCGCCGTTATGATTTTTGTCAGCGGCGGCGTAGGGGGAAAATGAAGCCGGCGGCGGCGGCGTAACGGCGTGAACGCTGACTGCTTAATCATCGGCGCCGGCGCGGCGTAACCGGCGGCGTGCAAATTTTCGTTCGTATACGGCAGAAGAAAAGGCGGATAACTCGAATATCTGAGAGTACATTATTACAATTATATCATACCAATAAAAATATAAAAATAAGATTTTATGCGAACACTTGGAAGAGGACCCAAAAGCGTTTTGGTCGTACGTTCGTGAGGTCCAAGGTAAAGAGCAAACTGTTGGTTCATTAAAGGATACTTGCGGTAATATAGTAAACGATGCTAAAGGCAAAGCTTAATATCTTGAATGATTTTTTTTGAAGCGTTTTCACGTCTGACGATACATCAAATACTCTCCCGAATGTTGATAAACCTGCATCGATGTCAAAAATCACCTTCAGAGAAGACGACATCAATAAACTATTGCACAGAGAGTGTTCAAGGAAGTTGCGGAGAGCGTAGCACGTTTTCTTAAAGTTATATTTGACAAGAGTATGAGCGAAGGAAAGGTCCCGAAGGATTGGAAAATTGCGAATGTCACGCCAATATTTAAAAGCGGCTCTAAGGACGATCCAGCTAATTACAGACCTATATCTTTAACATCACTGAGCGGTAAAATTATGGATCATATAATAGCTAGCTCTTTAATGGGTTTTCTTGAAACGTCTAATTTCATAATTAGGAATCAACACGGTTTTCGTAAGACTCGTTCTTGCGAGTCTCAGCTGGCTTTATTAGTACACGATATTCTAAACTCTCCAAAAAAAACATAAGCAAGTCGATGCAATATTTTTAGATTTTCGGAAGGCTTTCGATAAGGTACCTCATCATAAATTGCTGTACAAATTAGAAGTTGCGGGTATCAATGCAGAAGTTATTAACTGGATAAAAGACTTTCTCACCGATAGAGAGCAGCGAGTAGTACTTGATGGTATTAGTTCCAACTTGGTTAAGGTGACCTCGGGCGTCCCTCAGGACAGTGTAATTGGACCATTGTTATTTTTAGTATACATCAACGACCTCAGCAATCACATTGTAAGCAATGTTAGGATATTCGCAGACGACACAGTCATTTACAGGGAAATAGTTAGTTCAGAGGATAGATTAACCCTTTCGAACGACTTAGATAGAATTATGAACTGATGCGATGATTGGCAATTAGAGCTTAATGTAGAAAAGTGTTCGGTAGTTAACTTCTTCGAAAGTAAATCTATAATAAATGATTATTCTTATAGTCTCCGAGGGGTAAACCTAATGACAGTATAATCGGTAAAGTATCTCGGAGTAACTCTCACGAATAATCTATCATGGAGTGCTCACATCCGAAATACATGTGGAAAAGCACTTAAGAAACTCGGTTTCGTTAAAATAATAGTCGGTAGGAGCGAAGAAAATGTTCGCGAGCGATGTTACTTAGCGTTAGTTAGGCCTCACCTTGAGTATGCATGTAGTGCATGGGATCCCTGCCGAGAAATGTCGTATCCGGGATTTAGAAAAAGAACAACGAAAGGCGATACGATTTGTAAAGAATTGCTACGATAAAACAGCGAGTGTTACTCAGATGTTACAGGATGTGGAATGGGAATCATTAGAAGATAGAAGAAAAATCCAAAGGATAAATTTATTAAATAAGTTCAGAGAAATTAAGTTTTCAGATTATGTAACCGATATAATGCGACCCCCTGTTATATGGGCCGTTCTGATACTGCCAGAAAGATTAGGGAAATAGATGCTAGAACGAATCGCTTCAAAAATGTATTTTTCCGCGAAGTATACGCGAAAGCCACCGTTTAGGAAAATAGAGTCAAGGTGCTTGCACCCCCTGCCACACGCCAAAAGGCGGCTTGCAGGGTTCTTACATAGACATAGACAATTATATTTATATTTATATAGACATTACAATTATATCATACCAATAAAGACAATGTAGAGCTATCTTGAATAAGCAGCACAATGGGCTAGAATCGAAAAAACCTGGCAAAAAAATCCTTTTCTTGAGTGCGGACTTTAGTACTGGCAATTCTCAAATAAATCCTGCCTATTACTACCAAATTATTTACGCTGATTTCTACCTATTAAAATTCCACAGGTGGTCAAAATTGACCAAAATTCACAAATAATGCCAGGCTTAGATTTTTGCAAAATTCTTCAGCCTAAAACCAAACCCAAATGAGCAGAATCATCGGAAAAAAATCAATACAGTATTGAATAATCAACCCTTAAGCTTAATTATGATTTTTTAAGTGATCACAGTTGAATATTTGAATTATTGCACACTTCCATCAGATCTCTGAATTAGCTTCTTTTGGTGAAATACTCACTTCATGCAACATGTCTTTTAAGTTATATTTCTTTCTCTTGTCCTCTCTCGGACCCTCCGATTTAAGGAAAAAGAGCTCAAATAAGACGCTGTTTGGGAATATTATATGCAGAACTTATTGAGGTATAGCAATGCGAAGTTTCAAAGTTCACACTCAAAAAATATTTCCTTATTCTTGGCCAGCATTTTTCGATTCTAGCTCGCTCTGCGCCATAAAGGGGTTAATTTGGCAATATGTTGCTTTCCTTTTTTTCACGAAAGCATTCTTCTTATAATTACGCTACATTACTTTAAGAACGTTTAAAGAGAGGTATCACAAATTGGGCACAAATAGCCAGTAGAATGTTGATAAATGGATGTACTATTGTTGTGAATTAGTTTTAACAACACATTTGCGCCACATTTTTCAAGTATGGAATCCAGGAATAGACGTTCAATTGAAATTTCCAGAAAAAAAATGTATAAATGATGAACACAAATCAAAACATTTAAGTTGAAACAAACTAAAAGAATAATAAGCAAATGAATGAATGAGAGGATTTTAAAATAAATATATTAATAACATTCAGCAGTAGGTTACACAAAATCTTTGTACAACGCATAGTTCTCATGGATGAATACTATTTTATTCAATCTCTGTGGCCCTAGTCTGCTTTTCTTATCGTTGAGAGTGAGCCCGCATGTACTAAAACTCCTCTAAATGGGAGTGCTGGTTGCGGGAGTACATTATGTTCTAATGAAGATATTCAAATCGATTATAATGTTTTAGAACTCTGGATTAGACGATTTTTTATAAATCAAAAAATGCTTCAATGATTAAGAATTGAAGGTAATCCAGAAAAATACTGTTGTACCCTATGAAAAAAATTCTCTTATTGGAGTTAACATTTTGGTTTACATGTATGTTCAAGATGGTTTTTATAAAAATATTCACAGAAATTATGATACGTAATGAATACACATTACTTGAAATTACTAAAGCCCAACTTATCTCAAACGGCCTTATGTTCATAAGAGAGATTGATGCACGGAGTAGAAATATACGCGTTGAAAGAGAAAGTTATACTAAATTAATTTTAGTATTATACTACATAGAGATACAGTAATTGAAAACTGTTCAGTAAAATTTAATTATAGTTAAATTTTATCACATTTACAAGAAAAATAAGAAACGAAAAATATTTAAAATTAAAAATTTGGAAATTCGTAGCGAATTTGTTTGTACATGTTCTTTAAATACTCACTCTCATTTCAGAAACAAAGAAGTTCTTATTCTTGATAATTTTCTTCCTTTTATGATCTTTTTTCGATACTTTTAAATTTCCTGGTAAATATTCTGGGAAAATACATCCTAAAAATTTTGAAGGGAATGTCGAGAGGTTTGAGAAAAATGCGTTCAGAAAAGTAGCTGGCTACTACTTTTCGCTATACTTCATTCATTAAAAACATCCAGCGAGATAGTATTCTGAGAAAAGACTGAATTTTATTTGTGTTATTTTAAATCCCTATTTTCTATTATAAACATTCGAAAACGAACATACATTGCGGAAGTTACATCTTCCGCAATAAATTGTATGAATTATACTACGTATGAAATATGTTATTGAATACGAGTAAAAGTAGCTTGGATACTGCAAGCTTATAAAAGGTATTTATAATCTTTGTTCACATGCCACGTTTTGAGTTTCAATGTTATCGGGAAGGGCTTAAACAAAACTTAAAAATTGCTGCAATTTCTAATTTTTGTAAACGCCTGGTGTCGAACCCAGCACCTATTGGAATATGCAAATAGGCATAATAACTTGTTAAGACCTAATCTTAATTAATACAAAGTTTAAAGTAAATATCATACCGGGAAGGTCCTGAAATAAGACTCCATTATCCCCTATCTGAAATGCATTGGATATAACATATTGGCAGCTGTGAATGCATATTATGACTTGTTAGGACTTGATCTAATTTAATGCAAAGTTTCAACTCGATATCATGTCTGGAAGTACCTAAAATTTGTTTCCGTTATCTCCATAAAAAATGCATTGAGGAATGAAAATTACCCTCTGGGATCGAACCAAGGACCATCAGCGAATTGCTAAAGTTAGATTATGAAATATATTTATGATCTCTATCCAAGTGCTGAGTATCAAGTTTCCATCTTATCGGAAAGTGATAATAAAAAATCTTAAAAACCGCAATCTAAATTAAAGGGGAGCATATTTTCCCGGACCTAGCGTCGAACCAAGGATAAACATGGATAATGTCTTAATGTTTTCGTCGGATACGCATGGCTTCCAGCGATCCCTTGAATTTCAACTCTCTACTTTGCCTGAAAGTGCCTCAAAAAATTTTCGAAGATCCGCACCATGTATCTTTATGGAGAAAAACGGGACTTTGGGGCCTTCTGGAATAGAATCCATGACACTGAGGTTCAAAGTCGGCTTTTTTCTGGAGGTTATACGTCATGGCCAACACGTTGTAAAAATTTCAAGACAGTGGCATTTGAGGAACATGGTTAGAATTTTGATCCCCTATGAATGAATGAGTGTATATATAGGTACGAGTGAAATGTTGTTAGCATACTGCAAGCATATCGGCAACACTAATTTCATGTCGGCATCATATCGAGACGGTCCTCAATAGCAAAAAAAGGATTGAAAATATTCTTAAAATTCGCTGTAATTTAATTGCCTTGCATCGAACCCGGGTCTTTCTGGTCATTCTTACTATGCAGCACAACAGAACATCTCCATCTCTAACTACCTGTGAAAATTAAAGCAGAAATATTGGCTGCAACTGCCTCAAACGACGTCCTACTTTTCACATATTTTCCTTGTGTGAGAAATGTTAATGTGCTCCGGCATCGCACCTAGGAACAGCATGGTCTCATATAATTTTTTTCTTAAACCGAGTCTTAATATACATCTTCTAGCCAAGCACGAACTTCCTATCTTTTCCATAAGTGCATCAAAAAAAATAATGAAAAACTACCACAATGTTTTTAAAGGGCAGATTTTTGCATCGTCCTAGCGTCGAACCAAGGACGTTTTCCGTAAAAGTTATTTATGTTTTCGATAGATGATGACCATATATATAAGCTCCTAAAGTTTTGATTCTCTTTCTATCAAGGAAGTAATTTTAAAAAATTCCCGAAAATCAAAGCAATACATTTAAAGGGGAAAAATTGGGACTTTGGGACCCTCTGGAATCGAACCCATGACACTGAGGTTCAAAATTGCAATTTTTTTGTGGGTTACACGTTATGGCCAAAACGTCGTAAAAATTTCAAGTCAATGACGCTGGTATATCATAACAGGAAGGTCCTGATATAACTCCATTATCCCCATCTGAAATGTATACGAAATGTAAATGGCTCTCTGAGATCGAACCAAGGACGATCAAGACATCCTAAAACTGAGTATTTGAAACATATCAATGATCTTTATCTATAAGCCGAATTTCAAGTTTCTATATTATTGGGAAGGGGTTCAAAAAACTTCTTAAAAATCGGATCACCTTCTGATTTTAGAGGCGGCTGGAGTCGAACCAAGGACATATTGGCATCTGTGAATGCACAGTATGACTTGTTCTGACTTGATCTTATTATATGCAAAGTTTGGAGTCGATATCATGCCGGGAAGTACCTAAAATTGGCTTCTGTTATCTCCATAAAAAATGCATTGAGGAATGTAAACGCCTCACTGGGATCGAACCAAGGGCCATCAGCGAAACGGTAAACAGCGTACATAAAATTTATAATTGATCTATATCTACATGCCGAGTTTCAAGTTTCTATCTTATCGGGAAGTGATTTTTAAAATATCTTAAAAATCGCAATGTAAATTAAACGGGAGAATATTTGCCCTGACCTAGCGTCGAACCAAGAATAATCATCGATGATTGTTTAATGGCTTTTAATATATCAGCGCCCTCGTGGAAAGCACGAGATTTGTTCTATCAGTTCAAAGCGTATCTCTTCGAACTACTTGTCAGCATATTTTCGACTGTGGGACTTTGTTTTAAATTCAAGCCACGCCGCGCCGCCGCCGATAAAATTTCCGGCGGCGGCGCGCCGTAGTTATTTTTTCGGCGGCGGCGGCGTGCCCGATATTGTCGGCGGCTGGCGTAATCGGCGCGGCGCCCATCTCTAGTATGAATAGATAAAATATTCTAGAATATGAAATTTTGCAGATTTAGGACATCGGTCAACATTTTGTTTAATTGATTAAAATTTAAACAAAACACCTTATCAGCATTTGTGTAATGGTCAAACTTAGAATTTATGCAAAATTCATGTATTTGAAAATCATCAAAGTATTTAATTATGAATTTTAAAAGTAGGTGGTCAAATGACCACCTCCTGTCCTTCTAGGTAGGCCGAAACTGCCGTCCTCCTTGTGTTTTAAAGCATTTTACCAAAGACATAATGATTACTTAGCATATGAAATAAATTTATAATCTTTATTCACATGCCAAGTTTTATGTTTCAATTTTTTCGGTAAGGTGTTAAAAAATTCTTTAAAATCGTAGCAATTTCTAATTTTGAGGAGCCTAATGTTGGACCTATTGGCAGATGCGAATAGACATTATAACTTGTCAGGTCTTGATCATATTTAATGCAAAGTTTGAAGTCCTTATCATGCCGTCTATAGACTCCATTATCCCCATCTGAAATGCATAGGGTTATGTAAATGGCCCTCTGGGATCGAACCAAGGACGATCATGGAATCCTAAAACAGCGTATTTGAAATGTATCTATGATCTTTATTCACATGCCAAGTTTTAAGTTTCTATATTATTGGGAAAGGGTTCAAGAAATTCTTAAAAAATCGTATCAGTTACTAATTTTAGAGACGCTGGTGTCGAACCCAGGACATGTTGGCGTATGTGATTACACATTATGACTTCTTAGGGCTTGATATTATGAGATAGGAGAAATGTCAACCAACTGGCAACAAACTCACGCACATTTGGTTTCAGTTTCACAGATATAATGAAAGAAGATCGCGTTTCCCATGACCCCTGTGGTTTTGTATTCCGAATCCTACCGGTATGTAACTTAAAATAACTTCCACACCGAATCATATGTAATTTGAAATTCCCGCCTTACGTTTCAAATAGTAGAAACGCGCTGGTGTCGAATCTAGGATCTTTTGAAAGATGTGAATACATATAACGCCCTGATAGAAATAAAACTTATTAGGAAGGTCCAAAATTAAGACTCCATTATCCCAATGTGAAATGCATAGGGTAATGTAAATGGCTCTCTGGGATCGAACCAAGGATGATCAGAGAAACTTGAAAGAGCGTACATGAAATATATCTGTGTTCACATGGCAAGTTTTAAGTTTCTATGATATTGGAAAGGGGTTCAAAAAAATCTTAAAAAACGTATCAGATACCAATTTTATGAACGCCTTGAGTCAAACCCAGGACCTATTGACAGATGCGGAAACATTTTTATAACTTGGTAGGACTTGCTCTTATTTAACGCAAAGTTTGAAGTTCATATCATACCGGGAAGGACCTGAAATAAGACTCCATTATTCCCCAATTGAAATGCATAGGGTAATGTAAATGGCTCTCTGGGATTGAACCTAGGACGATAAGGGAAACCTAAAACAGCATAAATGAAAAGTATTTTTCATCTTTGTTCACATACCAAGTTCTAAGTTTCTATGTTATCGGGAAAGAGTTTAAAAAAATCTTAAACATAGTATTAGTTCCTGATTTTAGAGATGTCTGGTATCAAACCCAAGCCCTATTGGCAGATGTGAAAATATTTTATAACTTGGTAAGACTTGATCTTATTTAACCCAAATTTTGAAGCCGTTATAATACTGGGAAAGACCTTAAATAGGGTTCTGTTAATCCCATAAGAAATGCATTGAGGAATGTAAATGACTCTCTGGGATCGAACCCAGGTCTTCCTGGTCATACTTCCTATGCAGCACAATAGAAGATCACCATCTGTAACTATGTGTGAAAATTCAAGCAGAAATATTGCCTGCAACTGCCTCCAACAATGTCCTACTTTTAACATTTATTCCTTTTGTGAGAAATTTTAATGTGAACCATCTTTCAAAAGATCATGGCCATATCTGTAGGCTCCTGGAGTTTTCATTCTCTACCTATCTGTGAAGTAATTTTTAGAAATTCCCGAAATTCAAAGCAATGCATTTAAATGGGAAAAATCGGGATTTTGGGGCCTTCTGGGATCGAACCCATGGTCAGAATGATCGATTTCTCACTTTTCCAGGGGGTTTCACATTAGCGCCTGCAAAAATTTAGTCAATGACGCTGGTGGTTTAGCCTGTGCACTTGTATCCTATACATGAATGAATAAGGAATAGGAACTATCTATTATACAGATACCAGTAAAATGCTGCTTGCATGCTGCAAGCAAATGGTTTAATTTTGAGTAAGAATAAGTGTTTCATCACCAAGAAAAACAATCATTTATATATCCTATGATCTGCATCTTTACTGCAATCACAATTGTTAATTAGTCGAATTTGGTATGGATCCATATAATTTAATATTAAAAACAAATGACAAATACATAATGGTCGTTGCTTTAAATCTCGGCTGCTCATAAAATTTTTTTCTTTCGGGAACAGTTTTTTTATAGCATAACATAAATATACATACACATGCAAAGTGTCAACTGTCTATCTTCACGGTAATCACTCCAAAAGAATTATGATAATTCAACCAATATGTTTTAAATGGGAGATATATTTACTGCCCGGCATCGAACCCAGGTCTTTCTGGCAATACATCCTATGCATCACAATAGAAGATCACCATCTCTAACTATGTGTGAAAATTCAAGCAGGAATATTTGCTGCAACTGCCTCGAACGACATCCTACTTTTCACATCCATTCCTTACGTGAAAAATTGTAATGTGCTCTGGCATAAAGGAAAAAAGGACTGAAAATATTCTTAAGAATCCAAGCAATTTATTTTAAATAGGAGAAATTTTAACCCACCTTGCATCAAACTCACTCACCTTTGGATTCAGTTTCAGGATCTTTTGGAAGATGTGAATAGGTATAATGCCCTGATAGAAATAACACTCTTTTGATTCAAATTTTGAAGTAGATATCATACCGGGAAGGTCCAAAATTAAGACCACGTTATCCCCATCTGAAATGCATATGGTAATGTAAATGGCTCTCCGGGATTGAACCAAGGACAATCAGGAAAAAATTAAACAGCAAGGGAATGAGGTGAAATGCCGTTTACCTGGCAAATAAAAAACAATGCTTGGTAAAGAACAACATAAAAAGAGCACTTAGCATCCCATTGAAGTGATTGAGTAATATGCATCATTAGTACTTGAGATGAAAATTTCTTATGCCATGTGTCTGACGAACCGTGTATCTGCGGAATCTTGTAACTCAGGGACTAACTGTACAGTACATATAGTTATGCAATTAACTCTCCAAAATATTGCTGGCTGGTTGAGGTTCCAACCATCCTTTGAGCTGATCACTTTACAGAAACAGGTCATGAATAAAAGAATAAAGGTTTCCACAATAGCAGAAAAAAGTTGACATAAATATCTGGAAAGATACCATCAATCAGTGGGTTCAAACCTGGGTATTCATAAAGAAGATAGGACTATAACTTATTGCCCAGTAGAAAGCCAACGTAGTTTTCTCCATGCTTCTAGAATAAGAGGGAAGGACAAAAAGACAAACTGACAGTATGCAAATTTTATTTAAAGATAAAACTGATCAACAGGGGTTCAGTAACATTGAAGTAAAATTTTTTCATATTCGTAATCAATATTTAGCCACTTTAACAGATTATAGTATGTTGTTTTATTGAAATATATTCATAAACAATGTATAAACAGTTAATATTAGAGAAATAGAAAAGACTCTATATTTGTTGCATCTTTGTGTAAGTGCCTAACCATTTCTTTGATCTTTTCTACGTAGAAATGAAATAGCCAGAGCTTGGAGTGACCTAGGTAATAAGCATTTGATTGCTCAAACATTGTAATATAATCTAATCAATTTTTATAGCGCAGACCTCAAATAATGTTACCTTTAAGGAGCCTCAAAATCAAAGCTATGCCCATGGTGACAACAATCTTGGTGAAAAAAAATTGACCAACATTGACTGAATTTCAGATTTTGATCTAACAAAGGAATTTAGATTCAAATTGTTAACCAACTTCTGAAAAGCTGTTTTACACACATTAGCTTTGAAATATTTGGTTACGTAATACTTAATAAATTGGCTGCTTTTAAATAAACAATTCGCTCATTCCTTCAAGTATCCCATCACATCATTAATTAAAGTATACTAATTTAATTTATACTGTTATTTCTAGTTCACAATTGCAACTAATGAACATTTTTACATCATGCTTTTCTCAAACTTCAATGTTTCAATAAGGGCGATCCCTTAGCAAGAAATGCTATGAATGCCTCACTTTGGCCAACTGCTAAATAATTCTAAGTCTCATAATACTAGTTTCCATGGTGACCCTATCACTTAGCATCTACATTAACCTTTGGTAAAGATAAAGTTGCGTCACAAATTTTAGAGCTGTGGTGTCACAATGGACTTGGGTCAACACATAAATAATTTTTATAAGCCAGAAAAATGCTAGAAATAATCTAGCAATAAGTACTCATGTGTTTTCCGGAGTGAAAAAGCATGAAAACTTCACTGGGCATATAAAACATCCTTCCAAACTGAATTTTCTCAAAGATGATATTTCAAGTATAGCGTATAAATATACCCTAAAAAAAATATAACTGCACTAATACTATATATCATCGATTAACTCAACCTAATTTACTTAATAGCACTGCATTACTTAACAAACTTCATAACAACAATGTAATGCCTTTAGAGAAGATACTCATTACATTTGACTAGCTACAGCTAGATATTAGCTGTTACAAAACTTTCATGTTAACTTTGTGTAGAGTACGTTGTATCACATTGACTTATGCACAAAATTTATACTTGAAAGGCAATTACCAGATAACAGCACCATGAAACTGGTATGGCATTTCTTAAATTTAATAAAGATGCTGCATATGATTTTACAACAGGCAATTAATTTCTTAGAGTAAAAAATATGGCATGCTGCATTTCATCCCTTGACATATCTCTTTCCATGATTTCATTTTGTAAATTACATTTTTAGAATAATGTTAAGGTTTAAAAAATCAAATTTCATAAGGCAGGAGAATAAATAATATCGGATCATATTTTTCTTCGGAGTCAAGACAAATTGTAACACACATTGCTATGTAATGAACTCTAAAAATTACTAGGACACTAAATTTTCTATTTTTCCTAGATTCAGCAGATCTGCCCAAAAATCATTTTAAGGCCTCTGAGTGAAGTGATTGTCTTATTCAAATTTTAATGGTACTGTTATGTTCAAGATTTAATGTCATAAAATATGGGTTTGGGTCAGTTGTGTATATTAATTTTATACATACAAACATTCTGCCCTACACTTCCAAATAATTTCAAAGGTTTAGCGGCATTGTAATTGTTAATGTATGTACTTTAATTTACAATGATCCATTTGAAAGAATTGATTTGAAACTGATATCATTATTGGCCTGATAGAATATTTTTATGGATTGATCACTCTTCGGAAAGATGAATAACTTCACAACAGGGCAAAAATTGAATATAAAAAACTGAGTATAACCTTGTATGAATGCAATTTGCTTACATGATGGTATTATTTCTAAAAAAATTTGTTTCACTAGGAATTTCCTCATATTATTCTTACTCCATTGCATAAAAATATAGATTTAAATGACAACATATATTGGGTATCATCTTTTAAATTGTTTGAATATCAAATGGCAGTAAATTTGGTTGCAAAAATTGAATTTTGTGTATGAAAATATTTATAATCAATTCTCTGATACTTTCCAAAGATACCAAAATAATCTGATGATAAAGTAAAAATCATAATAGCAAATTGTATAATTCAGATTCATAGATAAAAGCAAATGTAAAAATTATATGATACAATAAAAATAAGCTATATGTAGAGGCTAATTAGGCATATAGAAGGCCTAAGGTATAAGGCATATATAAGATAATTCAACAGATTCAATAAGAATGAGGTAAATATCTTTGTTTGGTATGAATTAGAATCTGTTTCTGTGATTCACTTATAAATATTTAATTTCCCGAAGAAACCAACTTTCTGCAAAATGTACAGTGTTAAACAAACACTGAAAATAAAGAATTTTGATATAGTTTCTCAGACTTACAAAATAATTAACAAACTGATGAGACTTGGAATTATTTGGTTGGTCTTTTCAAGAGTATAAACTTTGGTAAGTCCTTTATGCTCTACCCACAAGAAATTCTGGAGTATTCAGATTTACTAACATATTTTTCAACCAATAGACTATTCCAGCACAACTAACAGGATTTAAAAGGGAGTAAACCCTATCACAGGCAACAAGCTAGCTATTACTACTGCAGCAGTTAAATCTTCAGTCATTGATGCTGCAGAAGCCCTCTCTAATTGGATCGTGCATAACCAATCCCATTTATCTGGAAAAAAAATCAGACACTATTTATAAATTTTGTAAAAGATCTTAATAACTCCAAGGTTAACACATTTGAACATGAAATGTGGTAGTATAATCAATATGGTATTCATAGAGATATTAGCATAGGTTATGCACTAATACAGCAATTCTTTTCTTATCCCTGAAATGTAAATTTTTGGCTGACTTTAATTGTATGTGAAAAGTTAATGAAAAATAAATACAAATGGGACAATTCTTCCTAATCATCCTAAAATTATATTATTTCATCATTGCATCTAGGCTCTATCACAAGGATTGTTATTACAACCTTATTCACCTCCTAAATATCTGCAATGTTTTCCCATCTGAAGTAGTATTTGAATTTAAATAAAATACTACCCATAATTTCATCAATTTCTATGAAAGATAATAATATTTCCCTGATATATCAAGAGAATCATGATTGTTGAATCTCACATTAGTTAAATTACATTTCAAATGAGAAGTATAGCACTTTTTGGGCTGGTTTAAATAATTCAATTTCATGCAGCTTGTAGATTTCCTTCATAATGGAAGATAAGTAAAATATTAATTTTGGAACATTAAGAAATATAAATAATAGAACGTACCGTCATATCATACTCTATAATATACATAGGAATTTCTAACTGGTCAGGAGATATTTTTGAGTATAAATATTCCACTCCATCAAGACTTTGAACCTTCTGTTTAATGGCTGGTGCCATAAATGTAGTAAACCACCATGTCATCATCTGTAAATAGATAGAAAATTTATATTTGTGAAAACAATTTTAACTGACTGAAATGACCCTGATCCTCATTTTTTATCACAATCTACCACTTTTATGTCAAGATAGACATTACTCCATGAAGAAATTGTGGGAAGTATTACATACTGGAACAACCTCTCAATGGACTATTTTAGTATCTCTCTCTTTGTGCTTTCATTATTTATCATTTTGCTACCCAAGAAGAAGTAATCTTCCAAGTATTCCATAGAGTTAACTAAAATAGACTTTTTAAATTTTTCATCTGAAGGTTTAACTATCAAATGCTCTTCAAGTATGAAGACAGAAATCTCATTAAGCATTCTTAGTTTTAATCAACTTTCTTTAGCCAAGGCATGAATGACTTACATCCCATAGAAGATATACAGAGTTATAGGATATACCCATTTTTTTAAACAATTTACAAAACAAGAGAAATAAAAATAAACCTTAATTTACAAAGAATTCTTCATGTGTGACCTACACAATTATTTGGCTCTTCTCTTTTTTATAATCTGAACAGGCTTGCTTTAGACAGTACTGAGATAATTTCACATATTTCGAAAAAAAAAAAAACAAATATTTGATAAAATATAAATGAAAGGCATGGCTCCCGGAAAGTCACGTGGACAGTGCGTTTGCCTTTGGTGAAAGCAGTCCCGGGTTCGAACCCCGGTAAGTTGTCGAAGCACTTTTAGCAATACTACTACTACTAAATGAAAGGCTATTTGATAAAGATGTTTTAAAACTATCATGAAGACAGAGGACATTATGAAGAAAAATTGTAACAGACTTTTTTAACTATTAAGCTGCCTTCAACGGCTAATGAAAAAGTATTTTCAGTTTCTCCCAACTTAATAGCAATCCAAACCCAAATGCATTAAATTGCCTTGAATTTGAATAATACCATTCATTATATAAAGTAATTTATTATTTGGTAGCGGATTACCAGGTGGAATGAGAGCACGAGTCTAGTAGAGATTATTTTTTAAGCACAACGAAAACATATACATGTGCAACCAGCATCCACCACGTAATGGTACACTAATTAATGGCACCCTCCACTAACTCTTACTCTGTCCACAGCGTGGCACTCACTGTATGACAATGGTGGAGGAAAACAGGGTGAAATAGAAGGGGGGTAGAACACCCGCTACAATTTTAATTATTTTAAATTTGTCCTTTGGCCAAATTATTATTAAAATTGCACAAGAAACTTGATTTTAAAAGTATTTCTGAAAAAATCTGAGGGTACAGGTAACTAAAACCCCAATCTTTTTAGATTCCTCAATTTCTTTACCAATTATTGTTTTTCATAAGCTTGATGTATTGCCTTTTCAATGCATGCTTAGAAAATAAATGGTGATAAGAAGCTTCAACCATACTTATACTTGAAAATTTCTCTTACTATCACCAAATCAGATCATAACTACTCTTCGTTAAGTACATGGGTTAATGATGTAATAGGGCACCTCACTTCTGGATTAATAGCATTTTTTTCTCAGCAGCATTTTCTCTGGATTTACAAATTTAATTATGGTAGATTGGTAGTGTAAGTTTACTGGTAAATAGTAGAGGCTACTTCATAAAATTTTCATTGTTGAATTATTTTTGTAGATAAAAACCAATATGGCTACAGAAGAAATATCCCCAATATAGCTATAATTGTAATGCATTTAGTGCCAACAGTAGAGCTCACGGAATATGAGGAATTCACTAACATACATTCATATATAGAGGTTCAATGTATCTTCCCATGGAAAAAAATAAACCTTTCACCTAAAAATTTCAAAATAACCTTGTTTTTAGTTAGCTCTAGATGGATTTTGCTCAAATTTCCAACTCCCTCAGCATAGGAAATTTAAGCACACATTAATGTCAAATCTTCCAGGATGTATATTACTTACAGAACAAATGTAATCTGATGAAAAAGTAATATATTAGCTTTAATTTCTCCAAAATATTAATTAAAATATACTCTCAAAATCATAAAAGAATTTGATTGGAATGTACTCAGTGGCAGATCTAGGATTGAGCTGTGGGGGGGCCTTGAGAGTTGGGATTAAAGATTCATTTTCTATTTATCAATTTTTGTAAGAAATTTTATAAAATTAAATATATACATATTGCTTTTTTTTTACTGTGACTTCTGGGGGGGCTACAGCCCCCATAGGCCCCCCCCCCCCCCCTGGATCTGCCACTGAATGTACTGATTAACATTGATACTGATTCTGCCTTATTTGTTTTCTAAATCAAGATAATGATCTCTATACCCCAAAGACTAATTACAGATATATTTCCTTGCTGGTTTTCATCAGAAAATAAATCAATCTATAATAAATAATGAATCAATCAATAAATAATCGAACTTACATCAGAAAATAAATCAACAATTCTAATAAAAAAGATTATACACAAAATGTATATATGTTTGTTCATTTTGTGCAAAAGTTTACAATTTTTATTTTTTATAACTTGCAGTTGTGGTGTATGTTATCAAGATCTACATCATAATATTTTCTTTTTTGGATCGGTTGGATATTTCCTTATTTAATGTTTATGCATTTCTAATAAATCAAATTAAATATCTACTAGTTCCTAGTCAAATCAAACTATTAGGTGCCCCAAAGTCTGGAAGTAGCATTCAGAGGTATGAAAAAACTTTTTTATTCATATTATTCAGCAACAAACTAGATGCAATGTTAAGAATTACCAGAAAATAAATCAATCAATTGATTGTTCTGAGATATAATTTCTCAATGAAAGTTAATACCCAAGTAGAAAAAACTTACCTTAGTCCAAAAGGTGGGATGTATTATGTAAAATGCTTTCAAATTCTTCTTGTACCTGCAGGATTTTTAAATAGTTATAATAATAATTCAAAAACACCAATAGTTGTATGAAACTAATGTATCAAAAGAATTTAACATAGTAAAGAAAGCCTTCAACTAATCACAATGCAATCATTTCATTAAACCATTACACTTACTTATAGGGTAGGACGTTGTAAACGTCTCTCAGCCAAGTTAATGATGGGTGATTGGCACTTGAAGTAAGAGTGTGAAAATATGAAATGACATAATCTGATTTGACAATTGGATCCAGCAGAAATATCAGATACAGCAACGCCTAGATACAATAAAAAATTAAGATTCATTGATTACAATTCATAAATACATAAAATTATGGCTGTTTTTTCACTTGAAGAAAATCAAAAAAAGCAAATGATTAATAGGAAAAAAGAATATTTTTACTTTAAACAGTTATTGACAACTTCAAAAGAAGTAACATGTGATAGTAATTCAATGATCCAAGCAGAAATTTTGAAGAATGAAGCAACACACCTTTTCTAAGTTTATTTCTCCAAAACGAAACCATTTTCCAATAAACACAATTACAGGTCGGCCAAATGTGTCCACACCACTCTGATATAGACATCCTATGCCAGAAACTTCAGATAAATCCTCCATCTTAGCGCGACGAAGTAATCTTTCATACCTAAAAAATGCAGAGAATAATAGATATAAGAAAAGAGAAGACACCACAAAAATGTACATAATCAAGTTTCATAATATAAAAACGGTTAACTTGTACTGAAAATGTAACAAAAAAGATCCTGATAACATTTTAGACTTCCTTTAATAAACAGTAGAAGTCTGTGATAACGAGTAAAATATATAATGATAGTTGTGTTATAGCGAGTGATTTTTTGGCTGTTGTCCGCCTCTCTGAAGAAAGGATATAAAGTTACATCCATTATAATGAGTGGTAATTTCTGAAGTATCGTTATAACGAGTGTCATGCTTGCCTTGTAGGAGGCATATCTTGGAATCGTTAATTGACGTGAGGAACGAAATCCGACAAGACAACGTTAATCTGAGGCGCGTTATCTCTATGATTCAGAGAGCTTAGATTAGAAAATTCTCACGAGTTTCACTCTCCCCTTTATCCCTCCGTACATCTTATCACCTCGTCTATTGTTTCTTTTCGGCGGCGACCCCTCTAGTCTGCGCCGGAAATTTTTATTGAATTACCATCATGTTGGCATTCACCCGTGGAATTTGCTTTCATACCAAACTTGGCACCAAATCGTCTGATCCA
The DNA here is from genome assembly GCA_947579665.1 of Sympetrum striolatum. Lineage (NCBI taxonomy): Eukaryota > Metazoa > Arthropoda > Insecta > Odonata > Libellulidae > Sympetrum > Sympetrum striolatum. The sequence goes on from OX388352.1 coordinate 68,860,626, forward strand.
GGATGAATGGGAATATAGGAGATAAAAGCAGTATTGATTTGGATTCCCAGGATAATCTCTTCCCCTCCCTCGCGACTCTGTCATTGCTTATGAAAGGTATGAATGAAAAATATCTCGAGAAAGAAATCGAAGAAAGAAAATTCGATATGAATTTAGATTATCTAAAGAGACACTATTTTTTACGATTATTGAGCAATAATTTTCCACATTTTATATTATCGGACGCAGTTTCGTTATGATGTACTAATCGATAAAATGATGTGTTAACTCGAAAATAACGCAGCATCAAAAGTAATGGGCACCCCGAAATTCGAGCGTCGGACATTGAAAAATCATTTGCCCGCGAATATAATGCGCCCTTTAAGCTATGCGGTCACGCCAGTGGCTGCACCTTATACGACTGTACTATACAGGCATACGCTAGTATATGCGTATACACTGTATACAAAATTTCGGTTGTCGTCTACGCCGAAAGTCCTACGTAAGCGCCAATTCAAATCGTTCATTTAAAAATTTTTAGGGATAGCCAATTCCCTTTCAATTAAAAACTATCGGCCTACAGTTTCGTATATAGTGCAAACATCGATACAGTATAAACACATGTAGAGTCCAAACATCGATAGCGGATTGGTGGAACATTTGACGAGTTATATGGAACCAGGGTGAGCGTAGGATGCGGCCGGCCCCATGCTATGGGACATGCCAACGAGTAGTATTGCACCCGAATCTAGTGTGCCGTCGATTCTAACGCGCATCCCGATTTTTGAGGCGAAAAAAGACCCAATAGGGTGCGCATTGTTTTCGAGTAAATACGGTATTTGTGACGCGAACTTACTTTTTTACGAATTATGAAGCATTAGGAACCCTACAGTTCCATTCTGCCGCACTCGCTGCTCTCGGATTCAAGAGGAAGGACATCGTAAGACTTGGTGTTAGAAATCGGCTATAACGAGTACTTTTCCGATTTTTGTCTGCTCTCGTTATAACAGACTTCTACTATAATTTTTATCATATAAATTTAAATAAAATTTGCTTTGAATGATGAACCATTCATGAAAATTCTGGAATGTAAGAAACGATGCATAGAAACAAGGAGGCAGTTTATTTTCATATGTTCAATCATAAACACGAAGTAAATTGTTTTTTAATATTCTAGCAAAAGGAAAATATCAATTTTAAATCAAGCAAGTTAACGATAGTGCTGATAACATGTGGAAGTCTTGAAGCTTTTCCCTGATATTCCCTTATTGAAAATAAACAAAATTGTAGTAAGGGTGAGTAGGGGTTACCAGTTATAAAATGTGGGAGAAGTTAGGAAGTCCAATAAGGAGTAGAATGGAAAGGACTGAGAGGCCCTGTAATTATGCTACTGTAAATTGATTACAGTACATAATCATAGTTAACTGCAGTATATGGTTAGGGGTAAATATTTTTTAAAAGGTAAAAATACGGAAAATTTGTGAAAATGTGGGGTTAACCTAACCCTGGGATAATAATTCAAGAATACATACCAATTAATAATTTTTTCCTTAAAATATGAGGACATGTGCTATAGGATTAAAATTAATTTGTATGTTTATTTATTAATTCAAAATATATGGGAAAATCCTTTTAGATCAAGCATATAAGATTTTAATAAAAGTTACATCAATGCATAAGTATGCAAAGTCTTTAAGGTACAGAGATTGGTTTATGTATAACGTTACATAAATCAAGAAAATACATAAATGGACAATAGCTATAAGCATTTATAGCATTTTGAGACTTATGTTTTATCTCTGCGGAAGTTTTCAGTATTTTAAGATAACTATCTTTTATTTAACAGTTATAAAAAATGAGAAGATTGCTAGTTGTCACTTTTGACAATGACAATGACAATAGGTCAATCGATGTCCAACCAAACTTAAGACTTAGCTAGGGGTATGAACATATGGATGGTTAAACACATGCATGCAACCTAATAACAAACTATTGATATAATATATATATATGTATATATATATGTATATATATATATATATTAGCTTAACTTAACTTAATAAAGACATTTCTCTAGCAATGAGTTTTACTGCATACGTAGTTATAGGATGTTAAGCTGAGTACTAGGAATGATCTACCTCTCTTTGTTCTGCATTTCTTTGAGAATGATATCACCAAGTGGGTCTCCTTGTCCATGGCTACCCCCCAGTAAACGTTGCTGGTCCAAGTCACCCTGCATTTGACTAAAGGCATGATCACCCACATTTAGAGAGACATCAAGCTGGGAGGAAGACCATGATGAGAGATCCACAGATTCTTCGCACACTTCATTATAATAACATGTTGGGAAAAAATACTGTAAGCTACATTACCTTTAACACAAAGAAAAAGTACAAGTGATCCATATGGATCAAAGTTGTTCTTCTTCAATTAATTAAATGCTCTTAAAACAGAAAGAACTGAAGCTGAATGCATAATAAATTTGAATGGAATGATAGGTAGATACTTTTGAAAAAATCGAACATAATACCCTTACTAAGTAAAGAGTAAAAGCCAAATTGTATATAGGTGAGTATATTAAAGTTCTTTAAAAAAATCGGCCATGAAAAAAGTCTGTCACAAGGCTCATACTAAAATCATCCATTAGTATTGCAAGAGATGGGCAAATAATAATGGGAAAAATTTAGACACAAAATACTAACTAATCTCAAAAATTGTATTTGATATACAAAGTTCAAAATACACTGAAAATGTGTTTTGGATAAAAATACAAAAGTAATTTCAAAATACATTACGAAAAAGTAAAAAACCCTTGATTAATATTGAATGAAAATTGCAGCAAATTCAATTCTTTGATAAGTATTGAGCAGCTCAAGTATGTTTACCACATATTTGCATAAAATATAGCTTACGGCTGTAAGATTATGTGCAGGAAAATATTTGAAAACCATGAATAACACAGCGCATTGAATCCATTTAGATGTTACTAGTTTACCTTAATTCCATTTATAAAAAAGCTTCATTTCCTTTTAACAACAACAAGGTCTAACAAATTATGCTTTTTGCCTATGAATTAAACCTGCATATGAAAAAAAAACTCTCCATAAGAGCACAAGAGTGTTGTACTGGATGAACAATTTTTTAACTGTTGGATATTTACTTAGCATTGACAAGCACTTTGATTTGTCACCAATATATCTCAAAATTTCTATTTCATTCCGGTTTACTTCAAGGAATGAGAGTCAAACTAATCACCAGGAAAAGAAAAGAAATCATCCTCGGAAGAACCAATATCACCCGTAGAGCAGAAGGCTTCACCATTCACTTTTCTTTGCAGCATTTCTCAAAATCTGCATCATATGTGCTCAAAGTCCCTCTTGGCCATTAGGAAGCCACCTCGATTTAAACAAAGGACAAGTATGAGATGCCAAAATGGCATCATTGACTTCAGAGCAAAGACTGAAGTATTTCACAAAACTTTTCTCAAGGTTCAACTTGAGACCTGTCACCAAAGGAGCACAATAGTGCGAAACCTTTTTTTCCATCTCCTCCAACATTCTTTTGATTACAAACAAAGAATGCAGCAGCAAACCAGATTCACCTCCTTGAAGTTTGTCGATGCATAAGGCAATAGGCATCCTGACTTCATAGAATTCGTATAGGTACTTCAGTTCAGCTTCTTTAATTTGGACCTTGGCCTCAAGGACATTAAAATAGCCGGTAACTTATCATTGTGCTTCAACAGCTGACCAATAGCATCATACAAAGAGTTATATATCTTGTAACGCCAGGATAACTAAGTTTCTGTCCCAAAACAGAAAATATATTTTCAGCTAAATGTGGCCGCCCAGATGCATTCCACAAAAACGTGCATTTCCATTTCTATAAATACAGCAGAAAAGAAAGATTTCTAGTTATAAAATTCAGAGCCACTGGAGTGAGGCTAATTTCCAGCTAATACGCTTTCCATCCACTGCTCCAATACAGTTTGGGAAATTCATCCTCACGTAGAAATCGTTGCCAATTTTTAGTCAAGTTTTATCAATATGTGATTGCAGAATATCTATTGGTTAACAAAAAGAGATAGTATGCTGATCCACTAATAAAAAAGGTAAAATAAACCCATGGTATGAACAACTCAAGTATAGATTGTTTGCTGAATAGTCTGATGATGTCGCAAGAGAGGGGAAAAATTGTTGTTATTGTTACTTTCTCCATATACGAAGTATAGAGAAAGTATTGTTTTCATGAAAAACTTCGACTTCGAGTTTTCAACGGAAATACATGTTTTGGGGTCCCTAGAACACGTTTTAACCATTTTCGGAATGATGTCTGTGTGTATGTGTGTGTGTGTGTGTGTGTGTCTGTATGTGTGTATGTGCTAGTGGGCGCTCTAACATAAAAACTAGTGGTCGTATCAATACCAAACCTCATGTACGGTACTGTGGTGTGTGCTGTCAGAGTTGATTAGTTTTTGGAGTAAATCGGTTAACCGGAAGTCAAGCTTCATTCATCAAAGCTCATTTCCGGTTTTCAGAATATCTCCATAAATATGATATATACGTATATTGTATATCTTATAAAAGTTTTAGATAATGTAATTTACTATAACTTTTGTATTTAACATATTTTTGTATCACCGGTTGATTAGGAGTTATTCGTGAAATACCGAAAAACCGGAAGTAACTGTTATGTACTTTGTGGGCGCTCTAACATGAAAACCGTTCGTTGTATCAACACCAAATTTCATATATAGTACTTTGGTTGGTGTCGTTAGAGTTGATTAGGTTTTGGAGTAAATCGGTTTACCGGAAGTCAAGCTTCATTCTTCAAAGCTCATTTCCGGTTTTCAAAATATCTCCATAAATATGATATTTAGGTATATGCTATTATTTATAGAAGTTTTAGAAAATATAAATTACTATAACTTTTGATTGAAACATATTTTCGTATCACTGATTGTTTAGGAGTTATTCATGAAATACTGATAAACCGGAAGTTCCTGATTATGTACTTTGTGGGTGCTCTGGGCTCTATGGGCGAATGACCAATTTCATTGTTTTTCATCGATCATGTCCCACAAATCATTATTTATTATGTTTGTGACATCAAAGATAAAAATATATAAATTAATCACTCATATTCCAAGTTTAGATGGAATATAGAGTTCGAAACTACTGTCGTGGATAAATATTTACATCTTATATATGGAGAAAGTCATGTGCTGGCCACATCAGATTTTTTGTTTTTGGATTGAATTGTTGGAAAAAAAGTTGACAACTTGTTAGGGATGCCTGCCATGTGTCCTGCTTACTGCTTTTAGTTTGAAGCAGTAGTTTGTTTGTGCATGGGCCTCCTCACTGCCTCTCCTATTTTCCGAGTTGGACTAGACCCACCTGCACAATAGGTTACGGAGTGTTGGCCTCTATTTTGCAAATGGACCATAAAACCAAGGTCATGCAAAGGAGTATTCTTCAAGAGAAACATGATTAATGTATTACTTCCCACCAAAAATTTTATGATTGGCACCATCATACACAGGGCCCATTATCAATGTTTCAGGAAGCTTTATGATTCTGTGTTAGCTAACAATGGGATATGTACCAAGCAAGCTCATTTAAATCTAATAATTGATAAAGATATTCACAACTAACCATCAGAGTGATGAGAATTTTGAGGGTTATCAATAATTCGAATTTGCCGATCGGGTATAAGAGGCTCCCCATCTGGACCTCCAATGTCTACTGGTAGATGTAGTCTTCCATTTTCTTCTTCTGTGGGATTTCGAGGGAAATAAAGGGGGAGCAGAAGACGATAAATGTTCATGTCTGAACTGTCTACAACAAAAACCACAGTAGAAAGTAAAGCTCCAGACCATTGTTCCAAGTATCGGCGGGTGGTTCCTGCAAATATGACAAATACTTTAAAACTTATGCAGAAAAGGTAATCTAATATTTATTGTATCTTAAATTGCAAGGTCATTAAACTAAAGTCTAATACTATTTTATATATATAAGAGTAAAATGTTGCTTGCATACTGCAAGCATATTGATAATACATATTTCAAGTCTGCATCATATCGAGAGGGTCCTCAAAAGGAAAAAAAGGATTGAAAATATTCTTAAAATTCACTGCAATGTATCTGTATGGCATCAAACCCAGGTCTATAATAGCAGAACGTCTTAAGATGACCCTGTCTGCAGCCCAGCCTAGAGAACAAGCAGGATTCCGGAAAGGTTTCAGCACTATGGACCATAACCACACACTACAGGAAATTATTAACAGAACGAATGAGTACGAGATGCCACTCGTCCTATGTTTTGTGGATTACGAACAGGCCTTTGATTCGGTAAGTACCCTCCACTCTGAAAGCTCTGAAGAATCAAAGGGTAGATTCTGAGTACATCCATCTCTTGCACAGTATCTATGAGAACGCCACAGTTTCTGTAATGCTGCATGAAGAGACCAATGAATTCAACATTGAGAAGAGAGTTCGACAAGGTGACAGTCTATCAACCATCTTGTTCCCAGCTGTGTTAAAAGAAGTTTTTAAAACCCTTGATTGGGAAGAGAAGGGCTTAAGAATAAATGGGGCGTACATCAGTAACCTCCGTTTTGCAGATGATATAGTTCTCTTTGCAGCTAACGCAGAAGATCTAACTTCAAGACTTGAAGAGCTAAACACAGCGGGACAGAAGATAGGACTCAGGATAAACCTAACAAAAACAAAGGTAATGTATAATTATTTGCAGTGCAAAAAGCAGTTAAACTTCAAGAGAAACCTCTGGATGTTTGCTTGGAATACATGTACCTGGGACAACTTGTAACAACAGGTGAAAAAAAAAACAGGATTAATGAAGTAAACAGAAGAATGAAACATGGCTGGAGCGCATTTGGTAGGAACTCGCACATTCTGAAGTCAAGAATGCAAATGGCTTTGAAGAGGAAGGTCTTCAACCAATGTATTTTACCAGTCCTGACCTATGGTAGTGAAACTTTGGTGTTAAATGCTGCAATAACCCAGCGACCTCAGACAACACAAAGGAGCATGAGGCACTGTAAGCTGGGAATCACAAGAAGGGACAGGAAACGCAACACTTGGGTGAGAATGATGACTGGAGTTACAGACATCATAGATAAGGTAAGATCACTAAAATGGAGGTGGGCCAGCCATATTGCAAGAAGAAACGACAACTGTTGGACATCTGCCGTTCTCAACTGGATACCTAGAGATGTGAAGAGACCAAGAAGAAGACCTATGAACAGGTAGAATAGGGACATCGTCAAGTATTTGGGTGTAATGTGGCAACGGGAAGCTGAGGACGGTGAAAATTGGAAAGTACTTAGGGAGGCCTATATCCGACGTTGGATTGAAAATGGCTGCTGATAATGATGATATAATTAAGGGATTTAAAATTAGGTAAATTAACCAATTAGAGGTTTAAATTTCCATTCCTCCCTTCCTTCTCCAGTATTTGAAGAAAACAGGAAGGCACAGATTACCAATATTTTAAAAACTCCCAGTGTTCATTTCAATAGTAATTTAATATCCTGATAAAGGGTACAATTTCATATTCCCACCTCAGATAATATTAATAGTATGAATTCATCGAAAAGTTTGATATTATAGGCAAAATAGAAGGTCATAATTTCCAAGGTAATATTGATAATGAAGGCACCAATAATTACTTGGCCACATGCTGAGCAAGGGGTAATGGATAAACTAGAGGAGAGAGATCCTGAAGTCCCCTAAGAAGGGCTCAAAAGAGTGAAATATTATACCTCGAACCAACAATGCTTTAAAAGTGCTCAGTATACGGGTGAAGATGAAAGCATCAGAAAATGGATGCTTTTCTACCAGTATTCCTCCAGTGCAAAAGGGTTAAGTAACAGATTCATGATAAAAAATAATCAGAGTGGAGTAAATATCAGGAAATAATGTATCAGTATAAGCCCCATTAATAACTACAGGTGACTTTTTTATAATTGTAAAACAAAGGATTTTTAAGAATTACAAATCAAAATGAAATACGAAGCATTACAGAACAAAGGAAAGCATATATGATAATGGAAAGGCCACTGATGGTTGAAATATAGATAGTACAAAGCGGCAAAAACCATCAATTGATTGGTGCTTCGTTCTATCTATATAAGGAAAGCACCTTTTAAACTCATAATTAAAAAAATTGTGTTTATTGCATTAGAAATTATAAACAATAATTAAAAAGACAAAATAGAATTCTTTTAAATAGAAAAGTAACATCAGCACGAAATAGTTATTCAATTATCTTACTCAAAGCTATATGAGCTCCTTCTTCAGGAGGATAATTCCTTAGAACAGAGTTGATGGCACACATGGCCACAGATGTTAAATGCAGCTCTTGAACTTTTTGCAGAACATTTCTGAAAATTAAATAAAATATAAAATGAACAAAGAGTTGAGCAAAAAAGATCATTAACGTACAACTTCTAATATAGTAATATCATTATACATCCACTGATCGTTATAAGTAAATGCAAATCACCTATAGCAGAGATATAATGTATTCTCAGCAGCTGTTTGGTACTTAATATTGTATTTTGGCCCAACTGTATGCAGTATGTATTGGGCAGGGAGATTGTAGCCCCGTGTGACAACTACTTCTCCAGTGCGGCAACCTATGAAAAATCAGAAAAATTGGAAGAATGAAATCACTAAAAGAGCTCCTTAAACGAGGTGCTATCCAAAAGTTCGGGGTATTTATATGTTGCGCGCAAACCATTAGTGATACGACCTCCTGCTGCTAGACATGGCTAACTGTACTCTTTGTGAATCAGTATTCCAACAGCTGAGACGGTGCAAGCCTGCATTGTTGAGTTTCGTGTGGTTGTGTTTTAGTGTTGCAGCGATTTTTTAAATGGCAAATTTGAAAGAGCAAGGAACCTGCATCCAATTTTGCTTCAAGCTTAATAGAAACTGCTACAGAAACCCATCGCATGCTTGTGGAAGCATTTGGCGAGAGTGCTATGTGGCTCAGTATAACTTTTTTGTGGTACAAGTGATTCAAAGATGGACGAACAACAGTCGACGATGAAGAGCGTTCAGGAAGAAATACAGAATGTGCTCGAACACTTACTCTAGTAGACTTCCAGGGATGCATGGAAAATATACTGTGTCAATGCTCAAGGGTACTATTTTGAAGGAAACGGTGGAAATTGGAAGTTATTGTAAGCTATTTTATTTTTATGGTAAAATTCCTCAAACTTTTGGTTAGCACCACATATTCCCCAGATTACCCACCATTTATAAATAAAACTTCCTCAGAAATTGAGCTTGAAGATCACAAAATCATCAAGTTAATGAATTGCAATTATTCAAGCTGATTATGAAAAATATCCTAGCCATTCTTAAACTTCAGCTATCAAACAACATTATACTAAAATTACCCTTTCCCTAATTCTCAGTTGATGAAAGAGTTTGGATTTTAGATTTGCAACTTTCCTTTCAAAATAAATCCTTAATTTGATAGATTAAACTTCTCTTTGAGTCCAATAGTGTAGTATACTTTTTAGTGCATAAAAGACAATTTTTAACTTATCGATTTTATTCACTAAAGAAGGAAGGCAAAGAATGAGTCAAAAGAAAGAGACTAAAAATTTGGGATAAATGTTCTTCAGAAAGAAAGCCAACTACAAAATACAGCATGGAAATTAAATATTTGAAAGAATCTAAAAAATTCCATGAAGAAAAGAAATGCAAAAGAATGGATGATTATGCATACAGCTTATGGCATACCACATAAATTGCCAGCATTGAGATTTCTACAATTGGGAACTTATTTGGTACCTCTTCCACCACAAAGCATAAGAAATAGTATGGAAATTAATCCATAGCAAAAGCGTTAACATCTAAATTAGGTGTTTGAGAAACTTCCAAGGATTTCTATTGTTAAACTCCTGGAAAAATTGATTTAAAGGTAATTCTGCATAGCATAAATATTTTCTTGATGGCAGAAATAGCAAAATAATTCCAATGATTGCCTGATAGTATGACTAAGGTTTTGGCAACAAAAACATGTTACTAAAACAAGGCAGTGTTCCACATAGAGAGTGAAACTGGTGACTAATAGCAGATGTATATTCATTCAAGTTTATAAACGAAGTAACATTTAAAAATTAAGGAAGAACTTAAGATCAACTGATGAATATGGCTAATAATCTCGTGATAAAATGGATATAAACCACTGTGCATAGTACATTGCTGGAAGATTGAAACACAACACTTAGTGGTGTATTTAGCAGAGAAAAAGTGAACCACTTGGGCTGAGGAACTTCTAGGGTTCTGCGACATCACAGTAAACGCTGTTGGAGATGGGGGAGACAGGTCTATAATGACATTTTTGCTTTCATCTTATTAGTCAAGGCTCCCCTCTCACCTTCTTTTCAATACTGCAGGACTATCCCTTCATAGACGATGGAAATTTGTGTTTGTGAACTTCATTCTGGCAATAGAGCTCACTGTCGGATTTTTCATTATGGGTTCTCATGATTAGAATTTTTTCTCAAACCTTATTCATCCAATCAAAGTAAAGTTTTAAGATTACTTATTCTTGACTGAAATATTAAGTTTCAGATAATTTCTATGACACAATAGAAAGTTAATACCGATTTTGTGAACAACATTTTCTCAGTGATGAATGGACGTAAAAATGCCAACTTGTTCTCGTCATAAAGTTTTCAGTTAATGTTCTCACAAGTTATTAGCCCATTCCTAGTTCCCCATACAATACTATTGGAAGAACAATTTTAGCAACTAGGACTCAAAAATAGGGTCCTTGGTAATTATAAGTTATTCCTATGTTATATCAACCTGTGTCTTCTGTCATAATACCAGGCTGGATTTATCTAACTCATTGCGAAAAATTCTTGAGTTGATCTAAGTATGGAGATCTTCAAACTGTAAGTAGATTATCCAGTTGATACCTATTTGAAAGTGCAACAAAAAAGGTTCTGAGTCTCCCATCGATTTCTTATGAAATAATATTTAATATGCTCGGGCATCAAGCACTAATGACATAAATGGGAAGTGGTTCATGTCTAATGTAAAGCAGTCAGGATTCCTACTAACTTGCTGTATATACAGAAGGTTTTCCACAAATTATTCCTCTTCCCAATTTATCCTAGTTTCTTTATGTATTTTTTTAAGACAAATTATGAATGGTTAGAAAACTGTGTAACTGGATGAAAAATCTATAGTGATAATTTTATGTCCTCAATAGGCTTTCCCTTCATAAGCAGTATGACATCCCTAAGCTCTTAGGCTTCATCATCTATGAAGTGGAAGTCTTGGGGTATTGAAAACATTGAGAGAAAGGCTTTTACTGATAAGATGACTGCGACAATTCCTTCATTATGTGTCTCATATCATCACTGCTTTCACCTGTCTCTCTCAATAGCAGTGAACAAGACTGTGAATTAGGCCATTATTACATCAAATTGAGCAATATGTCATTAATTTATGAATAACTTTCTAGATATGTTACTGGAAAAAGTAGGGTTGTAATACTGAGATTTGTACATAGCATGACAGAGCAATATGAAAATTTTTCTATTCTCCTGTAGTAGTTGTGGCAGTTAAGCTAAAAGAGCTTCTACATCTATTATTATCATTGCCTTAAATCTGCAGATAGGTACACACCAGGTGTCAGAGATACCAAATATTTATTAAATATCTAAAGTAATTTCGCAAGTGAGCTCTGACTGGAAGTCAAACCCAGGATAGCTTTCACCAAATTTGAATGTGTAACTCATATGGCTAACCAGAAGCCCTTACGATTCTCAACTCAAGTCAATGGGATCATCGACTTAATTGATGCAGTAAAAATAGCAGATAGGACTTTAGAAATTCGTAGTAAAATAAATTTTACATGTATGAAATCTAAAAGAAGAAACAAATGGATTTTCGTCCTCTCTATCTAACATATCTTACATTGATCCCCTCCCTTATTGTTCTAACTTATCAACAGACTTTTATACAGACGTTCTCGTATTTACCAAGTCCTCTGGAAAAATCTGATTCCACCCCTCTCCCCATCAACATTTCCTTCTTCCCTACAACTTAAAAATCTCTAGAGAATTTCTTCAGTACAAGTGGTTCATTTTTTCCCACACAATTCCCCACTACTTTATTATGAATACTAAGAGCGACTTTGATAAACAGGTTTATAATTACCCTATAATAATACTATGGATTGAAACCAATCACTCTTGATATAAATTATAAAAATCTTAATTTATATTTCAAAAGTAGCAGTGCCTCAGGCAGACTAAGTAGTTTCCTCTGCAATTAGGCATTTACATTTATCCTTCCTAGATTAAACCAAAAAACTCTTAAAATATTATTAAGAGTTATTAAAAAATTACTTCAACTACTACACATATTAATTGCGAAGGTAGATGAGGAATTACGAAGAAATTTCAGTTCCATAGTTCCATTTATCCTTCCTAGATTAAACCAAAAAAACTCTTAAAATATTATTAAGAGTTATTAAAAAATTACTTCAACTACTACACATATTAATTGCGAAGGTAGATGAGGAATTACGAAGAAATTTCAGTTCCATAATATGAGATAAGATAATGGAAAAGAAATTTCACAAATGTTATACCATAAACTGTAATAGAATAAATAGTTAATAATGTAACGTTTTAGTAAACTTTTAGAAATGAAGATTATGGATCACAAATTTTCTTTTCCAATATCCTCATTTCATATTGGCTTCATAATTATTAAAAAATCATCGTAAGTCCATAAAGATGAGTAATCAAAGCAAAAATAAGCCTATAAAAGGAATATATAAATAATACCATTCACTTCTTTTCTTATCTCCTCTTGCAGCCCAGGTCCTGCTTTCATCATAATACTATCACTTACAGGATTCCTCTCATTCATACTCTCATTAGTGGAGTTCACAATGGCATCCACTTTCAAAGTTGTGATATCTCCAGACCTTAATAAAAAATGCACATTGACTTTATTTGAGGTACAACTTGGATACTTTACATATATACTGAAATGAAATCAACAATCAGATTCTTTGTCTAACTTTGTAACTACTATGACAGAGGATTCTTTCCTTAAGTTTCTTTGCGGGCCTATAATGGTGCCATAACTGCCCAGCAATTGGGAGACCCGTGTTAGAGTCCCAGTTATGACAGACTTCCTCCACCTAATTTCTTTCTTTTTAAGTCAAGCATTTGAAGTATGCATTTTTCCATTGCTGATTTCATTAAACTTGCTTGAAAGATTGAACAGGGGAAACTATAGCTGTTTAACTTTAAGTACGCAGTTTAATGTGAATACTGAGCAGCAATAAGATGCATTTTTCCCAAAATTGACTCAAAAGATAATCAATTATTCACAAAGATTCAGTCTTTTTTTTTGCTCTGATCCATGATATTTTAAGTGTAAGATCGTAACAAAGTAACATGAAAAATTAAATCCGAAAATTAAATGGAAATAAAACTTAATTTTATAAGTTTCAATAGTGCTATTAAAAACCTTTTCCTTGAGTTTGCCCAACTGAAATAATGCCATCAAATATGGCAGTTGTTTTCTTTGAGAGTATCCTTCATAAGGGATCATAGAAAATTCTTTGCATTTTTTGTAGAAACCTAGATATTTTAAATGAAATAAAGCTCTTTATTTTCCTATGCTGGGAAAAGATATTCACTGGTAATCTTAATAATTTAAAATGAGATATTGCAGCACTTTTTTGCAAATCAATAGATTGAAAAAAGTTCTTCAGCAAATTATACAAAATAAATACTTGGATAATGAACTTTTAAAAAAATCTAACCTAATGAGGAATTATTTGTAATGGCTAGTTCCACTTTCTCCGTACATTTCCATCCCACTTACAAAAATACAGGAAACAATGAAATGAACCACATTTTGCGCACCTCTGGTCTAGATGGCAAACATGCTAGATTTAGTTCTATAACATAACATATGCCCTCTAATGTGAATGGTGCATACATTTGGTAAACAAAACATTTTTTCCAAAATTATGTCTAAAAAGATGAACAATTATTCACAAAGATTCAGCCTTCATTATCTTTTGCTCTTCTCTCACATTTAATTCAAATTAATTGCAAATATATTAACCCGTGGAAGGCACACCTCCTTCCAGCACTTTAGGAAGGCACACTAGTGCGAATTTGGCTTTTCCAACTTTGAACGCGTATAACTTTTTTGTTTATTTAGATACAGTAAAAATTGCAGCACATTTTAGACGCGCAATTTAATTGTGCTTTTAGATGTATCATTAACTTTTTAACAAAATTTTATTAAGTAAATGAAATTTTGCAATTTGTAAGTCGCCGTTTTCCAAAAATCACTTTTTTTATTTTTACATAACTTTTATAAACAATCTTCCTAACTGCTGAAATTTATTGAAATTCTTAGCTAAAGAGTTATTGTTGAACAAAATCATTTACATGTAAATTTGTAAGACAATAAAAGTTCATGGTACTTAATCGATATTTTTTCATTTTCAGATACCAGAATTACTGCATGTTCAGACAGCTTTAAAAAATATTTATTATTTACCAATTAAATAATGAATTGAATTATTCAAAACAATAACTCTTTAGCTAAGAATTTCAATAACTTTCAGCAGTTAGGAAGATTTTTTATAAAAGTTATGTAAAAATGAAAAAACGAGATTTTTGGAAAACGGCGACTTACAAATTGCAAAATTTCATTAACAAAATAAAATTTTTGTTAAAAGGTTAATGATACATCTAAAAGCACAATTAAATTGCGCGTCTAAAATGCGCTGCAATTTTTACTGTATCTAAATAAACAAAAAAGTTATACGCGTTCAAAGTTGGAAAAGCCAAATTCGCACTAGTGTGCCTTCCTAAAGTGCTGGAAGGAGGTGTGCCTTCCACGAGTTAAAAATATATCAGTTACTTATTGAAATTAATTTCTACAATAAGAGTTGTAGACCAGTTTGATTGTATGCAAAGACCTAAGAAATTTGTCATACCATAGAACAACTTTTGAATTAAGATCAGGTCTACAGCGGAAAGGAGGTGTAGCATGATTTGCTTCTTGGGTCCCATTATCATCCCTTCCATTCCATCTTGACTTAATTGGAGGAGGAGGATAGACAACGCCCCTGCATTCCTGCCCCTTATCTCCATTCATTACATCACAATCCTTTGCATCAACCAAGCCAAGAAATTCTGGGAGCACTGTCATTGAAGAAGTTTGTCCCCAAGTCATCAGCTTCGATGGATCGACTATTTCCTCCACCAACCCCAAGGGATCCATTGATTCTTGAACCATCATTGCCTGTCTGAAAAATTAAAATTGATGATTAGTATGGCTGTCTACATATGTTTAACAAATGCATTAAAAAATTAGATACATATATATTGCATAAATACCATTCGACTGCTTTGAAAATTTTATTGAAATTTCACACTTTTTCAAACATCCCAAAAACAACAAACATGATCATTAAATAAGACATTCTACAACATTTAATAATGATGGAAACATTCCAACAGGCAAGACATTAATGAAGATCCAAAAAAAAACTTCTAAAACAGTCTAACATTTAAAAATTCAGTAAAGATGACAGGATTTCAAACTAAAAAAATATTCACAGGAATATTAAAAAGTAAGTATTTTATTATTATTATAAAAGAGATGGTTGAGTTCAAGAGTGAAACTGCTATCTTCAAGGATTCATGGGAAACTTGCTGGGTACCTTTCCATTTCCTGAAATCGATTTGCCAAAAGAAGGTCAAAAGGAGAAAGAAAAGGAATAAGTAGAGAGTACTTGACAGCAACAGGATAGTATCATTCCAGGGAATAAAACAGTCATTGTTTGAGGAGGAATACCTTCCTACAGCCATAAACAACTCCACTGAAATGATTCTACATAAAATTTGCAAAAGTTGTTTGAAATGATTCAGTAGGACATGGAGAATTTTTGTAAAAAGCAATTCCTCCTTTGGGTATGAAGTCAATAGCCAATAATCGAAGAAAGATAAAAGATGAACATTTACAACAGAAATTCCTATACAATCTATTTCTACAATAGATGCTTGAAAACAAAAACACATGCAGCCAATATCTCAGCCATATTATATCATCAAGCGGATAACGCACCTAGGGCGTTGATACTTCTTCCCTCTTCTCATAGCACCAAGGCTTTTATGCCTGGGGACAAAATCTACAATACAATTTATCTTTTAATACATGGCCATATGTCTAAAAATAAACCAAATATACAACATGAGAATGTGATGGGTTATTTACTATCATGCAACAAATGTGTTTTATCCCACTACATCAAAGGTATCTTTTATTAGGAAAATTTCCAGCGTATATATTAGGACTAAGGATGGGATACTGTCACTTAAAACTCTTAGAAAAACTTAGTAAAACAAACCTTTAATTTAACAAACAGTAGGTGAAATTAATGCTAGCACTTGCTCTTTTTATGTGCAGGAACACCAATCCAGCATTTTACTCCCAGAATCTTTATCTCATTCATCTGAAAGAACAGAAAATTAGAGAATGTAGTTAATAATGATTATATATGGTTGATATAGTATGTATGTACATAGCTGAAACAGTATGTGAAAACATAGTATAGTAGAAACAGTACATCGTAAAACTTGATAAGTGACAATAATATAGAGCTATTTATTATTATGGGGCATCTTACCTTACTTATACATACTACAAAAGCGTGAAGACGAACAACTGAGAAAGAAATCATCCAAAATGCATAAGACAGGAGTTAAGAGCAAGTCACTATATTAAATGACTTATAAGCCAATCCAATATCAGCACTTAAACCATTTCCTATAACTGACATTATAGTCAAATATTGATTCTTAAACAGTAGGGTGGATTTAGAGGTTTGGAATTTAAAGAAAAAACATAATTCACCAACATACGTCTTTACTAGAAAGAGGAGAAAGAATGTTCAACAAATTTCGTGAAGCCACAGAAATATCCCAATTGAGGCCATGGCTTCCGGCCATAGCCTCAATTGTGATTTTTCCTTCATATAAAATCTCTTACAAAGAATGACTAGTGGTGATTCATTTGACGTACATAAATTAAAACGATCCTTTCATAAGATACTGCGGAAAGATTGGTTTTTGTGAAGTCAGGTGCTATCCTTATGGAAAATCTATTTTATCTACTGTGTACATCATTTTTAATACAGTTGATTCTGCTTTTCACTTCTACGTTTGAATGTTATAGTCTCTATAAATAAATCCCAGTTCTTAATAAATATTTCTGAATCATACTTGAAAGGGAATTAAAAAAGGTTGGTAAATTTCTAGTTTCACACAGTCAGGGAGAAATTCTATATCTCCCTTATTACTGGAGATAATCATGTAATTCCTAAACCATTTCGTATAATAAGGATGGTGGCTGATAAATATGATGAGAAATCCCTCCTAACTAGTGCCATTTCTTAGGAATTTTACTCCAAAGAAGAGCATTTTTAGACGTTTTTCGTCTGCTTTTTGGCCATTTTTGATGGTTCCTCGGAATTCCGGTAGGGGTTTTCTAACTTATTTCAACTAGAAATTTACCAACCTGGTAAATTTCTAGTTGAAGATGAAACTAGAAATTTACCAAAAGGTTTTACAGCGACTAGACTACCTTATGACAGTAGGTGTCAGAAATGCTAATAACAGCGTCAAAATATCAACCTTGACTGGAGGCACCATTGATTTTGAAGCCCTAAGTATCGGCCAATCAAGGCTACTAGGAATTCCGGCTATTAGCAGGAAGAAGAACAATTTAGCCAGATAGAATTATTTCCATATTTATTAGATTGGATTTAAACTTCCGAGTCCGTAGAACATGATTGGCTATAAGATTCGTCGCCCACATCTAGCGTGAAATCAACCCGCAACTCCTACACGTTTTGACTTCTTCATATTCAATCCACGACTACTACCGAGTAGAGAGTTGACGCTCTTTTCCAAGTTGACGCAAGTCCCATCGCGTCTTTTGCAACATATTCGTTTTCTAAATTTTCGAACCTAATTTTATTCGATTCAATTCATTTCATTCGACGATGTCCTCTCATTATCTTTGGGAAAAACGACCAAGTTTTCTCTTGGACGAACTAATACGTCGAGTTTCCGCACCCAAATGGACTTTACTTTAATATATGACGATCTGGGTCTATTCAGTGCAAGCGTCTTTAGAATTAAAAAGAGATGCCAAAATATTTCTACAGATATTTCAAAATCAGAATTTTGTCAATAATGATAACCCAACTTCTCCGGCTTCTTCTACAGCCCGATGGTCAACCAAAAGAAAGTAAAAATACATATGCATTTGTGGCTTCCAAGCCATTACCCTTTAGGGTATGCACGCTAATAGCCTCTTTCATTCAAACGACCACCCCATACTTTTATATTCTTGGAAATATCTTGCGCTTTAGACTCGCCTTTTCATATATTTTCATTCATTCTTCAAAGCGCATGCGCCCCTTTCCCCCTGACTTTATTCACCAAATTCAAATAGATTTTTCTTCGTTAAACTCTCCCTCCTTGAAGTTCTCCACAAGATACAAAGAGCATGTTAGGAAAAAATATAAGGGTCAGAGTAAACACGAATCAAAATACAGCGTTCTCTTGATTTTTATGAAAAATTCCCTCGATAGGAACCATCTCTAGCTCAGCAGTTAATATTTTGCAATTACATCCAAATTGGTCCCATTAAGAAAGATATATTCAATGACTATCAGTGGGAGGAAAGGGGAAGCTGAAAATTCCATTCTTCATGAGCGTCGTGGCTCGGCTATAGCAACGAATGCCAACGAAGTGTACAGCTCGAAGCGAGAGATAACCACTCCATGACTCCGATTCAAATAACTTCATTGACACTTTCCACGCATTAACACCACAGGCACACACTCAAAGTTTGTAAATTCAACAGGGAAAACTATTACTAAAGGTAATTAACCTTATCTCACGATTATCTCAGTCCCACGACTTTTAATTCCACTTCTCGTTTTGGACGCTTTCATCGCAATAGATTTAGCTGATAATTCCCATCATTATAGATAAACTAAACAATAGAGAAAAGAATGAAATACGTGACAAGGTTCGCAGAAGCATCACTATGATTATACATTCACTTAGTAAATGATACAGAAATCATAAATATTAATCATATTATACGATGATTTTAAGCAACGATTAATTAATATAGATGATCAATGATTCATGTTACATGTGTTTTAATAAAATAATTCTATTTTATAAAACTATAATAAGCTATTTCATTTCTAGAACCGTTAATTAATGGTATATTATCAAATTACTAACAGAAATGCATACTCGGCGATATAAAATTAATTAGTTTAAATTGTGTTAAATAATCTGACATTCCTAATAGGTTGCAAGGTCCAAATCTGTGCGGCGGAGCTCCATTTTCCTTGAAGATCTCGCTTTTGAGAAGAACAATCTACCAACACACTTTTCAATGGGATTCTTAGTGGTTCATATGTAGAATTTATACTGCTGACATATTTTTGTTTGGAAGTCGTCACAGAAAACCAATGTAATGGTATATGCTAGGTGAAGAGCTCGATCTGGGTTATATTTTAACATGTAGGACTACACCTGCTAATATTATATATTTTTTTCACGCATTCTATGCAATACTCATAACTTTTAGGGATATTAATTTATTTAAATGGTTATAAAAATATTTTTAACCAAAAATGTTTTTGTTAAAAATCGAATGCTAATTTCGAGTAAATTTGCCCCCGGGGAAAACGTGCTACTCACTTAGTTATCCAGAAGCCCATTTTCGGGTGAATATACGCACACAATTCCACCAATACAACCAAAATAAACGAGAACGTGCTTAACAACACGGAAAACACATTTTAGGAAATGATTTAGTTTATCATGAATTGGGAGGCTGTCAAATTCGTCTCACGGAAACAATAAATCTTTCTATAAAACTCCAACCGAAGTCCGGTTGGATCTTTAGCCCATTCACCAAGAGAAACCAAAAGCTTTACAGAGGGAAAGGAGGAGGATTTATCTGTTTACATACGTAGTTGGGACTTGGATTAGGACGTCCTTGAAAGTATGTCCATAGGAAAAACAAATTACCGCAGTATGTCTAGGAATGTACACTCCTGGCCAAAATTAACGCAGCACCTCCCTAGCGATCCTTACGGCCGGTGCTGCGTTAATTTTGGCCAGGACTGTACATACGTGTATGATATTTACGTGAAAAGAATTGATTTTCCTTAAACAGCGAGATATTTATTTGCAGCATTATTCATTCATTCATCTTCAGATATTGATTTTCATCGGTATAGCGGTGAGTAACTTTTATATCAATCGAGAGTAAAGGCACCACCCTGAAGGCTGGTTGGATCCTCAGCCGCTCGGATTTCCACAAGTAGCGACAAAAGAGATACTCTGGAGAGGGAATAATGCTTACTTGGAGAGAAGTTGAGTTACCCTTGCTTTCCTTTCTAAATCAGAACTCTTAAAATAGAAAAATCCACTAATGAGTAACACAATGACGCTATGGATAACACTTTCTGAGGCATTCCATAAGGAGAGAAAAAGAATTGTTATTTTTCAGTAACACGCAAACATCAGTAATCTACATGTTATCACCACCATGGACGAGACTAAGAAAATGTAAATAAGGATGTATCATCCTTCATCCTACACTGAGCAGTAAATGAAAAATACTCCATTCATCTAGATCAGTTCCCAAACCTATTTATCCTACCGCCCCCTTTCCAGAAAAATATTACTCAGCGCCCCCCTGGAATTTAAGATTAAAAGAAATTTAATAGCAATTAAACAGAAAGATTTATGCATTATGTTTCTACCTTTTTCGTAAAATATAGTAAAGAAAGGTGTAAATTAGAAACATTGAAGTTTGAAATTATGAAACTATTTATTGAACTCTGAATAGAAAGGTAATACAAAAAAGGTTAAAACATTCGAAATCATCTTAATGAGAAGAATGAACCTGGTATGCTGCTCCCAATTTAGTAATCCTCGGCTCTATTTTCGTCAGCAGTAATCTTGGGGTTAATTGGAGGAATAGCCTCCCTAGGCTAAAATTCTCCAAAATCCAATCAGGTATGTTCATTTTCAAAATATCATCAAATCGTTGATTAAAATCTGAATGGAGAGCATCCAAGTGCTCGCAATAAGGAAGTACGTCTTCGTCTTTTTTTTCTGCACCTGATAAATTTGGGAACTGTCTGAATTCCTCTCGTCCAAAATTTAATTTGTACAGAAGAAGTTTTGTCACAAATGCAGAAGTAACAGATTTTTTTTTTATTAAATTCAGTTCATCACCTTGAAGCTGAAGATTGCTTTCATCAAATATTTCCCATCACCGCCCCCTGGATCGCTGCAGCGCTCACTTTGGGAATCACTGATCTAGACACTAAACAAGAATCTCCACATTTAGAAAACTCATCGCAGGTTAGATAATATGCAATTGAGAGATCCTGGCTCTCTTCTACAGTTCATTTAATTGTTTGGTTGTAAAATGGTCCCAAACTAGTGAGCAAATTTCTGTGAGAGTAACTTCGTTGGAAGCTACTAACATCCTTAAAAAGATAGTAATGCAAAGCGGCACCACTATCACAGGCAGAATTCTTGTAACCAATTCCTACATAGCACCAAAACTATAAAATTTCCTTCAGGTTATTTCTCCACCGCTAAGTTTTATATCAAGTGTCCAAAAATGTTGTACAGTCAAATTGTAAACACGTGTAAAAATTTATATCTGAACAGCACCACTCCATGAGGGAGGTCTTGCCCTTGTTGAGATGAGGACAAGAGCCTAACTTTCCAAATGCTCTCTCTTTAGTGTTTCTTACGGCAGCCCTGGAATTCCCATGGAAAAATGTGGCTGCCGAAAGAATAGAAAGATATAAACAAATGGTGTGTTAATGACCTATTCACATAGCAAAGAATATTTCATTGCTACGCTAAAATCGATAAATTTTATAATAAAAACTTAAGAGTTCTTTCATTCCAGACTGAACAATTCCGATCAGGATGATCGTCCCAGTAGATTGGCTGCCTCCTGAACCAATACCAGAATTCTCTCTCTATAGAATAGAGTTCTTTCAAGAAAGTAAGCGACCCAGAGACTTCCTATGAAGAAAGGTTATGTCTACAATGAACTCCGTTATTGGAAAAGCGGGACTCAATGGCCGCTTACCGGGTGAGAAAAATCAACTGGATTGCGTAACAATACATTAACTGGACGTTCCGAAAATTCCGGATCCTCGACACAGATCCAGACACGGTTACAGTTATTGTAAAATTCTTCCTCTGTAAAAACAAGATTTACTAGTACGAACTCTACTCCGGTCTACAACGCGACAAAGTAGGTTACCAATGTGGTGTGTCACTCGCAAATTTCATCATCATCATCATCAATACAATAAATAAACAAATTGTTCTTTAATGGAACACCTGGAGACGTGAAGAACAACCAGAACAGAATTATACGAGCAGAAGACTGGCGAGAGAAAGGACCAACAAATAAATCAGAGGTGCATTAAAACATTTTTTTCCATTTTTGGAGAAAATTTATTCTGTGGCTAACAAAAACTCTTTCCTTAAAGACATTATTTTAGGGTTTAATTTACTACCTAGTTATTTATATCTCGCTTTTGCCCACAAGTTCTGGTTACTATCTCTTTTCTTCTCGCAAGGACCTCTCTAGTAATTAATTTATGTGTTTTCTTACGTTTTCATTTATTTTTACCATTCACTAACACAATGAACACTTATAAACATTATAAAGTTCGCAGGATAAAGGAATTCAGAATTTAAAACAATCCAAGTGTGATGTCACAATAGGAACTACCGTGGCACAAAGGTTGGCCGTAAGGAGAGAATGCAGACCCCCTCGGCGGGTACACTCCCCACGGGGCACTTTTTTCCATTACCCTGCTTTCTTGCAATGTCATCTCTGAAGAACATTTTGTAGAAACATAAGAGGTTAAAACTATGATATTTTCCAAAGTAATATCTGTGCTTTAACCGGTAATTTTTTTAAGATTCATTGTGACATATTCCCTTTTCTAACCAAGAATAAAATATGACGGAAGTGGTATATAGTCTGTGATGTGATCTACGTTAAAAACTGTGCGAAGATTGTAACTATATTTTTTCTACTTTTACATCATCTGCGAGCTATGATACTTTTTATAAGCTTTGTACAAAGCGCAATATATAATAATAATAATAATAATAATAATAATACACACACATACATATATGCATGCATGCATGCTTGATTCTTTGAAAATCGCGCCAGTTTCAATTATAATCCGAAAATAAACTGGAAGGTAGAGAGTACCTTTTATTGAAGTCGAAAATACAAATAACGCCCGTGGATCGCTGATTTAGGGAAGTTACTTTTTTGCAAATTCAAAGGTTAGTTTTGTTACCTAGATTCTAAATACCGATGCCATTTTTCTATGTCTAAAAGAAGGAGTCAACAATTTTTGAAGTAATATTCCAAATTTTCAAATAAACGAAGTTTTAATTAACACGTCATTCTAGTTATGGATTTCGCGATAGCGCTACAAATGAAAATTAATCGATCTCTCGTCATCATTTGAAACAGTATTACGATAAGGTTGTCAAGTAACGAAGACATGTCTTCACTCTTCAAAATGGGGTAAACACATCGTGGAATAAACTTGATTTATTTTGTATGAGTCAGATGATGATGACTGCTTGGCTCATGGATTAAAATCACATCTCACTTCTTCAGGACCTTTCCCCTCTGGACTGCGTCATGCACAAATCAGCAATTTCGAAAGAGGAATGACTTAAGAGGAACGCGGAATAGATAGGAAGAATGAAAATGCGAGTGTAACGAACGCGTAAGAAGCGATGAACTCTATTTATCACTCTCATTACGATAATATGCGAGGATTTGATGGAGGGAAAATTTAAGGAAAGTGTATTTTCACGGTGTGAAATGTTTTCCTGGCCGAGGTGACTAAATTCTTCGAGATTTCCACAGATTTCGCAATGGCATCTGTCACCGATGTTCCCGTTACAACGCACTTCTAATAGCCAACGCGTTAACTATGCGATGCTCGAAAGAGGGAAATTCTGCTTTCCGTGAGCTTTATTACCATCGAACACTATATTCCGTGGAAGCAGCTCAAACTCAAACATGCCTCGGAAAGTAAAGAGTTGATTCGACCTCAAAGGTTAAATTACATAACTAAGAGGAAGTTTATTATCTGTGATAAGGTATGCGCGGACAAATCAAGGTTGTTTCCTCCTACTTGCCGTTTTTACTGTTAATACCCACGTGAAATGTATGACGGCTCGATTCAAACCGGACGAAGATAAATTAAAGAGTATTTTAAATCATTCCACTAAAGAGGCGACCAATTCCCATCGTCAACAGCGATGTCTGTCATCTTCGCTTATGGCTTTCAGAGATATATTCAAAAGTACGCGTCATTTTAATCATCGTTAGCTATCTTCCGGTAGGCGTATTCCGCTCTGAAAATCCTGCCAAACGAATACAAAACCTGTCATTATTATCTTCAAGCTAATCTTTATCATCAGCGATATCTGTCATCTTCGCCTATGGCTTTCAAAGATTTATTCATAAGTGTGCACCACTTAAATCATCGTTAGCTATCTTTCGGTAAGCGTATTTCTGCTCAAAACATCCTGCCAGACAAAAGCAAAACTAGTCATAATTATTTTGAAGCTCATCTGTATCATCAAAATAATTTATTTTTCCCTGTTATTCTTCGGCTACAGGTGAATGCTGCAAAGAACATAGAATTATAAAATACATACATAGAATACGCGCGAATAGACGAGATTTCTAAGAAAGTCAGAACAACATAAATATCCACTAAATAGTTTTCAACGGAGTGTAAATAAATTATTAATTATTGATTGAACTGAGTGTTACTCGGTGAAATTACTAAGTAAAGCGAGTTATTTATGCACATCTAATTACAGAATGATACAGCACAAATAAATAAGAGGAAGAAGAGCTAACCTTACGCTTGGCTAACGACTTGAAACCTTGTTTATCTATTGACCGTCCAAAGCTAACCGCAGGCGTTGACAGAACTGAAATCGTCAAGGCCGCGTATGGTCTCCGAAAATTCTCATGAATACAGAAAACATGAAAATATTCGGAGAAGAATAATAAAGAAACGTCAGACGCTGCAGGACTAGCTCTTTGAGTAGCCATTGCCGTCAATTTTTGTTCTCTTAAAATACCGTTCCGACAACTCAAACTTCGTCGACAAGAATTTGATTGAAGGAGAGAAAGGTGTGAATTTCACCATCGTTGTCACTGAATGGAATCGCATTAGGCCTCATCCTTTCAAATACCACGGTCTCCAGGAAGGAGATAGTGGTACTCCGAATCTCTATGATTATTGATCGATGATTGGCCGAATGGTAATGATATTGCTCTAATGATTATTGTGTCGATTCCTGAAAGGAAAGTGAACGAAATGCGCTAACAACTGCGCCTGAAAAGCGACTCACGGAAAAATATCTATTAGTACGTATCGTCGAATTTTCATTAGAGAAGCAAATCCAATCATGCCTCGGGATTAATAATAGATTAAATACCCCCAATCACGTTCATCATTTTAATTAATGCGCAAAGAGCGAAATCAACATCACGGACTTGGATTTTTAAACGAGTTCTGCGTTTTATTTAAAACTACATTCCGCTCGTATTTATTCTTTTATACTCAAACCTACTTTTTCCATACCATACTTTAAAATTCTCTAACATATTATATAACGCGAATATTCTTCAGCTATAATTACACAATTCAAATCAAGGACAAAATAATCTCTATGCATCCTTTTCCTGCGTGCTACAACAAACTGAGGGAATACAATTATCGGTAATCGATGAAATAGCGATAATGTGTTCTAATTTTGATTGATTGTCGGATGTGATTTCGACCCAATTTGTCACTTTTATCTTTCTCGTGGATTCTACTTCATTTCATTATGCCGTATGAGTAAATAAGGAAAGTCATTTTGTTTGCAATAGGATATTATTTATGTACATGGTAAACATGACCTCGTGTTTCGCTTCAACTTGTTTCCTGCCGAAAATTAATGTATTGAATATGAGTAACTCACCCGACTAATAGTTAATTACAGGATATAACCATTTGCTCTGTCGAATTTTCCGCTGGTAAAATTACGGGAAACTGAAATGACAGGCGATTTTATTTCACTTCGTGACAGAGTATAAATCTAAATTAAAACCAAGATTTAAACGAGAGATTGAAAGCTTTCACTTGAGCTAAACGCCTCTGAAAGATAACAAATGGCCATTAGAAGTACACCAAAAAGTTGAATTATCTAAAAACAATTTTATTCTGTATTCAGCGGCTCCTTTGAAAGTATGAAAAGAAACATAACTGAAGGAAAAACAATTGCGATGTTATATAGTCAATAGTCAATGTTTACGTAATTCATGTAAGAGTTCTTATATTAGCGATGAGTATCACTCGACAACTTTAGCGCGGGATGGAATCGTTATCGCTACTTCTGGTGGGTACCGACTCATGATTCATTTCAATTAGCGATGGCACTCACTATCACTCATTCATTTACAATTTTATATAAAAACAAACACTTAAATAGCATATATTTCCGCAAATAAGGCGATAGTTGAATCGTAAAAAGGATCCAGGGGTCGTCTTAAGGGACGGATACAAAAAAGATCAGTGCAAATTGCAGGAATCGAAAGGCAGTGTTGCCAGATGCACGAAAATAAATTTGTCCATTCCAAAATTTACAAATAGAACATAATTCTATGTATGCTATTATGTAAGTATTGCTATCCAGATGATGATCGCCGATCTAAACTAAATTCATAGGCCGTTGATAGTTTGAGGGTCGTCTTGTAGGACAGATAAATGCTAAAACGAGAAAACTATTAGAATTTTGCCTCGTCTTATCTGCGGAACTATACGGTAAGTATGAATAGGAAGAGTTAATTTTTTAACATAAAATTCTTTAAATTAAGGTTTTTCCAAGTAAATCCTAAGATGAGGCTCGGCTTTCCCGTGAGCTCTCTTAGCGATTGGCAATAGCATTAGCAAGGCAGTTATTTCCCTTTGATCATCCAAGACTGTATTACAATGTTGTATTAAATAAGTCGTGAAATACTTTTTTTAAACTTGGGTAAAAATAAAAGGAGCTAGGAAAAATCATAAAACAACATTTCTCAAAGTTGGAAATAATACTCTATATTATTTCCAACTTTGAAGTTGGAAATAATACTCTATATTATTTCCAACTTTGAGAAAAGAAACTTTCCAACTTTGAGAAAGAAAAAAAACTTAAGAATATATTTTTAGCACGTTATGTGTTAACACTACTTCCTGGCCGTATATGATGATTATATAATAATTGTAAGAAAATAAGCGTAAAAAAGTAGCTAATGCGAAATTACGAATGGTATTAACTATCTTAATTTTGATGTGCAATATAGACATCCCTAATTCTCTAATTAACAAAAATTAATTAAAAATTAGTTAATTAGGGAATTATATCTTGTCAGATAGAAATAACACGCTAAAAATATACGATAAAGGATCTGTCAATTACGCATTTTTAAATAAATGCTTAATTAAGAGGTGAATTAAATTCCAGCAAAAAATATCCGTCCCATATAATGTTTGCCGCACTTAGTGACGATAAAGAAAAACCTATTGAGTGAAAGAGGCGAGAATATGAGCGGATGGTATTACCGTTAAGCAGTAAAATGACGATGGTGTCCCTTGAATAACTTCCGACGCGGTCGGTTTTGAGGCGTGCCCAACTACGTATTGTCACGGCTCACTAGAATTTCAACTATTCAATATTGTACACCTCTCGTCGGCAGAGAGACAACTACGACTAATTCACAGGAATAATTTATCTTTCAACCAACGGTTAAATTCAAAAATCAGCTTTCCACCACGTATTCTTCTATAATATGAGACTTGAACTCAATCGAATTAAAAAATATTTTCCTATAATTCAAAGCACACTCTTCTGCTTCTACTGATAAACTTCCACCCAAAAGAATTATAAATTTCTCCAATAATTCGACCGAAGTCGAATACAAAAGCTAGCAACATACAAATATTACGATAAGATACACTGATTGTCGACTGGAAATGAGGATTTCAACCGGAGAGGACAATAGGTTCTTATACCTGAATATCGGCCTTAGAACATTTGCGTCCCTAGGACATTTGTAACAACTGTAATTTTGCAACATTGAAGTGCCGGAACTTGCTAAGTTGGACATAGAATTGATTATAACTGTAATGTTTGTTATAATCTATAATAATTCTAATGTCGAGGTTATTGTAAATGTTATATACTATATTATTCTAAGATAAAGGAATTTTGAATATAAATAAAATACAGTCCTTTAAAATAAATATACATTTTTCATTTGAGATTTTCCAATATTGTTGACATTACGAGGTAGTTTCATAAATTCTGAAATAAGAAAGATATTTTTCGTTATAGAATTCGAGTTTATATTTGTCACTCTATTGTTAACTCTTTCGAGCTATTTTATTCTCGACAAAATTAGCATAGAAAATATTTCGTATTTTACTTCCTGATAAAACATTCTTTAATCTATTAGATGTTGTTATTAAATGATTAAATATTAAACCTTTGATCAAACATTTCCGGATTATGTATCCCAAAAAGCGATCGATATATAAATCTCGTAACTTAAGAAATACGATTATCCATTCTACGTTTAAAATCTTAAGAAAAGTAAAAATATTTAATTCATGATGGAGTTAACACTTGGTACTGATCTTGATAACAAATGGATATTTGAAGTTTTCTAGATAGTTCACGTTCTTGGCCATGGAATTAATTTTTGAAATATTTGTGAATTTTTAAGATGGAATGCATATTCAAGAATTCTTAAAACGTTATGCTGTAACCATTGAACTAATTTGGTTGCTCATTTATTAAACTTCCGAAATGTTCATGAAATTCAGCAAACATGATTCTTTTAAAAGGGTCATAACTTTTTTAATAAACTTGGGTTATTTAAAACATCTGATTATTAAAGTTAAAAATATACTTTTAATGCATCATTGTAAGTATATACACGGAATTCAAATAGAATAGGTAAATTGTTGCTGAATTTGCAGTTAATTGGAGTTCTTCCTTTCTTTTTTCCTATAAAAAATTTTTCCACTAAAAAATTGAAGGACGTGCCTAATAAATGAAAAAGAAGTGGTGTTTGTCAAAAGACTTCCACTTTAGTGTCGGGGTAACTTGAAGTCGCGGTGAGGGCTTGACTCTTCGGTTGCCAAGAACTTCGCAAATTTTGATATGCACCCCGCGAGCCACCCCTGGTACTCAGATGTTCACTATGAACACCTGGTTAGTATTTAGCTTGAATATTACATCGTTTTCAGCACCAAGAAAACCTATATTTGTATAGTGAGCATGTTCTTACTCAAAACAATTTGAGAAAAATCTGATGTGGCCAGCACATGACTTTCTCCATATATAAGGTGTAAATATTTATCTACGACAGTATTTTCGAACTCAATATTCAATCTAAACTTGGAAGATAAGTGATTAATTTATATAATATTATCTTTTACGTCACAAACATTGTAAATAATGTTTTTCGTGACATTTTCGATGAATAACGATGAAATGGCTTTTCGCTCCAGCGCCCAGAGCGCCCACAACATACATAATCAGCAACTTGCGGTTTATCAGAATTTCATGAATAACTCCTAAACAATCAGTGATAAAAAATATGTTTCGTACAAAAGTTATAGTAAATTTATTTTCTAAAACTTTTATAAATAGTAGCATATACCTAAATATCATATTTATGGAGATATTTTGAAAACCGGAAATGAGCTTTGAAGAATGAAGCTCGACTTCCGGTTAACCGATTTACTCCAAAAACTAATCAACTCTAACGACACTAACCAAAATACTATATATGAAATTTAGTGTTGATCCGACAAATAGTTTTCATGATAGAGCGCCCACAAAGTACATAATCAGCTACTTCCGGTTTATCAGTATTTCACGAATAACTCCTAATCAACCGGTGATAAAAAAATATGTTAAATACAAAAGTTATAGTAAAACACATTATCTAAAACTTTTATAAGTAATACAATATACCTTTATATCATATTTATGGAGATATTTTGAAAACCGGAAATGAGCTTTGATGAATAAAGCTCGACTTCCGGTTAACCGATTTACTCCAAAAACTAATCAACTCTGACAGCACACACGAAAATACTATATATGAATTTTGGTATTGATACGACTAATATTTTTCACGTTAGAGCGCCCACTATCACACACACACATACACACACACACACATACACACACACACACACACACACACACACACACAGACATCATTCCGAAAATGGTCAAAACGTGTTCTAGGGGCCCCAAAACATGTATTTCCGTTGAAATCTCGAAGTCGATTTTTTCATGAAAACAATACTTTCTCTATACTTCGTATATGGAGAAAGTAATAATGGATTGAGCAGAGAGATGAGTACCCTAATTTTGCTTCGCATCAATAACGGGACTTATAATTTATGCTTTAACAATAAAGGTCGTATTACTGAACGCAAAATTAACGACATTAAAATACTACATGAAATTTCACAGGACGCCTCTAAATCAGTGGAATCCATCGAGTTTGGGAAGTATAACACACGGATTTCAATAAAATGAAATTCACATGATAGAAAATTTACGTATTTGCTCATTGATGTAAATATTACTGTTTTATCTGCAGTTTCTGTACTTATACTGTACTTTATTTCAGAAAATAACCCGATTTTGGTGATGAAAATTCGGTGGTCAAACTTTCACCGATTTATTAAGCTGCAATCGGAGTATAAATTAGCCACGAATGTTGTCAAAATATTGGTTTAAAATAATTGTTTAAATTCCGTCGTATGTTGTAGAAGTAGTTTTCAGCGTTTTCAGTTTTATCAACAATACCTAAAAAAATACACTGTATAATGCATAGGGACGCAAAAGTCCGTGGGAGGCAAATGTCCGGTACGCAATTGTCCGCGGGACGCAAATGTTCTGGGACGCAATTGTCCGGGACACAAAAGTCCGCACACGCGGTATATCATAGGTTGAGGAGTATCGAGTATAAATATTCAAAGATGTAACTCGGAATGGAATGTTGTCTGGAGATTGGACATCAAGTGATCTGACAGTCCCAACAGTGCAGCTTTGGATGCAAAATATAACTGCTATATTTGTTCGCTGTTAGTCGATATTTATAGTATTTTGGTAGTAATGATGCATAGCTCAGGTCGCGCTTTTTCCGTAGGCGAAAAAACCTTTTGGAGAACAAAAGCAGAGTGACCAGAGGCCAAAAACACTTTAAGGCCTACGGAGTTTTTCATTGCATCAACTAAATATCATTTATTATTTCGTTATTTCGGCGGAAAAAACAATTTTTGTATCGTTTTAGCAGCATTCGTGTAGTTTGTCAATGTTGTATAAGAATAACTGATAATGTAGTCGTACTATATAAATTCACGGCATAGAGGTTTCACAATGGAAATTATCGCTATTCAAGATGCGCTGTAGAAACAAGCAATTTTAGTATCAAATATACAAATATTTAGCGTAAAATTGTTTCCGGAATATGAAGGATCTTCCACACTCTCAAACATGCCTTTTCTTTGATTCAATGATTGTCACATCAATTTAATGATAGTCCCTCAGTTTGTGTTGAACATAACTGAGATATTTATATATTTTTGATATCTTAGAGAAATAATACTAAAATGATATTCAATGAGGCGCCGGTTAAGTAATTGTAGAAAAAGTGTTTCATACGGAAATGATATTTCCATCAAAAACCGTCTAGGCCATTTTTTACTAGGTGACGTAGGCTCCGAAAATTCCATCAGCGAAAATTTTAAATTCAGTTTTTATCCTTTAGTTATTGACGTCGGTCGATTTAAAATTAATTTTTTATGTGATTACCAGCCTTAATACATCAGTCATACATGCATTATGTTACCGTGCCCCGAAAAATTCTTCGATTTGAGAGCATCCAGGCTATTTAAACTGCGAGAACAATCCGAAACGGGGATTCTCATTCCTTAAGTAATCTCAAGCACTGCCGAAATAATCATTTAACTTTTCCTTGAAAAGTTGTTGGTGACAACTGTAAAAGTAATCTTTATTTTAGCCACATTTTTGCTATAGTTAAAATTTTCTCAAAAAAGCTACCCGAAAACAAGAGCGTCAAACTGACCAAAAACCTTGAAAAATGTCCCCGTGGATTTACTCTAGCAGTGCTAGAAAAATGCCTTTTATAATACGTAGTTTTGTCCTATACACCTAACGCAGTTTTGGATATTTTGATAATTTCTTCTAGGGTAAGAAATTTGTTCACCTCTCTACTGCAGGATTCAAATCATATTTCCTTATTCTATCAATAGCTGTAGTTGCACTCACATGATGAATCACCGAAACAGACATAAAGTAGTCATTCATTGCCAGAATCGTACTTAAATGGAATTAATGGTCTAAAACTGTTAGTCCATTGTAAATAGCTCATAAAATGTCTTAGAGCAGGATCGAGATTTATTTTTCATACATCAATCGAATTTTTTTTATTTGAAATTTTTTCTTAAGTTATCTTTATTTTCTTCCTAAAATTGATATTTTAAACCGGTCCTCCTCCGAATGCAAACAACTATCCAGTGTTTCCGTACGTGTTGATATTACGACGGGAGTGTTTGGTCATTTTTAATATGCAGAGTTATAATAATATCCGCTGATGCACTTATCAGCGCGTAGTACGCTCTATCATCTATGAAAGGAAATAAGGTGAATTTAGCAACGGTTTTCACAAGAATCTCAACAACTAAGTGCATTTGTTTTTCAAAAGAAAATCCACGCAGAGATTTAGAAAACTTAAGAAAATGAAAGTATTTATAATTGAAAAATTGTATGCATTCGAGGGAACCTTGAGATGAAGGACTTTCTTGTGATAAAGGTGAGGTCAGCGTAGCTCTGTTAACTTCCGCAGCTCTCACCGACGATACGCTTGACAAATCCGAGTCCCCGTGAACTTTGAATGCAGAATCTCGAGATAAGTTGAATTTAAGCCAAACACCGAAATTATTCACTACGTTTTTACATCCATCCACGGAAGTTGTGAGTGTAACTGATGCAATAAACTTCTATCGGAGAACTTCATCCCGAAAGGTTTGTTCGAGTCAATTTATAGCTGCGTTTCGTCGCACCACTTCAGAATTCGCCCGTCTCTTCATTAACTAATATCGTCTTCTTGATTCTTTACCTACCCATAAGTTACCGAGTCATCCGCAAAATTACTTACATGATTCGATCTCGCAAAGCAAATAATTTATGCATGCTCCGACAAAGAAGAGTAAGTTACATTACGCAACATATTCATTACTTCATTGAGTGTCTTTCAAGTTCATGTTTTTCTTAGCTTTCGTATGGGTGAATTCCTAACAGAGACGAAAAGAGCTGAGCAAATTTAATGAAGAGGTTTAAAAGCTTGTTCTCTCATCCAATGCCGCTTTTTTAGGGCCACTTTCCGTACATATCCGTCGCAGATTTCGTTTACCTTCGCCCAAAATAGTATCTGTGACGCGTACGCACGTCTTCCGCTTCCTGTTCTGAACGAAAGCCGTGCTCAACACAAGTCTCCCTCTTTTCGGTGGATCCATGTGTCTTCGAATTCACCACCTATCGGCTTCACCTTCATTCCCTGATCATTTATCCCGTCCTCGACATCATAACATCTATTGCAATTGTCTTCCTCTCCACATTTACTTATATCCTAAATTTAACTACCCACTTCAGAAATTCACTCTCGCGAAAATTTGAACCAAACATTTTCTGCGCTTTATTTCTTCAATTCTTATACTTTCACAGCTCTCTCCTCTCTTGACATCTCCAATGCTTCCAAGTTTGCTTTTCTGTTTACACAACTTAATTTTTCCATTCCATACCACAACAACATCTCGAATGCCACCAATCTATTCATGGTATCTTTTATAAAATCCGAACTTTCATATCTAGGAAATAAAAAAACTCCCGACTATTAACAAGTTCTTTTTATTTCCCTTCCGAAGCCTATCGTCATCAGCTCCCTTCGCATGATAATTTTTTTCTTTGCTATTATACGCACGAAAGTGTGATAGAAAAACATGTTAAAGTACTCGAGAAACTTCGCGATTGTTCGAATATAGGTTATAAAATGTAATACGAATTTTAAAAAGGAAATAGGAGAATAAGACTGATAAAAATCTTATGAAAAGATCATTATTCCTTTAGATCCTCAATCCTTCAATCGTTTGAATTTTTCAAATCTCTCGACCCTCGGATTCCCTACTTAAAAATCCTTTCTAAAAATTTTACTTTTTACACAGCGAGCATTGGTAATGCAAGAATTGGGATTTATTGAATCAAAGCCATGATGACAGAATCTTCATAAGAAGAGGAGGTGGATACATTTTGGTATCCTGGAAGTCACTCAAGTTAATAGATGTAACTGAGGGAAAAGGAATAGGAATGAGTTGGCCATAAAAGCTTTCAGCATCAAATATAACATATTAGCGTGTGAAATCTCGGGAAAAGTAGTACTGAAAATTCGTGTCACCGAGTAGTTGCACGAATATGATGGACAGAGAATATTGCAATAAATAGTGGATAAAATGAAAGTTCCAGAAGTAGGACATATAGTAAGAGATTTTTGACAAGTGTTTAGAAGGGACATCGAGTGAAAATTTTATAAGAAGGAAAATAGATTAAAACTATGTGTAAGGTAAAATGATTCGAATAGATTTCCGAAATTATGGGTAATGAAAAGGGCAACAGAGAAAAGAAACGTGCGACAAAAAGGTCTAAAATTAAGGAATAGATAAGTTCATAAGTTAATTTCAAATTTTCATTCATCGTGAAACAGTGGGATATCAAATTAGACATTATCTTGAACACCACGACAGAGACATCATGCAAATAATTTCTAAATACTATTCGAGTAATATCTCGGTCGGATTGTTAGAGATAAAACTTAATATGCTCATTAAATGGTGCGAATTGACGAACGTTCTGATTACGACTGACTTCAACAGCTACAAAATTAATTGAGCTGACACGGAAGAAAATAGAGACAACGGGAAAGAATTTCAAAAATCGAAATGAACGGACAAAAATAAAGCCTCAACATCAAAGACAAAATTCGATCGAAGGCGCTTTGGGAAATAAGATTAAGCGAAGATAAAGAAGCACCAATATAGCTTCGGTCGCACGTGGAAGAAATACAGATCTATCGAATTTAGAACTCATTTGATTGAGATTTCAGGGATAAGGTACGATGAAAATATATCCGAATCCCATCGAGCCCGAGGGTCTTGTGAGACATTCCTAACACAACTAGGCACAAGTACCCTTTTGAATAGAAATACAATGGATTTAGCGACAACTCGCGAACGCGCTTTTCAATAAGAGCGTAAATTAAAATATGCGGGAGGTTTATTCTCGTCTTTAATCCACGGAAAGCATCTTCCTGATGATGCAAGTAATTAACGAAAGGCCATCGGAAGATGTATTAGAAAAAGATTATCGTCTCGTCGCGCACTTTTCTCGACATTTCTCAATTTACGATTTTCCAAGAATCTCCTGCGTTTGAAAAAATGTACCATGTTCCTCTCCACCGAAAGAAACTACTCCCACTTACCGTCCATT
The DNA here is from genome assembly GCA_947579665.1 of Sympetrum striolatum. Lineage (NCBI taxonomy): Eukaryota > Metazoa > Arthropoda > Insecta > Odonata > Libellulidae > Sympetrum > Sympetrum striolatum. The sequence goes on from OX388352.1 coordinate 68,896,458, forward strand.
TCCACAAAGGATTAAAATATCGAGAGGAAGCCTGCTATCTCAATGGGATATGCACTACGATTGGACGCGATTGTTGTCATTTCCGCCGATTCAAGGCTCGATGCGGTCAACCCAATCCTTTCGCTTCAGAAAAATACCTGCGAGGAGACGGAATGAGCTGAAGGGAAAATAAGGAAAAACGCTGATAAAAATTACGAAAAGCTTTGATTAAATAATTTCAAAATGTAATAATATTTTGCAGATATATAACAAAGGATTTTGGCTCCGACTAAGTCCAAACTATTATGATAAATTTAAGAACAATTAATGGATAATCAATCATACTATATGAATCATTACAGGTGCTAACAACACTTCTTTAATAGACGTATAAAGTTAGAAAAAAAGGAATGAAAACATACATTATATGGATATATTGGCTTAATATATACATAAACATGTACTTTTAGAGTATTATTATCATTTAAATACAATTAGAAATATGTACATACTTCTATAAGGTAATTCCGGATGAGATGCCCCACCGGGAGAGTGCCTTATTAGTATCAACTTAACTTTAAGGTGGTACTGATTAAGGCTTTATTCAAGAAAACGTTTGTAATCTACATTTTAATTTCAATTCAAATTTAAATCCACGGTCGAATGCATTTTATGCACGATCAAAAAATGAGGCTGTGTTTAGTAAGGACTAGGGGGAGCGTTTTGCCACGTTTTTTTATCGGAATTTAATACCCCGCAAAATTAGCCCACCCACTTAGACTTTACAAATAAAACAATTTTTTGAAATAAAATAATATCTTCGGTGAGAATTTTACCTGGAAGTTTCAAAATTTCGAAACACATCAAAATTGTCATAAATATATTTCCGGTTAAAACAACAATATTTTGTGTTTATTCTAGCCCCCATTCATACCATTTGCAAATTTCATTTTAATTTTAAAAGGAGATTTTTCTCTAAATATACTACAATTTTTGGCTAAATATTTGCTAATGAAACTTCTAAATAGGTTTAAAAACTTGAATGTTTAGTTTTGTCCTAATTTCAAGTTAAATTTAACAATTTTTATATAACAAGCGCTTTCCAGATTAAATTCAGTTTAACCTAATGAGACACCTCTCCTACATCTCCCCCGGACACTCGGGAGAGATGTCCAAATGCATGGTTGCAGAAAAAAATAATATTTTGGGTGAAAATGTTTTTAAACAAAATTTGTTTATATACTGTTAATAAACAATAAATTTCATATTCTATCACGCAGTTTCACATTCTTGTTATCACTTAAGTTATTGTTAAATCTTTTCCTTAGGTGGGGCATCTCTACCGGAATTATCTTATGAGTGAATTTTTTAATACGACGTTCCACCAGATTCAAATATAAGTTTTTATTCCTATTTCATCCTTTACTTCTACTTCAACAGTATTCCTTGATGCTGTTTACTTTCGCAAGTATTCTTTAAAATTCCCTAACCTAATTCCCTAACTAAATACTCGACGGGCCATAGAGTGAGCTTAATCCATTCATATCTCATGTAATTTGAATCGAAATTTTAGGTAGATTCTAGCTCCCGGCACTTTCCAAATAATCTACACAAATGTTGTTCTTGATCAAAACATTTTAATAGGACAAAATAATAAGGAAAACCTATTATTTCATTGCCAAGGAGACTTAATTTAACTTCTGTGGGAATAAAAGATCTTTAGCAATTACTCAGGATGAAAATTACTGGAAAGATTAGAAGTAATGGCGTGATAACAGACCAATTTGAGATGAATAACAACAATATATTCCGGTTTCTTCAATATCTTTCTTACGAACATGCGGCTATGTCTTAATCGGTGAAAAAAATCTGACCGAATCAATGTACATGAATTTACTGAGACGAAAATTATATTAACTCGAGGTTTCATACATTTTAAGGAGAGATAAATGATGCATTCACAATACTAAAAACGAAGCACTACTTCCTAGCGATACAGCAGGTGGGTGAATTCATGGACAGCGCAAACGAGAAAGGACTACCTTTAGCAAACATTTGTTTTACGAAGAAGTAACGGGTCGCAATAGCTTGAGTAAAGAAAATGAAGAATTACTAATGGTGTAAATGACATTGTACGGCCTTCCAGCAGCTGGTGAGCGGAAGCGAAGATCCCTTTCACGAACGGAAACAACCTACGATCGAGGTATTCCACATTGCTCTCCTTGGATATATACATGATTATCAATCTCGATGTTGAATTTCACATTCACGCAGTGGTAAATTTTCCGTGAGTCATTCTTTACAGAAAGACGGCTGAAAGAGTCAGTGGGGAAGGGAAACCGCAAACATTGGAAACTTGTTATTAAGTAAATGAATAACGCGAAGTAAAGAATTGGTCAATTCCGTCTCCAATAACTTTCATTGCATATTAATACGCGATACGGATGACATTTTGCTGTCCGCAGGGAAAATATTCCCGTCGTCTTCGGAGAACACGAAACAACATTTACGGAGGGATTTCAATGAATATGAAAATTATTATTCTCTATGTAAATTGCGTTTAAATTTGTTCATACATTTACGATCACTTTACAAGCATCTGAGTTTACGTAATTGCAAATATAATAGATCATTTCTGGCTGTAATTACTGGCAATTATATTTTCTCGATATTATTGATAAAATATTCATTCATTTCATAAATACAAACTGAAATGTTTTTTAAATTCAACAGACGATAAAATAAAAATAATGATAATGAAAATAGATATAAAGATAATCCAATCCAAGGATCTCGAAGCAAAGGGTAGCAGAGAATTTTGTTTACACAATATTCGTCAAACGCGAACTGTTTGCGTTGAGGCTCCAGCATAGACCTGTGAACAAGTTCGGTGAAAGCGGTCCCGGGTTCGATTCCCGGTGGAACATTTTCATTTACATTTAAACCTTACAATCCGCCAGTGGCATGTGGCAGGGGATAAGCCCATATGCGAAATAACCTGGCCGCTCGAAGCATTAAAAAAAATCATACTACTGTTTGCGTTGGTCCTCTCACCTTTCGAGTTAATAGATTCTACTCTATAACGAAGAACAGGAATATGATGGATATAGAAGGTTGAGGGGAAGGGATGGTCTCTTCGCAGTCAAAGATTAGGAGCTCTAACACTGATTTAAATAGGACTGAAAAATAATTACTCCGGCGACTAAAGGAATTTAATACGAATGAAAGAAAGTCGATTTATTCATATATCACGGAATCGTTCCGTGTAATTTGGACCAAAAATCAATTCACTACTCATCGTTCACACGAGTAGGGTTCTCCGAAAAGATAGCTCATGGTCGTGGCACAGTCCACGTGGGAACTCGGCTTCAGCTTCATTCGCCGCTTTGATACAGCGAATTATTGTCGGATGCAAAAACCTAAAACTTAAGTTCTATTCAAGATATCGTCCCGATAAATGAAAATCTGAACACCCACCTCACTGTATTTTGCAGTACGATCTTCGTTATGAGAGGAAAACAATTTCCAGGCGATAATTAAATTGAGCTTCACAGCCAAATGTTTTGAGCTTGCGTTACGCCGGGAGCCTGGCAGAGTCAGGCTTTTTTCAAGTCCGTTTTTACTTGGGAATTCTCCTCTAAGTTTAGGTTTCTCTTAAATAAATCGTACGTGTGTATTAATGCTAATAATAAAAATGTCGACTAAGGGAAAAACGGGAAATGTTACCGAATTTATAGAAAGTTATTATTATTATGTAACACTTTATTTGGCGAGGTTAGTTCCATATGGACTTCTCTTACACCATTCTGCAAGCATATTGATAATAGAAATTTCAAGTTTACATTATAATGGGAAAGTCTTCAAACGTAATTCTGTATTTCCCCTTTGACATATACCTGTATGGTAGAATACAAATGGCCGCCCAGCGACGAACTAAGAATCATTAGCTAAGCGGTTAACTGTGTTTATGAAACAGATTCATTAATTCTATTCACATGCCTTGTCATACATTTCTACCATCTCGATAAACGTATCATAAAAAAATGAAATTCCGCCCTGTGTTTCAATTTGTGCAATCTCCGGTTGTAGAACCCAAGACGTTGTAAGATGAGATTGCATATTTGGTATGGGTAACTCTGACCGTTTCTAAAATTCCATGTTGATAAGTCTGGAAGGACTTCAAACGAAAGTCCGTATTACCCTTTAATTGAATGGTAAAATGCAAATGGTGCCCTGATGTCGAACCAAGGACCATCAGGGAACTGCGGTTTACTGCCTTTGTGAAACATATTCATGACTGCTGTTCACAGGCCGGGACATGGATTTCTATCTTCTCGAGAAATGCTTCATGGAAATATTTTGAATTTCCACATTTGATAAGGGAGAATTAAGATCACCTGGCTTCGAACCTTTTCGCAAGATGTGAATAAATATAAGGATCTGGTAGGCATATTACTAATTTCATCCTAAGATTGAAGTCGATATCGAAGTGGTCTGAGGCGTTTCGCTTATAAGAAAATATTGTGCGGAAATTTGGAACACCCTTTAGGACTCTTGTATGTGTAAACTTGGCCCATCCCAAATCGGTGAACGGTCTGAAAATTTCGAACACGAAACAGAACCCAGTATAACCCCAAGATTGGACGGAATGCCCGTCCCGGGTCCGCCTCGGTACTTTCTCCTGAATTGAGATATCCTAGCGTTATTTCTCACGGATGGTCACACTACGAGTAGGTATAAGTTATTTTCTTCTTCGTCAGAAGCTAAGAAGCTAACAAAAGTTTTCCTCCAAATAACTAAAATATATATCTTTAAAATTCATTTTGAAAGAGTGCGTATAATTATGTCAACAGAAAGACATGGCAAACAAAGGCGACGAAAATAACCGGAAAGATTGCCTGTATTGTAGTAAGTTGGTTGGATAGTTGGATCCTTATTCCCTCTACCATTAGATTCATAAAGCTTTGGAGATAAAAGGCTTAAAAGGAATGATGGTGAGAGATGTGCTTCGCCCGTGCTTGCTAGTACGTTATCAGTGGAAAATATTCTCGAAAGGAGGGCACAATCGTACTATGAATAGCAATTTTAATGGTATCCATATGGAGTGACCAAAGGCGTAATTTCGCGTCACTCATACCTTAGCGTCTTTCATATTGTATAATCGTATTATGTCACCCACAGAACCGAGAAAAAAGTGAATGAAAGATAAATTTTTCTCCACTAAAAAATTATTTTCTTCTTAATGGTCGAACAAAATTTAGATGGACTAATTTGTACGATAGCGTGGTAGTTTTGATCCTTAAGGTCTGCCTTGGACAATAAGCGAATCAAGTAAGTGGCCTCCAATGATAAGTGGCGCATCAGGGGGCAACTATCATTGGAAATAAAATTATTAACAGCCGGAGGGTTAAATTAAACCAACTATCAACAAAGATCTCTTTTAATGAAATAATAGATGGTAACATTATAAATAGCTCTATTTCTACGAAATAATCAGCAAAATTTACTGGAAACTATTGTAATGACCAATAAACATCCTTAATGAAACAGATTTTCCAACACATAATTCAAAATTGGAATGATTATATTAAAGAGAAGATATACAACAATCTTAACACCATATAGCAACAAATACAGAGCTATGAGCAATAATTGCTGCAAGAAATGCTAAAACCTTGTACAGAAAGAAAAAAATCAGCAATGATGACTATTGGAGAATAAAAGCATTGAATACAAATTTTCTACAGATATCACTTAACGAGATGAGTAAGCGAGTTGTGAATAGCACATAAAATGTAGGAGGCCGAGCGAAATCGACCAATCGGAAAATAGTAAATCACTTTGTAGGATATTTAAAAGAAGCAAGCTGAAATTGATTTTAGCCTCCTAAAAAAAGGAAGCGTTGGATGAAAATAAAGCGGTCCGTCACTCATTTCTTCATCAAAGGATACTTCCTATTTTTCTAAAAAAACTTCCAGCTGCGCTATTCTGAATAGAAACAAAAACGAAGCCATTTTAATCACGTCACTGAAACCATTTCCGCGAAAACATTGGTTACGACAGATCCAGGACATACCGGGGATTGATACTGGTAATACTAAAATGGAAAATGCTGGTACGTGAAAAAAATCTCGCAGGATGCGTTTCATCTCTTTTTCATCGCTGTATGAAGGAGACAATTTCGCGCAAGATCTCGAAGGAAGCGATGGCAGATTTGTTGGCTTATTTTGCGGAGCGCGAGGATCGTTCCGCGGATTATATTCAGTGATGCGATGGAGAAGACGCTGTTGAAATAAAATGAGAAACTAAGGAAGATATATTTTGCTGAGTAACTAAGAAATACTGAACAGTGACGAAAAGTATTGTTCGTCCTACAATGACCCACATTCGTGCAGATGAGTTTGTATCGTCCTCGGAGAAGAAAGATCTCCGATTTTTTTTCTTTTCCTAGAATGGAGAATGCTTTTTTAATTTGCTCCCATTACGGACGTAAAAGTTTTCTCTGACAATTACTTCTTTGTAATCTGTATCATTACGGTTTCAAGTCTAGTTTTTAAACTTTAATCTTAACTTTAAGTTTAAATTTAATTTTTAACTTTAACTGTTTAATAAACAATGGCAGAATTAAATATTTTCTCCACCAAGTGAACTTTCTGTTATACGCGAACTGTTTTTAATCTTCCAAAAAATCTTCTTCGGTTTTTATTTTTCACCTTCAAAAATGGAGAAGCATTCAACTAAAAATGCATTTTCGAAAGCACTGGCGTGAATGACATTTTGACGAAAATAAAGTGACGATCGGATACACATCGGACGATACACTCGACCATGGATATGAAAAAACTAGCCTGTTTTCTACGAGGACCGATTCCCCTGAGTATAACAGTATAGATAAATTTTCTGAGAGTATCCCACCGTCAGTAAATTTAAACTCTGTGATTTCGTTTGGAACTATACCTCTGATGATGATAATATCACTATTCAAATGTACATTGGGTGTTTCTTAGAAATTTTGGTAATCCGGACCTTCCCATTGTCTCCAAATACTGGTACAGGGAGGTGCGTAAGGAGGCTATAATAATAAGCTGTATCATAACCGAATGTTGAATAGATTCGCGCCTTTTTTGTCGGACAAATAGGGCTTCGACCCATTACTCGATCAGACACTTCCGGGGCCCAAACACTTTGAATACCTTGACAATATTAGGGAGAAATATATTACAACTAGAAAGGCTATGGCCATTCTATACTGGTTTTTCTCTACCTTTTTTAAAACTTAACTCATTGATTATTTATTATTAATTAATATTATAAATGCCGGCTTTGTTAATACCTTTTGTACTTGTCCACATTTGAGAAAAATATGTTGCGAACTTTGGCTAAGACTAAAAGATTAATATGAGAAAGAGATTTAGTAAGATAACAAAACTCGTTGATTTCTAAAATTTGTGTACAGTCATAGTAATTTTTTCCACAAACAAACTAGCACGACATAATCTTGCCTTGATTCTACAGTTCCGGGCTTTACGCATTTTTGGGGCCTCGCAAGTCACAGCCCCGCGGAATTTTGTTTCGGTCAGCAAGACTGCGTCGTTCCAGATTCACACACTACTTAGTATTTACTCACATTCAAATAAATCTATCCACTCGCATTTATTTCATGCGTTAATTTCTTAACCCTTACGCTAAACATTTCGTTTACCGAAATTACACTTGTCAATTACAGAAATCTATGTAAATGAGTGTAATTATTGCGTGGAAGGACTTGCAATTGCCATTGCACTACGCACCAGTCAATCCTTGGCGTTAGCTAAGAAAGACGTTCTCATCTACCATGCATAAAAAGTACGCCATAAAATGCGTCTAATTCTATGAAAGCTACCGATGATGAGTTGTGCGTGGAACGGATAGGAGGTGATAAACATTTCAAGGGTTGCAACATTCAGTAACTTGGCGATCGTTCAAATCCGAAATAGCACAGAAGAGAGATCGTCCGAAATTTAACCCCAGAGAGAAACGCGTGCGTTTCAGAAAATATCCTTGAAAACTATTAAGACGGGGTGGAACGACATGATTTTTTATTTTTAAAAATAAAAATATCTACCCAATAGTTTCTTACAATCATTCTATTTTTGTGATTATTGAATTCATAGAAAAATTTGCAGCTTTTTTAATCAACCCTTTTGTACTTTTAAAACGTATTTTCAACTTACCCGGGACCACTTTCACCGTTGGCGAACGCGTTATCTATTTTGCTATCCGAGAGATCTTGGTAAAAGGTTGACATTATTAGAAGTTTATGGTGAGAAAATATATTTATTTAAAATTTGGAAGAATTGTACATATTTTCAGATTTATTGTTTTTCTTTGGTATTTTTCGCGAGAATGTCTGCAATTTCTAATTGGAACCGCCTTTCTCTATTTCATTGCATTATCATTTCTAATAAACTTTTGTAAAATAAATAAATAAGAATGTAATCCTGAAGGGAAAAAAAACTAATTCGCATTTCTAATGGTGTGGAGAAGGATAGACTGAGCTGAGAGCACCTTGCCGGGATTCGAACTCGTATCCTCTTCCACCAATGGCAAACGCATTACCCACATGATTAGCCAAGCACCAAAGAGATACAGTAAAAATTTGAAAATAATTAGTTTAATTATTAATATGTATTTTTTTGTTAATCGTGTATATAGAATGAATAAATTGTCAAGCTTTATTAGGCATGTTAGTTCTCGACGCTTGTGAGGTGATTATCATTAAATTATGTATCATATGTTTTATTTTGTAATATTTCTTTGCGTGTAAAGCGGAAATTGTACGTAAATAAGAAGGAAGAGAATATGGAAATCAATATTAGGCATGAAGAAGTTACTACGTCTTTATGTCCGACCTTAATGATTTTTCGGTCTCCGAAGCTTATCTACGCGTTTCGCCATTCTCATTTCTAAAATGCAAATAGAGAGAGCCATTACGAGCGCTTCGCTTTTCGAGGAACATTCAAAAAGTTCTATTGGCGAGCATCGGTAGCAATGTACGAGGTGTTGCTATTAAATAACGAGACTGACGTGCGTATGCGCCCAACGCCAGCGACCGACAGTTGTTTATCGTGAAGCCTTCTCTTTCGAATGCAGTGCCTCTCGCTTCTGTAAGCAAATTTGTATACTTAAGGTATCAAATATGGAATACTTTTAGAAAATACCTTTTATTGCCCATTGCATTTGTTAAAAATTGTATTTCGGAAATATTCACTAAATCTATGATCTCTCAGACAGGTGCGGATCTAGAAAAAATTTCTGGGGGGGGTCCGATCGAAAATTTTCAAAATAGAAGATATTTCGGCTTTCACAAAACGTGACGTTAGAATTGTGTTAGACAAACTCGAATTTTTTCGCTAGTGATTGCTTATTAAATTGTGTTTTTATTTGCGTTATTTGAGTTTCATTTTCGAAAAATAGGCTCAAGTGATATTTCGGGGGGGGTCCGGACCCCCAGGACCACCCCCTGGATCCGTCCCTGCTCTCAGATATGGTACCACAATGGAATATTTTCAGATTAATTAAATATTTTTCAAGCTTTTAAGAAAATGCTAGATGTCCACCTTATTCCGATTTAGGGCAATGGAGGTCTTAATATGGAATTGCACGTACTCCTAATATGGAATACTAAAATTGTTGTTCAAAAAGCGTTTGAGTTACGCATACTTGAAAACTGATAAAAAATTAAGCTGCAGTGAGCAAAGAAAAACATTTCGTAAGATTTTGTTGTAAAAATAAATTTCATAGATTACGTATGTATAAGTAATATTACCAAAATCCTAGCATGCATAACTTTTTTAACGCTTGATGTCGATTGATGCATCAGTTGCCCACGATTTAAAAGAAGAATAATGAAATTTAAAAAAATCCATATATTAATTTATATTAACTATAAAATGAATTAAAACTAGTGGAATTGTAGAAAAAATAAGTTCTCTCTATATTTCTCGTTTTAATTTACTATAAACGTTTCTTTACGGTTATTATTGAATGTGTCCTTTTCTCAAGCCTATTCACAAAATTCACACTCTAGGACAGCATCAACAGCTACTTTTTAAAACCCCATGACTCTTACACCAGATGTTGCTTCGAGTTTGCTAACAGATAAAGTAGGATGTCTCTTAAGAAACATATCTGAAATCGATAGTAGTTAACAATAATGCGGAGTACTACCCCATTCTGCCACATGGGCCCGATTCAGTTTAGGGAGGTGATCTCCCTCGAGAAAGACACGTATACAAACGTTTAACTACACGAAACTAAAGACAATTAAATGTACTTCAAGCGTTTATTAACTATAGTTGTACACTTTCCTTGGTTACGAAAACCTCAAAAACTACAATTCGAGAGCAAAAAATCACTCAACGGAAGCCTCAAAGAGCAACGCTCAAGAAAACCAGAGTAGAATGGATGCCGTAGTCGAGTAGTGACATGTTGGTCTAGTTATGCTTATTGCCGCTCATAAGCAGCATCCCTTTGACACCGAATAACGACTAACTTCATCTCCCTCCCCTGGTACCCCGCTGTGCGCTGCCTTCCCCTGATGTGAAATGACTTTGTCTAAGTACATACTTTTAAATATTAACAATCCGTCTTCTTTAATATCCAAGCGATGAGGCGAAACTCGTTAACTTTGCCATATGAATACACGAAGAATGTATGTCCGCGTATAATTGATGGTTTCTGAGAATTGCTCAAGGGTTCCGTCACCTTTGAAATCAAAGGGTACACCAGTACATGCGATACTTCGATCAAAGTGAAGTTAATAGCGAACAAAATCCCATGTTTAGAAATCTTCGCACCCTAAGCCAGAGTGAACAAATTTCGGTTCGATTCCTAACTGCAAAAACCTAAAAGCGCCTTCACTGTAGTCGTTCGCCGAACTAACAATAGTTAAATAAGCAACGGATCCCACAACGTAAGAGCGAAGAGGCTGGACTGTATTTTAGGAACATATGCGCACACGCGCGAATTCGAGTTTCAACGATTAAACCTCTTACAACCTCACCCTCAGGATCGCTGCTCCTATTCTCACCCTCTACAAGAGAATCGATGCATCTTCGAGGCATATCTCGCATATATTTTGCCTCTACCATCCCACCTCCCTATGCTTTCTAAATCTCTCCACTTCAGATGTTAGCACTTTTTCTACGGATCCCTTATTATCGATTCTAATCGGACATTTCCGACCTAACTTCCTCTCTTACAGGCACGCGATAGAATCCCCACTCATTTTTTATGAGATGCCGAGAGAAAAATCGCTTTCGAGCACTGGATCTTTTCCTCGGATGACGCACAATCTTTCTCTACGACCGCACAACGACCTTTTTCCCCGTCATTAGTCTTTTATGCGAGAAAAGGTTACCTCTCTCGTGCGTTTTCTACATTTGCAACACGCAAAAGGCGAATCGCTTCTATTCAGCGTGTTTGACAATTATATGTACGTAAACGCTTTGGTTGCAGTCCAACTAAAGACGTTCCGTCTTACAGAGAAAGTTCTAACAAAAAAGGCGAACTGTTTATTTGAAATGTTCCTACATAAAATGTATAGAAAAAGTCTCTCACTTCCACTCAGTAAATCGAGTAATTCAGAAACGCTAAGTTGAGTGGAATGTTCACAATGCCTTTTTTATTTTACACGTGTCTACGTGTAAACATATTCCTATTGCGACATCTTTGCATGTTGCTTGTCTCGGAACTATTTTAATGATGTTGGTTATATTTTCTAATCGATTGCTCCCAGTTGAAACAGGAAACATTCGCAGCAATGAAAAAGTCTGTAGGTACTTGTTTAAGAACACGATTCAGCCAAGAAGAGGCGATGGATAAGAAATATTACCTTCGTTATAATTATTCTTTTTTGTATGCCGCCCCTAAACAGCATGTTAAAACTGATATCTCAAGTTCCGACTATTCTAATAGACCAATTCTAACTGCTAGCTTCCATAAGTGTTTATCTACTACAGTATTCATGACCGCTTCAGAAATACTGGTTTAAGTATGCGGACTGTTCCAAATATTTATCAGTTATATAAATATAAATTAAGATAAAATATTTATTAGTTACGTATATATAAATATAAATTAGTTGTTTAAAAATAAACAACTAATGTGGTGTTCCCCTAAACCGTTCTGGGGTCCACTATACCGCTTTGGCTTCGAGACGGGTGGCTCGGAGAATTTATGAGCACTGTAGATACTTTTTTTACGATAAAGGGTAGGCGAGTTAGTGGGTTGAAGGGAACGAAATACTCGGCCGATCGAATTATGGAAATGGCGCCGAACAGCGAAACGAAAAATAAGCGAAATTTACCGACAATCCCACCTAAATTTGTTTGCGAAAGAAAAATATCAATTTCGATAGTTAACTGTAGGAGTGTTAAAAATAAAGTATCCGAATAGGAGCATCTTATTCGTAGCCACGACACCGATATTCTTATAGGTACAGAAAGCTGGTTAAATGAGGATATAAGCGACAATGAAATATTTCCAAAGGATTACACTATTTATCGCCGGGATCGTAGGGAAAAGACAGGTGGCGGTGTTTTTATTGCGGTTAAATCATATCTCCAGAGCAAGCCGAGGACTTCGAGTGATAGCGATATAGAAAGCATCGGGTGCACAACAAGCCAAGAAAACGAGCCGAACATACCTGTATGTGCGTTTTACCGACCACCAAACTCCTCTCGACAGGTTTTGCGAAATCTTAACGACGAAATAAATTTCTACACGAGTAAGAACAATCAGAGTATAACTATAATCGGGGGGGGATTTTGATCTTCCAGACATCGACTGGAATAATGATAGCATTAAGAGAAGGGCCAGGGATGTCGACTCATATAAAAAGTTATTAAATTTAGTTCAGAAAAACTCCTCTAAGCCAAGCAGTAAAATCGCCAACCAGGGGTGACAATATACTCGATCTCCTTTTAATTAACTTTCCCTGAGCGCATAGAGAACATTTCGATTGACGAAGGTCTTGGAGACCACAAAGGCGTTTTTGCAGATATTGAGATAAACCTTAGCAAGTATAAGAAACCCAAACGCAAAATTTATCTCTATTCCAAAGCCAATTTCGAGGAATTTAACGGTAAACTATCTACCGATTTTAATTCTTTTAAGTCGCGCGTAAGCAACAACAACACCGAGGACACATGGAAATCATACGTGGAGATAATGTATAAATATGTAGATTTGTATATACCTTTGAAATACTCTAAAAATGATTGCGAGCCCAGATGGTACGATAAAGAGGTTAGAAGGGCTCTCCGCAAACAAAGAGTTTTTTACGGAAAAGTAAAGGCTTTTACGGGAATAGATCAGACTGTTCCAAATCCATCACGATCACTATTGATAGTAAAGCACAAGAAAGCAAAATGCGACACCAAGCGAGCTATGCGTAACGCCCACAGCAACTTTAAAAAGAAATTTCTTGGGGAATGTTTAGAGGAAGACCCTAAAGATTTCTAGACCTACGTTAGAGAGGTACAGGGAAAGATACAAACAGTGAGCTCGATAAGGGATATCGAAGGTAACATTACTTGCGATACGAAGAGGAAAGCGAACATTCTAAACGAATTTTACCAAAGCTTATTCACATCAGATTGTAACATAGAGATCCTGCCTAAGGTTAATATACTGGATTCCATGCCAAATACAAGTTTTACGACGGATGGTTTAGTTAAAATCTTACGCAAAATTAAACCAAATAAGTCGCCAGGGCCAGAAGGCATTCCGGCAAGAGTGAACTGGCAGAAAGCGTCGCCCCTTATAACAAAATTATATTTTGTAAATCGATAAATGAAGGTAGGGTCCCATCCGATTGGAAATTAGCTAATATTACTCCTGTTTACAAAAGCGGATTAAAGGAGGACCCAGGAAATTATAGACCCCTATCATTAACTTCGCTGTCCGGAAAGATAATGGAACATATTGTCGTAAGCTCACTCATGGGATTTTTAGATAGAAATCAATCCCTCGACGCGAACCAGCATGGTTTTCGAAAGTCCCGATCATGTGAAACCCAAATTGCTCTATTTGTACACGATATTTTTAAGTCTATCAAGAGTAAAAAGCAAGTGGACGCAATTTTCCTCGATTTCAAAAAAGCATTCGATAGAGTCCCCCACTACAAACAAATTTAAAAACTAAAACTAGCGGGCATTAACAACGAACTAGTCTACTGGGTTAAGGATTTTCTCTACGAGAGGGAACAACAAGTTGTACTGGATGGCGTTAGCTCAGATAGAGTAAAAGTTACCTCTGGCGTACCTCGAGGCAGTGTAATTGGACCTCTTCTTTCCCTGATTTATATCAATGACTTGAGTGACGAGATAGTTAGTAATGTGAGGATATTTGCGGATGACTCGGTTATATATAGGGAAATAACAAACGAGGAAGACCGAACATCTCTCTCAAACGATTTAGTCCTCATCCAAAGGTGGTGTGAAAAATGGGAATTAGATATTAACGTAGGTAAATGCTCCGTAGTTAATTTCTTCGAAAAGAAAAAATTGCGTCCAAATCACCCGTACAAAATTAATGGAATTAATATAAAAGTAGTAGATTCAGTTTAATATCTCGGGATCAACATTACTAATAACTTAAACTGAGGCACGCATATTCGAAAAATCTACGGCAAAACAAGTAAAATGCTTGGCTTAGTAAAGCGTATTGTCGGTATCTGTGCCGTGAAGCTAAGTACGCAGATAAGTACGCTTACAAATATTGATTTAAATGAGGAAAAGTTAAAGAGAAAGAAAGATATAAAAAAGTACCCATTAACGTAAAATGCGTACAGGTAAAAATTACCTGAATGAGATTATACCCAGTAAAATCAGGTAATTATGGAATAAATCATACAAAGAAATTGCAGAAACGGAAAAAAATAATAATTAAATTATACGATTTTAAATTGTGGACGATCGAGATTGTGAAATAAAATCAGAGCCCCTCACCGAAAATTTATTTAAGGGTTTGTGGCCCGGTCTCCCAAACAAAGGGGTCCGAGAGAGAGGATCAAGCGTAAGAAACACAAAAATGACTTTTCAAATATTTGATAAAGTGAAAATTTCAAACTTACTCTATTTTAAGATTTGATGGAAGCAATGCATAAAGGTCTAGTTTATCCTTCCTTTAAGGAGAATGGATGCACGGGTGTTATTCCCCGTAATAATTTATTCCCCTTAAGTTAGTTCAAAAGTCACTATTCAGTATCTAACTACAGAAACTTACTGTTCAGAAGCGCGTTGATATTTACTAGAGTGAAAAATTCAAGAATATCTATCCAAAGAATTGGTTCAAGCAATACGTTATAATTACACTCATCCTACCCCAACGGAGAATGGAGGCATGGATCTTATTTATCTAATAATTTCTTCACCTAAAGTTTTTTCGAAAGTCACTATTCACCATCCAACCATTGAGAAGCGTGTTATGTTCCTCTCGTCGCTCCCCCAACCGGATTTGCCCCTCACAGCGTTTTCGAAAAGTCGGCGTCGCAAATTGTCGCAACGTTTTCTTACGGATTTCTTTTCTGAGTGCTTCGAATGATATCGAGGTAGAAGTAAGCATGTGTACTATTCTCCTCGCTTTAGGTAAAGTTTAGTTCTAAAATAAGGGTCCGCCATTGTTATGTAAAGTATACTAATATTTAACTGTAAAAAAACAAGTATAATGAAGGATAAAGGGCAGGTTTATAGCCCATTATTATATTTTTCCCGATTAACTTTGCTCATATAGATTCTCATATAGGCTGACCTTATAGCATTCTAGTTTTACGCCTGAAGAATCCCATTAAATTTTTCAGTTACCATTTTGCTCAGGCAAGCCACCGAACACGTATATACTACAGCTGCCTGTATTATCCACATCTAAATATAGTGCATGAACTTCTGCATTTGGAAAATGTAGAAGTTTCCTTGTCAGAATCGGATAATGCATTTTGAAATGCTATGGCATCCATCAGAGTGACCTTCCCTAACTGAGTATCTCAGAAGGAATTCGTTCTCCCTCTTCCTGCTCCAAGTTTTCCTGAATCTCTGTAAGTATGTCATATTAATACGATGTTATTTTATACCATTATCTAATCCTGTACAGCATTTCATCTCAACTTAAATCGTGATACTCATCAAAGCGAAAACTTACGTAGATATTATTGCGCATATATGTAGTTATAATATTTAAGGGAGACAACTTGTTTCGATAAGCATCTACTCCAGCACTATTCACCACTGTTCACCAGTGTTTAGGCCAAACCTCAGATTTTTACTCAAATTTTTATAAATTTATATAAATCGTATAATGCTATAATATACATACATTCTCATTACGAAAGAGTTTCATACATAGTTTTTGTTTTGTTATGAATATTATATCAACTTAAAGGTTGAGAAAAATTTATCCCGAAATTTTTACACGTTGTCATTTTTAAAACTTAAATTTTTAACTTTTTACTCTTGACCAATTCAATATAAATTGTTTTTTTTTCCTCGGTAGCTCTTTGTATCATTAACACGAATACAAACCACATGCTATTTAGTTTAAAGAAACCAAAACTTAGCAAAATAATTGTTTTATTGGAGCCTAATCTTCAAAAAAATTGTCGTGCGGCCCAATTTGTGTCGCCTGACATTTATTTTTTACCTGAAAAAAAAAACATGTCGAAAGTAAAATCAAGATAAATTTTAAAATTTTCGTTTACAGTTAGTTTCAGTTATTAAATGAAACTTTAGTTATTGCTTTTCGTTTCCTATGGCGGAATTTACGGTGATGAAACGGCGCGGAAGCTGCGAATAAACCTTTTCGGGTAAACGAGAGGTGTTAAAGATCGAGTCCCAGCTAATCTGCCTATGGCGTGTGTGTTCACCCATCGTTACTTCTATCGTAATTGACAATTAAATGAATATTTGCGAATGCGCATTGAAATAAATGAAAAATGTATGAATCTACATATGCGTGCATAAAGGTGTAAATTACGTCCCCAACACATAAATCCTCTATACTTAGTTACAGTAAAGCGGGCAGGGATCGCGTAGCATTCCGGACGTCTTTCCAACGATGAAGTTGTTCCACCGCTTATCACTTGCCGCTCTCCTTATTTGCTCGCGCGGCATATTCGCCAAAGGCTTAAGCGGCGTTGTGTGCATAGCTCATTGTAAATAACTAGACAATCGGGTCGGAGCGATAGCGAAAAACTTCATATCTCTCCGAATTTATATAGATAGAGGGGTCGAACTTCTTCGAAGATGCCGGAACTGCTCACGGAAGATTCGATTCAGAGATATGCTCTTTTTGATCAAATACTTGGGATTCTGTCCGTTGCCTTCTTTCTCAGCGATATCTCTTCGATGCAATTCAAATGCTATTTTAGTTTTCTGGGGGACGATAAGTCTCCACACGAAGGAAACTTGCGACCGATTGAGGGCTCGTTTTGACGTCTTTCAAAAGCCGATACTTGGCGCGGATAAAGCTATTTCTCGATTGATTTTGGATGGCGTTTCCTTGGGAAGATGCATTACGCAACTCCTCTTTTGCGATGCCCACGTCAAAGCAACGGCAATCATTATCGTAAAAACAGGTTTCGTCATTCTTCTCTCATGTTCCATACGTTTCAAAATTATTATTTTGTTTTCGTCCGTGTAATAGGTTACCTCGCTCGCGCGGGAGTTCTTTTCTATGTATGCGGAAAATGAGAGTACCAGCAGGAAATTGATGAACTGAAGGATCGAATTGAGAACCCCATAATGAAAATGCGTTGGGCGAGGTTTTGTCATCATTGTCAAATACCGCCATTACCAATTCAACTTTCACTAAATTTATTACGAAAATTATGCTTTATATTGGCAGCGAAAATTATTTATAATTATTTCAACGGAATTAATTATTATGAGCGTATAATTTAATACCTTAATAATTTAGTCAACGAAAGTAAAAAATATTTGCGATGAGAGACTCGTGTTTTTCACATCGTTATCGAAATTAAATATACTATACTAAATATTAAATCAAATGAAATTAAATTAATATTAAATATACAGATACTACGCATCGTAATTTTGTTTATAGTATTTCAAATTTTGTCAATAAAAGATTGATGAAACTTATCCAGAACAGGCTTAAAGCATGTACGATCTACGAGTGATAATACAATTTTCCATTGAGCTAACGCAATCATTGATCATACAAGAGTAGATGTTGTACTTTGATAGTTGACTCTCAGCCCAGGAAGCAATTAAATGCATTCTATGAAAATTCCGAGGAATTGAAATCACAGGTAAATTGGAATGCATACATACTTCGCCTAACAAATACAATGAATCCATACGTTTATTCTACATTATGAGCTTTCAAATGTTTTGAATCGAACGATCAACCTTTTCCCCTCAATTGTGAACAACTTGACCTTTTGAAAGTCACATATAGCTATCAGAGGTACTATGCGTGGATACTATGAACGGATGGGTTCACATCTGCACAAGAATAATATTTCATTACGAGAGTAAATATGCTCCAAAATAACAGACTTTATGAGGGCCAATCATCTTTCATACATTCAAGCAATCCGCTACAGCTTGACGGTAGCGGATATAGGAACTTTGTACGTAATATAAAAAATATCCAGACGTAAACAGACTGATTAATTTATATTGATTACATAATTCTAAGAGAGGGATACTAGACTTGGTTTATGCAAAAATAAAATATCTCTAGTATAAACCGAGAAATAAATTACAGTTATTAAATATAAGCAAGGCAATAAACTGATAAAAATTGATGAAGTCTGTGATAGATGGAAAGAGTACATTGAGGAATTCTACCATGGTAAGGATATTGAAGAGGGTAACGGATATATCGAAGAAGATGAAGAAATAGAATAAGAGAATCTAGGCCCACCAATATCCAAAGAAGAGTTTGACAGTGAATTACAAAACCTTAAGTCAGGCAAGGTTACGGGAATTGATAATATACCTGCAGAACTTTTAAAGAACTTGGGAGATGAGGCAAGAGGAATTCTTCAAGTTAGTTAAAGACTGTTATAAAAGGGTGTGATACCAGAGGACTTTATAATAAGTATAACAATAATCCTGCCAAATAAAGGAAAATCAATGGAATGTAACAATCATAGAACAATTTCGCTATTATCACATGCCTCAAAAGTGTTAATTCAGGTAAATAAGAAAATATTAAAAAGTAAATTAAATAATTACATTGGAGAAGATCAATTTGGATTTAGGAGTGGAAGAGGAACTCGAGATGCCATATTAGCCCTCCAGCTGTTGGGCTGAAGCAGAAGGGTGAGCTGAAAGGCACATAGAAATTAACAGGAAAGTATATTTAACCTTCACTGAACTGGAGAAAGCATTCGATATGGTCCACTTGGACTGTTACACTCAGGGAAAATCTGCACACTACTTCGGGTCATATGACTTTTCGACAGTTTTCTGAAAATTTTGTCATTATTAATCTATGCGCTTTGCAGAATTATTTCGTTCGTGTCGTCAAGTTAATCAAGAAATTTTGTAACGATCCGAACAGAATAATCCGAGCGTATTTCACGACGGAGGATCGCCTTACCAACTCCATTCGCGGAGCTGAACTGAACACGGCAGAAGAAGGAACGATAGCACTTATCTACGACCACGTCACTCCATGGCACGCCCTTTTAAATAATGTAGACTTTCCGATGCATAACGTGGATGAGCGGGAGTGTGCTCCGAAGGGCGTTCGCATCCAAGGTTGCGATTTCCGCGGTGACAACAATTTTCCGCTCGAGCGACACGTTCTTCGGAAACGTTTTTCCAAGACAATAATCGGAAATTTAATTAAGAAGCTTACTCCGACTGCAAATTCGAAGCGGGTAGCATTCTAGGGTTGTCCCTACGAAAATGCGAAGATTCGCGTCATTCAATACCGAATACTACACCTCAAATGACGAAATTCCGTATTTCATATTCTTGTTATAGCGCGTCTAACGTCCGAATATTCTCGGAAAAATCGAAAGTGGAGGCAACAACTATCCTCCTATACTTTGAACTTCTTTCGCGCGAAGTAGACGAACGCCTTTAGCTATATAAATAGAGGAAGTGACATAAAAATGATTTCTCTTACATTCTCTAAGGTGAGGAATCTGCAGCCTTCGCTCCGCGCATTTAAACCCTTTCGAATTAAAGTTTCGTTCCTCGCGTCGAAAGTAGTTTAAACATGGCCTCTTCTAGTTAAATTTGCAATGAATTTCGTTTTCCCCCACCCAATTTTAAAGTAAAAGTGTACAACACAATAATAAAGTGCGGCAAGACAGTTTCAAAAGCGGCCTTCGGATGGAAAAAGGTTTCCCAACCCTGTCCTACTTCGAGATAATCAATGACTAAGCTGCTGACGTAATAAATCATCACAGCACCAAGTAATAAAGGTTTGAAAAATTATTAAAGTTGTGATAAATATAATACGAAAAATTTTAAACTAATTGTTAGTCCGTAACAGATTGTTCTTTCCTCTTTTCAGAAGTATACAGAAACAGGATCACGTCACATAGGTGGTGATAAATTGTTCCACAATTGGAATACCATGAGGTATGAGCTAATTTGAATGTCTGAGGATAATAAATCGGGGACAGCATAAAAATTTTATTAAAAATTATTATTTGCTTCAGTCTCGAATTTTGCAATCGCTTATGGATTTTTTTTAATTACTCATTAATACAAGAGTTTGCATCATAGTAGATGCTTCGATATACCTTCCTAAACACTACTAAACATTTTCTAACTACTTCCTAACTGCTACCAAGCAAATCTCGTGCCAATATTAGACGGGACTAATAAGCACAAATTAATTATTGTGTCTAGTGATAAACCTGTTTATATTAATTTCTATCTGTGTTTTCGCGGGATTTTTTTCGCTCTTGTGAGCGTTTTCCCGCACAATGGGTTTTTCTCCGAAAGCCTTCAGCCCAGGCGTTTTTCTCTACACCCCCATTCTTTCATTTAACTTTTTTGTGTTCTCTTATATATATACATATATTATTTTCAAGATATGTTTCTATTGCATGTAACATTACATATGACTTCATAGGTTAGGTGTAAGAGAGGCCCACATGAGCCTAACCTCGCCAAATAACCAGTTCTAAAATAATAATGATGATAATAATATTAATAATAATATTAATAATAATAATAATAATAATAATAATAATAAACTCGGCAGTCACCAATGGATTTAACTTTTACACGCAAAATAATTTTCGGAGATTAACTTAGCACACCCCGATGATAGAATTTCGCTTGGAGAACAGTATAGGTAATATACTACGTACAGAAGCTAAAATGATTTAACCCAAGTATTGTAGGCCCATTTATTATAATAATTCTAAGGAAATTTAACCTGCTGACAAAAAATGTGATGGTGGCGGAAAATGTTCCGTTTTCGGAGGATTAGAAACGCAGTTACGCAAGAGATAGCGTTGCCTTTGACGTTGCCTTTTCAGGTACCTTATGTTTGGTTATCAGTCGTCATGGTTGAAGTGTTTCTAGGGAGGAGCATTCCCATACCGAGTCATTTTTACACGCACGCAGTCTTGGGGAAGATATTCCCCGAAGTTAATTTTCAGGTATTGCTGTGGTAAACGTGACACAAGGAAAGGGTTTCGGAGGAAAGCAAGAAGAGAAATTCTTTCGATATAGACTCCTCCCCGAGGGATTTTCATCACACGATTAAATTCTCCAACGCTGAAATAAGTCTAGTACGTAGATAAACTCTCCGGATATTTCGCGGAGATTCTTTAAAGTCCTCGCAGAGGAAGCGCTCTGGCAGAACTGCTATCAACGGATTGCTATTAAGTAGATAAGTTCTCTCTCCGATTTTGTAGGATATACGTTTCCCAAAATTTTAATCAACTGTCGTGTAAACCAAAACAAAAATACATTTTAATAAACTATTACCCATACTTTCACAAAAAAAATTCTTCAAATCGAGTATTTCATTTTAACATCGGCTAAAATAATAAATCTGATGTGTACCAGCTCGACTTCGCGGAAGGGCGCCATATCAAAGAAGTTAGGCACTAGATTATTTCCACAGACTGTTTATTTTTTTAAATCAAGAAATCTCTTTGTAGACGAAACAAATCGCCCTTAAAAATTGAATAGTCCTGTGGAAATTACCAACTGAGTTGATTCTTTAATATCGGCTGACATATTTTGATAGTATATTCCTCGGTGAGTTCATGTTTTCCCAAACATTGCCGTTTCCTCTGTCTAGAACAACGGCGGGGAAACATCGGAGGGTCGCGTGCGCTTACTTTGACGGAAGCGCAGAAAAACTTGAGCTGAGCGGCGAACTACTAATATTCAATAAGTTAAACATTAACCGCCTGATTTCATATCTCTCAGTCCCACTTTTCCGTTGCGAACCAATTTCACTTCCCGTATAGGATTTTCCGCGAAGTTATACGATGAAAGTAATAATAATGTGTACTACTACGTTCAAAAAGTTCTCGAATTTATTTTTCCCGCGAAAACGCCGATCAGGAGAAATGTGACATTCTGGTGGTATTTCAGTGAAATTCAGTAGGTTTCGCAGGTTTTTTCCTGCCTTTCTTACCATGTCTACCGACTAAATGGCAAATTTCTTTGTTGAACAACATTTCCGTCGCTTCGCTCTTTCTCATATCCTATCTCTAAAATTTATTCTATGAAATATTTAATGAAATAGGGTTAGATGTAAGATGAGACTTGCTAGTCCCAATTTCACCCTTTAATAACGTCTTTATTAATATTTGGAAACAGCTCAAGTTATAGGAACGAAAAAATCAGGAATTAAAAGCGAAAACTAGGGGGATTTCTATTATACGAGATCGACTTATGCAGGAGTGTATACTGTATCTATAAACACACTTCATCCGATTTTTTCCAAATTTGTAAACAACTTTGGCGTATGTAATCTTCATGTAACGAGTCATCGCGTACGCAATGGTGTCTTCCTTATAATCACATAAAGTTACCTACTCATTTCTGTAACCTTCTAGTCTTTCCCTTCGAGTAACTTTTCGCTCTAAAATTAATTACTTCATTTTTGGGTCAATTACTTCTTTCAATTTGAGCTTAATGATGACTTTCGTCGTCAACTACGAGGAAAGTCACATTATCGTATACACCACTATCCGCGTTGAAGGGCCCTTAATATTGCTTCGCTATTTCCACTTTTCTCCTTCGGTCTAGTGGAACTACTCCATCCTGCCGAGGTCTCTAATAATCTCACGACTTAAAAAAATATCTCGTTGATGAGAATATTTCTATTTTGTTAAATAGTTTTCCTTCCTCGTTCTCTCTTTCTCTATTACCCATCATGACCATGAAAATGCTTGAAAATCCAGTCAGAATATCCGTTCCCTCAAAGCTTCTGTTCTCCCACACGCATCTACCTCGCGCAGACGTAACTGAGCTGTGATACGCACGAAATGAGAGAACGAAAATCGCTTCAGCAAGGAAAGTTGATTTTATATAAATCAAAATAAAACATTAACATTGAAGTATAGCAGCAGTGATGTGCTACACTTCGGGGTAAAACAATGCCTTTACTATCTCTCACTTAGATGGTCGTACGATAGTTTGAGGATCATTTTCAAGGACATTAAAACCTCTAAACCTAAGTAACTATACCACAAAAACTACACAAGGAATTCCTAAAACAAATTTTTAATATGATCACATTAGAAAATCGATATAATTTTTATCTCTACGCCCTGTTGGGATATTGGATAATTCGTCACCCGTGCACTGCTAGGTGAAATTTATAATTAACTTAGAAATTCAAAATATCGGAGAAAATATTTGAAAGAAGAAATACGCAGTTCCAAATAATCCGCAAAATAAATACAATATTCCACATCCCCTTAAATGAAACTGCTCATCTTTTCTTCAATGAAATTACTCATGACTCAAAGAATTTCATAGTTATTTTAATATTTTCTACAAAATATGATGGATTTGTAATAATGTGTTCACGATAATGTCTACGAATAAACGCTAATAGCTTCGCTAACATAATAATCGCTAATAACTTTGCTATGGAGGACCATTGTAAATAAACAATACCGTTCGCGTTCTTACTCTGGAAGAAAGTGTGAACTATTATGATTATAATGATGTAAATTCTTATGAGACAATTCGACAAACAAGATGCATATCAGGATATCTGTGTACCAGGAACCTCATCCATGAGGTTCAACCGTGGTTGCCAAAAGTAAGGATATCAAATAAATTAAAATTAGTGAAAAATTTATAAATTATGTTAAAAATTCCTCTCCTCTGTCTTTTACTATCCATCTTTAAAACATTTTAAGTACCCCGTCTTTATTAATAACGGTGTCTATATATACCTTGTTTTGTCGAGATTGTTTGCCTGATGATGATGCTATGCATCGAAACCATGATCGTGTGTGTATGTTTTCTGTTCCACAATACTATACACAATACTAATTACTATAAATTCAACAAAAATGACTATCGCCGAAGATACAACATCTAGCTACAACAATACAGCTATTGAAATACAGTTATTTTTACATCCCTTATTAATCACACAAGTTTTTTCAGGGTTCCTGCTACACCTTTACGGAAACCTTAGCAGTCCCCACGCCCTATTCGCACATGACCTTAATTTACAATTCGTCAACGGCGAACTCACTCGTCCATTCAGGCTCTACATATTGTTTAAAAATTCCTTGTGGTTTTTAGGAAAATGTCAGAAGACTTTTGTAGGCAAATTATTCCACTCGGTAATAGCGCGATTTTAAAAAGAGAACTTCATTCTGAAAACTCTTTGTCTTCCGACCCAATCGCTTTACGGAGGCTTCTATTGCCGCCGCCATTCTTCCTTTATGAAAGGAAGTAGCCAAGAAAGAGAATCCGAATCGGTGAATTCGTCCAACTGTTCTAGTTTTTCTCCGTTTGCAGTGGCAAGAAAACGACTTCCTTAAGTTACACCTAGCGCATCGACAACATCGAAAAAGGTTTTCTTGGAAACAGTTACAACACTTGGCATTCGAGCTGGATTATACCTAAAGAGGAGACGCATGGTGGACTCGGAAGAAGCTGGCCGAAAATACTAAAATGTTTTATTTGAGCCCTTATCTTTTATATTTGTACGGTCCCTGTCAAATTCTACGTAGGACTAAGCATGACATTTCGTTGAGTCTTATCTAATTAAGCTATACAAGAAGTAAATTTTGGAAAAATTAGCTAAACCTTTATCTCGTATGATACTTATTTTTTTACGACAATTAAATATAGGAATAAGGAAAAAATATATCCTTCTTATTAGAATACGCAAGTCTATTTATATTTGAGATGAGAAATTCTACAAAAAGATAAAATCTCGATCCAAAGAAATTACGGCCACACTTAATACTTCCCGCACTGATACGGCGCGGAAAGCTTCAAAGACGAACTCCAGTTCCTAACTCCATTATTGACAGTTTGACGCATGCCTCAGACTGAAATGGTATTCCATAAATTATTATCATGATTATGATGTCGGACCCTGTCTTGTCAGACTTTTTCAAGTCCGTTTTTCCTAGGAATTTTTCTGGGTGCACGCCCTTTTGTGCAAACATACCCAAAAACCATTTAACTATTACATTACAGCTGCTGAATGATATAATTGAATCGCAGCAGAAGAAGGAACTGTGTTGAAGTACATACATCATTAACTCAAAAGGATAAACGGATGACAAAAAGATAATATAGTCACGCTTCTGTGAGATAGTCCATTGGTTAGTACACCCAACCTTAATTAATAGATCCGGGTTCTAGTCCCAGCCTCTTCAAACGTTTTTCACGTCCAATTGTCTTTCTTCACGCAGAAACCTTACCGTGCTAAGTTATTCGAAATTATTTACTTACGAGGGAATATAAATATATTTAGATTACGCGATTGATATTTTAATTTAATAAGTACCAAAGTTAATTAAATACGTAATTTTTGCTTGTCTTCTTACGTGTAATTTCACCCGTGTGGATGCTTCCCCATAAAAATATTTTACCAAAGTGTACAGATTACGCTAACAAAGGTAATGGAGGGGAATGTCCCGAATGATTCAATAAATCCATCAATTCCACCGCCAAGTTTTAGGGGCCGACTCATAGGCTTGATTTAATTATACCCCAGTATTTGAGGTACATTAGATTAAGAAGGTTGAACATCCGCGTAAAGGAAAGCGTTCATTAGAGTCATCCTCAGAATTTGATCAAATTTTACAAACAATTCAGAAGAATATAATTCAAAGCATTCGAAAAAGTATTATTACATGCGATTATTGCTCCTTTAAAAAATGTCATGGGTTATATGTGAAAAGACGCGCATCGTAGCCCCAATTATGCAGAAACAAGGATTACAATTTATCAAAGTCATATTAAAAAGAACTCTGGTATAGCCTTAGGTTGTTGCAATAATTCCGATTAAAAATTGTTGCAACTTTGAACAAATGAAATAAGGGTACTTTTTCTAAGTACAACATGATGGTTCATACCATTAAGTCTGATTAGTGTATCCTTTGGCTAGAAACAATTTCAAACAAAACCACTCTCGTAAGCTGTGGAATCTATCTGCAAGCCGTATGAAATGGGTTGGTCCCTTCTAAAAAATAATCTTCCTATGGATACGAAAGAAAATGATTCTGGAAACTCCTGTTGACATTAAAATATAACTCAAGTCAAAGTAATTTTATGAGAACAAACGCTAAAATACTACATGTTATGACTTGCTCTTCGGTTACTTACCGAAAGTTCCCCAAGGCAAATGAATTCCAAGGGTTAAAATTCTTAAGCAATTACCAAACGGAGTTATTATTTACCTAATACATATTTACGATTTAAGAAATCACTTCCCAAAACATTTCCTTTTAGAAAACCTATTATGAAACTTCGCATACTTTTCTTGAAGTGAATCTTGAGAACAGAAGTGCATTTCATCACTGAGGTTTAAGAGGATTGTTAAGTGTTATTAGTTCTTTCAAGATGTTTGACGACGCACAGTTAAGTATGCTATACAAATTTGCACAGTTTCTGTAATCTTCCTTGAAACTAAAACGAAAGAGCGAGACGGACCCTTCAGATAGCAGTGATCATCGCCTGATGGGATATTTCGTACAGAATGCGAATTAGGATAGGGGGATATTTTAATAAGGCTTAGCTAAAAATAAAAGTTTAAATAATAAGTTATATCATCTCTAATGCAGTGGAGATCATCTTGGATGACCTAGGAAATGTGCCGGGACTTACTCATTACTAACGTAAGATTTTCTATAAATATCTCAAAACGAGTCAAGTGAATTCGGGTTCAAATTTCAAATAAAGGAATTTCCTATGATTTTATACGAGCAAGTTATACTTTAATTAACGTTAACTTCATGACGGCAATAATTAATATTTTTCCAATAACGGTCTCAGAGATACGACCGATTCAAGACTGGTAAATTCAAATGTCAAGCTTGCCAAGCCATGTACACGAGGAAAATATGCTGATTCCAGACAAAAAAGCAAGAATTTTATCATATTCGGATAGTGGCACATATTTCGGAAGGGATAAGTAGGGCATACCTGATGCCCGCACCAACGCCAATACACATTGTATGGCTCTATCATCGATACGTACATACCGTACGCTCAAATTTGAAGAATGTCACAATGTAATATGACGTTTTTGAAGGAATTTTCAAAGATATTTAGGAATATTTTCTTTTTGCTTATTCGAAACAACATTCCAGAAAAAAAATAGAAACGCTGAAAATATTTTTTTTAATTAAAGCATCGGATTTCTGTGTCTTTTTGTGCACGAATTGTTCTTCCAATGCAGAGAATCCGTTTTTATTCACTTATTTGCTATGGATGTAGCAGCGGAATTTTTCGGAAGATGAAAAGCTAACTCCAACAGTACCTTTCACAGATTAAAATTCAGGGAATTTCCGAATGCTATATTCCCTCACAATACGTAAATGACAATAAAGAAGAACTGCTATAGGAGCTTTGATGGGAGGAAGAAACTACATGATCTACATAACGCCCAAAACAAACTTGAATATCCTAAATACAAATTAAGTCGATCGATATATGTATCAATCATAAGCATTTTAAAACTTACAATAGTGTTAGAGAAATTCATTAATATTTCATAAAATGAGCATAGAACGTAGCCCTTCGAAACAGGAAAATATTTTTTTAAGTGATAAATCGCAATTACCATCCCGCAATCACCATCTATAAACATCCTTTGCAGAATTTAATATGTTTAATGCGACCGAAAGTCATTTATATTTTCAAACCGATTAGGCCTAAATAAAATTTGCAGAATAAAATATACTGCAATCAATAACACGAATTTCCGCTTCATTTCTTGTTGAAGTTTAACCGATTCATATCGAACTCAAAACCGCTTTGGTAAAAGTAATGTCCTTTTCTCAAATTCAGAATCTCTGTTATCCTAGAGAGAGCGCTGCAGTGAAAACAGGTTAACAAGAAAACGGATTACACGAAACAAAGAATTGGTTAATTCCGTCTCAAACAACTTTCAATGGATATTTATTCGGAATGCGCGAAACTGTTAAGTCGTAACGACGGTAAATATGAATACATTCTCTGAACCGCAGGGAAACCGTCTGTCTTCGGAGAGCACTAAACGGCATTTACGGTAGGATTTCAATAAACATGAAAATTATCATTATTTATTACGTTTAACATTTTTTCATGAATTTACGATCGTTTAAAACCAGTATTTGTGAAAAGTGCCATTTGATGTTAAGTGATTTACTTTAATGGAAGGAATGATGTCAGAAAACCTATGGGATCGACCTCATGATACGCATCACTCGTTCTACGATATAGTTGTTCTTAAAAAAAAACATGGATCCATCATTTCTGATTTAGATGAACAATGTATGATTAAAATAAACATGCAAAGAGAGACCTTTTCTTTTCATAAATTAGATAGAATCAAAATACGTTGAGCGATTAGCTAGCAAATTTATTAAGAGTGAACAAGAAGAAATCTGTGTTTCTAATGCTATGCAGTGGAGTGCAAAGAGGAGTTTATCTTTGATCGCTTTAAATACAAACACTTTTTAGCTCATGAATGAACTGCACGTAGAACTCATTTATTTAAACTTATTATGACTTGTTATAAGTTGATCTTTCTTGTGAATCATCATTACGTTCATCCAAAGCAATGGCCACATTAGAGCTATGTGAATCACTTTGGCTTAACATTGTTTATTTATTAATTATTTTCATGTAAACCCTATAACTAATAAACATCGATGGAACAATTGGCAAAATAATTAATTTTTCAGGTATTATAACGTTTTCAACCAGGAATTTCACGGATTATATGAAATATCCCTGAATTATTTCAGGAATTTATAGTCAACGTTATAATTTTGAGAAACAGCATTTTTGACCATATCTTTCTAACATTATTTCTAGGCATATTTGAATTTGCAGGCGAAAACAATTTCCTAGGTATAATCTCCGTTTTCCTTCGCAATTTTTACGTTGAGGTTCGTGGCAAGACTCACTATGCAATACAACGCCGTATTGTTCCTCCTCATTTACATGCGAATTGAACATTTGCTCATAGAATTCAACAATCTCAAAGTCTTTGAAAGGGATTTTATAAAAATTCTTAAAAGCCGTGAGAAAAATGACTGCTGACAAAAAGAGATTTGATTTAACCGTTGAAAGAGTAAAAAAATAAAAATAATCAATTCTGATGATTTAGTTCGGAATTTCACGAAGCTTTTAAACATGGAAACTCTTAAAACTGGACTATGGAAAAAATGATACAGACTTTCTGTTATTCTCTGAAGGATTAACTGAAATATGTTAAGTACTTAAAAAATTGAATTTAAATTGATACAACTTCAATATTGCCATGAAAGTTTGGCATTCAGGTTTCTCGAATATTTGTTTAAATGCCATCCGTCGCATAGGAGATTTGATTAGTGAACACTGGTAACCTTGAATTACACAGGTTACTTTACATAGTAATACCAGTCTTAAATAGTTTCCAAGAATGATAATGTACAGTATGACAAAGTTACTTTATAATTTCTCGCCTTATTAAGCTATTTTCTTGAGTAAACACATAAATGTATTATGGGGAAATTCCAAACTGTTATTCCGTGCAGCCGGGTAAAAATAAAAATAAAATCAATAGACTCGGCTGAAATGTTGCGGGTTTCACTAAATGAACGCCAGAAGTAGTTCACTGCGTATACCACAAATATTTACTGCGTAGCATTTATCGCAGGCTATTCCCGCTGTTGGAAGTATTTGTTCTTGATGTGCAGCACTTGCTTTGTACTATCTAAAATTTGACCGCCGTACAGACACTCTGCAGAGAGCTTGCTCGATAGTTCGTGGTCGTACTGCGTTCCCAGCGTAGAGCAGTTACAGTGTTTCGTTCGGAAGCAAAATTGAAAACTGCGAAAATTTAAAAACGCCTACAATGAGTCTATGGAGAGCTGGATGAAACCAATGTGAGCTGTCGAGCGAAGCACATGCCATCCTTCGAACAAGGACAAGGCAATCTGAGCGATCTGGTTAGCCGAACACTGCACTCGATTGTTCTCTGTCATTCGCCCCTAGTCCGGATTCTGTATTTTTCGTCCTACGGCATGCATCGGTGAGATAAAGTCACTATTTATTCAATATGAAATAGAAAGAGACCGACTATTACTGGGTTACATGGCAGTACCCAGGCAGAGTCTATCTCCGTTACCGTCCGAAATAACGAAGAAAATACTGTTCAGTAAATTCAAAGGTAAATCTTTAAATACAAATTTTTATGAAAAATCTAGTCGACATGTATACGAGAGATATAATTATCAAGCTTATAATTACTATAAGGCATAACATGATTTAACATTTTAAAATTCGTCGAGATGTTTTGATGCCGATCCTTAATGGACGAAAAATAAATACTCGTAGTTTTTGATGTTTCCAAGTATATTTCCAAATATTTGAATCAAAATATTGCCATTATTCCGTACATATACGCAAGAATTTCAAATGCAGTAGAAAAAATTTATGCGGCAAAAATAATAAAATATGTACCCATAAACTATCTTTTAATGATTATTACTTGAGAATATGCGTTTAAAAAAACGAGTAGTTGGATAATTTAATTAAAAATAATTACAGTATTTGGTAACTACAGAAACACCTAGGGGCTAACTTTTAGCGAAATGACGGGAAGGACCTACAGAAGAGATCTATGCATAGAGGATCAGCCTCAAATTAATGATAAAAAATTCCTTCCCTATATCTTACTGACTTTTAATTGCACACAAGTACAGACGATAAATTTCTTAGCAATCGCATCGAAGTATAATAAGAATATAAAGAATTAAAAGTGTAGAGCGAGAAAAATTCGTTGCGTTACCTCTTCAAACTCTTATTCGACAACTAAAAACGTTTCACAATGAGCCGAATTAATTGCCTATTAGTGAGAATCGTATGAATTCAGCAAATAAAACCAATTGAAAATGACAAGATTACTTTGAAATCTTGACAAGCTATAAAGGAGTGCTAAACGTTTTACAGAATATTGGTAAGATTGTTTCGACCAGTAATAGAAGACATAACATAAGAAAAATTACTACAGCTAATAATATATATTAAAGGTCACAGCAGATTATATAAACAAAATCGGTCATCTGTTTACGACAATTTTTATCCTCTGTTATAGCTAAATCTGCAGGGAAAAAGAGGATTAGCTCGTAGGGATTCTCAAGATAGAAGAAAGGAAAGAAGTCAAAGACGTTACAGAAAACCTCTCAATTCCTCGAGTTTCTTTAAATTTATTTCAAGAATATTCAAAGAGCGCTGCGAAAATCTCTTTGTCCCTAACTCTTGGTGAGTCTAAATCGGAATTGATAAAATAGCATTCATGAAAATCTTATTCTTCAACTACGAATGATCGTGTTCATACCCGAAAAATGTCTAACAGAGCAAACTTATATTGTAACCTCTTATTGGTATTCTATTTGCTTAGAAGATTTTTAAGTAAGAAATTCATTCAAAATTATTATCGTTTCTGTTTTCATTCTGGTTTCTTGAATACGGCAAAATTTGGTTTGGGTTCTATTTTGTTCCGAAAAAAACAGCTGGATTTTTTAATTGAATTAAATATTATAAGGATACTAATATTTCTCTATACCTGAACATTTTAAATTAATATCACAATTACGTAACACTTAACAATAGAGAAACACTTGCGATGTTAAAGAACACGGTATAATAATAATATTAAATCGTCTTTATTTGGGCGAGATTGAGACTTCTCTTCTAGCAATTAACCCATAGTATGAGGTTAGCTGTTAAATTATAACCGTTACTTATTGAGTTGATCGAATTTATAATCACTAAATCTACTGTCTCAATGAATTAGAAATAAAATCGAAAAACCAAATAAGACGCGGCTACAAAAGAAGTGCACATGCGACCCACGCCAGCGACCGACAGTTGTTTATCAAGAAGTGCAGTGCCTCTCGCTTCTGTAAACAAATCAGTATAGCCGTAGCCTTCGTTTGCATAAGAGTTGTTTTTTTGTTTCGCCGGAAAAATATTATGTGTAAAAATAGAGTAACGAATTGTTGTGAAATTTCAAAGGAAGCTTGGAAAAACCGCTCCTGAAACTTATAATTTATTGAAAGAAGTTTATGCCAATGAATGAAAGAGCCATAAAAGCTCCAATAAGGAAATCAAAATTGAAAGCAATGATAACTGTTTTTTTCGATATTCATGGGATTGTGTACCTTCGCTGAGTTCCTGAAGGACAAACTATAATCAACATTACTACCTTCACATTCTTGCTGAACTCCGTGACAGAATAAGGAAAAAAACAACCCGATTTGTGGAAGGACAAGTCATGTCTCCATCAAGACACTTCGCCGGTTCATTCCGCGTTTCCTGTCAAGAGATTTCTAGCCAATTACAGCATCCCAGCGTTAGACCATCCGCCTTATTCGCCGGATCTTGCGCCGTGCGTCTATCTGTTTCCTAAGGTGAAATCTGCATTAAAAGGAACAATATTTGAGTCCGTAGAAGCTGTATATATGTATATATTTAATTAATAACAATAAATAATGTGAGGGGAGCAACTTGCCTAGCGAGTAATTGCCCGGCGAGGAATTGTTCGCGGGAAATCGTCCACAAACCGAAAATTAGGCAGATCAAAATATTCTGAAAACTTCACCTCCGTAGAAAATACGTAAGTCGAAGTACGTAACAATGAGCTTCGACAACGTAGAATGCATATAAAAGTAAATAAGAACTTCTACTAACAAAGAACCGTTAATAGGATAAGTGGACAAAGACCGATTACTCGAGTAAATTCGAATCTTTCCACTTATATATTCCACCCACAATTGCACTGGTAATGCGTTAGGCAGAGAAACGACGAAGGCTCGCTGTGCCATCTTCGCAATATATTTGAATATATCGACGGTAATCCTCAAGGAGATAAATCCGAGTTAAATGTTATCGATTCAGACGAGATGAAGCCATATTTCACGAACGTGCTTTTTAGGTTTTCCCTCCACGTCCCTCGGAACGACTGGCTCGCCTCCACCTTTAAAGTGATATTATTTCGGTCTCACTGAAACGAACTCGTGCGTTGTCCTATCCTAAGCTCAAGAGGCCTAAGGTCTCAGTATTTCAATGGCCCAAAACGCACTCGAGACCGAAATCTCTCTTAAACGTCTCTATGATCTTAATTTCGCCTCGAATAAATCAAAGGCGTGTCCATAATTCTCCTTTGAAACAAAACGGACCGCCAATGAATATTTTCTAAGGAGGAAGGGGAAAGAAATATGGCAAATCTTATTTCATTATAGTTAAATGTATCCAAAGATAGAATCTATTGCTTAGGCCGTGACTTAGTGGTAAGTCTCCATCAGGAACTGGTCCATTTCAAATATCTATAGATAATTGAACATTTAAAACCACAAGGATTTTATTTTGATACGACCATAGCTTTGACTCCTGGAGTCATCATCAGGTCCATCGTCGTATCAAATAAAAATTTTGATGGTATTTATAAGTTCAATTATCTACAGATACCGTGGGCAAAGATAACTTTAGACTACCCCACCTACATTGCAATTAAGTACAAAAATGTTTTAATTGTCTTAGTAGCAACTAAAGGTTATTGTTAGTAAGTTATGAGCGATTCTTTCCTATCGGATTGGTAGTTTGCCCTTGAGAGTGAAAGTTGCGTTGCACAGTAGTTCGGTTGTATGGGGCAGGTGCATTGAGGGTTTTATGGGACAAACTTGGAATACACAAATTAGGAGATTAATCTTAATCTGTTCGTGGAAAGAGTAAACCCAACCAAAAAAGAACATGCCCTTTTCATACCTGACGGTAATGTAAGCCATAAGGAGCAGGAAGTAATAACTTTTGCAAAAAATCACCACATTCGTATGCTGAGCCTATTTTCCACCGCACACTTCTCACAGGTTTACCAAAGTGTGCCATAAAAGAAACATTTGTGATGACAGATTGTTTTCATAACCCATTTAAATTCCTCTAAGAGACAAAGTATTAAAATGTTTAAAAATTTTGAAGTATTTTTTTAAGAATAATCATACTTATAATAATGGTTTAAAACATGTATTATTGCATTTTTTATGGTAGAAGGTTGGATTACAAGCGTAACTGGATTATTCCGTAACCTATACAAGGTGTCCTATACAACCCTCCAACTTTTCGAATGAGCAAAATGTAAGGGTTTTTTCAAATGAAAAAAATATCGAATCGATCCAATTTGACGTCATTCCTTCAGATGATCTTTTTATAACACTTTGAAGTTAGTTTTAGTATAAATTTAGATTTAATTAGGCCCTTAATAATTTTTCAATTTGCAGAAAGGCTTAGTTGCCTCTTACTAGAGGACCTTCCCCTATGGCGACGAAAATGATTGATAGGTGTTTGCGCGCACATAACTGGACGGTAACGAACGTTGGGTGTGTTTGTTAGACATATGTGATCAATGGAATTGTCAGTTGGAATTTATGATATGAGATGTATGAATGGTGAAAACAAAAGAAATGGAGTCATTGATGACTAAGTAATTAATTTATAAAAAGTATAAAACAGGCAATGTGAGGAGGATGACAGGGGGCTCATATCTGTAGGGGGGACAATAGGAAGAATGGATAGAAGCAAAATATCTACGATGGAATACTAGGAGAATTTCAACTGTCCTAAAAGGAGAAGACCGAGTAAAATTTGGTCGTTGGATTCAATTTCAACTTTCAAAATCACGTTGATATTGGGGTACGAGATTCAGAAGAAAAAGGAATTTTACATATTCTGAGGTATGAAAGGGAATATTACAAAAGGTGTCCATCTTATGAAGAGGAGATTGCAAGAGAGACCAGAAGAAAATGGCCCATCCAAAAGTAGAGCAAAAAAAAGTTATTTATTTATCTACAATTTCGACCCTTGATTTTCCGCTGACATTCAGCGAGTGAGACAATCGAGACAGCGGGACACAATCATATTATTCGGATAATGTCGTAGAATCTATAAATGACAAAAAAGGGTCATTCTTAGATAAGTAAAAACGGTGGATGGTAAACTATCGGATATCTCAATAGTCGACATTTGCCAGCTGCCCTACATTCACAAATCCTCTGAGTGATATATAATCCCGTTGCTGGTGATAATACGGTTTCAGACATATCTTACAGAAAAGTTATGATATATGGTCCTCGAGCGATAAAGAGGATTATCTGGATGATTATTAGAACGAGGAATTAACAGTAAGTTAGAGATAGTGGGTGTACCTTTTTTATAGAAATCACCTGACAATGACAACGACTGAACGATGAAAATAATATTATAAAAACGAGGAAAAGGGTAAATTCGTGCATCGTAGTTTAGGCAGCCGCATACTCCAGCGTGTACTAGGAAAACTAGAGAACGGAATGGGAATAATTTTATTTAGAATGCATAAAAAAGCCAGTTCCAGTTAACAGAGTCAGAGGGGCTGGTTTGTCTTTGTATGAGTTTTTATTTGTAGTCAAAATGTTCAATCAGGCCACTGAGATAAAAGAACGAGAATATAACAACAATAATAACTTCTCTAATGGGAACAGAAAGAATCCCAATTACATCCATTTCAATAATTATTACTATTTACAATGACACAACCATTCGCCAGCCAGAAAAATCCGTTAGCCGGGATTCGAACCCGGGACCTTGGTGTTGGACCGTTATCACGTAGGCATGCTAACCACTCCGCCATCATGGCCGGTTGAGGGTTGCCGTTGTTGTGTTTCTAAAGCTGCTTCGACAGCTCAGGTTATTTCGCAATGGGCTCCATCCGGAAATGGAACCTGTGGTCGGTTTCACTAAAATCGAACGCGCTGCCCACATGGTTATCCGGGAGCCCCAGAATATAGATGTAACAAGTAACGGCGAGTTCAAACACGTTTCATGGATCGAGAAAGAAAGTAATATAAGGGTTCTGATAATCTCAAAATAAATCTTTGTAATTGCATATATGTCATCGTTACACGCACGACTGCACATCAGGGGTTATAACTGAACGTTAAATAGGATATGGAACAACTAGTGATGCATTTTATACTCTGATATAAACCCAATGAAGGCTGACACTACTTTGTGTTGTTTGTTTAACATAATTGGTACCTCCTGATGAACCAAGATCAGTAGCAACTGTATTATTAATATTTATGGTTTTCAATACATTATCACAATTTCTTATTGATTTGATTACATTAAAATCTTTTATTATTTATTAATTTATTCATTTACTAAACCATTTTGATTTCCACCTAGTTCGCTGCAAAACAATTTTGAGCAATCGAGCTTACGAATGCTAGATAAAAATGATTAAGAACTAGAAAGACAGAGCGAAGTCAAAGAAAATTTAGGTACAAGTGAAGACACACGATCGGAATGTGAGCGCGTGATAAGGTGAACTGAGAGTATCCTAAAATGTTTAAGGTAGAAATGCAAGAAGCGAGGACAAGAATGAGGGGTGGACACGCTGAGGAGAGGAATAGATAGAAAAGAGAAATAAATAAATAAAGAAAATGGTAAAACATAAAAGAAAGCAGTATATTTGAATGGGAATCGTTGTGAAATATTTTATAGCACTCCATGCGTACCTTTATTGACCGTTGTTTTCGTGAGAAGTCTGTTAATTCACCGCGGAGGTCCACGTAATCGATTGGCAAATGATTACTTACAATAAATCGTCCTTATAAACATGAGATGCCCAACCAAGGTATTTCAGATTCTATAATTTCAAATAAATACACTTACAGTAACCGAAAACTAATTTTATGGCGTAATAACCCAGTACCAAAATGACCAAATCTCTTATCTACAGGAAAATATATTCTTTGCGCTGATCCGACAGTGAGAACGTGTCTTTCCGGATACTTCTGCAAACCGTTACTATGAAGAGAACGTCCCAGTAAATTACTTCCCGTATAGTCTGAAGAAACCTAGAATCGCTTCAAACAAATATATCATAAACCAAACCAAAAGAGGATGATGGAACTTGCGTGAGAGACAGCGGACGGCCTATTCTAATAGGCAAGTAAATATAGTTGGAAAAGCGCTAATCTGAGAGTCGCTTACGAGTAATGAAAACTCGGTGGTCTCTAAGTGCGGTATTTGGGTTGCGCATCAACTTTCAGAGACGAGCCATACGCAGGTCTCGCCTCACCTTTCTGGCTGCACCAACCATTTTTGGAATTGCTTGAGATGAAGACCGGGAACATTATGCCCACGCTTAACGAAGACACTGACTCCATACTTAACGCACTTACAATTTCATCACCGCGACATTTCCATAACATGCTTAAACAATGTCGAAGCGATCGACGTAAGGGTTTTGAACGGCTGATCCCTTCCCCACCTGAAGAAAAAGTTTTAGAGCGTAAGGCGTATCTTATTAAACATGGGAGAAAAAATTTGACAAGCTATGCGGGTAATTTCTTCGTAGGCGGACAAAATGGCTGAAGTAATTACGCGAGCATAGAGGAAAATCCTCTTTCTTATTAGTGAAAGATAAGTCAACCTGAGGCGATGTCTTAAACAGAACCTTTTGGATTAAGGTCAAATAATGGAAAATTTAAGTTCGCGAATACGAGAGTTCCAGTGGCATGGAGTAGTTTGCCCGCGGATGTTTTCGAGTTCTCGCAAAAAAGGTGGACGCTGTTGCCTCCATGAACGGAATATTTTCATTCCTCTACCATCGTAGGATATCGGAAAATGGATCATCATTTACTGGCTGTGATGATAAGGGAGCTGCTTATACGTGGGTGATGCTAATTATGGCATACATTCACCCCCAACCGAAAAGTGTAATTCATAGAGCCACTGCTTCACCTACAAGGACTTTTAACCTCCTTTCCTCTCCAAAGCATTTGGTAGCTAATAAGGGTTGAGGAAACAAACCCCATTCCTGTAGATGAAGGGCTGCCGAAGTCGATGGCGACGGAAAAAAAATCTATGCAAACAAAACCCGTATGAAGAGATGAATTTAACTAATTTTTAGCATAATAATGATTTAGTACCCTCCATCTATTTGCACCACTGGTGCATAAAATGAAATTTTCCAAAAACTTATGAGTTTTGTAAATTCAAACTTTACTTTTAAAAAAATACTACGTGGAATCATGGACAGGCGTATGCTGCGACTCATTCGTGGCTACATTTGAATAATTAAAAACGTAAATATAGGTGCAAAAATATAGCGTGAATTAACCTATTAAAGTCTTAACCATCAAATCTATCCAAGGATGAAATCTTATATGAGTTATGAGACACGAGTTGAATTAGATGCCTCGTAAGGAAATGGAGGAGTCCAACGTCAAATTATGTTTTTTAAGACACTTTTCGATTAGTGTTTACACTGTCTATTGATTTTCGTTCATTGAAACCACTTTTGAGGAAGTTTGCTTAAGAAAAGAAAATCAGGGAAAACTAAACACTATCATTAAGAGATATTTCTCAAGGAAACAAAAGTACTTTCAAAATACTGCGATAACAGCAAAATTATTATTAATGATTCCTTCCGCCAGCTGTTAAATATTAAACTATTATTTACGGGAAATTCCCCCAAATAAAACATATTTGAACGCTGCGAATCATACGCTACAAAGTTATGGAGGTTATTTGAGAATAAAATTAGTAGCAGATAAACATTTAGTTGATTTGCACTCTTACGTATTGGAACACCAATTTCTATCCTACTTGTACAGATAGCTATAAAATAATAAGAATAATCATAATATTGGAAGCGTAACTACTGAAAAGAAAGACCTTTCTGTTTTCCTTTAACAGTTCAAAAATAAGCTTAAATCTAGAAGGACGTAGATTTTATAACGTGACCTCTAGGCTATTTCCTCTTCTACGATGTTTTAAAGAACACCGTAGTACTTCATAGTTGGTTCATAAGTTTCGATGAATTACCGTGAATCAATTTTGGAAATTTTGACCTCAACTTAGTCGTGGCGTACAGTGATAGGAGGAATAAAATAATTTTAATCGTAATCTCCGTGGTATCGTTTAAGTTGTAAATTGTTCCAAATTCGACTTAATTACATTTGTATTCGGAATCACAAAAAACGCGCAACTTGATTTTTGCTCCGGGGATATACATGCTATAGCTAACGCTCACAAATCAAATAAGAGAGAGTTTCCCAAATTTGTCGCATGTTAATCATTCTGGATGAATATCACCATCGCACTGGAATATTTCCTCCGTATGATCATCGGTTCCGTGAATACGCAAGGATGGCGCGACACGCTCCACGCCACCTGCACCCATCAAATAAAGCGGAAATATGAAACGAATCCATAGAGCAACAATGACCACTTTCAAACCAAGAGGGATCGGCGAGGTAAATCGCTATGGTAGCGCACACTCAGGAGTTGCATTGAGGATCGATGTGCTATTCAGTCCTTAGCCTACTTTTCAAAAGGCGGAAACAAATAGGTTAGCCATCGATCGAACTCCACCACCCTAGATCAATGGTTCTCAAATGCGGCCATCAAGTCTTTTTAAGGCGATTAAAATAATAATCGCTCATTACGCAAAAAAAACAAATTCTGAAGCGGCGTTATAGATGAACGTATTTGCCCGGCGATCAATCTTGATGTAGTCAGATTCCGAATTACTTAACAACCCACATTGTCATTAAGCTATCCTCCTCTTATCGCTCACACAAATTATTGACGATTTAAATAAACCACCGATTGCCCCCTTATTCCAATCCTTTAAAAACAGTTCGAAATATTTCACTGAGCAAAATCTCTCCTTAAAATCGATTGCTTCCATTATTCTTCTATATTGAGTTATGATGTTGCGAGACTTGCAGTGCGGAAGCTTTCTTAGTTCCTCTAACTAATAAAAGAAAGTAAAGCGTAAGAAATGGTATATATAGCGGAAGTATCCCAAAATCTGCCACCGCCAATAACGAATTACGAGATGAAATTATTGGTGAAAATCTTTCCTAGAAAATAAAGCATCTGGGACGCCGGCACATTACAGTTTTCACATTCCTCCGAGTCGGTTTCCAACGGTTGGAAAGTGTATCTCAATCAAATAATGGGATAAATAAAACAGTAAGAAAATAATCAAACTTAAAAAAAATCGTTAAATTGATGAACTGATGCCGATCACCTACTGTGGTGCCTGATAAACATTACCATCGTATTTTACTTAAAAGTATTAAATCTGGTTTATAACTATTTCCATTTTTTCCGACAACCATATTTCAAATTCAGCAGGTATATCCACCTTTGTGCAGGGAAAAAAAGCGAATCAATAACGACTTGTTTTCACGAACGATGTCAGATATTTTAAGTAGGTGAGTCGATCGATTCCTCAGCGCCCATTGTGTTTAATGTCCTTTAGATGGGATGGAAGTTTCGATTCACCTAACGACACACTAGAAGAAACTTATCCATTTCATTAAAGGAATCCTGATTCTGAATTGCAATGTCGTCACAGGTCTCCGAAGTAAAACTCTCTGTAAATGTTTTCAAAAGAAGTGAGAATACCCAAGATAACGCTTAAAGCCTTCCACCGCAGATGAGACATCTTTAATACTTGATTCCCGGATTTTTTTCTTTTAAATATTTAGTTTATTTCTATATATCTCACGAGATAACTTTTGTCAGGCCTTAATACATTATTGATGTTCTAAGCCAAAAGATTTTTTTACGATGTATATGATTATATGATGAGGCATATGCTAATATTAAGAAATATATGTTAATGCTAGTTAAACTTTTCAATCTGAAATTCAATATTATGTACAGTCCTGGCCAAAATTAACGCAGCACCGGCCGTAAGGATCGCCAGGGAGGTGCTGCGTTAATTTTGGCCAGGAGTGTACCATTTCAAAAAATATTTAATTGTGATAAATGTTAACGATTTGTAATTGTATTTCAGTTGTGCCTTAGCTATTGCACTCACACAATTTGACTAAGTAAATTTTGAGTAGGTAATAATCATCCCTTGTGCATCATAAAAATGTATCATCATGCAACAAACGCTAAACAAAAAAACAACTCATCCATAACCAAGCCCCTCCTAACTAGCTTTGACAGCTAAAATGGTTTCCAGTTTTTCCACGGGTATTAGCAAAATAGTTTCTGTAGATAATATTATTTTCAGCAAAACTTGTCCAATTTTCTAAAATTACGTAAGATAAGGTAATTCCGCGAGCGATGATGAATGACCTAAGGAAATGACTTCATAACATTGACTTAAGTGATAATAAGAATGTGAAACTGGGTTATTTATGAAACATTTATTGATTATGAATAGTACGTAAACAAATTTTGCTTAAAAACATTTTCGCCCAAAATATTTAAATTTTTCTGGATCCATGCATTTGCCCCACCTCTGTGAAAGAGATGCCATTACCTTAAACTGCAATTAATCTGGAAAGCGCTTGTTATATCACAAAATTGTTGAATTGAACTTGAATTTAGGATCTAACTAAACGTTTAAGTAAACTTTAAAACACATTTATAAACATCGTTATTTTTTCCGTTTGCCCAAAAGAAAATAAAAACATTGAAAAGATCCTCCCAAAAGTTTTATTTTTATCTTAATTGAAATATTGTCTTTTGAAATAACAAAAAGTTAGCTAAAAGTCTTCCCAATACAATCTTGTAATAATTCTAATTTAAACTCATCCAAAATTCTATTTAACAGCGATTAAAAGCTTAATGAAAGAATACATTGCAAATAAGATCTGTAGATAATTTAATTACAATCTCGGGATGTCTTTATATTTCTCGAAGTTAACATTTTTACACTCGAGCCCTTGATTTCAATGAGCTCATTTAGAGTCGTCCTCGATTGTAACCAATAAAACTAGAAATTTCCCCTACCCCGATTTGACGATTCCCCAGAAATAATCCTGGGAAATTCCAACAGTTAGCAAACCTACTCATTAAGTCTTCCGGGAACCATTTTCATCGGAGGAACACGAGTATTTCTGGTTGCATGGGGCAACACCAGACCATCGTTGCGTGCTAATACATACACGAAGATGTTTTATCACTGAAACTATTCGAAGGATGAAAACGAATTACTAGAAGAGGACACCGAAATAGAACAATAAGTAATTTAAGAGGCATAATTCGCTAGACAAGGAAAAAAATAATTAAATGTAAGCATTCGCTTGAAGAAGCGAAGACAAGGCTGCAATGAACGCCCGAAAAAGCAGAATCTGTTTTACAGGCCGCTAATTTAGATAACCATTCGTAACTCCAAAGAATCCCTCTCATAGAGACCAATCAACCTCACGAAGACCTTTAAAAAGAAATTAAAGAAATAGAGGGCCATCCATAAAACTGCCACTTCATAGAATAAGACAACGAGATCCAAGAAGGCTTAAAATAGTTCACGAAATTCGAGAGCCTCCATTCGGCGAATCCGGGAGATTCATCCTTCGATCAGAGCATTTGGGACGAATATTTCACCATAAGATTTCAGTTTTTCAAACACGTAATCATAAGTGTTAGCAGTTTATAAAGAAAGGTGCAATTAAACGCCAGAACCGCGAACGTTTCGAGAAGGATAAGAATCTAAGAATCACCAATTTTGTAAACAGGAAAGACCATAAATAATATTAGAACCTCCCACTCAAAGAACTAATGCAGCTCAATCCTCCTTCCTTGATAGAACTACAGATCAATAAAACGCTCTTCCTGCAGGTATATTTGAGCCATTTCCTCCCCAATTGCGTACCTTCAAGGCGAAGTTGAGTAAACTCTAATAACTATAAAGTAAAATCTGTTAGTGCTGGCGGACTGTCTGCGATTTGTGAAGATTAACTTTTTCTATGGGGTCATGAGGCGTGAAGATGTATTTCTGTCCATGTGCTGTGACAAGATTTTTGTAAATGTTGGATTATGAATACTCGTGACTTGACTAGTCATTTAGATACTGTTGAAAATTATTTTGTACATATAATGTGTATATTTATACCTTTGTATTCATGTATAATTATGATTGTGGTATAGGTTAAGCTCGTCACCTGTCCTTGCGACTAACTGCGACGGTCTTTTATAATAAATAAATGTGTCTTGACTTTTGTCAGAGGGAAGTTTACCGAGGGGTTTCCCTATCTCCTTGGGAAAATACCTGACAGATATTGTGTATTACCCTAATTTTTTATGTATAATCAGAACAGGACCATTCATTATTTCCTTGAATATTAAAATTTAAATTGGACGAACAAGATTGTGCAATTTACATTAAATTATATACATATAGCACTAATTACTTTGATTCATGCACATTTAAATTATACAGGGAGTAAAGTTGACATAATCTTGCGAAAAATGCCGATCATAGATGTTTTGCAAAATTCTTCATGTTCAAACCGATTCTGAATCCATTAGAGGCAATTCATCGAATAAGCACAACGACATGTTATAAACCAGCACTTTGTCCTTCATAGCACTTACAAAATTTACGAGTATGCAACCTTTTATGTGTGGGTGCCAACTATCAAATCCTAAATATCGAGCTTAAGTATCACTGGTTCGATCTCCCATAAGAATCTGCTCACGGATATTACCATTGCTTTCTTTTAAATGTTCTAAGTTCAAATGTGTTCTTCCCAAACACACGGACGTATATGTGTATGAGTGTCTTTACTTCTTAGCAGACAGGACGGAAAGGCAAAGACTGTCTTCACCGAAGGAAATTTTAATTGTACTATTCCTGACACGTGCTCCGATAGCAATATAAAATATATAATTAATATTCATTTCCACCAGATAATTCATCTGCTTGGAGAGATTTGGTCATAATAATAATTCAGATAGGACTGACGGAGGCGATGAAAATAGCCAACGTAAGAAAAGATGAAATTTTCCAAGTATCGTTGACACTTGAAAATTTCGATAAATTAAATAATATGCAACGTTAATTCAAAACAGTTAAAATGTGATAAAAGGTATAATGCATCGATTTCGTCAAGTGATCTATCGCAGGAAATATCAAAACATTGTTTGAAATACAACAGCACTATACAACCAACTAATTCACGGTTCATATTAATTTCATTTAATTACCACTGAATAGGTACCCAGAATACAGCCGGGCCATATGAGAGATCGACTAATGTTACATACATTAGAGAGGTAAATTAAAAACCGTAAAACGACAGTGAAATTTGCATACGAGATACAAGCTGGTTAAATAGATCATAGAGGGAATATTTAATTAACTGCCCCTTACCACACGCATGGAGTCACAACCACCGCCACCCATAAAATGATGATGCATTTCAACACCCCTAAGTATTTTCATTTGGGAGACATCACTTGGATCTTCCGTTAGAAAATTTCTGCCGTCGACAG
Source organism: Sympetrum striolatum (assembly GCA_947579665.1). NCBI lineage: Eukaryota > Metazoa > Arthropoda > Insecta > Odonata > Libellulidae > Sympetrum > Sympetrum striolatum. The sequence goes on from OX388352.1 coordinate 68,941,403, forward strand.
AATCACTAAGTTTCAATTTTTCCCGAAGCGGATTTCTGAGCGAAAATTTTTCCTACGCTTCTCGCAGGGCCTGCACGCGAATATTCTTCCCCTTTCGTTTAACTTAATTCGGCTGCGGTGTTGATGTAGTTAGCGCGCCCGCCCTCCTACGCCTGGGTGCTGGGCTCGAGTCATGGCTGACCGGTCATTCGAATAAGGGAATAGATACTTGTTTTTGGTGATAATACTCATAGATAAATGGATGTGATTGAGGTCTTCAGGTTCCAATTAAATCAATTCAGTCACTAACGTAATTATTATCCCAATCGTTAATTAGTTTTCGCGAGACTCTATGCTTTAAATCTGTCCACATCCACGAATGACCGTTCGCCGTTTCATTACGATACGCATCGCGGAAAATTATTTACAAAAATCCGTTTTGAAATTTAGCTAAGTATTTCTGATCTCGAGATTCATCATAAGGACAATTTTGAAGAAATTGCCAGCTGTCGGTAGCACTGGAAAAGGACTGCAGGCACGTCGGAGAAACGGAACGGAAAAAAATATTTCCGTTCGGGATCATTGTCTAATTAATAGATTAATGTCGACGGAGAACGTTTAAATTGACTCAAATATAAAGGTAACTTTTTCAAACAAATCCAGTGACTTGCGTACATTCTACGTACTCGTAGCTGTAGTGGATGATGGCAGAGTGCGATAGAAAATCTTTCGAACTGCGTTCACGAATCGGTAGTTCACTCATCCACCAATATTGAGTCGATTCCTCGTTTTTTTAGGAGTAGAAAAAAATTATGGCAAGAAGGAGCGCTGGAGCGGTAGCCATGGATCTATAAGTGGAAGGGATCGGATTTAATTAGAGGTAACCATGGATCTAGGAGGGATCGAATTTAATTACGGCTCCATTTGCGTTGATGCGAGAGGTGAAAAGCCCTTTGGCATCGAGTCGACAGAGTAGAAGCGTGCATTTGAGCGTTGGTGTTGTATTTGGTAAGGAAGGAATTTCCGCGAAATACTAAAGATGCACCATCCAGGAAGGAGTATACTCAAGAGTCCGGTTTTGAAACGAGCACCATTTACTCGGAAATCACAGCCATCGGTAGCAGCCGTCATTTTGTTGATGCAAAAAACTAATAAAATGGAGCCACCTGTGGCCATTGGGGATTTCAACCTGAACTTTAAATTATATATCGACTACTTAATCGAAAACGTAGAACGCAACATAGAGTGACAGTAAGAATTAGAAAATAATAAAATTAAGGGGTGAAAATATCTCGTATGTAAACCATCCCTGCATTTCGAATGCTCTTCGTCGAAATCTGGCTTAACTTAAAAGAAAACACTAGCGGAATGTATCCGGCGTTGCTCGGAAACGCTTCTTAGTATTGTAGAAAAAATACGTTAACGTGGAATTATTCTGTTCAGAAATCCTCATTATATGCTTTGATCGATTGAGTACGAATATAAAAGCGACGAGAAGGAACACTTAGGACCTCTATCCAAATCTGCCAAAATCATTCGCATTTTCCTACTCATCGGATGCTTATATTAAGTTTATTTCAATGATAAATCAATTAAAAGATCGAACTTCGATACATGAGCAATAAAGGAATGCGCTTTATTGAATCTTGGCCTAGCCAACATTTAGAATAGTGGTAAACGAAGGAAGGTGTGCAACGCTCACGAAAACGTTCACGACTTTCATTGAATTCTAAATTTCTCTGAAATAAACATTTCGGATGACTAAAACCGTTGTTGTATATGCTGTGCTACAATGAATGTTTACAGATGATTATGTTTAAAATGGGCTAAGTGATATTTAAACCTGTTCTCTAATTTTCGTTTTATTTGCCCGCTGCATACCAATTAGCAGTCTTGACATGAGATTTCATATATACCTGAATTTTGCGTTGATGGGTAACGTCTTTGGAGTTATGGAGGAGATTCGATAGTTTGTAATTATTGACGAAGAACAGCGGCTAAAGACGGCAATTGGAAATTGTTAACCCCTAATTCCTTAACAGCTGTGTTCCAAATTTTTTTTCACTACAGGACAACTATTGATTTATTAAATTTGTGTTCCACCTATTTCCAATTCAATCTCTAGTAATGAAACGAAATTCTTAAGCCAATCCATGTTCAAGCGTATTCAGATTTATTTTGCAAACCAGGGAACAAAGCAGGAATATAAATCCGTTTAAATATTCATCTAGAAATGAAGAATAGCTCAACGAATATGAGAGCCCCTGGAATGTTTTCATTCACACAACACACAAAAAAACACCGCGTAATCCCTCAGTATCTCGATTTCGGAGAATTCCATGAGAGAAAACATACTACCGATTCTATCACGCAGAACAAATCACGTTTTGGGCCAGAAATTTAATGATGGTATGCATTCCACAAAGGATAAATTTACCGCCCACGAAACAACAATCGATGGTAGGTTTTTGGTTCGTCAATTTTCGAACTTTTACAGCGGGGCCTCAGAAAAATACGAGCCGAGTAAATTGCCAAAAAAGTGTTGATACAACTCACAGTTGAAGCATTAAAAGTGCTCTGAATTAAAGAATAATCAAGACATGGAATCACGTAATGAGATAGTGAAAAATTAGGATTTTTCACTAACGCCGCCTGTTGAAAAAGAACGCGATATTCAGCGACAAGTCTCCATTGGCATGTAAAAATATTTAGCAGGCTGAAAGACATTGGCTTTCCTGCTTGAATAATTACCTTTAAAAGAAATACTTTGGAGCACTGAATTGCGTAATGTTTCAATTGGATTTGCTTATGATTTCGTATTCATATCAATATAACATTGAGGTATCTCAAGAAAACAAAAAAATTTATTTTGGTCAAATTTGGTAGAATTATAAAATTCAAATTACATTCGTCTAGTCCACTTTATGTCGAATATTTATAGATAACGCTTATAGAGGCGTTTATTCGAGGTCTACGGCAAAAAAAGTTCCGAGTTCCAAACTCCATCAAAGAACATTTAAGGTAGAAATGAAAATTGGGGTAATCACGTATTGTGATATTTCCTATAAATCAGATAAACCGATTTGGAAAGTTTTTTTGTGAAATATATGTAATAGTGAATAAAATGAATTGCATGACTGCTTGATAAATGAGCCCACCTTCCGGTAACACGCCCACAAGTGGTTAGCAGGATATGGATATTCAATTTAGGTATTATTTTCATATTAAATTATATCACTCGTATGTTATTTAGCACATTTGACGATTTGTAGCAGAAAGAGGCAATCAGCGGCATCGGGTTTACAAGAGATATTTTGTCAGCACCTTCAGAAAAGAAAAACATTGGGGCTATTTGAAACGGAGAAATAGAGCAAAGATAGGATAATCGTACAACACTAGGTGGAAAATTGAAATTATGTAGATGAAGGAAAAAGATTAATAATATACATATCCAGCACTTAGTCAGACTTAGCCAGGGAACACCAGGCCCCCAGCTGCATTCAAAAGAGTCAAAGTTCGAAATTTTAAACGATAAATCGCATCAATTCGAGGAATAAACTGAAAGAGAATATTTTATGTTCTATTTTTACATGAGTCCAGTATTACAACGGAAAATTATTGAAATGATAGTAGAGAGTAAAAGGTTGCATTGAATCCACACTAAGGCCGTATGAAGCCCACACAATCCTCTAGCTGATGATGATTAGTACTAGCGCAGCATTTCATAATACTTAGCAAAGTACTTATCATATAATTAAGGACAAATCAATTAATCTCCATCATTTAATCTTGTTTAATACCTCATTTATTGATATAATACTAAAATTATCACGTAAATAATTATGTTACCAATCCATAGAAAATATACCCGCTATCTTTGATCTACGTTTAAAAATGTTAAAAGAAGTAAATCCCAATCAATAAACAAGCTTATACGTATAAATAGAGAGAATATCTCCTATAATTTATTATTTCGTCATAATTGCAATGTTTAGGTAAATTAAATATAGTTTTTGTTAAAACAAAATCATCTCTTTTCCCGAAATATATATAACAAATCTATTTATGGCGACCGACACCGATTGAAAATTATGCCAAAATCTTTGAATTATTTCCTATTGATAGCATCTAAACTTATGAATTCTATTCCTTGAGGATTAAGAGCTTTAAAATCAATTCCGTTACATAAAGAGAAATTGAATATCTTCAGCTAAACTCAATTGGCTAACTTAACTAGAATTTCTTATTTAACTACTTATCGCAAATTTTCGATAATTTTTTTAACAAAATTATTCATATTATATTGTTCTTTTTTTAGGAATAAATCCTCAAACGTATCTGCGCTTATGTGTTCCTTCAGTTCAACTGCGAATGCAAAAGCAAGTCTCGTCACCTACCCAAGACTCAGTTCACCAATCAGCGATTACTCTGTCGGTAATTTATACTGACAGACATCATGTAAATGAGAGCATTTGGTTTAAGAAATGATGAAAGCAAAGAAATAAAGGATTTTTAGTATAAACCGAATTCCGCCCGGAATAATAATATAAATATTTGGGAAAATGTTTCCTACCAATCGGGAAAGAAATGTCTTATTGATCTCATGCCGAACAATTAGGTTCAAATTAAAGTCCAATACAAATAATAGGATTAAAATGAATGTGAATAAAACTTTGTAAGATTCGTCGAACGGGATGAATAGCCCCGTGAAAACGAGGTGAAGAGATTTTTAAAACGAAGATTCTGCTCCTCTTTAACTCGTCTCGTGTTCTCCATGCCAGTCCTTTCCTAAAACCAATGTGTCACAGCAAAGGATTCAGTTCCGGATACATTCGAGAAATAATAATAGATTTATTTCATTTCTTATAAAGAAATACAAACTTGAAATTTCTTAAATTTTTAGAATCATAACACTTTAAGAAAAAGACATTCTTGTAATCTACAAATGAATTTTCTTTCTTGAAGTGCGGAAAAAAGATATCTACGTAATAAAGAGAATTATTTAGAAGTAAAATATGTATAAAACAGCTTTAATTTTCAAGTTATTTCAAAATTGATAGTCCTAACATTCTTGAAAAGTAAGCAGGGGCAGACCAATATGACTACCACGATTATAAGACTAATTAAACTTTATAAGCAAAGGAAAACATTAGTAGTGGAATTTTCAATCATGCATTTAATTGAATAGACGACTCCCTTTTTGAGGCACGCAACGCTACACAATTGATTCCTCGAATTCCGTACTATACATTCGATTTAATTTGTTAGTTATTCCGTCGTTTAAAAATATCTCGAGGTCAGGTATTTAGGTATCGAATAAACATGAATTAAGCTTAATTTTCATCAATTAATACGCTCGTAAATTCAGTTATTAAGTGGAATTTCAAAGGTGCGCCTAACCAATAAATGAGCGTAAATTACATTATATCGATTAATTATTAATTAATTAGGTCGATGGAAAAGATCGTTACACAAACGTTGACATTTTCGCCATTCATTTTTAAGTTTAAAGATTAATTTAATTTCTAACAGAGGTTGACACAGAAAATGGAGTAATAGGGTGAAAATTATATAAGACGGAATTGAATCGTGAATAATAAATCACAATTTGACTGCCCGGCGGAATACGTTTGGATTACTAGATCGCTGCAGTCGTATCTTTATAATGTAAATGTAGAAAATTTCGAGGACCAAAATGCAAAGCCTAGAAAAGGAAGAAGGAGAATTTGAGGAATACCTTCCATATTCGTTTTTTTTTCGATACATAACCCTGAAATAGTTTTGCATTTCCCTAATGTTACTACCACTGCTACTGGTTGCGTATATCAATTTTCTGGCTAGGTGCAAAGCAAATTTTTACTCCGAAACTGTTCTCAGATTTAAATCAGGGCATTCAGAAACAAAATATAGTAAAACATCAGAAGTTTTAGAATCAGAGAGTAAATAGGCGAGGAAGGAGAGGAGAGAGACGATGATGTACCTAACGAATCGCACATCGATTTCAACTCGATGAAAAAAAATGTGGCACAGGAAATTTAAGGTCGTCACTACTACGAGAGCGCTCACGCTCTTGAGGGAAATCACTTGCATGTACATTTCCGATCTGACTTAACATGAGGAGAAAGTATCAAAGCCATAGGAAGCAAAGGTCAAGGATGCAATCGCACCTAACAATCCATGGAAACAAGTTCCTTAACAAAATAAACAATTCTACCTATGTGCTATTACGTAGTCCCGCTTCGTTCCTGACTAGATTGGATTTCATATGACATAATGGGATTTCGATCACTTGTTATGAAAAGGCAGAAACTTCAAAGATAATTAAGAACTACGATCAACGGCCCTAATTCGTTCCATCACTGAGAGAGCCTAATTAAAATTGACATTAGCTTCGATGAGGAATTCATCCCCATACGGAGTATAGAAATAGGTACAAGTCCGAAATTGTGGTCACTCATTATGTTGGAAAACCTATAAAAATTACTAAACGTCTGTATATTTATGTACATCTTGATTGAGGAGTAGGGCAAAGTTTAAAACTGAAGTTGCACTGGCTAAATAAATTTAGAGTAGATGCGTTTTGGGAAGACCACGTAAACAGTATGCAACGTTGGGCACTCAGATGCTACGAGAAAAATCACTGGAAATGATGCTCAGAGCATAGAAAAGGTAGAGAACCTGCGACCTGGCGTTCAGTGCGGCCTACGCTTCCTGAAATATGCGTAGCTATCTAAATGATTTTGTTTACCAGCCTTTCTTACATGGAAAATGCATTTATTAGAAATTGTAGGCAATTTTATTCATGTTTTTACTTTCTCCATATACGTAGTATAAAGAAAGTATTGTTTCATGAAAAAAATCGACTTTGAGATTTCAACGGAAATACATGTTTTGGGGTCCCTAGAACACGTTTTGACCATTTTCGGAATGATGTCTGTGTGTATGTGTGTGTGTGTGTGTGCTTGTGGGCGCTATAACGTGAAAACTATTAGTCGCATCAATACCTAACTTCATACATAGCACTGCGGTGGGTGCTGTCAGAGTTGATTAGTTTTTGGGGTAAATCGGTTAAGTCGAGCTTTATTCTTCGAAGCAAATTTCTGTTTTTGCAAAATATCTCCATAAATATAATATTTAGGTACATTATAATATTTACAAAAGTTTAAGAAAATTTAATTTACTACAACTTTTGTATTAAACATATTTTTTACCACTGATTTTTTAGGAGTTATTTGTGAAATACTGATAAACCGGAAGTAGCTGATTAAGTACTTTGTGGGCGCTCTAACAAGAAAACTATTTCTCGTATCAACACCAAATTTAATAAATAATACTTTGGTTGGTGTCGTTAGAGTTGATTAGTTTTTGGAGTAAATCGGTTAACCGGAAGTCGAGCTTTACTTTTCGAAGCTCGTTTCCGTTATTGAAAAATATCTCCATAAATCTGAAATTTAGGTATATACTATTATTTATACAAGTTTTAGAAAATGTAATTTACTATAACTTTTGTACGAAACATATTTTTGTATAACTGATTGTTTAGGAGTTATTCATGAAATACTGATAAACCGGAAGTTGCTGATTATGTACTTTGTGGGCGCTCTGGGCGTTGTGGGCAAAAGGCCAATTTCATCGTTTTTCATCGAACATGTCCCGGAAAACATTATTCATAATGTTTGTGACTTAAAAGATAATATTATATAAATTAATCACTTATCTTCCAAGTTTAGATTGAATATAGAGTTCGAAAATACTGTCGTATATAAATATTTACATCTTATATATGGAGAAAGTCATGTGCTGGCCAGTGGCCAGTTGAACTTTTTGAACTACGTGGAATGTTACACCTCTAACGTACGGGACGATTCGTATGTTATCGAACGGTACGCACGTGCATGCACCAGACAATGAAAAAGAGCTTTCGAAATCCTGAAGTAAGGAAATAGGCATCTCCACCATACACCGATAAGCTGCTTGCAGGATGCATAAATAGATACAAGCTGAAAGCTGAAGCCAAGATCGTGGGGAAGTCAAAAACCCAGAAATCTAGGTAGAGAGACTTTCGATTAAAGTCAACTGAATAGCCCGCTTACCGTGTTTAACTGAAACGAGAACTGTCGATTTAAGCCCGAATTTTATATTCACTTTCCTAAAATTATTTACTTTTAAGTGACTCCGCGCCAGTCTTATTTAACAAATCACTGGCTGCACAAGTTTTGCTTTCTGTAATGAGAATATATCGAATATAAAACAAGGTTTGGAAAAACATCACGAAATACGCTGTAACAGAAAATAAATACTTGTAATAAATGAATTGAAACGATTAAATTTGATTAGCCAAATTGGAAATTCAGCAACAAAGCGGCTTTTCCCAAAAGGGAAGAGAGATTTTTCCAAAATTCTAATATTACCAGTCACTATCCTGGAAGAAAAGTTCTCTTTAAAATCGTTTACACCCCTCTAAGCCTTATTCCCATGTGTATATTTTATGGGATCGGCTAATGATTGATGGTTTTGGGTGATGATGAGGATGAGGTTGGTTTTGGCGATGATTTGACTTTTATGGCCAGACACCCTTCCCGCCGCCAACCCTGAACGAGAATATCGGACCAACACACAACCATTCCCTGATCAGAAAATCACCATCAATCAACCATTCCCTGACCAACCGGGATTCGAACCTTGTTTTGGAGCGATAGCGCTTAGCAAGCTAACCACTCGGCCACCAGGGCCGGTTTCTCTTAAAAAATTGTATTCGATGAAATTACTATCAATCTTATCGACCCTCCTCTGGTCGACCACCTTGTCGTGGTGGAAGTGCTTGCGTGTTCCTATGACCGAAAGAGCTAGACTGGCTGGAACATAGTTCCTGGTACCCATGCCAGAAAAATCAATATGTAGGGGCCAGACGAAAGGTAGTCTACGCAGCACCTCAGAGAGGCGTTATCCTGGTGCTGATGTCGATTCGGATCATTACCTGGTCATGATGAAAACCGAGCTTATGTTTAAAAAGATCCTTCGGCCAAAACGTACACCAAAATGGAATTTAGAAGCTCTGAGTGGTGGGAAGTCTAAAGAATTTCAAGAGTCAGTCAGCAAGGCTCTTGATCGTAAGGGAAGGGAACTAACCACTAACGAGGAATGGTAAAAGTTTAAAAATTGTGTCAAGGATACTGCTCTATAACTGTAGGGAGGGTTAACCAAACAAAAGTTAGGAAACCATGGGTAACTGTAGAAATGTTAAATAAAATGGAGAAAAGAGGGAAACGGAAAAGAGTCAACACCGACCATGAGCGCAGAATGTGCAGAGTAATAAACAACGAACTAAGAAGGGCAACAAATAAGGCTAGGGAACAGTGGTGGAAGGGGCAAATGAAATAGAAAAGCTGGTGAAAAGTGGAAGGGCCGACCTAATGTATAGTAAAGTAATCCAACTGACGGGGAATAAAATTAGTAATAGAATGGTGACGGTTAAAGACAGCAAGGGAAATATATTAAGGGATTCAGTCACCATAAGAGGACGATGGAAGGAGTACGTTGAGGAATTGTATGGGAAAACATGAAACCCATCAACATAGAAATAGAAAGCGAGAAAGAAGTTAAAGAAGACGATGTTGGACCTGGGTAACTTGATAGTGAAATAGAACGGGTATTGCGGGATATGAAAGGGAATTAAGCAACGGGGGTTGCCGAAATCCCAGAGGAGTTCCTTAAGAACCTGGGGGATAAGGGTAAGAAATGTTTCTATGATTTAATTAGAAAAATTTACGATGAAGGGCAATGGCCAGAGAATTTTACCAAAACTATCTTGATTCCTTTACAGAAAAATAACAAGGCTACAAGTTAAGGCTAACGCTACAGGAATATCGTACAATTAGCCTAATCTCTCATGCGGAAAAAGTACTTCTAAGGGTTCTGAATAGATGGGTTGAGGGTAATATTAAAGGGCAGATCGGAGAAGACTAGTTTGGTTTTCAGAGAGGGAAAGGAACGAGGGATACAATTGGGGTGATGAGAGTACTTGCGGAACGAAGCATGGAATTTAAGAGGGACTTATGTTTCGTAGATTTTGAAAAAGCTTTCGATAGCGTCCAGTGGCAAAAACTGATAGGGATATTAAAGAAATTTGGGTTGGCTGAAAAGATAGGCGATTGGTTCAAAATTTGTATCTGAATCAAACAACTCGCGTAAGGATAGTTGATGTGGCATCGGATTGGGCTGAATTGGGTAAATGGGATGGTAAGATGTAAAGATGAGATTCGAAAAAGAATAGCCTTGGCCAAGGAAGCCTTTATGAAGTAAAAGAACTTGATGACCAAAGGTCAAGACAAAGGAATCGGGAAAAGATTGGTGAAATCCTTGGTTTGGAGTGTTCTGCTTTATAGGTGCGAAATGTGGACTTTAAGAAAGAGGAAATCAAACGTTTTGTTGTCTTTCGAAATGTGGGTACGGCGTAGAATGGAAAAAGTAAGTTGGGTTGAGAGGAAAACAATCGCGGAGGTGCTGAATATGGTTGGGGAGGAGAGGGTTTTAATCGAAGTGATTAAACGCAGACAGAAGAAATGGGTGGGTAATATTAAGGGGAGAGGGATTAGTAAAGGTTTTAATTGAGGGTAAAATTCAGGGGAAAAAACAGAGAGGAAGACCGAGACAACATTTTTTTGATGATGTTGAGGGGTTGACTACAAGAAAATGAAGATGGCGCTTAATCCTTGAGCCCTGAAATGGACAAAAAGGGCCAATATTCACTCTAGATTTTTCCGCCGGTGCCGTATCATTATCTTGCAGTAACATCAAGCTGATTTAAGGATGATGAGGGCCTACATATAGGATATAAGAAAGAGTAGCTTAAAGAATACACTTACTTTATCCGAACTATATTTATAGCTATCATTATAACTATACAAAAGCCCGAATTTCGACTTAGAAGAAGAGATTCAAATTATTCCGAAATGATTGTACATTTTAGTTAATTTTTAGACGATTTATATTTTCACGAGATACTTAGCGAAAAGAATAATAAAGCATTTAAGGACAATACAGTTTGTGACTTCTGCAAGAGCTTTTTGCTGGATCAAATTTGTCGAACACCTGAAGTCGAAAGGAACACATGATGAAATAAATAATGACGATAGCGACCCAATGAACACCTCATGTGCAAGTTACCTCTTAGTTTAATCTAATTTTTTAATGCTCTCATCAACATCCGAGTTGTTTAACCGTTGCCGGTTGCGGCCGATAAATCTCCTATTGAGTGATTTTCATCGTAATCACGGGATACTAACATAAGAGGAAATCTTTCATACTCTCGATGATTATATTATGTAAGTCAGTTATTACTATGAAATACCATGTAAATGGCTTTTCTCAAGCATATTTAATGCTATTTAAGTGTTAGATGTAAAGAAAGCGGGATGTAGGAAATATCCCAATTCACAATGAAATTAAAAAGCTAGAACCAGATATTACCAAAAATCCTACTGGAATCATTGCAGTAACTGGTAAATCTAGATTACACAAATTCAGAGAGAACAGCAAAGGTTACATTACCACGGGATTAAGATTTGCGCAAAATCATGGGTAAGACGCAACTCTTTAACCCGTCAATATTCATTAATTGATGTAATGATGCCACTTAGGGAAAACCCTAGAATAAACGTAAGTGAAATAATTCTACGTTATTTGGCCATACTTCGTGGAAAGACATATTGAAGAGTGCATAAAAACTTAGTAAAAAACAAACAACTTTTTCATTTATTATTACTTGTACCTGATGATGGCTGTGTAGTCCAAATCGGTCGAGTATACAAAAACAAAATATAACAAAGTTTTCCTTCACTCTTCAGTGGGTGAGACAACTTGTTTCCTCGGATGGTAAAAATGGATATTTGTCAAGCTAACTTTTCATTAACTAAGATGTATCTTTTAAATTCCGTTTCTCATATGTAACATCAACTTAAATATTTTCTACATGGACATAATCGTTATGCAACATCAGAGCCAGGAGTTTAGCTTAGACTAAACTTAATGGGAATCACTTTCAGGGGAAGATGTAACAGTGGGGCTGCGGTATATAGTGGTAACTTCAACTTCTTTGAACGTTCGAATTTAACAATGAACTCGAGAGGTATTCTCTGCGAAGTTTGAACGACTTGTAAGATCGAACTGCGTGTAAAATGGAAAAACTATCGTAAAAGCTATCCGTTTTGTATCCTAGTCGTATCTACAGAAACATCTCTAACTAAGGTGAGATCGTTCGTTAGTTTATAGGAGAGAGGGACAATCTAGGAAAGTAGAGGGGACTGCACAGAACTGAAGTGTTTCCATCACAATCCTCGGAAATAACATCCAAGCTAATTGCAATCTTTCTGTCAAGAACATAGAGAGCACCCCTTCTGACAACTCTCGAGAGCAAGAAGCCATGATGAACTAAATAAGAGCTGGCCCAAGAGAAGATTACAGAGTAAAGAAATAAAAAAGACATTAATCTAGCTAAGGGCCGAATTTATGCTACATGAGGTACAAATATTAGTTCTAGACCCCCATTTAAAATTATTGTAAATACCGACAAATACGAGTTTGTGATGCAATACGAAGATATGCATGCAACAGAAAATTAACTCGCTATAGCATGTCAAGATGAATATACAATCAATTAATATGCCGATTAAAATAAATGGAATCAAACGGTAATTATTTCGACTGCGATGATTAAAAAAATTAATTAAGAAAAAATTTGATTTATGAAATGTGATAAAACTAGGAAATCAAATGCCGTCAGAGGGCGAAGTAGTTGCAATATTGTAAACGCTTCATATAGTCTTTTATATCATGTATCATTTCATTAGACTGAAAATAACAACCATTTTCCTTCACATATTATTTTCTACATTACATTTAAATTCATTGAAAATCTAAAAATTAATGGTTAAACAGAAGTGAGAATTTGTGACATGACTTTAACTTGGCATGAGGAGGCGTGTATTTAAAAAAAAATATGTGAGGCTGTGGCAGATTCTTAGTGAAAATGAGCCTATTTTTCTCACGACGAAAACCCTTTGAAAATACTTCTCCCTTTCTAGAGTCTCAAGACAAAACCTATCGTTAAACCTCGCTGTTACACCTCGCGGTGTCTCTGGGAGTGATTCTCTTTTATACGTTGCTCACTCAGATAGGCGGGTGTTTTAAATAGCTCACTGGCCCACTAGCTTTGGTTTGCTGTCTTATTATCAACTAGCTGAGGTACCTGTTGAATCTCAGGTTGGGGGGAAGGATTTCTAGATTTCTAGATTTTTGCTAGAAATCCCCCCTACCCCAACCCAACGGCAACGTTGCCGTGTGTAAACGGGTAATTTCTAACAAAATCACGAAAAATCTTAATTTTCATCGTAGAACGTCGATCAAAAGACGCTTATATATCTCTTTGGACGAGTGAGACGACGAATATAATAAATTGTTGCTCATTTGAATTAATTATAACTTTTTAAATCGTATTCTACGCGGTCAGTTTTTTATGGTCCCCCTGATGGGAAGTTCGGGCGCTCCTGAGCTGCGAAGGCGAGCTAAGGGTCCGGATTAGGATGGAGACCCTCCAAATTTCTACCTAAAAAAAACAACGGTGAAACCCCAGATATCTACCACTAACCGATATTTTTGTTTCGTAAACAAGTATAGGAGTCGGTAAATCTCGCTTATTTTTCATTTCGCTCTTCGGCGATTTTTCCATAATTCGCTCGGCCAAGTGTTTCGTTCCCTTCAACCCACTAACTGCCCTTCTATTTATCCTAAAAAAATATATACAGAGCTCAAAAATCCTCCGAGTCACCCGTCTCAAAGCCATAGCGGTGTAGTGGACCCCAGAACGGTTTATGGGAACACGGCACGATCTGAGCGTCGGCAGCAGGTCAACGAAGTCGGCTCCCATGTCCCTGCAGAACTTCCACAACCTCGCGTTCAGGCCCTCTATCTCCCGTCAAACGCGAAGGCCGCAGTCGAACCGCGGTACAATGCTGCCGATAGAACCTCATCTCGACACCAAACGACTCCCCAGCCCGCGAGTCCTCAGTTCAAGTCCTTAAAAGAACTTACGGGAAAAAGACGTACGGGAGCAGGCATCGTTGACGCCGACATGGGCTGCCACCCGCAGACTAGAGCAACTCGTGCCAGCGACCGCCGCACGAACCGCACCCGTGACTTAGGCCACTTGCCCCGAGGGAACACACCAAGATGTGACCCTCATGTCACCACCCTCCAGTACTGCCCTATTCGGCAAAGGGGCCGCTACCCGCCTGACGTTCGAGCTCCCTATTAATATAATTCCCTTCCCCTCCCGCCTTCCCTCGGGCGCGGCTACTTCTGAGGGCTGAGGCGCAGGCATGGTACTCCGAAAAGGCTTGTTAGCACTTAGGAGTGCAATGAACACATTGCGGATAGGGATAGGGTTCGGCGTCACCTCCCCAGTGCCCTTACCAGTTTCATAAAAGGGGCAGACTCCGAATGAGCGGTAGTAGGCCGCGCCTCCTCCTCGACGGTACAACCAGCGGACCCGCGTAGTAGGACGTCCCACCCCCACGCACCTAAGCGAACCCATTCCCGAAAAGCCACGAGCGAATTTCCCAGAGCGACCTCTCGAGCTCACAGATCCGTGCCCTCAGAAGGGCAGTCTCTGACTCACTCTCAAGAACGCCCAAGACAGAACGCGCAGACCTATAGGATGACATGGCTTATGACTTTAAATCCTTTACCTCAACACGCAAACAAACTACCAGCTGTATTATACAGAGGTCGCGAAAGTTACCTAGTGCAGATACACTCAAAAGGGGAAACAGTGTAACAAAATGAGCCTTAAGCGTAGAGAGTAGAAAATACAACTGTTGATCCTAAATCAAGTGAAAAATACATACCATTCCAGATACGAGTAGATACGATAAATACTAAACGAGCTCTTCGATTCGGATAAAAAGGAAAATAAACCTATAACACGGAAAGAAAAGGCGATTCACACCTAAAAATAAATTAAACCTGAATATGCGGTAACTGAGGGGAAAAAATAACACTACCAAAAAAGAACACAATCTAAAAGAAGAAGAAATAAAGCCTTGGCTCTATTCAGCACTTCTCCACAAGTAACATACTGGTCGGCTTTAAGGGGCAGTGGGACGAAATTCGCCGGCTACTGGTGTGTCGTTAACCAATGGTCAGGCACTCAAGGGTCGCTAATGATGTACAGCAGAACAAGTCCTTTCACCTCGATGATCGGGGGAAGACTTTTTTCTATCATCTAAATAAGCGACTCTACTTAATAATGACAAACAAATCGGAGAAAATTTGTCGACAATATTGAAATGATATTTTTTAAATTCTTTAAATATCAAAAGATATCTCACTCCTGCGATTTGACTGCCTCTGCTGCTTCCACTTTTTTGTAGAGATTTTATAGAGACCCTTTTGATGGTTAAATATTTAGCGTAAACCTTTATGTTTACATATAATTATCCCCTTACCGATATCTGCATTCGCTCATGGACGCCTAGTTTATTGATAGCATAGCACACGTAATTTTTAAAAGTCTGTTTCCCATTCCTGCACTAGTTATCTCTGCGTAAATAAAGCCCCGACTCAAGTTTTACACAGTTCCTACATTACGAAATACTCAAATAGATCCAAAGAACGCACACGACGAGCGGAACCCTAATCATAGCGCTTTATGTAGAGAAGACGGGAATGGTTCCTCACCTCAGATTGTCAATAGATATTTTTAAGACATTTAGTCTAACCGGATTTTCCGGTTAGGGAATGGTCGTATGTGGTCATTTATTGTTGATGTTTATTATGACTTTTCGAGTGTTACACATTCTTAAGGAAGAGATGACGTAGAAAAATTGGTCACGCTATTCTCAGGGGAGAGTAGGGCGACCAGCGTGAGCTTGGAAGGGTGGCGTACGATAGATAAGTTAAAAGCACGTGGGGTGTGAGATGGCAAAGCAGATCGCGACGCTGTATAAGTGATGGTTATTAATAACTAAAGGCAGAAACCAAGAATTCGAAGGTTGAGCAAATTCGTTATTTCTCCCTCCGACCTATAAAATTGAAGAAAACGGAAAAATCGATACGAGAGCCAAATTTCGGCAATCTCAAGATTTTGTTTCCTAAAGTTATCGTGCATATTTATGTATATGCTGCGAATTTAAAAATTTGTTCTTAAATTTCCTAACCGAAGGAGTTCTCCCACCGTTGAAAGTATACTAAATTAACTGAAATTGGCAAATAGGGGTTTCCGTGTAGTTTGGAGAGAAGCAAAATCGGTTCAAATCGCGCTTTACTTTCCCTAATGAACAACGCGAAAAAATATTTTATGACACTGCATGGGTATACAATCAACTGTTGCAATCAAGCAGTCTTCAAAACCAACACATAAAGATAACTATACATAACTCGAGAAATCAGTCAAGTTCTATTATGTATATACAAACATCTTTATTTGTGATAATTCATAGACTGTCGATGAATACAGCAATGCATAAAATGAGTCGGCTGAAAATGACACAGATTGAAGACATACCTTAGAGGTAGGAAGTAGTGGTAGAGGATGAGACTTAATACTATTATAGAAAATGTGACGAGCAGTGGGCTCTCATAGAGGTAGATTTGGCAAACCAATACACTACCTAAGAGCAAAGAACAAAAACCGGATGCCTAAATTGATATTAAATATGATGGAATCCGTTCTTGGGTATAAGATATGATTAAATAAAGCACTTCGTATAAATACCGAATAATATTTTCACAGCTATTCCTTGCATGGATGTATGGCATCGACCGGAAATCAAATCGGAAATAACATAAAAGATGTAAGTGAAATGTTGTTTCAAAATAACAGAAAGCATATCCCTCCAAAGAGAAAGAGGATTATAAGTGAATTCAAATTTACTTCGATAAAAATCACAATCTTGGTCGAATACAATGACAGAAAAATAACAAATACAACTTTCATTTAATGACAATGAAAAGGTCACACAAAATTTCTTTGAATGTAAGATCTAGCCTAATCTATCTTCTGTTTTCACGAAAGATAATCGGAAAATGTATAAAACATGTTACAATGCAGGAGGAAACGGTAGCAAAACATAAAATTTGTATGTCACATTGCAACAAAGACTACTTTCATTATATAACACATTACGGTAAAATATACATTTTGGACGAAATCTGATTATAAATAGATATTCTAATCACCGAATTTTCTTCGATGACCAAATCTCTACCTTAGTTTTTATTCAAAATAATGCATTTTATCTTAATTGAAATCGACCACAATTTAAATTCAAGATCAGACGTTAATTTCATATATTATCTGAAATATCTATAACTATAACCTTCCTGAAGCAAAATTAGATGATTTCTTTCATTAAATACACCTATACTCTTGTGAATAATTATCGGTTCACTTTCTCTGACAGGGATCGTAGCAGACGAAAATTGCCCGAAGTCTTCCGATATACACTATGTAATTAATTAAAATGAAAATTGGACTTACAGAAGCTCAAATGGCAGAATCTATCTTTCATAGCAGTCTTCCACAATATTTCTTCTTATTATGATGCTACTTCGAAGAGTAAGAAATGAGAATTTTCAATAAGAGTTGCCCACGTATAACACTTCGAAGTTAACCTCGAACTGAATGTGACGGTGACGGCTGACAGGACATAAGAGAAAATAAAATATCTCCGATTCGGGCGTATAGATGGCAATAGATTCGTAGCTGAGTAACAAAATGCGTTCCGGCGCACTGGTGCAAGTTGAATAATGGCGCGTTTTCAAGTTAAAAATAAGTGCAGTAACTCTCTTAATACCGTTACTTCAAAAAAATCTCTTGAGATACAGATATGCACAAAGTTTTAGAAAGAAACTATTATTTAAATCTAGAAATTAGCTGATGCAGCTTCTTTTTAAGAAAATTCACTTAATTGTATGAACGCAGCCCTTCTATCTTTCTCTTAAAGTTTTATTAAGACTAATATAAAACAATTTTCTACTATCTTATTCTATTAATGATCTGATTTTTATTTAATGTATTTTGAATATTTTTATTTCCGTGTTGTAAAAATGGTTACCTCTAATCATTATAATGTTGCTGCACAATAATTTATTAATACCATAAATTTGTGATTTGATTTGCTTCTGCTCAAGGAAAACTAAAAAGATTGAACCTTGTAAGTAGCAGTATTTGAGGCCTTTGATGCATGTGTATTTGGAATTTTATTTAAGGTTCTCTAATATCCTTAATATGCTGCATTGTTATCAATAAGAACTTATTACCGTATATGCCGGCGTATAAGTCGACCACTGAAGCCTATAAAATCTCTTAAAAACCAGGGATCGATTTAAACACCGAACATAAAATTGAACCCTTTACCACCGAGGGGTAAATAAGTGAAACTGCCTGCTCAACACTTGTTGTTCACAAAATCTCACAACTCACCACAATTATTTCTAATTGAAACTAATTTTTGATAATTCTAATTAACGTAGATAGCATATAAACAAACTTCATTACGAAATGCAATTGTCACCGAAAATAAAAATGTAACCTGCCCTGAAAACTAATTATCGTCGAATTCAACAAGGACATTGCAATTTCATCCAGTTCGGAAGATAATCCATATGATGATACACTAACTGACGATCGAAGCATTAATTTTTATGTCAGATGATGAAGATGAGGTATTTTTAGGATTTTATAATTACCACATATGAGTTCATAGTAAAAAAGTTGAATTAATAAACCATTTTCATATCTTTAAAATAAATCTGACGGATATTTATTCTTCGAAAATTATATTCCTTTCTTCACATGTATTTTTAATTTACAAAAAAATTTAATATATATTTCGATGTTTTCTTTTTACGATAGAAGATCAATAAGCACATCATGGTTTGTTTTTATTTGTATAATCGATATGATTCGACTTAACGTTAGGAGTTAATTTAAGTGATTTTAGCAGTGCCGTGATTTGATATTACCACGCTATATTACCATTATTTCTATAATACATTTTTAATACCGTTATGTTTCTGTTTTGTAATGCAATTTTATTAGTAAAGCCTTAGTAATACCAACTAAAGAAACTTGCGTAATAGTTGCGTAGTAGCAGAGGCGAGAAATTGACATGGCAACTGAACAAAACAACTCTAGCGTCTTAATCTTATACAGTAAATATTCCTTAAGCTATCGTTTCATATTATATAGCCTTGTTTTTTTGGGTCGACTTATACGCTGAACATAGGCTAAAACCTGAAATTCACCACAAAATTTTAGGGGTTGACTTATACGCCGGTATACCCTTAATAAGTTAAATCTTATTCAATCAATACACAGGTTGCCTGACATAAATAGTGTTTTTACAATTAATATTTAACATGTGATTTATATTTTTACCTTGTGAAAGTGATTTATTCCAATTATGATTAAGTGAATATCCAATCTGACTTGAATACTAGCATCTTAAGCTCACAAAACTGTTCCTTATTGTCATGTATTTTGAATTATAAGAGATTATTGATAACTTAAGGAACTCAAAGTAGCATACCATAAAGATTAGACTCGGTACTGTAGTTTAGTGTTTAAAACATCTACCTTGAAATTATAAGACCTTGGTTTAACTCCCAATCACATCAATATTGCTCACCTCTGAGCATAACCTTCATCACTCATACAGATTAGGAAACATATTGGTAATTTCTACCACAGTTTTTATTGACCGCTTTTGTAAACATGTTGACATCTTCAGGTGAATTAATAATCTCTTGTGGAAGTCACTTGCTTGGATAAATTTTATATTGTGATTTTAACTTTCCTTCAATCAATATTACTTGATTTTTATCCTAATAAAATACCCTTTTAGTTAAACAGAGATTAGAAACATTTTTTGATGCAAACCACAGTGATGTGAAATATCATCCTTTTTATGTGGAACACATTTTGATTCAACAGAAGAAATGAAAGACAAAAAGGACACTGTAACCAGGACTCAAAATGAATGGGAGATCATGATTTGAGAACCAGCCTGAGCAGACTCTGTCTCCTTCATTTACTATTTTAGTATACCATTCAAAATATGTCCACCTTGACCTATTGAATTAAACAATTTTCTGAAGACTTTTTTGTATGTTTGCAATCCTCAATTTATTCTTTGAACAAAAATATTGTAAATCTTTATTTTTTATTGAAGAAGCCTTTTTACCTGGTGAAACAGCACTATGGAAATAATGGTGGAAGAAGTAAGATAAAATTTCACAAAATGTTTTGTTTAATGTGATCAGACCGGTTTAAACCAGTCATAGTTATCATCAAGCTACAATTGGGTTCCACTACAACTGAACACAACTTTATCTTAGTTATTTCCACCATTATTTTTATTACAACATTGCAGATAACAGTTCCATGTGTCTTAGTATGAACATCTGTCATTAAAGCAATCAGCTCAAAGGCAAAAAGAATCCTCAAATACTCTGCCATTAGAGGTTTAAATTCTCTAATAGCTGTCTTTGTTGGCTTTCCTCACCTCTCTCCATGGTATTGGGAGAAAACAGGAAGTGGTAGTCACACCTGCTGAGGCAAGAGTAAATGTTTCCCAGTGCAGTTCCAAAAGACAAATAAGCATTGATTAGAGTATAGTAGTAGGAATGGGAGGAATGGAACGAATAAATAAATATTCATAAATTTATACCATGTTAACCTTAGTTTATAAAAAAAGAAAAAATAGTTAACCAGAAACATTACAGAATAAACTAAGGGAACCATAATTTTTTTCTGAACATCGAAAAGTAAAAACTTAATCATTGAAAGAATTTTTCCAGTTAAACTTATCTTGAGTTTTTCCAAACGTATGATGAGATTTAATATTCTTCATTGATGATGGCAAGCATCATAAAATTTAAGACCTCTTAATAATGGGCTCTATGTTTTAATTACTCATTGATTAGTATGACACAGTAGTCAACAAATATTCTCAGAAAGTAATACTTACAGTCTTAAAATATAGAGACTAACAGATTTACTATGTTCTAAACCTAGTGAAAGAGTTTGCAACTTCTGTTATCCTTCTTTTGTCATCATAAATGCTAGGTGGCTCTTTCATTTATTTCCAAATATTTACTTTTATCTATTCTATTGTGTCAATCATGTTTATTATGCATTACTAAATCTTTGTACACTCTTTCAACATAGTGACATTGATATACTCATTATATTGCCCAGTAAGCTTTATTCCCTCTCCAAAGCTTAGCAGGTGGTAGAAAGTTTAGGTTCATACAGCCCTTTTGGGTGAACAATTTTATTTAGTATAATTATTTTGCCTCAGTCAAGTAGAATTGCAGCCATTAACATGGATAAAGGTAAGCTAAAGGTATTGATCAAAACATTGCGATGAGAAGATTATGTTTCTGATTTGTTATTTCGGAAAAGTAGATTCCACACTACCATAATTATGAAGATTGGTAGCAGGCAAAATCAGCCAGATAAGTAAAAAACCTTTATGATTTTTACCTAAAGCTTTGAGAACAATCTTAGAGATTAAACAAATGATATTTTCCTATAAACAAAGCAAAAATATCCTATTCAACACCAAAATTTAAAAAGGAAAACATAAATAAAAATGTCCATAATACGAAAGCTTAGCATTAATGTTGCACAATTTCCTTATCTTTTTCAAGAAGCCCATAAAGGAATCTTTAACCCTTTCCAGTTACATGAGTCCAAATGGAATCACATCGTTTATTTTTTATTCTAGCATCTATTCATATCACCTGCCGACTCCAACTGGGATCTTAGGCTGTGGTATATAGGTCCAGCAGCAGGTTACATGACTTGCCTTTCCAGAAAAATCATGATCTTGAGCTGTAGATGAAGATTGCTGTACTCATGCTTGCGAGTTATTGTCATGGTGTGCTTGAAAAACAAACTGTAAGTGGAATATTTTCATGTATATAAAACTTCAAAACTCTATCAATAACGTCCAAAATTGAATGTTTAAGGCTTTAAGCAGTCACCCCAAAAAATGTTTTGTTTTTCATTAAATGTAACTTTATTCCATTTGGAATCATGTCAGAAATTTTGGTTCTAATTACCTTTGTATGAATTAAAGATATTCCGAAGATATATTTCACCTTTTAAGGCGTTTCAGTCGAAATTAATAATTATTTTGCTGCTTTTTCAAAATTTGGGCTGGAAACGGTTAAACAAGATTCTGCTTCCTCTTATTTAATACACGAGAGAAAGTATGGATAAAGCATTACAGTCAACCAGCAGTCTATTCCATAGCAAAGCTATGAATATGGTTATGAGACTCTGTAGCTATTCCTTAAAACTCATTTTATTATTTTTTTGCTGTCTTCCTCTAAAGATGCAAGAAATGGTATTCACCATCCAGACCTTGAGCAAAATTCCACTTGATTTCTCTGGAAAACTTTCCCAACTCCTTAATATTTGTATATTCAATTGCTTTCAGATGACACATCTCTCTGTGATCAGAAGTAAGAATCATTATGATACCACAAGTAATATAATCATATTCATAAAATGTATTCAAAACTTCCCTTATTTTTTTATATTTTCCCCATCATTATTGTTTACTTTTTTTCTTACATTCCCTATTTTACTTTATTACTATGATTATATTTATATTTCATCTTATTTTATTTTATCATTTAATGTAATTTAATTCTCTTCATATTTTTTTCATTTTATACAAATGTTTGATTGCATTTCTATAATCTTTGTTGATATTTATATATGTATATGCGTGGGTCATGTGTGATCGTTAATATTATTTACCTACCACTGTAAAAGTCCAGAAAGACGATGTTTGTGGGGTATATATCAACAAATAAATAAATATTTATTCAGAGTATGGCTGGAAACATTACAATAAAAAAGAAATAAAAGAGAAAAAGATGGAGAAAATAAAAAGATTACAACTTAAACAAACAGAGCACAAATATAATAAACTGCATCTTCCATCACATTCAGGTCCTCAGGTATACCCAGGTAAGCTCTTATCTCTCTGATTATCTGTGCCACAATGGCAACTTGAAGATAGTAGCATCCCTCATTTGTAAAGTGCATCTGCCCACTTACTCTGGCCTGTACAGATCCTGTTTAAGGTTTTCCATTATTTGCAGGGAAGGTCAGATCCAGTAGGAGTCTTGCCAATGCTAAACAAGGCAAGACCATAAATTCACCTACCCACTCTATACCAACATGAAAACCCATGTTGTTTACGGATCTGGCTATTGTAGAGGTAAACTTACCTTGAAGTAGCATTGGCAAGAGGAAGGAGACTGACAAATATGCCAGGTTACTAATTTTATTGGTTTCAATAACAATTATGGACGTATGCCCCTGAATGATTCAGTTCAAGAAAGATTAATGCATTACTGTGTGACTTCAAACATTTTCCATTGAAGGGAGTGGAACATAACTACTATGATTCCCTGCCATGGCAGGATTTTTAGTAGTAGTAGTCTCCCTTTCTAAGTTTTTCATGCTTATGGGAGTTAGCAGGTTAAGGCTGCTAATACTTTGCAGAAAGGTATGAATGAAGGTAGTGTGGCCAGCACTACCATTCTTCCACCGAATAATACCCTGAGTTTTACCTCCGGTACTTATTTTTACATATTTACAGGCTGAGTTGACCAGTGGCCTCCCTGAAAAACCGGCAGGTAATTTGGCATGGCTGAGGATTGAACCCCAGCCTTCTGCGTGGCAGGCAAGCACCTTAACCGCTAAGCTGCTGAGGCTCAGTATTTTTTACTTCTGAACATCTTTGAATTTCTGAAAGGTTTATAAATAGGTTTCTGTATCATTACTTGAAGAAATTTTCGATTAAAAACAAACATATCAGTGGGAGGATGAAACTGAACTAAAAAATTAAAGAATTATCTACTGTTACTCTCTCTTATTTTTTATATTCCTATCCAGAGGTCTCATATTAAATTCTAAATCAATCTCATTTTTCTCCAATTAAGACCATTCAGACTGTAAGGAGAACCATGATTTGTCACAACAAAAGCAGTACAATTCTTTTAAAATACATCAGACTGATTTATGAATAGTTTAAAATGTATAATTAAGTTCCTAGGTATAGTCAATTCACAAAATAGTGGTGGGCACTCCATAGCCTACTGTGCAGATGGATCTATTCAAACTATAAAAATAGGTGAGGCAGTGCTTATCGAGAGGAGAGATGTACATAAACTAATTAACCAAGCCAAAACTGGTTACTGCACAGAAAGTATGGCTGGCAAGTACCTCTCAAAAGTTCCCCAATCTCTTCCACTTTTTCTCTTTCTCGCGTGACGTCTTCCCTCACTATTTTGTGCTTTGACTATATACCACAATCAATCAAATGACCACAGACATAAGTAGTAGCATGATGGAAATGAAGTCTTAAAATTCACATTTAGGAGCACAAATCATTGAAAAAGCCATTCTTCCTGGTCTAATTAATAAAATTATTTTCTTCAATTTCTGACCAAAATCAGCCTGGAGTTTATGGCATATGAGTATTTTCTGAGATACAGAAATATCAATATATGCTTCAAATGAAGTAATCTTTAACGTAATTACATATGTTGGAATATAGCTAACCCAATTGCTTTTCTGCTGACCTAGTGCTATGATCCATTTTTTTCTGAAATCTATCCCAAGGAATATCCCTGCATTTTAAGGGCCAGTAAAAAGAGTATGTCAAATCACATCTATGTGCTATAGTGGTTACTCTAATACCAATCCAACAGCATGGTCCTAGGTTCAAGTCCCAGCTGCCTCGGTTTTTTTCCGGTTAGGGCATGGATGTTTGTATACAAGGTACATTCAAAATGTTCTCGAACTTATTTTGTCTGAACAACCAGACAACTTACTAAGACATTTAAGCAGCATAGAAATCCCTGTGTTTGGCCACTAACTGGGTGTTTGTGGGTGGGTGCGTTGTTATGATGAAGCATCCACAACTTTTGGCAACAGAGATTGCCTCCTCCGGTAAACAGCTGCATGGAGCCACTTGAGGATGGTAATGTATAATTCTATGTTAACTGTATGACCCTAAGAGATGAATTCGTGTTGGATAATCCCCAAGCAGGCGAAGAAAACGACCTGCATATCCACTGGAGCGTACCTACACTTATATCAGGTACTTATCTAGAAAAAATTTTTGGGGGGGGTCCGATCGAAAAATTTAAAAATAAAAGATATTTCGGCTTTCACAAAACGTAACGTTAGAACTGTGTTAGACAAACTCGATTTTTTTCGCTAGTGATTGCTTATTAAATTGTGAGTTTATTTGCGTTATTTGAGTTTCATTTTCGAAAAATAGGCACAAGTGATATTTCGGGGGGGGGTCCGGACCCCCAGGACCACCCCCTGGATCCGTCCCTGAATTATATATACATACATACACTTGTATCAACTTACATAGTCACAGCACTGAAATGTTAGCAATGATAGAACTAGAATTTTACATTTCTCCTCAGAATTTTTGCAGAAAAAATAAGTTTGGGAACTTTTTGAACATACCTTGTATGTCAAACTTTAGCACTCGTCCAAAATCTATTAAAAACAAGTATAATTAGGAAAACCTGTTTCAGTAATAGAAATAATGATGATATTTAGCTCCTTCATTATGATACATCAACTTTTTACTTCAACTGCAAATGTATTTCTTCATATGGTTTCCAAGAACAGGTCCAATACTTACCAATTATGTATATAAAAACAGTTATTGCTAAGCATCATCCAGTGACTATCTAAAACTTAAATATAGTTTACATTGGCTGTTTTGAAGGAATTACATTAATGTATCAGTAGCATTAATTAATAGGTTCTAACAGTCTAGAAAAGATAATACAGTGGCATGAGAGAGCATGTGCTGGCCACATGCCACCCGCTGTGAAGAACATAGATATTTTAAGTGTCAGAGGCAATTCTACTTGTACTGTCTTACCAAAAATTAACACTGAATAAGACAAGATTCAGCTAAACAAGAACATATCAGCAGCATAGCATGGATACATTTTGATAAGCATGCTTAAAATGCCTTGAAATCACCGAGATAGGTGACATTTCAGATCAACTTCAACATATGCATCTACTTGCATTCAACATATGTATTTTTAACACATTGTAGATGCTCACAGTGATTTTCATTTTCCTCAATGAGTATTCAACTGCCCAGTCCACAACATGCTAAGCACAAAAATTTTCAGCAACTTAAGATTGAAGATGGAATAAAATTTTAAAACATACAGATTTTAAGGATGGATACCACCATTGACAATGTCTTATGTAAATAGTTCTAGCCTAGTCTTTAAATAAAATTCATGCAAGTAATTACCGTATTTGACGGCATATAAGACGCAACCTCATTAAGTTGGCCACTCACAAGGAAAAAAACTTTTAATAGTCCGTGCGAAAGCGCGGTACCACAACAACTTAAAATGTAGTTTCTTTTAGTTGTCACGTTTCGTAAAAGCCAAATAGTAACACTATCATTGAGTGCAATTATGAAATAGGTAGTATAGACCATCTGGGCTAAAAATAGCATTCAGTATTGAAAGTTAACCTGTGGAAGTTGAACCTTCACATATAAGACGCAGGGAAATTTTTCAAGACATTTAGGAAAAAAGGTGCATCTTATATGCCGTCAAATACAGTAGTCAATATTCAAATACATCATAACAGCATGTAATTCTATAAAACTCACTGTGAGACATCTTAAGACTAATATTTCTCTATATAGCAAGTTACTAGTACTTTCAGATCATAAAAAAATTATATGCTTTTGTTTACTCCACCATTGCATATCCATTTTTTGCTAACATGACAACCTACAAACTTCCATCCTTCCTGTTCCACTATGGAGGTGGTGGAAGGTAAGTAAAAGTAATGCACCTCTACATACATCCATCATTGGACACATTTTATTACTGATAATCATTATTTTCCATTCCTTTCCCTTTTCTCAGATCTTCAGCCAAAATGTCACTTATCCATATAAGATTCGGACAAATGTTTAGCTTTAATTCAAAGTGCTTGAGATGCAAGTTAAAAGCAATTCCAATGCTCATAACATCATTAGTGTTAACTTCACATTTAGTGCAAGAACTTAGGTGCATGTATATGTACCTATAAAATCATTAAGCCTTGGCATTTTTAATAAGATTCCCTTGAACCTATATAAACATTTCTCCCAATTCCATCACCTATTTTCATTTAACTTTCTTCTTTACTTGACATCTCCATTTCCATCCAAATATTCCCTAATACCCTCTTCAATATTAATACCATTCCTGTGCAAATACCTTAAATTCATAGAACATAATAGGGAGAAATCATGTATATTCCGTTACAAAACAGGGTGTATACAATTTCTCGAATAGCTGTTTGAATTAGTGAACTCATATTTAACACACTTTCTAGATGTAACACTCCTGTATGTAATCTGATATATGATACAGTAACTTAGTATCTTAACCAAAAAATCAGAAGTAAATACTAATTTCCACCCCTCATAAAAATTTTCTCCCTAAGGTAGATCAGAACATACTGTGTATGCTGGCATATAAATAGACCCAAAACAATAATAGAACCACTTCCGCAGCTCTATTTTATGGTTAGAAAACTAAGTCATCCATAAACGTACACTCCTGGCCAAAATTAACGCAGCACCTCCCTAGCGATCCTTACGGCCAGTGCTGTGTTAGGCCAGGAGTGTACAATAGCTTAAGGAATATTTACCACTTGAGATTAAGATGCTACAATTGTTTCTTTGTAGAGTTTGTGAACAACAAGTGTTAAGCAGGCAGTTCCACTTTACCCCTCAGTGGTAAAGTGATTCAATTTTAAGTTCAACGTATGAGTTGACCCCTAGTTTTTGAGAAACTTTTAGGCTTCAATGGTAGACATATATGCCGGCATATGTAGTAATTATTTCTATTATTATATTTATTACAGTTTTCAAACTTAATAAAACCAATTAGGGGGGAAACAAGCTGCCATTCCTGCCGTTTACACTCTCACAATTCTTTTATTCCCATATGGTTTTCAACCAGATGTTAAAACTTCATTAGGATGGATTTTATAAAAATTTCTAATTAAGATTGTTAGCCTTGTTTGAGATTGCACTAAGAATAATTCCATTAAGTGAATTGCACTGTATTAACATAAATCATGGAGTTAACCCATAGTAAATGTAGTATTCGCAAATCTATGGATTTAACCTTAAAGCCAATGGCAGCTTTGGAAATGAACAAGTCTTACATACGTAAGAACACCTAAACTAACAAAATCAATATACTACACTCCTAAACCATAACAAGCATAGCTCCATTTATTATACCAATTCATGACATTACATTTAAATTTCAACATTGTAACTGTGCCCAATCTAATGGAGATGTTCACTCTAGCAGATTTTCATTGTAGAACATAAGTAAAACAATGAAAGCTCTAATGAAATGTCCTTGACATGCCATTTCATTGTCTCCATTTAAGCAGCCAAAGTTTGATTTTCTCCCTTACAATAAGCTGACTTCTACACATACATTTTAACGTGGTTTAGTTACATAATTACCTTCCATTAGAGCACCAGTTAAGCTATGTAATCATACTGCTTTTGTTGCTATTATTTCATAAATATACAACAGCAAGAAACCGTTTTACATACTTGATAAATGTAATCCACAGGTAACAAGTGAGGCAAAGGATGAAAAACAATATAAATCAGAGCTGTTAAGCTTGGGTGACAGATTCATCTTTACTGAAATTACTCTACATGACATCAATTTTGTTCAGTTACATCGGTTAAATAACTTTCGCAACAAGCCAATGTTGAAAACTACAAATTTGTAAATTTTTGAATTTTAAAATTTTGTATTCATTTCCACAAGACCAATATCCTGGATTTATGCAGCTTTGTCGACCTTCTGCATGTACATGATGAGATCTACCACACGCTGGGAGTATCCAAACTCATTGTCGTACCTAAAAATAAAACCAACATTAGTTCAAATCCATATTTGACAAGGAGGTCAAGACGAAATGTTAAACAATAGCTCACCAGCTGATAAGCTTGATGAAGTTGCTGTTGAGTGCAATTCCAGCCTTTGCATCAAAGATAGAAGAGTTGCAGTTTCCAATTAAGTCTGATGAAACCAGGTCATCCTCTGAATAAGCAAGGATACCTTTAAGAGGACCATTTGCTGCTTCCTTCACCTTCTCCTTAATTTCATCATAACTGGCTTTCTTTTCGAGCCTACAACAAGAAAGTAATTCAAAATTATATTTAACGAAAATGCCTATCCTCTTGCATAATCAACATAGTAACAAAACATTTCTTCTATTTATTTATAATTTGGTGAATTTATACTTCAACTTACTATTTAGATTTCCAGGAAGACAAAGTTAAAAACGATATTTGTAATACCTCATCTGATGCATCACATAGGATGTAAAAAACGTCATGCTAAGACAATACAGATATTTTAATGAGAAAATTGGGAATTCTTTCATAGAGCTGAGAAAAAATTGCATTATGTCATAAATTAATAGATATTCTTCAAAAGAAATTGAAAGAAACCTTTCCTGAATAAAATCTTTGCTTAGGATACACCACTCATTGAGCCTAAATTCATTTCACTACTAGGATCTGCAGAGTTTGTGAGAAGCGAGTTTTACAAAAATATCTCCATAGACAAAATTGGCAAAAACTGCAGAGTGGGACTAGAAATGTGTTTCACAAGCAATAAAAATAACCAAAAATAATGAATGAACTAGATAAAAACATGGTTAAATGTTCTTAGCAAGAACAAAAAGATTTAACAAAGAAAACTAAGATTTCATTTTATGTCTAAAAAACAAAAGAATCTTAAATTAAATCAGACGTTTTCAAGCACAACTTTTTCGAAAGGTACCATATTCTACAAATATTAGATTTCTTTGGGAGTATTTTATCGCCACCGAAGGTTAGAGTTCATTATTATTAAATAGAATTACCTGACAGTAAGATCTACAACAGAAACATTGTGAACTGGAACACGGAAAGCCATTCCTGTCAATTTGCCATTGAGGGATGGGATGACCTTTCCGACAGCCTTAGCAGCACCAGTGCTGGCAGGAATGATATTTTGTGCAGCACCACGGCCATCACGCCACAGCTAGCAAATGAGTACACTCAGAATATTATTTATACCATGACACAGAAGAATACTTTATTCCATTGCAGCAGCTTCGCTAATTAAGTAACATACCTTTCCAGATGGTCCATCAACAACCTTCTGGGTTGCTGTCATTGCATGAACAGTGGTCATGAGACCTTCAACGATTCCAAAATTATCATGGATGACTTTGGCAAGAGGAGCAAGGCAGTTTGTGGTGCAAGAGGCATTGGAAACCACATTCATTGATGACTGGTACGATTCGTGATTTACACCAAGCACAAACATTGGTGCATCAGCACTTGGGGCAGAGATGATGACCTTCTTAGCACCACCATCAAAGTGAGTCTAAAATTAAGGAAAACTACATTGTAACCTTTTGTGAGGCAGCACATTATAGCTTACTCTCTGTAACTCCATACTTCCCAATTAAAAATCAAGTGACATCAAGCAATACATTCAACTTAGTACAACAAATATCATTTTGTATTATATGATGGCTCAAAATTCATTACATTACAAGAGTTTAATAAAATTTGAGCTGTGAGATAGTAGTTGCCATTAACCCTTTCGAGACTGTTGTCATCTATTGGCGACGGTGATTTTCCTACCCTAAAGAACTGATGTCGCGTATGGACGACGGTTTTCCAACGCAAACGAACTATCGTCGTCCAGAGACGATGGAAGTATTTATCGTGAGGGGATGCAGATTCTGAGGATTGGGTATAATAACCAAACCTTTCTGACCTGGCCTCATAAACCGCAGCAAGGAAACTCGGCCCTTGGGTTAATTCAATGACCCTTCGCAGCATGGTGCTGCGGTAAACTAAATGTTTTTGCAATCATTTTGGTAAAACGTTATTTGTAGTGGTAATTGTCAATATTACCTTGGAAATGAAAATCTTATAATTTTCTGATTATGTTAAACTTTTAAACGAAATTATTCCGTTAATATTAAGGTATTTAGTATACAGTCTGTTTAATGTAATGAAGTAATCATTTATTTTTTCTAATGACTGCAAATAATACTTCTCATCCTTCTTTTTCATCCAGGCTTTGAACCGGCATCGGCGAAGTTAAAATGTTTTGTTTTTAATTTATGGAAACCATGTGGAAATATAGTAAATACGTAGATATTAACGCTAGAACTTCGTTTAAAAGTTGTACATCTTTAGCGCAAGACATTGCTTTCATTTTCCATGTCAGGTTGACCAAATTTACAACAAATAATCATTTGCCAAAACGTGTGCAAAAACATTCAGTTACGGACAATTCCTCGGACTCCCGGTCGCAGCCGGATGTTAGCCCCCCACTGGGTTTATGACGATAGGGTCAGAAATCCTGGGGCTGAGGACTCGAAAAAGGATAAGCCTAATACCTGAGGGCAGCAATGCTCAAAAAGGTCTCCGTATCGCAGGAAAGAATTTCTGCTGGAGTCCTCCGACATACGGTAGAGTCTTTCCGCTTAGCTCGCCGTCTCGAAAGGGTTAAGTAACAGTTTCAAACAGGATTAAAATTGATCATAAAATGTTAAAATGATTTTTTTTAATAAATACTGCTACTAATCATACAATTCAGAACTCCCAGCTCCTGGAAAAATCATTTGCGTTAAAGCTCCATCTAAAAGGTATTTAAATAGCATTCATATTTCAGTCAAATGATATGCATAACTACTTCATGATTTTGGTTTAATCATTTCTATGAACAGCCATGGGGAAAGGGAGCTAAAAGGAAAATACTTCCCCTCTTAACTAGGAATAGCTTGCTAGGTTTCATGCCACATTTCCGAGATTTATAGTAAACAGTGAAATTAAGTAAATAGATGAAATGATCATAGATCCTCAGAAGCTTAAACCTGATACAGTTTTACTGGTGTAACTTTACTTTTCGAAGCCCATACACTCTGAGGACTGATACACCTACAGAGTCAGCAGAATAATCCAAGCTCTTAAAGCCAATTTCCTCAGTTAAGTAGAAATAACATTATTACTTACACCAGCCTTCTCAATCGTAGTGAAGACACCAGTTGACTCTACAACGTACTCCACACCAGAGGCTCCCCAGGGAATGTTCTTAGGGTCACGTTCCATGAAAACCTTGATGACCATTCCTAGGGATATTTAAATAATACCAAAAATTGAAAATCTTCGATTATGACCAGTTTAAAATTAACAAATAAGAAAATCTTAGCAAAATAAGAAAATATATAGTTTAAATTAACTAAAAATTTTTTATTCAAGCATGAAGGAAAGCTATAATAATCGCTATTTAGAGTAAAAGAAAACTTCAGGAACATTTTTGACTAGAGGTTAACCAATAGCATCCGAGCTTTTAATTGCATTATAAAAAATTAACTGTCGTAAATGGGCAAGTCTATCTTTATTCAAATTTTTACTAAATTGTTTCCCCGAGTGAAATTAATGTGCCATTATGAAAAGAATATAGTATGTAGCAAGTGTTTAGAGCTCACATCCTCAAACTGTAACCCAGTTTTTATGTAATTCATACTCTTATCATACATGGGATTTATAATCCGAGGAACATATTATGCAGTGTCAAAAATGTCAACAAAAATTCTGATTGACCACTTTAATGGCGTAAAGGTATCCAATTTCAAACATGGGAAGACACCTTCACAAGAAACTTTAAATTCAGCAAAATTATGCCAAGGGGTTCTCATGAAAAGGACTCCAAACAGAACAATTATGCCTGGGAGTATCTCAAGAATGGATGTTGGCAACTGCCCAGCAGAGCCTCTCACCAAAACCAGACCTTTGGAAAGGTTATTCAAATTTAGGCACTACTGTAGAAGAGTAAAAAAATTATAAGATGGGAATAATTTCGTGCTGTTAAGTTGATACTGCCTGCTTGAAAAGGTAAACCCTAACCATCCTAAAACTTTGCTGTCACCATTAATGATCCACTTTTTAACATAAGTAAAAGCTTTATCTTAACCTTGCCCCTACTGAGACTTGATTCCTTAGTTCTACTTTCACAATACCCTGAGGTAATAATTGATTGCAAAGCAAGAAAATACAAGACCTGATAACAGAGAGAGCCTGCTTGTAAGCTTGTTTAAATTAAAGGATAAAAAGTTAACTTTGAATAAACGAAACTAACAAACCCAACAAGCAAGTAATCATCATGAGGTACAGTTTATTCCCCTCCTAACTCTTGCAAAAATGTAATTCCATCAGATGACTTAAACTATGGTATATGCCTCTTCCTTAAAGCTTCGATCACTGTGTTTAGTTACTTTGAAGAGCCTTTTTAAAATACTGCCAACAAGCAAGACATGAGCAACAACCTATGACCTTCCAAGGTTAAATTGACCAAAACACAAACTTCTGTAAAAACTACTCCACTAAGTCAGCAGCCAAAGAAAGTTTCGAAAATAATTTTTGTAATATCTTAGGATTTTCTAGGTCTCAATTTCTAACATCTAATCAAGGAAACAACATCAGGTCATTGAAATGTTATTCCTGTAGGTCATCGAAATGCTATTTCTTTAGAAATAGTAATGGAAATTTTAGTATAAGTGAAACGAAATTACATTAATGGCAGCAAAACATCACGCAATGACTACCTATCCATTTTGATAGGACCAAATAAAGATTCCTCAATGGATAGATCATTGCTAATGCCCCAATCATTAACATACGTAAAGGTCACCTCTGTCAATGGAGCCCCGATTTCTAGAGCTATAGAAAAAAACCCTTTTTACTACTGCCTTATATGGACGTTATACTCACCGTTTATGGTGATGGATTTGTCGTCGTGTGTGACTTCCCCTTGGAAATTACCGTGCGTTGAGTCATGAGTGAAGAGGTACACCATGTAATCAGGAGTGATGAATGGATCATTGACGGCCACGACCTAAAATTTTAGCAATCAAATGTAACAATATGCACTTTTGAGAAAAGCATCACTGAAAAAAAAAGGCGACTTACTTTGCAGTTCTTGCTAATTGCTGCACGAAGGACGAGGCGTCCGATACGACCAAATCCATTGATACCAATTGCAGTCATGTTGGTGGATTTTTGTTACAGCAGAAACTAAAATAAATCAAAAGAGATTTAAGAATTAAGCTCTTTCGAAGGAAATCGAATACCGGTTGAGGAAGCGCCGGCGAAGGTCGAGCAAGGTCATTTCATAGGGTAGAAGATTCTCCCCTTTACACTGCAACTATTAACAACATACTTCAAAAGATATCAAAAAGTAATCGTAAACTACATTATCTACTGCACCCTAACAGAAAAATTGGTGAATATAGCCTATCAGCATAACGTAATGTCGGACTCTATTACATCTATGTGAAAGATCTGAAATTCGGTTACTCGACTGAATTAAACAATAAGGAATAATCGGCAGTACTCGAAAAGCAACATCGCCAATGTCTACAGTTGAAACGAGAGAGACTTACAGCAACGGCAAGGGAGAGCTATAGCACACGACCGTCTGTATCGGCGTCCCGTGAGGAAGTGCTAGAGGATCGGCCGTGTCACTTGAAGGACAAAACGGCAGGAGGGAAAGCTGGGATCGCTGTGACGTCACTTTCCCCTATCGACGTAATGCGCAGACATTTAAAAAAGGTTATCGACTCACATACGTTTAATATTACGATAGGAGATTCCCCGTAAATAAAAGAGATATTTTATGTTTTTTTCAGAAATAGATAGGTCTACTAAATGAAATAACTACTTCATTCTGAATTCAATCACTAATCGTAATGTGCACTGTTTAGTCAGCGTATTTTACGGCAACAATTAATCATAAACAAGTCAAAAAAGTGACGCTTTGGACTAAAATTAATTTTAGAGAAGTAAATGCTTATTTTCCTGAAACCATAGAGTACATTCATCTTAGAGAGAAAATACCTGCTCGCAGACTCTAATTAATTAAAAGTAGATCATGAGCTAAGAACAGTGTGTTATATCCACGACCTCAATCAAATGTAACACAGAATATGCAATACTGTGGATTAAGTTAATTTTCTCTCAAACTAAGGGCTTCAAGTGCACATGTACCAGTCTCGATCGATTTGTCGTGGAAAAGACTTGAAAGTAGCTACCAAATCATGATCCTAGCAATTCCTTTCCGATTATCTTAGAATTTAATGGGAATATATCAACACAAACAGAATACCGAGTCAAAGAAGGTTCCAATAACATCGGTATTGAGTATTATTTCATCAACTGACATGAAACTGACCACTATAAAAAAGGCATGCATGCGAATAGTATTTGAATTTAAAGAAATGGGATTCGGCAGTCAGCATACACAATTCGGATAACTAAATGCATAGTATATCATTGTTTGCGATATAGTGTTAGCGAAGAGAATTATAAATAGATCGTCACGACCCATTCTCCCCAAAACGGTCCAAATACAGAAGTGACCTTTTGACCTTGGACTTCACTGGGAAATTCACAGTATCTTAGTCAAACACGAATATTGTGTTCATGGGGATCGCATTCTCGGAACATGTAAAACTAATTATCAAAATCTATTTCTGCGGATGATCAGATTTGATAATCAAAATAATTTCCTGCGAGTCAAATACTTGGAAATAAATGCAGATAGGGGTTTTGTCATTACATTCATAACAAATCTTTTAGCTACGAAAATACGAATCAATGAGCCAAAACAATCCTCTCAGTTAAACGCAAACATGTTTAAGGTGATCCCTATGACCTTCAAGGGACGAGGTCAACTTAATAGGGACGACTCTATCGGCAGGAAAGAATATTTTATCGATGATTGGATTTTAAGCGAATTTGCATCACACAGAAAATTTACAGAAAACACAAAGGCCCCAAATGTAAATACTTATAATAAATCATGAAATATTTACTAGTGACTTTACATGTGACATTGATCGCACTAATCTAATTTTTCTTCAAGACCAGTCGGATGGTACATAAGAACATTAAAATACAATACGCTTGAAAAAGTTAAAAGTTATGCATACAGTCTGAGAATTTTTGTACTGTAGTCAAACTAGATGAAGTTTCCAATGCTCTTTTACCACATGAAATATGGATATTGGGCACAATGTCATTCGACTTGAGGAAATTTGCCCCAATTATTAAGCAATTAAAACAATACTCTGAT
The DNA here is from genome assembly GCA_947579665.1 of Sympetrum striolatum. Classification (NCBI taxonomy): domain Eukaryota; kingdom Metazoa; phylum Arthropoda; class Insecta; order Odonata; family Libellulidae; genus Sympetrum; species Sympetrum striolatum. The sequence goes on from OX388352.1 coordinate 68,977,706, forward strand.
TAATCAACATTAAATTAAAAAACTAATTCACCAGCGTTGCCTTCAACGTGAAATAAAGTACTTCATTGTGTAATACAGCCCTGGGCCCTCCTGTGCGAACGATACTTAAGCTCGATCTATAGATAAGATAATCCATAAACCACTCTAATCTAGTACGAAGAGGACTGAGAAAACAATTCTCTTTAGAATTCACCAAATAAATCGAATTCTTAATTCTAAAATGATCACTTTCAAATTAGGCGCATTCGATTCCAAGGGACTTCTAGTAGCGAAGTTGGCGACATGACCAATTTTTCAAAATAGAAGAACATCTGACAATGAAATGTACCAAAGGGTATGAGGGAAACGTTCAACGAAAAAAGAGGGTACACATAATTTTCCGATGGAAATTAGGAGTGAAGTACATACGTTAAGCGTTATTGCGACAACATTAAAATGCGGTAAGCTTGAAATAAATTCCGGAAATTTTCATGACTAGGTAAATCATTGAATATTGATCTCCACCGATTTCCTAAAAAATTAAGATACTTTACCGATATTTCATTAAGTTAATATGACTTTGGAAGACCTTATCAAAACCAAAAGCCTCTGTTTAACAGTGTAATCGACGACTCTTTCCTTATATACCATAAAAAAGCATGAAGAAGATAAGCAACATTCAGCCTTATGGTACTTCATACAACCAAATTTTTCCCTAAATTAGTTAATTTATGTTCAAACATCTACTTCAGAGAATCATACGTCTCCTCGATAAGAGCTTGGATGCATTTTTACTTTCCGATGAAGGAAGTGAGATTTAGGTAAAAGAGTTAGCGACATCCAGTTACAAACGTCTCGACGTGGAAACTTCATGAAAATTTAACACATCAGTGGAAATGATTACGTGACCTAAGATCAAGTATTTCGAAATTGGCAAGCCGGGCTTCTCAAAAAGCCTTGAGAACTAAAAAAAAATTCAATAGAACCCCAACTTTCACTAGAAATGTAATGGCTACAATTTATATGATAGTGTTCGTGGTAAAGGAAACTAGTAACATTGAGTAACTATGATCTTAATTTCATGTCCGCATCATATCGAGAGGGTCCTCAAAAGAAAAAAAAGGATTGAAAATATTCTTAAAATTCGCTGCAATTTAACCATCCGGCATCGAACCCGGGTCTTCCTGGTGATACTTACTATGCAGCACAAAAGAAGATCATCATCTCTAACTATGTGTGAAACCTCAAGCAGAAATATTTGCTGCAACTGCTTCAAACGACGTCCTACTTTCCCCTTATATTCTTTATGTGAGAAATATGAATGTGCTCTGGCATCGAACCCAAGAAAAGCATGGACTTGTCTAAATTGTTTTCTTAAACCGAGTCTTAATATACATCTTCTAGCTAAGCAAGAACCTCCTATCATTCCGATAAGTGCATAAAAAAAAGAAAAACTACCCCGATGTATTTTATATGGGAGATATATTTACCGCCCGGCATCGAACCAGGGTCTTCCTGGCGATATTTCCTATGCAGCACAACAGAAGATCGCCATCTTTAACTATGTGTGAAAATTCAAGCAGAAATATTGGCTGCATCTGTCTCAAACGACGTCCTACTTTTCACATATATTCCTTACATGAAAAATTTTAATGTGCTCTAGCATCGAAACCAAGTACAGTATGGCCTAATCTAATTTTTTTCTTAAACTTAGCGTTAATATACATCTTCCAGCTACGCAAGAACTTCCTATCATTTCGATAAGTGCATCAAAAAAATAATGAAAAACTACCTCAATGTACTTTAAATGGGAGATTTTTGCATCGTCCTAGCATCGAACCCAGGACATTTTCTGTAAAGTCATTGATTTTTCAGATAGATCATGGCTATATTTGTAGGCTCCTTGAGTTTTGAATCTCTACCCATCCGGGAAGTATTTTTTAGAAATTCCCGAAAATCAAAGCAATACATTTAAATGGGAAAAATAGGGATTTTGGGGAAAAGTAGGACGTCGTTTGAGGCAGTTGCAGCCAATATTTCTGCTTGAGTTTTCATATATAGTTAGAGATGGTGATCTTCTGTTGTGCTGCATAGTAAGTATCACCAGGAAGACCCGGGTTCGATGCTGGACGGATAAATTGCAGCTATAATTTTAAGAATATTTTCAATCCTTTTTTTCTTTGCAGGATCCTCTCGATATGATGCCGACTTGAAATTTGTATTATCAATATGCTTGCAGTATACAAGCAACATTTTACTCGTTATACTACATAAATTGATAGTAGCGAAAAGGCGAATCTATACAGATAATTTATTTATCGATATAATCAATAGTACCTAAGGCAATACTTAAAGTATTTTTCTGTGCATTATTTTAAATTACTTACAATTTACATTACTGATAAAGTTATCATCATTTAACTCGATTGTGTTCAACAAACCCCTATTCTTTAGCATCCATTATATAGAAGCGACTTCGTTACCGGCAAATTTACGCTACAAAATGAGGGCACAATGTGACATAATGTTGTTTTAGCCAAAGAGAAAGATATTGCCTTGTCTACATTATTCCTGTTAAAATCTTCACAGAGGGACGGTTACAATTTTTAAACTAAATTAGTACAAAAACCAACTCGGGGACGCATTTCTAATGTTATTAATTAGAGATAGCAAGCTTTTAGGTCAAGTTTGTGATCAAATCAGGGCTAAAGGGTAGTTGTAAGTGTAAACTAACAAGAAAACGAATGGTTATGCTTAATTTTGTGAAAATAGGACATAATAGTAAGATTCAACAATTTCACTCCTACTCACCTTGTAGAAGGTCGTCAAGAGGACAATTAAGTCAAAGCTATGTTTTGATGAAAAATGAAAGTTGCTTTAAAACAAAAAAAAAATTCATTCAAAATTATCGGGAGAGAAATTACAACTATATTTTTTCAATATCGATGATTCATCATTTAAAATTAGAATTGTGAGCATTTGATTCGGAGTTTTAGTTACACAGTTCATTGAAACAGCTGACTTAAGAGCGGAGACGGTTCGGTTCCTCATTGAGAAGATTGAGAATAACAGGGAATAGCAATGGCTGGAGAGGCGAAAGTTATACCTAAACCAGTGAAGTTTTTGTTTGGAGGTACTGCAGGGTAAGAATAGTTATTTCTTTCTATCGGAAATGATATCTTCGATCCAATTCTTATTTGGAATTTGTAGAAGTAGCCTTTTTGAAAAAGAGCGGTCTTCTGATAAACCCAAGTAAATCTGTGAAAATCAATTATCCTTCAAATTGTTGTATTTTAAATTCATTTAAATCTGTTATCATCCATTTTTTCTATTTTTTTCGGCTAGTTGGGTTTAACATTAGATGCATCTTGTATTAATGTGTACACAGTTTTTCCCTTCCATTGGCTAAATTCATGGTGATTGTATTTCAAAAAGTACTTCATTTAGCTTCGTTACAATTTCATTGTATGTTCTCCGTTCTGTGTGATTTGTACTCTTTATCTATTATCCTTTGTCAGTTAATGTTTCCATATGTTTTCGGTATAGTCATTAATTATTTAAATTTCCTGCGATAGCTCATGCTATTTTTTCTATGTTCCAACTTTATGGACTTCAGCCTTCTATTTTTGCTTTATTTGGAGTGTAATGTGCTTTTAAGGCAATTATACTATGCATTTAGTTTTGTATGATTATGATTATAAAAAAACGATCATTGCAGACGATTAAAACCAAGACAAGATAATTGTCGAGTAGCATTAAGATACCAGAAAGGGAAATTTTCTTTAATTTTATTCTATTCGGGGGAAGTTTTAACAGTGAAATTTATAGAATTTGGGTGAAATAGTAAATTATGCTTGATTTTATCTTACTCAGTCACTCACATAAACCGTTGTTGTATCATCTCTTTCAACTTCAGTATAGTAATAGAGTATCTCCAACATCTCAGAGCCCAACTTCAGAAATTGAACAATGATGGCGAGACAGATCTAACTATAAAAATCTAAATGGTTCTCCCAGAATTGTAAAAAAAACTTCCAGTCAAAAAACTGAATGAACAAATTTTCTGCATTTTATCAAAATGTACTTGGACTTCGTTCTAAAACTGACCTTTTAACATTAAACTCTGTAAATATTGGTTGTGATTTTATATTTCTCGCTGAAACATGGTTAAAAAGTGATATCGGTGATCTTGAATTAGGACTTAGTCGATTTAGCATTTTCAGAAACGATCGTAGTAAAGACACAAGCTCTAACTGTGGAGTGTAGTATATTTTTGTATTACTTAACTTTCATCCAACTAAACTTATCCTTTGCTGTGTTTATATCCCTTCTTCCAACGTCTCTGTGTATTCAGAGCTCTGCGATGCTATTGATAATTTTATTCATAAATACCCTGACTCTAAATTTCTTCTGTTTGGTGATCTTAGTGATGTTAAATGTTTACATTCTCAAATAACTGTGCAACAAAATTCAGATATGAAAGCCCAGGCTATCTTTGATTTAATGAATTTCCACAGCTTCATACAATTTAATAATGTACTAAAAAATAATAAAATTCTTGATCTCCTTCTATCCAACATTGATGATTTAATAGCGAAAGAAACTTCTCCCCTTCTCAAGCCTGATGACCACCACACACCTCTATACTGCACATTTTCCTTAAACACTGTGTTGAAATACCTTCCTCATAATTGTAAGCCTTCTTATAACTTTTCATTAGCAAATTTTCCAGGAATGAACTACTATTTCTGTACCTTTGATTGTTTATTTTGAATGTCCCTCTTGATTTGGCCATTGATATATTTTATGGAATTATGCTCAAAGCAATTGAAACCTAAATGTGCCTAAATATACTTCCAATAGAAATTTAAGTTACCCAAAGTGGGTTACTGCTGAATTAAAAGAATTAATTTATCGAAATAAAAAGGCCCATGTAATGTATAAGATCAGTGGTCTACCTAATGATTATAGAAATTTCTCAAACCTAATAACTCAGTGTAAAATAGTTTCTAAAAATGTTATCAATCGTTTCTAGAATCTGTTCAGGCTTCTTTACCACATAACATGAAAAAAATTGGAACTATGTCAATTCTCTTACCTCCTCAAATGCTATTTCTATTCTCCCACACTATGGTAATATTAACTGCTCTGAATACGAGAATCTCCCAGAATTATTTTCCCATCTACGAATCCAATCTAGACATCTCTACTATAGCTTCTACACCTATTGGGCTTTATAACAAGTAACTCATATCCTTAAATTTTGATAATAACAACACTGTTAAACTAGGTAGTTGTAAAATAAACCTAGTTGATGCTACCAGGGCCCTTCAAGCACATGATATATATATATATACATAAGGCCCCTGGCCCAGATTGTGTTCCACCTATAATCTTAAATTATTGTTACTCTTCCCTCTCATTTCCATTAACAATTAACATTTAACAAGTCACTTATGAGTGGCCAATTCTCCTCAAAATGAAAGTAATAATAATAATAAATGGCCTTTATTCAGGCTAGATTGAGACTAGAAAGTCTCTTCTTACACCTAACCCTTCGTCATATGCTAAACAGAAAGAAAGAGATAGTTTGCAAAAGTACACGAAGAAAACTAGTATGTGGATTTTTAAAAGTACTGCTATGTCAAACCGATCCACAAGTCCGGGGACAAGTTATTTATAAATTACTTATCCCCAAAAATGATTATTCGTATACCCTCATACTTTCCCAATTACAAATGAACTCTCTTGAAACCAGACAGGAGATAATTGACCGAAAAGTAAATTAAATGACCGTTAAATAATCTTATTGGCCATAATAAATTATTAACACTTGTCAAATTTTATGTTCCTCCTCATAAAACTCACCGGCCGTGGTGGCGGAGTGGTTAACGTGCTAGCGCGTTAATGCTCCAAACTCACGGTCCCGGGTTCGAATCGCGGCTAATTGGATTTTTCCGGTTAGGGAATGGTTGTCTGTATGTGTGTATGTGTGTGTGTGTGTGTGATATTAATAAAATAAAATGCAAAAAAAGGAAAAAAAATGAAAAGGGGTTAATTGGAGGAATAGCCTTCCTAGGCTAAAATTCGCCCAAAAAAACAAGACGGCATTATTATTATTATTATTATTATAAAACTAGAAGAAATCCTACATTTCAAATGAAATTCCAAAAAACTAATTACAATTACCACTTGCCGTCAATAGAATGTAGAGTACTGCTAATTTTTATTAAAAAAATCTTGATATATTCATTCCTCCAAATACTTTTAAGAGCACACTTCATACTGTTATTTGTAATAATTTGAGTGTTTGAGTTTAATATATACTTTTAATCATGAATTGTTATAATTGCCTTCGTTTTATTGATATATGTTGACTTTTCAATTTTTTATTTTGCTTCTGTGTTATTTTACTTTGCCCTATGTTATATCTAGGATTTTATTATGTTTTATTTATATATCTGACTGGTAAATCTATGCACTAATTTCATTTACTCAAGCTATTTATGTTTTCTTTTTGTAAAAGGGTTTTTTCCCATAAATTATGAAACTCTATGCTCTCTAACTTTACTAGAGAAAGTTTTAGTTTCCCTTCATTCAAGAATATGATAGTGTAAGATGAAATAATTGTGTTTTCTCTTCCTATTTATCAAGTATTAAAATATAACCATTTTGAGTTTAATTTTTATGGTGTCCTTTGGAGTATAATTGCTTGAGTTCCTTGTTATTTCAGGATGGCAGCCACTTGTTTTGTGCAACCGCTTGATCTCATAAAAAACAGAATGCAATTAAGTGGCGAAGGAGGGAAGGCTAAGGAGTATAAAACCAGTTTTCATGCATTTAGGGGAATTGTTCAGAAGGAAGGTGTTTTTGCTCTCTATAATGGTCTATCTGCTGGTCTTCTTCGTCAAGCTACTTATACCACTACTAGGCTAGGAATTTACTCATGGCTCTTAGAAAATTTTACTGGGTACGTATTTTTAAATGCATATTTTAGGTTTCACTGCAGTAGAATTCTGATATTAAATTTGTCGCCAAACATGTTTGATTGTTTGGTTTTATGCTACATAAGTGACTGAATCTTCATCTAAATGAGAGATAAGACGGTGACTCTTGCTGTGTATGCATTGGGTTTTTTTCACTGCATAGTGTTTTATCGCTCTGTTTCTGATGCTCTTGGAAAAATTCTCTTATAAACATTTTTAATTCATTATAAGTGCATGGAATGTGAGGCAAGATAATTCAGGTTGACTAAAATTACCCAAGTATTTGAAATAGAATTTGAATAGAAGTTCAATTGAATACTTTGGATAGTAATTGGGAAGTTCATAGTACTCAGAATGACTCTGATGATAAGTAGATGTAATACCTCACAAATTAATCAAAAGTAATCAAGTATATATTTAAATTAACTTTCTTTTGATTTATAGATTTTATAAATAGTATTTCAGAGGAATCATATCACTGTATTTAAGAATATACCGTGCATGACAGTGTATAAGTCAAGCTTTGTAGTCTAAAAATATCTTTCAAAAACCAGGGGTATACTTATACGCCGAACATAAAATTGAACCCTTTACCATCGAGGGGTAAATAAGTGAAACTGCCTGCTTAACACTTGTTGTATAAAAAACTCTCGCTACTCACCACAATTATTTCTTACTGAAAGTAATTTTTGGCAAGTCTAATTAACGTAGATATCATATAAAACAAATTTCATCTCTAAATAAAATTGTAGCCGAAATTATATCTTGTTATGACATGTTTTCATAATAAAAGAGTTGACTGAATAAACCGTTTTCATATCTTTAAAATAAATTTGACGCATATTTATTTTTCGTTAATTATATTAATTTCTTCAAATGTATTTTTATTTACGAAAATTAAATATATATTTCGATGTTATCTTTTTATGAATGAAGATCAATAAGCACATCATGGTTTGTTTTTGTGTAAATAATTGTTATGATTTGACTTAGTGATAGGAGTTAATGGAAGTTGTTTTAGATTCCGTGATTTGATATTACCATGCTATATTACCATTATTTCTATAATAAATTTTTAATACCATTGTGTTTCTGTTTCGTAAGAAATTTTTATTTGTGTAGCCTGAGTAATACCAACAAGAGAAACATGTGTAATAGTTAAGCAGAGGCGAGAACCCTACATGGCAGCTGAAAGAAACTAATTTAGCATCATAATTTTAAGTTGTAAATATTCCTTAAGCTATCGTATATTAACGGATACCTTATATTTTTCCCTATAAAAGAGATGCTGCCTTATTTTTTGGGTCGACTTAAACCTGAAATTTACCTCAAAATTTTAGGTGTCGACTTATTCGCTGGGTAGACTTTTATGCCTGCATATACTGTATATCAAGTTGATCGAGAATGGCTCAAATTGTTCAATTTTCAATTCATGCTGTTCTAATTAATGTTTTCTGTTTATTCTAAATTCATTTCTTATTGTTTGAATTCATCTGAAAGCAATTCTTATTAATTTTTTCCCTCGGAATCTTTTTTAAATGTTTTATCTCGCAAGGGAAACGGATTCAAGCAAAACTTTCAGGGCACATTCTCTGCTTAAAAATAATGGATACGTGTCCAACCATTTAACTCAATGGGCCTTTGTTTATGAAAAATTACCAACAGAAAATCGGAGTTAGGCAACCCTGCCATACACATGCATTACCATGCTGATGTCGAGATTTTCTACTTAGAAAATTATGTTCTTCCATTTTTTTAGCTGATAAATTACCTTTCCAGCTGACAAGGGAAACCTGGTGTTTCCCTTGTCAGCTGGAAAGGTAATTTAAGGATGAATTAGTATGTATATATATGTGTATGTAGATGATTCAGCTAGTAATTGAAGGATGTGTCACTAATTAATATTTCAGAAATGATGGTGCTCCTCCAGGTTTCTTCATGAAGGCTGGCATTGGGATGGCTGCAGGAATGGCAGGTGCATTTGTTGGAACACCTGCTGAGGTGATGAAAAGTCGGCTGAAAAAATGTAGATAATTACTCATGCTTAATTTATAATGGCTTAAGTTTATCTGAGCATGAGTTGAATTGTTAGGTTTTCATGTATATATGCATCTCTGATTATTATAAAAAATATCCCAAATTCCAATCGACTTCAAGTTCCTGACCAATGGAATGCAGAAATAAAATGATTTTAGAGAGGTTTGTGAGCATTGTGCTGAAAAATTGAATATCACCTTTCTTTTTCTTATTTTAAATTCAGCCCTCACTTGGCCTTGCATGATGTAACAGGAATTCTCTCCAAACCTGTTAGGTCTGAAAATTACCCCTAACTCATGTTTAATAAAATCTTTTGCGTTTTCATTTTTGCGTGGAATTTAACTCCTATTTATGTCTGCCATTATCCTTATACCCAATGTTTTGCTCCCTAATTAAAATAAATTATCTTGCTCTACTAAAATTGGTTCATGTTGTTACCAAAATTTATAATCTATAATCAGAACATTGAAAGTAAAGATAATGAATGTTTTAGAAAATCAGTGAAATGAGTTTCATGACAATTTTAATGCCATACTCCAGTGAAATTGCCAGATAGTGGTATGAATTAAATTTGCAATTTTTTAATGGAGTGAATGTAATATTGAAATGTCAGTCAATGACTCAAACTAATCGCACTTATGCTAACTTGGCAGTCACCACAGTTGGCATTTTTATTAATTTTATTAATGCAAAATTTATCTTTTCAAATGCCATTTAGTTAAATCTCCTGTCTTATTGAAACCTTTGCTACTTCTGAAGTAAGTAAGGTGAGATGCTTATCAGTAATCTACTGGATCCAAATTTTTCCTTTCTCTGTTGTTCATTTTGATCTTGCGTAATTAGAATAAATATGCATTTGTGACCCCTTATTAATGTTCCTAATATTTTTATATTCTCAATTTAATTTAAAATGTAGGAGCAACTGGACTGCTTTCCTCACTGTGGTTTTGCTACTTGAATACTCAGTTGGTTTTCTCATATGATAATTATAATAATATAATATAATCATAATAATGGAATCAAATATTACCAAGTCATGCTAGTCAATCTGTAAGGTTTTCAAAGATGTAATGTTACTTCAATTATTAGGTAAAATTTATATTTTAAAGTAAGTAATGTAAATAATCTGTTGATAGGTGGGTGATTTATAACTTATATTAAAAAAGATGAAGTAACTCTAAGAAACCATAATAAAAGTAACTAATCATCTTGCTTTTCATAGCAATTTCAAATTCAAAACTTTCGTTGCGTGTTAATATGTAAGTAAACAAAATTTGATTGTGCCTAGCAGATAATGTTTGATTAAAACATTGAGGTGGAATCTCGTCCAAATGATAATCATATTTGAACATTCTGTTTGCCATTTATTCAAATTGCTTGGGAAGGAGTGCTACAAAAAATATGTTGTGCTACATGTAAGGTCTATAAGGTTTTTGACTTTTCTTGTAAGAGGACACTTTCTAAGGGACACTTTGCTTTCTTTACATCAACGAGGTGATGACAAAAAAATCTTTATTAGCCTTTCATCCAGATACAAATCAAATAGGAAATGAGGTGTGGAATAAAGCCTATGATTTCACTGTTTTCTTCTTATTGCTCAATTGAATATATTTTCAGTTGGGTATTTGAGTATCTTGAGTTTTGTTGCTTAGCTTCTGTTACATAAATCAGGTTAATTGAAGGTTGCCTACTTGTTTTAAATATAATTACATGAATTAAAGGTATCGCCTTAGCCACAACATAATGAAAATCATACGTGTTAGAAAAATCAGGCTTGCACTGTTTAAGGATTACTTTTGCATGCCCAGTGCAAATTGTGTATGATTATGTATCTCTGTTTCGATAAATATAATCTCAAAAAAACCTACAGTTGCAAAGAAAATCATGCAGTGTAGTCTGTATGTAGTTCACAGCTCAATTTCCCCTAGATAAAAAATCGTACATATTGTATTTTTTTTGTATTAGTAATACTTCGGTACAATTTTCATTATTTATTAATGTCTGATTTTGAGATAGTTTTTATATATTCTATATGTTGTTGGGAAATATTTTGCTGGCATTTTTAGCTTTGCATTAATTAGGAAAAGAAATTTATTTGACTTAAGAATTGAAATTCTTACTGAAGGGCGATGGGTTTCTGTATTTTAGTCTTGCCAAACAAAGTAATTGTTATTTTATAAAATCCATTCACTCCTTGCATTGTGCCGGACTACTGCAATAAATTTTTATGAAAATCATCAAAAAATATTTGCTGTACATTTTAAGCTAACATTTAAATCTAGGATGTTGAGAAGCAGTTGATAGTATTTTGATAACGTGAAAGTTATTGTTAGGAACTTATCATGTACAATGATTTTTCCATGTACAGTCCTGGCCAAAATTAACGCAGCACCGGCCGTAAGGATCGCTAGGGAGGTGCTGCGTTAATTTTGGCCAGGAGTGTACATGTGTAGTCTATAGATATTCTTGGTTGTTTACTAAAATCTATTTTCCAGAAGAGCTTCTAATTAATATTAATGAATTGGTGCTCAAAAATGCTGTATGATTGGATGTTTTCAAGGTACTGATTTTAAATATTAGCTGTTTTGATTTACAGGTAGCTCTCATTCGAATGACATCTGATGGGCGTCTTCCCGTAGCTGAAAGGAGAGGCTACAAGAATGTTGGTAACGCATTGGTTCGAATAGCTACGGAGGAGGGTGTACTGACTTTATGGAGAGGAGCAATTCCAACTATGGGTCGTGCGATGGTTGTAAATGCTGCTCAGCTAGCGTCATATTCTCAAGCTAAAGAAACTTTATTGGGTTCAGGTTGGTTCATTGTACTCGAAACATTTTGTTAATTGCTTTATCTTTCAATTTGTTGAAGCTCATATAAAATAACATTGTATAAGTAATCAAATCATTTATCTAAAGTAATGCAGTATTATTTCAGTTTATTCATCATTCATATATCAAAATTTGCCAACTATTTAGAAAATATCATTGTGTGTACTTTAAAAAATTTATGTACTTCAATCATGGTAGATGCAGCTTAAACCATTGAAAAGTGGGCAGAATTAAAATTGGAATAATCTTATTTCCCCAGGGTACTTTTCAGACAATGTATTTTGCCACTTTGTGGCAAGCATGATATCAGGACTTGTGACTACAGCTGCCTCTATGCCTGTTGATATTGCAAAAACGAGGTAAGTTTATCAACTCAATAATCTCATGCTTAACTGAGTGGAAGTTCATTTCCATGATAAAATTAATGTTTATTTTACTTTGTGAAAATAAAAATTAATTTTATCATGGCAAGTAAATTTAATTCCAATAATTTATCTCTATGAAGTTTTGATAATGATATTTGTCCATTAATAATATATTTCTTATGATAGGGTGCAAAACATGAAAACAATCAATGGTAAACCTGAATACACTGGAGCAGCCGATGTTCTGATCAAAGTCACCAGAAATGAGGGACTTTTTGCCTTATGGAAAGGTTTCACACCTTACTACGCACGTCTTGGTCCACATACTGTTCTCACCTTCATCTTCTTAGAGCAGATGAATTCTTGGTATCGCAAGGTTATCTTAGGAGACTTATCTGGAAAAAGTGGAGGACTTTGAAGAGTTTCCTTCTAGGTATCAATAATTGGTTTGGATATACAGATAGTGGTTGTGACAATACCAAAAACTTCTTGAAGTAGTTTAGGCATATTTTAGCTAATATCTTTTCTGGTGCCTTAATGATTAGGTATCCTTTATGCTTCCATAATTATTTCAGCGGGATAGCTTCTTTTAGAATATGCTCCTCTTGTGTGTCAATAGAATATTTGATGGGAAGATTAATGTTGATCCTCACATATTTGGCATTTGCTTTTATATCCGAAAAATGTTTTGTTTTGTCCTCGTAGTTGAAAGTGTTTTCTCTGACCTTTGGAATACATGGTTGTTTCATCTGATAAGAACTAGATATTTTAAAGGTGTTTTGTGCTTAGTGCATTATTCTAATTTTTCACAAAGCCATTTTTACAAAATTGTGCTTCATAATTTGCATTTGTTAATGCTTTTATATTTGCTGTTCATGCTAAGGTTAGAATATTTTAGTTTCTATTTTTTTGCTGTGTATTGCAAGGTTAGTTAATGCACAATGATAGACAGAAAGTTAGCCATCCGTATGTTGTTGACGTAAGTTCCTCATATTTTGTATTCAGTAAATGGTGACATTACTATTATAGGGCAATTTCTTGCAAGGTGTGTAGCAATGCTTCTTGTCATTTTATTGTTCCCAGCTTAAACTTTGTTGACCATGAAGTGAAAGAAGTGTTATGGATTCTCAGATTGTTATGATTTAGACATCTATGCTCTTTACTTGATACTCTTAAGCTTGGTTTGACATGTATCCATTTTGGCTTGAAGTATAACATCATATGAAACTCCTAAGCTAATTAGTGTAATTGATAGTGGCATAAAAGCCTAATTTGTGCATTACTTAAGCAACGTCTAGGTATGTTTACATATTTTTTCATTTGCATTTATAGATTATTTGATGTTCTTTAATATTCTTTCCATTTGGCAATTGTAGCATCAGCATATAGAAGTTAATTTTTCCATGTCAAATATCAGATCTGTCACACAAAGGATATTGATGCTGTGCATCTAGAAATTGTAGGAATGATGTGATTATCCTGGATAGAAGAGAACAAGATTTACAGCTTTATATATATTCTGTAACTGTTTTCTCTATTTTTTACAGAGTGAGAGCATCAATGTTGTTGTAAGGTTAAGTTTTGGCTCCCTGAAGACATACTTTAAAAGTGCTTCACTTTCTTTCCTTTTCCTCTTATTTATTTACTATCCAAAATAGTTTATTGAGGATGAGGTAGATATTAAAAGGCTGTGTCAGGTTTAATTTGTTTCTCAAGGGAAGAATGCCTCTGGTTAGGACATACTGAACCTATTCTATTGTTGTGTTTTCCACTGAAAGTTGTTTATTTTTTAACTATTTCATATTTTATCTGTAAATTGAAAATTGTTGATAATTTTATCTGAATTCCCTGGGAGAAAGCCTAAGTTAATGAAAGTAATCACTCTGTTCCATGTTAATTCCCACATAGGGTTTTTTGCTTTCCAGGCAAATTTAAGCTCTTTGTTTTATCTAATTATAAATAGTTGGAGAATTCCTTGCATTAATTTTGATAAAACAGCAAAAGCTTTTCAATAGCATGGAACAAGAGAAAGATCCTACTAATTCTAAGTTTTAAAAAAACTTTACCCAATAATGGTGAGCAATTCTAGTGTAATTCTTCATGGGCTTGTTTTTGCGGGGCATGGAAAATAAGTAATGTGCAGAATTATCTCATTTTAACTAATTCTGTGCTGAAGTTGAAATATTATATAAATGATGGTCTCTTGTGTGAACTCCTGATTGTATGGGAAATATTTGTCTAATAACTAGTGTCCAATTTTCATTATTGAAAATTTAGTAATCTTTGTATTGAAATCTAAAGTTATACATCCTACTTATAACATCTTTCTTAATCACCAATTTTCAGGGTTATGGTGCCTTCATTTATACTCATGACAGGTTTTTTATCTTTCCAGCATGAAATATTTTTTTAATACTGCAGAATTTAATGTTTTTTATTCCCCTGTAATTATTTTTATGAAATCAAGATCAATTATAAAATCAAGATTAAAATTTCAGCACTGCCTAGCTTAATATGAAGTTGATTTTATGGAACAGAGTGTAAATAATTATAATTTTTGCAATATATGTATAGGAAAGATGAATGTTGTGGATATTTGTAATCACTGCCATCATCTTTACCACAAGGCTTGAATTGTAAATGACCTACTTAGTTGAGAATGAGCTAATATAATGTGAAGCATACAAAAATAGTTTGCCTCCATTTTGTAATGCCTTCTCAATCATTTATCATTGTAGATTTTGATGTTCAGAAAAAAAGGAATGTAAAGCACAAGCATTTTTATTGAATTGTTGTGTAGTTGTAGAAATCGATTATTGTAATAGTTGTGATTTCAGAATAAAGTATTTTTTCAATGTATTATTCTATTTTTGCACCATTAAATGCACAAGAAAAATGTTATGCCCTAAATAAGTAAGTTGTCTCTCATAAGCAGTTGATACCTGGCACAGCAATTATTTTTTTTTCATGCTTAGCTACTGTTGCCCTTCACCAGTGAAGGCATTCTAAGCTCTGATGAACTTATCAGGAGTTGCTTCACCGAGGCAAAAGTAACAACAAACACTCACAACCATTCCCTATTCGGAAAAATCTGATCAGCTGGGATTTGAACCCAGGACCTTGGTGTAAGAGCAATAGCTTAGATGGCATGCTATCCACTCGGCCACCATGATCAATATAATGCCTTACTTATGAAGGCTCATTTATTTATTTATTTACGGACAAGTACCCAATTTCAAAGATACAAAAATATATATAAAAATATAGTTAATACTAATTAACAATTAAAAAAAAAATACATACATTTGCAAAAATTTGTATTATAAAAAATATTAAATTACTCTATATATTCTAGTATAAAGTAACTCGAGACACCACCATAGTATCACATTACATTTTGGTGATTTTTATCATAATTATAATAAACAGTTTATTTATACATTTTAAAAGTGATAAGAGGGCAGAAGCCCAATTTCACAATAAAAAAACATCTTCAATAACATTTCAAGCCTTGGATAAGATTTTACAAACAAGTGAATTAAGTAAAAATCGTTTCATATCAACACAATGAATGTATGTACTAAGTAATTATTACATCATAGTTATTTACATAAGCCATTCGTTCTACATTATGTTTTGATATGATATGAATGCCATATAGCATAATTACACAATTTATACTATTTAAGAAAACATAAAAATGAAGTCCACAGAGTATATATACCTCACTTTAGTTCCTAACGTTGTTTAGTACTAGTTCCTTTAATGCTCTTTCTGAGCAATTATTGATGTCTACTTTGGTGTTGGCAGTTTGGTCAAAGTTTCGTGTCATTCTGTTAACTGCACTGTGGTAGGTATAATTTCTACTGCAATAATTTACAGAAAAGGTGTTTGATTTTCTTGCATTGTATGTAGGTACATGGAAGTTAATGAGACTAAGTAGCTGGGGACAATTTATTTTGTTGTTACACAAACGATACAAAAATAAAATATCTAAGAGAGTTCTTCTAGTATGCAATGTATTCAAGTTTAGGTAGGACATAATATCAGAGTGAGGTATTGTATAATCTGTCACAACACTACGAGCAGGAAAGCACTTGTAATAGATTAATCTTTGGAATTTGCGTTGCACATTTTCTATTTTGGTTATATGTTTTTTACAACGAGGTGCCCAGACAGTAGTGCAATATTCTAGTATAGGACGTACAAGAGCACAGTATAAGGCTTTGAGAGCAAGAGCATCGTTAAATTCTTTCGAGAATCTGCAGATAATGCCTAACATCTGGTAGGCTTTAGTTGACATTTCGTTTATGTGTTGATTGAATGACAATGATGTTTCAAAGATGACTCCAAGATCCCTAATAAAGCAGACTCGGTTAAGGGAAGTTCCATTTATTTTATAGTCAAACCTAATAGGATTGTTATTTCGACAAAAAGACATGATATTACATTTACTTATGTTTAAATCCATATAAGATGAGATACATTTCTCAATGAGATTTCATTTTCAGGCTAAAAAGTCTGACATTTAAAGTATTCATATGCTTGAATGACTAGAAAAAGCTCTATTATTTGTGGAGACTAAGGGTTTTCTCTTACTTGGTATTATCTTCTAGAGATAGAACTCTTTAATTTACTTCAGCTTCATGGATTTCACTTCATACCTCAACTTTGTATGAAAGACATATGCAAAAATTACAACCAAAGTAAAATTTTACTCAAGTTTAGAGTGTGCACACACTGTTCAAAAGCGAAATTACTGCAAAAAAATCTTCACTTATAGGCAGAGGGTGTAAGAATAGTGCACCAAATTATATCATATTATTTCATAAAAAAATTTAATTTTCCATCTATTAGAACAAAATTTTGGCTTAGACTTCTTTCATGGTCAAATGTTAAGAGCTTATTCAACATAAATGTATACTGCAGGATTACACAAATTCTGGAACTCTAAAGAACAGGTAAATAAGACAGAAATTATCGTGAGGTTGTGGGAGAAGGGAAAATGAATACGAAAAGTTCCAAGATTCTGGACCTTCCAATATCATCCTAAGCGGAAATGTTAAGTGGTGCCCGCTTCGCTTTCGGAAGCACCCTTGGGTGCCCGGGTTCCAAAGAAGATTAAGTACACGGGCTCTAGTAGCTAATAGATCCGTGCCGTGGGATAAAAGCCTGGAGGAATATTAAGTCAGGAACCGAAAGTACAGCAGCATGGAGTGAAGTGTTCAATGAAATGGACCCTGGATTCAAGGCTATGAGTACTGAAGAAATGAACAAGTATGGTAAGTTATTTTTATTTTTGCATAGTCCATGCAGAAATTAATTCCCACACGAGCATACATTATTTTCATAGTATAATACAAAATCGTTATTGGCATCCCATCAAATTACTTAAGAATGACTGAATCAAATATAGCCTGACAACTTCCTAATGAAAAGACAACAATACTTACATCCTGGTATATCATTACATTACATAATTGAATATTAAAATAATATCATAATAATGTTTATATATACACATTTGACATAGACTAAATATCTGCATTTAGAACTACATGTTCCACTGCCAATTTAGTGACCCCTTTTGTGTAATGAAGAAGTCTGCAAAAGCATTTTGGATGTCTTGTTTCCACGTTTACCTTCCATGTTAGGAATATCGTTAATAACTACTATCGTGAGTGTGTCTTCAAAGTTAAAGCCATCCCTTTCTCTCACAAAATTATGGAGAATACAGCATGCCTGTACCCTTTTTATAGATAGTTCCACTGAGAGGTCTGTGGAATATTCACCATTTATTTGACAAGATTCCAAAATCACATTCGACATACTTTCTGGCTCTGCTCAATCAGTAGTTAAATATGCATTTCTTCTAATCCAGAATTTTCCTGAATAGGACCACATGAGATAATGGTGAAGACCGAACCCTTAGTCTCCAATAAACACGTAAGGAACTCTTTGTTCTCCTAATGCTGACAGAGGTGCTGGTTTTGGCATGAGTAGTTCACCGTTAATTATGTCTTTCCAAAGCAGTTTCTTTAAAGAAGTGGATTACCGGTGATTAACACATTTCATTTATTCATGTATCATAACGAAACTGCATCGTCTAATATAAAACGTGGAAATTGTTTATGGATTATTGTTCAATAATGGTGTGTCATTAGATAATCTTAATTCATATGAAATTGCTTTCTCGAAAAAGTTTTCATTCACATGCTTCACAAGCAATGACTGTGTCGCAGGAAGAGTTTACCCTGGGAATTTGAATCAGCACTGCATTTATATCCTATATTCTCACCCACCCTTGTTCAGACAATTTGGTGCCAAGCTATGTATGAAAACAAATCCCATGGTAGGATGCCAACATGATGGGAACTCAATTAAAAATTCCGGCTCTGAATAGATGGGTTGTTGCCAAAGGAAATGAGATGATGGGATAGGATATACAAAGGGAAAAAAGAGGAGAGTGAAACTCGTGAAAGTTTCTAATCAAAGCTCCCTGAGGCATCTTTGCGGAGGAAGGGTGATGCATTTGTGGAAAACAAATGCATGAATTAGGTTATAACAGACTTCTACTGTATTTAAAAAATACATCCTAAACCACATTTGAAATGGATTATTCTTTTTGTTTAATTAAGTTTAAATAAAAAAATGTAATATAAATGAATGATATGCTGTGTGAATTTCTATCCAAAATGTTTGGAAAAAAGTGTGTTATACTCCAATAGATATGATGCATAGCTATTCTTTATAGAATAAGCCTCCTTTTATATAACCTAAAATATTTGTCAAATACCAGCTAAAATTAAAGCATTGCTTCCTCAAATTGAGGATATATTGAGGAGCATTTTATAAGTTAGATTAGCTTCTTTTTTGTTTTAGAGGATTAAAATTCTTTCATAGAGAAGTTTTTCAAAAAGATAGAAATGAAATTATTTTGCTTAAACCATTGAAGTATTAGGTTCATTTAAAAGAATACACATAAAAAGAACAAAGTTTATTTGCTTGTGACTTCTATTTACAAATATTTCATTGCAAGATTAACAATATTTTTCATATTTACAAGTAACTAAATTATGACTTTAACAACTTAATAGGGATTTTCTTTTTGTTTACGAACTGCTTTAACACATTTAGCCATAGTAGGGGAAGCTCTGCTAATTGCATCAGTCATGAAGAAATCTTCTAAGCCTTTGTACTTAACATCAACTGGTGACTGGCTAAGCTTACTTTCTACACTCTGTAAGTAAAGAAAAAGAGCACAATAATGAATGCTACAAATATGCATATAAACAATATCGAATGGAGAGAACACTTGTGAATATTTTTAGATCAACAAACAATTAGGAGGGAATTTTAACAATATGTTTGTGTGTTTTGTAATGAAAAGAAAGCATCTCTCTTCTAATTAAATGAGCAAATACGAAATTGTATGCAAAAACCTCCAGATGAATCTGTTAAACATATAGTAACTTTTCCATAAGTCTTTGTACGTTTATGTTAAGGAGAAATAAGAATTTGAAAATCAAGTTCTTCAATCCCTCAAAAGATGATACTGCTGATGCACTCCAATATTACTACTATACTCCATTTACAATAACAATTCTCTCTGAAAATTTTTATCTAGATGTATTTTTAGAACTATATGCAGGGTTACTATTTCATTATACATAATTGAAATGTGACCCTGGATATAATTATTGGAAACTAAATATAATTTCATGGGATTTAAAAAACTAAGAAGTAAAAATTTTAAAAATTAACTCAGACAGCCTTTTTCTAAGAATTTCATGAATGCAAATGTATAGGTACCTACCTGAAACAATTCACATGCTTCCTTTGTGTAATTTGCACCTTCAACTTCACCATATCTTGTCAGGTTAGGAGAAATTTCTTCTAGTCTCTGTCGTACTTCTTGCAAAGTGTCATACGGCAACTTATGCCCAGTCACCTGAGGAAGGTGAAGTTAAAGATGTAAACATATCAACAAAATCCATCAATAAATAATTCCACTAGTACGTTGATAAGATTTCACATGAGACTACCTAAAGTAGGTCATTTGTTAAAAATGTATGATTCATCAAAGAGCACAGTATCTTATGGATAAGGAATGGATAGAAAATTGTCAAGTATATGTAGCAATCAAACTATCACAAATATTACATTCATCTCAATTGCAACAATTTTATTAAATAGTTTCAAAAGCAGAGAATCTTGAGACAATTCTACTAAGGGAAAAATGAAATATTTTGTTAAAAACAGAAATTTAATATCTAAGTTTCATTAATTTACTAGTGTTTTCAAATTTTATTTACCAACTTTGTCTAGTAAAATAAACTTATATGTAATTCAACAGAAACAAATGTTGGTAAAATGCTTTACTCAGAGAAGCAATTCTGAAAATAATTTTCAGCTTTTCTTTTAGCAATGCTTTAATATTTTGTTAAAGCCAGGTTTAAACCATGTTGATAATACTTTCAAGACATGAATTTTTCCTGAAGAAACATGAAACACACCTCTGAAAGGGCCCTTATTATTTTCCAGTCAACTCGAGCCATTCCAGGTGGAGTTACTGCTGTTAATGTTTGTTGAGCTCTACCTTCAGTATTTACGTAAGTTGCTTGCTTTTCAGTATAAGCAGCTCCAGGAAGCACAACGTCTGCCATAGCAGCACCTGCATCTCCATGATGCCCTGCTCACCAAAATCATATGAGATAAAAATACATTATGATGATATAAATTGGTAAAAAAAAATTTCAAAGTAAAAAAAATACAAATCTGAATTAAATACAAAAAAACTGGATAATTGAAGAGGCAGTTGGAAGTAGGAATTTGCAAAAAGAGTACAAGCAGGGACATTGAAATTAGCAAGTAATCACACAAATGACTTTTAAGCTCATGAGGTTCTTTGCTTTCTTTTAGACTTAAATACAGAAAATGAATTTTCCTTAAAAATATATATTAATGGATATGCATGTCAACACCGATTTTATAGGAATAATCTAAACAAAATGGATACATTACTACTATCAATGAGTGTTGGTTTTTATCAAAGCTTATGAACATTTTGGACAATGGAATCTACAAGATATTTCATTTCTGCAAACAAAAATATAGTCAAACAAGAGTGATTCTGAAATTAATCATTTTGAACAGCTGAGGTAATGGCGTAAATTATAGTAATTGCTAGGAGCAGATAAATTCTGCCTTAAATCTTACAAGCAACGTCCATATCATATCAACCAGAATAAGAATAATAATGGAATAGGAAATAAATTGGCCATAGCTGTTAAGTACAATGATGAAACTATACTTCCACCATGCATGAAACAAAGTTGTACAATAAAAATTAGAACAAGGAGTTTGAAATAGATAGATTACAAAACAGAAATAAGGATTTTTTAACTTAATTTTCTTCATTGTTTACACACAAAAGAAAAAATTTCCATTGAGAAAAATCTTGAAAGGCTTTAAATAAAAATTACTAAACGGTTTTTGTAGATGGAAATTCACAAGCTATTTCACATAACTCATAAAATGGAAAATATACCTTGGTAAATGACAAATGCTTCTTTTGGTAAATCATCACGGGTGACTGCTCCTTCATCTGCACCCAGCAAATAGAGAACTTGAGGAGGGTTTTCACGAATTGCTGAAACCCCAGCCTTGTAGCCCAAATCTAAAGCTGCAACCTGAGATGCTACTCTGTGCAATACGTTCAAAACCTTCCAATCCGCAGGAGCCTAGGTGGTGCACAGACGATGCTTATTAAAAACTTCATTACAGAAATAATATACAAAAAGAGTAATTAAATGGGGGATAGGGGATGAATCAAAGGATGTAAGCCAAGGATCAACATCAAATTTCATCAAGGCACTGAAATCGTCCTTTCACTAGAATAGTTAAGCAAGAAAATAATACATCTAATAGATTCTAGAAAGAAGTATACAGTAGAAGTCCATGTCCATTATAATGAGTACGGCATATAATGAGAGTTTCGTTATAGCGAGTGATTTATTGACCATTGTCCGTCTCACTGCAGAAAGAATAGGAAGTTGCATCCATTACAACGAGTGGTCATTTCTGAAGTATCGTTATAACGAGTGCCATACTTGTCTTGCAAAAGGCATATCTCGAAATTGTCAATTGACGTGAGGGATGAAGTCCGACAAGCCAACGCTAATCTGAGGCGCATGATCTCATCAAACAGCAGAAAAATATTAAATGCAATAATTATCAGGACCTAATTCATGAATTTGTTTTCCACGAGTCGCCCCATCCTTACTTGGCAAAGATGCTTCAGGGAACTCTGATTAGAAACTTCTCAAGAGTTTCACTCTCCCCTTTATCCCTCCGTACATCTTTTCACCTCGTCTCGTTTCTTTTCGGCGATGACCTTTCTAGTCAGTGCCGGAATTTTTAAACGAGTTCCCATCATGTTGGCATCCTACCATGGGATGTTTTCATATGAAGCTTGGCACCTAATCGTCTGATCCAGGATTGGTGGAAGTATAGGAGATAAAAGCACTGCTGATTCGGATTCCCAGGGTAACCTCTTCCCCTCCCTCTTGACTCAGTCATTGCTTATGTAGGATGTGAATGAAAACTATATCAAGAAAGTAATTTGATATGAATTAAGATTATCTAAAGACATACCATTATTTTTCAACAATTATTGTACAATAATTTTCCACATTTTATATTAGAGGACGCGGTTTTGTTATGATACACGAATCAATAAAATAATGTGTTAACTTGAAAATAACGTGCCATTGTAAGTAATGGGCACCCCAAAATTCGAGCATTGGGTATTGAAAAAACATTTCCCCGTGAATGTAATGCACTCCTTAAGATAAGCGGTCATGCCAGTCATTGCACCTTATATGGCTGTACTGCACTGTACTATACAGGAATGCGCTAACATATGTGTGTATATTTATACATGTATACACTGTATACTCAGTAGTTGTCTACGCAAGTGACAATTTAAAATCGTTCATTTAAAAATTTTGTAGGGGTAGCCAATTCCCTTTCAATTAAAAACTATAGGCCTACCAGTTCAGTGCCATGCTACGAGACATGCCAACGAGTAATACTGTACCCAAATCTAGTGTGCCATCGAGCATCAATTCTAATGATCACCTCGATTTTTTAGGTGAAAAAATAAAAGACCCAAAATGGTGCACATTATTTTCGAGTAAATATGGTAATTTTGCGGAAACCAACTTTTTTTACGCATTATGAAGCATTAGCATAAGGAGCAAAAGCCCTACATTTCCTTTCTGATGCACTCTTGGACTCAAGAGAACCGACTTAGTGTTAGAACTTAGTGTTCGGCTATAACTAGTACTTTTCCGATTTTGTCAGCTCTCGTTATAACAGACTTCTACTGTATTTGCTTACAGAGAGGGGGATTTTGTTATAATTGAATTTCTCAATCAGTTCTACCTCTAATTTTACAATGCCATGGAGCAAAAATATATACAAGGAGAATATACTAATATATACTACAGTAGATATTTAAGATAAAAATACAATCTCCATTCAAGAATTGAAATTTTCATCACTATTCTAAAATTGTCCAGCACAAGTTATACGAGGGTTGTCCAGAAAGTAAAGAACGTTTGCGTATCATTCCTTGTCTTGATTGCCTTCGACCAAAATTGCCTGCTCATCAGTTCGCTCCATCTTCCTCCTCACAGAGAGAAGAGATTCAGTATCTGTTAGGACAGGTGTCTTTTTTCAGTGATCTTTCGAAATGGCTGCACAAAGAGAAAATCCCACCAGATGTGAAGTGCGTAGTGTCATTCCTTTTCTGAATGCACTAAATGTTCGGCCCATCGAAATTCATAGGCAAATGAAGCATGTTTATCGAGACAGAGCCTTGAATGAATCTTCGGAGAGAAAATGGTGTAATCAAGGAAGAATCAGTGTGCACAACGAAAAATGGAGTGTGAGGCCATCATTCGTTATGAAGGAGTTGTAGGCAAAAATTGAAGAAAAAATTCAGGAAGACCGGCATTTCACATTGAGCACCATTCATGAACATGTCCCTCAAATTTTAAGATCTCTTCTACATGAAATAGTGACGCCAGGCCTAGGCTATAAAAAATGTGTGCTCGATGGGTACCTAAGGCATTGACTGAAGTTCACATGATGAAACAAATGGGAGCAGCCTTTGAATTTTTGATTCAATAAAATAATGGTGGTGACAGATTTCTAGAGCACATTGTAACGGGAGATGAAACTTGGGTGTCTTACAAAACAGTGGAAACCAAGCGCCTGAGTATGGAGTGGAATCATACAAACTCACCCTCAAAACACAGAAAAGAAAAATCTGATGTGGCCAGCACATGACTTTCTCCATACATAATATTTAAATATTTATCTATGATAGTATTTTCGAACTCTATATTCAATCTAAACTTGGAAGATAAGAGATTAATTTATATCATATTATCTTTTTCGGGACATGCTCGATGAAAAACGATGAAATTGGCCTTTCGCCCATAGATCACAAAGCGCCCATAAAGTACATAATCAGCAACTTCCGTTTTATCAGTATTTCATGAATAACTCCTACACAATCAGTGATACAAAAATATGTTTCAAGCAAAAGTTATAGTGAATTACATTTTCTAAAACGTTTATAAATAAAAGTATATACCTAAATATCATATTTATGGAGATATTTTGAAAACCAGAAATGAGCTTTGAAGAATAAAGATCGACTTCCGGTTAACCGATTTACTCTAAAAACTAATCAACTCTGACAGCACACACCACAGTACTATGTATGAATTTTGGTATTGATACGACTAACATTTTTCACGTTAGAGCACCCACTGTCACACACACACATACACACACACACACACACAGACATCATTCCGAAAATGGTCAAAACGTGTTGTAGGGACCCCAAAACATGTATTTCCGTTGAAATCTCGAAGTCGATTTTTTTCATGAAAACAATACTTTCTCTATACTTTGTATATGGAGAAAGTAAAAACCCAACTTGCACAGGAGAAAAGTCTTGGCCACTGTTTTTTGGGACCGAAAGGGTTTAATCCATGTGGAGTTCATGCCGAGAGTAGCAACAATCAACTCAACATCAAATTGTAAAACCCTTCAGCGATTGAAACGTTCCATTCAAAACAAAACACACAGCATGTTGTCTACAAAAGTGTTTTTGATTCAAGATAACGCTCAGCGTCGTGCATCAGCACAAACAGAGCAATAACTTCAACATCTGAAGTGGGACATTTTTAGACATCCTTCCTACAGCCCTGATCTGACACCCAGTGATTTTCATCTCTTCCCAAAACTAAAGCAGTTTCTTGGAGGGAAACATTTTGGAAATGAGAAAGAGTTCAAAGAAGCAGTGACATCCTGGCTCAGATCTTTAGCGGTAGAAGAGTATAACATAGGCATCGAAAAACAGGTCCCACATTACAATAAGTGCCTTGATAACCATGGTGACTAAATTGAGAAGCGAGTTAAGGTTTTATGACTTCATAAATAAAGTTTTGTGTTGATATCTATAGTTTATATTTAGTATTGCAAAAAAGTTCTTTACTTTCTGGACGACCCTTATAGTTGATTAACATATATTTCTTACTCCTTTGGCAGACTTCGCAATGTGCTGCACAAGAGATAGTATATGTGGAGCATCTGTTCTCTGAAGCATTCCAGATCCAATCACGACCATGGGCTTTTTGGAAGATGCCAATTTCTTTGCTACAGCATGGCTACCATCAGCAAGCTGTTTCAGAACATCTGGATTGTTGCCTAAATGCTGAAAACATGAAATATTTCTCCAAATAAGATCAACAATTATAATATTTATACATATATATATTATAATAATTACAATAATAATTTTAAAATAAGTGCACAACATTCATTAAAAATTTGATGCCCAAATAAATTACACCATGATATGAAACTGAGAATATCAATTATTTGCTCGTATTTAGCACTAACCGTATAATCATAGGAAAGATTAAGCTTTGGTCCAACAACAGCAATATCTAATTCATTATGTAAATATGCTTTACGAATTCTGCTGTTGAATAGAGGTGCTTCATAACGAGGATTTGTTCCAATCAGCAGGATGAAGTCTGCTTCTTCAACACCTGAAAACATGATCACACACTGTCGTAGGTAAAAAATTTCCAATAAATATATTTTTTAGTATATAAGAATTGGCAGGAATATAGATCTTTTGTATCACATTAACTAAAAATTATTACTGATGAACTTAGAATTTTATGCTTTATAAAATCTGCAGAAAAATTATTACAGTTTTAAAGAGAGCTTTTAGTGATTTTGGCTATCAACTGATATGAAATTCCATTTTTTCACAAAATCCATGTTAACTGCTACAAGTTTGATACTTAGATAAGAATACAAGCTAAATTTACCATGAGCTGCCAACCTAAAATTTGGTAGAAAAATAATTTAAAGAAATGATATACACCCATTTTTTTCTTATAGTCACGTCAAATCTTTCCCTAAGAGACTTCACTGAAACTCTCACCTGTAATCTTACTATTAAGCAGATAACTAGATCGGAGATCGGTGCCTGAACCATCCATAGGGAAAATTTCTTCAGTACATACAGATTCAGATCCAATGCGATTCAATAAATCTTTTAAGGATACCAATGCCTGAAGTTCAAAAAAAAATTCAAGTCAGATTGGAGTCATACACTTGGAAAGAATCTTATTGAAAATTAAAGAAAAATGGCAAAAATATATGCTCTGAATGAATAAAGATAACATTAAATCAAAACTCAAGCAAAAAAATTCTATTTGTTTGTAATGGTATTCTATCATCCTCACCTCTGCATCTACAAGACCACCTACAATTGCTGCAACTTTATCACCAGGTACAGCCTTCACGGCCTTTGCAACAGAAACTAAAGCATCTTCCCATTCTACTGGGACTAATTCTCCACTTGCATTTTTGAGTAAAGGGGCTACTAATCTTTGTCTCTTGAGACCATCACAGGCAAATCTTGACTTGTCTGAAAGCCATTCTTCATTCACTTCCTAATTATGAAAAGAACATTTTTGAAGAATACATTTAACATATATTTCACTACAACTTAAAATAAAGCTACATTCGCAATAGTTTCAAAGGTTTTTTTAAATATATATCCTGTGGATGCAGTGAGATTGTCTTTTCTTTCAACCAATCAGTTTAAGAGCATTCAAATTAAACATTGTAATTTTAAGATTATCAGAGTAAATAATAAATACTTATTAGAATCTCTAGCAAAAACGTTGCTTATAGCAACTACATTGGAAACAAGGTCAATTATATTAAATCCCCATCAAGAATAAAGGAAATATCAGGATGTGTCAGCTGCAAGTAGATAAATTAATCATGACAAATAAGACATGAAATAAGAAGGGAGAAAAATTAAAATTCATAAATTATGGTAACCTCAGGGATGCAAGATCCCGCAGAAATGATTGAGCTGGAAGAAAATATAATTTTACTGTAATGTACTTTTTTTAAATCACCTTTTAAGAACTCAAAAGATGACACTCATTAGTGTATGGATTAATCCATCTTTTCCATGTCCATTCTCTTTCCAAAATGAATTCAACAAAAATATAGATGAATTTCAACAACATATTTGATTACTCCAATTCACTGAACAATGAGCAACTGAAAAACTACAAATACAAGACGAAGAAAAGGACAACTAATAAATTCACTCTTAAATTTTTATATTGAACTGATATTATATTTTATGGGGTGTTAAAGGAGGTTGGAGACAATGTATAGCCCAGATTTAACCATGCTAAGAAGGCTTCAACAATATATGCCCCACTTTTACAACTGTTCTCGTGATAAAATCCTCTCCTCTCTCGGCATTTATTCTCTTCCTCATTGTCGCAAATCATTTGATTTAAAATTTCTTCACGCAATCTTTAACGGCTGTTGCAGAACTACCGACATCCTCCCTTGCTTTTCCCTTCGCGTCCCTTCCCGCAATTCTAACCTCCTTCATGTACCTCGTTTCAGGCTTTCAATCTCTCAAAGATCAATTTTCTATCGAATTCCAACACTTTTCAATTCTCTCTTATCCAATAACCCTTCCCTTGAACTGTTTTCCCCCATTAATTCACTTCTTTCGTCCATTCATTAATCTCGCTCTTTAGCTTACTTCGTTGTCTCGAGTTTCGTCCTTTTCATCTTTTTCCCTCATATTTATTTATTCATTTTCCCATCATTACTGTTTTTTTCCCTTTCTTCTCCTTTTGTAACTTATGATTACTATTTATTATTATTTTATCATATTATCTTTATCTCATTTAATTTAAATTAACCCACTAACATCTTTTTTCACTTTTTACAAATGTTTGGTTGCATTTCAATGCAGCTTTGTTGTTATTTATTAATATGTTTATTTCAATATGTTGTTGTAAGATTCATTGTAATTGGTCGTATTGACTGTTAATGGATCAAATTTAAATAAATAAATAAATAAATAAATATCCAGCCAATTAATGAAAGTTGTCCTAACCCACCAAATACAAGTAAAATTTCCAGGATGGAAATTTATCAGGATGTAAAAGCGCCACCTATTCAGATCTCCGGAAGGTGGTAGCATTGAAGAGGTCCATCATGAAGAAAAGAATTACTACCCTGAAATTCACAACCTGTAACTGCCGCAGCTTAAAGAGTGAAGAACGATTGCCGGAACTACTCAATGAAGCAGAGAAGATAAAATGGGATGTCATCGGTCTCAGCGAAGTCAGAAGAAAATCAGAAGAGCTACTTACACTGAAGGAAGAATTTATTCTTTTACAGGGGTACCAAGGATGGAAGAAATGGAGGCATTGGATTCTTGATCAACAAGAGATGGAAGGATAATGTCGTAAAAAATCAAAGGTGTATCGGGATCAAATTTGTAAGCTCACACTAAAGATAAATGAAACTCTCGGCACTGAACATGACAAGGAGGCTCACTACTAATAAGTCATTATGGGAGATTTTAATGCTCATGTAGGTCAGCAGCATTAATGTTAAACCCTGAATGGAGCAAAAGAAGTTCGTTTCTTGCAGGAAGGATGAGATAAATATTGGAATACTATCAGATAACAAGAAGGAATTTCAGCTGGAACTAATAAATAGATTCTCAGCACTTTAAGAGGAAGAACTCGAAACCAAAGTCATGGAAGTTGTGAAGAAAGTGGCAGAGAAAGTAGCAAGCATGCCAAGAAAACCTAAGGATAAGAAGTTTAGTGATAGAACCCGGCAAATGATGAAACAACAGAAGGAACTGAAGAATTCAGACACTGCAAGAGATAACATCGAATATGCCAAGCTTTGCAAAGCCATCAGAGTAGCAGTCAAAGAAGACGCGAGGAATTTTAATAAAAAGGTTGCGCAAGAGGCCATAGAAAATAACAAGAGCATAAAGAGGGCCATAGGACGCCTAGCAATAGGTAAGAAACAGATATTAGCCTAGCAGAAGGGAGATGGCAAAACAATACATAAAAGACCAGCAATATTGAGGACTGCAGCAGAATACTTTGGCAACCTATACAAGAAGATGGGAAATGCCGAAGAGGAAAACCTAGAGGAAAGCCAAAGCTCACAAAATCCCCTCTCAATTCTCCCAGGAGAGATAATGGCGACGATTATGCAAATGAAGAATGGTAAAGCAGGAGGAGCAGATGGGGTGTTGGTGTAGTATATGAAAGCTGGTGGAACAGAGATTGCTAATGTTTTAGCACAATTATTCAGTAATTGTCTAAAACAAGGGATGATTGCCAAGGAATGGAACCATGCAAGGATTGCCCTTCTGCACAAGAAAGGAAGTAAAGAAGATTTGAAGAACTATCGCCCCATTAGCCTCCTTGCAGTTGTCTATAAAACATTCATGAGGATAATAGCTGAACGTCTTAAGACAACCCTGTCATCAGCCCAGCCTAGAGAATAAACAGGATTTTGGAGAGGCTTCAGCAATATGGACCACATCAACACACAGCAGGAAATTATTAACAGAACGAATGAGTACGAGATGCTACTTGTCCTCTGCTTTGTGGATTACGAACAGGCCTTCACTCTGAAAGCTCTGAAGAATCAAGGGATGGATTCCAAGTACATCCATCGCTTGCGCAGTATCTATGAGAATGTCACATCTTCTGTAATGCTGCATGAAGAGACTGATGAATTCAAGATTGAGAAGGGAGTTCGACAAGATGACGGTCTCTCTCTCATGTTGTTCACAGCCATTTTAGAAGAAGTTTTCAAAACCCTTGATTGGGAATAGAGGGTCTTAAGAGTAAATGGGAAATACATCAGTCACCTCTGCTTTTCAGATGACATAGTTCTCTTTGCAGCCATCGCAGAAGATATAACTTCAAGAACTAAACACAGCGGGACAGATGATAGGACTTGGATAAACCCTAACAAAAACAAAGGTAATGTGTAATTCTTTTGCAGTGTAAGAACTGGTCAAAAGGTAAATAAGATTCCATTATTCCCATTTGCAATTCATAAAGGAATGTTAATGGCGCTCTGGAATCAAACGAAGGATCATCAGGGAAACATTAAACTGCGTACTTGAAATGTATTTATGATCTCTAATCACATGCCGGGTTGTAAGTTTCCATGTCATTGGGAAGACAATAAAAAAAATCTGAAAAATTGCCACAATGCATTCTAAATAGGAGAATATTTGCCCTGACCTAGCGCAGAACATGGGATGATCTTTGAGGGCATCTTTGTAGTTTTCGTTGGACATGCACCGCTTCCAATGATCCCTCAAATTTCAACTCTCTTATTTGCCGGGAAATGCCTAAAAAAATTCCGAAAGTCCTATGAAGCAATACTCGTCGTAGAGCAGCAATCGGCCCATGTTGAAAAGCCATCTGCCCTTTCCTCTCTCTCTTTGCCCTCACCACTCTTCACCTAAAACGCATCATCAAAAGCGGTTCACTTCGGGAAGTGAACCCTTGCGCAAAGTCAAGCTAGTTAGAACCAAAAGCGGCAGGAATCAAGACTCAACGAAGGAAAAATTAGGCCCAGTAATTGCTGTTAACGTTATTTGGGTTATGGTAAGAACATTGGTCCATAGAAAAATAGTGGAGCAGATTTCTTAGGGGGTGAACCAGTGAACCCAATGGACCCGCCACCACTGGCTTTGACATACATCGAATGTATGTATTATTGCGAATTTATTTTACATTCTGCTAATTATACGCATTCAATGTGTTTGCCTTGATGATATTGTTAAATGTCATAAAATTGCCACAGTTCGTCTGCTAACCAAATTCTTTTGGTTCTCGGTGGACTCCACCTCCACCAACACAGGAAAAAATTCATGGAAGTAAAAACTTCCTGAATTTTGAGTAAATCCTGATGCAATAAGATGGTCAACTAAGAGTATTCACATAATTTTAACCCATCTTTTGCCATTTAATTCACTACCTGACAAGTAAAATTTTTTTATGAAAAGCCTCTTTGGAATCGTACTCTTTACTTAGATTACTAGTTCTATTAGAATTGAATGATTGCCCTTTTCCAAAATAACTCACCTCATTCACTCTGGGAAGTATTCTTAGAACCTCTCCAGTTCTAGTAGTAACAACAATATTACTTCCAACAGCATCAAGAACATCAACACTATCCGTACGCCGAGTCTCCCATGGTCGAGCTGTGAATGCATACGGCTTTGAAGTAAGAGCGCCAACAGGGCAAAGGTCAATCACATTTCCAGATAATTCTGATAAGAACATCTTTTCAACATAGGTTCCAACCTAAAACAAGGAAAGAACAATTATGTGGCTTTTAAACAGGAAAATGTATAGGATGTTCTACACTATTTAAAATAATGGATTTTAGAAAGGCTTTATAAATAACCTTTAAATGATGAAAATAACAAAATTTGTACTTTTTCCACAGTATTTATTATAAACAATAAATGGAAACAAGACACGACTAGTTTCAGAGATTGATCTCCATCATCAAGTGACCAAGCAAAATTGTAAAGCATAATATATACAAGTAAGACTGGCGGGAAAATAAGGAAATAGGAAAAGAGGGGCGTGGGGGAGAGGACAGAGGAGAGTCAGGGTGACGGAACTGGAGGTAGAGCAACATTGTCAGTTGGTGGAAGAATGCATCGAATCAATGGGGAATGGGAAGGGAAGAGGTGCTCATTAACCACGTTACATTGTTTGGAATTTGTATGGGAAATAATCTCAAACTGTTCTAAGAAATTAAGCCTTTGGTTTTTATCTGTATAGTGAAGAATTTCGGGTACAAAGTCAGAAGAGTGGTTGAAATCCAAAAGGTGCTTAGCGAAGTGAGATTGGGAGGACTTGTTCAAAAAACATCTTTTATGTTCACTGGCTCTTATGGCGAAATTTCTCCGCGTTTGGCCTAAATATACCCCGTCACAATTATTACATTTAAGCTTGTAAATTCCGGATTTTTTCAAAGGGTGATATTTATCCTTACCATTACAAAGTAGTTTTTGTAAATTTGATTTACAAAATTGATTTTGATTTGAATAAAGGTCTTAATCTTTCCTTAGGCAGAATGTTGCTGATTTTTTCCAAAAGCCTGTTTAAAAAAGTTAATTTAACCCATTTTGTTTTAACGTCTTCAAAATTTGAACTTCCAAAGATATTCTTTAAGGCCAATTTTCTTTGTTTGCGAATTAAAAGTTTGTCGACTACGCTATGGTGATATCCATTTTTAACAGCAATGTGTTTGATAATCGAAAGTTCTTTATGAAAGTTTTTATCAGAGAGAGGGATAGAGAGAAGACGGTTGATAAGGGAGTGAAAAATGGAAAGTTTTTGTGAGTAATGATGGTTTGAATGTAAAGGGATGACATGATCGGTGTAGGTGGGTTTGCGAAAAATGGAAAATTGGAGATTTGGGCTGAAAAAGGAAATGGTAAGGTGAAGAAAGTTGAGGGAATGGTTGCTCTCTAATTCATGGGTGAATTTTATGGTGGGATGGAGGGAGTTTAGGAGGGAAAGAAATAGATTAAGTTGTCTAGGAGTACCACACCAAATACAAAATACATCGTCCACATATCTGAACCAACATTTGACAAATTTCAAAAGATCAGAAGAACAGTTAAATAGTTTACATTCCAAATAGTGCATAAATATATCTGCCAAAAAGGGCGACAAAGCTGATCCCATAAAAAGTCCATCGGTTTGTTCGTAGAAATCGCCATTAAACAAGAAGAAATTTTGGTCTGTGCACAGCTTAACCAGCGATAAGATGTCAAATTTAAACACTTGGTCCATATTCGTCTTAGATAACAATGTTTCCAAAATTTGCAATGTTTCACTGATGGGTACTTGTGTCTTGTTTCCATTTATTGTTTATAATAAATACTGTGGAAAAAGTACAAATTTTGTTATTTTCATCATGACGTATTTCCACAAGACGTCGCCTGAGACTGTTGATTTTATTTAACCTTTAAATGTATAATAATTAAGTAATCAAATTTTTAAGAGATATTTCTTTTGCCACTTTCCAAGAAAGATCAGGTTTAAAATGTAACAGATGTTTATACGAAAGGAACAAATCAGACTCTGAACACCCAAAAATAAGGTCATAATTATTTTTCTGCCTCTATGGCAAGTACTAGTAAAAAGAATCACAACTGAAGAAAATGCCAAATCATGGCTAACAGAGTAAGGCTTGTGTGAAAGTTTCACTCGCTGCCAATCAGGGAGTTCAAGTTTTACTTGGGGCATTTAAGTGGACACCTAGAGTGCTAGAAATATATATAAGCTTTAAATGCCAACTTACATTCCAATCTAACAATAGACTATTTATAAATAAAATAAATCCAGCAACCAAATGTTAAAATTTCTCGGCTGAAAAACTTTAGAAAAGAGGAGGAAGCTGAACAGATTAGTAGGGATTTTTCAAATTAAAAACGCTGGCAAAGAATGGAGGGAATTAAGTTGCATATTAGAAAAAACAAATTAATTTGCATGTGGGGATCATAATGAGAAGTTATAATTAGGAAAACAAAGGACAGATATGAATACTCGAGCTAAATACTCATTTCTTAATAGGGGAGTAAGGGAATGGAACATGTTACCGGAAGAGGCCTTCAAGCCCTTACCTAAATCAATTATAGATTTTAAACTTAGATGTTTTAAAATATTATAAAAATGCATTGTAAGAAAGGGGTTTTGGATGTTTTGTTTAAGATGATGTTAAATCTAGAATGTGTTGGAATTAAAAGTGCAAATTTATCCTGTTTGTGAATATACTGTTCTGTAACGCTGTGTAATGTGTAGTAGTCATTTAGGGACTTCTGGAAAAGAAAGGGACAGCTTGACAGGGTGATGTACACTGGGGCTCTACCCTATGACCGCTACGGTAGCCAGGAAGGCCTGTCATGAACCCCGAAAAAAAAACAGTAAAACAGTTACAAATTTGATCATAAATTCATTATTAAGTTTTCATGTAAATCTATTATATATAGATGCTTCTCCGGATTCATTCATATATATAGATACCCAGATAGGATACAAATTCACAGGCTTAACCCCTTGCGTCATTGACTTGAAATTTTTACGACTTATTGGCCAAAACGTGTAACCTCCAGGAAAAAGCCGACTTTGAACCTCGGTGTCATGAGTTCGATTCCAGAAGGCCCCAAAGTCGCGATTTTCTCCATAAGAATAAATGGCGGGGATTTTCGAAATTTTTTTTGAGGCACTTCCCGGAAAAGGAGAGAGTTGAAACTCTAGGGATCCCTAGAAGCCGTGCTTCTCCAATGAAAATCATAAAGACTTCTTTGAATATTGTCCATGGTTCGATGCTAGGTCGGGGCAAAAATCAGCCGTTTAAAATGCATTGCGGCAATTTTGAAGAATTTTTTTGGATCCTTTCCCGATAACATGGATACTTGAAACTCGGCACGTGGATAGATATTATGGATATACTTCATAATCAAATTTTACATGTTCGCTGATGGTCCTTGGTTCGATCTCAGAGGGCCATTTGGACTTCTCAATGCATTTCTTACGGAGATAACGGAAACGAAATTTAGGTACTTTCCGGCATGCTATCGACTTCAAACTTTGCAAGATACAAGCACAAGTCTTTAAAAATCAACCTGTGCATTCACAGTTTACAATTTGTCCTTAGTTCGACACCAGGTGTCTCTGAAATCAGAAGTTGATCCGATTTTTAGGAATTATTTTGAAACCTTTTCCAGTAATATAGAAACTTGAAATTCGGCATATAGATAGAGATCATATATACATTTCATGAACATATTTTAGATTTCCAAGATCGTCCTTGGTTTGAATCCAGAGAGCCATTTAGATTCGCGAAAATTAGAACGTCTTTTGAGGCAGTTGTAGCCAATATTTCTGCTTGAATTTTCACACATAGTTAGAGATGGTGATTTTCTATTGTGCTGCATAGTAAGTTCACAGTTAAGACCCGGGTTCGATGCCAGACGATGAAATGTAAGCGAATTTTAAGAAAAATTTCAATCCTTTTTTTTTCTTTTGAGGACCGTCCAGATATGATGCCGATATGAAATTAGTATTGCCGATCTGCTTGCAGTATGCAAGCTACATTTTACTCGTATAATATATGTATGAAATCATTCTGTGGGAATAGCATGTTTATCAAGTATTCATTTTATGTAAATTATGTTTATCACTAGTATATATGTATGTAGGTATAAAAAACTGCCACCAGGCTATCTGTAGCTATATGTAATAAAAAAACACATTCCTTCATTTAATAGGAATCCATGCTTTCTACCAAACTGAGAAATAGCTTACCTGCATATCATTACCACGACCAGTTGTACCAAAGTCGTCAACTCCAGCCACCTCAGAAGCAAAGCGAATACATCTTGTGCAATGTATGCATCTAGTCATAATAGTTTTGATCAATGGTCCAATATCTTTGTCTTCCACAGCTCTGAAGAGACAAAATTCACAAATTTAGAACTTAATAGGTGCAATATCAGAGAAGACACA
This sequence comes from Sympetrum striolatum, assembly GCA_947579665.1. Lineage (NCBI taxonomy): Eukaryota > Metazoa > Arthropoda > Insecta > Odonata > Libellulidae > Sympetrum > Sympetrum striolatum. Next base: position 69,013,915 of record OX388352.1, read on the forward strand.
GTGACGCGATATCAAACCTTTTGCCTGAAAAGTTGATGTCAGTGAAACGGGATCTATCACTGCCAAAGGCCATGCTCTGGTCTTGAAGATCACACTCTCCTCCTTGGTCACAAATAGGGCAATCCAAAGGATGGTTTACCAAAAGAAATTCCATTATTCCTTCACGTGCTTTACGTGTCATCTCTGAATTTGTTTTAATTCTCCAGCCTTTCATCACAGGCATTGCGCAAGCTGCAACAGGCTGAAAAAATTAAGCCAATCATGTATGTAACTCTTTGAAGTCGATTATATTTCACAACAAATCAAATAAGAGTAGCAATTGCTTTGGTCCCTGTAAAGAGTTAGTATTTCTTAATGTTTCTCACAAAGTAACGAATATACATACTGAAAAAATACACTCTATAGAATAATAAAAAGATACTAAAATATTATGAATTCATAAAACAAAAAAGTATAAGTATTAATGATAAAGGGTCATCATATTTCCAGCGGAAAATTTAAGAAAAAATATTCTAATTGTAGATGTAATTTAAATGTAAAACAAGAGCCACATATAGTTTTTTTTAGCAATTTAGTCTATCAGATATACTAAAGGAAAAATGAATGATTTTACAATCTTCACTTCCACTGAAACACTTCACTTACAGAAAAAGGCATAATTCACCTCATTTCATTGGCACTAAAAACATGACTTTGAATTGAAAGGGTAATCAGTATATCATATCATGAATACAATCATTAAAGCTGTACGAATGTCATGTAAGCCCGAAGGATCTGTACAACGAACCTGTAAATCAGCATCCTTAAGGGTTCTTACACAACAATGCTCCCTACCATCGGACACTTAAAACTGGGTCATTACTATGATACATAGGAAACTAATTTATAATTCCTACCTTGGGTACTTTTTCAACTTCCACTAAACACATCCGACAATTTCCAGCCACAGCTAAACGTTCATGATAACAAAATCTTGGAATTTCCACTCCTACCATTGCAGCAGCCTGTGCGTAAAAACATTATATTAAAGACAGGGCGCAACTTACGAAAAAGGAAACTTACTAAAAAGGTGCATTTCTTACTTGTAAAACTGTGGTGCCTGGTTCTACCAATACAGGAACATCATCTACGAATACTTCAACTTTTTCTGGACTCGCAGAACTTGAAGCTCTTGTGAGGACGGGTAGGGTTTGTCGAGTAAAGGGCGTACAAAGAGCTCTGGCGCAAGATATTCTTAGCATCTTGGTAGAGAACTGAAGAAAATCCGAAACAATTTCACCTGATTAAAACTATAGAGGAGTGCTAAATAAGGAAAACACAATTAATTCACAACTGCGTACTAATTTTTTAACAATCGCTAACGTCATCAATTCGGTTTAAGTAATCAATTATTTGCTTAAAATATACTTGATTTTAACATTTACATTAATACCCCGCGAGCCGCACTAAGGCGTATGGCAGGAATAAGTGTATAGAATCGAACGAATTTCACAGAAATGCATGTGAGAAACCGGCAGTGAAACATATCGGTACAGAGAAAAGGCAAAATCGTGTGCTGCATAACGGAATTCAGCGAAAGACATTTTCATTTCATTATTTAGAATTAATCGCAGATTCTGATACTTATCTATTATAGGCCTGAAATAAAAGCTCTCTAGCTATACTTTCTGAACATTACTCATATGCGAAGGAGACAGAGAATATGATGGACAATTCACTGGTTCTGAAACTATGAAATCGGTGATCGCTGAAGTACGCACTTATGGCCGGTTGCAAGAAACTCCGCCTTAACCTCTGATCAGCTAACCAGAGATAAAATATTAATCTCTGGTTAAGTTTTACCCGTTGCTTCAAAGTCTGGGCAGTAAATTAACCTCTGGTTAATTAACCTCTGATTAAGCAACTTCCACGAAGTACGATTTTCAGCCATGGCGCTGTCGTACAACTTTTGAATTGAAAGGAGGGAACTGACAACGGGGGCTCGAAAAGGAAATGCCAGCGGAAAAACCCATTACGCTCTCAGGAAGTATTGAAACCTGTAAGAAATCGTGGTTAATTTGTTTACAGTTTTTTTGTATTGTATTGGTGTCTTGGTAAAGGGACTATCGTTGTAAATCTACCTGTTCGCTGAGAATTTCCAACCTGTGTAGATGTGTGTGCTCTTCAACCCTAACTTCTTTAGGCTAATTTATTAGGCGATTATCATAATTATTAGTACTACTCGTATTAACGTTGTGAGTATTAATTACTTGAAAAAACAGCCCCGAGTTCAAACGTACGAGTGAAGAAAAGAAGTTTGAACGAAGATTGTAATGAGAGATCTAGTAAGTTTTTTATAGCTTCTTCCTTACTACGCTTGTATAGAATGATAACATATCTACATTACTTCATAGTTATAAATAACGTGCTTTGATGTGAATTCATTCGTATATACCCTCCGCTATGACTTTCGTTACCCTTCTTACCATGCGGGATGCAGTACTTTTATGCATTAGCATATCATCGCTTAGGAGGATAAGGAAACTACCAGTTGCTTTAAATCTTAAAGTTAACAGCAGCTGATTCGTTGCCGAAATTGGTGATGACCGATTGCACATCGGCGCTATCTTCTTCTTAATTCTCTGATGTAACCAACAACTTTTCGAGAGAGACGGTAACGTTCTATGATTTGTTCTACCGAATGAAATTCAAACGGAGTTTTTCTGAAATCGAACCGAAAAATTATGAAACAGTGCGTAGTATTTAACATGTAAAGGAAACGAAATTGAGGTTTTGGACACAAAAGGAAAACTCATTTTTTTACCTTTCGCGAAATATTCTTGGTCGTTTTACAATTTCCAAAACTTCTTCGTCAGATGAATCGCTGGAATAATCCACGAACTCCATCGCTGAGAGCTGTTATACTTATGATTCCACGATGCAAAACAAAGAAGAGAGCTAAGGTTTATGATGAAACTTCAGGAAGCATTTTGACGACGATATGAATGAAAATAAATACTTTGAATCATATATATATATATATTAATAAATATTTTGAATCATGACTTCTTGAAATCCATATATGAAAAGATAAAACTTTACAGTGAACTTCGAAGGACATCCTTTTCATCTTCACTGTTAACCTATCGAAAACATACACCATTTTAGAGTTTAAACCTGATGCTAACTTGTGTATTATGGAGTCAAAAGAGCAGATTATATAACGGGAAGGATATTTTTCGTTATTCAGTAGTTATCACAATTTAGTTACGATAAAACACCCAAGTGAGACTGCTTCAGTCTGTGAGTCTATTGCGCACGACGACATCTTGCCATTTTAACCTCTGAGTAAGGATTTAACAGCTGCCCAGGGAGAGGTTAACTTAACCGCCCAATAACAGTCGGTTAGTTTACCCAAACTTTCTTGCAACCCGTTTTCGCTGGTTAGCTACTTTAACCTGAGGTTAATTTTTAACCAGCGTTGCAGAAACCGGCCATTAGTCAATTAGATACCACAAATATCTAACTACAAAGTTCCTTACCCAGCTGTGCACCTACGAACTAACAGAAACCAACACTGGAGCCACTGGAGCTAAATTAGCCTCTTTCGCAGACACTAATGCAAGGTTGCCAGTGCACGCTTCTGTGCTTTCGTATCGCTTTAGTCGAACACTTGGTTCGATTATGTGGAAAGGAATTTTGAATAAAACTACACGGTAAGCTCTTTTCATTCGGAAGATAACGTAATTTTTGATATTTTACAAATGTAGGAAAACCAATCCAGCAAAACGACAAATTCTAGCTGAATGGTACTTTATTAACGTACTTATATATATAACTGCATAAAAACTAACCTCAGTACAATTGTTAACGCGGAACATGGAAGATTACTTTAAGCGAACAAAATAGAGATTTTCGGCAACTATTAAAAAGTCTGTTAGTTTAAATTGAATAAAGAACGCTCAAGAGATGGAAGATTATTGTTCCATGCCTGTGGTATGACAGCACCCTATGGTTGTTTCGGGCGCTTTTTAAGTTGCAAAATCTTCTCATGTTTTCAAATATGTGATCTATGTGTGATAGGTTTTCTTGGTCGAACCGAAATTGACAGTGCTGCATTAAAACTAAATTTTGGATTTAGAATATTAGTATTGAATAGGAAAATAGCCTGACATGTACTAAAATGTAAGGGGTTCTTACTGGTCTTGACGCGTACATGTATGAGGAAATCTTAGGCAGTATAATGACTGTATACAGTTGAATGGAATGATTTTAATATTTTAAATGCCATGAATGGAATGTTTTTAAGAAAGTAGTATTAACAGCACGCATGTTTACTATTGGTATCAACGCAATCAACATGAAAATATTTTTTTGAATCGCGCGTTTCTTCTCAGATTGTGTATGATTGACTAAAACACATTATTAATTTCATAAACTGATACTAAACAACCGGAGTATAACTCAAATACAATGCAAAACAACTGGATTATTTGTGTTTCTACTGAAAACTGAGTATGGCAATACGAATCTACGTCTGGTGCCAAGCACCGCTTAATATAATACTATAGTCATACAATCATTGCATTGTATACATTTCTTATAGAAGAAAGTTGTTGTACTCTACTCTGAGGGATGGCGAAGATAAATTTTTATTGTACATCAAATCTTAATCAATAGAGAAAATGCCCACAAAAGAAACAGTATATGCCTTAAATTTCAAAGAATAATTTACGCAGAAATATTGTTTTTCAATAATACCTCAGGAAGAATTTTACCAGAAATTTCATTAGCAAAGGTAAAAAATACAAACTTTGAAGTTCCATTGAGAAACTGTAGTTGTATATTCCACCTAAATACCATGTTTGGTACTATCTGCGAGGAACTTAAAGCTAGATTTAGCATAAAACTTCACTATAAGTTAATTGGGGTTATTGTCATACAGTCAATCAAAAAGGTGATAATGATGTTGGGTAATGATTGCTGATTTCATGTCTGCATCATGTGATTTTTCTTTTTAAATTAAATGTTACACATTGTTTCAAATGGTTTTTCTCTTGGACATGGGTATTCGTTTAGATTTTGTTTAGATTTCTGCAGTACTTCCTGTTCTGGCTCGTGCTCTTTCTTCGAAGCCTTTCCGGCCTGACAGATTGTGCCGACCCAACGTGGCTTTTGGTTCTGTAGTAAAAGTTGTTCTTTAGACTTTCGAAAATGATTCTGGGAGACGTGAAATCTTTGGATTCTTACCTCGCTGACCATAGCTACGTAGAAGGGTAAGTTGAAGATAAGCAAATGTGGTATAAATTTCTGTGTAATGACACGTGTTGGATATTGCTTTACATAATGTTATGAGCTTCTAGATGTAACACAATTTAAGCAGCTGTGAGAGAGTTGTGATACTCATTGGAATAACTTATGGTAAAATTTCACTTTCACACCTAACTTATTTTTAAATTTTAACTACAGTGTAATTATGCATTAATTTGTAAGAGTTCTTCATGGTATAATGAAAGTTTGCATCTGGAGAACGATTTGTCTATCGTATCGCATGTTTGGATTACCCAAGGTATATTGAATATTCAGTGGAAGAGAATAATTTTATTCTTCTCAAGGCATGGATGACAAATTAATTACTACCTCATTTACTATATTGTAAGTAAGATTTTTAGAAGTCTTGTGTTATCTTAATTTCACCATGGTTGGATTTTGTCAAGATGTTTAGTTTATAAGCTTTATTGTGACATTTGTTTTTTATTCGATACTTTGATCACTTTGAATGATAAGCAAGTTGTGTACAGAAATTTTTCCTACGAAACATCCGGGTACAATTAATTTAATCCTGCTAAATTTCTAGTTTATTTGCATTACGGCCTTACAGTTCTCATATATTATAAATTTGTTTGTCCTGACTATAGAGTTTTTGTGTTCATTCAGTTTCATTGTAGGGGATCCTGTGTTTAGTTATATATTCGTTTAATCACTCGTTTAATTATTTAGTAAAATGTGCTGTCCTTGTGAATATCTTGAATAATTAGTTCGTTTTACAGTTTTAAATAGGTCCTTTGTAGACTAGTCAATGCAAGATTAACTTCTCATGGGTTCATAACAAAACCTATTTCGGGAACTAAAGTAGCATTTCTATTTTTAAATTTGTGATGAGTTCAGTTTCAAACAAACCTCCCAAAATTGTACGCTAACATTTAATTTCATGTAATCCCTATAATTTTAAAAGTTAAATGTTGATGCAAATAGTTTCTACACTCACCCAATAACATAGTGGTGAAACAGTTTTGCTGGATACTGTGATCAGCTTTTATATACTCTTAACCGTCTTGGATCCCTGTTAAATTTGTCATATTTCTTGTAAGTTAATGCAAAGTTAAGAATAACCAAGAGAAAAGTATATTTCACCTGTAGTCTTATTTTCATTTAAAATCATTGTTGATAAGACATTATAATCAAGTAATACTCTTCAAACATGTTTTAGAGGTTAGCCTACACGTGCCAAGAGTACTTCTCTGATTTGACTTGGCTCTAATTTTTGTTTGCGTCATAATTTTACTTTTTAATATTGAGTATGTATATATATAGGAGTAAATGTTGCTTACATTCTGCAAGCATATTGATAGTACAAATTTCAAGTCGACATCAATTCGAGAAGGTCCTCAAAAGAAAAAAAGGGATTGAAAATATTCTTAAAATTATATGCAATTTATTTTAAATAGGAGAAATTTACATCCACATGGCAAAAAACTCGTGTCAGTTTCATAGATATAATAAAGAAGAGCGTGTTTCCTGTGACCCCTATGATTTTGTATTCCCTATCCTACCGGGATGTAGCTTAAAATATATCTGAAACCGGATCATAAATAATTAGAAATTCCCGCCATACGTTTTTATATAGTAGAGATACCTGGTGTCGAACCCAGGATTTTTTGGAAAATATGAACACATATAACGCCCTGGAAAATATGAAAATTATTTGATTCGAATTTTGAAGTCGATATTATACCGGTAAGGTCCAAAATTAAGACTGTTATCCCCATCTGAAATGAATACGGTAATGTAAAAGGCTCTCTGAGATCGAACCAAGGATCATCAGGGAAACTTTAAGCAGTGTATATAAAATGTATTTAGGATCTATGTTCACATTCCAAGTTTTAAGTTTTTATGTTATTGCCAAGGGCTTTAAAAAAATCATAAAAATCGTAGCAATTTCTAATTTTAGAGACACCTGGTGTTGAACTCAGGACCTATTGGCAGATTTGAATACACATTATCACTTGTTGGGACTTCATCTTATTTACTGCAAAGTTTGAAATCGGTATCATACCGGGAAATACCTACAGGGTGGCCGCAGGACCTTGAAAAAACCCTGAATTTTTGCTGGCCTTGGAAAACCGTGAAACGTAAAACCGTGAAACGTAAAACCGTGAAAACCTTGATTTTTTTTGCAAAACCTTGAAAATACACTCATTCAAATTCTGGCACAAGCACTGCCTATGCGAAAACTCTGAAACCTCGTACATAAACAACCCTCGCGATTCGTGCCGCTGATTCGCGTGAACATTAATTTCCAGGTAAAGTTTGTAAGTTGTACGTTGTTTTTGTTTTGAATAAATTCCAAATTTTAATAGAAGAATTGAATAAAAACCATAAAATGTATTTTGACCTTGAAAAATCCTCGACCTGGGGCCATATTCTGTATCTCATTTCCCGTCGGTACGGTAGCCAAGCAGTCGGTTGGGATCGCAAACCGACTCCGTGAGGTCTCGATGCTATTCTGGAAGCTCCTGCGTCGGTACGACGGCTAGCCATCGTCGGTAGAATCCGGAGAATTCTACCGATAATGAAAAGGAGTCGGTAGCGATAGGAGTCAGTCGGTTAGCAGACGAACTGTGGCAAGTGTGTGCATATTTAACAATATCATCAAGGCAAATGAGTTAATTGAATGCCCGTAATTAGCAGAATGTAAAATAAAGCCGCAATAAGACATGCGATCGCATAAAATGAATGCGATTCTCGCTTTTAGATGCAAAATGATGTACGCCATAGCACATATGGATGCACGTATGTACTACGTTTCTTGGAGCGTGCATCTGTCCAAGGACGTGGAATAAAATAAACGTTTTAATCTTTTAATAATAAATGTAAATAACCATCAATAATTCATTAGGTAAAGTGTTGGGGAACGCTTAACATTCGTAACATATGTTACTGTTTCCCCGTGCGAGACTCGACTATGGATAAATAATGACCCCGCTTGAAGAAAACTATAAATAATAGAGAAATAGATAAAACCTAGTCATAGGATTTCATGCGATCGAATTTTCTAATTTTTAAACGTATAATGATTAACTTTTAGTTGACGTGGATGGTATAATTTTTGTTCATTTTAAAACACAATTTGGTAATTTTCTAGTAGCAGACGAAAAACGTCGAAAATTTGTCGTTTTCGGATGAATTTTCTCCGAAATGGCAGCACTTAGAAGAGATTGCTTATCATATATATAACCTGCAATCCTTCCTCTATAATATGGTGTAAGAATGGTATGTGTATCTTCAGTAGTAAAGGAGGTATAGAATTTCTCCCAAACACCGTGAAACTAGAAAATTACCCACAATTTTACCATTAGATTCCATTAAAATCATATATTTCAGCAATATATGAAAGGCCAAGAAAATTGAATAATATTTGTAGTGTGTATAGTTAATCCAGGTGAAACTAATTACAAGTATTAATTACGTACAAGGAAGTGCTACAGTCGAAAGTTGCAGTACTTTGGTTCAAAAGGAGACGAGAGGATTTTGCTTTTGTAGCAAATATAAAGAAGAAAAGATACCTATCCGTTTTTACGAATCGAGGTCTTACTAGCTGACCTATAGTAAACTGATTTGAAGACAGCAACAGTTCTAACAAGAACTTTATGAAGCACCTAAGGAATTCGTGGAAATCTAACCTCCAAGAAATCAGTCAGTGAGTGTATCGAAGGTACTATGTACTTACTAATTTTCTACTTCTTTCACTGATACTAAGTTCTGAAAATCACGCACCGACTTCCAGTTAATAAAATTACGAAATTTAGGGATTCACTGTAGGGCTGATAGTATATTAGATATCGATATTTTATTACCATAAGTATCCTTGTGCTCGAATTTGGGCACTGGAAAATCTTCTGCTAGCAATTTATGTTAATTTCAAACATCAACCATTTAAGACCATACAAACCAACTAATGCAATTATAAATATATTCCCTGTAAGATTTCTTTCAAAACTTTGGTAAGAAATCAACAAATGACAACAACAAATCTTAGTTACCTAAAATTTCATACATATCATCGATATTTACATCTGCTTTTGCACGCCTTGTTTCATTCTTCATTTGTCTACTCGTTTGCCCTCTCATTGGTTGAGATGAAGCACGTGACCGTCACTTTCGGAAATGCTTGGATGTTTCCCCTTAAAGTGGGTGGGGGCAGTCGGTTTGGTAGTTTTCTGCCCGACGATGCTACAGAATAGGATTTAGAGGCCGAGTCGGTGAGAGATCACGGTTTCCTCTCCAGTCGGTTGGATTTGAAATCGAACCAACTGCTTCCAAACCGACGAGTTACATAATATGGCCCCTGACCTGGAAAAACCTTGAAATCACCTTGATTTTTTGATATCCCATTCTGCGGCCACCCTATACCTAGTATAGGAATCTGTTATCCCCATAAAATATGCATTGAGTAAGGAAATGGCTCTCAGGGATCGAACCAAGGACCATCATTGGAATGTTCAACAGCAGACATAAAATATATCCATGATCTCTGTCAACATGCTGAGTTTCAAGTTTCCATCTTATCGGGAAAGTTAAAAAAAAAATCTTAAAAATCGCTGTAATGCAATATAAATTTCCTAATATTAATAATTATTATTTCCTTTATGAAGCGAAGGGAATTGATAACCAAAGGGCTTAACAAAGGAATCAGGCTAAGGTTGGTGAAATCCCTGGTCTGGAGTGTGTTGCTCTATGGGTATGAAACGTGGACTTTAAGAAAGGAAAAAGTTAAACGCCTGGAGTAGAGGTGGAACCAATCGATTGAAAGTGTTTCGATTTTTCACTCAATCGTAACCAAGTGAATTTATTCGATTGTTTTGAGTGGAAAAAAAATTGAATAAATCTATTCAATTGTTCCAAATGAGTAATTCACTTGTTCAGAGGAAGTGAGTGAAAAATCGAATAAATCTATTAGATTTTTCACTCGTTTACTTGATACGCGTTGAAGAGGAGAGGATAGAAGTGGTTTGCAACGTGATCCCATTAAGTGGAAGTCTGGTAGAGATATGTGACACTGATGAAAAATGAATATAGATATCATACATATGTGTGTGTATGTATATGTGATCCGATAACCCGGCAGCCAGGTGTTACTGCCCCTGACCAGCTATTGCGTCCTGTCCAGCCTATGAAAGCGAGTGAATTCATTCAAATGAAAACAATCGAATAAATGCCAAAACAATCTAATAACTATTCGATTGTTTTTTCAATCGATTGTCCCATCTCTAGTTTGGAGGCCTTTGTGATGTGGGTGTGGTGTAGAATGGAAAAAGTTAGTTGGGTTGATAGGAAATCAAACACGGAGGCGTTAGAGATGGTTGAGGAGGAAAGGGCTTTAATTGACATGATTAAGCATCGTCACAAGTAATGGGTGGGTCAAATATTGAGGGGAGAGGGATTGTAATTGATGGGAGGATTCAGGGGAAAAAACAGAGGGGAAGACAGATACAGAAGATGTTGGATGACATTAGGGGTGGGGTTAACTATAAGGAAATGAAAGATACGGCGCTTAATAGGGATTGTACATGAAAGGTAGAGCACTCATGAATGTAGGTTAATTGCAACTCTATTATGCATAATGCATTACTAGAAGATTAAAACTCTCAAGTAGGAAACTTAATTTATTCAATCATGACATAAGTCTCTTGGTAGTAGATGCTTCATGGTATTTGAGGGGATCCTGTTGGCATGGTATGGAATATTGGGTCAATATCATTTTGTTGTTTTATTAACATTTGCATATTTTATTGTACAATTTGAAATTACACATTTTTCTTGTGTTATTCATAAAAAATATTAATTATTGAATAACAGTGTCTAACCATGTGCAACAATTTCTGGATGATATATGTTACCTGTTGGTGGTCACAGATTAAAATGTAAAGACAACATGAACCTAATGGGAGAAAACCATAGCATTAATGTATAATATTTTCTGGTAAACTACTGTACTATATTTTTATTGCTAGGAAATAATGCGTATTGTGATGTATAAGACTTTTAAATGAGCTGTTAAGAATTCCATATAATTTTAACCAAACAGTATGTAATTGTGCAAAGTGGCTTATGAGTTAGATACACTGTTGTTGCTGTGATAGATGAGATACACTGTTGATGGCTGGGAGAGCAAGCATCCCATCTTGAATTAAAAACATCTTATACACATGTTCTTCATACTAATAATTTGACACTTTCATAAAATTATCTTTCCTCTTGTGATTTTCCTTTCCTTTCTCCATGATACACATGCATAAATAAAGCTACAACTGGTAAAACTCGGCTTTTCAAATTTACTAGTCTTTAAACTTCTTGTAAAAAGAAATTTGGCCTTCAAAGTTGATTTACTTAAATTTAATCCAGATATGAGAACTGAAAGGTCAATTTTATTTTATATAAAAACGTTATTTTATGATCCTACTGATGAATGATGTGATTGTTACTATTTTTTAACAGGTTTGTGCCATCTCAATCCGATACTTCCCATTTTGAAGCAATCCAGAAGCCTCCAACTAAGGACACTCCCCACACCTTAAGATGGTACAACCACATTAAGTCATTTGGGAATGATAGGAAAACTTTTCCTGGTCAAAAGACTGCTGCAAAACCTGCTGAGAGTAAGCCAGCTGCAAAGAAAGAGGATGATGATGACGACATTGATTTGTTTGGTTCTGATGACGAAGAAGTAAGTGAACTAAACTGAGGTGATATTCACCTAAAAATAAGACGACCTGGAATTAATTCTTGCTAAAACTTATGAATGAGGAGTTATTCATTATGCATATTCTTGAATATTTCAAACTGCAATTATTCAATTGCCTCGTCATATTTAGAATATCCTCAAATACCATGAAATGTTGAGGTTTGACACTAATTTTTGAGACTGTCTTTTATTCAAGTATCATCCTTAAAATTTTATGTTCAGCCATTAAGTTCTCAGTATAGATATTATCCAGTTGTATTATCATGTAATTCCATGTCAGTTGTGTTACAGTGGAAGATATACTTAGTTCATTTTTCTAGCTGACAAACTTCAGTGGTATATATAAGATACACCAGAACCTCTATTTAACACAAGTGATGGGACCTAATTTTTTTCACTATTTGTTATTTGGGAGTTCGTTGTTCAGAGGTGTAATTGCAATTGCATACCTCAAAGGGGCAATAACATACCGCATTTCCTGACTCCGAGGGCAAAGCATTTTACCCGAAATAAGTATATCAAATTACAGTGAATCTTCGTAGCCAAAGGTTGCGTATTTCATAAGCATAAGATACATATTCATCTGTAAATGGCCTATTTGCCAGAATTTACAATAACTAAAATGGTGAACTTGGAAATACTTAATTAAAAATCAACCCAATTCATAACTGCAAAATTGAATATGCTGTTACAGCCAAAATCGCATCGTATTAATGCAGTGGAATTCATAGAAAACAAACATGAGTCCTAGACGATGGGAAATACATTAATAAGATATACTTCAGTAGTTACTTATTTTACAATGTATACATGACTTGTATTAACAACTGCTGATTTCACTTTTAATAATATGTAATAAAGTGCATACAATAGATACTAATGCAGTGCTAGAACATCTTAAGAAATTCAAACAAAGCAATCCAATCTCTGGCATAATCCACAGAAAACTTACAGTAAATGAAAACGAATTACACTTACGAAAGTTGTGGGACAAATTAAAATCACCACTAACTCACATGAAATCGCTATACACAGCAAATTAATTCCAAGTATTTTAAATAAATAATCTCTTACCATGGTACTTAACTAACTGCTGCTGAACACTGACGAGAACCCAGTAGAAGTGGTTTTTATACTGAAGAGGTAAATGAATAAAAGTAAAATATATTTTAAAATAATTTATTTATCTTAATTTTCTTTTTAAAATATGACATCGAAGTCGTTTGCACCTTTTTCTTTTTTACTTCTTTCGCCACTCCACTTTCTAATTGTCTAAATGCTCCCATCAATTCAGAGTCGTCTGATAGCATAATAAATCTTTCTATCACATCCAGTCCTGCTACTACTTCGGTGGATTTTGGCTGTGCAAGTTCCACTTCCTCTTCTTCCTTGTCTTCAGCAGCATTTTCTACTGTCCCTAGCACTTCCACTTCTTCCACATCAAACGTTCTTAGTCCAACATCTGCTTCCACGTATTCATTGAAGGTTGATTCAATGTTCATACAGTCCCCTACATCCACCCAAAAATCATCACCCACCACCTCATCCTCTTGACTCTCACAATTAAACGGATATCCTGCCCTGACGAAAAATCTGTTAATCGTGAATGGCACAACTTTCTTCCACGCCTCGCACATCCATTGTATTGCCCACAGAAGGTTCCATTTTAGCAACTTGGTGTTGCTACAGCCCTCCATCCTACAGAGAAGATATTCCGCAAGCATTCTGCGGTAATGCATCTTGACCAAGGATATCCCTTGATCAAGAGACTGCAATTTAGTGGTGCAGTTCGATGGATAAAAAATAATGCGGATGTTCCGCAGGTTCATACCTTCAAAATTGTGCGAGGGGCACCTATCTAAGAAGAGCAAAATCCTCCGGCTTTGTCCTCCCATCCATGCATCTACACCAGCAAGCCACTGCCGGAATAGCGTCGTCGTCATCTATGCATTTTTTGAGTAAAAATAAGGGCAAGGCCTATGCTTCACATACTTGAAACATGATTCTCGAATTTACCTATTACCAGTGGTGGTAAGTTCACCGACCCATCACCATTGGCGCAAAATAGATTCGCTACCAGCTCTTAATTTTTCTTTCCTCCGTGGCACATCTCTCCCTTCACGTGTAGGGTCATGTCTGGCATCTAGTTGTATTAGAAGCCCACCTTGTCAGCATTAAAGATGTCTTTGGGGGCGTAGCATTCAATTAACAGTGGCAATCTCTCCTTCCACATAGCCACAACATCGGGGTTGACTGCAGTCTCTTCTCCAACAATTTTCTGCATGGAGAGATTCCACCACTGCTTAAATTTCTGCAGCCAACTTTAGGATGCCACGAAATTCTCCATCCCCAACTTTAGGGGCTCCATCCACGCCTTCTCCTGAATAATTGGTCCCGAGATTGGAATTAGTTTGGATCTTGCTTCAGTGAACCAATTAAACACTCTCTGGTCCAAATCCTTCGCAGGTTCAAATACATTTTCTCTCGGAACCCTGTGCGGCTGCTTTCAGAATGTCAGATTGTTGCTGCAGGATTGTGAAGAGAGTTGAGGGCTCAATATCAAATTGTCGAGCAATTTCCGCCTTCTTCATGCCCTTGTCCACTGCATTTAAATTTTCCAGTTTCTGCGCGGCAGAAAACTGCTTTCATTTATTTCCAGACATGGCCGAAAAGTTAAAATTGAAAATTTATTTAGGAGACAGATTTTAATAATTAATAATCATTTCAAATTGCGAACATCAGAAATATTAAATTAATTAATTTCAAAAATGCATTTAAAATTTACCTAGAGTAATTGCAGAAGAAAACAACTTCGATCTTTGTTTGATCAGTATACAGAAACTGTATATTAGATCAGTAAACAAATACACTTCTCCTCAATCTCTTAGATAAATCACTTTTGAAAACTCGCCTTGTGCTTCGGACTCGAATGAGAACTCCAAGAACACTGCGTGCAATGGCGACTTTCGAAGACCATGTGGTCGATGCGGTGTAGAGTATGCTAGTTTCACTAGACGATTTCTGATTGGCTGCTTCACAAAACAAGTAAACTCCTCTCTGATTGGCGTGTACATTGCATGCCTTTTGTTTGGCACCGAGATTTTTGAAATTTTTCCACGTAAATGGAAAATATGTTTTTAGGGACCGGTGAAGGTGTTCATTGATTGGGGGTCTTTGTAATTCGTGAGTCCGTTGTAGGGAGGTTTTTATACATACAATTACATGGAAAATTCGTGGGACTGGGAAATTTGTTCGTTATTTGGAGGTGTTCGTTATACAGGAGTTCCTTAAGTAGAGCTTTTGGTGTAGTATGCATCATACGAGAATCCTGAAAATTATAGCAATTTTCAGGAGAAAATTTCCATCTGTATGGCAGATTTTCAAGTCAAAGGATATTTTACTGCAAATTTTCTCCTTAGCTTCATATTTTTTGTCCCAATTTTCCTAAAAATGTTTTTACTTTGCCAGAATTTTGTCTGATCCCTATTCAAGGGTTTGTGGAAATAAGTACTGTATTTATCGGAGTATATTACATTTCCTGACATTTATACCTGAAATTCATGCTGCATGTTATACCCTGATATAGCATTTTATATTTAAGCTTGATTGAAAAAATCATTGATTTTTAATCTTTTTGTATTTTTTTGGTATCTTATTTGGAAATTGTCTCATTTCCTAAAAACATGTTGTGATATTTTAAAAAATCAGCTGATCAACACCCAAATTTGTGCCAATCTTCATATGCAAAACATGCATTTTCCTGATTTTGTGCAAAAGATAATTTTAATGATTAAATATCTAATAATTCAGTTTGTCAATTGTGGAAGTGAGGTGTAGAGAAGCAAACATCTCACCACCTACTAATTATGTATTATAATAGAGCTGTGGAGTTATGATCTTTGCCCCACCCATGAGGTATTTCTGGGGGATGAGGACAGTAGCCAATGGTAATTCCGGATTTCAGGCGGGAAACCTCCAAATCCATACAGCGTTGCATATACAGATATCAGTTTATCCTGTGTCGGTCGCGACTGTTTTGAGTGCTCATTTCTCTGCAGTTCTTGCTTTTGTATATAAAGGTAAATTCTTCGTTTCATAGTATAGGTTGGTTCTTAGTAAATATTTTAAGGCATTTCCTCAATTAAGGCCAAGGGATAATGGGAATAACTCCCTTCGTACTATTCCAGGATTTACATATATTTGATTAAGCGAAAGCAATGATCTCTAAATCTTGGACCATCAATTTATTTGATCTCTATGAAAACCTATTTCAGTATTTCCATAAATCAATATATACCAGTCAAGCCTTAAATAGATAATATGTAGGTAAAATACAAATTGGAAAAACTGCCGGAATTGAAGGTCAACACGCTGAACTTTTAAATGGAAAAATTAAGCTTTCATGGTGACAGACAATTGTTCTATACTGGTTGGGAATGTTTTCCCGGAAAACATTAAGGCTGGGTTTTCCACACCTCTTAACACCAAAATACTGAGAAAAATTTCCTATGAAGGAATGCAATGGATTATAGTAGGGTCTACGAACTCTTGTTATGGAGCTGCAATGAGAAGAATGGGAAGAAATCTATAGTTAAGATCAACTGAATACAATAGATACTGTATTTCCCGGCCTATAAGACGCACTTTTTTACTCCAAAATATGCTCTAAAATCAGTCTGCGTCTTATGCGCCGATGGTATAGGGTAAAACTCTGTCCTATAATAAGCAAGCCGATTCGCCGGGATAAATGCTTACCATTAAGTATTTTTTACCGGATCAGGCATTGAAAATAGTTCAGTTAATTACAAATTTCGATGTTAACACTTTTTTCATTAAGTAGTAAGGAATTCAGTTTCAATATTTCGATGACAGAACTTCCTTTAAAAAATTCCCAGGTAAATCGGAAATGCATACAATGTAGCATATGATAAAATCATGGTTTAAACATTTATTTTGTATAACATGAAAATTTTTATTATTTGGAAGGCTTATGTGGGTTAGAATTTTAGATAAAGTGCATTAAGCTAAAATTATATTATAATTATATATCCTCAATGTGAGATGCCATTGATTTATACCTGACCTTGATTGCATATAAAATTTAAATTCTTTTTTTGCCAGGATGCAGAGGCAGCAAAGATAAGGGAAGAGAGATTAAAGGAATATGCTGCCAAGAAATCTAAGAAACCTGCTTTGATAGCCAAATCTAGTGTTGTTTTGGATGTCAAACCTTGGGATGATGAAACAGATATGAAGCTAATGGAAGAGAAAGTTAGGTCTATCCAGAAAGATGGCCTTGTGTGGGGTCAATGTAAGTTTGAAAAGTAACGAATGTAACATCTTATTTTTATTTCAGTTCTTAATAATATTTCTTTCTATATTTTTTATAGCTCGACTACAGCCTGTGGGTTATGGAATCAACAAGTTGCAAATTGGCTGTGTAATAGAAGATGAGAAAATTTCCGTTGATTTGTTAACTGAACAAATAACAGACTTTGAAGATCTAGTTCAATCTGTTGATATTGCTGCTTTCAATAAAATATAATTTTGTACTTGTATTCCCAAAATAAAGCCTATGGTATAACTTATGGTGCCTTTTTTCTTTTACAATGAAACATTTAAGTGTGATATGTTTCAGTTCAGCTGATGGGTATGGCGTTGATAATGATGAACAATTTGGTTTTGGTCCAGATTTGTTTTTTCTAGATGTCTCCATGACGAAATTAAACGAAGAAAGATGGCTTCCCCTGGAACTTGGGAATTTCTCTTTAAGTGTTTCTAATTTGGTGATGTGGGTGTCTAATTAACGTGAAATAGTAATACTGTTGTATACGTAAAGGAATATCAGGGGATAAAATACTGTGATTATATCAACTTAGGATAAATCAGTGTAGAAGCAATTTGTGCCATCAATAGATTGAAATGGAGATCACCTGTTTCTAGATATTGGAATACAGTTGACTAATATTAATGTTAACATCGACTGTGTAAGGGGAAAAATGTGTTTATAATTGTCCTCTCTAATGTAATAACATATCATGCACAATCAAAATCTAACTCTTACTTATACCCCCATCATACCATAAACTTGATATAAAGAATACACTCTTAAATTTTAATCTTATCCAAGACTGACAAAGGAAAATGTTAGTTATTTGGAAATACAAGAATGTGTGTCAAGTGTTAACATTTTTTGAAGTTGGAATCCAACCCATCAGAAAGGATCCCACCATTTCCTGCAATAATGTAGTAAAATAAATTTTGAAAAAGTGCACTACAGTCACCAACCTCTGTGAATTTCATAAGGTTATTGAACTTAACCCACTCCCTCCATGGCCTTTTAAAAACTACATATTCCTAACACAATAATTTGCCCTGTGATTGTGTTTCTTCACCTTCCCACGAACTTCTCAAAATTTGATTTTCTACTAAGAAGTATTCTAGATATTATATCCTGTTACAGTGTTAGAAACTCAATAGAATTTGCTAACTTACTATAAAACTTTTAGCTCCTTCACAATTCCAAACTAGTGTCCTTCGATTTTTTCAACCTGTTCCCCAATCTGCCCAAAAGTGAAGTTCTTCTGATTATCAGATATGAAACTTCTTAAAATTATGTTCAACGTGATCATTCATGAAGTTTTATCCATATGTGACTTCTGTAGGTCTCAAAACTTTTTCAGTTTTAACGATTGTGATTATGTACATACAACCTGATGGTCTTTCTATGGGGTCCCCTATTTCCCCTTTACTTTCTGAAAATTTTCTTAACTTTGTTGAAACCCAATTTATTTCTTCTAAAAATTGTATTCTCAAATATGTTGGAATATGGATTAGAAATGCAGATGATTTATTCTGTATCTTGAATGGTTCCTCCAGCCAATTGGGTTTATTCTTTGCACACTTAAACATACTTTATCCTAACGTTAAATTTACTTGTGAGATTGAATTTAAGAACACCTAAAATTTTCTGGATCCAACCTTAAGTAAAGACAAACACTATTGATTTCTCCATTGTTCACAATTCAACATGTACACACCTGGCCAAAATTAACGCACCACCTGTCGTTAGGATCGCTAGGGAGGTGGTGTGTTATTTCTGGCCAGGACTGTACAACATCACAATGTAAACCAAACATCCAATAACTCCATCTCAAACACACTTTCCACAGTTTAACACACATGCTAAAACTTAAATAGAGCAATTTTTCCTAGAATTATGAATTATTTATTCACTCATGTGGGATGATTTACTTGACATCCTTGAAAGCGGCCATAGAGGTAATGGATAAAAATGTCTGAATTCTCTGGAAATGGTCTAGAGATTCAATTTACCATTGTTCAAGGTCTAAGGTTTAGTTGTCTTTTAGTTTTGGGGTGGACGAGTCCAGCTAAATGATTTCCACAATATTTCTAAAGACAGATTTTTGGAGATGATCCTTCTGCCTCCAAAGTGCCTTCTGTACCAGTATTCCATGCTTCACAGTTATCTTAGCAAAATTTTTATAATCAAGTTATTATATTTAGTTTGTCTTATTCATATGCATAATAATGAGGGAATCGCTATTGTGTTATTTATAAATACCTATTTTGGTGGGTATGTAAGTTCTTTCCATTGCTTCATATGGGAGAAATTAGCTTCAACATAACTTTGAACTCGGGATAATATCCGAAGATGTCTTTGTAGTTTACTATATAGATGTTTGATATCTAGTGACCCCTGAATTTTCAACTCTTACGTTGTGGGGAAATGCCATTCAAATTTTCTGAAAATCTGTGCAGTGCATTCTTAAAGGAAAAATCTGATTGTTTAGCCTCCTAGGTTTGAATCCATGATGTTTTTCTTGATTGCTATTTTTCCTTGTGGTTTCTCATTAGGGATTACATGCCGTATAAAATCCAAGTCAATGATGCTAGTGGTTTATACTGTAGGGTTTTATCCTGTATGTATGTTTCTAGCATATAGATGCTCGGTGGATGTATAGGATACAAAGCTATAGCTCCCATGATAGATGGATGCTCCTATCCCATGTACAGATTCCATGGGTGTCTAATGAAAAGTAGAAATACATTTTGAACTCCTTGGTTCTTGTGGGAGTATTTGTTCCGTATAGTTTCCTCTCCTGGCTACATCACTGATAACTCTGTATGGTTGCTTTAACATAAAAATGCTGAAACTGAGTTATAAGGACAGTAAATAGTGAATTCAGTCACAGTACAGTTGAAGTCCATAATAATGAGTACGGCATATATTTAGAGTTTCATTATAGCTAGTGATTTTTGACCATTGTCCATCTCGCAGCAAAAAGAATAGGGAGGTATGTACGTCCACTATAATGAGTGCTTACTTCTAAAGGATAGGTACAATGAGTGCCAGGTTTCTAAATGTGTCTTGCAGGAGGCATATCTCGGAATCGTCAATTGATATGAGAGACTAAGTTCAACAAGCAAATGGTAAACTGACACATGTTATCTCTTCAAAGAGCAGAATAAAATTAAATTCAAAACTTAATGTCACCTAATTGATAAATTAGTTTCCCACAACTTGTCTCACCCTTTCTTGGCAAAACTGATTCATGGAGCTTTGATTACAGACTTCTCACTAGTTTCATTCTCCCCTTTATTGCAGTATATATTACCAATTCAGCTGAAAAAATTGCTTGTTCAAGCATTAATTTTTCCTATCTTTGATTATTGTGACACACTTATGAATGAAGCAAACTAAATGGTCACCATTAAATTAGACAGCTTTTAATCATGCGGTCAAATTTATCTTCAACGCCAAATAATTTGATCATGTTTCCCTACTCTTGAATGAATTGAAGTGGCTTCGTCTACACTCAAGAAGAAAACTTCACACTCTTAATCTCATATACAAAGTTCTCAATGAATGTTGCCCCAGGTACCTTGATAATTACTTTACAAAATTGAACAATTAGCAAGAACTAGGATCTCGTCCCACTGGCAAACTCATGATACCAATTCATAGAACCGAAATTTGCGGTAAATCTCTCCTTGTCATCGGAGCAAAATACTGGAATGAAGTTGCTCAACCTAAATTAATACAATCATCTTTCTTTTCATTTAAGTGTGAGATCTCTGAAAGACTCTATCAGTCAGAACATCAAATACCTACTTAGCTCTTTCCATCATTCCTTCCAATCGTCGTTGCACCTAATCAATACTCTTCCTTTCTGTTTTTTTTTAATCTGAATAGCTATGTATAAAACTCATCTACCCTTTCTTTCTCTCTTCATTTTCAGGTTCATCTCACCCTCTTTCTGCTGAGATAAATTTGAAAAATATGCATTTCATCAACAACAAGCACTCGACAACAAGCCGCTGGCTGACCTTTATTTATTATTTTTTTCTTTGACGAATGTTAAGTAGTAGGAAATATCCTCATATTTGTGATTTTTATTTATCAATTTTCTTTCCCATTAAGGTTTAGTAAATGTTATATTTTTTGTTGGAATTAATAATATTTTTTATTTTTCTGTAAATTTGTTGATTTATGTATATATTATATGTAATTTTAAGATTGTCAACACTACACTGTTATTTTTTACTGTGTTTTTGCGGGTTTTTTTCACCCCCTTCTCTGTGGGTGTTTTCCAGCAACGTCGGTTTTTTTCTTTCAAGCTTCAGTTGCAAAGATTTTTCCCCACACTCTTTCAGTCTTTTTGTGTAAATATAATTTATATTTGTTCATATTCTGACGACATACGAGATTGGGTGAAAGAGAGGCTCACTCGGGCCTAACCTCGCCAATAAAAGGTCAAACTAACTAACTAACTTTACACCTCTGTACATCCTATCCCCTCATCTCTTGTTACTTTTCAGCTACAACCACTCTAGTCAGTGCCAGAATTTTTAATTGAATTCCCATGATGTTGGCATACACGTGTGGAATTTGTTTTCATGCAAAGCTTGGCACCAAATTGTCTGATCCCGAATGGGTGGGAATATCTATTGTATATAATTCCTTCTCCGGATTCATTCATATCTATCTATTATATATAATTCCTTCTCCGGATTCATTCATATATATAGATAGATAACCAGATAGGATACTAATTCACAGGCTAAACTACAAGCGTCATTGACTTGACATTTTTACAGCGTATAGGCCCTAACTTGGAACCCTCAGGAAAAAGGCGACTGTGAACCTCAGTGTCATAGGTTTGATGCCAAAAGGCCGCAAAATCCCGATTTTTCCCATTTAAATGTATTGCTTTGATTTTCGGGAATTTCTAAAAAATACTTCCCGGATAGGTAGAGAATCAAAAATCAAGGACCCTACAGATATGGTCATGATCTATCGAAAACATATAAATGACTATTACAGAAAATATCCTGAGTTCGATGCTAGGACGATGCAAAAATCTCCCATTTAAAATACGTTGGGGCAGTTTTTCATTTTTTTGATGCACTTAATGAAATGGTAGGAAGTTCTTCCTTAGCTAGAAGATGTATATTAAGACTAGGTTTAAGAAAAAAAATTAGATAGGACCATACTGTTCCTGTGTTCGATGCCAGAGCACATTAAAATATTTCTCACATAAGGAAAAGGGAAAAGTAGGACGTCGTTTGAAGCAGTTGCAACTAATATTTCTACTTGAATTTTCACACATAGTTAGAGATGGTGATCTTCTGTTTTGCTACATAGTAAGTATGACCAGGAAGACCTGGGTTCGATGCCGGACGGATAAATTGCAGCGAATTTTAAGAAAATTTTCAATCCTTTTTTTTTCTTTTGAGGACTTTTTCGATATGATGTCGACTTGAAAATTGTGTTATCAATATTTGTGTTGCAGTATGCAAGCAACATTTTACTCGTAGGAGATAAAAGTGGGGCTGAATCGGATTCCCAGGGTAACTTCTCCCCCTCCCTCGCTACAGAGACATAGCTTATGAAGCGTGTGAATGAAAAATATCTCGAGAAAGCAATTTGATATGGATTATCTAATCTCATACCATATTGTTTCAGGCATTCTGAAGCATTATGTAAGGATTAAAAACCATATTAGTTATGTACTAATAATATATATATATATATATATATATATATATATATATATATATATATATATAATATATCTATCGTACTTCGAGAAATCAGGAGGCCCTGTCAAATACCTTTAAGTTGGGAAAATGAGTCAAGAGACGCTGTTATCCAGCGAACGACTTCGAATCCTTGGTAGAAGAGGTATTTCCGCAGACACTCGAAACATGTTCTTGACCGACAATTGGAAGAATCGGATTCGAATTCTTATAGTCCAATGATTTTTTTTCATACTGAATTTCATCTCTCGGGCAAATTCATATTCATCACAGGGATATACAAATATATGTGGCAATCCTATCTCACATTCGTTAATTTCCCCAACAAGAGGAGATTGAGATAAAAACTCATTTAACTTGAGCGGGATTCGAACTCGAACCTTTCATTTGCCTATCAGATACGTCAGACAGCTGCACAATCATCAATCTAATTATAATTAGATACATTTATGACATTTCCAAACAAACTGATAGGTAGATTTTAGCAGATTATTAATAATTTTATTAAGTTCATAATATACCTATCCAGCTTGACTTTGGAATCGAAAACCTTCTAATTTACCAATAAAATACATCTTTTAAACGAAACACTACCGTCAAAATTGACATTTTTACGATTCTTAATGTTGATGAATTTTATGGGATTTTCTCTAATAAATTGGAAACATTTACTATTAAAGGTTTGTTTGAATGTTTAACATCATGAGGGAAATGTAAGACTTTTATTTGCAAGGTAATATTAACAGTAATAGTAATATATAATTTCTTAGCAAAACGAGTGCAATAGCAACTAATTTCCTTAGCCTCATGGTGAGGAAGGGACTTTGAGTACTAAGCCAGAGGACAGTTTCCACTGGGGTTCTATAAAAAGGAGGGTCCAGAGTCCAGCTGATAAAGGCACGAAAAGCAAAAAAATATACCTGGCACCTGCAATACTTGCCCAATAAGTGCTCAACGTACGGTTAAAGCTTTTCTACGCGAAGTATCGAAACCTGAATGCATTCTACGTGAATTCATCCACGCGAAGGCAACACAAATGACTCATGACCGAGGTCACCTACCCTGTTACAAAATGTAAGAAAATCTGATGTGGCCAGCACATGACTTTCTCCATATATAAGATGTAAATATTTATCTACGACAGTAATTTCGAACTCTATATTCCATCTAAACTTGGAAGATGAGTGATTTATTTATATATTATTATCTTTGACGTCAAAAATATTATAAATAATGTTTTCCGGGACATGATCGATGAAAAACGATGAAATCGGCCTTCCGCCCATAGAGCCCAGAGCGCCCACAAAGTACATAATCAGCAACTTCCGGTTTATCAGTATTTCATGAATAACTCCTAAACAATCAGTGATACAAAAATATGTTTCAAACAAAAGTAATAGTAAATTCGATTTTCTAAAACGTTTATAATTAATAATATATACCTTAATATCATATTTATGGAGATATTTTGAAAACCAGAAATGAGCTTTGATGAATGAAGCTCGACTTCCGGTAACCCGATTTACTCCAAAAACTAATCAACTCTGACAGCACACACCACAGTACGATATATGAAGTTTGGTATTGATACGACTAATAGTTTTCACGTTAGAGCGCCCACTGTCACACACACACATACACACAGACATCATTCCGAAAATGGTCAAAACGTGTTCTAGGGACCCCAAAACATGTATTTCCGTTGAAATCTCGAAGTCGATTTTTTTTCATGAAAACAATACTTTCTCTATACTTCGTATATGGAGAAAGTAACAAGTCAGATGTATGTGCAAAAATTATTCAGTTTTTATGGAGCCATGTTTGTTTTAACTTCAGAAATTGTATTTTCTCCCATTTTTCCCTCTTTATTCCAGACACAAAGATTTCACGTATTCTAGGTTACGAATGGTATGCATAAATTGCTATTAATGATTCTCTTCGTCAGTAGGATTTAATTGGGGAAAAATTATAATCCATAGAAAAAATACAAATTTTACTTGGTGCCATTGTTAGTACCTCGGTAATTGCTCTGACGACTACTCGATTTTAAATTGCCGAATGTAAAACTTAAGACTCGTAATCAAAAATTGCCCTCGGAAAGGCGATCGCAGTAATTGAAGGTCCAATGTTTGAACTGGACGTATGAAGATTTACATATACATTAATATCCAGCGAGCAGCCGTAAGACGTATGGACGTGTGAAAAACCAAATAAAACAGCCTTATTAGCGCACCTTTGATTATCCAGAAAATGAGACCAATGCAGACCATCTGTTCTCGCTATAATCTCGCGAAGTATATATTTTTCCTCCAGAATGAAAAAAATTCACCCGCGAAAGGTGAGAAACATGTCGTCACGTATTCCCACTCAAACCCCACTTCATCCTCATTTCTGCATATTTTCCTACGTTCAAACCGAATTGCCAATCTTCACATTATGTAGAAAGTCCAAATTATTTTCCATACATTTTAGTGCATTTAAGATTGAAATAGGAATTGATGTATATTTAACCTCTCGTTCTCCAAATAGGATAACTATCTCTGAAAGAGAAATGCCGAGATAAATACGACGAACTCTGGGAGAGATCGCGCGAAGGATCTAAGTAGAGTCAGAAAAAGAGGAAATTTGTGTAAGTACTAGGCTTCGACTCAAATATTACCGCTTTTCGAGGCTTTACTCAGTGTTGACAATCAGTCGTAGTAAGTAATTTTCCAAGTAGCTTCTGTGAATGCCGACTGGTGCGCGCGCAAAGAGTTGCGATATTTCTTTCCCCAATGTACACTCCTGGCCAAAATTAACGCAGCACCTCCCTAGCAATCCTTACGGCGGTGCTGCGTTAATTTTGGCCAGGACTGTACAATGAACGAATGATATTTTAAAGATAAAGTTATTAATACTCATTTAATTTATGACGTTGGTAAAAAATAACAGTTTGATACACTTTTAAAGGCATCGGGTCATGCAGCGACTCTTCTGGACGCTTCTCTCGCAGGTCGCAACCTTCGGAATTCTAACATAATCCCCTGGACCAGCGACACCAAAGCTGCTTTCCAAAAAAGCAAAGAATGCCTATGTTCTGATACTTTGCTAGCTCATCCAGTCCACGATGCATTCTTGGCACTGTTTACGGACGCCTCCGATTTTGCTATGGGCGCCGCACTTCAGCAACGTGTCGCTGGGGTGTGACAACCATTAGTCTTTTTTTCAAAACGCTTTACACTGGCTCAGCGGTCATTTAGTAAATACGACCGAGAACTACTTGCCATCTTCGAAAGCGTACGCCATTTTCGCCATCTCGTCGAAGGGCTATCATTTGTTGTCTTCACTGATCAAGGACCACTAATTCATGCCTTTCGGCAGAAACCAGATCTTTGTTCTCCGAGACAACTGAGGTGGTTGGACTATATCGGCCACTTTACTTCAGATTTTCGCCACATCTCAGGAGCAGACAACTGTGTGGCCGACACCCTTTCCAGAGTAGAGATCTCTTCAATCAATAGTTCTGTATCACCAGAGGATTTGATCGAAGCCCAAGCTACCGACCCAAACCTCCCGAATCTGCAGGAAAAATATCCTTCCCTGCAGTTACGACATATCAAACTTTCAGGCACGAACTTGAACCTCTACTGCGACGTCTCTATTGGTACACCACGTCCCTATGTTCCAGAATCTCTTCGCCAGCGGAAATTCCAAAATCTACATCGCTTAAGCCACCCTGGCATCCGTGCTTCAGCGAGACTCATCGCTTCCCGTTTCATCTGGCCTTATTTACAAAAGGATTACAGAAATTGGGCCCGAGCATGCCAGGCCTGTCAGCGAGCTAAAGTGACACGCCATGTCATTTTACCAGCAGGAACTTTCGAAACTCCAACTGAGCGCTTTAGACATGTCCTCCGATGGTTTTCGCTATATCCTGACAGCAGTGGACCAACATAGCCGATGGCCAGAAGCCACACCGTTGACAGACATATCAGCCAAGTCTGCGCTCATGCCTTTATGAACGGTTGGATGTCTCGTTTCGGTGTGCCTCATCGAATAACCACTGACCAAGGACGTCAGTTCATCTCAACGCTGTTTGCTGAACTTTGCCATCTATTGGGTTCCCACCCATCCAAAACTTGTGCTTACCACCCAGCATCAAATGGTCTGGTGGAACGTTTGCATCGTCATCTTTAGGCTGCACCAATGTGCCACTAAGGTGATCGATGTACGGAAGCACTACCCGTCGTTCTTTTAGGCATCTGTAATGCTTGGCATGACGACATTGGAACAACAGCTGCAACACTTCTATGTGGAAAATCACTTCCCCTTCCTGGAGAATTCTTTATACCAGGAAAGTAATTTCCCACAAATGACTTCGCTGCTACGATCAGGCACCATTTTAGCACCATCAGCCCTACAGCAACCTCAGATCATGGTTAACGTTCCGTCTTCGTCTTCAAGGATCTCCAGACGACGCCGGAAGTTTTCATCTGCCAAGACGCACTCAGAGGTGCCCTACAGGCTAAGGGCGTCGCCAGGGTGGACAGGGGGGGCAGCTGCCCCCCCCTGGAGACCCATTCGTATTTTGGTTCGGGATGTGTTGTAGAAACAATTTTTAGGCACGAGCGTACTTGAAAAGAATTTAGACCCAAAACAAAGTCAAGTGTTGGCACGTGTAATCACCAGTGATGGGAAAAGTACTTCCTCGTAGGAAATTCATTTATACCTCCAGCGCAGCAAAAATATTTCAACAATACTTTGTAGTAGAGTCCTTCGCCCCTTCCCTCCCAAGAGAAGAAAAGTTCGGTTTCAGGGTGAACGATGTAGTTAGAACTGCCTCTTGATGCGATCAGAGCGCGTAGTTATGCGATTATGACCTCTCTCTCAAACTTCCTTGAGTATCGTCAGACAATCGCCCGCAGAAGACAAATGATTCAGTTTTTTTTCGTTTTCCCTTCAAAATGTACATAAGAAAGTTTTGCGGTGAGTATTTTGCAAATAGGCCCAAGCAGTGGCGCAGCGAGGGGGGGAAGTTTAGGGGTTAAACCCCCCCCCAAAAAGTCCTATGACTAGCTTTGCATGCCAGTAAATATGGCTCCGATTACAGCTAAGTTGATGTTTTCGGTAGCAGAGCAGGCCTAGAGCCAACATCGATATCAAAGAGACGCTAGGAGTGTTTCGCACACAATGTTCAATGCATGCTCTTCTTAACCATATCCTTTTATTCGATGACTCACACCATAAGATAAGATTCCCATGAGAAGAATTCGAAAGTGCTGATTCGTTTACTCCTCGCAAAAACACAAGGGAACATTCGAGAAGTAATTCGAAACTTACACCCTGAAAACAGAGATTAAGATTACGTCTGAGAGACAATCAGATTGATAAAACGCTCAGTTAGTTTTCTGCATGTGACTGTTTTTAGGGTGTGAATGCAAAGCTAGGCTCTTGAATAGTGCTTTTGAGAAATTCACAGGGAACAGTACGAAGGAGAGTTTAGTTTGGATTTCATAAGGTACAGATGGACATTCGAAAATTTTTTTTACAGTCCGCTAATAGCTCGAGGCCTCTATCGGGAAAACGTAAGTTAATGTCTATGTAGTTTTTTGTAAAATTACCATTATTAGTTGCATAAATTAGGATTGTATTATTTTAGGGCTGTTATCGGAGGGCACATCTCAAGATGAATTAGCGACAATTGCAAAGTTACTTGTTCCTTTATTAAGCATTCTGGACGATTAAAAGTCTGTACAGTAGGCTCTTCATTACTCGGGATGATATAAAATATACCGATCCATATTTTATAATTACCCGTAAATTTGCTGTATAGTTACGAAAATAATTCAATAACCGGGTTTCCGTAGAAATCTGTAAAAGTATTGGAGCAATACAAGATATCAAAAATTAATTTTCGATGATATTATTAATAATATACCATTTTGGAAGCAAATCAGTCAGCTGAAAGATATTGTGCGCGTAAGTTACGCACATATTTATCGGAACTGTGACTTGATGACTTGAAATAAATTTGAGAAAATTTTAAAACTGTGACTTAAATTCTTCAGCTTCCTTTTCGATGAAGCCGATTTTTTTCTCTTGTGATAGAATCCCACGAATCTCATATCTGGTTATGCAATGCTCATTCAAAATTTCAATTCGCGGAAAATTTTTTTTCCTTTGAACACTCAGTGCGTAAGACTTGGTTTTGTATCATCTCTCTGCTGGTTAAACCACCTATCACTTAGTCTAAATAATTGTAAGTTGACATCTTCATTTTTTCCACCTTGGTATATAACTTGATTTCTGCAAATTCAATTATAATATCAACTATAATCAAGAGTCTACAGATTATTTTAATGCAGCCGAATTTGTTCTCTCCGGTATGTGACGCATTCAACTGAATACTTGGCTAATGCATAAATAACGAAATCAGGCTTAAATGTAAGCCTACCAGAAAATTTCATCTGATATAAATGATTTTTTGTTTCTTAGAAGAGGAGGTAATTTTAAAAGCAACGGATGAAGTCATTTCTAAGAAAGCTGCTGATGATATAGTCTAATAACGAAAGATGTTCAAATAAGGATGGGTGCACCAATGTGGTGATTTATTCAAAAATAAAAGTTCCAATTTTCCTCAAGAGATGGCATAAGTGGCGAAGTTTATAAACAATAGTTCCAATTTTCCTCAAGAGATGGCATTAGTGGCGAAATTTATAAACCAAAGTTCCAATTTTCCTCAAGAGATGGCATTAGTGGCAAAGTTTATAAACCAAAGTTCCAATTTCCCTCAAGAGATGGCATTAGTGTCGAAGTTTGTAAACAAAAGTTCAAATTTCCCTCAAGTGATAGCATTAGTGTCGAAGTTTACAAACAAAAGTTCCAATTTTCCTCAAGAGATGGCATTAGTGGCGAAGTTTATAAACAAAAGTTCCAATTTCCCTCAAGAGATGGCATTAGTGTCAAAGTTTATAAACAAAAGTTCCATTTAATGTAAAATCCGGAAGCGGTGTGTAAAAAAGAACACACCGACATCCCTCATCCCTGCTATCGTCTCTGATGCTCCCACTAAGTCATACGCCATTGCCGGACAAGAAGCGATTATTAATATATAAGAATTATTATGTCTCCTCTTTCTATCGAAGGAATCTTTTTATCTATTGTCTCTATATTTTATCTTTTTTCTCTATTGTCAAATCTCAAATAAAGTCAAATTGTCACGATCTCCGTCCATACCGAGATCGATAGCCATAATTGAATTGACATTCGATACATTAAATGTACTATATAATACACTTCGACACTAATGCCATCTCTTGAGATAAATTGGAACTTTTGTTTATAAACTTCGACACTCATGCCATTTCTTGAGGAAAATTGGAACTTTTGTTTGTAAACTTTGACACTAATGCCATCTCTTGAGGGAAATTTCAACTTTTGTTTATAAACTTCACCGCTAATGCCATCTCTCGAGGAAAATTGGTACTTTCGTTATTAAGCATTGACCTTAATGCTGCATCTCCAGAAAAATGTGAAAACTTTTTTTAACTGAAAAATAAAAATATCGTTAAGTAAACTGTAACATTACCATAAGTTGAGATATAATTCAGTATCATACTTATACTATATTTAGCAAAAGTCTACTTTACCTAGGAAGGCGGGTTAAAAAAATAAATGTTAACTTTTTTAACCAAATATCTTTTTCTATTTATATTAATTACAGAAATGTTTAAACATTCATGTTCCAATATTGCATTAACTTTGATATTTTTCCTATTTATAAGTAACCTAACAGTTTCAAACTTTTGGAGTATGTAAAAAGGGTTTATATTGACATATATTATATTGATTTTTAATAACGAAGTCACTCTATGTTTCAAATGCCGTAGGAAAATAATGAATATTAATTTCATTCCTTTCGAAAAAAAGTCAAAATATAGCGCATAAATAATTTTACGATTTTTTTACGAAACTTCCAGTTTAGCAGTTTTCGACTATGACATACGATTAGTAATATTTGCATTATTGTATAATTAATCCTTATTACTGTCACCAACCTGTAAAAGTATAATTTAAAATTATGTTTTTGAATCGTGTTAAACTTGGCTCCTACAAATGATATTATACCTTTTTGTTATTAATAAACCATTCTTAACCTACATCCAGCCTAACAACTTCACTAAGCAGGGTTACTAAATTCAAAAAGAAAATTATTCAAATATATTTATTGAGCTGCTCTTTGTTACGATATTAAAATATGCGAACACAGATTTGATTTACAACAGATTAGCGGACGAGCATGTGTCTGAGAAAGACTACAAACATGCAAAAAATGTGTGGGAATCTTTTGTAGAAATTTCCCGTCTCCGGAAATGATGTTTCCTCAAGTTTCTCGATTGAGTTTGTGTAATCATATGGGTAGACCCCCTTACGTGTGACTAGGTTCGTTTTCTCACCGAATACCTCGCTAGAATATTTAAATGATTTTAAATTTGTTACCAGTGAAGCTAATGACGCTGGCATGAATCGACATGTGTCGAGAAATTTAATGGTGAAATTATTTTCGATTGACTTTGCGAATGAAATATACTTTTCCTCGGTGTTCGGAATCACATTAATTTTTTTATCGTCATAGTCTAACTCCCGAACCAAGAAATGACCTTCATACGATGAAAGATTATGAATAAACACAGGTAGAAAATTTGGCATTTAGTACTGCAGGTTGCAAAAAGAATGTGCGGGCCCCTGATTTATAAAGTTAGTACCCTTGACAATAATTCTAATTGTTCAAGAAAGGTGATTGAATGTAAACTTGAGATATCAGTTTGAGATTTACCTGAGAAAAACATTGGAAGAACATTTTATAATGATTAAACTAATATGTTAGCAACCCTGCTAAAATTTTTTTTAATGAATTTTTAAATGTTATAGAACGATTTGGCATTGACGAAAACCACAGATTGGAAATTTTCACGACAAAATTTGAAAAATTCTTCCGCCATCGTATTTGATGGAGGTTTTTTCCGAGGCACGAACGGTTTTATATGGTTTCCGTCAGATGGCATAACAATCTTGGCGTGACGTGACTGACTTTTATCAACAATTCGGACTTTTTTCCACTTATTCCGAAAATATGAGTTTCATTGGTTCAGTATGAATGGATAAAATATTCTATAATATGAAATTGAAAATTATATAATGGAAACTGCCGTCCTCCTAGTGTAAAAGAGTTTGCCATAGAAGCGTTCAACTCCTCTAGTTTTCAACACATTAAGTTTTTTAAAGATTTGACATATTTTTAGTAAGAAGCGGGCATGAATAAACTAGCCCCTGTAAGTTAGGCATTTTTCATTTTAACAGGCAACTTGCCCCCCCTAGCCCAGTGGCTGGCGACGCCCTTGCTACAGGCCCCATATATTGGCCCCTACACAGTCCTTAAACGGAATGAAAAATACTTTACGGTACGAATAAGAGGCAAAGATGTAAATGTATCCATCGAACGTCTAAAACCGATGTATTTCCTCGAATTGGAAACATCAACGCCTCCGGCCACTGCTACTCGCTAGGGGCGACAAGTCAATTTTCCAGACTGAGCAGTGTGGCGGCATTGCATCTCCATGTTGCCGAGGTGCCCGAGTGGTTTCGGCGGATGCCGGCGGTGCGATGGCACCCTGCTTCAAGACCAAGCGAGGAAACATTTTTTCCGCATCATATTTTCTACCGGAAGCGCATGGAGAAGAAAGTTCCAAAAACATCCAGGTTTTCAGCCCCCACGCGCTCCGGAGAAAATTCGAGATTTGGGTCGACTGCATATATATCGCGGTACGGAGCACATGTAAAATCAGTTCCTGTAATAACGCCGTGCAATAAAAGTCGTTATCCAACAGAAAAAGTCTCCACGAGTATAATAATTCAATGATGATACTGAATTTTCTTGGGTCAATATTAAGGCAGAGTTAAACCAGAATAATCACATTGACAAGCTAAGTTACAAATTGAGTTCTACTTGCTTCATGATAATAAAATGGTCAATAAAAACCAGGGGATCAATTCTGTAATAATTTCAACACGAATGGAATCCAGTTTTTGTCGGAATAGTAGGCCATCTTGGCGCTTATTTTGAGTGGAATTTTTCGAATGATTCAGAAACTCATAATTCCGGTTTCTGCTGGAATTAAATTCTGCCAGCGGAGAAATATTTCCCACCTACAAAAAGTAGGCAGAATCTTTAGTAAACAACAAACATGGCGGGCAATCTGATCACTTTGATGAAATATTGGAAGAATAGAATAAGATGATGAACCATAGAAACCTCAACGATTCCTTAAATCCATTTGCAAGTCAGCAGAACTTTTTTTAGGAGATATAAAGATTATTCTGGTATTTTTAAACATATCTAACGGAAGTCTTGTTATCCCAGCTGGGGCACCCGGTAATAAATGTGGAATTATTGGTTTTATTACACAAAATATTGATTTCTTAGAAATTAATTTTTATTGGCAATTAGTGTGAATATATTTATGCTATACTGGGTTGATTCCTGCCCTTGCTGATTGGTTGTCACAATGGGAATTAAGAAAGAGAACAGTGAACGATACAATTAGTCATCTTTTCCTTTTATGATTGAACTTTACATTATATATTTCACATATATTACTGTATATTGTAGATTTAAATATATATACTTTACAATAATTCAGTATAGGAGTGCACCAAGGACAGGTATTAGAATATTGTCAATGATGTGAATTTGTAAATTACTACGAATGTAAAGTTCACGGAAAAGAAAGATTTTCTTGGGTTTGGGGTGTTATTGAATGGTATTCAAATGGTTATTGTTTATCCTAATAGTGAAAAGGACAATATATGTTTAAAAAGGGAAGGTAATTTCAGTTACAGCGTCAAAACTGTGTCATCAGTTAAGGGTTTATAAAATATAGGAGGAGACAGAGTCAATATATTGCAGTAATCAATACTGCAGTATTTCATTTAGCTATATATTTCTTGTTGATGTTTTCCATTGATAGCTGAGACCCCTTGCTGAAATCGGACATTCATCAAATCCAATTGGACATTAATGTATCCCCAAACATTTTCCATACCTTATGTGCAGAAAATTATATATTGTTTTTCTTTTTGTTAGGCATGCATGCCTTATAAAGAAATCACAGTTATGTACTTGTGATTTAGCCTCATTTCCTATTCTGGTCCACTTGATCTCCTATTATAATTTTGTATTTATGCTATAGTTTTCATTATTGCTCGAAAACCAAATTACCTCCACTTCTGTGTCAACAGGTATTAATTCTGGAACTGCTTCCAATAAGGTGAAGTCACTAGACTTGTGTACACTGAGACACAATTTATTTTAATTATGTTGAAAAAAGAATCTTTTTTAAGCTTTGGAGGAGAAAAGGATTCATAAGAACTTTGAAGAATAGATGCGGAAATTTTAATGAGAAATTTAAATCACTATTTAAGTAAAATATAAATATTCTTATAAAACTTTATTTGTTTACATTCAATTTTGCCTCATTACTTGAAGAACTTTTAAACTTTGGCCGATATCACAGCATAATGCAGACAGCCTAGCATGCACTCTAGCATCAGAAGGCTGAAAATTTTCATTCATACAGGTAGGATGAGGAAAATTCGAACAGCTCTTAGAAATATCATCTACAATAATGATCATGATATAAATATTCTAATTGCTTGAAATTATGCTGTTCATAAAAAAATTCTTTGCTGTGAATGAACGAAACCATTCATTGTAACCAATCATTTGTACTCGATTAATTTTTCCGATCTGTTAGTTTACAACTATAACATCATTACAGTAATAAAAAAAGGATTGATTATTTCAACTATTTTTACCCTTGGCGATATTTTCAAAGATCTGATAAAACACGATACGATATCAAAACTTGGGGTGATTTAATATATATTAAGAAGAAAACCCTTCAGGGAATCTTGAATTAATTGAAGTCTTCAACGTCTGAAGCCAAGTTTCCTGCTTTTATCGAATATTATAGGAGATATTTCTCTGTAATATCATCATGAAATTATTATCGAATTGTGGATCAAATTAAAAACATTATATCATGTTCATTACTGCAGACCCTCTTTCTGAAAGTCATCTGAATTCTGAATTTCCCTCGTCACTCTAGTATAATTTAAAGGTTTCAGCTTTCTGATGCAAGAGGCTACCCTAGTCTGTTCATTTTATTAACTATTATATGTAAAACAAGTTTATTCAAATGTTTATAATTTCATTTAAATAGAGATTTCAACTTCTCAGCTGGATTTTAATGTCTTTATGGAGTTCATTATGAAACCTTTTCTCCTCCAAATCTTTAAAAACTCATTTCCGTAGAAATCAATGTGATAATTTGAGAAACTTATTTAAAGAGAAATTGAAATTAATATCAGGAATATTATTATACCTTCACTTTTACAAACAAATATGAATGTGGAGAAAAATATATGGCATGAGAGTTTTGAGGAACATTATGCATAAATTCAATGCTTAATTTCATTGAGCTATTTTAGTATTTTATGCTCTTTTCCTGGTATTTGTTCTACCAAACGATATGCTAACAAGATATGTTAATGAAGCTGCCAAAATATTGCTAAATAATCTTTCCTTGTAACACCTACTATCTTTATCTGTCACTTTTATTGGAAAGGTAATATTTTTTTAAGTTACATAGCCAGAGATTTGAAAAAAATATTTGATATCCTCCATTGAAGTTAACTTGATATCAATCGATATAGATATTATTGAGATTTAATTTCATAGCTAGTCTTGTTCTAAGAGTAAATACCATTATTGTGAAGGATAAATTAAGTATGTATATGGAAACTTCAGAAAATAATCACTAACATTGATGAAAAATCTCTAGGCATGAAATGACTTAACAAAACATTCTTAAATAAAACAAAGGTTTTACAAGCAGCACAAGTAACTCTAAAACTTTAACACTTTAACTTATTTTAACTGAAGAATTGCTGCTCTCTGCCAATATGGATCCTTTACTTCTTATTGTTAGTGATTTAATGGTTTTGTTAAGTGCTTGTAGTAACTTCAACTATTTTTGCTTCAATAACAAATTCTACATCCAAACAAGTATTTTGGTAATGGGTTCTCCAATTTCCCCCTTTTGGCTTAAATCTTTATGAACAGTGTTTAGTGTAAATTATTTAACTCTCCTGCTCAAAAATTCTCCTCTTTCCACTCTCTCCATAACAGACTGCTAAGGACACTCTAAGGAACCTTTTGGCAGAAAATTTCCAAAAGGAATCAGAAATAATTCATTTTATCGCCCAACGAAATGGCTACCACGCACATATTATCAACAAAATGCTAGGAAAAAATAAAGGAAGCTCCTGATTCAATCTCCTTCAAATCACACTTTGCCAAACATCTCATCCTTACCAAACATTCATCCAATTTTACCCCCAAAATACTCTACATAAAAAATAAAAGCCATAAATTAAATTTACTTGAGCAGATGGAAATCCTTCTCCATCAAAAAAATCCTAACTGCACCTTAGCTAAGATACTCATTTGTCTATCCCATCCTGTCCCCCTCACCGCTCCTGCCACACAAAGCAGCAACACTGCTGCTTCATGATTCATCCTCCCCCTTTCTTATTTTTATGCGAACTTTCCACTAATCACTTGCATTTTACCCCCTCCCTCCACCCACCTTTCCCTTTTTGCTTGTAAATTTGTAACAACAAAATAAATTGTCCCCAGCTACTTAGTCTCATTAACTTCCATGTACCTACATACAATGCAAGAAAATCAAACACCTTTTCTGTAAATTATTGCAGTAGAAATTATACCTACCACAGTGCAGTTAACAGAATGACATGAAACTTTGACCAAATTGCCAATACCAAAAAAGACATCAATAATTGCTCAGAAAGAGCATTAAAGGAACTAGTACTAAACAACGTCGGGAACTAAAGTGAGGTATATATACTCTGTGGACTTCATTTTTAATGTCTTCTTAAATAGTATAAATTGTGTAATTATGCTATATGGCATTCATATCATATCAAAACATAATGTAGAACGAATGGCTTATGTAAATAACTATGATGTAATAATTACTTAGTACATACATTCATTGTGTTGATATGAAACGATTTTTACTTAATTCACTTGTTTGTAAAATCTTATCCAAGTCTTGAAATGTTATTGAAGATGTTTTTTTTATTGTGAAATTGGGCTTCTGCCCTCTTATCACTTTTAAAATGTATAAATAAACTGTTTATTATAATTATGATAAAAATCACCAAAATGTAATGTGATACTAGAAGAGTTAGTTATAAGAGAGAGTGGAGTTACCTTATACTAGAATATATAGAGTAATTTAATATTTTTTATAATACAAATTTTTGCAAATGTATGTATTTTTAAAAAAATAATTGTTAATTAGTATTAACTATATTTTTATATATATTTTTGTATCTTTGAAATTGGGTACTTGCCCGTAAATAAATAAATAAATAAAAGCCTACTCCTTCCTTTTTCCTCGGCTTTGAAGATGGCTATCATTAGGTGAAACTAGTCATATTCTGAAACCTTATGTGG
The DNA here is from genome assembly GCA_947579665.1 of Sympetrum striolatum. Taxonomy (NCBI): domain Eukaryota; kingdom Metazoa; phylum Arthropoda; class Insecta; order Odonata; family Libellulidae; genus Sympetrum; species Sympetrum striolatum. The sequence continues at coordinate 69,051,564 of OX388352.1, forward strand.
ATAGTAAAAGTTACTCAAGTTGTTTGTAAAACCTTTATTTTTAACTATATTTATACTATATATAACAATTTTTCGTTGTTTGAATTCCCCAAAGTTACGACTTCTTCCGTGAATTTTATGAAATGAAATTTCCAATATAATTTAGTTTCAGACTGGTGAATTTTATTTCCTTTAGTAATATTTAGGAAAACTGTAAATGCAGAAACATTCTTCAATTTTAGATAATTAATGATCATTTATCACTTTGTATAGGTGAAAGATTCTTTCTTGAACTAAGCAATCTTTTCTTATCAACTCACTTTCATTTTATTTCATTCTTTTTGACGGTCATATAGTCCAGTCATTTTCTTTTTAGTGCAATTCTCTTACCTTCAGAACTTTTATATCATAGTCATTGCTTTCTAAATGATTGTTTGTAGTGTTGAAAATTTGATGCTTCCAAAATTGTATCAATCTCATCAAAGGCTTAGTTTACTGAGGATATTGCTAGTATTAAATGGTTAGAATCAGCGTTTTTTCCATGGAATATACCATATATGACCAGTTTCACAAGTATAATTGTATCCTCAGTTCTTCTTTTAGAATATCTTTCCTTTTATAAGCTAGTTTACATTGGACATGTGCATCATATATGTGGCAGAAGCCATATATGGAGTAATCAGTGGAAAGTATTTAATATATTTTTATAGGCTTTTTTATAAAATCATCTAATTGAATATAAATGTTATTTGCTAGTGATTATGCCATACAATTTGTGTAATCTGCCTTAATTTGACCTTATTGTTTTAATATAATGTGAAAATCCCACCATTTCATTATTCAGTAAATGCAAATAATTATACACGGCTAACCAAATTTAAGTATTGCAATTTCCTAAATTAAAACTATCTAATGAAGAATTCCGAGGAAGTGGGCATGATTGCTATTATTAAGGATTGTGGACTGTGAATTTTCATGGCTTCTGACATGTGTATATTTTTTTAATCTTTATAACTACAGACTAGAACTTGCAATGTCTATTATTGCAACAGAAAGGTTGATAGTGCCATGAAACAGCTCCGGTGCCATTAGAGAAGGAAGGAGGGATAGGGTGGTGCATGTCTTTCTGAAATTAAAGTAAGAAAAGTATCATTCAATCTGCAATGACTTCAAATGCATATTTATTATGAAGTATAAAGAATTACATGAGTATTATTATAATAATATACATTTAGATATACTCCCCTGCAAAGGCCATACAAAATTTTACCTGTGATTTACATTTAGTGTTGTCGATTCCTGTTTTTCTCGATAATGTTGATTTTTCTTTCTTGTTCTGATTCATTTATTGCTACTTTTGCAATCTATTTTACGATTAATATAATTTAATTTTTTCAAATGAACACTGCATTTTAACTTTAAGTTAAGGATTTTGACTTACAAGCTCACTTGCAATAATTTCTCAGTACTTCTCACAATCAGATGATGAGATATCTAATCATCTGTTATGATATCTTATCATCTGTAACATATGTTATCAAGTTTTCCTATTTTTGCAATAGAAAACAAATAAAGTAAGAAATTGGTTCCTTATTTATAGATATTATATAAAATATATTTGATTCTGAAAACTCTCTTGACATTCTACTGAAAGTATTATGGAAAGCTATATTAGCTATAGCTTGATTTCATGCTTTATTTAAAAAGCAGAATACAAATTGGAATTCACAAAACCCTTAAATTACAAACCTCAAGTCCACTGTAAATATTAGGGAAGTTCTCATAGGCACAATTCCATTAAAACATCATCTCAATGTTATTTTGAATACAATTTGACTTTTTGCATGTATATATGACCCTACCAGTAACAAAGTTCTAGCAGCATGCAAACACTTCCAGCGCCACAAGGTTGAAGTCCAGAGGAGAGCTAACAGCAATAAGCAATTAGTTGTAATCTGAACATAGTTAGAAAAATACACATAGGATTGAATTACATATGAAAAAATGTATTTTACACAGTAGGTTAATTTGAATTTTTAGCACAGTGTAAAACAATATCTCTGTATGATAAATGAAATAGATTGAAATTTTATTACAACTTAAATTTAAAATAAATTTTACAAAAGAAGAATGATCAAAAAGGATAAAAGCCTTATAAATTAAACTAAAAAAAATATATATTATACATTAGAGCGGACTAAAACAGAATGGCATAATGAGTACTACCAGATTATGTTTTCCTAGTTTTTACCTGTTCAATTTTAAAAATTAAAATAAATATTAAAATTCAATCAGAGACATTTGAAATATCTCAATAATTATCCAACTCGTTTCGCACACGGTTAAATCATAATGTATTGACCATGATTATTACTTTTCGAAAAATTAAATCTTTGACATCATTATTTCCTTTAAAAATATGGATTCATAATAACTTTATCGCTCTTATCTCGAGAAATTACGTATATTTGGAATATGCTAATGCTTTAATACGACATGAGAAATGATTTATTACAGTCCGTTTCAGGGTAAATTGTGCGACGTCATACAGAGAGGGAACGCTGTATCATGCTATCAATGAACATGAAGATGAGTCGTATTTTATAATCGTGTTTATATTCAATGAAAAGAAATTAATATATATCACGCCATTTGATCCTGTCTAAAATGTTATTGATCCGTTTACATTGATGGAGATACTATCTGAACCCTAATTCAGAGCCATAGCGCCAAGCAAGGCTTTCAATAAAACTATTTGTAGTAATTTTTAGGGTATATAGCTAGAATATTTCAGATAGAGCAGTGTCTAGTAATAAGTATCCGTAATACTTACGCCTTGAAAAGGTTGCGCAGGTTCCATTCCTCCCCTAGTTCCACGTTTAGACGCGTAGCGCCCCAGTCGTCCAATGACTAAATGCCATCTCCAGGGTAAACCCGCAATATTGGGTCAGGTAGAAGCGGGGGATCTCATATGAGACGCAAGACCGAGAGGCAGTCATTCACAGTCAGCTGTCGAGCGTTTTGGGCGGTGGTCTTGTCGGACTATTGCTCATAACCCTTATCATTAGTGAACATCCAACCGACTTATTCAGCCCCAAGAAGCCCTGGTGAGAGAGAAGCCGTCACCAAATAGGGGAAAAGGTAAGAGAGAATTTTTACTAAGAGATATCAATGCCTTTTTAAGTATACGAGTGCAAGACTATGATCAATATTTTCTCTCTTCGGTCAAAAATTTGTTTTCTCGTTCGAGAAATGTATTTTCCTCACCATCTGAGGATTTGAATGCAGTTTTTCCCTGTTTTTCAGTGAGAAAATTTGAGCTTTTAATGTTTACATCCGTCACGTGTTTGTTAGCCTTTTCCTCGAAGTAATGCGCTAGATTACCTAGAAATGCGCTATCCTCGTTCCCGCTTCACTTCATATTTGAATTATTTATTATTTGTGCGAGATCTTAAAGTGTCCCCCAACTATCTCTCTCATAGGATATTAGCTCGATATCAAGGCAATACTTTTGTTTGTAAATTTTAAACGGAGTATATAGATATCAAATGACTTCCAGTGAATTATCGCGCTATAGTGTCGGCACTAAAGTTTTACAATATACGTTTAATATCGCTCTGTTAGTGATTGCTCCCCAATGTATGGGGCCAACCGATGGCATGGTGTTCCATTCTTTTAGCCAGTTAGCTGTCAACATCTTAAAAGTTTTCTCTGACAATTAACAGAAAAAATTGGCAGGCTAACTAATCTTCGCAAATTATTTAAATAGGGATAACACATTTATTTTCTAAGTAGTAAGATTTGATTGAGTTATAAGTTAAACCGCATAAAGTCAGATTTTGGAATGCTATCTTTGAGAGATCATGAGGACTTGGAGTTCAAGATTCCGATATAGGTCGAAAAAATTGTGCGAGCATCTTAAAAAAAACAAAAAATCAATTTTAAATTCATAATCATTCCATTAGTAAGTAGTTTCCACCAAATTCCCCGATTTGTCCGCATTTTTTAGAGAAAAAAGTGACATTTCGCTTTGCAATTATTTTACGTTAGCCAATCTTTGTTGAATCAAATGTTGAATCTATCGGCCCCTGACTGTGTTTTTGATATCATTTTCATCCATTTCCTGTTATTATTTGCTTCAGTAATCATATCGAGCTCGATGGAAATCTCAGTAGGCGTAATTTTTCGTTAAAATTCTTGCAATTGCTTATTGGCTTGCTCAGTGTTGTCGCTTCATTGTAGTCATCAAATACGGTAATATTTTCGAAAGGTCATTTTAAAAATCCAGTAATTGCGACGATGAAATAGTCAATAAGTAAGAGACTGTAAAATTTTTAATATATATACATAAATTACTAAAGGCAACTCAGAGAAAAACTGTATAGTAGGATTTTCAAGTCAATATTTAATTTCAGGTTGATTTCCCACCTGCGTTGTTTTATTTAAAATGTTAAGGTAACGATGTCGTCTCCTGAGCTCACAGAGGTTGTTTACATTACTGTTCTTAAACATTCTCATTGGCTCACTTTGCTTGAAAAGTCTCAGTTTAGTCTCAGAGAGGGAATAATTAAGGAAAAAATCTTACGTGGGCACGTTTTCTCGGTCGTGGTGGAGAATACAGCTTTACGACCGCAAGTCAGATAATATATTCCTTTTATATCGAATATCATGTGCGTGGATAATTTGAAAGGATTTCTTTTGGCACTTGGAGTGATGACGATCAGGCTAAGGATTACTCTATTCCATAGTTTCAGAAAAGCCGTAAAAAGCAGCGATATGATGCGATTACGGCGTACGAATCGCTAGAAGACCTAATTAAAATTTAGGTACATTGCCATAGCCGCACGCTGATTGGCGGTTTGAGGGTAATTGATATGTTTTTGTTTTTAATATTATGGGTTATTATATTATTACTACTATCATCATATTAACTCCGATATGTTCTCGCTAGCGTATGAAGCGTTAGCCCACGAGATTTGAATCATTTATGAGACTTGGCATTGAAGTATGGGGTATTGTCTCACAGTATCTCATAAGAAAGGTAAACTGTATTCAAGGTGCTGAAAGCTTTGTGTATATGTGAAACAGCTACTAATAATTTAAACTTATATATTGGGTATAATGTATTATCACCTATATATCTGCTTTATTTTATAAAACTATGTAAACACTATGTTGCAGATGAGTAAAACATTAACTGTATTACACAAAAACTTTCTATGTTGACCTAAGGGTTAACAACAAGTATGCCGAGAGACAACTGATATACAATATATATATACACACACACACACACACACTTATTCCACAACTTCTCAATAAATATTGTGTGTACAGTCATGTACAAACATTATTTTAAAAGCACAAGAAGTTTTAAGAGGATTATAAATGTTGAAATATAAATTTTTGAGAAATATGTTGTTGGAGATGTGAATTGTCGTTTTTACCTTAAAATTTATATTTTGAAACTGAGCCGTTCTCTTTTTGGGAAAAATACGAAATACTTTTCATTAACTGTAATATGTATTCCATCGAAAGGCCTTGCCTGATAAAATTATATTGTCCATTGTTTATTAAAAAAATAACTAGTAATTATGGATTTATTTTAAATATCATTATTCTGATTTAGTCGCATAATTATAATTAAAAATATTTATATTTATATAAGCATTCAACGTCAGTCTAATTTAGTTATTTTTATTGTGTAATGGTGTATTGTTCACCTTACTATGCTATACTATTGTATAAATTGCGTTAAATACATGTAAGCTATATATATATATAGTTTAAGATTAATATTGCCTAATTATTCTAATTCAATAGTTGAAAATTGAATAAAAGATTTGTAATAATCCTCTTTTTGAAATTAGTAGTAGTTGCATATTCCTTGTAATGGAGAATATTCGTTAATATTATTCTTATTTGAAAGGATTATTAACGTTGGTCTTATTTATCTTTAGTTTGAAATTACCGACAATAAATGCATTTATTCTTACCTTATGATTCGTATGGTATAAAGAAAATACCCAGGTGAGACATTCCCGTAATAGAGGTACAAAATAAACAACGTGTCAATTTATTCGTCAGATCACCTCACTACTTAATGTTTACAGTATAAAATTACGCATTTTTGTGTTCACTTTTGCATAAGTTTCTAATTTAGTTTTTATTTATTAATGGAATAAAATTAACATATTAATTATTATTTGATTATATATTAATTATTAGATTAATAATTACTTTGGTCAACCATTAGGCTGAAGGAAAAAAAGCACAAAATGTTCATGATCTTTTTCGTGTATATTTTTAAATATGGATGGACTGTCATAGAAGTCGGGAAAGGAGTTCTTTCCGAGCCTTGAAATCTAAAAGTTCTACACGTGCAGAAGAATCTACTGTGGCCCATCTTCAGTCACGCCAATATTTACATTTTAGCTCTCCTCATGATCGAATGTATTGTCTCCTTCTTTGCGATAATGGTCTCCCCAAACTCACGCTGTCTGAATGAAGACGCAATTTCTAAGGCTACGAACAATGCTCTGACTGATTTATGCCATAGCAAACATATTTTTGTTAATATTTTGTTTTCCCGAGTCTCACCTTCAAGGCTCACAGTGGGGATCGGATTTTGAATTTTTAAAACGAAGTGTCCGAGAGGCCCTAAAACGTGAGAATGGCAAATGAGGGCCTCTTTGAACTTAGCAAATAAGACGTTCCGTTTTTACAACTCACGCGCCGAATTCTTTTGACAGATCCCTAACCGAAATATAGGGCAAATTTCCTCCTAGTGCGTGTTTTGATTAGTGAAAAAAGGCGAATGGCGGCGACATCAATTTAGGGCGATCTCAGAAAAAGTATTTAGTTAGTGCAGTCGATTTAAATTCTACTTTTAGGTAACGCGAGGTGTTTTTATGTCGTGTGACTATAGCACCAGTCGATTCAGTCATTAATTTCTCCGCGAGAGTTAAAGTAGATAACCTGGAAGATAATGGGAATGGTGCTTGCAATACCTGCCTTAACCAAAAGGTGGTTATTAGGGCAAAGGAAAAGATGTACTATGTAAAATTTTTCTTAGGCTGTTACTAAGATCAATTTCCATAATTAAACCGTACGTGAAACCTTCTAACCGCTTTCAAAAGAGCCATTTCATATGTTTAAATAGTAACCAAAATCACTCGCAGGGCAACGAAATTAATCTTCATAGAGTCTAAAAAATATTTCGCATTTTATTCTCAATTGACGTGATAAACGAGACTAAGATACAATACAAATAAACGCCTATTTATTTCAATAAGTCAATCTTCGAAATGAACGATTCAATAATTAATATTTACCATGATGATGAATTGGTCATAATATAAGTAAAAATACAAGTACCTATTGTTAAAAAAGCGCGTTTTTAATAATTTTGGTCATAATTTCCTATACAAAAGTAAGAAAACACTACTCACCTATTTATTCTGATTCGAGGTTAACTTTGCGATTGTCATTTTGATATTCTATTCGATTAAAAAGCAAATTTTAGAATTAATATATTTACTCAACTTTCCTTAACCCGGCCATGTCTTGCACTGAGAGGTGCCGGATTACTGAGAGTTCGTAAAAGACCATAGTGTCATGACCGTGTTTTCGGTGCGCAGCCATAAAGATACATATTTGACGTCATAGCTGGAAAATGTACCAGGTGACGAATGCCTACCCAAGCCCAAAAATCCTACTAGGACACCTACTAAACATTCTTGAAAGAAATTTCTCCCTATTAAAATTTTTGTACAGGACTGCACTCCATTCCCAAGAAACATTTTGAAAGTTTGATCTACCTGTATACACATATTTCCAATGAATTTTCATTTTACTCATAATAAATCAGGTTTAAAATAACCTTGTTTTATTTTATTTACTCAAATGCAAATTAAGGAAAATGTATCTCGTGATTGTTTGATTTCACTGATTAGGATTAGTTACAAATATATACTTTGCAAATTTCTTAAATACATTTATCTACTGGCATAACGAACCAAGATATTTATAATGTATAAAGACGGATCTTTCCGCTAATACTTCTCCATACTGCTTGAATTGAAACAATATTCTCGCACGGACGCAGCCTTAAATCTGACCTCCATGAATGTTCGTTCTCGAATATATTTCCAAGGAGGAGTATTTACAACGAGTCTAAAACTATAATATCGATTTCGAGCAGATTTAATTTCTACGGTAATACGTGTAGGAAACGCAATCGAGAGGAGCTTATAAATTTTTTAGCATTTATTGTCTCAGCAAGTATTTTAAGTATGTAGATTTACCACCCGCGGTGGCCGAATGGTTAGCACGTTGACATGATAACGCTCCAACACCATGGTCCTGGGTTCAAATCCCCAGGGAATGGTCGTATCTGTTCGTCTGTTGTTGATGTTATACCTTCACTGTAAACTGTTGTCTCGCTGAATGTGAAGCATTAATAAATAAATAAATTTTACAGTTTAATTTTGTGTTTCCGTCTTTGTCGTAAATTGACGTAATAACCGATCGTCCGCAGAATATTCCTATGGAGAATTAGTCAGAAAACCCGGTTAACTGGCGACAAAGATAACCGAGTTGTATAACCTACCGAACATTAATAATACAGTTACTGAAAAGGTTTATAATGCGTGAATAATTGTTCATTTAAGGAAGGTTGGTTTTCAAATCCTAGGCGCGTGTAAAATTCTGATAAGACGAAGGCAAGGAATTTTGCGAAAATTTCAATTTTCACGGGGCATGATTTCGTCATCGCTCTGCTTGATACTTTCTTTATTCTCGCGGCAGCTTAGCGAAACTTAAAGATGCAAAATTGAGAGAGAGTTCAAGTCGTAGTAATTATACCTACAATTGAATTACCGCTTCTTATGAGAGAAATATGAAGAATAATCTACCAATTTTCGTAGATTGCGCCTTTCTCTATTCTTGCTATCCCATTTAAGTATAACGGAGATGAATAAGAAAAATTTTCAGTTGAAAGCGATTTAACGATTTCAATTAAAAATTCGAAATACCTCCGTAACGAATTGGTTACTTAAACCTACATCGATAAGGGTCGCTGTCATATGTTTATCCATTAATAACGTTTTGCAACCCTTATTGATGTAGCTTTAAGTAACCGAATGGTTACGGAGATATTTTGATTTGTTAGTAAGTTTTTAAGTTAATCTAAGTAAGACTTGCGGATGAAATTTACATCCCGAGCTACGAGGTCGTACTGATTATTATTTTATCTAACATCGTGTTTTATCCCAAACCGCCTGACCTTAAGATTGGATTGATTGCCAGCTTCCACTTTTAATTATTTGGCTTGTAACCGATGGGGAATCAATTTTTTCATACATTTACCGAGTATTATAGGTCTCCTCGGGTCGAAACTTTTTTCCCGAGTCCGATTGCATTTTGCTGCTGCAAACTTTTTCTAAATTTGCCTCGATTCGGCTAGACCTTAGTCTGCGGTAGATTTAAACAATTCTAATAATTATTTATTTGACTGATTTGTTTAATTGATTTAATCACCCTTAAAACATAAAAAGATGCAAAATTTTATTCCCGAAGTAATTATATGCTAAACTTCGTAAATAAGAACCCGGAGAACTCTCAAGAGAATCTGTAAATGATGATATTGGCTTAAATAATAGCTTGTTAAATTATGAATCTGAAAAAAAATCATACAATAATGAGACTCTGAAATCAAGGAACTGCAGAATCAAGATAGTTTTAGGTCGCATTGGAAGTCCTAGAAGAGCATTAGTTAATGTATGAGCAATACATATGTTAAAGTAATTAGGGAAGTAGCCGTTGTGGTCGCGTGGGCTCCTTCTTAAAAGCAAGTGAGAATGAAGATTTTTATGATACATGAAGTTCAGACGAAGCCCGACTTGGTATTTATTATAATTCATAAAGTAACGTGTATAAAGTCCGATTAAGGTCCGAGCTCAGCCCGAAGAATAGCTCAATCATTCGGTCCATCCTGTTTCTAATCTCTGGCCATCATAAAACACAGCGGTTCAAATGAATTTCGCGACCACTCACGGCCTCGTGCGGAAACGTTGGCTTAGCATACCGGAAATCAGCATAACAAACTCACAACTTAAGGATCGGCATAAAGGCATACATTTAAATATTATGTGTAATGTTTTCCTAGGAAGTGATGGGAAAGTGAATATCAGACAATCTTTTTATAATAAGTGGTTGGATGATCGCTGATGGTTAAGTTATAAATCAAAAGAAAACACCAAAAACCATCAAGAAAAATTTGCTTCTTGATGGTTTTTGGCGTTCTCCTTTGATTTATATCGTACAATTTTGTTTAATCTTATCTGGAATGAGATTAGAAAGCAGCTCTCTGAGTTACTCTAAATTTACAGAGGAAATTGAACAGTGAAGGGTATGAAAGCTATAATATAAATTTGTAGTTAAAAATACTGCTGATAATTCTTTGTAAACAATATTTGTATGTCTAGGAAAATACCAATTGTGAGCGAGATCGACCCCAGGAGTTCGTCTGTTACACCGGAGGCATTGAACTTGAATTTATTTTCCATTTAGTTTGAAGGTTTCATATGCGATCTTCCGAAAAATGAAGGTTCCCTACGCCATAACTAGTAGTTTTCCAAGATGATGTGCTGATACTACTCATGAATGTTGTATGTATTTTTGTAACAGATTAAAGGAAGGCGAGGAATATAATATTAGTCCTTTTGCCTCTATATTAGTAGCTATGATTCGCAAAATCTGTTTCGATATTTAATACTTAAATCATTCAATAAGGAAGCAAACAGATTTTTTTTCTATAAAAGGTCATTAGCTTTATCATCAATTATGATTGATGTGTCCATATACTTACTTTGCTGATATTCATAAACGTGTAAACATCATTTTCAATTCCTGGCTCTGGCTAGTTTTCCTGGAAAAGTAGTTTAAAAAATAATTTACTAATCAAATACGTAGTTTATTCATTGAAAGTTATGAAAATGTATAGGTTGTTCATTCTTATTCAATATGAAACCTACCTCTCCTACATCATCCTAATGACTTCCAAGTGTGACCATAAAGCACCAGTAGGAATTCAAAGTAATGTAACATCTCGGAAGAAAGAGAATAGAAAATATTTTTATTTTCATGGTTAGCCACTGTTGTCTTTTATCGGTGAAGTCCCCCTAAGCTCTCATGAACTTGTCAGGGGGTGCTTCACCGATGCAACAGCAACAACGGACACACACAACCAATCCCAGATCGGAAAAATCCGATCAGCCTGGATTTGAACCAGGGACCTTGGGGTTTGGAGTGATAGCGTAGATGGAATGCAATCCACTCCGCCACCAAGGCCAGTATATAATATCTAGAAGCACGCTGACCGAAAATTCGACCAAATTTACGTCCTTATTCTCGTGAAAATACTGAAGAAAAAATTAATACGTCTTGAAGAGTGTGTCAGGAATTGTTCTTCTACCATTTGCAAACAATTCAAATTAGAATCATCGCATAACTCTCCCGATCTTATTTCGCCAATTGTATTACATCACAAATAAATTAGAAGAATTCCTGATGTTCGGCATAGTATTTAAACTCTATGTCCGAAGAATGAAACAGAATTGATGTCACTTAACACTAGGAGGACGGGAGTTTCGGCCTACCTAGAAGGACGGGAGGTGGTCATTTGACCACCTACTTTTAAAATTCGTAATTAAATACTTTCATGCTTCTCAAAGACCTGAATTTTGCGTATCTTCTACATTTGACCATTACACAAGTTCTAATAACATTTTTTTCCCCGTAATTTGTTTAAATTTTAATTAATTAAACAAAATGTTGAACTATGTCCTAAATCTGCAGAATTTCATATTCTAGAATATTTAATCTATTTATACTGAACCAATGAAACTCATATTTTCGGAATAAGTGGAAGAAGGTCCGAATTGTTGATAAAAGTCAGTCACGTTACCCCAAGATTGTTATGCTATCTGACGGAAACCATATAAAACCACTCGTTCGTGCCTCGGAAAAAACCTCAATCAAATACGATGGCGGAACAATTTTTCAAATTTCGTCCTGAAAATTTCCTTATGGTGTTTTTATCAATGCCAAATCAATGTATAATATTTAAAAATTCTTAAAACAATTTTTAGCAGGGTTGCCAACATATTGGTTTTATCATTATATAATGTTCTTCCAATTTTTTTCTCTGGTAAATTTCAAACTGATATCTCAAGTTTATATTCAATCACCTTTTTTGAACAATTTGAATTAATTTTAAGGGTATTAACCTTATAAAACAGGGCTACCAATCGTTAGAACAGATCTCTAAACAGAGACTTTTGCGTTCGCAGTATAAATAGCTACAGATATATTTTGAGCACAGATTTTTTTCATGTAATTTGTCTAAACTCTTTGGGATCCCGAATTAGTTTATAAACTATAAAGAAGCAGTGTGACCAACATCTTCGGCTGTAAAGTGAAGGCAGCGATCAGACCTTCATGGAAAACCTGACAATCTCATTTATCGAGAATGGATTAATATCTTCTATCTTATGCATTGACGCAATGTTAACGACCAAAACAAGGGTAACAACAACAATAACCATTTTTCTGTTGTTATTCAGCTCATAACATTTTTCATAAAAAATTTAGACCCGCTTTACATAAACTTTTAGGATTTGTTTGCTTCTGTTATGAGTTAGATACAATATTTTGAATTCTTTATATGTAACCTCTTATATTTGAAATTGTTACAGTTTCCGTAAGTTACACAGCCGAAAAAATATTTTCATATCGGTTGAATACATTTATTTTACATATATAGTTATTTATTTACTAATTATCCTTGATGCATGTGAATTCCATAGATCTTTAAGCGAAAGAAGAGAATTCTTAATATAATACTTGTCATAATTAATGAACTAATAATAATTGCCCGGAATGTACTGATATAAATGTTCATATAATAATCACAGGAATTTACAGAGATGGATTCAGAAAGAAAATTTATTTAGCATGTAAGTCGTGATCTTCATGTTTTTTTTGATATCATTATGTTCCATATTTTTCATCTGTTCTTACATAGGGAAGTAATATTATAGCGCAACAAAACATGTTGACTGAAATTAATTCATGTAGTATAACAAAGATTGAATGAAACATTCGTATTTTCCCCCCTGCTATGAGTAACTGTATTTACAATCACATGGTGGGAGGTCGGACATCTGGGTGAACTGATACCGACAGCCGCCTAAATCCAAAACCCATCGGGTGCGTCTAACCAGACGCGTGCGTATTTATGGCACTACCTGGTCTTTTCCCCGCGTTCGGCACGTACTGAAATGCAATGGTTTCAAATAAGCACAACCCCACCGAGGCGTCTTTAGCGCACATACAGTTAGGGAGAAAGGATTAGTGCAGCGTTTTCGGAGCGCCAAGAAAGCGCTACGCACAGAAATACTGCATTGTTCGAGGTGAACACAACGTTTGTCATCAACCTCTCTTTCACTGTGTCTTCCATATTGAGCGACTCTCCGCGAGTCTCCATAGTGATACATCCACAGCTGTTTGTTAGAGAACGTCAAAAAACATAATACGAATGGCCTCAAGACGAAACCGTACCTCGGACGAGATTCTTGCCGAATTACGTGATTTAGAAGAAAATCAATCTGTAAGTGAAGCGGAATTTGCAAGCAGAAGTGAGGACTTACTGGCCAGTGATCGGAGCGACGACTCTGGTCCTGAGATTGAAGAGACTGGAAGTGAATCGGGAAGTGACTCCATTGATTGTGGCAGTGATTCTATCAGGTAAGTGAATCTTTCTTTCAATTTTAGTGCTCGTTAATTTTAATGGCTTATGTAAGTAATTTGCTCAAACCGTAATATTTGCAAATAATTGTCGGTTTTTTATAACGTATACTCAAGTTCTAAGTTTAAAAAAAACTAAACTAGAAATTCCTAGGAAGAACTGTTAGCTCCAAACCTTAACTTATCAATGTAATCTTATAGAGCAAAAACTTTTCCTTTCCACGTTGTTGATTACCTCAGGTAGAGCGAAATTAGTGTCTAACCTTTAGCTATATTTATTGCAGTGTAAATGCAATTGTGAAAAAATATTCATGTAATATTAGCATGCATAATTTAACCGAAAAATGAAAAAAAATTCATTTTACATGATATAATAAAAAGTTAATATCGGTCTTGTAAAAATAACTTTTCTCAGTAATAGATGGTTATAAAAGTACGATCTTCGTCTCAATACTATGTTCTTCTTTGAAGATTTTAAGAATTATAATTCATGTTAACTAAATTTCAGTCATTTATATTAAACGCCCAGATAACACACTCTTTTCCTTCTTCGGTTTATAGAATACCAACCAGATAAAAACAAAAATGTTCATTATATGGTTTAAAATGGGATGATACTTTCAAAACTTTTGGCGTCATTTATATTTTTCTCAAGGGTTCCTGCGTTAGTTTCCACTGACATTCAAACTCGAATATACATTATAAACCTGTCAGTATGCACAGGTTTTTCTTTATCATGATCTATAATTATTGCTATTATGACGCAATACGTTTATTCCGTCTATTTGATACAGAGGATATTTTCGCTAAAGAATTTATTACACAATAGATTAATACCAAGAAATTAAGTCTATTCAAATACATTTTTCATTGCCAAAACTAATATGATTATTTTCATAATCGATCGACAGTAATCCTCCAGAACCAACGGCACAATGGGAAACTGCTCCGGATGGAACAGAGTGGCTGGAGATTTTGGCTGATCAACCTCAACCAGGAAGATTCAAAGTGCAAAACATATTGCATTTAGCTCCAGGACCAACTTCTTATGCCAAAAGGAACATTCAAGAGGCATCAACATTTAGTGCATTCAATTTGTTGGTGAGTGACTCCCTTTTAGATAACATTGTAAAATGTACTACGGAGCATGGGAAGCTTGAAGATGCTAATTGGTCTTTACCTAGGGAAGAACTTTTGAAATTCATTGCTCTTATATATGCTAGAGGCGTATTGGGACAACGACATTTGTCAATAAAAAGTTGTTGGGACAAAACGTGGGGATCTAAAATATTCTCCAGCACTATGAATAGGGATCGATTCTTAAGCATAATGAAACATTTACGGTTTGATCACAGAGAAACTCGGAGTCAAGCTCTGAGAGAAGAAAAATTTGCTTTAGGTTCTGAGCCTTGGAATAAATTTATAACTAACTCCCGAGCCTGCTACAACCCTGGCGAGAGTGTTACGGCCGATGAACAATTATATCCTACGAAGTGCCGATGCCCATTCATCCAATACATGCCGAATAAGCGAGATAAGTTTGGGATCAAGTACTGGGTATTAGCAGACGTGAAGTCTAAATATTGCCTAAATGCATTTCCTTATTGTGGAAAAGATGACGCTAAGGGATCAAGGCAGACTCTTGGGGAATATGTTGTGCTACGGTTAGCAGAGCCATTCAAAAACTCCGGTATCAACATAACATGCAACAATTATTTCTCTTCAATCAGCCTCGCTGAAAAACTAAAAAAAAAACAAAATCTCATTGGTTGGAACGATAAGAAGGAATAGAAGAGAATTACCTCCTTCGGTTCATCACAGCAAAGAAATATACTCAACTAGAGTTTATAAAAATAGACTTGGCCACAGCTTAACAAATTACCAAGCCAAAAAAAATAAAAATGTGCTTTTAATCAGTACGATGCATCAGGACGTGATGATTTCTGACTCAGAAAAAAAGAAACCAGATACAATTTTGTTTTACAACTACAACAAAGTAGGAGTAGATATAATGGATAGCATGTGCCGGAAATATTCAACTCGTTCGGCTACAAGGAGATGGCCAGTACATGTATTTTTTAACATATTAGACCTGGCCTCAATAAATAGCTGGGTTCTATTCAAAGAAACCACTGGGCGTAAACTCAGCAGGAAGGAGTATATTCAAAGACTTATATTAGAAATGATTGGAACCTCATTAGAGATAGAGCCATCACCCTCATGTTCCTTTGCAATGTCGGGAATTTCTTCAGGGGAAGCAAGTGCACCAATAAGACCGCAGAAAAGAAGAAAGTGTCAGATCTTACCTGGTTGTTATAACAAATCCAATAATTTGTGCCTAAAATGTAAAAAAATATACTGTGGAATATGTTCTGCAAAAGTGGCAATGTGCAGAATCTGCGGTAAAAAATGATGTACTCTTAGAAGCATAGAGTGATATTCTCTCTTATCATTTATTTTAAAAATGTTACGCCATTACCTAATAAGGAATAAATATTACTTTGTAAAAACAATAGCGAAGCTTTATTATGATTTCAAACCTTACATTGTGAAGATGATCAAATGTTTCTATAATGACTTGGATGTATTGTAAAATACCGAATGATGGAAGGAAATAACATTTGAAGAATGATTTAAGTATTAAGGTAAGGCTAAAATAAATATCAACTTAATATGTAATAATAAAACGAGCACCAGAGAGGATAAGCACCGAATAATATATGAGTAAGAAAGGGCCATTCTCGATAAATGCATGATTAATTACTAGGTTTTCCATGAATGTCTGATCGCTGCCTTCACTTTACAGCCGAAGATGTTGGTCACACTGCTTCTTTATAGTTTATAAACTAATTCGGGATCCCAAAGAGTTTAGACAAATTACATGAAACAAATCTGTGCTCAAAATATATCTGTAGCTATTTATACTGCGAACGCAAAAGTCTCTGTTTAGAGATCTGTTCTAACGATTGGTAGCCCTGTTTTATAAGGTTAATACCCTTAAAATTAATTCAAATTGTTCAAAAAAGGTGATTGAATATAAACTTGAGATATCAGTTTGAAATTTACCAGAGAAAAAAATTGGAAGAACATTATATAATGATAAAACCAATATGTTGGCAACCCTGCTAAAAATTGTTTTAAGAATTTTTAAATATTATACATTGATTTGGCATTGATAAAAACACCATAAGGAAATTTTCAGGACGAAATTTGAAAAATTGTTCCGCCATCGTATTTGATTGAGGTTTTTTCCGAGGCACGAACGAGTGGTTTTATATGGTTTCCGTCAGATAGCATAACAATCTTGGGGTAACGTGACTGACTTTTATCAACAATTCGGACCTTCTTCCACTTATTCCGAAAATATGAGTTTCATTGGTTCAGTATAAATAGATTAAATATTCTAGAATATGAAATTCTGCAGATTTAGGACATAGGTCAACATTTTGTTTAATTAATTAAAATTTAAACAAATTACGGGGAAAAAAATGTTATTAGAACTTGTGTAATGGTCAAATGTAGAAGGTACGCAAAATTCAGGTCTTTGAGAAGCATGAAAGTATTTAATTACGAATTTTAAAAGTAGGTGGTCAAATGACCACCTCCCGTCGTTCTAGGTATATTTTGATATAAAATTTAACCTAAAAGTGAAAAAAAATATTTTAATACTTAACACAAATTTTGGGATAGTAATAAACAAAGTCAAAAAGTTTCAAAAAAATCGGAGGTATTTTACTAAAGAAATTTTGATGTCAAACTCTGAAAAGTGGTCAAATGACCACCTCCGTCCTTCTAGTGTTAAAGAACAATTATAAGCAAAAGGTGGTGATGTTAAACGTAAGTTGATGTTTTGCATCACATTTCCATGTAGGAGTTGAAGAGGAAATCTGAAAGCCAAGGACGGCTCTGTATGGAATTTACACGTTTCATTGAAAGTACTATTTATCAATGTATTCCCTGGAATTGGGGTTAAATTGGCGTAATTTCCGAGTATCCTATAATGGTTAAACGCGGATGCATTTCATTAATATATCTTGAATTTCCACAAAGCTCAAACTATAAGATTTCCAACCCTCATTCAGGGCTTGAATTCCCGCAGTTCTATCATCGCAGAATGCGGAACAGTTCTTCGCAGGAGAGGAATAAATTAAGTGACATGGAGACACCGATTTTCCTCAAAATATGAAATTTTCTCCTACAAATTACAGTGCTTTATTAACTAAATGAGGTCAACGTTTCGATCGTTTACAGTACTCTAAGCTTTTTATCTCGTCTGTATCGCATATCTCATCAGAACAAATAGCTAATGCAGAAACCCAATGATTTCATCGACAGTTTCAGGCGCTCATTGGCTCGAGGGGCTTCTGTCAAGTTGGCGAAAAGACAATTAGGCGACAGAACGACATTCATATGATAGACGAACAAACTTCTTAATTCTGACCGAACAAAATTATAATGAATCGCTCTCTCGCTAATAGCTCTCTCTGTCTAGTGGCATATTAAGAACTTCTAATTAATTTTGTTACAAAAAGTAATTTTTAATTTTTAGGGTGTAAAATTAACTGATAAGGAATTCAGCAGTTCACTTTTAGAGCCAAGTCCAAAGATTATTAACAATGGATGGATAACGAAAAACAGAGCTTGCGCAGTTTTACTGGTCATATCAGCTGATATGTCTATACTAATACAAAAGATAGCGGTTTTATAGATGCGTGGGGTAGCTGAAAAATATCGATTCCCACAGCCAAACCTTGATGAATAGAGCATTTTTCTCTCTATGTTGTTACTAGATAGAGAAAAAAGGCCTATTTCTTTTACTTTTGTATCTTTTATATCCATGGATGTGATAATACAAAAGCCACTTATGTGAGTGAGTGTAGAATACCTTATAAAGTCTATTGGTGAAAATTGAAAAAATACGAAAGTTTAACGAAGGTGGATTCCATAATTATGTTTGACTTAATATATAATATTTCATATATTTATTAAACCTCTATTCTTTAGAGTCTATTCAATATCATTTACGGAGTATTCCAAAATTTACAGTAATAGATATGGGAAGGCGTAACTTTGTGGAAAATCATAATAATAATTGAAAAAGCTTTGTATAAATTGTGCAAATAAATCCTGCGGAAAATTACAAAGCTTTCTCAATTATTATTATGGCACGCCTTCCCATATCGAATTTATTCTACAATAAAATTTAATTAAATTTCATAATGCTTAACGATTTGTCCAATACTACAATATTTTTATTAAAAATCATGTATATAAATTTATGCCTTCGGTAATATTAAATAAAAATATATATTTTTCTTTAAATATCACTGATAAACAAGCATTACATATCTGGCATGGCATTCACATTTTCTTATGTACTTTTTCATGCTAAATTCAAATCTACAAACCGTTTTTCTCTATCACGTCATGTTTGGAAGATTTTCTCAAAACATTATTTTGCATGGAACACCGCTCATCAAACATTATTGCAACTTTGTTTTTCAAGCTACGCTGAAATTTCTTTCATTGTTTTTGAAGAAAGGCATTTGTGACAACAAAGCTTCCTGTCTGGAACTCTAGTGGAACCTTCCTTTGAAAATGATTTATGTTTACGTTGAAATTATTTTAAAATCGAATATCTTTACAATAATCTCTCAAATGACAGGGGAAACATTTATTGAATTCGTCGCGTCTTGCAGAATCGTACAATATGAGAATGTACTGAGAATATACTAATAATATACGGGGAATAATGAGTTTTGTTCCTCAATCGTAATACCTCATGATTTATTCAGCACGGAATTTTGTGATCTAGCATTTTGGGATATAATTTCATAATTGTATGTTGCTAAGCTATTTTAAGCATAGTTTATTTAGTTTCAAACAATTATTTTGTTCTTTAAATATATTATTTCTATATTATAGATCTCATTGACGCGTTAAGGCGTAACTGTAATGGCTTCAACTAAAGATTTGGAAAGAGAAATTTACAAAACTTTTGATGCGCGTCTTTTGCTGGGACCACGGGGGACCATGGGGAAAGATTAGCTGATGCTGCTTACTTCGTCCTCTTTGCTGTTATAGGCATTAAATTCATGCTGATTGGGCCTTCATCGAAAAGTGCGTAGGGTCCTTAAAATGAAAAGTTATTGTAACAAAATGACTCAAAGCAGCATCATCTGCGGATAAGGTCGCGCCTCAAAATAATGAGACAAAGAATTTTCATGGAAGGTAAATATATGGATTTCATTTTTGAAGCAGTATCATTGGACTACTGACACCGGTATGCATCACTAATAATTGGATATTCTGGCCACTCAAAAGATATTTAGGAAACCATGTCGCTGCTCCTTGAAAAAAATATGCTACGGCGAGTACGATTGACGTATCTGTAGTAATCTTAAAGTAATCGCACGGGAATGCAGACAGGGTTCACCAAACACTGTTGCTTAATATGTGAGCGCAGAGACGGAAAGCAGCACTACAAAAAGAGGAATCGGCCGATCAGAGAAATAATGCAGCCAGAAAGCAAAATCTTTCGTGTGCCTTTGGTAGACCGCGACACAGTTATCATGTCACCTTTCCAGATTAAGCTGGAACTCAAAAGGATTTTCGTGAAGGTTCTGGACAACTAATCAGGTACTTTTTTATACCTGCGCAACAAGATTACATGTAGAGCTATGCAAAACTGAAAGAAGGAGTGCTTATAGGCCCACATACAGAAAGGATCATTGCTGACAGCCATTTCCAAGACTTAAATCGGAAGGATTTTCAATAGATCTCTATCGATTATACTATCTGATTTTCTATAGCCGTGACTGTTTACACATTAGGTTCCCAGTAATGAGTAAAAATTTCGTTTCATTAAAGGGGTAAAATTTGAAAATAATTTTCCCCGATGCTTCGGCACAAATTCCGAGTGCTCATGTTTACAATGAGCGTGGAAAGTGATTCGTTCTCCTAGAAGGTGAAAGCAGAAAAATCACAACCTCATTCACAGAGTTTTAAATTCGATGGAGAATGGTGAGCTATACACACGTGTATGAAGCTCTCACTACTCACCCACTCGTTCCTGTACATAATAGAGCCGAACGCCAATCTCTCACCATCTTTTTTGATCACCAGGGTTTTTGCTGCGTTTATCTGCATCTGGCTAGGAATGAAAGCGTAGTCTTTTCAATAGAGTGGAATCTTCCCTTGATTACCGTTGGAAGTTTATTTCATTTTTGGACACCAGTACTGAAACTTATTGCTAATGCTGAATCTCTATATCACTTCGAGCAATCCAATGTAGAAGTTATTTGCGGCTTTTTTCACTAATGTGGTAGCCTAACGAACCACGAAACATCAATCTTGTAAAGACATAGAAATATGTTTGTTATTATAAATATGCATTCATTTCATGTTGTCAGGCTGTAAGGTAAATTCGTCTTAAGGTGTAATGATTATTAATTAATTACCAATCTATTAATTGACTGACTATACTACAAAATCATACGACCAAAAGCGTTGGTAATATGGCCCGTCTTCACATATTTCCTCTCTACAAACATGTTTATCGCTAGGTGTTTATATTTTTAAGTCTGAAAACAAATATATCTTTTATTTCTATTAGTTAGGTATTCCATGTTGCTCGGTTTGATATTCAATGGGAAGTTTTGAAAAGTTATTTGTAATTTCTATTTATTTAATTGAGTTATGGGCGTGCCTGTTTACTTATATATTGTGTTTTGGTGAAAATAGTTGCCCATTATGGGCAGATTAAGGGACGGATGGCTTCCTGGGGACACACCCCTCGCTGCTTACCAGCGCCACGCCCATCAATCATTCATCAAATTAAGTTTAACTTGGGCCGCGGAAAACTTCTCTGTACTCTGCATTTAAGAGATGGACTTAAAAGATCAACAAATTATGTAACTACATTTTTTAAAGCTTGACTTTATTGTATAGCTTGAATTCTTATGTATGAGTTATATTAATTCCTAAATGTGAAATATGAGCTTCTAAAATGAATCTCGTCCTATGCGATAAATCGTTCACGGCAGTCAAAATACGCATTTTTCTAGGCACACATTCATTAGATATTCACTAGAAACATATTCATTGTATATTATTATTTACTTTTAACAGCTCTAAATTTCTGTAGCAATTCAAAATAAGTAGGTTAATTCATTTTAAAATTCACAGAATCGGGCGAGATATGGTAGAAATCCATCATGCAAAATGAAGGAGATAAATTTCTACTTGTGTATTGGTGATTCCGGATGGATTCAAATTTACTTGGGACAAGTTTGAACGTAGAGACACAGATTGATAATTGTTTTTTGTCAATGATAAAATCTTAAGTCTGTCCGTAATTGCATTCATAAAAAACATCAAAAGTTTAGTTCGGTATTTTCTTGATACGCCAATGTCTTATTTCTTCGAATGTTGCATTCCTCGAACGTACTGTCCCTCTCTCAGAATCATGGTCTAATTTTTTGTCATAAATTTTCAAAATTAACTCGAATTGATTCTTCGTCAGCTACGTTTGCTGATGAAGAATCTGATCTGATACTGATCAACTGAATTGGATGCAAAATTTCAGTGATCAACAGAAGGGTTTGTGGAGACTTTTAGTGTAAAGTAGTATCGATTAAGTGCTTCTCCTTTTCAATTTAAACACTGGAGGACACGATTTACCTTATAAAAAACTGCGGAAAAACTATTATTTAAATATAGGATTGATTGTTGTGGCGTTACTAGGTAAATAGAAGTTTTCCTTTATTCCATGTCTAATCCAATTAAAATACACCTAAAACCTTGCTGGAGGACATATTTGTATACTTTTGCTCGCATACTCCTGTATCTCTCCAGCTCGCCTTTCAGTATACAATGAAACGCTTTCATTCTTCTACAAATCGCACTGGTGGACTCTGTTTAATCCATTCCAGCTAAAATAAAACATTTTGTGGAAGTGGAACACAATACATTAGAGGAGAGTGTTACTCAGGCATACGAATGTAGCGGAAATAGAGTTTGAACTGAGAACAATTTATCAAGAAATTTTTTGAAAACAGATTTCTTTCGAAAAAACATAAGAAGAAAAAGCCTAGATTTTGTTATTCTATCGGAGTAATCCTTTAAGCTCCCACAAATTGAATTCAGAGCAGTTGCGTTAAAAGTATCGTTCAGAGTGCGTTGAGTTTTTTTATAATAATGATATTCATTTATGCTCCAGAGAGATACGTCAAACAAAAATCGTTTCGTCGATTTTACTTCATCTGAGAATCAGGAAAATTTTCACTTTAATTATTTTACGTGAGGAAATAATAGTTAAATTAGTTAAACTAAATATGTGGCGTAGCAGTCTTACGGTTAAGTTGGTAAACATGAAGACTTAATTGGAAAATTAGAAAGGATTCGAGTAAAAGCCACAAGGTTTGTTATGTGGGGATAAGAGAGAAAGTGTTAAAGGAAAGATTAAGTAGCTATGGTGGATAAAACTACAGGACCGAAAGTAGGTGAAGTGTAGTGAATTTTGGCAAATTCTAATCGGGAAACCGTAACTCATGGAACTTAAGACCAGGCTGCATGAACGTAACTAAATTGCAAGGAAGGATCACATATACAAAATTTCTTGATTGAAGCAGACAGGCAGACATATGCAAGAATTATAAAGAAAGGAAACTTGGGACACGGCTGTTAAGGATTTATAGGTTTAAAATTTCCATTAGCCGTTTTTTGTCGGCGTTCCTCTTCTCATTCCCCCGTATTCCGAAAAGGACACCGCATTCCCTCTAAAATAGGACAATAAAAGGTAAGAAAGATTTAACTGAGGCCCCTAGGATCTAAATGCCTTACTAAGAGAGAGAAAAAGATCTTGTCAAACAATCGTGATTGAAGATTTCTGAACCTTGGACGAAACTATTCGCAATAAACATATCTCAGTATAAATACGGTTCTCTCTTAGGGTCTCTGAAACATGAAACATCAATGTTGCAACTCCTACGATGACTGGGCTTCTTAGATCTGTTACCTATTAATTCAGGTAGCTTCACAGTTTATTTACGATACATCATGGCTCCCACCGAGAATCGAATCGTTGACTACTTTCACCGAAGGCGAACCCAATGGGCCGTACAATTATTAGCGGAATAAAAATAGTTACCTAATATTGTTTTAGACGTGAGATGAGGCAGTGGTTATTAGTGCATTTGTTTCCTTTCACCGCTGAATACGTCGTAGGTGTATGATTATGTATGACAAACGACCATTTTTAGCGTTGTAATTAAAATGTTTATGCAGCAGTAAGAGGTCTTTCACTAGTTCAGTAACTTTCCTCTCAGTAACTTATAAACTTGAATGTTTTCTCTTGCGAATTATTAGCAGTAAATATCTATTAGCTAAAGTGAATATTGGCGCATGGAATGGAATAGTCGGCGAAGCAAAATATAAGCTCCTGTAATCATAGGATTCAAACAAAAAGGTAATCAACGGATTTCAGGCTATCCTATGTTTTTTACTTTGTCGTTTTAAGTCTTAATAAATAATAAAATCGATGCTGGGAGAATTCCCGATCGATTATTTTGTGTGAGTTATCTTCCCCTTTGGGGTTCTCAGACGAAACTTGGCATTCGCGAAGGTGCTGTGAAGGCGCTTTTCTCTAAAGATGTTTTATTTCGTGCCTTCATCTTACACAAAACGTCACTACCCCATCTAAAAACTCTTCTCTATATTAAATACCAGATAATTGTCTCTTGAGCATGATCTGATTGAATCTCAAATGAACGGTCGGAATTCATGTTATTCGTATTTTTTCCCAAAAAATCATCTTATTTAATTTTCACAGATCGAAATTAAGCAAAAGATGCAAAATACGGTGATAACTGAAAAGTTGCATAATAAAGGCGTAACATTACTAGGCTGACCCGTTCTTTCCGGGACACTACCGTTTCCTCTTTCGTCCCGTTCATATCGTCAACTATCATGTATTTCACTGATATCAAAGACCCTCTGGCTCTTTCCCTATACCTTTCCTCCTTCATCCTTCCTACTGTATCTTACTGCTCCCCCATCTGGTCTATGTCCTTTCCAACTCATCTTTCCTCATTAGACAGAATTACTAACTTCTTTCTCAGAATTGTAAAAGCCAGAGTTCCTTCCTTCCGTCAAGCCTCTAAAAATTCTATCGTATCTTCACTATCCTTGGAATCTCTTTCTGTCACTAGATCAAAACATGATTTATCCTTCTTACATTCACTGCTGAACTCCCTTTCTGACTGTCCTCCCATAAATTTACTTATCAATTATCGTGTTCCAAACAGATCTATCTACCCGTTTGACATCTTTACTTCACTATACTACTCCTAGACTTTCACTTACCAAGCGCTCCCTTTTCTTTCGTCTTCCTTCTCTGATGAACTCAATTCCTCCTTCTATTGATCCTTTCTCCCTATCTAAACGGAAATTTTTGAGCCTGAGCTTACCACACACTGGATCCATATAATTGTAAAATCTACCTTTATGTTTGTTTTCTTTTTCTCTATATTTATGTCACTTTTTAACTATTTATGTTTATTACTTTACTATAAGTATATTTTTATATTTCACTTTAAATTGGCATTGTTATGCTGTATGTGAGAATTGAATAAATAAATATCGCCCCGTTAAAGCCTTTGCCAAAAATTGTGGTTTTTCACGATATTCAATCATAAAATATGAAGCATTAAAATTATCGACTACGTTCAAACTATGAGATTTCAACTACGTAGTAAAATGTAGTTTATAAAATAAGGAAAAATTTTCGTAGTAAAATTTATTATTATTTAGATCAGTGGTTCCCAACCTTTTTCAGCTGGCGACCCACCTTTCCTTATCGGAATACCTCTACGATCCATCGGTCCACAGTGGAGTAAAAACCTTATTTTTATCGTATCCCATCCTTATGTATACATAATTTACCATAAAATATTGCTATTCTGATGGTTTATTCGATGGTTTCTGATAGTTTTAGGATCGAGTCGCGACCCACCGGTTGGGAGCCGCTGATTTAGAGCGGTAAGCTGTTGCAAAATCTCTATGCTGAGTTTGCGGTGATAAATGTTTGCTAACAAGAATGATACAATTTCTCCTTTAAAATGATTTACTGTTTACAGCACGCTGGAATAATCCAAATTTGGTTGAGATAAAAGTACTTTATATAAAACGACGAACAATTATTTTAAATATTAACATTTAAGAAATGAAATAATATTTTGAGAAAACTAAGCGAAACAATAGTTCCATTATTTGGAGGAAATCGCTATTTTATAAATCCGAGAACGAATCATAGCTTTAGGTTTCCAACTTGACGAAATGTTCGTCTGCTGCGGGGATACTCTTGTCTTTGCACCTGTGCCCTCATCCCCTTCGCCCTCATCAAATGAAGTCACACACTTCCTGTATTCCGGTTGTCTTTCTTCGTTCTTTCGACAAGTCGGGATACCACGATTTAAGATGAGATCGTATAGGCACATAATTTGGAGAGATTCGATCCTTCTTGGCATGGCTCCAATCACGATTTTTTAAAGATGCAATGTACGGGCTAGAAAATTGAATTATTGGGGAGGAGTAATTGAAACTGTAGACAGTATTAAATGATAATAACACAGTTCAGAATCATTCATACATTAGAAGCTTTGATATTTTAGCCATGAACAAAACTAAAACAAAACTGAATACATGATCTATTTTCTATAATAACAGCGACATTTCATGGAACTGTGATAGAATTTTATTTTTTCCGTAAAAATATAACAATCAAAACGTATGCGTGGTATAGAACTGTAATAATGATTTTTTTTAACTTAACTTCGTTTAAGGGTTAGGTGTAAGAAGAGACTTGATAGTCTCAATCTCGCCATGAATAAAGTCCTTTATTATTATTATTATAAAATAAATACATCCATTGTAATGGAGTTCCACCTTGTTTACCCTTCTCTTAGTGATTATATAATACATATTTTCTCCTTTGATTATTTTTTTCACAAAGCCGGGTAATTCAAGATTACCAGTTCCAGTTTTGTAATTTTCCTGGCAAAAACGGAACCTTAAATCATAGTGGCATCTATGCGTGGGCTGATTTTCTCTCTGTCCCCAATTGTTATGCGTCCGCAGTAGAACGTATTTCAAGCCATCCAAGTGCCAGAGAACCCTTATTGGAAAAAAGGAGGAGGGGATTGATTGAAGTCTGACGGTCGCTACCTTCGTATTGCCTTATCGACGAAAAGTAATGCACCCAAACAATGTAAGTTGATGAAAATATCTAACCGAAAATATCAAATATATAAGGTTTCTGAAGACTTTTTTCAAAGTTTTCCTTTAGTTTACGCGCAACATTAATTCATGATAAAACATACTCCAATGCCAATCGATTCTGAACAGTTATTCGCTATTGATAAGGTCGTTACGATTAGTTTTATACTTTGACTGCTATTTTTTACTTTCAAGCAGATATTTTCCTCGAATTTTAGATGAAATATTTTGAATCCAAAACGTTTTCTTTTGTTTGAGTTTTACTCAAAATTTTGAGAGTTACTGCTTTAAATTATAATTCTTATCTAACCATCGAAGTTATTCGGAATATTCCCATTAGAGTAGGGGAAACCAGGGAAGTTTAGATACAGAGGTAGTTACACTTTGCTTATTGTTCACATATCGTTACTCGGAACGAGCCAGTTGTCGCGTAAGTAGAAGCGCCACTATTTGCATTCACGGCAATTTGGAGACATTTGCAATTATTAACGGTGAGGCAAACAATTTTTTTCTAATTTATCCTTTTACGAGTAAATCTATATGGTGTTAATAAAACCTGTACCATTAAATCATCATAAATGATTATACTTAATTCGACTAGACTGCTCTGTTGCGAGTATTTTAAGCTATTCAGCTGATTGCTTACCACATGAATAACGCTTAGAGGTTGAGATTTAACTAAAATATTGCGATGGGGCAAGTTTACACAAGGCACCTGGGGCAGGTTTACGCGCTTAGTAAATCTGCCTGAGATTGTGAAAACCGCTCCTCTATATTAATTAAAAGTATTTAATGGCTATGTATATCTATACGAGTAAAAGTCGCTTGCATTCTGCAGGCATGTTGATGAATGATATATTTCTGATTTCCCCTAAGAACAGTTTTAACTAATAGGCTTTGGTCTCTGACGGTTTCTAAAATTTCAAGTCAATAGATCGGGAAAGTCCCCCAAGGAAATTCTGTATTCACCTTAAAACGAATGACGTTTTAAAATTTGGCCCTGGCTTCGAACCAAGGACCATAAAGAAATCGGTTCATTGCGTTTGTGAAGCATGTTCATGAATGCTCTTCACAAGCTGGGTTATGGATTTCTATCTTTCGAGAAATGCTTCATAGAAATAATTCAGATCTCCGGCATTCATTTCATAAGGAAGAATTAAGATCACCTGGTGATGGACCCAGAACCTTTTTGCAAGATATGATTACTTATAGGAAAAAAAATCTTATTCAATCTAAAGTTTTAAGTCGATATCATACCAGGAAGAACCTAAAATACGATTCCATTATCCCCATTCACAATGGATCGAGGAATGTTAATAGCAATCTGGAATCGAAACAAGGATAATCAGCGAAACGTTAAACAGGTTATATGAAACGTGTTTATGATCTCTATTCACACGCCGCTTTTTAAGTTTCTATGTTATCGCGAAGGGATTCAATAAAATATTAAAAATCGTCGCAATGTATTTTAAATAGGAGAATATTTGCTCTGACCTAACGCCAAACCAAGGATAATCTTCGAGGATGTCTTTGTAGATTTCGTTGGATATCAACGGCTTCCAGCGATCCCTCGAATTTCAACTCTCTAGTTTGCTGGGAAGTGAAGGAAGCCTAAACAAATTTCCCAAAATCCTCGAAATGCATTTTTATGGAAAATCGGGACTTGGGGGCTTTCTGCAATCGAACCCATGGAGTTGAGATTCAAAGTCGTATTTTTTCTAGTGGTTACACCCTTTCGCTAGTACGAGGTAAAAATCTCTAGTAAGCGGTACTTGTGAAAAATGGATAGAAATTTGATCCCCTATATGTATACAAGTAAAAGTTGCCTGCATTCTGCAAGCAAATTAATGATACAAATTTCAAGTCGATATCATATCGAGAAGGTCCTCAAACTTAATTCAGTATTCCCTTTTTAAAATATTAGGTAGAATACAAATGGTGCATTTGCGTCGAACTTCGAAATTCTAAACTTCTACGTAAATGAATGAAATAATAGAAACTCCTGCCTGCATTTCAAATGGTAGAGCTACCTAGTCTTGAACACAGACCTTCTTAAATGATACTAATACATATAACGACCAGGTAAAAATAAAGCTAATTTAATCCAAAGTTTTAAGGGGATATCATTCCGGGATGATCCTAAAATAAGATTCCATTATCGCCATTTACAATTAATGTAAATGGCGCTCCGGCATTGAACCAAGGATCATGAGGGAAACCGTAAAATTCTTATATGAAATGTATTCACGAACTCTATTCACATGCTTGATTTTTCGTTTGCATGTAATCGGAAAAAGGGATTGCAAAATTATTAAAAATCACCGTAATTTATTTTAAATAGGAGAAATTTGCACCCACCTGGCTTCGAACTCACGGACATTTGGTGACACTTTTATACATACAAATAAAGAAGAGCTAATTTTCTGTTACCTCTGTGATTTTGAATTCCCTATCCTACCATGATGTGGCCTAAACTCTTTTCGAAACTGAATCATAAATAATTGTAAATTCCCGCCATACGTTTCAAATGGTAGAGACAACTTTCGAACCAGGGACCTTTTGTAAGATGTAAATACATATAACACTCTGGTATAAATAAAACTTATTTAATCTAAATTTGAAGTCGATATCGTACCGGGAAGGACCTAAAAGAAGACGGCAGGCAGTGTCTGCGTCGCGTCCGAGCGTAGGCGCCGCTTGCATCGCTCGCCAATGCACTCAGTCACCATCCGGTTTGCCCTCGAAGGGCCAGAACAGGCTGGTTGTCTTTTTATCCGATCTCCTAGTATAATTTTCGTTTGTGTAGTGGGAAATCATATATTTATTTTCAGTCTTTCATTTCGGAAGCTATAGCGTGCTTCGTCGCCTAACGCACAATCTAAGGAAGCCGGCAAAAGAGATCTCCATGCCCTGGCAACCGAGGCGTAATAACCGTATGGAGGAGGATTGCTGGCCCTGATGAAGAGTGTTGTCCAAGACTCGGAGATCCCCTCCCTCAGAACGGACCGCGCTAGCATCCTCCATGGCGTCACAAGCTGGTCCTCACCGAGTAGCAATCTTTGCGCGGTGATGAACCTAAAGGCTCTTAATTTTCTCCCCAGGTCCAACAGCCCCAATCCTCCCTCCCAAACAGGCGTGGTCAGGGCATCAACCAGTCCGTCCTCCTGAACCACACAAAATGTACTAGCGTCTTCTACGCCCCTTTTAGCCATCTAGCTGATGGCTCATAGGTCTGGAGCACGTGCCAAAGCTTTGGCGTAAGAAACTGATTAATCACGCAGACTTTGCCCCTGAACGACATGGGCCCCGTTCTCGGGCACCTGCTTCGAAGGGCCCTCTCCAGAGTGTTTTGCAGCTCGTCCTCAAGGATTTTATTCTCGAGCTCTGGGTCTAGGATTATCGTCATACCGAGATATCTGGCCTTCTCGGAGTTCTAGCTCATCTCAAGCGGGGAGTCGGCGCGGTTTTTCCGCTCTCCCACCCACAACCCTCGCATTTTCGCTACATTCAGCCGCGCCCTCGATTGTTCGGCATACTCCTTGTAAGGAGGAATAATTCTACAGAAGTCCTTCCACGAAAACGATGAGGTCCTAACCGTAAGCGACGAGGGACAGGCATCTTGCCTCCGGGCCTGGCATACGTGCTCTGGTGAGGGCGAATTTCATCTCTTTCTTGATGAGTGGCTCGAAAGCCTTGCTTAATCCCAGTTAGATATGTAAAAGAAGCGGTGAGTGCTCCACCTACGTTGAAATGGCACCTGGCTTCCGAATACAACGTTCGAATCGCGCCCACAAAAAAAGTCGCCGAACTGCATCCTCTTTAGCACTGCCCAAAGGTAACGGTGGTTCATGCAGTCGAACACCTTCGATTGGTCCATCAAGATGACAGCAAGAGGCATCCTATCACTGTCAAAGATGTTCACCGCGTCCCTGATCGTCGAGATGGCGTCAAAGGTTGAGCGTCCGGGAATACAGTAAGATTGCTCCGGGGATACCACCTTTCTCATTATATTGGAGAGCCTCTTTGAGAGAGACTTACTTATGATTTTGTAATCGGCGTTTGAGACTAGCAACGGACGCCAATTTTCGATGGGCACGGAGTCTCCATCTTTGGGGATAAGGGATATCACGGACGTCCTCATGGATCTCGGAAGGCACCCTGTCTCAAGTCCTTCGCAAATCATATCCACTAGAGGTTCTCGAATTTCTGGCCGAAAAGCAATGTAGAATTCCGGAGTAAACCCGACGGTACCAGGGTTCTTATTCTTGATGAGGTCCTTTAAGGCGGCATAGATCTCATTGGCGGTGAGGTTGGATTCAAGGAGCATGACCTGTTGTTCCGTGATGGTATCGAGGGACTTTAGCAAGACGTTCATTTCCGATTCTGGGCCCTCGGTTTGTGCGGCACAGTAAATGCCACGGAGATGCTCCAGGACGTGAGTTCTCATGACGCCTGGCTTGGACAATCTGTTCCCACCCTTTTCTGACTAGAATAGCCTTGGCCTTGGCTTAATAGAAACAGCCCTCCTGAGATTCCTCAGAATGGTTCCTTTTTAGCTCTGACTGCTGTCGCCTTAAGTAATCAACAGTATGTGCCTTCACTTCCTCTTTCAGTATTTTCCATCTCATTGCAGCCGATTACACCTCACGGACGCGACCACAGCCCTTATGAGCCCCCTAACGCAAGACCTGTGCTGGTTGTCGGGCAACAGGCCATTTGAGAACCTCCAATACGGCGGCTTTGGGATCGCGCACGACAGAGTTAGCTTGAGTTGTATCGCTCGGTGATCTCGGTGTCGCTCGGTGAAAGACCGAACGGTTTCAATCCAGCTGAATTTGTTTACATGTTGTGTAGAGACGTATATCCTGTCAATTCTAGAGACAGAGACGTCGACTTCTAAAAACGTAAAGCCCTCCTCTCCCGGTCTCAACCCCCCCCACGCGTCCGACAGGTCATGGTCCTCGATGGATGCCGAGTATCTCAGATGTTTCTCTCTACTTGACGCTCGGTCAGAGCGGTGCGAGAACGACGTTGAAGTCTCCCGCTACCACCGTCACTTTCACTCTCGTATTGTCGAGTCCCGCGCGCGTCTCTAGAAATGCCCAGGTCGCTTCCACCAACTCTATGGCTTTGTTCTGGTCCTGGGGGCCGTATACTGAGATCGACGTCAGGTCTGTTTGTGTTCGGTTCCTGAAAGTGAGTGTTAAGGCGATCGGATATCCATCTCGGATGACGACCGGTGGACCCGCCTTCCCCGGGTGATTCACAGGGATGTAGGTGAAGAAAAACCCGTACTGTGTTAGCGTTTCCAACGAAGATTCCACGCAGTTTGTTTCTTGAAGAAAGGCGACGTCTGGCCGGTGTGTGGAAAGGAAATCCGTGAGATGAGCCCACTTAGTAATGCTCCTCACCGATCTGAAATTGAGTGTTATAAGGGTGAGCTGCTGCATCTCAATGCAGCTCTGAGCAGATTGTGTGTATGTGTATGTTTAAAGGTATGCGAAATAAAAGCATACAATAAATAGATAAATAGACCATGGAAAATGTATGTAAATAGATACATATATGTAGATACTCATGTAAACCCACCTACCTAAATAGTAGATGAATAAATACATACACCCATCTGTGTATAAATATTCGTCTAAAAGAGGATAAAAATTGATAATCTTTCAAAATGATAAAACCAAGGGAAGACTCATGGACACCGATGAGAATAACATGAGCATGTGATCGAACATGTCACCTTAAGATGATGTAATGGTATATGACAGAGTATATGAGATAATAAATAAATAAGTGAAAGAGAATTAGAATTACAATATTTAAAATCGCCAGCGAATTATGTATGAGTGGATGATTTAAAAGATTCGTGCCGTAAGGCATACAAGAGTCCTTTCGTTTGGATAAGTTTCTGTGCGTCATGTGGGCAATTTGCCGTCGTATCGGATGCTTTTCCAATTAGTAGTCGTGAAGCCTCACGAAGAAAAGTCATAAAATATTCTTGGGCTTCACGTGTTGCTGTCAGCGGAAATGCAACCTTATGGTCAAATGGAAATATTTTTGTAATCAGTGGAACGGACTTGCGCGAGGAAGGTACAAGACTTTGCTTTTAGTTACAACGCGCACCAATACTAAATCCTTTACGTCCGAGCTCACGGCAGATACTGTTCTTTTCAATTATTCAATTTTCCTCTCAGTGATTTTTCGTGGCAGCAAAATTACGCATCGGATTATATTTAGAAACTGCCACAGTCCAAAGAGATGCAATGAATTAATGATCAAGGAAATTAGGTATAGGTTATTTGCACGAAATGGCGTGCAGCCAGGATGAATCCCAAGGAAGAATAGACTTGAAAAAAGTCCAACGGGACCGGGAATCGATCCGGCTTCCAGTGACCCGGGTTCGATTCCCGGTCTCGTCGGACTTTTTTTAAGTCTATTCTTCCTTGGGAATTAATGATCTTTAAATATTTCGACTGCCATCGATATAAGGTTGAAAGAGATGCAGCATTCGGATTTTCTTAAGTATAACACAAAGCGCTTGGATAAAGTTTAATAGAAGTTTTAAACGAGGTTATTGGAATTAACGTTACAGAAATAGAAATTGCGTTAAAGTTGTGTGGGTAACTTGGGGTTTGAATCAATTGAATGATTATTATATTCCGATAGCTATATTAGGTTTCTAATTTAATAAAATTAACCTATTATTTGTTTATGATTGCTTTCAATTTTTTCAGTCTGTATCGGGCCCAATGTTACTATTCGAAAATATTTCCTGCTTTCAATTTTTGCCCTACTTCTTAACAATCGTAAATTGTGCTTAATATTTGTTTTATTAACATTCGCATTACTTATAAACAATTATTATGTGAATCAAAAATAGTTTACCATCGATATTACTATGATGATCATATTTAAATTTCTTAATTTGCTAATTTTGCTTTGGAAAGCACTTTAAAAAATACTTTTATAATTAGTCGTTCTATTTCGACATCTTATATCATATTTCTTTTTAGAGTACAGTCGTTTTATTTTCTCAAATAATTATAGACTTCAAAATATTCTATTGCATACTTATTTCTTATTATACTCTATATATTTCTTATAATAATTACCGGTTTCTCAATTTGGATCATTAGCATTAGTTCGTTTTTTTCCACTTAGTTTATCTCAAGAATAATATATTGAAAATATATTATCGAGAGGGTCCTCAGAAGAAAAAAAAGGATTTAAAATAATCTTGAAATTCGCTGCAATTTATCAGTCCGGCATCGAACCCGGGTCTTCCTAGTGATACTTACTATGCAGCACAACAGAAGATCACCATCTCAAACTATATATGAAAACTCAAGCAGACATATTTGCTGCAACCGCCTCAAACGAAGTCCTACTTTTCCCTTATATTCTTTATGTGAGAAATATTAATGTGCTCTGGC
Organism: Sympetrum striolatum; assembly: GCA_947579665.1. NCBI lineage: Eukaryota > Metazoa > Arthropoda > Insecta > Odonata > Libellulidae > Sympetrum > Sympetrum striolatum. Next base: position 69,086,066 of record OX388352.1, read on the forward strand.
ATCGAGCCCAGGAACAGCATGCTCTTATCTACATTTTTTTCTTAAATCGTGTTTTAATATACATCATCTAGCTAAACAAGAACTTCCTATCATTTCGATAAGTACATAAAAAATGAAAAAATACCCCAATGTACTTTAAATGAGAGATTTTTGCATCGTCCTAACATCGAATCCAGTGCACTTTCTATAAAGATCATTAATATTTTTCGATAGATCATGACCATATCTATAAGCTCCTTGAGTTTTAATTCTCTACCTACCCGGGAAGTTTTGTTTAGAAATTCCCGAAAATCAATGCATTTTAATGGGGAAAATCGTGACTTTGGGGCCTTCTGGCATCGAACCAATGACACCGAGGTTCAAAGTCTCCTTTTTCCTGGGGGTTTCACGTTAGGACCTATACTCTGTAAAACTTTCATGTCAATGACGCTTGTGGTTTATCCTGTGAATTAGTATCCTATCTATCTATCTATCTATATATATGAAATCGGAGAAGGAATTATATATAATTGATATGAAATTAACGGAGGGGGACAGGGGGAGAGGAGGGCAGAAAGGGATAGATATTAAAGTGGGAGCTGTAGAAGGGTGAGCGTGGGTGTATACGAGAAGGGGAGGGTTGTTTGCTGGAAGGTACTCGTTCGTAACTGTTTTCCCAGAAATCGGCGAATCTGAGTCTTTCTCATTTCTAGAATTGTCATCTTTTGTCCTTTCTCTATATGGTGAAGGATAATGGGCTGAAGGGAAGTTTGCAAAGTGGAATGTAGATGACCTGTTTTCAAATTACTTCTTATGTTCATTAACACGAACAGAAAAACTGCAGCATGTTTGATCTTTTTATACTGCGTCACAATCACCAAAACTTAACTTGTATATGCCATATCATCTGAGGTGTTCGAATTCATCTTTTTGATCATTTAAATATAGCGGAGATACTTCGGGTTCTTGAATTTGGGTCTGCTATTGTTTGGGGAATTTATTAGCTATTTAAGGAATAGGTTGTCAACAAAATTAAGTCTATACCTCTTCGGGTGGTCTACAGCGGTAAGCGTAATAGAGGAAAAAAGTTTTGTGATGCATAATTTCCTCAATTTCTTCTGAAGGAGTCTGTCAATGAAAATTGTTTGAAAGCCATTGGTGTTTGCGATTTGTTTAATTATTTGTAACTCTTTGTGAACATTTTCGGAATACATTGGAATATGTGTTAGTCTGTGTATTAAGGATCGGGAAGAAGATAATTTCTGAGAGGGATGATGATTTGAGATAGCTGTTATGGTATGATCGGTGTAGGAAGGTTTCCGGTATACGGTAAAGAAATTTGACTATTGAAATGATGGAGGTAAAGATCAAGATAATTGAGTGTCTCTCTATTTTCCATTCAGCTGAAAATTCAACGGATGGGTGAAGAGAATTAAGAAAATTATGAAGTGACAATTGACTTTCACTCCCTCTACAAAGAACGTCGTCAACGTAACGGGACCACCAATCTTACCTTAATCTGGACATTCTGGATTTCATTAGAAAATATTATTGGTTAAAATGATCGATCGAGATTAAGGAATTAGCGCGATTGATCGAAATAAGCATTGAATAAGTTAAAATAATAATATATGTGTAGAGATTTTGGACCTATCCTCGTGAGCGTGTATATATCAATGTAAAATGTAATGGCCGAATGCTTCCAGGAATATATGGAAAATGTTGTTAAAATTTACTTACAAATTCGATGTCACTGTTGGAAACAGCCTCTTTTGTGGTATTATTGCAGAGGATTATTTATAACTTAATGTTGAATAAAACTCTAATTTACCTCCTCATCCTAATTCGATATCTTTAGTCTTGATGGCTAAACCAATATGTAAATAATGAATCTTAAGCAAGAACTTGAAAAGTAAATGCGGTATTGATGAATGCTACCGTAGCTATTTTTCATCCGTATTAATCGGAACATAGTATTTAGAACACGTTATTATTGAAAATCATTATGAAGTGTCAGACGAGGTCGATCGAACTTATTAATTTGGGCCTCAAATTCCTTCTATTTATTCTCGTTCTTATGCTTGAAGACCAGGTGATAAGTCAGTCTCGATAATATTTTTTCACATGGTTTGAGGATTAATGAAACCATGTCTCGGATTAATAATCCTTCGATGTGTATGTCGGAGGATGATTTCCTTAGTGTAAGATGTCTGCTTAAGGCAGTTGTGAGTCTTAAGACTTAAGAGTCTTGTTGTAGGTAAGAGTTGAAATTAGTTTGAGCGAGTGAATCATCTTATTAACTCGAAAAATCTCTTGTAGTTAACCATTTTATAACATTTTTCTGAAGTTATAGCGACGTGAGTTAAAATCCATGAATTGATTCACCAAGGAAATGCAACGACGAATGGTAAGAGATAAGAAATATGGAGATGAGTAATAGTAAATGAATGAACGGTATTGACATCGAAATGGGCCATCGCTTACATACGAACTGAAGCAGAAAAAGTTTCATTTGCCGAATTAATATTAAAAACACAAGAAGTTTTTTTATCCAATTTTTCGTTTCGATTTCCATTTCAATCGTATCAGTTGTTACTTCTATCGTACTCTTAGGTGTGACGATGTCTCATAATTTATCTCTATATTTTAATAGCTGAACTTGTGAGCATGTTATATTTTTCAGTGTAATCGGTTTTATTCTGAAATTCGGTGACATTTTTAACATTATCAAAAAGCTACATGGGATAAAGGTCAGTGTGTATAATATCGGAGCGAAAACCGGTTCTATGGTGATTACCGGTGAGAAGTCTGAACCGAAATGTGGTCTCTAATTGTAATTGAAAACGGGTGCAAAAGTAATTAGGTTCAGTGCACTGACATTTTATAATCTCTTCACTTCTTGTTATTTCTACTTAAACTTGTCGCTCGCGTAATGTCTAGTTTTTGAACTGCAACTATTTTCTCTCAAATTCCACGAAGCCCCAAATTTTTCCGCCTTCAAAATACCCTGGCGATGTTCTTTCCAATAGCAGTCATTCTATGTTGGCGTGAGAGATAGGAAAGGCTGGAGTTCACTCTCTATACTCAAATGCACCGAAGCAAAGATAAAAATGCGCATTGAAATCGTTTTTTTTATGCGGCGGTATACTTGGAGGGTACCCTCTGAGGAAGAAAGGAAAGGAAGGGGGGATTCAGGGGAAAGTTTTGCGTGAAGGAAGCCGAAGGAGAGGTGATGAAGTAATTGGAAAAGCGATTGAAGGGGCGGAGAATCAAAGAGGTTATTCCATAAGTTTGCTGAGTTCGTTCGGTAGACCCAAAGAGATGAGTTGTTGGTCTTTGTTATAGCTGCCACTGTTCGGATGGAAACTTTAGGTCAATGGAATTCGACGAAAATGGATTGATGAAGTGATTGGTCGAGCAAACGTGGGCTCGGCAGAGGAAGATTTTCTTATTAGTAGTATTTCTCGGAGTAGTTGTTGGAGTGTAAAGTATTTGGTAGGGTAGCCCAATGGATTCGAAATTAGCATGCGCTATCTTAGAAGCGGACTTGAATTCGTTGAAGAAGAGAGGACCTCAGGATGATAGAGAAACAGCTGCGTATGTGTTGCTGAATGAATAACATACACTGAAGAAGTGGGCGTTTTAACGTTGGGAATATGAGGAATCGTTCGAGAAATATTGCGGCGGGATGGTTCATTTTATTTTTTGTTTTTATTATACGTAAATTTGCTTGAATTATGTAATCATGTTGATGATAAAATTGATATTGATCAGAATTCAAGCCATTATAAAAGAAAGGTCCTCAAAAATTCAGTAACCCCTTTAATTGAATTTTAGAATGCAACTTTTTCCAAAGCATCCAACCAAGCAGCATCAGGGAAACGGTAAACGTCGTTTGTAAAACATGTTCATGACATAGAGTAAGGATATCCTTACTCTATGCTGCTATACACACGCCGGGTTATGAATTTCCATCTTCTCGGGAAATGTTTCATAGAAATATTTGTTACTCTGCCAAATGTTTCATAATAATTAAAACCACCTGGTGTCGAACCCAAAACCTTAAGGTAAGATGCGAGGATAAAAAATAACGTGGAAGGGACAACTCTAATTTAATCCAAATTTTGAAGTCGATATTATACCGGAAAGGTCCTAAAATTACATTCCGCTATCTTCATTTGAAATGTATAAAGGAATGAAAATGGCGGTACGGCATCGAACCAAGAGTCGTAAGGGAAACCGTAAGATGCGTATATGAAATGTATTTATGATCTCTATTCACATGCCGGATTTAACGTTTCTATGTTACAGGGAAGAGATTCAAAAAATTCTTAAAAATCACCGCAATGAATTATATTATTATATGTATCAAATAGGAGAATTTAGTACCCATCCAGCGTTGAGCTCACGCACATTTGTTAACAGTTGTATTACTAATGAGATAGAAGAGCGCGTCTTCTAGAACCTCCGTGATTTTTAATTCTCTACGGGAAGTGCCTTAAATATATTTTCGAAAACTCGCTCAACGTATTTTTAACCCTTAATTAGTCCGTGGGTCAATAGGACCCCAAGTGATGTATTTCCTTCGGTAAAACAAAAACTAATCAAGATATTTCAACCAAATTTTCATTTTGTAAAGAATTTTACCTTCTCATGATTATCAGAGAATTTACTTAATTTTAAGCAATACAAAGTTTGCTATTAAAGCAGTGCCACCATATTTACTAAATTAAATTTAAATAATTATATTTCAACAATACTTTAATAATTTATAAGCAACTTCACATGAAAAGAATCATTGATAAGTAGCAGTATAATAATGAACACCATTTCATGCATACCAACTGAAAAAATATTCAAAACAAAAGTTTTCGGGGATATTTTAAAGATTTTATCGAATATTTTTCGAAATGGAACTATTCTGCTTGCTTTAAGCATTCAAAAATATCTCAGTTATCAAATTGGAAAATATAATCTTCAATATTTTACCAATATTCCATGGAAAGCTACCAAAATTACAAAAAACATTTGTTTTATAAATGAAAATATCTCATATTCATTGAACACATATTTTGAATAAATAGTTATATATCGTTATGCAGGAATAAAACCTTGGCAAAGTCCATTACATTATCATATTCGGGATTAATTTTGTTTCCGTTTAAATTTATCGTTTAAATGTTTTTATATCTCCTCTCTGCTCTCCAACTAAAGGTGGAATAAAATGTTAAAAACAGTAAAAAATAATAATAGTAATATACTAACTGGGAGTAATAGCCAACCATAAATATAAATTTAAATATAATTTCAAAATAGTGTATCAATAACAGTGTTACAAAGACAAAGTGAGGCCAAAAGACCTACCTCTAATGGATCTCGTAGCGTAAGATGTTCTTTTTGCTGCTGAAAAAAAGATGGAGAGGTCACAATAATGTTAAGAAGCTGTAAAGAAATTGTTCGCAAAGATCAAATGACCAAAGACCAAAATAATTTAATGTTTAATTTTCACATATTCAGTGAATAAAAACGGTTTTAAATATATTTGACATTTAAAATAAAATAAACTGGTAATATTTTAAAAGTTTCTAATGCAGGAAATTGTTTAATTTTATATTTATATTTATATTCTTACACTGCATATGTTTTTAATTATTTTGTCATAAAATCATTTGTATAAGGGCTGAATTAGTTTCGACTTGGAATTTTTTTACGTAATAATTATATAAATCATGGCAAAGTTGGTAGCTGTTTTTTTGGAGTTTATAGCAATAAACATTATCAAATATAAAAATTGGACTCCTTTCCTTGGATATAAAAGTTAAGTAAATCTATTTTGCCTGAATAATATACTTCATCCTTCGGTTTAAAATCGATGATGTTGGCTACCTTGTATCTGTAATATTTAAAATGCTCTCAGGGATCACAAGATACTTCATTAATTCTTACTGAGGAAATCCGTGCTCATAAAATTCTAAAATAGTAACAAAGAACTACGCCATAAAAACTTTTCAATAATTCGTTTTTAACTGTTGGTACCCATGCTTCGTGAAGTTGGTAAGCTGGTAATAGGTTTAGAAATGTTTATTAATACAAATAGCTTAAAATATCATTTATAAGCCCCAAATTTAGTGTGACACGAAAAAGGGTTCATAAATAACATCATAGGTTGGTTACGCTGATAAGGATTCATTTTTCTATTTGAAAATGTTACGAATCTTTCTGCCTCGGTGGTAGTAGATTTTCCTGGGGAAATAGCCTCGCTGTTGGGGTCAAATATCACTATTTAGTGCAGTGAAGAAAGAGACTTATTAAACAAGATAAACAAAGGCAGAATAATGCCCTCAGCACATGCTTTGATTAAAATGGGTGGGACATTATCAGGTCCAGGGATTTTGCTAGTTACAATTTCAGAAAAATTTCCTACTTAATGCTGGCTACACTAATTGTTAATGAATGTAAATCAAAATAAGTATCATAAATAGCATCAGTGTATCGTTTACACTCCCATCGACAGAAGATAAGCAAAAGGTAAATAAATTGGCTATGCTTTGGCCATCTTCACCAGTTACCTCATCTAGGTACATATATTGTGGCATTGAGTTGTCAACTTTAACAGAACGTATTTGATTCCAAAAAATTTTGTTGTCAGTGGCAATAGAATTTTTGATACGTAAGGAGAGGCGTACCTTAGAATGTTTTTACCTTCATTTTTTCGGTCTCTGTAAGATTAAGGAAAGTCCTCAAATTTTGCAGCACACCGTCCCCATATTTTAAAACAGAAGATAAGAGAATCTTCGATGACTCAATACCAATGAGGCCCTTGCATTAAAAAAAATCTTCTAAGAAAAAATGAAAATTTGTTATTTAAATGATAATTCGTGAAGCATTGCACACAATGAATGATTCATGAATGTAAAATGGTCTTTTTACTTTGAAGAGGTATATAAATGACAAGAGAGAACCTAATACTCTCCACTTATGCATTTTATTTCTTCGCCTATATGATTTTTATCTTTCCGAAAGTTTTAATACCTAATGAGAAATTACCATTTCTAAATTCTTTGTAATCAGTTTCGCTCTGATAGTAAAACAAAATCAGAGGCCTCCAGAAAATGTAAAACTCCCAAAAGTGCATATGAGGGTATCCTTTCAATTTTCCTTTAACTGTCTAACGTTCTCTCACGCAAAATTTTTGAGAAGATACTATGCCTCCAACCAAAACACAAATTACTAAAGTTGAGGTTTCCAGTTTCCTTCCATTTCGAAGCGAGTATTAGTATTCACAGAGAACTAGCGAGCATTCTCGAGACCTTCTTTATTTTCAACCCGTTTTCGCTTCATTTTTCTAAATAAAAAATCTGATGTGGCCAGCACATGATTTTCTCCATTTATAAGATGTAAATATTTATCTACGACAGTAATTTCGAACTCTATATTCCATCTAAACTTTGAATATGAGTGATTAATTTATATATTATTATCTTTTACGTCACAAACATTATAAATAATGTTTTTCAGGACATGTTCGATGAAAAACGATGAAGTGGCCTTTCGCCCAAGCGCACAGAGCGCCCACGACGTACATAATCAGCAACTTCCGGTTTATCAGTATTTCACAAATAACTCCTACACAATCCGTGATACAAAAATATGTTTCATACAAAAGTCATAGTAAATTACATTTTCTAAAACTTTTATATCTAATATTATATACCTAAATATCATATTTATGGAGATATTTTGAAAACCGGAAATGAGCTTTGAAAAATGAATATCGACTTCCGGTTAACCGATTTACTCCAAAATCTAATCAACTCTAAACACACAAACCAAAATACTATATATAAAATTTGTTGTCGATCCGACAAACAATCTTCATGTTAGAGCGCCCACAAAGTACATAATCAGATACTTCCGGTGTATCGGTATTTCATGAATAACTCCTAATCAAGCGGTGATACAAAAATATATTCAATACAAAAGTTATAGTAAATTACATTTTCTAAAACTTTTATTCCAAATACTATATACCTAAATATCATATTTATGGAGATATTTTGAAAACCGGAAATGAGCTTTAATGAATAAAGCTCGACTTCCGGTTGGCCGATTTACTCCAAAAACTAATCAACTCTGACAGCACACACCACATTACTATATATGAAGTTTGGTATTGATACGACAAATAGTTTTCACGTTAGAGCGCCCACTATCACACACACACACACACACACACACATACACAGACATCATTCCGAAAATGGTCAAAACGTGTTCTAGGGACCCCAAAACATGTATTTCCGTTGAAATCTCGAAGTCGAATTTTTTCATGAAAACAATACTTTCTCTATACTTCATATATGGAGAAAGTAAAAAAAACGTTTGAAAATAAAGCTCCGACCTATTCAAGACGAGGCAATTGTGTCAAATTCTGATTTCATTAATATTATTTGAACAGTTGATAAACGACACTGCCAGCTAATTCTTTCAATCTTTAGCTACGTAATTAACGCTTGTATGATGTATCAAAAAACTCGCTAGAAAATTTTAGATTTTACTCCTCACTGTTATGGATTCGATGCCAGATGGGCAAGAAATCCCAATTTTTTCCGTAAGGAAATGATGGATTTCTTGGATATTCGGAAATTTTTTGAGGCACTTCTCTGCAAATAAGAGCGATAAAATTCGAGGATTCGCTGGAAGTAGCGCGAATCCCATGACAACCATTAAGACATCTTCGATAATTTTCCTTGATTCGACGCTAGGCCAGGGAAAATATTCTCCACCTGAAATGCGCCTAAAATTCAATTTCACCGTTTGTACGCTTCATTTCATCTGCAATATTAAATAAAGATATTGGTCCTACAAAGTCGAGACAAGTACTAAAAGATAGGAAATTAAATGAAAATTGTTATTCTGTTCGAATAATATCGTTTTCGAATCGAAAATACAAGAACCAGGGCAAAATGTACGAACATTTGGCGGAATTTCTTCGTGGTAAACGAAAAGTCGCCTTGGCGACCAAAGCGATTGTTGAATACGAGCTGAAGCGTTTTCTCATTTGAATACTCGGAGGTTCTAGGTCTGTACAATATCAAAGGAAGGGACTAATGCAAGAATTGATGAAAAGGAAGCAATTTACTGAGATGTCAACATAAGCAAACTATGATACATAAACAGCAGGGACAATATGACTGCCATATCGGTATTTTTCGAAAAATATATTTTAAGGATTTTCCCGGTTGGATTGAAAATCCAAAATACCGGAGGTACAGAAAATACGCGCGCTTCTATATCAATAATCATAGGAATTTAACTAAATGTGCGTGTGTTCGACGCCAGGTGGGTGCAAAGCACACACATTTGAAATAGATTGCGACGATTTAAAAGATTTAAAATATCCCTTCCCCATTACGTGGAAACGTAATACCCGGCAGATTTACAGATGTCGTAAATAAATATCGTATTCGAGTTTTACCGTATCCCTTATGATCCTTGGTTCGATGCCAGAGCGCTATTTTATTCTTATACATTTCAAAGAGAGATGGCAGAATGTTATTTTAGGACCATTCCGGTATGATATCGACTTAAAACTTAGGATTAAATTGGAATTATGCCTATAAGGTCCCTATATGTATTCAAATCTTGCAAAAACGTTCTGGGTTCGAAACCAGGTGGTCTTAATTCTCCCTTATGAAATGTATGGTCGAATTTTCAAAAATTTCCATGAAGCATTTCCTAAGAAGATAGAAATCCATAACCTGGCATGCGAACAGTAACCATGGACATTTTTTACAAGCGCAGTTAACCGCAGTTCCCTGATGGTCTTTGGTTCGACGCCAGGCCAACATTTGCATTTTACCAAACAATTAATGTGGATACGTAATTTTGTTTGAAGACCTTCCACAAATATATACTTTGAATTTTAGAAGCGGTCAGAGTTCCCCTTCCAAATATACAATCTCATCTTACAAAAATGTCCGGGTCCTACACCAGGAGCCTGTACCATTTGAAACGTTGGGCGGGGGTTCAATGATATTTTAACGATACATTTACCGAGAAAATAGAAATCTTTGGCAAGGCTTGTGAACAGAGGTAATGAATGTGTTTTGTAAACGCAATTTACTGTTTACCTTATGATCCCGAGTTCGACGCTGGGGCACCATTTTTATTCTACCTTATATGACAAAGAGGGAATACTGAATTACGTTTGATGGCCTTCCCAATATGATATGGACTTGAAATTTTTATTATCAATATGCTTGCAGAATGAAAACAACTCTTACTCGTTCATGTAATACCTGGACAACTTTGTTCTTGTGTATGATTCATTTGTTAAGTATTGCTTCGGTAAAAGAATGGTCGTTTCCAATATACATTTTCTGAAGAATGGGAATCGTTAGATGAAACACTATTAAAACTAATTTAAATGAGATTTATACATTACGGATAATAACTTTCTCATAAATGTATGGTTCATTACTGTGCGTATTCTATACCTCAGACAACGATAAGTATCTGTAACACGAGGGTGATAGATTAAATAGAGTCTCTGTCCAGTCGATTTGAATGTTATTTTTACTCGCAAACTTTACTGTAAGAGGCTAGAAAAGCAGAATGAACGGCGAATGCACCGATAATGCTCTGCGGTATTCTCCAAGTATGATTCGCATACGAATGTGTTTACTAGTTGAACGTAATGCAATTGTGGTCACAGTGGAAGCCTTTCGATGGAATATCCTCTCCAATTTTCTCTCCTTTCCTCCAATTGGTGCAACTTGCTCCTGCGGCCATTGTACTAGAGGCGCGTATGGTGTCGCCGCGGTTGTTTGCTTTCCGCGGAACCAACGATTATGTTCGAGGCTTTCGCATTTCAGCTCCGGTACTTGCTCCGTTCGTACACGTCGCTCGAAGGATTTTTTCCGCATTTCTAGTCGTCGCGGATTTTTCGGATCGAAGTGTTGTACAGTGAATTGATACGTCATCGCGAAATACGCACCCGAGAAACTTAGTTCATGGTATGGGTATGTGCTGATGAAAAGAAGATGATGTTTGGGATTGAGCTTTATGCGGTAGCTTCTCAATGCAATGAAAAAAATCTGCTCGAAACTAAGAAAGAAAAACTGCGCAGATTGTATCGCTCTCAAAAAGGAAAAATTTGCATAAATAAGAAATACGAGGAAATAGGCGTAATAGCATCTTAATGTAAAACAATCAATTGAAATTAATCAGCTAACATTTTTCTCTAGTTAAAGAAATCGACGTTTGAGTTGTCAGTTCGGAAGTAACGGAACTGTAAAATTCAGTTTTAAGGCATAAAAAGAATTCAAGAATATTTTATCGTGTGAGCTTAACAGGAGATAAATTAGCTCACTAGAAAGAATATCTGGTGATCGCTGAGGCAGGCCGAGTTTTTATTTGAATAAAATTAAGTTTATAATCAATATCTTGCACACGCGTTTGGATTATTCGGGAAATGTATTTTTGTAGATAAAATAAGGCAAAAATCTGAAAGAAAGGAATGGAAAGTGAATATTGTGTTAGTCTAGACTTACCTATTAAAGGGAGGAAGTTTGGCTTCAAGAAATACCATATCACTCGGAGGGGGTCTGTCTATAACGGAATTTTTGTGATTAATATATTATTATTTTATTAATATCGAAAACTAGGTTTAATAAATAGCCTAAATTAATAATAGTTTTAAGTTAATAAAGTTTAATATTAGCCTAATAACTTCCTAAATTGAGGTGGATAAATCATCAATATTGTTAAAAATTATTGAACGGCAAAGCAATGCGTCAGCATCCACAGGTCTCTCCACTCTCGAGTTGAAGCATTCGAAGCATGAATTTGATTCTTCATCAAACACAATATCAAATGCTAGAAAATTATCTTTCAAAATTTGTAAATCATATCACTCTGAGAGCGTTTTTATATAAAAATATTTCCGCTTGATCTCATCGTAAATTGCATAAAATCGTTTTCATAAATTATCTAATAGTTAATATGAGTGGGATATTGCTTCGTATTACATCGTAATTAAAATATGTGAATATTTTAAGGACTGTAATGGAAATATCAGATAAACAAAGGAAGGATATGCGTTATTCCTTCAATCAGAAATTGTATAATTTCAAATATATAGAAATGCTAATTTAAAAAAATTATCGCATTGTTGATCTCCCTCCAGCGGCCCATCTACATACATCTACACAAGCAATGCTCTTTCTTGTTATTAATTTTTATTCGTGGTTCTGCTGTTGTTTAGTCTCTCCGAATTACTAATTAGTAAATGGAGTTTTTATATATTTAGTTATATCTCCGCATATTACGGAAAGCCGACCATGATTTTGCGTCTTTCATATGTCGTTTACATATGACCGACATCATGGATGGTTATCATTAAGTTTGTCGAATCGCATAAATAGTAGAAAATGTTTATTCAACTAAGTACGACCGTGTCAGATGATTGAATACGTTGACACTTCATTCTATGTTCCTATTCTTTGTATTAGTTATCACTCCAAACATGTGTAATCGTGTTATTATGACCAGGATTAATTATTTATCGGTAAATTTTGATGTCCGTGGGATTATTAGAAACGTATCCCACGCTAGTGAAATAAATAAGCGAATCATAATGAAGGTAAATGAAAACCCTTGGACATTCCTGGAGAAAGCACGCAAGTTTGTCATTTATGATGGAAAATTTTCCAGTAGTGTAATGTGAAAGCATAGCATAAAATTTATAGGAATCGAGTTCGACCCCAGTTGCGTCTCTATGGCGTTCGTTTTTAGTTCGCCTCCCAACATAAGAGAAGGAGCTGTAGGATATGTAATTATGGTCGATGGGTCGTAAATAGTACTCTTTATTTCCATGTTTAAGCCTCCCTCGGAAAGACTTTGTAGATATTTAAAAAAATGACTGTACCATTTCCTAGATCCACTTTATATCTTTGAGCCTATCTGCCTAAGCATTTTGCCTCTTAAATAGAGAATAAAGGAAAATTTAATCGTATTTCATTGCCGTATAATCTGAGCTGGCAAGAAGAGAGGATTGACTTGGATGGATGCGTAGGTATCCTGCGGTAATCTTATGAAAGAGTAATCAATGTTAAATTTGTTGGAAATTAGCTGAAACAATCTATACTGTACTCTTTTAAGTGTAAGCTTATAAGTTTTTTTTTAAAGGATCATACAATTGGGCAATTTTCCAATAAAGGGTGAATCAATGAGCAGTAAAAGTGTTTGAGGGTATTCATATTGTTGAAATCCCTAACAAATTCGGTTTACAAATCCTAGTTTGATATTAACTTTCACAGTATCATTTTGAATGTGACACTGAAAATATAGACTGTTATCAAAGATTACCCCTAGATCATTAATAGTTTTCATCCTATTTAGCTTGTGGTCATCAATGGAATAGTCATAGGTTATTAGAAAGTAATTCTTATATAAGGATATTATATAAGGATTTTTATATATCAAGTGATATAATATACAACTTGCACCAATTATGTAGATTTTGCAGGCGTACTTGCATTTCAAATCAATCAGAGTCAGATTGGATTGCATGGAAAATTTTTCATTGATCCGCATACAGTAAAAAGTTCAATGGTTGAATATACTGCCCGACATCATTGAATAATAATGTACCCAAGTATGATCCCTGTGGTACACCAGAGTATGCCTTATATTTGTATGAGCTGTGACCATCAACCCTAACACATAGTTCTCAGTCACATTTATAGCTCTTATACCACTCAAGCATTTGCCCGACAAAGCCGTATGCCTGTGATGTAGCTATTAGAATGGAAAGATTTATTTCATCAAAGGCCTTTGAGGAATCTGTATATTTGGTATTCACCTGGTAATGTTTGGCTATATTTTCCCAAATGAAATCTTGGTAGAGCAGTAAGGTAGTTGTAGTAGATCTGACTTGTAGAATCCCATTTTGCTCATCAATTAACTGGATTTAGGAATATACCCCTCTTCTCAAGGACTTATTATATAACATGAATGATGGGTAAACCAATGGACTACGGAGATGTCTTAATAAAATGTTTGAAATGGCATCAAGGCCTGCTCCCTTAGTTATATCCAAAGATAGCAGTTTTTACCAATATCATTGCAGGACAGATGGATGTTATTTAGATTGATAGTTTTACTAAAGTTAAACAGTGGTATATTTTTACACTTTGATTCATTCTAAACCTTGGAAAAGTGATCGGCAAAAAGACATGCAATATTTTCGTAACTGTCTGCAGTATTATCATTCAATAACGCTTGGTGAGATAATTTATTTAGATTTATCTTATTCTTGACATAAGTCCAGAAATATTTGATATTCTCGGAAATAGAAGACTGTACATTAAAAAAGTAATTGTTGTAGCATTCTCTGGAAAGTCTTCTGCATTTCTTTCTTTGTTGTTGAAATAGAAAGTAATACTTCGGATTTGATGAGAGTTTGAAGGTTTTATGAGCTGTTTTTTTTAGACTCATAAAACCTTTACATAATATGTACTATTTTACACATTCATTTAATACACTTAAAATTAGGAGAGATAACTCTTTTAACAATATTTGTCGAAAATAGCATCTTTTTCCGATCAAAATTCGACCACAAACAACATATTTTTTCACTAAAACTTTCTTCAACTTTTCCTTATAGACACGAGGAGGAAATGGCTCAAAAATTATCGCAGGCAAAGTATTGTACTCAGGCTTGTAGTCAGACTTTTTTCAAGTTTTTTTTCCTTGGGAAAAATATCATCTGTGAGAATGTTTGCTTCGAACTTTTGAAATTTCGACTAAAACATCATAATTGTCACATTTTTTTCGGTTTAAACGAACCTATTTTTACGTAAAAAGATGTAACTTGCAAAGAAAACTTATGACCAAGCGTTAATATGCCATTTATATGCCTCTGGAGGCGGCTGAAATGCCCCTATGGGACTAGAAAATGAGGCTAAATCAGTAAAATTAAGCAGCTTTGTAGCACCTTCCGTCCTCGTCAATTCCTTCTTACGATAGTAAAATTTCCTTTCTTTGTTTCCAATGTGGAGAAATGAGCCTCGCAAAAATTGAAAACTATTGGTATCGGATTTGTTGTTCTTTGGAATACGTTAAAAGGTGAGAGATACCCCGGGTATTAGCATCAAAATAGGAGAAATAAAATATTATAATGTACAGTCCTGGCCAAAATTAACGCAGCACCAGCAGTAAGAATCGCTAGGGAGGTGCTGCGTTAATTTTGGCCAGGAGTGTACCTACTGACGGGCTCCTTCCTCTGTATGTATTAGTTTCGTAAACTTCTAAAATTTTAGTGCTGAATATCTGTGGACGAAAACGGCGTCAGAATATGATAAAGAAGTAAATCTCGGTGAAACGGAAGTGGAAAAAAGTTTAAAGATGTTTTTTTAATTTTAAGAAACCTGGTGGATAAATTAAAAATGTTAATTTGTTATTTTGAGTATTCAAACGGACTGAACATGAGGGAGTAAATTCTCAAAAATTAATGAAACACACTAGAAAATACACTTGCTAACACACTTTATGAAATACACTAGCTAGGATTTGAATTGGTTGAAGGTATTATTTTCCGGTAAATTTTCCCAGGGAAAATATCTTTTTCGATGAATCTGGTATTTATGCATTAGGATTGATACATTTTACATTTGAACAACCTATGGCATTGTTACGTAAATATCTGTAAAGGAGTATTGATTTTAAATTCAGCTCAAATTTTGAGGAAAAACTTTGATAACGGTGTTTTTGGTAGAGTGCTATTTAAGAATGGCAATCAGAAAAATCTGAAATCAAGAACCGTTTTGAAAGGGTTTTGCGAGGAACATAATTTCTTTGAGTTGAGTTTCTAGACGTTGACAAGATGTTCGTTGCAGAAGATTAACTGAATGGAGAGGCACATAGCTCATCAAAGTTGGCGAATGAGTGCTGGATATTAATTAAAATAGTTAAGAAGTCTTTGTAGGAGTTCAGAATACCCGCAATTGCCTAGAGCGTAAATTATCTTTATGTTTATCAAAGTTGTGAGTAGAAAAATAACCTAATAACCTAACCTAACGGAGCTGAAGTTCCGCAAATCTTAAAAAAGGAAGAATTAATCTTTCCAGCATTCTGACTTTTGAGTCGAAAAATTTAGGCGAATTATTTAAAATCTTTATGATCAATAGTAGTTTATCAATTATTATTGTAATTTTTATGTTTTATTATTGCTGCGGATTTATCTTCCATAGATACACTACTGGGTGTAATATTTGTTATTGCACGGTTATCGTTCTATAGTTAGGATAAGATTATTAAAGTAATATCGTTATCTATGAACGATTATTAGCATTTTTATGCACGATATCTATAGCTGTTGCAGACGTTCAATAAAATTGGAGTTCAATAAACTGACGACAAACCAACTGGGGATAAGTAGGAGAAGTCATTCGTATCCCATTATCATGTCATACCATTCGAATCAGGCAACCATATCTTTATGGTTTTTCTATATTTGGCGAATTCTTAGGCACTAGTATCACCAAATGTACTGATTTCTATTGCAATAAGTTGTTAGTTTCTCTTTGAATAGTAAGATGTTTCCTTTTATGTAATATGTACTACAATTCATGGAAGTTACTTAAGATAAAATTAGGAATTATTCCCTTTATAGAAAGTTTAAAAAATTGAAGCTTGATTTTTTCACATAAGCTACCCGTATGGCTTAATTATATGATGCCGATGGAAGTTCACGGATGGCTCTAGAGAGCTTTACGGCTGAACCTAGGAACATTAAATCGTTACTGCATTGTATATCTTAGATTGTAGAATCAACTTCTTGGGCCGTGACTTGGTGGTATGGATCCATCAGGAACGAAAGTGAAAATAACTTTTACTATACTACAGAATATTTTATTATGAAACGACCATGGTTACGACTCGTGGAGTCATCCTCAGGTAACTAAATACAAAACAATCCAGGGACTCCACGAGTCGAAACCATGGTCGTTTCATAATAAAATATTCTGTGGTATAGTAAAAGTTATTTTCACTTTCGTTCCTGATATCTTAGATTATTTATTTACCAGTGCTCAGTGTATACTTTGTAGAAGTGATTTCTAGAATTTGGAGAAAAGGAATTCGTAAAAAGAAAACCTTAACCCGCCAGGATATATCTTCCGCGCTTTAAAAAATGCCCTTGAGAATAATTTTTGTTCACACCTCGGT
Organism: Sympetrum striolatum; assembly: GCA_947579665.1. Classification (NCBI taxonomy): domain Eukaryota; kingdom Metazoa; phylum Arthropoda; class Insecta; order Odonata; family Libellulidae; genus Sympetrum; species Sympetrum striolatum. Next base: position 69,103,277 of record OX388352.1, read on the forward strand.
TATGATGAAGAATTTAAAAATGCTTAATATATTGCGCGAATTTTAATCTAACGAGACCATATATAGCAATAAATCTCTTTCTAAGACAAACAATATGGAAAAAATTATTAGGGACTTAATTTCCCATTCTATTCATTATTAATTTCCAATCCTACGTGTATATCAAACATTTGAGTTGGTATTACTAGATGGTGATACCATCTAGGGCACGTGACTAGAGGGTCAAAGAGTTGGAGTCATTTTTCCGGTGTGGATGGTCGTTAGTGTGATTTGGTTGGTTGTGCTATAATTATTTACCCTCGGTACGTAAGCTGCTGTCTCAGCTAAAATTAAGTAATCACTCATTCTGTGGTATAATTTCAACCCGAATTATGTTAGCTACCAACGACATACTGCATATGTGTGTGAAACCTCGTGTGTTCGTCTGGCAGCAATATTATTTTGACGGGAACATGTTGCCTAAGTTGGACCACCGCGTGTTGGGCTTGCCCATTCTAGGAGACTATTGAATGAAGTAATTAGGAAATGAATTAATTTTAAATAATGATAATTTTACTTGCACAATACATATCTAATATATTTGGATGAATATTTGTATACTTTTTCATGATGGAAAAATCTGATGTGGCCAGCACATGACTTTCTCCACACAGTATTTCTTCCTCGAAATCAAAATAAAGTGGAGCTGCTCTACTCTAGCTGCCTCTACTTCCTCTCGTCAGAAATATATTAAAATTCCATACTTTCCATCGCTACCCAAAGGTTTACACAATATTTTTAAAGCCTACAACTTCAACATCTGCTTTTACAATCACTTTAATCTCAAAAACCTTTTAGGCTCAACAAAGGATAAAATAGAAACACTTGAAAAATCAGGTATTTACATGATCTCTTGTCCTGAATATAACCAAAAATGTGTTGGACAGACTACTAGAAAGTAGTAAGCGAAACATATGGCAAATAACACACATAATATTTCTATTAAAAATATAATGCTTCTATAGAATGCAAATTTTGGTTTAGATCCCTGGGAAAATTTATATATTTATAAAAACTTAGATAATATTATGAATAATTACATTGATTTTGATAAAACTTTATATTATTTGATCGACAACACCTGACATCTTTTCGTTTTTCGATTGTTTTTTTCTTTTCTGTCCGCTTCCCGCTCATGATTTAGCCAGTCTCCTGTGTTACCTTGATGATGCTGTTGGTTCTGACAGCGAAATGTACATCGGTGGATCTCATTTTTGATGGTGCTTGGAGTATTTTTGACTCTTTCCTCATACTTAGCCATCAGCGGAATTTTCAAGATGTGTTATATATAACATTATCATGAAATTATATACACGAAAACTACATTTTAACGTAAATATGTCGCACTAACCGGAAAATTGGTTAATTATAATACGATTCCAAAACGGTGGTTGATATCTAAATTTTTTCAAATAAAAGTTAGCGATAATTAATGTTTTTATAATGGCCAAAATGTGTTCTAGGGACCTCAAAACATGTAATTCCGTTGAATTCTCGAAGTCTATTTTTTCAAAAAACAGTGGTATACATTTGTAGATTGCTGTGGCCTTGTGTATGGAGTGTAAGAATAAATTAACTTTGTTTTAGTCCGCAGAATTTTTAATGGTACGACTAGTTTCGAGGCATAGGCGTCATCATCAGCTACAAAATTTGGAATTAATTTTCAGTGTTATTTATACTCGAAATAATGGGGGACAGGGGAGCCTGGATGTAGGAAAGGTGATGCGAAGGGTGGTGGTATGGCATGGGAGGAGTTAGGTGCAATCTGGGAAGAGTGGTGTTAGGGTGATGGGTCAGTGGAAAGGGACACAGCGGGGATTTAAAAATCTTCTAACTGGCTAGGGAAGATTATGCAGTGTGGTCAATTACATAGTTTTTCGAAAGTTTGGACTCACATAATGTGACCCCCCTTACTGCAAACGCCTCCCTAATAATTACAGGGCAGGATGGTTTAGGGGCTACCCGGTCCCACCTAGGAAACTGTGAGTCCAAATTAGGCAACCGGTTTCCCAATTTGGACCGTTAGCATTAGTTCGGTTATTTTCACTTCATTTATCTGAAGAATACTATATTGCAAATATAGAGCTACCAGATGAAAGGGAAAACTATGAAATGTAAAAGTTTGGTGTTTGATAGTAATGAAAATATACAAGAAAATTAATGGTCTAAATTCGGCAACATTCCCCTAATATAACATTAAAACACACTTCCCTGGAGAGGATGTTCCGTAATTATGATCTGCGCCTCTAAACAAACTTTTGGAAAGCGCTTTCATAAAATCCACTTCAGACAATGCTATAACGTCCCTTATTTTAAACGCGATGTCTCGAATATTTCGATTTAAATTCTCGCTAATGTTACCTAGAAAAAGATCGATCTGTACGATGCGCCAGTGTCAGGCCTCTACGGATATCTTTTGAAAAATTTCCCGTGCCCTTATAAAAGAAACGCGCATCGCTATATGCATTGTTACATAGAAGAATTCCCTGGCGGGAAGAGTGCTTTGCAAATCTTTTCTTCTCCTAGATATTGTGGTTAGCTTATGACTCAATCCGATGTTAAACGTATAAACTAACGTTTATATCTCTACGTATTTCTCTCTCTTCGCATAATATTCAATCTCTGTTTAATCTCCTAGGGAGCGGAAGAAGCAGTGGAATTTCTCTTCATTCCGCATACCCTGCCCCATGCAGCTTCCTCGCTTTTGAACTTAGGTTGAGTTAATAATGCCTTTCTATGGAATGATCCTCTGTCTTTATTGCTAGCACAAGCGCTCTTTCATCGAACACGACGAGTGTCGCGTTCGCTCTTTTCTGCGCTAATTTGGGAACGTCGAATCGCAGCCGAGATTTTCTCCAATGCGATGATAATGCACGGATGGAGGCGATGTTATCCTCTCCCTTAATGAAAATCTTTTTTTGGCTCTAGAAGATTTATTTCCGCATCTTGATTGACGGAATTATTCTATTTCTATAAATGGTGTAGGACACCAGTGGTGCAACTGGTGGGCGTGAGGGTATTTGTGTACCTTTTGCTAAAAGTCAGGACTGGTTCGTGCATTGTAGTCCAATTTCTGCGATAGCTGCGGCAAGAAATTCATGTTCATTTTTTTCGCTTTGCCGACTTTATTTTTCCAAATTTAATTTGACATTGTGGGAAATCGGTAGAAACATCGTACAAATGAAATTTTAATTCTTGTCTTTGGCATCGAACATTCTTCCCTTTACGAAATTTCCAAAGCTTTTATATTATGAATCGAATTTTTGTAAAATGTTTCGTTTTCAGTCAATCGTGTCCGTAACTACCAATGTCGATTGTTAAAGTCATGATTTCACACATGTCCACTTGAGTCTCTTACTAAATCGTAAATTTATAATATCAATCAATCTAAAGTAATAAATTAATATGTACGAGAAATCATAAACATTGATAATAGCTTTTCGTTAAATTCTACCTTTGCTTGATACTCTCAGTATTTAAGAAGTAAAAGGTAAATAATAACAGCATTTCGAAAAGAATTTTGACTTAGCATATAAATAAAATAAAATGTAATGCCTATTATCATTTTTTGATTTAAGGTCAGTTTGATATGTTGTATTATTTTTCGCAACGGCTGCCGAATACCCAGAGGCCATCTCCTTGGGTGAAGTCGGTCCCGGGTTTGATTATCGAAGGGAGCCCAAAGACCTTAACGAAACACTTTTAACAATACCACTAACACTGATTTCTTGTAATGTAGAGAACCCAAAATCAGATTCAGATAATTTCAATATTTTGACTAATAATCAAACTTCTAATTATTTGAATCAGAGCATAAAGATTATATTGACTACATTAATAGGAAAATTTGCCGTAATTTTGAAGGAAAAATAGTAGTATTTGCGTGTTGTTGGTAGAATGCAATATATTTAGGTTATTTCGACAGTTGTAATTTTCCGCAGACGCTAAGGATGTAAGATTCCAAATACGTAGACAGCGAACTTTCGATGGTAGAAAAGCTAAACGAAGCAGATACTTTTTCACTTTTAAGATCCTAAAAGAAGTTAGTTAATGAATAAACTCAAGGTGTTCTGGCCTAATATTGTGGAACGCCATTTAAAATAATTCAAAAACATACTTCGTATTTTCTACAAGTTTATTTTAGAAACGCATTCCAGCTCCTTCACAGCGAGACTCCTCCACCGCCAGCCCAAAGGAAGGAAGTAGGACGCATGGGAGAAAATGAAAATTTATTTAACCCCTAACCTGGGTAACCTAACCTCATAAATACTGAACTTCGTTTTTTCCTACAGATTTTTATTAAATATTGTTGAGTAAACGAAGTTCAGTTTTTATTTGTTAAAACAGGTGATATTCGAATAATTGTATCTTTTAAATACTGTTAGGAAAGTATATTAAGTCTGGTCCGATGATGGCTGTAAGTCGAATCGGTTGTCAGTATTGTTTTTCTTGCGGGAAATACCAATTCTAATTTTATCCTTTCGGTTTTAGCTAATATCTTGGACATTCTGGTTTGAGGCATCAATAATTTAATGTATTCTTCTTGCTGATCCACGCCATTAAATAAACGACGTCATGTTTTAAATGGACTTGAGTTATCTTATATTGCTACGATACATGTGTCGTGCGCTTCTTTCTCCCGGGGTATCGAAAAATGTTTCTCAAGGTATAATTTTTTATTCTTCCCTGCAAAGTGAAATATAACTTTGCTCTGTGTATTTCCCTTCATTTTAGCCAAAAAATCAGGTTAAGTAAGAAGCCCTCTTCACCTTAATATTTGTCCAATCTCAACACTTACTGCGAAATGAGGCGGCCATTTCATCACTGACTCATAAATTATTTCTTGCCCATTCCTTTTGAGTGGTTCGTCAATTTAACGCAGTGATGCTCAGTCCTCATAAATGCAAATTCTCTCAAATAATTAAGTGACATGGTTCGTGACGTTCAGAAACTTTTTTTACCCGTATCGGAACGGAGGCAGAACTTTCGAATGCGCGAAAAGGTCATTTTTAATATTTTTTCGATCCTCAAACGCGGTGTCAAGGCTTCTCTCGGTGAAAATGATGGAATTGGAGAATTTCCTCGAGGAAACGGATTTACCGCTGTGCGTATTTCAGAGCCTAATAAATTCGTACGCCATTTTCGACTACGTCCTTTATCTCTCCCCATATCATCGGTAGTTTACTTGGCGAAACATCAAAGAGAGCACAAAAGCGAACATGGAGAGGCGGTTAGCGGCTCTCACTCGATGATCCGAATTAAACGCGTTTTTGCGATCGCCTATTTATATAGTTACCGTACTCACCGTTGAGTCTCTGAAAGCGGTTTACGAATAACAGGTATCGCACCAAAGGGCACGGGGAAATCCAGTAAAGATAAATTCAAGGATTAAAAAAGGGCTGCTTGGTTAACAGGTATGAGCCCGCAGAGCGAAGAGCTTGGGAATAATTAGACGAATTATTGGTATTGAAATGAATTGGATTTGGCAGACCGCAAACGCTGCAATCTTGAATGGGTTTTGTAATTTCAGGAAATGGTAAAGAGAGGTCAAGAAAGAAATCAAAGTAAGAAAAATAAATTTCTAAGATTTCCTAAAGAAAATTGCAGTAGGAGTGCATTTGTTTGCTGTGATGGAAGGGATGGGAGTAGCAAAAAAAGTGGGAGGAGGTGCATTAGAATAGCAGTTTTAAAGTATGTTATGAAGCGAAAGGATCTGAGGACGAAAAGACTACAAGAGGAATCAGGAAATGGATGGTAACATTTTAGGTGCAGAGTGTTTTTGAATAGAATTAGTTGTCCAGTAATAATAGGGAAATAGGAAGCGAGGACAGCTGATTGAGTTGAAAGGATACATTTCGGAAAATATTAAGTCAAATAAGCTAAAAGCTCTTCGTCTCTAGTGCTTTGATAAGTAGGTTAGAATATTGGTCCGTAAGAATGAGTATATGAAGTTAAGGAATATTAAATGACAAGGATACAAACCAAGAAGCAAATAAAGACGCGCATTCTCCTGCAAATTTTTGTAATTGATGATATTCCCGTAATATTTTCTCACTAGTTTTTATAGGTGAATAAAGCATACATAACATACGAATTTAGTCGTATATTATGCTACATTAGAGCTTGCATTTTACATGAAGTAACGATGATTGATATTAAATACTATAATATTAACTTGGACTAGTTATAACCTAAATAAGACCTAAATTTGAAGATTAGACATTTATAAAAGGTTATAATAATATTAAGAATAGGTTGCATAATTTGGACTAATTTTTATATTCATGCAAATTTTCATTATTAATTATTCAACCTCAAATTTTAATGCCGTTAATTATACTTCATAGCTTCCCCTTTCATCTGGTAGTTCTATATTTGCAATGTATTACCATTGAGATCAGTTGAGTGGAAAACACCAAACTAATGCTAATGGTCCAAATTGGGAAATCGGTTGCCTAATTTGGACTCACAATTTCCTAGGTTGTCCCTAAACCATCCTGCCCCTAATTATTAGGGAAGCGTTTGCAGTGAGGTAAGTTACATTGCGTGAGTCCTAACTTCTGAGGAACAATGAAACTGACCACCCTGCATACTCTTCCCTAGCCTACTTTCCAAGAACTACTAACTGAAATGTTTGATATATTCGTAGGGGGGGGGGGAATTACTAATGCGGTCCAATTTAGGCTACGGTCCAATATTGGCGAAGTTCCTCCAATATGTTAGTCAAACTGTTTCGTTAATAGTTACGAAAATTTCCTATTTTATGAGAATTGGATTCCTTTTATAAAACCCAGGGATCTTTCACCTTGCAGTTCTATCCATTATATTTCCTTCTAATTTTCTCTTTTTTGAACTTTGACGTGGTCCAAATCTACCTGAAAACTAATTTATAAAAATTTTTATAATTATGAGTTTTCTTTTAATTTGTGAAAATAAAACCACTGATATACAACTGTCAAACGCAACATTTATTCGTCATATCAAGAATTTTCTTCTGCTATATCGTAGAATGAACATAGAAAAAATTTAGTACCAACAGAATTAGCATGGGAAGGGCTAATATTCTGTAATATAATGGTTTTAAACGAGTAGATTCGTTTGAGCTAAAACCTAACATTATGCAGAGTGATTAATGTGAAAGATTTTAGAAGTTAGCATCAAATTGATTGATTCCTGATACCATATTCTGATGAATGGAATATTTTAAATTGATATTTGGTACAAGATAGGGAAAAAATGTATCTTTAATTTTCTTTTCTCCCTGTCTTGGTCATATCTGTGCTGAAACGAAAGCAAATTAGTGAATAATTGCACTGTTGAAGGACTACGGACTGACAAGTAAAGTGTTACTCGTAGAGTATTTGTGCCTCACTCGCGTGGGCATGTTCCACTTATAGCATTCTGGCTCATGAAGGAAAGCAACGTCAAACTGTCCCACTCCTCATCCTGCCTAGTAAACTCAATTCCTCTCTGCAAGATCTTAATTGCTAATGTCATCGGGGATGAGATACCAACCGGCCTCCGGACTGAATTGTTTACAGACAGACATCAGGTTGACCCAACCAAAGAAGCAGATGTAAAGAAGTCCGGTTCGGATTCCGGGTCCGGGAGAAGGCACGGTAAATATGTTAAAATCAAATTCGATTATTGATAGTGCAGATCTGTTTTGATAAATCGTATTATTTTAGTTAAATAGAGCGCAATAATATGAAAATCGGGCTCATACACATTGCTTTTTCTTTTAAAAGCCTCAAAGTGGATGCGAAGGGAACAGTGGAAGTCGTGGCGGTTTTTATTTTGTTGAATCTCTAGCGGACGATCTGATTGAGACAAAAAGATTTAGCTATATGAGAAGGAGCACAAAAACGTAGAGATTTCTTCTAATAATGTTAAGGCTCGACAATGATTTGTAAGTATAAGGGAACCTGGGGCAGAACGTGGTACCAAGTTGAAAATTCGTTTTGTAAGTGCAAAAGGGTTAATTAAGAAAGCTGCACATTTTTCTACGAACACATTATAGTTAAATAATCACAATATATAATGATATCTTAAGAAAACATAGGACCGATATGTTTTTTTTTTCAAAAACAACAAATTATGTCGTTTGCTCGTTATACCCCGGGTACGGAGTAGAATGGAATGGTAAAGATAAGCAACTCTAAATACCACAAAAACTAATAGAATTAAAGAAAAAGTTTACGAACTTTTAACTACAATAGACTAAAGACAATTAAACTTTCTTCAAGTATCTACTAACTATCTTTTAGGTGCATTTCTTTTCTTGGTTACATAAACCTCAAAGTAACAATACAAGAACAAATAATCTCACAACGGAAACCTCACACAAACATCATGAAAACCAGACGAAAATGGATGCAGTAGTCGAGTAGTAACATGTTGATCTAGTTATGCTTATTACCACTCATAAGCAGCATCCCTTTGACACAGGAAAACCACGAACTTCATTCCCGCCCCGTTCCCCCAGGTACCGCGTTGTGCGCCGCATTTCTCCTATACGTTAAGTACCAAACACTTTTATGACTCACTTTTCATTTGAACGTTTTGTCATTCGTAAGAGGAGTGAATCGTAGTTTAGAGCGATACTACTACGTTCATGAAGTTCCCTAACTTACTTTTTCCCGCGAAGACGCCGAGCAGGAGAAATATAAAATTCTGGTGGTAGATAGGTAGGTCGGTAGGTGTACACACGATACCCACACTATCTACAACCAGAATTTTTCATTTCTCCTGATCCTGCGAAATGGGGACTTCATTTGAGAACGCAACGTCGAGGATCAAATAAAGCACTTACCTCTTAGTAAATCGTAACGCTTAATTAACTCTTGTGCACGAGCTTGAAATGTATGAAGTATTTGGTGCACGAAGAGAATCAATTCCATTCAATCGTACAATATAATTAGACTAATTTGGATGCAATCCAAAAATTATGATATCGACTAAACACAGCGCGTTAACGAAATTAATAGTTTATCTCATTCACAAGCATCCGAAAACATGTAAACATAATGGACTCTTGTTTTACATCATCGCTTTTAATCATCTCCTCTGTACTCTAAATGGTGCGCATGAGTTTTCCTGAAAGGGGAATAATATTCGTTATCGGCCACACATGTCTGATGCAGCCTTCATTGATATTTTATTGATTGTTGATACACATACACACTCATTACAATTATTATCTGACTTTAATTTGGGAGTTATCGGTCGGCCACTACTGCAAAGAATCTCCATTTTAATTTATATTGATGCAATATTTTCAAATTGAACAATAGACTCAAAATTAACGCATATTTTGCGGAATTTTTTCGTGGTAAACGAACAGTCGCCTTGGCGACCAAAGCGATTGTTGAATCCGAGCTGAAGCGTTTTCTCATTTGAATGCTCGGGGATTTTAGGTCTGTACAATATCAATGGAAGGGACTAATGCAAGAATTGATGAAAAGAAAGCAATTTACTGAGATGTCAACATCAGCAAACTATGATATATAAATAGCAGGGACGATATGACTGCCATATCGGTGTTTTTCGAAAAAATATTTTAACGATTTTTACTGGTTGGGTAGAAAATCCAAAATACCGGAGGTACAGAAAATACGCGCGCTTCTATATTGATAATCATAGAAATTTCACTAAATGTGCGTGTATTCGACGCCAGGTGGGTGCAAAGCACACACATTTGAAATAGATTGCGACGATTTTAAAGATTTAAAAAAATCCCTTTCCGATAACGTGGAAACGTAATACCTGGCAGGTTTACAGATGTCATAAATACATTTCGTATACGATTTTTACCATTTCTCTTACGATGCCAGAGCGTTATTTTCGTTCTTATACATTTCAAATGGAGATAACAGAATGTTATTTTAGGACCTTTCCGCTATGATATCGACTTAAAACTTAGGATTATATTAGAATTATGCCTACCAGGTCCTTATATGTATTCACATCTTGCCTAAAGGTTCTGGGTTCGAAACCAGGCGGTCTTAATTCTCCCTTATGAAATGTATGGTGGAATTTTCACCCGGCATGCAAACAGCAACCATGAACACTTTTTACAAACGCAGTTAATCGCAGTTCCCTGATGGTCCTTGGTTCGACGCCAGGCCACCATTTGCATTTTAGCATAGATTGGGACAAGGAAATCTTTGACAAGGCATGTGAACAGAGGTAATGATTATGTTTCGTAAACGCAATTTGCTGTTTACCTCATGATCCCGAGTTCGACGCTGGGACACCATTTTTATTCTACCTTATATGTCAAAGAGGGAATACTCAATTACGTTTGATGACCTTACCAATATGATATGGACTTGAAATTTTACTATCAAAATGATTGCGAATGCAAACAACTCAAACTCGTACATGTAATACATGGACAACATTGTATCTTGCGTATGATCCATTTGTTAAGTATTGCTTCGGTAAAGGTATAGTTATTACCATTATACATTTTCTGAAGAGTGGGAATCGTTAGATGAAACACTATTAAAACTCATTTAAATGAGATTTATACATTACGGATAATAACTTTCTCATAAGTGTATAGTTCATTACTGTGCGTATCCTATACCTCAGACAACGATAAGTATCTGTAACACGAGGGTGATAGATTAAATAGAGTCTATGTCCGGTCGATTTGAATGTTATTTTTACTCGCAAACTTTACTCTAAGAAGCTAGAAAAGCAGAATGAACGGCGAATGCACCGATAATGCTCTGCGGTATTCTCCAAGTACGATTCGCATACGAATGTGTTTACTAGTTGAACGTAATGCAATTGTGGTCACAGTGGAAGCCTTTCGATGGAATATCCTCTCCAATTTTCTCTCCTTTCCTCCAATTGGTGCAACTTGCTCCTGCGGCCATTGTACTAGAGGCGCGTATGGTGTCGCCGCGGTTGTTTGCTTTCCGCGGAACTAACGATTATGTTCGAGGCTTTCGCATTTCAGCTCCGGTACTTGCTCCGTTCGTACACGTCGCTCAAAGGATTTTTTCCGCATTTCTAGTCGTCGCGGATTTTCAAGAAATACCATATCACTCGGAGGGGGTCTGTCTATAACGGAATTTTTGTGATTAATATATTATTATTTTATTAATATCGGAAACTATATTTAATAAATAGCCTAACTTCTTAAATTAAGCTGAATAAATAAAGAATATTGTTTAAAAATTATTGAACGGTAAAGCAATGCGTCAGCATCCACAGGTCTCTTTACTCAATGGCCGAAATCATGGATGGTTATCATTAAGTTTGCCGAATCGCGTAAATAGTAGAAAATGATTGTTCAACTAAGTACGACCGTGCCGGAAGATTAAATACGTTGATACTTCATTCTGTGTTCCTATTCTTTGTATTAGTTATCACTCCAAACTTGTGTAATATGCCAAATTGTGTTATTATGATCAGGATTAATTATTTATCGGCAAATTTTGATGTCCTCTGGATTATTAGAAACGTATCCCACGCTAGTAAAATAAATAAGCGAATAATAATGAAGGTAAATGAAAACCCTTGGACATTCATGGAGAAAGCAGACAAGTTTGTAATTTATGATGGAAAATTTTCCAGTAGCGTAATGTGAAAGCATAGCATAAATTTATAGGAATTGAGTTCGACCCCAGTTGCGTCTCTATGGCGTTCGTTTTTAGTTTGCCTCCCAACATAAGAGAAGGAGCTGTAGGATATGTAATTATGGTCGATGGGTCGTATTTCCATGAAAAGCTCTCGTTTAAACCTCCCTCGGAATGCCTTTGTAGATCTTTTAAAAAAGACTCTGTACCATTTCCTAGATCCACTTCATATCTTCGAACCTCTTTTCCTAAGCATTTTGCTTCTTAAACATAGAATGAAGTCAAATTTAATCGCATTTCATTGCCGTATAATCTGAGCTACGCAAGAAGAGAGGATACACTTGGATGGATGCGTAGGCATCCAGCGGTAATCCAATGAAGAGGAAAGAGATACTAATCTATGGGATACCAAATGGAGGCAACCAGATTACGCAAATCGAATGTGTTTTTTTGATTTTGGATTCATCGAAAGTCAAGAGCGCGAGGGATGAAAACAGAAAGCTTTTTCTGGTAGAAACATTGAGGATTATCTAAGCGGAAATTAGTTGGAAAGTGGATCTTTAGTGTGACCTTTGAGAATAAATGTTGCGTCTGTTGATTCAATACCGGTTTCAATTAATGGTGCAGTTCGAGAAGTTAGAGATTACGTCTATTCGCGGTTTCATCAAATGGGTTTGACAGGCGTGAATGTGAAGTTCGAATGACCTACATTGACTGATTGACAGATTCACTCTATCGTCTACTCATTAATTACAGCAAAGGATAAGAGCAGAATTTCCCGCTCACCGAGAGTGACGTTTATCGCGACGAATTACTAACCTTTTTTATTCTCAACTGCCGAAAAATACCTCCTGTTCAGATTTTTGAGAGGATATCTTTTTAGACTGTGACAGCCGAGCGTTGAAAGCCGTCCATCACTCGCGGAAGAGTTACGCCGAAAGAACTATTGGAGATCAGGAATTAGTTTTTCAGTTGAAATGGAGTGTAGGATTGCTAATGGTCTTCTTTCATTAGAGATAATTTTAGATACTTCCAGTGTGGAATCTGAGTGGGATCCAGAGGAGGAAAAGAGATGAAGGTCGCTATGGGAAGGATATTTTAGTCTCGTGTGTACATGGCATCAAAAAGGGAACGCATTCAAACGATGCAAACTCCTAAGCATCGTTTACGGGAGATTCCATCCATCACACCACCCACTCTTCGTGACTGCAAAACTCTCTCCTTGGCGAAACAAAAAGACTGCCGTTCAAAAGTGAACAGGAAACAATTTCTCTCCTCTCTCTCTGCCAATTCTCCCCCATTCTTTTTACTTTCTCCATATACGAAGTATAGAGAAAGTATTGTTTTCATGAAAAAATTCGACTTCGAGATTTCAACGGAAATACATGTTTTGGGGTTCCTAGAACACGTTTTGACCATTTTCGGAATGATGTCCGTGTGTGTGTGTGTGTGTGTGTGTGTGTGTGTGTGTGTCTGTGCTTGTGGGCACTCTAACGTGAAAACTATTAGTAGTATCAATACCAAAATTCATATATAGTACTGCGGTATGTGCTGTTAGAGTTAAATAATTTTTGGAGTAAATCGGTCAACCGGAAGTCGAGCTTTATTCATCAAAGCTCATTTCCGGTTTTCACAATATCTCCGTAAATATGATATATAGGTATATTGTATACCTTATAAAAGTTTTAGATAATGTGATTTACTATAACTTTTGAATTTAACATATTTTTGTATCAGCGGGTGATTAGGAGTTATTCGTGAAATACCGATAAACCGGAAGTAACTGTAATGTACTTTGTGGGCGCTCTAACATGAAAACTATTAGTCGAATCGACACCAAATTTCATATATAGTATTTTGGTTGGTGTTGTTAGAGTTGATTAGTTTTTGGAGTAAATCGGTTAACCGGAAGTCGAGCTTCATTTTTCAAAGCTCATTTCCGGTTTTCGAAATATCTCCGTAAATATTATATTTAGGTATAAACTATTATTTATAAAAGTATTAGAAAATGTAATTTACTATAACTTTTGTATGAAAAATGTTTTTGTATCACTGATTGTGTAGGAGTTATTAGTGAAATACTGATAAACCGGAAGTTGCTGATTATGTACGTTGTGGGCGCTCTGGGCGCTGGGGCGAAAGGCCATTTCATCGTTTTTATCGAACATTACCTGAAAAACATTATTTATAATGTTTGTGACGTAAAAGATAATATGATATAAATTAATCACTCATCTTCCAAGTGTAGATTGAATATAGAGTTCGAAAATACTATCGTAGATAAATATTTTTATCTTACATATGTAGAAAGTCATGTGCTGGCCACATCAGATTTTTAATTTCCAAGTGGGAATAACATCCTCGTATTCGCGGAGATTCCTTCCCATTTTCGTAAGAATTCAGAAATAAGGTGGCCTCATGCAACAAGGCTAACTAATGCAAAGAAAGTTGTAGCATGTAAAAAGGAATCTGAAATAAAACGTGACCACAATTTGCGATAAATAAACCGACTTTTCGAAAACATGGAAAGGGTACGTGAGGGAGGCATGAGGATCCTGCTGCCGCAAGCTGCTGTTCTAAGTTTCACCGTCCGCACTCAAAAACCGATATTTATATTTTTGGCCAGTTTTAGTCTTATCTAGCTTACTATGCGTTGTCGGAAAAATTTCTCGCTTTTTCATTCCTGGATCCCGATCTATCAATTCATCGGAGAATAAAACCATCTTCATTAATACCCTACAAGCTGTATTTCGGCGTGTGGCAGGGGGTGCAAACACCAGTTGAATCTAAACTACTTTCTTATTCGGTTATTGTCGCGTATCGTTCGAAAGAATGAATTTTTGAAGCGATTCGTCCTAGCATCTATTTTGCTTAACTTACGTTCATTATCGGATCGACCGAGGTAGCAGGGGGGTTGCATGATACCGATTGTATCTTCCGAAAATGTAATTTCCCTGAATTTATTAAGCAATCGCAGCCTAGCTTCCAATCTCCTGTCTTTCAAGGATTCCCAAGTGAAAGCGGTCCCGGGTTCGATTCCCGGAGGGAGCCAATGTGCGAAATGACCTAAGCTGTCGAAGCACTTTTAACAATACTACTACTACTAGGATTCCCAACCTACGTCTGAGAGTATTTTTGTAACGCTTGCTTTTTTATCGTAGCATTTCTTAACAAAACAGCCTTACGCTGCACTTTCTCGAGCTCAAGGGTACACGTTTATTTAATATCTCTTGTAAATTTGTCCTAGATTTGATGAATTAATTATCAACTTTTGATTGAGACTTGGTTGTGTAAGGACTTGACTTCGTGGTTGGACGCCATCTTGGAAAGAATGAGTTGTGAGGTGTAGAGATCGTTAATTAGTCCTTCTTTTTGTGACTTTATTTTACGTCGAACTTTAATCTTTAACTGCATCACTTTGTCCGTAATGCTGTAAACCCGCCCTCACTTTCTCTTTGCGGTCTTATCACTGTTACTGATTTAATCTCTACTAATAATGCACGCGAAAATCAATTGCAAAGGATGGTGAATATTTTCAGGATGATTATTCTCTTAAATATTCGGAAAATAAATATAATAATCGTGGATTTCCGCAATGTCCGTAGATATTTTTCGTCGATGACTGATATACTTGTTCTAATTCTTTATTAGACTCTCATTATGCATTGTTATACGTTATAATGCCATAGATATAATGCCATAGATGTAGCACATAAGTGTAAGAGAGAAAAATCTCAAGATGTCTGGTTTATGTGTACCGAAGATTACATATTGTATTGTATTACAATTACGCCGTCGGGCACTCATTTGCATTGAGATTAACGGGAGAAATGTTATCAGTACATACAAACGTACCGCTGTGAAGTTTATCTTAAATATAAAATGATTAGTAACATCAACAGTAATATTTAAGACGAGTGGCTGAATCAAGGAGTTGGCATCTTCACTATAAAGTATAGGAAGCTCAATACGTTAATATCTAAAGGAGAAAGGGGAAAGAGATATAGCATTGAAACTAGGCAAATGTGCAATTTGGTAACAGATAAGTGTTACTGAGCTTTCTTATTTCCGTTATCTCAATGTTTTCTAACGCGTCAAGGCTCTACCATTCTTTTTCTCTTTTACTATTAAAAATGTAATGAATAAATAGAGATAGAAGCTTTGGGTGGACTTGATAAAGGGTTGACAATTTATGTTGAAAAAGTTCATTTAGTTATATATTCAGGCGACAAAGCAACTTTATTGATACAAAAAGACTTTAGAAATATTGGTAAATATATTGAATCGGCGATTCTCAGCTAGGGATACACACAACGTTTAGATTACGTACTTCCGGGGATTCGAGACATTCCTTAGCTTCATATTCAGTTCAAGCAGGGAACAAGCACTCTATTATTCACTATGGTTTCGGACTTTTCACCATTAACTATTTATAAATAAATTTCATCTACACTTTAGCACTATAGAGAGATAATTTATCGTTCTAATCGCTGAAACAAACCGAGGATTCCATATTTGCATATGGGTGCGAGAAAACCAGTTTTGAATTGGAGGAGTGTCAGCAGATGTATATTTGAAGGGCCACTACTATATATGGAGTAAGAGGAAGATATAGACGTAGAGGAATTTGCTTTCGCACGACCACCTTTTTAGGCCAATAACCGCTACACTAATTGATAAGCTATGGGATTTTGGGGCGATAACAAAAGTTAGAAAAACTAGTTAATCGGTTTAGGGAAATATGCCTGTTAAATTTAACGGTAGGTTTAGAAATGTCAAAACAAATAGACTGATTTTCCCGCTTGGTTTGCGTTCTTCCTTAGGATCGAAGGGGAAAAAATTAAGTTTAGAGGAGGAATAGCCAGAGGATATTTCATGAAGCGAAGGGAACTGACTGCGTTGATAAGGGAATCGAGAAAAGAATGTCAAATACCGTAGCATGTTACGCTTTCCTGATCGGGTGTAAACGTGGGCCGTAAGAAAGAAGACATCAAGAGATTGGAGGGTATCTAAGTACTCCTGATGAAGAATGTATCGCATTCGAAATACGTATTGAGTGCTCTCAAAAAGTGCGTGCCCTGTCTTGTTTTCTCGGAATACCGGAGAATGAGAAGAGGAACGCCGAGAAAAACGGCTATTAGAGATTTTAAAACTCTAATTTCTCAACAGCCGTGTCCCAACTTTCCTTTCTCTCCTTGGAAATATGGGTGAGACGTAGGATTTAATAAGCAAGTTGATGTGATAGCAAAATAGATAA
Source organism: Sympetrum striolatum (assembly GCA_947579665.1). Taxonomy (NCBI): domain Eukaryota; kingdom Metazoa; phylum Arthropoda; class Insecta; order Odonata; family Libellulidae; genus Sympetrum; species Sympetrum striolatum. Next base: position 69,120,164 of record OX388352.1, read on the forward strand.
AGAATTCTGGAATCGGTTGGAAAGGAGTGGAATCTGCTGGAAGAAATCAGCATAGGTAGATGTAATGGGATGGTCAAATATTAAGAGGAAAGGGACTATAACAGAAAGTAATTAAGGATCGCTGAGAATACAAAGCCAAAACTGTTTTATGATGTTTGAGAAGTTAGCTATCAACAGTAAAGAGAATAAGGATTTAAGGAGTTTTATGGCACATGAACTTACCTTAATTAAAATATCGAATTACTGATTATCATGGACAATGTTTGCAAATTCTATACATGTGCATTATTTAAGACCATACTTCTAATCAGTATACTTTCACAATATATTTCCATAATATAAAATATATCATATTTAATATAGATAAATATCAATTTAATTGGTCTGGCCTTATTATTTTCTGAAACCACAATTCTATCAATTTTAGAGGGAGTTCTGAGTGCAGTTTTCACATGACGCGTAAAAAGATTAAAATTTATTTGCGTACAAACATCAGTAAATTCTCTTTTCTAAATCGTGCTGTTAAGGATTGGAATGATTTGCCAGCAGGAGTCTTGGAGCCCTTCCCAAAACATCATAGGAAGTTTGTAAAAAGATTGGGTAAAATATTAAGGACGAGTGAGATTGACGTTGACGAGTACATGTGCAGTGAATAAATAAATATATATATATATATCTATTATATATAGATGCTTCTCCGGATTCATTCATGTATCCATATATCTATTATATATAGATGCTTCTCCGGATTCATTCATGTATCCATATATATATATATATAGAGAGGATACAAACTCACAGGCCAAACCACAAGCGTCATTGACTTGAAATTTTTACGACATATTGGCCATAACGTGTTACCGCCAGAAAAATTGCGATTTTGAACCTCAGTGTCATGGGTTCGATTCCAGAGGGCCCCAAAGTCCCGATTTTTCCCGTTTAAATGCATTGCTTTGATTTTCGGGAATTTTTAAAAAATACTTGCCGGATAGGTAGGGACTTTAAACTCAAGGAGACGATATATATGGTCATGATCTATCGAAAACATAAATGAGTTTTAAAAAAAATATCCTGAGTTCGATGCTAGGTCGAGGCAAAAATCGGCCGTTTAAAATGCATTGTGGCGATTTTTAAGATTTTTTTTGGACCCTTTCCCGATGGCATGGAAACTTGAAATTCGGCATGGGTTTAGATATCATTAATATATTTCATAATAAAATTTTACGTATTCGCTGATGGTCCTTGGTTCGATCCCAGAGAGCCATTTACATTCCTCAATGCATTTCTTATGGAGATAACAGAAAAAAGTTTTAGGTACTTCCCGGCAAGATATCGACTTCAAACTTTGTGTGAAATAAGATGAAGTCCTAATAAGTCATACTGTCCACTCGCAGCTACCAATATTTCCTTGGTTCGACACCAGGCGTCACTACATTCAGTAAATTATCCGATTTTTAAGAATGATTTTAAACCCCTTCCCAATAATATTAAAACATGTAATTAGACATATTGATAGAGAACATAGAGACATTTTGAAAACATGTTTTAGATTTCCTAGATCGTCCTTGGTTCGAATCCAGAGAGCCATTTAAATTATTGAAAAGTAGGACGTCGTTTGAGGCAGTTGGAATCAATATATCTGCTTGAATTTTCACACATAGTAAGAGATGGTGATTTTCTGTTGTGCTGCATAGTAGATTCACCAGGAAGGCCTTGGTTCGATGCCAGACGATTAATTTGCAGCGAATTTTAACAATATTTTCAATCCCTTTTTTTTTTCTTTTAAGGGCTGTCCCGATATGATGCCGACATGAAATTAGTGTTGTCGATCTGCTTGCAGTATGCAAGCTACATTTTACTCGTATAATAGATACATGAATGAATCCGGAGAAGCATCTATATATAATAGATAGAGAGGATACAAACTCACAGCCTAAACCACAAGAGTGATTGAGCTGAAATTTTTACGACATATTGGCCATAACGTATAACCTCCAGAAAAATTGCGATTTTGATCCTCAGTGTCATGGGTTCGATTCCAGGGGGCTCCAAAGTCCCGATTTTTCCCGTTTAAATGCATTGCTTTGATTTTCGGGAATTAAAAATAAATACTTCCCGGATAGGTAGAGAATCAAAACTCAGGGAGCCTTTATATATGGTCATGATCTATCGAAAACATAAATGAGTTTTACGGAAAATAACCTGGGTTCGATGCTAGGTCGATGCAAAAATCTGCCGTTTAAAATGTATTGTGGCGATTTTTAAGATTTTTTTTGGACCCTTTCCCGATGGTATGGAAACTTGAAATTCGGTATGGGGTTGGATATCATAAATATATTTCATAATCGATTTTTATGTTTTCCCTGATGTTCCTTGGTTCGATCCCAGTGGGCCATTTACATTCCTCAATGCATTTCTTATGGAGATAACGGAAACAAGTTTTAGGTACTTCCCGGCATGCTATCGACTTAAAACTTAGCATGATGGAAGAACCAGTCTAAACAAATCAAACTGTGCATTCCCAGCTGTCAATGTGTCCTGGGTTCGACACCAGGTGTCTCTGCAATCAGAAGTTGATCCGAATTTTAGGAATTATTTTGAAACCTTTCCCAATAATATAGAAACTTGAAATTTGGCATATAGATTGAGATCAATAATAACTTTCAATAACATTTTTTAAATTTCCAAGATCGTCCTTGGTTCGAGTCCCGAGAGCCATTTACAATCGTGAACATTAGAGCGTCTTTTGAGGCAGTTGTAGCCAATATTTCTGCTTGAATTTTCACACATAGTTAGAGATGGTGATCTTCTATTGTTTTTCATAGTAGGTTTTCAGTAAGACCCGGGTTCGATGCCAGACTATGACATTTCAGCGAATTTAAAAAAAAAATTAAATCCTTTTTTTTTTCTTTTGAGGACCGTCCCGATATAATGCCGATATGAAATTAGTGTTGTCGATATGCTTGCAGTATGCAAGCTACATTTTACTCGTATCTATTATATATAGATGCTTCTCCGGATTCATTCATGTATCCATATATATATCTATATATATATATATATATATATATAGAGAGGATACAAACTCACAGCCTAAACCACAAGAGTGATTGAGCTGAAATTTTTACGGCGTGTTGGCCATAACGTGTAGCCACCAGAAAAATTGCGATTTAGATCCTCAGTGTCATGGGTTCGATGCCAGGGGGCTCCAAAGTCCCGATTTTTCCCGTTTAAATGCATTGCCGTGATTTTCGGGAATTAAAAAAAAATACTTTCCGGATAGGTAGAGAAATAAAACTCAAGGAGCCTATATATATGGTAATGATCTATCGAAATCATAAATGAGTTTTACGGAAAATATCCTGGGTTCGATGCTAGGTCGAGGCAAAAATCGGCCGTTTAAAAAGCATTGTGGCGAATTTTATGATTTTTTTTGGACCCTTTCCCGATGGCATGGAAACTTGAAATTCGGCATGAGGTTAGATACTGTAAAAATATATCATAATCGAATTTTGCATATTCGCTGATGTTCCTTGGTTCGATCCCAGAGGGACATTTATATTCCTCAATGCATTTCTTACGGAGATAACGGAAACATATTTTAGGTACTTCCCGGCATGCTATCGACTTAAAACTTAGCATGATAGAATAACCAGTCTTAGCAAATCAAACTATGCATTCATTGCTATCAATGTCTCCTGGGTTCGACACCAGGTGTCTCTGCAATCAGAAGTTGATCCGATTTTTAGGAATTATTTTGAAACCTTTCCCAATAATATAGAAACTTGAAATTTAGCATATAGATAGAGATCATAAATAACTTTCAGAAACATTTTTTAAATATCCAAGATCGTCCTTGGTTCGAATCCAGAGAGCCATTTAAATTCGTGATAATTAGAACGTCTTTTGAGGCAGTTGTAGCCCATATTTCTGCTTGAATTTTCACACATCGTTAGAGATGGTGATGTTCTATTGTGCTGCATAGTAAGTTCACAGTAAAGACCCGGGTTTGATGCCAGACGATGGAATTTAGGCAAATTTTAAGAAAAATTTTCTTTTTTTTCTTTTGATGGTCGTCCCGATATGATGCCGACATGTAAATAGTGTTGCCGATCTGCTTGCAGTATGCAAGCAACATTTTACTCGTACCTATATATATATAGGGGATCAAAATTCTAACCATGTTCCACAAGTGCCACTGCTTTGAAATTTTTACCACGTTATGGCCATGACGTGTAACCTCCAGGAAAAAGCCGACATTGAACCTCGGTGTCATGGGTTCGATTCCAGAAGGCCCCAAAGTCCCGATTTTCCCCATAAGATTACATGGCGGGGATTTTCGAAATTTTTTTTGAAGCACTTCCCGGAAAAGGAGAGAGTTGAAATTCAAGGGATCGCTAGATGCCGTGCATATCTAAAGTAAACCATAAAGATATCTACGAATATTATCCTTGGTTCGATGCTAGGTCGGGTCAAAAATCGGCCGTTTAAAATGCATTGTGGCGATTTTTAAGATTTTTTTGGACCCTTATCCGATGGCATAGAAACTTGAAATTCGGTATGAGGTTAGATATCATGAAAATATATCATAATCGAATTTTTTATATTCGCTGATGGTCCTTGGTTCGATCCCAGAGGGACATTTAAATTCCTCAATGCATTTCTTACGGAGATAACGGAAACAAATTTTAGGTACTTCCCGGTACGATATCGACTTCAAACTTGGCCTATAGAAAGATCAAGTACATACAAATCAAACAGTGCAATCACAGCTATCAATGTGTCCTTGGTTCGACACCAGGTGTCTCTGCAATCAGAAGTTGATCTGATTTTTAGGAATTATTTTGAAACCTTTGCCAATAAGATAGAAACTTCAAATTCGGCATATAGATAAATATCAGAAATAACTTTCAGAAACAATTTTTAGATATCCCAGATCGTCCTTGGTTCGAATCCAGAGAGCCATTTAAATTCGTGAAAATTAGAACGTCTTTTGAGGCAATTGTAGCCCATATTTCTGTTTAAATTTTCACACTTAGTTAGAGATGGTGATGTTCTATTGTGCTGCAGAATAAGTATCACTGGAAAGACCCGGGTTCGATGCCAGACGATCATATGTCTCCGAATTTTAAGAAAAATTTCAATCTTTTTTTTTCTTTTAAGGACCGTCCCGATATAATGCCGATATGAAATTAGTGTTGTCGATCTGCTTGCAGTATGCAAGCAACATTTTACTCGTATATATATATATATATATATACGAGTAAAATGTTGCTTGCATACTGCAAGCAGATCGACAACACTAATTTCATATCGGCATCATATCGGGACGGACATCAAAAGAAAAAAAAATTCAAAATATTCGTAGAATTCGCTGCAATTTAATCGCCTGGCAGCGAACCCCGGTCTTCCTGGTGTACTTACTATGCAGCAAAATAGAAGATTACCATATCAAACTATGTGTGAAAATTCAAGCAAAACTATTAGGTGCAACTACCTCAAACGACGTCCTACTATTCACATACACTCCTTATTTGAGAAATTATAATGTGCTCTGGCATCGAACCCAGGAACAGCATGGTCTTATCTATTTTTTTTCTTAAACAAAGTGTTAATATACATCTTCCATCTAAGCAAGAGCTCCCTTACATATCGATAAATGCATAAAAAAATTATGAAAAGATACCCCATAGTATTATATATGGGGGATATTTTTACCGCCCGGCATCGAACCCGGGGCTTTCAGGCAATACTTTCTATGCAGCACAAAAGAAAAACACCATCTCTAACCGCGTATGCAAATTCAAGCAGAAATATTGGTTACAACTGCCTCAAATGACGTCCTACTTTTCCTTTATATTCCTTATGAGAGAAACGTTATTGTGCTCTGGCTTCGAACCCAGGAACAGTACGGTCTTATGAAAATTTTTTTCTAAAACTTATTCGTACCATACATCTTCCAGCCAAGCACGAACATCCTATCATTTCGATAAGTGCATCTAAAAAAATAATGAAAAACGGCTCCCATGTATTTTAAAGGGCAGATATTTGCATCGTCCTAGCATCGAACCCAGGATAACTTTTGTAAAAGTCATTGATGTTTTCGAAAGTCCAAGACCATAAATATAGGCACCTTGAGTTTTACTTCTCTACCTATCCGGAAAGTATTTTTTTTTAATTCCCGAAAATCACGGCAATGCATTCAAACGGGAAAAATCGGGACTTTGGGGCCCTCTGGAATCGAACCTATGACACTGAGGATCAAAGTCTCTTTTTTCCTGGGGGTTTCAAGTTATGGCCAATACGTCATAAAAATTTCAGATCAATGACGCTTGTAGTTTAGGCTGTGAATTTGTATCCTATCTATCTATCTATCTATATAGGTATACGAGTAAAATGTAGCTTGCATACTGCAAGCAGATCGACAACACTAATTTCATAACGGCATTATATCGGGACGGTCCCGGAAAGGAAAAAAAGGATTGAAAATATACTTAAAATTCGCTTCAATTTAATCGTCTGGCATCGAACCCGGGTCTTTTTGGTGAAATTACTATGCAGCACATCAGAAGATCATCTTCTCTAAATACGTGTGAAAATTCAAGCAGAAATATTGGCTGCAACTGCCTCAAACGAAGACCTACTTTTCACGAATGTTAATTGCTCTCTGGATTCGAACCAAGGATGATCTAGGAAAATAAAAATATTTTTTCGAAATGTATCTATTAGTTCTATATTTATGCCGAATTTCAAGTTTAAATATTATTGACAAGGGGTTCAAAATAATTCTTAAAAATCGGATCAGTGACTGATTGTAGAGACGCCTGGTGTCGAAACCTGGACGTATTGGAAGCTGTTAATGCACAAAATTACTTGCTAGGACTTGATCTAATTTCATACAAAGTTTGAAGTCGATATCATACCGGGAAGTACCTAAAATGTGTTTCCGTTATCCCCTTAAGAAATGCATTGTGGAGTGCAAATGGCCCTCTGGGATCGAACCAAGGACCATCAGCGAATATGTAAAATTTGATTATGAAATATATTTATGATTTCTAACCCCATGCCAAATTTCAAGTTTCCATGCATTCGGTAAGGGTTCCAAAAAAATCTTAAAAATCGCCACAATGCATTTTAAACGGCCGATATTTGCCCCGACCTAGCATCGAACCCAGGATATTTTCCGTGAAAATCATTTATGTTTTAGATAGATCTTGACCATATATATGGGCTCCTTGAGTTTTAATTCTCTGCCTATCCGGGAAGTATTTTTTAAAAATTCCCGAAAATCACGGCAATGCATTTCAACGGGAAAAATCGGGATTTTGGGGCCCTCTGGAATCGAACCCATGACACTGAGGTTCAAAATCGCAATTTTTCTGGCGGTTACACGTTATGGCCAATATGTCGTAAAAATTTCAAGTCAATGACGCTTGTGGTTTGGCCTGTGAATTTGTATCCTCGCTATATCTATTATATATAGATGCTTCTCCGGATTCATTCATGTATCCATATATATATATAGCGAGGATACAAATTCACAGGCTAAACCACAATCGTCATTGACCTGAAATTTTAACGACACATTGGCCATAACGTGTAACCTCCAGAAAAATTGCGATTTTGAACCTCAGTGTCATTGGTTCGATTCCAGAGGGCCCCAAAGTCCCGATTTTTCCCGTTTAAATGCATTGCCGTGATTTTCGGGAATTTTTAAAAAATACTTCCCGGATAGGTAGAGAATCAAAACTCATAGTGCCTATATATATGGTCATGATCTATCGAAAACATAAATAAGTTTTACGGAAAATATCCTGGGTTCGATGCTAGGTCGAGGAAAAAATCGGCCGTTTAAAAAGCATTGTGGCGATTTTTAAGATTTTTTTTGGACCCTTTCCCGATGGCAAGGAAACTTGAAATTCGGCATGAGGTTGGAGATCATACATATATTTCATAATCAAATTTTACATATTCGCTGATGGTCATTGGTTCGATCCCAGAGGGCCATTTACATTCCTCAATGCATTTCTTATGGAGATAACGGAAACAAGTTTAAGGTACTTCCCGGCATGCTATCGACTTAAAACTTAGCATGATAGAAGAACCAGTCTTAACAAATCAAACTATGCATTCATAGCTATCAATGTGTCCAGGGTTCGACACCAGGTGTCTCTGCAATCAGAAGTTGATCCGATTTTTAGGAATTATTTTGAAACCTTTTCCAATAATATAGAAACTTGAAATTTGGCAAATAGATTGAGATCAATAATAACTTTCAGAAACATTTTTTAAATTTCCAAGATCGTCCTTGGTTCGAGTCCCGAGAGCCATTTACATTCGTGAACATTAGCGCGTCTTTTGAGGCAGTTGTAGCAAATATTTCTGCTTGAATTTTCACACATAGTTAGAGATGGTGATCTTCTATTGTGTTTCATAGTAGGTTTTCCAGTAAGACCCGGGTTCGATTCCAGACGATGAAATTTCAGCGAATTTTAAGAAAAAATTAAATCCATTTTTTTCTTATGAGGAAAGTCCCGATGTGATGCCGATATGAAATTAGTATTGCCGATCTGCTTGCAGTATGCAAGCTACATTTTACTCGTATATATATATGGATACATGAATGAATCCGGAGAAGCATCTATATATAATAGATATAGAGAGGATACAAACTCACAGGCCAAACCACAAGCGTCATTGACTTGAAATTTTTACGACATATTGGCCATAGAGTGTAACCGCCAGAAAAATTGCGATTTTGCACCTCAGTGTCATGGGTTCGATTCCAGAGGGCCCCAAAGTCTCGATTTTTCCCGTTTAAATGCATTGCTTTGATTTTCGGGAATTTTTAAAAAATACTTCCGGGATAGGTAGAGAATCGAAACTCTAGGAGCCTTTATATATGGTCATGATCTATCGAAAACATAAATGAGTTTTACGGAAAATATCCTGGGTTCGATGCTAGGTCGAGGCAAAAATCGGCCGTTTAAAATGTATTGTGGCGATTTTTAAGATTTTTTTTGGACCCCTTCCCGATGGCATGGAAACTTGAAACTCGGCATGGAGTTGGAGATTATAAATATATTTCATAATCAAATTTTACATATTCGCTGATGGTCCTTGGTTCGATCCCAGGGCGCCATTTACATTCCTCAATGCATTTCTTATGGAGATAATGGAAACAGATTTTAGGTACTTCCCGGCATGCTATCGACTTAAAACTTAGCGTGATAGAAGAACATGTCTTTACAAATCTAACTGTGCATTCACTGCTTACAATATTCCTGGGTTCGACACCAGGTGTCTCTGCAATCAGAAGTTGATCCGATTTTTAGGAATTATTTTGAAACCTTTCCCAATAATATAGAAACTTGAAATTCGGCTTATAGATAGAGATCATTAATAAATTTCAGAAACATTTTTTAAATTTCCAAGATCGTCCTTGGTTCGAGTCCCAAGAGCCATTTAAATTCCTGAACATTAGAGCGTCTTTTGAGGCAGTTGTAGCCAATATTTCTGCTTGAATTTTCACAAATAGTTAGAGATGGTGATCTTCTATTGTGCTACATAGTAAGTTCACCAGTAAGATCCGGGTTCGATACCAGACGATGACATTTCAGCGAATTTTAAGAAAAATTTCAATCCTTTTTTTTTCTTTTGAGGACATTCCCGATATGATGCCGATATGAAATTAGTATTGCCGATCTGCTTGCAGTATGCAAGCTACATTTTACTCGTAATATATATAGACGCTTCTCCGGATATACCTATATATAAGTTATATATATATATATATATATATATATAGGGGATCAAAAGTTTTACCATGTTCCACAAGTGCCAAAGAATTGAAATTTTTACGACGTATTGGCCATAACGTGTAACCTCCAGGAAAAAGCCGACATTGAACCTCGGTGTCATGGGTTCGATTCCAGAAGGCCCCAAAGTCCCGATTTTCTCCATAAGGATACATGGTGGCGATTTTCAAAATGTTTTTAATAATACTTCCCGGACAGGTAGAGAATCGAAATTCAAGGAGCTTAGAGATATGGTCAATAACTATTATAAACATTAATGATTACTAATGAGAACGTCCTGGGTTCGACGCTAGGACGATGCAAAAATCCCGCCTTTAAAATGCATGGGGATAGTTTTTCATTAATTTTTTTGATGCACTTACCGGAATGTAAGGAACTTTTCGCTCAGCTAGAAGATATATATTAAGAATTGGATTCAGAAAAAAATTTCTTAAGCCCGTACTATTCCTGGGTTCGATGCCAGAGCACATTAACATTTCTCTCATAAGGAATATAAGGGAAAAGTAGGACGTCGTTTGAGGCAGTTGCAGCCAATATTTCTGCTCGAATTTTCACACATAGTTAGAGATAGTGATCTTCTATTATGTTGCATAGGAAGAATTACCAGAAAGATCCGGGTTCGACGCCGGGCGGCAAATATGTCTCCCGTTTAAAATACATTGGTTTAGTATTTCATTATTTTTTTGATGCACTTATCGAAATGATAGGAAGTTCGTACTCGGCTGGAAGATGTATGAAAAGAATTGGTTTTAGAAAAAAAATCAGATAACACCGTACTATTCCTGGGTTCGATGCCAGAGCACATTAGCATTTCTATCATAAGGAATATAAGGGAAACGTAGGACGTCGTTTGAGGCAGTTGCAGTTAATATTTCAACTTGAATTTTCACACATAGTTACAGATGGTGATCTTCTATGGTTCTGCATAGTAAGTATGACCGGGAAGACCTGGGTTCGATGCCAGACGAATAAATTGCAGTGGAAATTAAGAATATTTTCTAACCAATTTTTTTCTTTTGAGGACTCACTCTATGTGATGCCGACAAAAAACTTTTGTTATCGATGTGCTTGCAGTATGCAAGCAACATTTTACTCGTATATATATATATATATATATATATATATATATATATATATATATATTTTTTTGTAATTAAAAAATGTAGATGGGATTTATAACAATATATGTAATATATGTATGTGTAAATGTGTTACCACTGGACGACTAGTTCACTTGTAGCATTTTTACAATAATAATAATAATAATATAAGACTCTGCTTGATTTTCAACCTAGTACTGACGTCTAATTGAATTCTTATCATTTCGGATACGTCTGATGTTGAAGTTTCTTCGATGATATTTGTTTCAGGTTATGTCGGTACTAAATTTCATATCATCTATATGCCTATCATTTTATTTTATTTTAAAGATAAGTTCAACCTCTTGGGGACAATGAAATTTAAGATAGTATAAAATATAAGATGAAAATTTTAAAGCATTGTTCGGCCAAGAGTTAATTATTTATTATATTATACGTTTGATGGATTTGGAGATTGACGTGGTATTGTTTTTTCTGGTCGTAAATGTTTTCACCAAGAATTTTGAGAAGAATTGAAACAAGAAAAGGAAGGCGATCCGAACATTGGGCCAGACTAAGAGCAAAAATTCATTAAATAGAGAGGTATCCTTTCCTTACTAATTGGAGCACATGAAAGACTATTACGCCAACAGATTCAACTCGAAGCGTCACTGAAAAATAATTCCGACGCTATGCTCTAGCTGTGGCTTATTAAATTTGCCAGAACATTCGGTCTAATTGGATCATCCTTAATTTCAATGGAATTTGAATTAATTACGCAATGTAATTGCAATCATTTTGCTATAATTAAGTGCTATATTTTTTCAAATTCCATCCAAGCTATTTAACAACGTATGAAATTATATTGTAGTTGAAAATGATAGAATATTATTCTCTCTCGCTATCGTGGGATAGGAATTAGAAAGTGATAACATAATACCGAAGCTCATTCATTTATTCAGTTAATAATTTAATTGGCTAGTTCATTAAATATATATTCCGGGAGTCAAACATTGGTAAATTTGGCAAATATAACATTAATTGTAGTATAAGCTTCTATTTTCTCGGATGTTTAAATGTACTATTATTTAATATCATTTTACGTAATACTTTTTTCATTCTAATTTCGAGCGATAAATCCTGTATAAAGGTGAGAATCATGCAACGATGAACGGTCTATTTTTTAAACGATTGTCATTTTAAACTTCTAGAATCTTATGGGATACGCATTTTACGGGTTCATGATGCGATCTTTACGAATCTAATGGTTTGGTAGAATAATGAGTTATGGCCAGGTAAATTCACCTTTTGACTTTATACATGGTAGTCTGAAATGTTTTGCCGCGTTTTGGTTTTTGAATACGTTTACGCATCTTTTGAAGGCTACTCACCAAAATTGGAGCGATTCTGGATGCGCAGTTGTTGCTCGACAGTCAATTAAAAATACATTTTAAGTAAAAATGTCTCGTATATTTTTTTGATCGGAGTTATTTCAGACGTATTTTAAAGAGGGATATAAATAAACTGCAATGAAACTTGACAGTAAATATTTATTCGAACCAAAGCTAAACTAAATTCTTATCATAAGTATGATGAGAACTATATGCTGTTGAGTGAATTTTCCTCCCGTAGTTTTAATTTTTTTTTCGTTTTATCAGGAATAGATGAGGTATCGTCACCCTCCCTAAGGCAGAATAGGTCACAGGCTCGGATTAAATAATGCTTCCCGTGATCACGCGACGGCACGAGGGACACGAAAACACTGAATTACTAAAGTTTCCGTCCGAACTGTCGCTTCCCCGTGTCGATTCTTTGAAAATGATTTTTTACTTTGAAATTCTCTCTCCGTGTATTTCTCTTCCATGATTTATCCCTACCAGTCCCTGTGTGCTGAGTTTATTTCTCACGAAGTTTTAAGAGACTGAAAATTTTCAATAATTCATTGTTTAATATCGTGTGCTCAGTTATTTGTATCGCGGATGGATGGAGCAATTTATTCTATCTTCCATTTCCCCCCCGAAATGACCTTTGAGGTCGTCTTATTTAAATCAGACTAACTGTGTTTAATTATATTCATCTCCTCGAGCAGAGTATTCTTTTATTAGAATAAAAACCTTCTGTATTCAGACTCGCACAGAATCGCCTGGATTTGACTTAATCAAATACTCTTAGTACACCCTCTGCTGCGGAATTTAATCACAGTAATTTGGTCTGCATTCAGTGTATTCTAAACTCCTGTAAACATTGAGCAACGTTCGTCTTCGGAGTTCTTCAAAAGTGTGTCATGATACCTTTTTTCTTGAATTAAGATGTACAAATGAGCTTCTAGATATTAGTGTGACAGTAATTACATTCAGCTATGTTGGAGCCGTGATGCGTGACAGCACAGAGGGAAGAGAAAAAAATTGCCAGCCGATTTTTTATCCTCTACTATTTTTCTCGTCCAGTTACTTTAAAGGTAGTTGCTTCCGATCCAATATCACGAGACAGCTATTTTAGCGTATCATCATCCTTCTCTGTGATAGTCGAGCTCTATGAAATTGTTATATTCTCCGGATACCTAACCTACCGGTCGCATTTCGGAGTAATTTCCAAGGAAAAATCTCCTTAACCTTCCTCTATCCCTCATTTCCACTCTTTTACGAATCCTTTGTGACTACGATAAAAAAACTCACTCGCCAATGAACTCGTATTTTTACAATGTTTTTTTTTGCCATTTTTGTCAAGATTAAGCGCATATTTTCCAAAATTTGCTTCACGTCCTAAAAAAGGAAATGGAAGGCGTATAGAACGCTTTTAGAAGATGCAGAAAATGCCTGATTTAATTTTTCATCGAAAAAGTGGAATGGAGGAGCTGAAACGAGAAACTCCATAAGTAAAATCCTATCACGAAGTTAATTTTGATTCGAGAAAAATTTCTGGAAATATATGAGCATTATATACTCTTTTATGTACTTAGGTATGCGTATAAATTTGAGTGAAAAAAGTACCGTCGAAAACAATTCCTGATTCATTGGAATAAGGCAACAGTAAATATGAATAGAAAAATTTCAGAATTTTGAAAGTTCCTAAACGGTGATCGACTTGTTTATCCATATAATTTGATAGAACAAAATACATTAAGTGATGTGTGGAAAGAAGAATTTCTTTTGTCAGATTACGGACACATTATTAACGCATGCTGGTGTCACGCCTCATCGTCACATGGACTGTATAGAAAATATAATTTTTGTCAGATTTATTTCTAATTAGTGATCGGTTCGATAAATTTATGCAAATTTTAAAGGTTCATTATATTTAAGCCTTCTAATGAACAATTTTGAAACCAGAATAACAACAAGTGGACGTTCTATTTGACTCTTGCGAGAAATCATTGATAGACATAAGTTGGTTGCTCTGATTGAGATTCAAAGTTAAATTTCAATTTTAATTGAAATTCAAAATATGATTTCAAAGTCAAAATAGGCTAAATCCAGAATTGGCAACGTTTTCACGCTATATAGAAAGCACATTTACATTTTTAGCAGTTCAGGATACATTATAGTGCATGTTATAACATAATTCTACTGACCATTACGTTTGCTATTACATTTTCTAAAAAATATACTATCGAAACCACACATAACATAACCACACCACATCATATTAATGAATCTAAACTACTGAAACTGATTTGTATGTCGTAACTTCCCATTTTAAAAAGTTACAATCATGGTAATTAATCCAAATAATACATATGATATATAATACAAGAGACCGTGGAACTACGAGCTCATAATATGATTAATCACGCACTCATAGGAGTAGAATAGGCATCATGATGATCTCCTTCATAACTTTTTATTCAAACATGAAGTAATTCAGTTATATTCATTTTAGCATTTACAGAGTAAAAATATCCTTGGGTAACTATTTTCGTTTTCTAATTCCAATTCTACTCTTTTAAAATGAATGAATTTACGAATGAAAGAGAACCTACCCGCAAACCTTCTACGGCCATTACCTACTTATGAAATGGATAATATTTTATGATATGTATTACTAAATTTCCTGAGGGAAAAAAGGTGTTAAAATCGTAAATTGGAAATCTGTCTGTGGTTATTTATCTTTGTTAGAACTGTAATAATTATTTCTCTGTGTGCTCCTCCTGCTAATAGATTCCCAGGTCATTTCTTACAGCATAACGGCTATGTGATACCATTATCTCTTGAAATACAATAAGTAAGAGCAGGATGCCAATAATCTGCAGTCTCCTTTTCTAAATCGCTATTCTCTGTTTTCACGGATTTATTAAATTGCAACGAATTATTTCTTTTTTCAGGCCGTAAGCAGCGTCGTTTCGATTTCACGTCGCATACGGTAAGTAAAGTTTTTGATTTACATCAAAGGAATTTTAATTTCAGCTTTGGAACAAACTTTTTCTACATAAAGCAATGAAAAAATAGTACGATTTCTGTCTTTGCAAAGATGAAACCCCTGACATTGGCTCGTATTCCTCAAACGCCTTTGCTTACCTCAGTAGTGGTGGATGTTTAAGACAAAGGATACGAAATGAGCTGTATGGATCCAATCCGTATCACAACCTACTCTCCTTGGAGAACATCAAAGGTTAAGATATTCGCAGTATATTCAACAAATAATTACATGAGAAATGAGATAGTGGCTTTGAATGCCCTCAAATTCCTTCAATATAATAAGGCTAAGAAGTGAGAAAATGATAGGTACTCGTAAATGTTAGAAGACTTGACGTAGTAATATTCTATCACTCGTCATTCAAACGTTGGCGAATGAGCTTGCTCCCCTTCTTTTCGTATTCTATGGGAAAACCTTGGACGAAGGTGTTCTACCAATATCATGGAGAAGAGCGCATATCACTCCGATTCCTAAAAAAGGACGTTCCTCGAAGCCGGAAGACTACCGTCCGACATTTTTAAATTTAATTTTTGTAAGACTATCGAGCACATCACAGAGAGTTTAACATTGCATTTCCTAAGTGATAAGGGGGCAATTAGTCGATGTCAACAATGTTCCCGTAAAGGTAGGTCATGTGATACCCAGTTAACCCTTTTTCTCAACGATGTAGTTAGAGCAGCTGATAAGGGTATAAGAACAGACGTCATATTTTTAGATTTCAGAAAAGTTTTCGATCGAGTATCGCATGTAGAATTAATTCATAAGTTGATGGCTTACGGGATTAACGGACAATTTGTTAAATGGATAATATCATTTCTCGGAAACAGATAGCAGCGACTTGCGTTAGACGGAATTTTATCTGATGAGGTTTGCGTCATATCCGGTGCTCCGCAGGGAAGTGTTTTAGGACCCATTTTGTTCCTGATATATATTAACGATGTTGTGGATAATGTTAAATGCAAGGTTAGGTTATTCGCTGATGATACTGTTGTGTATAGGGAGATCGTAACTGAAGATGACATTGGTTGTTTGCAGAACGATCTGAATATGATTTCGGGTTAGTGTAGTGATTGGCAGCTCGAGCTGAATGTAAAGAAGTGCGTTACCATGACTTTGACGTGGTCCATCAAGGTTACCTGTGTACCTCATAGCATTTCAGGAAATCCCTTGGTGCTCGTAAAGAATCATAAATACCCATGAATTACGCTCAGTTGGAATTTTTCCTTCAAAGAGCATATTCGAAGCGTAATAGGAAAGGCAAATTATATGGAAAGGTTAGCCAGAAGAATTTTGAGGGGATGTTCATCGAGAGTATAAGAAATGGCCTACTTTTCTCTGATTCGACCTCCACTTGAGTATTGCTGTGCGATTTGGGATGCTCACGAAGTAGGATTAATTTCCAATTTTGAGATGGTTCAAACGTAGAGCAGCTATGTTTGTGAAGGGAGATTTCAGATTTGACAGCAGTGTTTCGGCTATGATAGAATCTCTCGGATGGAACTCTCATAGTGGTAGAAGACTTGAGTATCGACGGAAGCTTTTTGATAAATTTATCACTGCCGCTTTCGGGGATGAAATGGCTGATATCCTAGTTATAAGCTTTCGCGATCTTCGGGAGAAAACGAAAAAGCGATACGGGGAAGTAGTTGCCAGGACATATAGTTAATTTTAGTCGTTTTTCCCACGAAGTATTAGAGAAGCTTATAGCTCTCCAGGTTAGATAGGGATTTCGGTGTTTTACACCCCCTGCCACGTGCCACTGGCGGATTGCAGGGTTTACATGTAAATGTAAATGTATGCAATTATTTCTTTCATTTGGAAAGTTCGAGCCTAAGTCTTTTCTCGACCTAATTAAGGTCCTTGAACTGAATTTAAAATTAGGCGTAGTGTTTACCATATTCGTGCTAAATATTTTTACTATGCTAAAAGTAGGTATATTTAGACGAATTCATCGTATTCATCATACGCCCACAATTTCAATACCGGATTATTGTTGTTAATTTTTTGCTGCTTAGCAAATATCAAATATAATAGTTTCTGATATCAAAGGCCTACCGATGATTTCTTCTTGTAAATGTAACTTAATGCACTGTGATTTGCCATCAAAGGTGTGGAGACTAAAATATCTTAAGAATCTTTCGAAGCTATAGGAAAATCTTTTCAAGTGCTGAATTGGTGGTGTGAATCATGCAGTAGGATTTATCAACTATGTACCCAGTTAGTTATTGTTTTAGTTTGAAGAAGAAGGTAGTTTTACCTCCAGCAATTTACATGGATGATGTCGGATATTAATTCCGTTTCCCTTTTTAATTGAACTTAAAGGTGCTTTTTAACCACATGAGATATGGAGCAGACTGAAAAAAATAGGGAAATAAATAGAGGGGTTTGTATTCACGCATTGATTGTCAGTTGTACTCTTGATGAAAATTAAACGGAAGCCAGAAAATGATTTTATTATTTTGTGAATTTTCATAAACTATTAAAATTAAATAAAAGATCTTTCACGGACGAACAGGCTGATTTAATGACTTCGGTGCACATAATTATTTATTACGAGAGGAGCTTTTGTTAATTAATTTTAGGGAGAAATATTAGATATAAATTTTATTCCTTTTTGGTAGATTATCGTTCTTGGTACTCAACTCCTCTTTAAATTGTGTATGACTTTATAAAATGATGACATTTTCATGAAACAGCTACAAATAATTTTTGTACTCTGCCGTAAAAGAAGTTCAACATTCGAGATCTTTTCGCTTCGAGACTGTTACCCTTTAGAGTATAGAACTGGGAGAAAAGCGAATTATGGTATCTTGGGTGCATTTTCCTCAACGAGGATTTTTTGATCAGAAGTTTCGTACTCTATTCCGAGCTATAAAATAAAAATTCTCCCGCATGATTTTCGTTTGATAACAATGAATGAATTATGTTGAAAACTTACTTGGATGTCTCGAGAAATAATGGTATGCCATTTGACTCGAGGGAAACAAAGCATCCTCTCATCACCCGGGGACCGTTATTAGAGCCTGAGTAATAATGGGGATTATGTATGAATTAGTATGTAATTATGAATTCTTACGAATTTAACCTTATTTTGTCGAGGCGAGCAAATGTAACTTAATGCCTAACGCTCTCAATTTACGATATTCTCGCTATTGAGAAATATACTCTGTAAGTTTTCAAGGATAAGGAAAAAACTGGGCTGAGTTCGCCTTCTTCTATCGTGAAAGTAGTACCAGGTTCGATTCCCGTTGGGGACTCAAGAATGCGAAAGGCCCCCTGCTGTCGGAACACTTTTAAAAATACTGCTAAGTAAAAAATCCAGTAAACTTGTAACTAAATCCCTAAAATCTTTTGCGGCATCCGCTTATGATCACTGGCACATCTCAAAAGACGATTAGATATAACTTTGTATTTAAATGCGATTGCGATGCAGGTGAGAGGAAAGAATCCTCGATGTAGACACGTGATACTGATACAGTAAAGGAAGAGCTTTTAATGTATAAAAAATACAGCACACATTTTTAGATGGAGATTAATGCGAGTACTTGTAGTAGCCAATTTCTTTGAATATTTGTACTTTCTCAGTATTCTTTTGAATATAGGGACTTTTTGCATTATAGCATTTATTATTATCAATTAAATGTTATTGATGGACTTTTAGCGCGATGGTAAAAATGGCAATACAACTAACGTAAATACATAAATACACTATAAAACAAAAAACACATTACTTTCAACTCGAACTGCAACAATAAAGCGTCAATGACTGCTACAGGGCATACATACACCAACAACGACTGCTTCCTCCACATCTTTCATCCAACTTCTAGGCGGTCTGCCCCGTTTCCTCTTTTCATGTGGTATCCAATGGAAAATCTTTTTCGGCCATCTGTTATCATCCATCCGTTGGAGGTGCCTATACCACATCATCTTGGTTCTTCCTGTTGTCTCGCTAATATTTCCTTCTACTTGCATAATTTCTCTAATTCGCTCATTTCTCACATGGTCTAACCTAGAGATAGGGCAACTTCTTCGCCAATAGTCCATCTCCAGGGTCGTAAGCTTTCCTTTATCCCTCTTATTTATTTCCCACACCTCTGCTCCATATGTAGTAATGCTTTCGACGATAGTTTTGTATAAAGTTGTTTGGTTTTCTTTGAGATTTTTTCACTCCACAAGGTTGGGTGTAGAAAGCGGATCGCCCGTTTTCCTTGCCCTATTTTATTGGCAATATCTAGGGTACTTCTACCTTTTGCAGTGAAGGTAACCCCTACGTATTTAAAGAGGTTAGTATTCCATATCTTGTAGTCTCCATCATCCAAGTCATCCTGTTCATCGTCACCCACTACCATATACTTACTCTGTTTTGTCTTTGCATATTGTTAGTCCCCACTTAAAATACTCGACTTCTAATTTCCGGAACATACGAGTTTTTTTATTGCAATAGAAACACCGCTACGGGCTCTTTCTTCCTTCGGTGCTCCACTACAAATTTAAGCATACCCCTGTTTCTGTTCTATACCTTTCCCCTTTTTCTTTGTTTCAGTAAGGGCCGCGATGTCGATATTATAATTTCCCAACTCGCTGAATACTTCCTCCAGCTTCGTTGATATCCCCTGAACATTTCATGTACCAGTTCGAATAATCCGTTTCCGCGCTTTTTGTCATCTTATACTATAGCTGTCCAAATGCGAGGCTTTGTAGAGAAATTTTGCATTAGAATGTTTTTAAAGGCGATGGAGTACAGGTCCAACGTCCCAACCCCCAACCTGGAGGACCAGGATATTTTCTGTCATGGTTATCATCCCATAAACTGGCTGTCTTATCAGACTTGAGAGACCAGTTTGCCTAACGATATTTAATTATTAGTTACTATCAATTAATATATTACATCCACCCCAGCTTACACTATAATTACACTGATATCAAAACAAGACAATACAACTATCAACCAGTTAAAAATGTGTTACAATACATATTTAAACTTAGTTTCATCGGTTTTCATTTCATTCCGCGCGAAAAAGGAAGAAAAGGAACTCAGTTTAAGCGACAATGAGGTTTACGTCTCCAATAAAATTAGGTTACACTCGGATCTCGCTCTGTAATTACACCACTATGATGGCGAATCGAAGCACCGAAAGAAAAACTCTCTAATAGACTCCATTTGAGCGATGACGCTTAGAACAGTAAAACGTTTACTCGTATCGCTTTCTATATCATCTCACAAAATCCAGCTATCTTCCTCTTTATAGATTTCCTCTAAATCCTCGTCTTATTTAGCCATTCACCGTTCTACGATGTTCAATTCAGGACGTTTCTTCGTTGTTCTTGCGTCGCATATAGTTTGCACTAGTATATTTGGAGGATTAAATGTCGTAGAAAGATAAATAACAACCTCATTCAAGTAATTATGACACTGGGCCCTTAATCATAAGAATGATTTAGTATGAATTACATAATACCTAGAATGATTTTGTTGGAAATAGAGCAGAACAGAAGTGTGATTTTTGCTTCCTCAGTCGCACTATGTTTCTGTTTAGGCAATTCAGTGATGTAATGATTCTATGAGACTCCCTTTAAACCAAGGGTATCCAACCGTTTGGTGGAGAAGGGCCGCATTACCAATATTCTCAGGCGCGCGGTCCAGAAAGGATGCCTTGATTTAGGCAATCTTTATATTAACGAAACTAAAGAAATACCTTCATACTTATTCTACAATTTAGAAGAATATACAATACAATGTTTATTTACAATATAACTCAAATACAAATGAACATAGCAAAACAACGTTTATTTTTCAAACAAAAAGACAACATTTTTAATGTGGACTTAAGTGCCATTTTTATTGATACCAGTACCGTTTACTTTCCGGTTATGCGACGTAGGCCGCACAAATGAGAGCCGCGAGTTGGACACACCTTTCTTTAAACTCTTCTTGTTTCAAATCTCTGCAAAGAAGAGTATGGGAGATTAAATATTTATCTTAGACGTATAAAGTAAGTACCACCTTTCCATATTGGATTTGGTAATACAAAAATCGCGAAGTACATAAAAAGCAGAGAAAAAAGCATCTTTCGTAGTTACGTATTTGTGGAATATGTATATGATGTATGATAAGTCTGGCTTTGTCGCTTATTGACAGAAATTGTCAAAGGAAAGAATATTATTTATTATAAAGAACTTGGAGAGAATACGTCCACATGTTATAGGTTCCCATAGACGGATCAAATACCGAGAGGAAAGTAGATCCTAGGACTAGTAGGTTCGAAATTTCATTTTTATCGTAAAATACAAACTTGGAAGTTGGCTAGAACGCGCCAAAAGGTGGCTGGATGGGTAAACATGTTTGATGCATTTAAAATACTATAAATTAGGTTGGTATTTTATTGAAATTGGATTAAAACAGAGAACTCGCACGTTTGATGGTATTCTACTCGATCGGAGTTACCAGGGAACTACAATGATTTAATTTTAGTTTCTGCTGAAACGTTGATGCATTTTATTGCACTTTCATTTTTTCTCGTATGATGTCTGTTGACGAATCCGTCTTTAAATACATCTCTTATTAGGCTCTTCATATATCCTTAAAACATTCATATTACTTAAAAATTAATTTATGTATCTTCGTTTCGTGGTGTTATTTGTTATGCCCTTCGAAACGGTGGAATAAAAGGGGAGGAATGCATAGTTTACAGCTTAAGATTAAACAATATTAGAAAGTATAGTGAGCCATAATAATTAATATAAATTAAAGTAATTTATGTTTTATGAGAATTTAATTGTTTACTATTTATAGTAGGTAAGTAATACTTTATAATCGAGGAAAATCCCGATCAAATTCGCAAGTGTCGGGTGGTAATAATAATGCACTGATAATAACAATAAGTACAATTTAATAGATTGTTAATTAATTAACTAATTATTGTTTTAGTCATAGTTCAAAATGTATGAAATAATCCTGGGAAAAATTTTATTATAGGTGCCTTTAATATTGTTAAGGCTAAGTATACACTTTATTAATCCAAAATTCTACTTTTCATTTAAGTATTAAAAATATGGGAATATAGAAGCATTTCTTGATCGCAACGAAGGAAGACGCTAAGTCGTAGAAATGCTTTTCTGAAACAAGGGTGCGCAATGCGGGATTCATGATTTGTTTTTTGTTCTAGACCTGGAAGAATATACTAAGTAGTGGGTGGAGACACTTATTCTGTGGCATTATATTGAGATAAGAAGTTGCACGGCCAATCAACCGTTCTGCATACCTGCTTTCCTCTCATCGCCATTATTTTTATTTTACGTGATTGCCATTACGTGCAATACATCAAAATTTACATCAATGACGGAAATTGGCGCAAAAGGTAATTCAATAGACGGATTTTATTTCCCCTGTCGAAGATTTTTCTCGATATTCAAAGTAAAATACTAATCTTGGTCAATGACTTCTTCAAAATTCTTGTGGCATTCGCTGCATTGCTCTTCATACTATCTAAGAAGCTGCCGTAATTATTAAAAATGTGGTAAAATGCGTCCAATATTATTTCTATTTGGGATGTATTCTCATTTCAGTTTATGGTATTTATGTTGACATTACTCTTTAATATATTATGTTGAGATTCCGCAAAAATTGTTGACCCATCCTGAGGTGATAAACTACGACCTTGAATTGTTTCAGCATAACTTAATTCGATCTTCATCTGAAGGATGGTCCAACTTGCAAACCAAAGGAGGGAAAGCGGGTTACGTATGTACACCATCGAACGAAGCTCTTGTCTGCTATTGGGAGTCTTTATTCGGTAAAAAATAAATAAACAAGAAGGTGAAGTAACAAATTTCGTGATTTTTAGTTTGAGGGAAATATTTTTATCAGTCAGTAAAGAGAAAAAAAACTTTGGAAATGGAACGAGACAAGATGAGGAGTGAGGCAATTAGCCTATTTTCATCTTAATTGAACTTGAATCAGAAAGATAAACGGCGAATGTGACGAAAAGCAAGATAGTGCAGCACAGTGGCTATATGAATACCGCAAATATACCATATCCGCTCTATGATGCCTGATGAATAGTCAAATCGACAATCGCTTAATAATATATGTCGTGTAACGGTGAATGCTCATAAAGAACTAAATGATTGTATCACTTTTCTCTTTCGGAGTTTCTTTTGTTACACCTTCAATTATTTTGCAGTACCTTACTAGTCAATTGATTCTGTACATTTCTACGAAGTTAATTACAAATGAAGTTTCACACACAGTTCTACCTTAAATAAGATTATATTTAGATGGATAACATGAAGGGTAAATAGATTTGGCGGATAAGAAGTCGTTTTCTTTGAAAGGGGAAATCTAATAGCAACCGAGAAGCTTGTTTCATTTATTAACGTCGTGAAATTCTTTCGACCAGGGAAAATCACAAAAACCCTGTGGCCGGAAATTGGGAGAGTTTAGCAGGAGTGTCCACCCTTCGGAAAGCGGCATGAGTCATCCCTTGCGTCGTTGCCGCTTCTACCTCTGGAGATTACGTCATTGCCCACCCAACAATGAAACGAAATTTGTACGGCTGCGCATGTTATGCTTTTCTCATACACTGGGTGTAAGAGATAAAGAGGAGGGTTTGAAGATTGCAGAAGTATTTGGAGAGAAAAAGGCGTATCCCAGCGTGCATAGGGAAGAATACCAAATGCTTCTTTTGGGATCGATAGACGGGAGGATTTAGTCGAGAGCGAGTTTAAATTGGCTCATTTTTCTTCCACTTGATACCTTTTCACTTCTCTACCGTCTTATAAACTCTTATTCTTTTCCGGTTTCGACCTCAACCCCCGCCAATCACACTTCTTGGATACTTAATTCGAATTCATAATTTATTAGCCTATCTTATGATGTAATCATGTTCTGTAGTGAATTGCGAAACACTTTATGCAATTTAACTTCGGGCGATATTTGGACTCGAAAGCCTTGTATTACTTCAATCATACAAAGAATAAATACGCTAGTAGAGTGATTCCCGAATAATGTTTTATAAAAATAGATAATTTAACATCATAAAAATTGAGAACCTTGAAGGCAAATTCGGCGGTCGTCGCTAGCAGTAGACCTTAGTAGCAGTAACCTCCCTAGTTAGTAGACTAGGAGAATGAAACTGTGATACTGTTAATTACATCAATATACCTGGACATTATAAGTTGTCATCAGGCAGAGTGTAATTTAATGCAAAAGCATTTGTTTAAATTTTATTTACGTATTATTTTTTAAATTTTATTCAGTTGACACTACAGTTACAGTATTAAAATAATTATATCAGCTATACCTACCTCAAATTGGCCTAAAAATTAAAATACATCTAAAATGAATTTACAATTTAATTGAGATTTTATTAATTTTTTGTCAACATAGGTCTCCATGAGTCTGAGAAGACTCGCCAGGGAGTTCCTACGTTTAAAAGCCGATAGATATCGATCTATTGATTACTGATTAGAAACAGTTGAATAATGATAATATGTGGTCATGTTTGTCAAGTAATGTTTAAGTGTAAATAAAATTGTTACAAAAACCTTCAATAAAGGAGCGTAAATCAGCTTAAGTATATCATAAATTATTTTTTTCGGATACTTCATCGTAAGAGTAAATTATTCTGTAAGTACTGAGTTGCTTAAAAAAGAAGAGAATAGTGATTGTAAGCAATATGTGAGAATTAACAAGTTCACGGTAAATATTAGCCAGTGCTTTACTGCTATGATCGTATAGTTTCTTGTTCACATTTTCTGATTTTCACTTATTGAACTGCTTTTTAGCGGTTTTTCGATGCGAGTTATTTCCTCGTCAACCTTAAGATTTGTCTTTTCTCTTTGCATCCATTCGTTTTACGTTCTTCCCCAGTTTATGCTCTCATTTTAACGTTGGTTTTTATGATATCCACATGAACGATAGCCGGGCGATTTTTTAAAATTCATGTCACTCAACTGCTGTCCTGAAAAGCCCCCTGAAAAGGGAAAAAAGTACCACGCGCTCTATTTTCATTCTTTTTATGAAAGGGGTATTAAAAAATTAAAGAACGGAGAGCAAACTACGACCATTACCTTTCATCATATCCAGGTATTTCATCGCTATTGAAAAATTAATGCTAAAGTCTATACAGTGAAATGAAAAATTCACGATGATGCGTCTATATCTATGAATGCGTTTTATCTTCTTTATTCTATAATTTTAATGTATTTTCTTCTTTTGTCTTTTTAATTGTTCTAGACTAAGTATTTTTTGTAGTTTTCCCAAGTATTTGCTTGTATTTTTTAAGTCTTGTCTCATTCCGAATATTTGACGAGCTTTTATTAAGCGAAATCCTGTCCATGCTAATTTAATGGTAATATTTGACGAACTTATTTTAATCTAGTGAATATTCTGTTTTTCTATTATGTTATTTTCATGTATATAATTTTTATTTTTTTACTATTGATACATTTCCTGTCGTTACATTTGATACTCATCTCGCAATTAGTTTCTATTTGTGAGATACCAATTTTTATGTAAACATGTCATCACTTGTTCATTCGTTTTTGTATACCTCTATCAAATTTTCTTCCAATCTTTTATAACTATTTAGAGCTACTTTCATCATCAAATTTAGTTATCTATCTGTAGGCTTCGCAGGTTTTTCACACTCCCCTTCTAGTGAGTGTTTTCCTAAGCTCTTAGCTTATGTTTTTTAATCCGCATAGTAGTTTTCTTCTTTGTACTTTTGCAAGCTATCTATTTACATTCATTTCTCATACGACGAAGGGTTAGATGTAAGAAGAGACTTCCTAGTCTCAATCTCTCCATAATAAAGTCCTTTTATTATTATTATTATTATTATCTCAGTGTATATTCATAATTTTCCACTTGTTATTGTATTAAAGGGCTTTCATGTCTAAAATTATTTAATATCAAAATTATTAAGAAGAGCCACTGAAATTAAAAATCTCTTCAAAACGAATGAAAGATACCACAAATAATAGATAGATTTTTAGACTTATTTTGTGTAAATGCATACATAATTGCAGTTTTTTATGTTGACAGCAATAAAGGAATAAGTGAATCTCATGATTTCCAATTCTGTCGTCAAGATCTCTTATTCGTACATATTTTCTCTTAAGTAAACAAATTTGCAATAATATCACATCCAGTGAAAAGAAAATCGTAATTATGTTGTGCTGTAGAGTATGTAAGTCAGTTGCAAAGGTAGCTGAGTTTGTCTAGAAGTGAAATCAAACACCTGCTTCCATTAGGGACGAATATTTATATGGTGGATTCAATCATATCATCCCTCCAAATTTCACTGACACCTTAATAAGCAAATGAGAGCAAGTCTGAAAGCAATTGCTATAATTACATCCCACACGCCAATGATGGATGGCCAGCAGGTCTAAAATATATAGAATTCGGTTATAAATAGGAATTTTAGATGAATATGAAATGCGCTACCTTATTCAATGTTTAAAGGGAATATTACATTAAAGGAAACAATTTTCGCTCATTTTTATTGCGCTTGCTAATATGAAATTTCAACTGTTGATTTCTTAGTAAGAATTTCATTGTAAATTACTCCTATATATAATATTTTATTATTATATTTAATTATTTATTTTACCCTGTCTCAGAGAAACTAATATTGCTGAGTAAAGAAGGTCCATATGCCTTACTCATAGTAATGAATTTTCTATTAGATATAAAGTTAGCGAATTTAATTTTTTATCTTAAGTGATTTCAATTATTCTTTGATTATCAAATGGTTAATGATAAACATCAAATTGTTGTTAAATTCTACATATAATTCAAAATTCGGACTAAAACAGACATTGCTGCCATATTATCTGCCATTGATTTATTTATAAAATAACAGGACCGATTTTTACTGAGGTAAGTTGAGGTAATTAGCTGAAGTTCCAGTTTATAACGGGAATAAGTATGTTCCTTTTTTTGCTAGCATTACGCTCAGCTATGTTTTGTTCTCTTTTATTGTAAGTAGGCTTTGCAGAATAAATTTAATATGCCCTCATGGTATTTTCCTGAGAGCTTCAATGAATTCAATTCAGTGATGGAGATGATATGAATATCAATCTCTTGAACGCATTTTGGAATTTTTAGTACGTACGCAACGCCTTTTTTAAATCGCTGATAAATGGACGCAAATGTCATGAAATGAGTTTATCTCCTCTCTTGTGCTCTTCGATTCTATCTATGTAGTTTGAATATTTCCATGATCGAGGCCAACTCCGCAAAAAACTCTCACCGTAAGGAAATAAAACAACGCAATTACCCAACATAGAAGAACGAAAAATTCAGCAAGAAAGGGCTACATTAATTTCCCGCTTCTGATTGTTTTCCAATTAGTTATACGCCATATTTCTAGCCAACATTATAATCCTTTTCGGCGTAAGCCTATTAATTGACTACTTGAGCGCAGCTCTCTTACATTTTGGAAACTTCTTTGTCTTAAAAACACGTATGAGAAGCATCTTAGGATGGAGAAGTGATTAAAGAAGGTAGTAAGGGATTGAAAATTTGTGTAGATATTGTAAATTAAGAGGTATTGAGCGTTTCAAATGTAGGGGAAGTTGGGGCAGTACGGGATACTTAATGTTTTAAGTTTTTTTTGAAGGTATAAGGAAAGTAAAATGTTACAATGCTTTGGTGTTAATAACAATAGTACAATGTAACTTTGTAAAAAGTCATATATTTGGTATTGCACATTTGGCATTTTTATATTATTAATGGTTTTTCTAAATAGGGTACTATGTTACAATGATGAAAAATACTATAGACTTAAAAAGTTAACCAGAAACACGGTAAAAAAATAATAGGTAACTTATGTAGAGCATGAAATACATAAGTTCTTCACGCAATATACATATGTTGGTGGCCTTATTGTCTTCACTATCTATTACGAAACACGTGTCGTTTGCCAAATTACGGGCTACTGGCACATCTTATCCAGCTATCTACTAAATATTCATGACAGTAAAGACAGTCGTCGTTTTCTTCATTGTCACAAGTGGCATAAAGTAATGATTAAGTAATTTCCCTGGGGAGAACCAATATTCACGTATTTCAATTCTAAATCATCCAATTTCAATCCAGTCCGAGTATTCCCATTCATTATCGATGTCTTTTGTCTCCTACCTGTCAAGTACCGCAGAGCATCATATTTTATACTTTCGGAACAGTGCATCAGTTTATGCATAAGGAATTGGTGCATCATGTTTAACACAGTCAAAATCTTTAGGAAGATAACAGATAACGTAGATTGAGTTGAATCCAGGGACTTGCGAACGCTACTTGTGAGGTCAAATGAAACTGTGATTAGTGAATGATTCTCTCTTTATTCATGTTGATATGTCAGTAGTATTAATTTTTCTTCAAAATAATGCGTAATCTGCGTTTTTGCAGCTATTACAAATAGTTTTAAGAAAGATGTCGGCAAAGATATTTAGTAGTAATATATAATTAATTTAAACTTTTTACTTTGTGCAATAGCTTTATAATTCTATACATAAGCATTTACGAGAAAATTTCCGATTTTAAAGATAGATTGTTATTTTACGTCATGACTCAACGACAATTTATTTTACTTCTATATATTATCCTATGTATAATTAGCGAACTGTCCGTCCGTCCCCCATATATATAAGAATACATTAAATTTAAGAACTGATTCAGAAACTATTAAATGTTTGCGTTTTATTTGAAAGATATTGAAATTTAGGTTAGTTTTCCACCTACAGGCTTTAATTCTTATCAGAACTCGAGCTCGGCTATTTAACGTGGGGTGAGTACCAGTGTGGGAAGCAAGAGTTACCTGCAGCGCTCATGCGACTCGC
The DNA here is from genome assembly GCA_947579665.1 of Sympetrum striolatum. NCBI lineage: Eukaryota > Metazoa > Arthropoda > Insecta > Odonata > Libellulidae > Sympetrum > Sympetrum striolatum. Next base: position 69,149,325 of record OX388352.1, read on the forward strand.
GGCCTTATCAAGTATTAAATGCAGCTTTTCTTTCAACTCCAGAAACTAACGCAGATGTGTGTCATTTCAATGTCTCGTGAATTACTTCAAGAGAAATAATAACTAAAAATATTCTTTTTAAACTTTGTGATTGAATTTTTATGTATATTATGGCGATTTAGTGGATGTAGTATTTGAATAAATACAAGCGTCACTCAAATGCGGTGATGAAATTGGATTTCCTCCCGTAGAATAGACTAAGATATAGAACTTTTATAAACTAATTAGCCACTGGTATATTGTGAATCGGTTCATAGTCCGCAAACAATTCGTGGATCTTTGGTTAAACCACTAGTCTCAATATAACGATGATAGTGATCTATTAGTTCAGGTATTCTAATCTTCACTGTCGCAAAAATCCATACGATCCATTTTAGAATTCGCTCACCGATAATCCTCAAGTAAGAAGTGCACTTCACAATGTATCCCGGAAATACTACCACGTTTCTGGATAAGTAGAAGAAAAATAGGCAAAATCGATTGAAATTCTTACTGGTTTTCCTTCATCTCGCTCGATTGCCGCTAACCGCAATAGTAACACCGATTGCATGCCCGTTACTTATCACGACTAGACCATATGCCATGGGACCATCGTATCCCTCGCACAGCCTTATTCAAACTGCCAGTTTTGTGATTAATTGAAAAACACGCGAAGGCTAAAAAGCGCTATCCGTAGCAATTCAGATGCAAATTGTCGCATCGGCGGTATATCGCGGGCCTCAGGATCGATCCCCTCCTATAAAGGCGCTGCCTTATAAAGGCGATTGCGTCAATATCGCTATCTCTCTTTTTTTCCTCTACCTCTTTTTCCCATATTTATGGGTTCGGCTGATGAATGATGGTTTGGGTGATGATGATGATGAGGTTGGCTTTGGCGATGAACTGGCGACTTTTACGGCAGGATGCCCTTCCTGCCGCCAACCCTACACGGGAAAGTCAGACAAACACACACAACCATTCCCTGATCAGAAATATCCCGATCAGCCGGGATTCGATCCCGGAGCATTGGGGTTGGAGCGGTAGCGCTTAGCGCGCCAACCACTCCGCCACCTAGGCCGGTCGCTATACTTTCTAACAGCTTAAAATTAGCAAATGCGAGGATTGCAAACCTTATAGAATACCAAAAACCCTTTTCATACTGTCGACTCTTTCATTATCATCCGTCCGATTGCTTTCATTTTCTCCGCTATTTCGCGGTTATCGCAATCGCGTGACGTAGTGGCCTTCCCGCTCACACGCACCTTCAGCAAACTGATTATTATCTCCACTTCTCTTTCTTCTTTATTTTTCTCCTCCTTCCACATTTTTCTTCTATTTCCTCCTTTCACTCCCTTCTTCCCCTTTCTTCTACCGCTTTTTTCGTTCAATTTCTAATTAGGGGAACGTGCGGCAGAACGGGATACTGGGATTTTTCAACCCAATATGAAATAAGGAAAAACGACTCAATTACTTCGGATTGACATGCCAGACTAGTGTAAGCCATTTTCGCCATTCCGTGCTCCCTTGTGTTTCAAAACACTAAATAGAATTTTCATCCTTCGTTTTTGTAATTTTGGGCATTTATTCCTGATGCATGTACGTAGTTATGGTGGCTGGATGTAAAAAAGGGGATGGGAAAGGATTAGGGAATGGTGGTGGTATGGCGACGGAGGAGTTAGATGAATTCTGGGAAGAGTGGTATGAGAGTGATGGGTTAGTGGTAATACACACAGTGGGGATTAAAACATCTTCTCCTTACTGGCTAGGGAAGAGTATGCAGTGTGGCCAGTTATATAGTTTTTCTAAAGTTTGGGCTCATACAATGTAACTCACCTCACTGCAAATGCTTCCCTAATAATTAGGGGCAACACGGTCCTACCTAGGAAACTGTGAGTCCAAATTAGGCAACCGGTTACCCAATTAAGACCATTAGCATAAGTTTGGTTTTTTCCACTTAATTTATTTCACGAGAAATATATTGAAAATATTAAACTAAAAGATGAAATGGGAAACTAAGAAGTATATTATATAGCATTAAAGTTTGATGTTGAATAATTATTAGTTATGGAAATATACAAGAAATTTACACTTAATTTTCAACAATAGTTTCAGTTTTGCACTTCTCCGACCCCTGCATCACCCTCATACACCCTCCGTCTTATCCGTGACACCGTTTTTTATTGTCCGACCATGGTTTCAACCCATTGGGTCATCATTGGGTGGTGATATCATTCCATGATGGAAGTCTATCACGAAGTCAAGGTCGAGTTATTGGATTCTAAAATAACATAAAATAAAAATGAAATATGTACATAAATTCGCTAGCTATATAGTAAAATATGATGTGACACTTGTTTAGAATTGTATTTGTTATGAATTTTAATATATGGCGCAAAGAACATGACGTATTGTGAATGAGAAAGTAAATAATTTAGTAAATTATATCGTCCCGCTAACTTTACGCCTTTCATTGCTTGATTTTGTTTGCCGATATTACATATAATGTATTAATCCGAAGAATCCTTCTCTCTTTACTGCCTCTGTTAACCCTCTTCTTTGTCTATGTCTATTTCCATTCTACGTTCTTCTTTTTCCAAGGATTGAGCCTTGCGCATTACTGCTTTTCCTAAGATCAAAGATATAACTTCACTTTCTTGGAATATTTGGGTCACTTCGCACACATCGATCCGATGAAATGTGTGCTGATGCGCAATCCTTTTTGCCTTGAGTATGTTCATTAATTTATTTTCACGAAACAAGAAAATTGAAGTGATATGTTTCAATAACGTGGTTTTCGAAATCCCTCGATAATCTTCTCTGCTTCGTAGAATATTGTTTTTTATGGGAAAAAAGAATTGCGGTATGAACTGGTTTAGTCAAATTTTTGATCTTGGAGTTGGCATGAGAGTTAATAATCGTAATGAAATGCCTGCTAAATAACATGTATGTGTCGATAAATAATGGATATCAGTTCCTGCTTCCATTCTAGGAAACAACTTATTAATAAATAGAGGCAACAATAGCAATGGCAACATATTCCTTATCAAACGTATCGATTCAAAGCGAATCCGTGTGCCACTTGTTCGCTAATGCTTGTGCCCAATTTGTTTGATCTGTTTGAAAGTTTTACTTCTTTACACGGCCGTCGTCTTTGTAAACTTTATTATATTAGTTCGTGCGGAGTATCAAGTCTTTCTCCCGAAGGCGAATTTGGAAATTTATGTGAGATATATCATCTCATAGCTCCAAGTGCAGAGGCTTTTTACCTTAATATTTTCACCTAGTCTGTTAGAGTGGCTTCAAAGTCAGCCTGAAGTAATGAACTTTAATGCACTTCTACGAAGACCTCGTCAAAAACCTGTATTCCGCTAGAATTCTAGAAGTATTCAACGCAACGGTCGTGATATTTTTAACGGGTTTTTAATGTGCCCATACGGAAAAAATCATGGATATTTTATTAACTCGAGATTTATTAGGGTTAAATATTTTATCTTCAATTAGATACCTATTTTTACGCATTAATTAGTGTTAGTGTTAGTGTTAACAATAAACTTGTATCTGTTGCTGAGACAATTCTTAATCACTCCATATTCTGAGGCTTTTTATATATTCACCCACTCTTTTGATTGTCTGTACAAATCAATTGATTCCTAATGTCCTTAATTTCGACGGAATTGCGGTAAGGGGATTTAGAAAGTAGATTACTCGCATATTCTGTCTATTTCAATCCGTTAATGGCAAATGAAGCAATTCGTTCATATCTGGTATGAAATTGCCCCAAGTCTTTTGGATGCTGAGAAAAATCGCTTTAAACACGTACTCTTTTCGGGAACGATATGCAACAAACTGAGCACTCGTTGTTTACCCCCATTGCCGCACTCGGAAAAGTGACTTTTACGATATTTATGTAGCTGTAGTTATAGAACAGCAACAAATAATAACAATTTTGCTGTAAGGGGTCAGGTTTTCATGGAGACTGAAAAACATTTTTTTCCAATCTTCTCTCATTAGAGAATCACTCTATTTCAGTTTTACTAACAAATTTCAGTTGGTATAATCTACTTATTCGTGTATTTGATATGAGATTAAGTGAAGAGATGAAGCTTCTACCGTAATTCCAATTTTTAGGGGACATCAATTCAGTTGGATATGTTTAAAAATAAACATAAGAATAATAAAAATCACGCAGAATCATTCCCTATAAATGCAAGGGATAAAATACCGTGGTATCATAATCTCTCAAAGAATTACGACGCTCAGTACCTTTTTCAATTTATATGAAAGCAAGTTCATGAAATATTATTTGGTACCCCTCCAAGGTGTACTTCTCTCTGTAAAGCGTACTCACTCATGTTTGAAATTACCATCTCATATTACTTGGAAAGCCTTTCAAACCTTTATATTCTCCGATGCACATAAAAATTTAAAATTGTTCCTCTATTTTATTTTAGCTCCAAGATACATGAAGCAATCATGGGTACTTTTCTAGTTATAAGCATCGCAATTTCACTACTGTTATCCTTCTTATGAACTCTTACACAGTAAAAAAATCTTCTACGAACATGTTTTTAGAGGGACGCAATGTCTACGCTCTATTTGATCGTATTCGAGGATATTCTGATAATTTGTCCTGTAAATTCAGTGATACCAAGGATAACGATTGACATAACCGACAAAGATTTCGTTAATGGATATTTCATTTGCAGATTAAATCGACGAATACGTATTTGCATTAATTTTTATAGTTCGCGTGTATACATGTGCAGTGAAAATCACTTAAAAATGTATTAAATTTCAGATAACGATGTTTTCACCGATTGAAAAGATTCGGGAATAACTTCGTTCCTTGCGTTTCTTAGCCGAGACATTTGTGGAATGTTTTTTCCGACTGTGATTCTCAATTAAATCAGTTTTTTCGTTGGTGAGATGTAAGGAAGCAGCAATTTTTCGTAAATTTCTTCCAGTTTCGTGAGAGGATATCCTTAATCCGTCAACAAAGTGTACAGCCCTCTAAAATATGTATTCGCGTTCCTTCAGTTAAGGAATAGATGTGTTATGTTTTATAAACTACAACACGCTCGATCATTCACAGCGATAATATCGCTTTTGTCGGCGATTATATTTAGCCTTATCAATTACGAGGAGAAGTTCGATTGTCCTGTTTCAGAGCGATGTCTCTTTAGAGCGTAATATCGATTTCAATTTCGCTGATGGTCTTCTCATCGACCGAAAGCATTTGAAGAACTCTCTCCCCACTCCACCACCGCTCTTTAATAACTCGCAAAGGTAAAGATTTTAGCAGAAGGTTTTTTTTAGCCCTAATATCTCCTACGAAATTTCAAAAGAAAAATCCGAGGACGGTGTTCGAGAGAGACGTGTTTCTAAAAAAACAGAAATCTCATCCTCCTAAAAAATGAGAGCGTTTGTACTTTGATTTTTTTTCACTTCCTGTTCTCTACATACCCAAAATTTTTCCTTACATTACTGTCAGCGGATGCATTTCTTCCTCGAAAATAATTTTGGCGATGAAAGCAGAGAGGTGAATGATGCCGAATAGTCGAGTAGAAAGATCGGCCATTTGAAATATATACTTGCTGAAGGAGAATTGAGTATTATGCGGGAAAAATATCGCCATTCTCTCTCGCGCTTTGAAAGTGATCGCGGATTTATTTTCCCGCGTGATCTCGTTTTAGAGTGGTCTGAGTCGAAGATTAGTATTTCCTCACTTTATTCGAAAAAATGCACTAAGCGTAGTGGTCTAATTTCACTGCCGGAAGACCTTTATGAAAGCGCAATTTTCCGCAACAATCGGAGAAATATGTGACGGATGCTCTTTGGGAGTCAACACCACAGTCTTACCACCAACCTCTTCCAGGTCATCGGCAGTTTAACAATAATAATAAATATGCAAAGAATTTTATCCACATACAACCGTGAAAATTTTATTTAGAGACAAAATCAATGAGATAAATTCAAGCGATCGCAGAAATACTCTTTGAATACAGTTAACTAAGTAGTTCTAGCCGTTTCTGTGGGCGTTGAGGTCCGAGTTACCTTCGTGATATAAATTTGTTCAATGACGATGTCAATAACTTTAAAGGATTTGATTCGCACAAAAAATATATTCAGCATTTCTCAGAAACGTTCTAATGGAAGCTTTTTCCTGCGGAAATAGAACAAAAAGTAATGGGCCGCTACATTTCTCAATGCTTTTTACCGAAAACTGTCGTCATTCCCGCAAATTTACCACTGAGGTTTATCACCAAAACGTTCAACTAGAAAAATTGATAACATAGTTGAAGAATTAATAGAATTTCAGGCAGATTTCGTTTCCAAGAACTGATGTGTAACTTGAAAGATAATCCCGAAAACAGTGATTCAAAAAACCCAACTCATCCCTAATTATCTTGAAACTATCACTTTCTTAATTTTCCTTCGATTACGAAAGGACATGATCTTGTTTAAATAACGCTATGTATCCAGAATCACTTTTACTCAATGTAGAGAGTTTTCAAAATCAATTATCGCCAAATTTAGTTTTCTATGATAAAGTCGCAGCATCGCCCGCCATTCTCCAGTAAGAATTGCACGGAGCCGTAAGGAATAAGTTGTGCCTTCATAAGGCTGGCCGGAGGATAGATAGTATCGATTATAAAATTAGTACTTTTGGTTGATATGTTATAACTCACTCAATAACATGTTAGAGGTTTGCATAAAAAGTAGCCCACGGATAACATTGAATTTAATCGTATGAAACCGAAGAAGATAACAAGAAAGTTCAGATCGTCCAGAAATCATCGACTTCCTTTCTTTGGAGACATCGTCCAACTGGCAAAAAAGTCTTTGCTAATCTGTTGAGCCGTTCTTGGGTTACAACAAGCCTCATTTCGTCAATCCTATAAGTGGCTGATGTTGCCGTGAGAGTTAAATCGGTGGAAAAGTGATGAGCCATTTTGGCCAAGAAAAGCATTATGCCTTCAGTGAGCATCTACTTGCTTACCCCGTATGAAATGCACTTCTTATTCTTTTGCTTCCTTTCTATCGTTTCATCATTCATTCAATCAATTTATTATTCGATTATTCTTTCGTCCATTTAACAAGAGTACGACAAATACGACAAACGTGGGTGTGTAATCTTCTATATCGATTGCCTTTGTTTACAATAGTTGTGAATGCTTCAACTTGTTTTCAGCAGCTGTACTAAATTCTAAAGACAATTCTTATTTATGAATTTTTAATAGAAGAGCATACGAACATAAGATTCGTCTAAATTATTTTAAAGTCAACAATCGTGGTCGTCAAGTCGATCGCTGATAGCATACCTTATCTTATACGATACAACCGATTGAGATCGTGAGCGTAGATATTGCCCTAAAACGTATCCATCGTATATAAGCAAACGGGATTCCTGGTCATAAGAAGTTGTAGATTTCGAATCGATTTCGAAAGAAGTAGATTTATCCTTAGAGAGCGAGAATCATTCGAATTTTTACTCTTAGAAAAATGATGCAGGCAGAAATATCATCTTCTATAACATGTTAACGACAAAATAGTTTAAATTCAACCGAATAAATATCTTCGATGTTATTATCCAAACAAAAATATTTATACTTCGCAAGATTAGGAGCTGATAATGAGTGACTACAATACGGTAAGTAATGATTAATAAAGAAATTCATTGTTAATAACCAGCGATTTTAAGCAAACGAGTTCTGATCATTCAATGGGAACAAGAATTTTTGTAACATTATCCATCGAAATTCTCCGGAAATAAAATTTCGTAGCATATCTCTAAAGTAATTTTATGCTTTCATTAATTCCTGAAATACTAATTTTATTATTAAGAAACTATTTACTGTACAGAATTGGCTTAGATGTTTTAATAAATATTTAAAACAAAATAATGAACCTGAATGGCGCGTAATTAATCCAGAGAAGCTGTAATGGAATTTCGGAATTAAAAGCCACTGCGAGGCTTCATAACGAGATGTCCTCCGTGAATTAAAAAAACAGTTTATAAGAATACTTAGATGAGGACCCAAAAGCCTTCTTTTCGTTCGCGCAAGAGATCAAAGGTAAGGTGCAAACGGTAGGTTTGTTAAAAGATAATAACGATAATGTAATTCTAGATGCAAAGGACAAAGCGAATGTATGCATGATGAATTTAATGAATTTTTCGTAGCGAATTAACGTTTAGTAGAGCATTTAGTACGTTACCGGAAGTTAATCGGCTTAGGTCTATGCCGAAAATCATATTTAGAGAAGACGGCATCGTTTAACTTGTGCGAAAGATTAATTGTTATAAAACTCATGGCCCTGAAGACGTACCAATTCGGATATTTAAATAGGAGGCGGAAAACGCAGCTTTTCATAAAGTCACATAAGAAACGTTTATGAAAAAAGTAAATAAAATAGTAGAAAATTGCGAATATCACTCCTTTCTTTAAAAGCGCCGTGAAGAAGGATCCAGCGAATTATTCGCATATCTCTTTAACCCTTCATTAGTTACGCGTGGTCAGTATCGTGGCCCGACAACTGACTGAGTGCTACGACAACTGATCGCGTCTCGTTTTCAGGAAGCATTAAAGGAACAAGATTTTGATTTAAAATTTGGAGACCTCGTCCTACCTTAATAATATTTTTCTTAGATTGTCACACATTAATGTCATCATTAATTAATGTAAATGGAAAAACATCCTCATTGATGGCCTAAATGTCAAAACTTTGGAAAGTTTTCTAGGAAACGTTATCTGTTGTAAATGAATAATAATTTCAATATACTGGTGGAATTTATTGTTCATAAATACATTTTATGTATGTAGCAAAAAGGTGCCCTTTTACCACAAACATGGAGAAATGAAGGAATTTCTAAACTACAAAGAAGATCACGGAAATGGCTGATATATAGAATAAGTCGCTGGTAGAATTCAGTTGATCCGCGAATTATACGAGAAGTCAATTGATTAGAGAATTAGAGTCATGCACTCCTTGCCACACTCAAAAAGGTTGTTTACAGAGTGCATCTGTCTTCGAGAGCTATTTATTTCCACCGAAGATGTCTAATTTATTTCAAATTCGCACTCTTGAACACAATGATCTTTTTGCATGATTTTAATCCTGTTTTTTTTTGCATGTGTATATTGAACTATCGCTCGCAGAAGAATATTGGAATTTATGATGTTCATTTCCAATAGATTCGTGATGTAATTGGAACTATTTTTTGATTTGTAATCTATCGCTCATAGTACTGCGAGGCGCTTAGAAAAGATGAATTTCAAATTTGATTGACTTCGCCCGAGCGGATAACTTTTTAGATAAAATCCGGGTATTATATAATTGGTATTAAAAATATATCAATAGAAACTTCATTCCAGTTGAAATTTTCAGTCGGATTGAAAGGAGAAGCAATGACAGTGTGATCCATTTCAAAATAACTAGCTGTATACAGAACCAATTATATTCAGTAGTGCATTTTTATTTATTTTTCGAGCTCAGTAAAGGGTGATATGTAATATCCTAAAAGGTAGAGTTTTGATAAATTTTATTTCCGTGTCAAGAAGAATTTTCCATAAAATTGGATTTCATGTTTGGAAAAATAGCTCAATGTTTAATAAAAGAGACCTTGATTTTCGGTGGAGTTATTTCCCGAAAATTTTCGGTCATTGATTGTTGCTTAGATCAGAGGCTGAGGTATTTTCGATTATGTAGGTCATTAATAGGCAGATTGCGATGGATAACTAATGTTCTTTGGGTGATGGTGCTGTCCTCTTGCGATGCACTCAATTATGCGTCCTCGGTTTGCACACGCGTCTAATTTCCGCTCAACCTTTCCCTGTACTCAAATTTCATTTCATGGATAGCGTTTTTTTGCGTTTTGATGTATTCAAATATACTTCATTCATCCCATTTGAATCCGTCCACTACTCGGAATTGGCAGGCACAATTTTCTCTTCATTTGCTCTTGTATGTGCGTAGGATAACTTAATTTACTCATCCGTGCATTGTTTCTCCCGTATGCAGTCGGAAGCTCCTATTGTCATCTATTTCCGGAAAAGAACTTGAATACGCTTTTGATTTTGCGACTCAAATCATCATCCCAATATTCCCCTCGCGTTTATGTTTGAGAGTAAGTGCGCGTGTTTAAGTTTATTTTTACCACGGAAACAGAAATAGGGAACGAAACTGCGTATCGGTCGTTGGATCGAAATACTTTTGAAGCGTGTACAGAGTCACAATTAAAACTTCGTGGAAGAGAGCGTCTCGTCTCTCTCGTCTCGAAACATCTTCTTGTGCTTCCCACGCGACCCAGAAAAAGAACGCGAGATGACAACGAGGAGCGTTTCCTCGATGTGAATGGAGGAACCATTGTGCGATAAATCTATTTATAGTAATATATTTTTAATCTATCTATATTTTATACCTGTTCCAATTATTTTATCCTTAAGATGGGTTTTATTAATTCGAGAGACCGAACTTATACAGTAATTTAAACAGCCATGAAAGGATGAAGCGTTTTTCTACTTTTTTATCGAAATGTAATAACTGGAAGAGTGGCCCAGTTGTATGGATATTACAGATATAATCTTTTTTCGAGATCAAAAGATATCTTGTTTGAATTTTTGCCTCTAAGTTTCGAAATTTCGACAAAAACATCAAAATTGTAACATTCTTTTCGGTCTAAACCATCATATTTGTGCGAAAAAAGATGTCACAATGAAAACTGATGATTAATCCTCAAAATGCCATTGAAATGCCCCCTAGTATACCCCTTTGTAAAATTGCTTCGACACCTTAGGTGATTTCATTGGTGAGATACTACCGGGATTTGAATGCGGGAACGCTTTTAGTAAAGCCGAAAGCGCCTACTTGGCTGTACGGGAGTCAAAACAAAAACAAAATTACTCATTGTCAGAAGGAAAAATTCGGACCCTCGGCCGCGGCCTTGGTCACCGAGGACAGGATTTTAGTCCCCAAGCTTGTCCTGTTGGTCTTTTTCGTTCGTGTGAATTTTCGAGGGAAAAATTATATTACCTTGTTAGGAATTATCAGGATTTCGGCGTGAAGAAGAATGGAAAAGAATAATGCATACTGTTTTGCGCGCTACAGTAAAAGGATTCAATAAATCAAACAGCTTTGTAAGAGAACATTCCTAAAGCATTTCAGATTTTCTTATTCGTATTAGCTGTAAGTTAGAATAGATATTTGTTTATCTGTAGACATTTTTGTGTCGAAGAAAAGCGTATTGCATTTCTACTACCCATACAAAGATGGAGTGACTAACGAACATTCAAGTGAGGTACAATGAAGTTGAAGAACGGAAGCAACGGATCGGCATGAGGAGAACACATTCCTGAAACTGACTCGTATTAAATGCAACGGAATGCACTTGGGCTATTGCACGCTGACATTGGGTGTTCATCAGTAAAGATAGCATTACATCAAAAGGAGCGAATTGGTTGGGCGGTAGGAGATCACTGCGGCTATACTCTCCTAGCATTGGGCTAAACTTCGTGATTTCATCGTTTAAAAAAGGGAAATCCATTTAAGAATTGATAGAAAATACTTTGCTACTTATATTTTATATATTCGTCGTAAGTGTAAAAAAAAGAGAATTTGGGTATTACTTTCTAGCTATAACTATAACTTTTTCCATTTACATCCAAAACCTATAATAGAATCGTCAATGAAGAATTTTATGTCGCAATTAATAGGAATACATCGTTACAATTACTGCCAATTTGAACTGAAGTTTCTCGTGAAAAGAGAGGGTTATTTATTGAAAAATTCGATCTTGTATTCAAATTTAAAGGAAAGTAATTTGCGGGTTATGATAAGCTGGATGAAGTATTCCGGATTTATTCTCTGACAGCAAGAATTTTCAATGTTAGGTACGATTCCAGTCGAAATTTTTTCAAAGCGACGGAAGACTTTGAAACTACCCTGACAAAAGGAAAATTTTCTGTTCCTTTCATACTCCTCGTTATTGGGGATCGAGAGGTCTCAGAGAAATGATTGGAGTCGAGTGATTTTTAACTATTAAATCTGTAGAATATTCGATATTGCACTTGCATGAAATCCATAAATTTTGGGCTTAAATAAGTTCTAGTGCACTTCAATGGATATCTTCTCCGCAGAAGAGGGGCGATGTTTAGCAATGGAAATAACGAGTACGTTTCAAGAAATCTCGGATGAGTATCGGAATTGTAAGGATGCTGAACGAGCATATGATAAAAAGATTGCATATCGAATCCCTAATTAGTTATTCGTGTGCTCGCAGGGAGAAAGAGCTGACCTCATTTCTCAATCGCTTGGTTCTCCATCCGAATGCATGGGATGCCGGTTGCCGGTTATAGAACAAGTTCCAATAATGCGGCTGAACAAGTTGAACCAATTCACTTCGATTTTAAATTAAGTCTCTGTGTTTAAGTGTTAATTTAATTAAGTGTTTGGATCGTGACTTCGTGGTACGAATCCACCAGGAACAAAAGTGAAACCGACTCTGATTAAGTTTCATCTCCGGTGCCTATGAAATGGAATGTTTGAAATTATGACGTAAAGTGCTTTTATTTTTAAATTAAATTGTTACATTGTGTTTGTTCCTCTGTTTGTATCCCGAAGATTTTAGTAAGGATATTTTAGTAACGGAACCTTCAACTTAATATGAGAAGGCTGTACTTCAAGGAACGCCATGACAACTGAATGAAGAAACTGGACTTTGTATGTTCCACAATATGTTTTTATTTCGATTGATCTCGGCCAACGACGATGAGATGATCTGATGATGATGGCCGTCGTTTTTCGAAACTGGTTGAAATAAAAATATATTGTAGAATATACAAAGTCTAGTTTATTCATTCAGTTGGAACCTTCAACCTTTTCATTACATGTAGTTATTTTATGTCGCGGGTGATTCTGCCTAAGTATATCTGGCTTATCAGATTTAATTTGATCAAAATAGATTGTTGTAATAAATGGGTGGTGTTTCAAAGCTATTTTCAACATAGATGAGTGATAATGAAGAATATAATTGCTTAGTTTGAACTTTCTCCACACCTCAAAGAAAGATATGATCTGTAGACGTGGTAGGTATCCTGCTATATTGCAGGATTAATTAATGAGGGAAGAACCATATAAATATGTAATTTAGTATTTACTTTCTCTATATACGTAGTATAAAGAAAGTATTGTTTTCATAAAAAAAATCGACTTCGAGATTTCAACGGAAATACATGTTTAGGGGTCCCTAGAACACGTTTAGAACATTTTCGTAATTATGTCTGTGTGTATGTGTGTATGTGCTTGTGGGCGCTCTAACGTAAAAACTATTAGTCGTATCAATACCAAACTTCATATATAGCAATGTGGTAGGAGCTGCCAGAGTTGATTAGTTTTTGGAGTAAATCGGTTTACCCGAAGTCGAGCTTTATTCTTCGAAGCAAATTTCCGTTTGTGCAAACTATCTCCATAAATATGATATTTAAGTATATCTATGGCTTATAAAAGTTTTAGAAAATGTAATTTACTATAAATTTTGTATTTAACATATTTTTGTATCACCGGTTTTTAGGAGATATTCGTGAAATACTGATAAACCGGAAGTAGCTGATTATGTACTTTGTTGGCGCTCTAACATAAATACTATATATTGCATCAACACCAAATTTCATATATAGTACGTTGGTTGGTGTCGTTAGAGTTGATTAGTTTTTGGAGTAAATCGGTTAGCCGGAAGTCGAGCTTTACTTTTCGAAGCTCGTTTCCGTTTTTGAAAAATATCTCCATTAATCTGATATTTATGTAGGTATATACTATTATTTATAAAAGTTTTAGAAAATGTTTTCTTAGTATAAATTTTGTATGAAACATTATTTTGTATAACTGATTGTTTAGGAGTTATTCATGAAATACTGATAAACCGGCAGTTTCTGATTATGTAATTTGCGGGCGAGGTGGGCGAAAGACCAATTTCATCGTTTTTCATCGAACATGTCCCGAAAAACATTATTTATAATGTTTGTGACGTAAAAGCTAATATGATATAAATTAATCACTTATCTTCCAAGTTTAGGTTGAATATAGAGTTCGAAAATACTGTCGTAGATAAATATTTACATCATATATACGGAGAAAGTCATGTGCTGGCCACATCAGATTTTTCTCTTAGTTTTCACTCTCACATCTCTTTCCATCGGCTTGGTCAATTCATTCATCCTACCTTAGTGATGAGTCGGTCATTTGTGGTAAAAGGTATAGCCGAGCATAGCAAATTCCTTAACCCTTGTGTGGATACACATTATCTATCATAATTTCCACTACGAAAAGAGGCAGTAATTGGTAGAATTGGCAGTTACCGAAGCGATCTCGTTACGTCCCAATTACCGTTGTTCTAAGCATGGCTAATTAGGGAGTAATCCCTTAGCCGGTGATCACCCGTGACGTACTCTTATCCAACCATCGAACGCTTTCCTTGTTGAATTACGAAAGCGGATATCGATAAATTGGTGCTATCGAAGAGAAATCCCTCACTCATAAAAATGTAGAATAGCGATTTGTATGTAGTGAATACCTAGCGCTTCCTTCCACTGTGATTCCTGAGCGAAAGGTATTTTTCCTCATACTTGAAATTGTGGATCGAGATTTATATCAAAGGTGGAGACGCTACATTCCTTCTCGATTAGTTAATATTCAAAATAAATTCCTTCTTCGTGGAATTTCATGGTAAGTAAATTAAGACAAATATAATCACTATGGAATTGTTATAATCGTTGTAATCGAGAAGGTGAAATAAGGAATGTCGTTGGATGGCAACCAAAATGCCATGCCTTAGTAATTATATGCGATACCTTTTAATTAGGAAACAAAGGATGAGCTAATAGATTCCCATGTAGCGGTTCGTCCATTTCATTGAGAGTAACCGCTGGAAATAAAAGTTTAATTAACAAATTAATCACTAAATTCACGCCAGTATTGTAGCCGTAAAAGATTAATGAATAGGCAATTCCAATTACTTTAACGCTGTTGCTGGGAATTATATTTAGTATCGGCAATATATCGAATGTTTCCATTCACTTGTCAATCAATTAATGTAGAGTTACCAATTTGCATTTTTTTATTCGAACCCATGTTACGCCTTTTCATATTATGCTAAATTCGCTCTTTATTTACGTCAAATCAGTGGAATATATACGGAAAGCGTGTAAAATTTTTCCAATATCATTATATTAATGTTCTATCATTTCTTATAATTAGATTTCTGATTTGAATGCATTCATTTTCCAAGCTTGGTTATTTGGAGTTTTGGAATTTATATCGTAGGTTATAAGAATGAGAGATTTAAGAATTTACATTAGTTGCGAACAGGGGTAATCATTAACTTAGCGATAGTTAAATTTTGAATGAAACTATTTTAATTTAAATTATCACACACATATCGTTTCAGAGTTATCAGTACCATATCTACGGAGGTACTAGAGGATATAAAATCGATAAATGAATTCCGGCAGAAATATTAATTTATTTCAGTGTTTGTTTTGAGATTACTTTCGAGGGGATATGGATGATAGAACTATCAAATATCATTGATGATTGGACGATGAACGATGAATCGTTCGTTGGAGTAGGCAGGATTAAAAATAATAATTGATTTCGGTGCACCTAGATGGAATTATGATACGAGGTACTCGTGCATATATAATTATATAGATATAAAAATAACATGCGCATATGCTGTTTATCAACTATTAAGGCTGTGCTCGGTTGAATTACTAAATATATAAGAATCGTCTTTATTCGGTATGAAAATTATTGGAAGTTAATACTCACTGGTATTAAAATAGAATGACCAAATGATGCGTTTGATCTCAAATTATGATAGTTTGTGTAGACACGTTTTATATTGCGTGAACTATAACTTCACGGGAACTCGATTTTGTTACGTGTTTGCCTTTGGTGAAAAAAGTCCTGGGTTCGATTCCGGTGGAATGGGTGGTATGGATCTATATTTGCGTAATTATCTATGCCGTTGAAGCACTTTTGATAATAATACTGCTTATAGTATTACTTCAAGCTTTCTTCAAGGTTGTTCATTTCTTTAAAGAACTTATCATGGTATGAATAATCTACATTTCTACCCTCATTAACCGTAATGACAGATATTGCCTAATGAGTCTGATAGAACTGAAATTGATTAAGCCTATTTTTCTGTACTCATATTCTTTATGACCTTTTAGGACTTCATCTTATTTAATGCAAAGTTTGAAGTCGCTATCATCCAAGGAAGGACTTAAATGGGATTCTGTTTTCCTCATAAGAAATGCATTGAGGAATTTAATTGACTCTCTGGGATTGAACCAAAGACCATCAGCGAAACGTTAGACAGCGTATATAAAATAAATTCATAAAATCTATCCACATGCCGAGTTTTAGTTTCTCTATTATCGGGAAAGGACGAAAAAAAAATCTTAAGAACCGTCGCAATGCATTTCAAAAGAGAAAATATTTGCCAGGCATGTGAACAGAAGTAATACTTGGTAATTCTTTTGCGATTTTTATTAAGTATTTGCAAAATATAGTACTTAAAACATATGCTTGTACATAAGAGAGTTTAATTTATTAACCAGTGGATGTATCAATGAAAAGGTGATCATTTTGAACGGCTTTTTATATTCCTTAGTCACCTTTTGCCTCTGAAGATGCAATTGGATCGATTGGATTGGAATCGAAATGCGCATCAGGCAGATTCACTCATTGATGGTTTTGCTACTTCTTCACAATTTATTCTATTACTTTACGATCAGCGGTATACCTTTATTGAGATAAAGCAGGAAAAAACTTACTTCACTCTTTATGCCTGCTCATAAGACTCATTCCCTCAGCATAAAACTTGATGGGTGGAAATGAAGGAAACTGAGGTATAGTTTGAGTTTCAACCGTTCCAGGCTGAATTCTGCTAAGAAAGAACCTCTACGATACTTGTAAAAGACGACTTAGGGAATTTTCTGGAACTTTTACAAATTATTTCACTGAAATCCCAAAGTAAAAATGTTGACTTTCGTTGGCATATTTTCGGTTAAAATGGGTGTGAAAGCTACGATAGAGGTGGACACAATCAAATCGATAGCTGTGACGTTTATGGGTGTCTTGGGCGGTCGTAATCCTTATTTGATTCGGAATCGGATTACACTTCTGCGCTCTAGAATCGCAATGTATCTCGGAATCTGAACGAATTTTAACCCACCTTACACTCTTTTTACGTGTCCACTATGAAACCACGGTGCATAATTTTTATTGGCTGAGTAAATTCGAATTACCCTTCTATTTAGGATATTTCGGCACGACTCCTATTGGGTTTCTCGATTTAAATTAATTATTTTGTCGTATTTAATCATCTGTGAAAGCGTTATCTATATCCATATTATAAAAGTACGCTCATATAACTCCAGTATATTTTTTTATCTAGCGCCAATATTAATTATAAATTTCAGTTTGTAGCGAGTGATATTTCACCCAAAGGACGGGAATCGTCATCATATGCTGTCGACTGGAATTTATTAATGGTGCTTCAGAAATTAACCATTAAAAGTTAACGCAGAAAGGTACTGAAAGTAAATTAACGTTCCAGATGAATAAGTATTGCTAAAATATGTGGAGGCTCGTCATCTCATCCATCTGAATTGTCATAAATGAGTCACCGTAATTCGTGTAACAAATTGAGGTGATGAGTGAGTGAGTTTCTCACATATATATGATTAAGTCCCAATTGGTACATTAAATAGAATAATTAATTCTAAAGGCGTAATTACTCATACACTTTCCCGTAAAAATATAAATTATATAAGAAGTAAGTGTACAAAAAAACTCCAAAAACCATCAAGAATAAGAACTTACGTGCAATAGGTATTGCAGCTCCAAGGGAGCCATCATCAGGCTGCGACAATCAAAGACGGACTGCATAAAAAAAGGACGCAAGGCGAACAAAGTGAGGAGAAAACAAAAGACAACTGCATGCGTTAAGTATCCAACAAATTGAAGTAAGTTTTATTGAAGTCTTAATCTTGATTCATAAGTCCATCCCTGTTTTTGTAAATATGTAAATTATGTGTCTATGAACTGCGTTCAACTCATACATTGTGTTACAGAAGCTACAGTAGGTAGCTACAGAAGGATCCTCTGGGAAACATTTGATTTAAGAGATCTCTTCAATTCACTTCATGTATCTCTATATCCTTTTCGCATCATGAAACAGTTTCATGAGTTGATGTTAGTGTTGTTGATAGATACGATCAAACCGGCGCAGTCATTAATGAAGATTAATTCTTTACTTCCAATAAAAGATTCCGTATGCATTTATGGAATAAGTTCAATCACTTCGGCCTTCACTTGGCGGAACTTCATCTTAAACACTGTTTAAGAATAATAGTTAATTTTTATTTAATGGGTTTCTGAAATATGATTTACTGTTCATAGGTATACATTTACAGCGTGGCACCAAAAATAAAACTGCGCGGAGTACAAACGTTATAAAAGTATCGCAACGTAAGGAGTTTGATCTCTAATTAATGCATTCTTTACTTGAATTTTAGGTTTGCCTGGTTGTTGATGGCATGGAAGAGCTATAATATTAGGAAGCTTTAGGAAATAGTAACATTAAGAGTTAAAAAAGCTCCAAATAGCCGTTGTTTGCGAACAACCCTTTTGTGACAGGAATTATAAGCAGTATTATTCTCGATGCGCATTTCGAAAGCTATGCTTCCATCTTCGGGAGATAAACGCACGTTTCGAAGACAATGTCTTCCTCCTCAGGGGTCGTAAAATTATTTTCTAAATAACGAAATTAAATTACGAAAATCATCCTGTTGATTTAATTCCTTTAAGAAATCTGAAGTGTTTGTTTTAGTTGTGTCAAAAATGGCGAAAATACCGTTGACGTATCTAAACTAAATTTAAGGAAAATATTCAAAGTTTTATTTGCAATTATTTTTTGAGGTAAGTCATGAATAAGTTGGCGAGGAAAGGAAATAAACAATTACCCATTGCTGTTCCATTTGTTTGTTTATAATAGTTTATTTTATTTAAAAATAATTTTGATGTATGCATACTTTTGTCAAAAGGATTTCTTTGATTATTTCTGGGGCTAGATTTTGCTCTGAGAGCCATTGTTCAAGGAATTGATAGGTTGTGTCTAAAGGGATATTAGGAAAGAGAGATTTTATATCGAAAGATACTAAAATCTCATTTTTCAATGTGACTTTCCTTCAAAGTTATATTAAATGTGTTGTATTTTTTACATGCGAGTGTTGTTTGAGAGGCCATTGTTTAAATTGTTGGTTGAACCATTGTACTAAGTTATAGGTCGGGGAGTTTGTGGCAGAAAATTTCGGAATGCTATCTTTATATATTTTTGGGAGGCAATACATCCTCAGTACTATGGGGTTGGAAATGTGAAGTTTGTAGTTAAGAGAATTAGTATTAAGTATTTGCATTGTTTTAAAGTGTCTTTAGTAGCAGTGATCATTTTGTTCAAAGAGTTTTTTTTTGGAATTGGTTGATAAGGACCTTCTACTAACAAGTATTTTGCTTTGTTAAGATATTGTTGTTTGTCATAATCAATACTTTGTTTCCCTTGTCAGCATTGAGATATAAACAGTCTATTTTGTTCAACATCTTCGCAGTCTTAAAGTTTGTCTTACTTGAGTTTGCTTTGTTGGTATTGTTTTTTATGTTTTCTTGAATCGTAACATGACAAATTTCGGATTCTGATTTTAATATTCTCCCGGTTGGAACTTAATCGAAGCTTCTATGTCTGTTTTCAATTCTTCTACATAAAGTTTTCTATAAAAAAGGGTATATTTTTGAGGCATTTTGATAAAAGTGTAAGTTCGTTTTTGTTAAAATTTTGGCTAAATAAATTAGCAACGTTGTTTGAATTATCTCTCGAGTATGTATTGGATATTGGTAGTTTTTTTGGTTTGAGGTTAGAGAGTTCTCTTCGGAGTTTGTTGGTTTTTTGACGATTTTATGGATAGCGATTTCGTGAATCTTGGTCCTGAATGAATCCCAATGTTCTGTTTCTAAAGAAGTTAGACTGCAAGTCAGTTTAAGGCTTAGTTCCTATGTTTGTAATTCCAAGTGAGCGCATTTCTTTATAATTTGTTCAATTTTAAGTCAATCCAATGTTTTTTGATAGTGATAATAGATTTTTCAGCTAACGGATTGTTTGCTTTAAGGAAGATGTTGGTGAAGTTGGGAAATATTTTGAGATTTTTACAATCTCTGAGAAATTTTATGTCTGTGTCTATATTGTATGAATTCTTGTGTAAGTATTAAGTGTAAGTTAAATGTATTAATATTAGTTAATAAATGTATTAACATTAGTTTCACAACGCGTTACTTAATAGGTGGAGATGCTCTACTATGTGATAGCCTCCATAGATTTGGAGAGATGCAGTCTGTATCATCCCTTTATTCAGTAGATTTAAGTTTCAGCTAATAGAGAATCACCGGCATAGAACACATGCTTCATCCCCTACGCTGTCAGCAGTATGTCGTTTGAAAATTAACGAGAGAGCTCAAATTTATTGTAATCAATGGAAAAGCTGTCGGCGTGAATATTTGTTTCCATATTCATGCGGGATGCCATGTGATACCCAATGGCTGAAAGCTCGTCCCAACGTGTACCTCAATAATGGAGTCATCTAAAGATATATGAATCATGTTTAAAGGCATAGAAATAGCAGTTTGGCAATAGTAATTTGGCAACTTGCAACCTAACACTCTAGTATTTCAAATTCAAGAATAAGTTTTTGCGAATAAAATTTTATCGGGCAGATAATTAAAACCGTTGATTAAAAATTTTGTCGAGGTGGGCCTAAATTGTGAGAAATATTATTTAAAACGTTAAAAATACATCGCAGAGTGAAATTAAATAAATTTATTGCGAACAAGGAGTAAAAACGCGGAAAACGGTTGCAAAGTGCAGGTATTTATGAAAATGAAATGTAAGGCACGATGTACTGTTGATGGAAGTTGACGTTATCATCTTATGCTGCCATTTTCTGAACAACGTCGTACAAAATTTCAGACGGATTACTCGATAAAATTTTATTTATTGGCCATTATTACTTACGTATACGATGTTTTTCGAAGAAATGGAAATAGTAATATCGATCTTTAACCAGCTTTTTATTAATTTTATTTAAAAAAAATTGCGAAGAAATAAAAAAATCTTAGTGGCGATATCATGATCAATACGAGCGAAAAAAAGCTTAATAATAAAGCATTAAAATATGGAATTAAAAATCACTAAATTTTTCTTTGAAAAAGGAAGGATTTAGGAGAATCCTTTGGAAATTTCACGTGTATCCTGAATCTCCGAAGGTTCTTCTTCTATATAAATGTACTAGCAAGCTACAATGTTTATTATTTTTATTATTGATTATGATAATAATTCTGTAATGATTCAAATCAAAATCCTGATCATTACATGATTGGTGCTGACATACAACTGCCATTTAACAATTATTTTACAGTTAAGTCAGCTGAAGGTTTTAGACCTTAGGTTAAGCTATACGAAATTGAGTTAAGAATGAACCTACTGAACCTGGTTTTAAGTGGGATTAATCCGTTAAATAGTAATGTTTATGAACTCAGCAAAAGACTTGTGTACAAATTTACCTCTGCTTGGGAATCTTCCCTTAAGACTGTGACTCAATTCAAATTACGTTAATTCATTAAAAAGGCTTGGGTGAATTCCGATTTATAAAATACGATGAAACATAGAGATTAATTATTTAAACAGCAAAAATACTCCATCTAATACTGATTACAGGAAAGCATTTGTTTCTTATAGGAATATGGTTTCTAGTAAAAATCGTGAAGCTAAGAATATTAGTTTATTATATATATATAAGGAAGGGATACGATACAAATAAGGTTTTTTACTCCACCATGGACCGATGGACCGTGGAAGTATTCTGATAAGCAAAGGTGGGTCGCCAGCTGAAAAAGGTTGGGAACCACAGCTATACAGCATTCACTCCGATACCAATCAGTGCTTTTACGTACATAAAATTACTCTGACATCTATTAACCAACGTAATGATATTTTAACTATTAACAAGTAAAGACATAACAAAAATTATTTACGAAACAAGGTTTTGATAAAATAAGCGCATCTGATGTACAGTCCTGGCCAAAATTAACGCAGCACCGGCCGTAAGGATCGCTAGGGAGGTGCTGCGTTAATTTTGGCCAGTAGTGTACAACTTCTCAAGAACCATGCCAGTCCGATCTTGCTAAAGCTAATTAATATGAGTCTAGAATCTGGTATTGTTTCTAATGCATTTAAGGAGACCATTGTCAGACCAATACACCAGATGAACTGCTGAACTATCGGCCTATCTCCATACTTACTGTTTTCAATAAAATATTGGAACGACATGTTTGCCTTAATATATACCTTGAAGAAAACAAAACATCATCTAGTTTTCAGTTTGATTTTGAAGCATATTTAGGTACAACTGATGCATTTTTATGTTTTTTGAGATTTTGCTAACAGTAATCGTGCTAAAAATAATCATATCCATGGTCTTTTTTTAGACTTCTCTAAAGCTTTTGATACTTTATCTCACAATATACTATTAGAGATCTTGAAGCAAAATGGTGTTAACCCTTTTAACAATATCTGTACAAAATATCAATTTCTCATTTATCCACTTGTCCACCAACCTGCAATAACTAAAAAAATAACATATTTTTGCTCTACAAAACGTTCTTCAACTTTGCCTAAATGGTACGCACACGGGGAGAGAATGACTCAAAAATACTTGCAGGCAAGGTTTACACCGTAGAATCAATCTGTTTTCGTTCTCACTCACTGATTTTGTAAACCAATCTGAAAGTATCTATGATCGGTGAGATTTGATTGAACATCAATGAAAGTACGGCATCAAATAATTCTAGTACTCTTTTCATCAAATCACGCTTCACGACCAATTCGTTTTAAAAAATGCAGCCTTGTCCAAAAACTGTTAGCAATCCTCGAGCTGCATCTTCTCTTCATTTGCAGCCTTTTGGGAACTCTTGAAAATTGGTGCTCTGCCTTGGGCTCCACGTCACGTATCTGAACGCTTTGTTGTGTACCATGGCGTACACTTGAGCTGACAGTGTGTGTTATTCCACCCACTCATCTCCCGTTCGTATTTCTATGCGACAACCCCACTCTAACCGTGCTTTTAACAAAATCCGTTTCATCGTAATCCATTTTCATTTCTTATGTTACTGTGGATCGTTCCGAGTTCAAGAGGTTTCAGTTGCAAGATTAATTTTCCTAAAAGAATCGGAGAATCGATGTTTTCCAATTAATTACAGCAATCTGTCTTGCGGGAGTTAACCAATTTTCTTTTCACAAAATATACGACACAAAGTTTTTTATTCAATCAATTATCCATTGCGTGAAACACGGTGGGGTAAAGGTCGAAATGAAGTGTAAAATCCAGAGTGTGATATTTAGGAAGTACCCATGGATTTTCATAAGAACTTTCCCAATACCAAAAAGAATATGTACAGTAAACGAGAATCAATTTTGTCAATCAGACTGGCTAATGCTGTTTCAATGATTTTCACGAAAATTCTCTATAGTAAAATGCTGAGAAAAGCAGTAATGAGTAATGTAAAAAATTAAATATTCTTGCCGTAACATTTATAATGTAAAAGGTCAATCAGAAAGACTAATCAGCACTAACAGAATTTGCAAATCTAAAGAGAACGCTTTTCACAATGTCAACGTGAATAGAATGTTATGAATTCTAACAAATATAGGAGTATGTACGAGGTATAGTCTCGTATTTCTTATGGGGAATATTTAAAACGCCCTGAGAATGATAAATTTGGGATAAATCGTGTCTGTTCTATCTACATGTTGGCTAAGAGCCTTTTAGGAAAGTGTTCGAAAATATACATTGAAGATGCAAGGTGTTACTTTCCCATTCATTTCTAATGAAAGAATGTTGAAGGCACCCTGGCGTTGAACCCAGAATCAACTCAAACAAACAGGCTGCGTTTATGAAAACATATTCTTGACATCAGTTCCGATACCGGATGATAGGTAACTATATTTCCTATAAATGCTTAAAAATAAAGTTTGAAGATCTACAAAATACCTCTGTTATATAAAAATTTACACCTGCCTAGTGTTGAATCTAGAAAGTTGGAATTTCAGGGCCCTTTTGGATCGAACGATAGGTTTCTGATCTCTACTGGGGCTTTACCGTTAATACGTAAACGACAAAAATATCGGAACAATGTGCCTCTAGTTTCGGTTGTGATTTCGTATCCTACATATCGTCATCTTCGTCATCACCATCACAATCATCATCATCAGCCATTAGCAATCTGAATTAGGCTTCTCTAAGTGCTTTCCAATTTTCTCTGACCATAGTTTCTCCTTGTCAAAATTCGTCTAAGAACTTGATGATGTATCTGTTCTATCTGTCCTTTGGCATTCTTCTTGGTCTCTTAACTTCCCTTGGAGACCAGTTCAGATTTGCACACGTAAAACGGTTGTCGCTTCTTCTCACCACATTACCAGCTCACATTGCGTTTCCTATCTCTTATGATTTCGAGCATTTAACGTTCCATACTTCTTTGTATTATGTGGAATCGATAGGTTATTGTTGAATTAAACACACAAATTTCACTCCCAATGCAATATTTATATATTTGCTATATGCAATATTCCATTCTGATATTCCTACGCATCAGGTGGATGGATTTATATGAATATAGATCTATCCACCCGATGCGTAGGGATATTTGTGTGGAGCGCGCATGCGGGTGGCGCTTCGGTGGAGTTTCGTGGCTCTACTGAGTACTATATGAAGTACCCGCGCTGTATTGGACACTTCATCTGCGACCGCGGCTGAGTGTAGAAGCCGAGGAGCGAGTTCAGATTTAGTGACTGTTGAAGCTAATAATTGAGATCCATTCATTACCATTCATACTATTCTCCAATAACTTCCAGTGGTAGAGCAGCGCTTATTTGCCACTGTCGTATAATTTGAGGAGATCCAGGAAACTCCTGGTCCGAGTCAACACCAGGCAGAAGCATCTTGGAGATACATCCCACCAGGTATGTGTAGAAGAGAAAAATGAAAAAACTGGTGATTCATATTACGATGACAGGTGCCGAAAGGAAATTGTCAGTATTTATATCAGTTTTTTCAATCACGGGTAATATTTGGAAGCAGACATTCTATTACGCGCTTAAGTGTTTCAGTTGAACGTGTGTTTCAACGTTTAGAGTTTGCTGGTGGAAAACTGAATTAACATTTACAGTATCTCACCATAATTATTCTTTTTCTATAAATACAATTTTATCCTCGATTTAGTCATAGCTAGATAGTAGTAGTTTAGAGTTCATCTACTTCCATTGAAATATACTCCCTAAGAGTCTAACTAATTTCTTTTTCATCTATAGACGCTTTTAAGGGCTGAATGGTAAAAGAAATTGAATCAATTTTTTGCTTTCGAGGAATACATTTTTCTGTGAGTTTAACTGAGATATATTGCGGAATTTGATATCTCGGTGCATACAATCCATTGATCTAGACTTACCCTCTTTCAGTCCGCTCCTTTTTACTTCGTAGTTCCATTAATTTTCTTTTCTCGTATCACATTCAACTAAATTTACTCTCTCGTAGCCTCCCCTTACTTTTTCTCAATGTGCGATTGCTCCTCTTACACAGTGCTATTTCACCGACTTCTTTCGTTTCAATTGTTTTTCTTTTCATCGAGGAAGTTTCTACTTCGGTGAGTTTTCTTTCGCCTTGAAACAGAGATACGTCTATCATACCGATGTTTCTTAGAACGAAGCTATATAGACTCTTAGTTTTAGTCAAAATCCCCGAAATTCCCCAAACTCGGTAATTGAGAAAGGCACTGAAAGTGAATAGCCATCATCTAAGGAAAGAAAATATGAGTCTGTTGTTTACGTACAGCTGGAATTTCCAACCTGTGGCTGGTTACAACCTGAAGCATGGTGTGGAAAAGTGAAAGATTTCGTTTTATACTTTTCTTAAACGTGAATTACTGCGCATATGAAATATTATAGATGTAATACTTCAATCGCAATAGTGATTCGTACATTTATAAGTGCCAAGTATTTTTATTTCCCTGAATTTGAATGAATTATTTCCATTTAAAGATTAAGTGAAATATTATAAACCAAAAGTATGTGAGGTTTGCGAAATGTACATCGAAGGTATTCTGGAACTCGGGAGTTGAATGGTTAGAGACCCCTGCAATACAGGCAAGACAAATTCATATATGTAGTGCCTGTTGCATAAGATCGGTAGTTCTTTGGGTAGAATGTTGAATTAACGTTAAGTTAGACATTAAAATGAATAGAAAACAACATTACTTCGTTAAAACCTTTGCATTACCTTTTCTTATGGCAAATTTGCATAGTGCGTTTTCAATTTTGGAAATATACAAAAGCTTTTAGAAGAGAATTACTGCGGACCAATGTAATTGTTTATCACATTGCATTAATGCTCAAAGATATTATTTTTAATAAATTAAATTGACATATTTTATAACGATTATTTCAACGAATTTGTTTGTTACCACTTCGAAATATATTTGATTACGGTTTATTTTCATTTATTAAGGAGAATTGTTATAGTCTCGCTTATATCTCGATTGCGATAAGTGAAATTTGCGCTTGCGTCAATTCTAGTTAGTGGAATTAGAATTTCTGACGTGATCAATAAAATTCAGTAGCATATCACGTTTAGGCTCCAGTATTGAGTTCTGAATTTCTTTTTTTATTACCATGGAACCTTATATTTATCAGTGTCAACGCAACTTAAAAATAGTAAACCATATGTACACTAACGTCCGGAAAATATTTAATTTAATACTTTAGGAGTCCGTAGTTTTTCTTTATATATTTTTTCGTGCAGAATCAATCGTTATTGAGCCACACGCTGAATATAATTATCGTTTTTCGCTAGTTTTAAAATTAATCTGTTTAATCTTAAACTTCTAAACCTATTGTCACATTTCAAACTTAACGAGCTCAGACAAATCCATTCAACAGAAATTCAGTCGAATTAATCGGTACAGATTAAAAATTCTGTTATTAAAGTAACCTAATTCAGTTATGATGTTACCTTATTCAGTTACTCTATGACGTCCTTCGAACTGACCAGTCTGACAGAGTAATGACCCTTCCAAGATAGGGAACGTAAAATCGTAGAATTAATTACCACGATTCCGAGTTGCTAGAGTTTTGATTGAGAGAGCTTTGATAGGGAAATTGCGAAACTTCATAAGAAGTTTTGCGGTAGAATGAGAGAGAAGATTTTAGGTGCGGTGTATTCGGTTTACACCTGAACGAACGAAATGAATCCAATTCTGCAATAGTACAGCTTTTCGTGAAATAAAGCGGTGCCTCCATTGCTTGTTACTTCCTCCGTAGATGAAATGTTCACATGTATGCATCCTTTTTGTGGGCAGCTCTTGTCCAGGACAACCTGTTGACCAACTCCAATGTAAAGAGGCTTAAAACGAGTGCGTTTGTATGTACATTGAGTACTCCATGGGTGTTCGGTACTTGGGTCATTTGCTTTTGGCAATTTTAATTTTTTCGTTTTGCGTGCGCAAACTAGAAAATTATGATCCAAACGAAAAGGTGGAAACCGTTATTCATTACCCTTATTGTTGGCCGGAGGAAAATTGGACATTTTCATATGACAATTATATTTCAATAATATGAGTCTTGTGTCACTTTTTCCCGTATTTGCCGCTTTTCAGTACGAGAAGACTTTTCTTTCACCTATCGAACTAATTAAAAACGATTCGATTTATTTAAAATTTCTCTTTATCACATATTTTGACTTAAATACGTTTTATGGCCAACAAATTCGAGGTCACAACATTATATTTCAGATAAATATAGTTTCCCTTAAAAAATTGTGTTTTGCAGTAAAGTTCGTCTCTGAAGCCTTAATAAAATTATGATTACTATTGTTAATCATACTGTTAAATGTGGCATTATAAATTTCCTTTCGTCGAATTCTCTTTTATACGTAAAACTGCTAGCCTCGTGAAATATTTAATCCTTGAAAATAAATTCAATTTAAATTGCAATATTTCTAGAATATTTAGTTAGGAGCTAGAATAGGAAATTAAACAACTTTCTGTCATCTAATCTTACGGAATATGTCCATTGTCTTATTGCCAGCGACTATAATCGACTTCTCAGGGCTTCTTTTTCATTTCATTTTATTCAGAGCCACTTCCTCCGAATTTTTATTTTTTCATATCTCACTGTGAGAATCAACGTTGCGAGGAAATATTGAAAAGGGAAAAGATGTTCGAACGAGATTTATGGGCAGATATCAGCGTTTTAATAAATAATCTCATTTTATCGTCCCTTACTTGTATTTATTTTTGTTGCTCAATATTTGTCAAAGAGTTCAGTTACTGACATCTTAAGGGATAATCTGCTTTTTAGATTGACTAGCGGAAGTGCCCGTTGAAATTCAACGGAGATAATAAGTAAACATAACTGAAGTTATCCTCTCCTACGATTCGAGCGGAGCGGTGGACGGGTAGAGGACCCTCTCAGAATTTAGGTAGATGACTTTATGGTTTATATATTGGTTCGGATTAAAGTTTGTATCCAGGAAAATGCATTGAGAACGAAATGTATGATGTTTGGATAGTAAATAAGTATACATATATTTGTAGGTATTTCATTTTTATGCATTTAATGTTAATAATGATACGGTTTAAGTGACTCTTATACGATTGTGGAAAGCCAATGAGTTTTACAGACCCTAATTTGTCCAAAGAAAACCTTTACTTATAGATTCCAACACTACGTGCCTCTTATTTCACCCATTCTACAGACACCGTACATTACTTATGAGAAACTTTTTAAATCCTGCGGAGTTTAAATCTCCTGTACGCGCACCTAGTGTAATTTTTGAAAATCTCCAGCGCTTATTTGTGCGTAAATGACCCAAACAATCGTCATACAGGGTTACAATAATCCTAACTAAGGTACGTAACCTAACTAACGTACTGGTAAAAAGTCTACCATACTAAAATATTGAAATTTTGATGGGCACTTTTCAAAATCACAGTTACATCTTGATGAAACACTTCCATTAAAAACTTAGGTAAATTATAGTATACATTCATGATTAATTGTGCTAGTCAATAAATTAATAACAATACTCGTATGTATGTTATTACTTTCTCCATATACGTAGTATAGAGAAAGCATTGTTTTCGTGTAAAAAATCGACTTCGAGATTTCAACGGAAATACATGTTTTGGGGTCCCTAGAATACGTTTTGACCATTTTCGGAATGATGTATGTGTGTATGTGTGTGTGTGCTTGTGGGCGCTCTAACGTGAAAACTGTTAGCCGTATCTACACCAAACGTCACATATAGCACTGTGGTAAGTGCTAATTGATTAGTTTTTGGAGTAAATTGGTGTACCGGAAGTCGAGCTTTATTCTTCGAAGCAAATTTGCGTTTTTGCAAAGTATCTCCATAAATATGATATTTAGGTATACACTATTATTAATAAAAGGTTTATAAAATGTAATTTACTATAACTCTTGTATGAAAACATATTTTTCTATAACTGACTGTTTAGGGGTTATTCATAAAATACTTGCTGATTATGTACTTTGTGGGTGCTCTAGGCGAAAGGCCAATTTCATCGTTTTTCATCGAACATGTCCCGAAAAACATTATTAATAATGTTTGTGACGTAAAAAATAATATGATATAAAATAATCACTTATCTTCTAAGTTTAGATTGAATATAGAGTTAAAAAATACTGTCGCAGATAAATATTTACATCTTATATATGGAGAAAGTCATGTGCTGGCCACATCAGATTTTAAACTATGTCAAATTCGTCAACGTTGACAAAGAAACTAAGTTCTGCTTATACTTCATCAGTAATGAATGCAATAATTTAATAAGTTACGTTAATCGGCAGTTCTAAACAAAATAAATTCATTACACTTCCAATTTATAACTAATTATAACACTTATAAAGTATCTGAATCATAAAAAATACTTCACAGAGCCCAACGCAAGTGTTATGATTTACAAAGAGAAAAAGGCAACGTCACGAGAAATATCTGTGTAAAGGTAACAGACCAATTTATTTAATTTATTTGGAGGATTTTCAACCAAAAATACCACTAAACAAACATATTTTTCAGCGATAAACCAACTGAGGCGAGAGGCTAGCTCTAGAAATTTCCGCCTTATAGTTTGTTTACATCCATTATGCATTGCGGTGAAAGGTACTTTTAAGAGATAAATACCAATTAAGGCTTAAATATCGACAAAAATACGTTTTGTTCGAGTTTACGTGAATATTTCAGTCAAGGTCGACTCTAAATATAAGTTATCATTCCGGACCTAAGTTTAGAAAATCAGTTTTAATTTGTACATTAGTCCATGCCATGTAATTAGTAGTGACAATTAGTTATAATTATTATCGTACAGATATATTTTTAATTATTTTCATTCTACAAATAAAAAAATATATTTACGCCTAACCTTTTCAGTCAGATGTGAGATATTTAATACTCTCTACTTCACCACATGTATTTCAACACCTCAACGAGAACAAATACTATAATAAGAAAGACGTTCACCTACTTAATCAGGTTAATCATTTTCGTTGACTGAGGAAAATACGAATATGTCATTAAAAAAGTCCTCATCTTACCAGGGAGTGTACATATAATCTTTACATTTCACAAAAGGTAATTTAGGTGACACGCTGACACCAAATCCACGTAACCATCTGTAAATAGTAACGTTGCTATAAACAATCATGACGTCAACACGGGCCTAAATTCTCGATATGTTTTAATGAGAAAATTCACAACCGCATTCGTCGTTAATGGGAACGGACTCGTTTATAACCTCAGAAATCTCTCAAAAATTTCTTCTATTTTATCAAAATACTGGCAATTTCTAATCGAAATCCATATTCCACGAATATAATAAAAAACTTTACTTAATTCCCCTTTTTAATAAAAACCCTTATTTAATTCCCCTTTTTTGATGGTATTCTTGACTTTAAACAACGATTCTTTTTAATTTAATTTTGCAAAAGAAATAAGCCATGCAACCGATAAAAGTGAAGCTTACTTGTATTCCTTATGGAACCGTATTATGGACTCCTGGGTTAGAACCCGGGCGTTCTTAGTAAAGGGAATAGTTTTCCTAGGGGTTTCTTACTCGTAGAAACACAATGTAGTTTGTTTCGAATCTCTAAGTTAAACCGCATCTGAAATAAAGGGGGGGGGGCAGACGGACGGACGGACTCTTCGGAAATTATATATGTATAAGGATTTTTAATGTGGAACTGACGGTTTCGTAGAAAGTATTATAGTAAAATTATCAGAAATGATAGAAAGTGACCCAAAAGAAAATATTTTGGATGTAAGAGCATGTAGCGAAGAGGGCAGAGGGAAAGTGAGGTTGTGGAAGGCGAATTCGGAACTTTGCGGAAGAATATCAATGACTTCCAGCGATCCATTTTCTTTCCTTCCGTAACATGGTGTAATAATTTTCAATTGAAGTATTTCGGATTGTCACCCGTAGGTGTTCAGCGAACACCGTACGTACACGGTATCGCCGTGTGAGGTCTTGAATAATTGAATTCACTTTCAAACTATTTTAAGTTCAATGGACAACGTTAATCTTTTAACCGCCGGAATATATTGTTCTAATAAAAAATACGACGAACGTATTTTTTAATTAATTTTTTATTTATATTTTATATGATTCGAGTAATTCCAAATAACTCTGCAGCTTTGGCGAAACCTGGTCAGTATGGCAATAAAAAATCCCAAGGAAATGTAAAAAATGCGATAACGCATCATGGGCGATCACTAGTTATTATCAATAGGTAATGAGCGTGGAATAAACGGGGAATTCCAAAGATGATGGAAGTTCAGATGGCTAAGTGGTGAAAGCGGTGTTCGATTCATTGTGGGGGCCCATAAGTGACCTCAGCTGTCGAAACACTTTTAAAGTGTTACTACTCAAAGGCTAACTGATTAGACCTTCACTGTGGTGCTTAAAGAGATAATTTAAGCCAACGCCAATATTATTCGTGGTAGAATGATTTCGGGATTGCTGGATCATTAAGCATTTTAGATATAGGTATATGACAGAACGCAACGTGGGTTCTTAATAACAGGATTTATGAATAAATAAGCATTCAGGAACTTTGATTGTCTCGAGTACACAACTTACTATTACTATTACTCATTACTATTTCTTGGGAATTTTGATATTTAGTGAAAATGACGTAAAATTAGATTAGAGTTATGTTTGCTCTATTTTGTAGAAAATGTGGGTTTTGAGCAGTTAGGAATCGTTCTAATAATTTTGCATGAGAGGAACACATGTTTTACCGTTATGGAACTATATAGAATTAAATGATCGACGAGGAAAATTTATATCCAAATTTAGGTGTTTTACTTGAATATTTTCTAAATGTTAAAAAATATGATTGATTGTGGGGCGGAAATCACACATTGTACTTCGCAGAAAACGATCAATTTTAAAAATTGCTGTTTAATATGATTGTGTTGGATTGCGAAATGTTCTCTACAACGGAATGTGTACAGTGTAGATCCCTGCTACTTGACGGGCTTCTATTTAATCCTGGACAAAATATTGTATTGTCAAGGAAGAGTAATTTCCGCGAAATTACAAGGAAATATAATCAAGTGATATTGAGATTGGGCGATTCAGAATTGAGGAATTGTAAAATTTACGCATGTTAATAACCATAATTGAACAATGCGATAATGGATTCTGCGTTACTAAATACGTTTTAGACCGTCCCTCTATTTCATTATGCCAATGACAAACAAGAGCAGCAAAGACCAAACGTACGCTAAAAAAAGAACAAGGAGCAACCTCATATTTGCCTAGTAAGAGTAACAAAATGGAAGGAATGTTACAATTAGACAGAAGGTTTCGTTCATGGCATACAAATCTAATTAACCTGATTTCAAAATCTCTGTCGATTGCTTTTACTTCGAAATTACAGTTAAACGATAAATTATTTCAAAATTACGAGTTGAAAAAATCTAAATGCCTACCTTTTTAAAAGTAATGCTGAAAAACGCTTAACAGCTGAAGAAGTATTTACGCATCGAAAGGATTTAATTAAATCCTCTAAACAGTTTTATTTTGTTGTATTTTGTATTTAAGTAAAAGCGTTGCTAACGCACACTGAAATAATAAAAGGAAGAAAACCGTGCTAAATTCGCATGAAACGTCGGTTGATCAGCGAACTAAAACGACAGATATGAATTGCAGCATATTTTACTTATTTTCTGTGCTTTTAAATCTTAACGCAACGTAGCCATCGATAGATTTTAAAAGTACAAATTAGAATTTTAGGTTTGGAACCTTCCTAAAGCCGTTTTTTGCAAACTCGGAATTTGTAGATTTCTTCAACTCTCTAATACATTAACAGACATAATCCAATTTATTTTCTTACCACTTATATATTAGAATTAACGTGCAATGAAAAATCATAATAAAAATTCAAATTATGGAATTTTTAATGCAGAATTTAAGCTTATGATTGCTATAGAGTTATTCAAATCCTCAAAAACTATCAGCGAAAGTCAATCAAAGTTAATAGGAGTACTTTCGCATTGCACGTGATTTTTCATAACTGGTTACAAAGGTATTAATAACCTATTAGAACGCATTGAAATTTTTCCCGCATTAGTTATCATCGCATCTAATTCACATTACATCGTCTCTGATGAACTATTTATAATTACGAGCGTTTCAAAAACACTCCGAAGTTTTAAATACGCTGAGTGCAAATATCCAATCTCTTGAGCCATCGAAGAGCATATGAATATTCCAATCTTCCTTACGTACGTACTATTTCTTAATAGTCTTAATAGATAGGTGCCTCAATTATTTTCCTCCAAAATATCCTGAAAAAGTACCTACATCTATTCTGAAGCATGTTGACGTAATCAGATAAAAAAATCAAATTTTAAATTAAAATTTAGATAGACGTAGCGGAACACATTTATTTTTGCTAGAAGCTACGTTCACCACCCAAAGAAAGTCGTAATGCCGTTATAATGGGACACGCAATGCATTTTGGCATCTCCGTTAAAAGGAAAGTGGTGTTTTCAGTGGAGCTAACAATATCAAAAACTTGTGATTTCGTTACTTCTCTCCGAAAGAATGACACAGCAGCCAGTGCTGTACCAAGCACTGATAGCATAAATGGAAAAGGTGATGTAAAATGAAGAGGAACCGCACAATCATCGCTTATGACCGCTTTTTATCATTGCACAAATCAGGGTGGCTGGATTAATTTGGTGAAATTATCTAGGTTATCTGATGATAATCTACTTAGTTTCTTCTGATATCTCGATAAAAAGGAAATCGTAAAATCATATTCAAAATAAAGGATTTTGTGTTGTTTCCTCGCTTGAGAATAATGATATATGCATGAAAGATAAAACAAAAATCGTTTCAAAATTTGTGATTCACAAATAAAATGAAATCATCGAATTGGAACTCGATTTTTTTAGTTTAACAAAAATCGAATGGAAAAGACAAGATAAGCTCTAAAACATTCTTTCTGGTCCATCGTTGAGGTCAATGTCTTCATCTCAGTAATTTTAATCGGTATCTACTAGCTTTACTTGCCTTAGGCGACGTTTTCTTCTTTTCTTCCGGGGCCTTTCCATTTGACCTAATTTTCCTAACTTCCCTGTAGCAGCTTTCACCATCGGCAGAGGTAAATGAAATTTTCTCTTCGCCTTTACCTTTCTCTCTAACCTCTTACTCTTTAAATTTCTTTCGATTCGTGCGTTTATTTCGTCTCTTTTTCTTTATCCAGTTTCTTCGCCTACTTCCTAACAATCTCCGCTAATGGTTACTCGGTTTCGGGAAGCCCTTACATAAGATAGCTGGTTAGATTGAATCACGCCACTCACCTCCCGACCATGGATTAGATTAATCTGTCCTCCCTTTGGCAAATTTTAAGATAGCGGTAAAGTGGGAGCCTCCTCCTAACTAATTTTCAGTCCGGTTACTCATTTTCCGTTTCATAATTGACACTTTTTCACTTATAAATTCCATAATTAAAGTCAGAAAAATGCGAATTTCTAAAAATTGTCAATTTTTCTTCGATTTAAAAAAATCAAAACTCGCAAGCAGTTTGCCTGTTCAAAGACCTGAAAGCAAATATGGGACTAGTAACTAGTTCACCGAAAACTGTATTCCTCTCTCGTCTGGCTATATACCTCCGCAGTCACCTTTTTTATAATATTGATTATGAATTATTTTCACCCTTTCAAGAAAAGGTGGATATAAATATATGTATATATACAGAGACATTTTGATCAAATTCTACAAATAATCTCTTCCAATATTTATTCACAAAGAGATATAGGAGAATAAGGGACAGTAGGGTTAATTATCTCAGATTTTTTGGGAGTATTAGGAGAGTAAAATGTTACTGTATTTTATTATGAAAACTATAATACAATTTTAAATTTTGAAAACTTTGATATTAAATATTTAGAATTTTTATATTATTTATGGTTTTTCAAAGCAGTGTAACTGTAATGAAAAATATTACGGTCGTAAAAAAAATAATTTGAAAAACCGTAAAAAAGGTAACTTATGTAGAGCATGAAAAACACAAGTCATTCACAAAATATACAAATCATCGTCATGCTCATCGCATTCACCATATATTACGGCACAAGTATTGTTTGTCCACTTAAGGGCAACTGGCATATCTTATACAGCCTTCCACTGAATAGTCAGGACAGTCAAAGCAGTTTTCGTCTTCTTCGATGTCACTAGAAAACGGAGGTTTAGTTACTTTGGGGTTACTCCGCTAGAACCCCTTTCTGGCCCACTACCTCAGATTTAGATTAACCAATTATATCGTGACAGAATTCTAGTCTAATAAACATTGAACATACAGAAACACAGATTGCGATTCATTTAACAGAATACTAGAAGTAATACTTAAGTATTTCAATTATTTACTACTTACATACATAAGGGATAGATGCCCAAAATTATAAAAGCTATCGCTGAAAGTTCGATGTAGTGTTCTTAAACACAAAGGAGCACGGAATGGCGGAAATGGCTTGCAGGCTAGTTCGGAATGTCAATCCAACGTATGTGAGTCATTTTCCGATAAGTAAAAACCCTGATTGGGCTGAAATAATCCACTATCCCGTTTTGCCATTCTGCCCCACGAAAGGGTGAAGTTCTATTTTTACTTGATCATTTCCAATTTTCTTTGCCTTTGTATTTGAAATTCTAATTATAAGTAATCATATGATATCTGGTCGATTATTAAGTAATTGACACCGGCATTTTATTAGAAACGAATATATATGTTTACAAATATAAATTTCATTACAACCAAAACAGAGATAATTAGTTTTCAAGCGTATTATTTTTATCTCTTATATTTTATTCAATGTAAAATTTACGCAATATCTGTTTTAAATTTTACTAAAAAGTTAAATGTGTATTCATAATAGTCTTCCTTATTTTCAGATACTCCATATACAATTTTTCTTGAAAATATTCATTGTAAGTTTGTACCGATTGAATGTGAAGGATTATATCGTTTCATTTTGGGCTTTTTTCTACTTTGGCCAGTTTATACGGTGCGCAGGAGTTTTTCTTACAAATAAAATCATTTACATATACAACTCACCGAAGAAGTAACTTTCCAGTTATAACTTAAATTATCTCTTTCAAAGAAGTTGAATCTGATGAAAAAGGGGCATTAGTCAAAATATCGCGGAGATTAATATACTAGATTTGCATTATAATCCCTCTCAGAACATATTAGGTTAGTGATCAATGGAACTAGGAGATACTTGTTGGGAGCAGATATATGTTACTTCTTTCCCACTGAAAAATGAATATCTATTATATATAGATGCTTCTCCGGATTCATTCAAATCTAAATATATATAAAGCCCATTGTGTAATACAATGACATATACAAATTCCCAGTTACTTACGCTAGTGCTGGAGACTCGAAATTTTTTTGGATCTTAAATCTGTGAACATACGCAGCTTAGTGATAGATTTCTCTAGAAAACGAGCTCACCTGAGTCTCTCTACGCTTCTTGGTTTTCCCACCAGATGGCGTTGAATACATAATATGGTGAATAATTTCCCAATTTTTGTGGTTTTTCGTCCTTGGCTCCTAAACTAAAAGTGGAATGTAAATGAATTACGTCTGTTTTTATAGAAACACTATAGTTTTACCATTTCTGTCTTTTGTTTTTGTATATGTGTCATGATTCTATGGTTTCGTGGTGCAAATGTCGCATTTACGTAAATGTTTCGAATAGTACATACCGTTACACCTCCTATAATACAGTAATGACCTTGAAAGTTGCCGCACACATGCTGCATAATAAGATCGTGATGGAAAATTAGCGGAAAAAACAAATTTTTGCGTATATGTCGACGAAAAAAAATAAAAATAGCGGATATTTAGGTTGGATGCGGCGCTGGGTGTGATTTGCATCTGATTGGTAAAACCTTTCATACAAACCTTCAAATACAAACTCCTGATTAATTGCTACTTATGGCCAATTGATTCTTATACAAAATACATTAAACAGTGTCATTCTACGCTTCGTAGCTTTCTCACCAGAGGTTCTTCTACACGAAACTTGGTGAAACATTTCCCAAATTTCCGGTTTTCCGACTATTGCTCATATAGAAATCAATCTATTACTCTCAAATGTGATTTCTCTTGTAGCTCATAAAATCATCTAAAACATGATACAGACTTTATTTTCTCACGTTGCGCTTCCAGCGACCTGTGGAACACCGCCATCCTGTTTCCTCTACGTTTCTGAACCGAGATCATGAGTCTGTCTATCAAAATTTGAAGTCTATGATACCTGTAGTAGTTCTTACTCCTTTGAAGTACGCGACTACAGCAGGAGGAAAAGTGCAGGTAGGCCAAGAAAAGAGAAACGCGGACACCTGAAGCTTCTTAATAGCAGTTGGGATGAGCAACTGTGGTGATGGTGCATTGAGGATTAGAAAAGGCATGCCACAATAAACCTAGACGTGCACAGTGCAGCCATGCTGCATTACGCTAATTAGAATCCAGATGTTAGCAGAGAAGTCGTGTGGCATTACTATGCCAGGTTTGGGACATGTTATTACGTCCAGTATAAATTCGATGAATAAGTATGAGGAACGGCAAAGCCGTTCCCGGGGGTCGTAAGGGGGTGGAGCCCCCTACCGAGCGGAGCGAGTCTAAGTATATATAAAGCCCTTCGTGATATATATATATACATGTATACAAATTCCCAGACGTTATCGCTCGTGCTAGAGACTTGAAATTTTGCACGAACGTTCCTTGGCCAAATCGATCGGAGGAAAAATTCTTACAGACTTTATTTTCTCACCTTTTGAAGTTTTTGACTTACATGTGTTTTACTTTGGAATTGTGTTTCCTCGGTCTTTTAAATTTCCCGCGCTAAGGAGGTGAATTAATTTAACAATTTTTGTAGTGTTTACACAAATTTATAACCGTTTGAAAGATAATTGGTTTTGTAGGTTAGCAGTAAAGTCTTAATGTCAGGCAGTGCGTCTTTTTTTGTAAAAGTGTCAATTAAGATTACTCCTTAGTAATAACATTGGAGTCAAATTTTAATATATCTGAGTATACATAGAAAGCCCTTATAATTATATACTCATATATATAAATTCCCAGATGATATCGCCCACGATAGAGATTTGAAAATTTTCAAGAATGTTCCTTGACAATATCGAATGGAGGAAAAATTCCAAAAACCGGAAATTTTTTGCCGGAACCCGTCGAAAAAAACAAAATGGAATTTGAATGAATATTCCTTATCCGTCTCAATTTGCAGATGAATGGCTCTTTTTAACATAGCAGAACAAAGGAATCATTTTTAGCTAATATGTAGGTGGGCATTTAAATTTTGCCTCTTATATTAGTGGGGATTAAATCTCGGACAGTTTACGGCGGAAAGGGATAAACATTATTGTGTAGCCTTGCTCGTATCTGAAGAAGACGGAATCATTTTCCTACGAGCTGCTGACAGGATAAGACCACACCAGATTACCTTAGGGGAACTGCTGATTGATTTCTGCAATGCCAAGCAACGTATTAACGCTGAAAAATAAACTGGAATTGATCGAGTGCTTTGAACGAACAGCTTTCCGTAAAGAAGGTAGAAGTGAGGTGTAAGCATGACGTTTGATTATGAAGCAATAATTTTTAAAATTTTTATCAATTCATAGCATACAGCGAAACACCAATTTACAGTAAGGTAATAACAGTAATAATAGACGAACACATATGACTTACAAGAAAAATCTTGATAGCCGGGATTCGAACCCGGGATCTTGTCGTTGGAGCGTTAACGTGTAGGCATGCTAACCGCGGCCGGTCCAAGAACGAAGATAAAATTAAGAAATAGTTTGAAAGGGGTTGGTCTTAAGAAATGTATTTCTTCATATCCAAAACAGCAAAAGCTTGCGAACCAACACACCATAAAATAATTGTCGTTACTGTCTATTAATTTAGACCTAAATTTACATTCAAAGAAGAAAACTCCTCTCTGCGAATATGAAGAGTTAAAAAAGTTGTTTGTGACTGGTTTGTGCGAGCAACATCGAGGAATATTCCTTTATCAGGTCCAATGGTGCAAGAAAAGGCATAGGAGTTTGCAGTTTCTTTAGGAAAACTTGATTTTAAGGCCGCGAATGGTTGGCTGGAGAACTTCAGAGCAAGGCACGATGTTATATGGAACATGGGTGTCGGCAATTCGAACGACGTGGATATGGAAACTGTAGAGGACTGGAAAGGTAAGGTTCAAGAATAAATTAAGACTATTAACCATGTGATATCTACAACGGGGACGAAACCGGAATGTTTCATAGGGCATTGGTGTCTAAAACAATTTGTGTTAAAGAAGAAAACTGCTAGGGTTTATCCTTTTCCAAGTTATGTTTCTTGAAATTAGTGCATAAATGGAAACAATTTTCTTACATATATGCTTATTCTTAAGAAAGGAATCACTCAAAGGAGCGTTTCACCATTTTTATTTGTGGCAATATGGCTGGGAAGTTCCTAAAGCATCCTGTCATCCGGAAATCAGCTCGATCATGATGTTTCAAAAACGTTGCCATTGGGAAGCTACTGATCACATAGAGAAATAATAAAAAAGCATGGAACACGGCTTCAATCATGGAAGAATGGCTGAAAACTTTCAATGCCGGAATGAAGAGAAGAGATAGGGAAGTCATACTTTTCCTCGATTTTTTATGTTAATTACTTCAAATAAACAAATTTAACCACAATGTGATACTGTTCTTTCATTATTCCATAATAATTTCGTTCACATAGAATATTCATAGAAAATTCGTCTATGTAGAATTTTAGTAAAACCAACCTTTTAGGCGACGCATTGCATGGGCGCGATATGCCTTTAAAGATTTTTTTGAAATGTTAGACCCTGGGTTAAGCGGAAAACTGTCTTATCCGGAAAAAAATTATAGCCCCGAGAGATTCCGCTAATCACAGTTTTTCATTATTTATTTTAATGCACTTATCGAAATGATAGGAAGTTCTTGCTATGATAGAAGATGTATATTAAGAATCAGTCTTACGAAAAAATTTAGATAAGACCATACTGTACCTGGGTTCGATGCCAGAGCACATTAAAATTTCTCTCATAAGGAATATAAGGGAAAAGTTGGACGTCATATGAGGCAGTTGCAGCCAATATTTCAGCTTGAATTTTCACACATAGTTAGAGATGGTGATCTTTTATTCTGCTGCATAGAACGTATTACCAGAAAGACCCGGGTTCGAATCCAGGCGGTAAATATATCTCCCTTTTAAAGTACATTGAGGTAGTTTTTCATTATTTATTTTCATACACTTATCGAAATGATAGGAAGTACTTGCTTTGCTAGAAGATGTACATTAAGACTCGGCTTAAAAAAATGATTAAGATAAGACAATGCTGTTCCTGGGTTCGATGCCAGAGTACATTAAAATTTCTCACTTAAGGAATATAAGGGAAATGTAGGACGTCGTTTGAGGCAGTTGCATCCAATATTTCTGCTTGAATTTTCGCACATACTTAGATATGGTGATCTTCTGTTGTGCTGCATAGAAAGTCCCGGGTTTGAAGCCAGGTGGTAAATATATTTGCCATTTAAAACACATTGGGGTAGTTTTTCATTACTATTTCTTTCATGCACTTATCGAAATGATAGGGAGTTTGAGAAGATAAAAAATGTAAATTAAGACTCCGTTTAAGAAAAAAAATTAGATAAGACCATGCTGTTTCTAGGTTCGATGCCTGGTCGATATTATCCTTGGTTCGATGCTAGGTCGGAGCAAAAATCGCCCGTTTAAAATGTATTGTTGCGATTTTTAAGATTTTTTTTGAATTATTTTTAGATGGTTTGGAAACTTGATATTCGGCACGTGGCTAGAGATCATAAATATATTTCATAATCAAATTTTACATATTCGGTGATGGTCCTTGATTCGATCCCAGAGGGCCATTTGCACTCCTCAATGCATTTCTTACGGAAATAACGGAAGCAAATTTTAGGTACTTCCCGGCAAGATATTGACTTCAAACTTTGCATGAAATAAGTAAAAGTTCTAACAAGTCATCCTGTGCATTCTCAGCAGCCAATATGTCCTGGGTTCGACACCAGGCGTCTCTACAATCAGTAACTGGTCCGATTTGTAAGAATTATTTTGAACACTTTCCCAATAATATTAAAACTTGAAATTCGGCATATAGATACAGATCATAGATACATTTTAAAAACATGTTTTAGATTTCCTAGATCGTCCTTGGTTCGAATCCAGAGAGCCATTACATTCGTGAAAAGTAAGACGTCGTTTGAGGCAGTTGCAGCCACTATTTCTGCTTGAATTCTCACTCATAGTTCAAAATGGCAATCTTGCGTTGTGCTGCATAGAAACTATTACCAGAAAGATCCGGGTCCGAAGCCAGGCAGTAAATATATACCCCATTTAAAATACATTGAGGGAGTTTTCTTTATTTATTTTGATGCACTTATCGAAATATTAGGACGTTCTTGCTTAGA
This sequence comes from Sympetrum striolatum, assembly GCA_947579665.1. Lineage (NCBI taxonomy): Eukaryota > Metazoa > Arthropoda > Insecta > Odonata > Libellulidae > Sympetrum > Sympetrum striolatum. The sequence goes on from OX388352.1 coordinate 69,191,565, forward strand.
TAGAAGATGTATATTAAGACTTGGTTTAAGAAAAAAAAAATTAGATAACACCATGCTTTTCCTAGGTTCGATGCCAGAGCACATTACAATTTCTCACTTAAGGAATATATGTGAAAAGTAGGACGTCGTTTGAGGCCGTAGCAGTCAATATTTCTGCTAGAATTTTCACGCATAGTTAGAGATGGTGATCTTCTGTTGTGCTGATGATGTGATGATTATGATATCGACTAGAAATTCATTATATCAACATGCTTGCAGAATGCAAGCAACATTTTATTCGTTAAATATAGATTTCACGTAAACAGTGCATTTTTGCGTTTAAACTATATCTCACTGAAAAGGGATTCGAAGTTATTTGACATTTAATATTCGCTTGGAATGAATAGAAGCCGAGGAACAGAAGTAAATATATAAATGTAAAAAAGGAAAGTAAAACAGACGTGAAAGCACTTGGTTAAGGTTAGAATTAAAATGATGTGTAAGTTAGAATTAGAATTACGGTAACAGAATAACTGTTTGAGAAGTGGGTGGTGATTTATTGTCTTGGTATAATTTGGGTAATGAAAAAAAACACTGTAAATTTTCCATTATCAAATGGCTTTCCACAAAGTAATGCCTGAACATCTTGATTTCATTCATATAATTTGGGTATTAATTTTATTTTCTAAAGGTTTTTTTCTTGTGTTAAGGTCTAAACTTTGGAGTTAACTCTGCTGTAATCCATTGGGAAATGAAGATGAAAAAGGTATATTTAAAGTAATATTTTTAATTTTTGGAGGAAGAGAATGTCATTTGAATGCTGTAGAGACAGCAAAGATGTTTCTCAATCCTTAAGAAAAACGATACTTAATAACGAATAAGTACATTAAAAAATGGATTTAGTAATAACTTCTTACGGAAAGCATTAAGGGTACCTAAGAAACCTCTATGTATCATCATATCTAAATAAAACTAAAATGTTCACTATTCCCGTGCAGTTATTCACCTGCTAAAATTATTTTTAACGTAATTTTCATCAAGGCGAGAGTTAATACAAAACAATAGCATGTATGTAACAGATGAGGTAGAGTGTCTTAGAGGAAGAATTTATATTCTGAAGCTGAACAGAGAACGGGGAATGTCTAGTTCATCGGAGTTTAGAGAAAAGATTTTCATTGGATAAGGAACGGTAAAGTAGGATGTGGAAAATTTTAACGGCTCTAATTTTCTTTTTCCCTTTCCTAAGACCATACCCTTTCTCAGTATCAAAATAAACGTCTCACTTCGATGCTTCTTTATCGCCGCATCTGGGCGATCTTGAAGAATGAAGAGGAAGAGGAGCGCACAACCTTATGTAGAACGATTTTCATTTGTAATACCTCATTTTTCGGTATCATTCGTCAGACTTTGCAAGTTCTGCTGTTCAGTTTATCGTAATTTTAATCTTGATGGCTCGTGTGCCTCTGTAATTTAGATATGCATTCCGGCGCGAGTGTGAGGTTTAAAAAGCGGATCTAATATCGTCTGAGAGGAGATTGCCGGAAGCAAGTGAAGGAGCGAGTTATTTTGCAGCAGAGGAGTCTATCATCTGCTGGGAGTGACAGTATCGAGCGAATGACGCCCTGTTTGAGTAGATTGCTGATTACTCACTCTGAATATCCATTTATCAAATGTAACCGGCACAGTCTGCGGAATAATGTTTAATAACTCGCTTAAATGTCAATGCTGTGTGGGATTAGATGTAAACGTTGGATTATCTAATGATAATCCGCACGTTTGTGTGTTCTAGGATGATTCAATGTCCTGTGCGTCGCGTTGTCAATAAATATCAGACTAATGGAATTGAATTCGAATTGAATTTTAGCGATATAAAAAGTCTAAATTTTCAATGATTTTTAGTTATCGCATGCGCTCGTTTTCGAGTACTTATCTTATCTGGGTTGAAAATGCGCAAATTTAGCCATGATGGACGACTCGAAGTCCTACGAAGTTCTTCGCTCGGATATCATCCACAGAATTACGGTGATCTGTTGGGGACTAATTGATCGCTAATATTTTTTCGTGAGATGCTCAATAAGCGCTGCACACTCCAAAAATAGCCCTATAGTTTCCGCGTACAGGCAAAATTTGTGCTCGTCAAAAGTTCTGCTCCTGCAGTGAACAACCGTCTCCAGCAGCACATCCTTATTTTCTCGCTCGCCTTCTATTATCGTCTCTTCCCTTTTACTTCGGACTCGGTCTTCAGTCACTTCTTTTATTCTTCGGGAGTGCATTCGATACGTACAAAACTTACGCGTCAGCTCGGCGAATTCATAGATTTTCCTTGAAGATTGTGGGAAGTTATTCTAAAGATGACTTTTTCGACCGCTTCATTGAGAACGATTCTGTGTCGTGCTATTGTATGCCCAGCAGTAACTGAAGGAACAGGTCTTCACAGGACGCTCATCCATCAGTTACATTAGATGTAAGGTACCCATCTAATTAACTTTCTCGCTATTGAAATTTGAAGTTTGATTCAGGGAACGTACTCTGCCTTCTTGAATGGCCTAGGAAGTTTCAATCCGTCGTTCTACATTTTCCCCATCACTTCTAAGAATCTTTCCTTTTCACTAGCACGGTAAAGTATTTTCTCACTTGATAATCAAGAGGTATTTCGTAGAGAATCTCGCGACATTCTCTTTTAAAAGTCCTGAAAACAGTTATGTTACTCCTAAAAGTGCGTTAGGTCATTTCAACAAAGTTTAAAAGAGACGAATAAGTCACATTTGAAATGAAGGAAGCTTTATACAATTCAACACCTTTTGACAAAAAATGAAACACTAATTTTTACATTGACTGCAAAGAATTGAGCAAATAGTAGACCTTTGTGTATTACTGATAAGATAACCATTTTGAAGAAAAAAGTAACTGAAACTGAAAATAGTATTGATGTAATGAGCCGTCACTTTTATATATACCTGAAATTGAAAGGTTCGGAAACGTAGTTAAATAACTTATAAGTACAATTCTACCTCAATAATGTTAAAACATGAAGTGTTAAAATAGAAAATATCTGTTAATAAAAATAATCTGAAATAATATGAAGTAATTAAACATATCTGTGTTCGAGAAAAATAAAGTGAATATCGATTCTTACAGTATTTGTTATGATGAACCGCTTTATTCATTCAAAAAATCTGATGTGGCCAACATATGACTTTCCCCATATATAAAATGTAGATATTTATCTACGACAGTATTGTCGAAGTCTGTATTTAATATATAAACTTGGAAGATATATTAGTGATTACTTCATATTATATTAACTTTTGTGTCACAAAGATAATAAATTATGATTTTCTGGACATGTTCGATGAAAACCGGTAAAGATGGCCTTTTGAGTCTACTACAAGCACCGCTATAGGATGAATCACAAAACTGATTATATATCCAACTCAATATAATAGGCGATGGAAACGAAATCAAAATATGAACGAGGAACAAAATAACACACGAACAACTTAAACGATTAATAAAAATAAAGACAGAGGTTGTTAAGAATAAAGATTTACAAATACTTTTTTTCCACAAACTTATTAGAAATACGACCGGTTTCGGCACAGATCGGCCATCTTCAGGTTCAGGCCATCAGATCTTCAGACCAGGCCATCTTCAGGCCAACCTAAAGATGGCCGATCTGTGCCGAAACTGGTCGTATTTCTAATAAATTTGTGGAAAAAAAGTATTTGTAAATCTTTATTCTTAACAACCTCTGTTATGGATTTCCACTTAGTAAAGCCTGTCAAAATCGAAAAATAAAGACCACTCATTTAAACAGTGGAAACTTAAAAAGTAACTTAGAATGACGAACAAATATTAACATACACAAAAAAGACGAATAAAGAAGACAAATGGAGTAAAAAATGAAGAAGAAAACCTTTTAAACGTTATCAATCAGCCAGAGCTCAATCTATACCAAAAGTGTGAGCGAAAAACGCTCTGCATTGCATTGCTTGCCAAAACAAACCCATGGTTACGAAATTTCTTGTTCAAGGAAAGGGTTAAGGTACTTTGCACATAAGGGCGCGCAACCAGGAAAAATCCCAAGGGCAAACGGACTTGAAAAAAGTCTGACAGGGCCGGAAACAATGAAAAATCAATAATAATTTATTATTTTTCACTCTTCCTTGACTTTCTATGGTGCATACATGTATCCTTGTTTAAATATGTTAATCAATGAAAAAAGTTTATTTTTCCTATCTTCTTCTTACATTTTTTAAAACATTTTTGTCATTATTGAAGATGCTTCATTTTGTTTCTAAAGAAGTTTTTCTTTTTATGACTTTTTCTATGGTATATTTTTTCTCTTCTAAAGGTAAGATGTACTGGGCTAATTTTGATTATAGAAAAATTAGTTCAGATTTACTTATTACATTGTTAATTTTGTTATTTTTTCATATTCTTTGTATTTCTTGTCACTTCAGCACTACTTGTTTGTTGCTTATTTCAATACAGTGAGCTCTGTGCTGTTTTCAAATTGCATTTTATAATATTTTGTGATACAATTCTTTTGTGCTATTGAGGTTTTGTCGACAGACCTTAATCTGATGGAACGCACCTTTGTTGAATTAAACAATAATAAAAAACAAATAAAAATGATTATGAACAAGTAAATATGACGCAATACCCATCAAATTGGTTAATTATGATGCGACTTCTAAACAGTGGTTGATATCGAAAATTTTTTCAAATAAAACTTATAGACAATTAAATTTTTTGTAACTTTTGTAGATAATTGTATATACCTAAATACCAGATTAATAAAGAATTTTTTCAAAAACAGAAACGGCCTTCGAAAAATTAAGCTCGACTTCCGGTCAACCGATTTACTCAAAAAACTAATCAACTGTAACGGTACCTACCAAAGTGAAATTCGGCGTTCATACGACAAATAGTTTTCATTTTAGGGTGCCCACAAAGTAAATAATCAGCAACTTCCGGTTAATCGGTATTTCATGAATAACTCCTAAACAATCAGTGATACAAAAAATGTTTCCAACAAAACTTGTAATAAATTACATTTTATGAAACTTTCATATATCTCAAAGTCAATTTTTTTAGTGAAAAGATTACTATCTCTATACTACGAATACGGAGAAAGTAAAAATTATAGTTACATCTTCGAGATTAGTAAAATGTTCAAAATTAAAAATTCTGTACAAGATTTTTTTCAAATTTTTTGTTGCTCCCTAGAAGTTCATAGTTGTTTTGGACGAATTTGTCACATTGTGAGCTGTTCAACTCTTGCACCACCCAGTCCCTACATTTATCGACTAGACATACCTAGCATCCGTTGTGGGAACTATTTGAGCTTTCCAAAGCTTTCAAGATTTACACAGTACGAAGTTCAGAACTAACAAGTAGGGAGTGTCGCTCTATTCTACTGGTAATCTACTGACATTTGAATAGTCTACAGAGAATTATGCCTTTAGTAAGTCAACTTTTAAACTTAAGTGCCATTCTATATCTATTCAGACCCATCTGAGTCTCTGTGCTGTGTATATTCCAAACGTTTGTAACGTTACAATACTATTTTTCCAAATTGAATACGAAGTTATTCGAAGTATGTCTGAACTGGATATGCTATAGAAGTATTTAGATGTTATATTCATTGAAATGGATGCGTAAATGTGTTACGAGGGGCGTCAGCACGCCAAACGAGTTTCAAGATCATCAAAGTCCTCTTTCGAAAGATTTGTTCGATAGCTCTCATAACAATCAATTCAGTGATAAGTCACGGCTCTCTCCTTAGCGCCATCAAGAAGAAACTTCGAACAAAAGAGATTTAACGATATTTCTTTCGCAGTGAATACATTTTATCGTATACCAAAACACTTCACTGGGATCGAAAGAAAACTTTCAAATTTGCTGATACTTCGTTCCAATAAGATTCCACTCCTAATGAAAGTGTAAATGAGTAAAGCATCAACGATGATTTTACTTCTTTAATATAGAATCAAATTCAAATTGATAAGTGGGCGTTTTGTGCGGTAGGGTCACGTTTTGATTTCACTTGGCTTTTATCAGTGAACGAGGGCCGTCGGGTGGTTGCCGAATAAGCGACTCATTGTGAAGTATAACTTTATATTATTAACTAAGTTCTTTCCTTATTACTGTAATTAAAAACATCGTTGCGATTCCTCACTGGTTTTCACTGAAAATTTGTATAGAACATCCCTGATGTTATCACCAGTGGAAAAAATTCAATTGCAACGGTATATTTGATTAATATGAATTGGTTGCATTCTTTACATGAAAGAAGAGACTGATTTACATTATAGATAGACTTCCAAAATGTGAACTTTTTTAACATTTATATATTTAATGATAAATGCGGGCAAATGCTGTACAAGTATTACATGAAAGGAGATCTACTTAGTTTGCTAATTCAGCGGCTGCCTCATTACTATAAATTTCTTTCCCAAACTAATCTTCAAAAGTTGTAAGTATCATCTTTCTTCGTTATCATCATTTAAACTGTTATCACAGTTCATTCGTAAATCTGAGGAAATTTTAATTGAAACTTCAGAATTTTGAAGGTAGTTTATGGATATTTTTAAGACACCAAATTGAAATACTATTTTCCCTATCCTCTTCTTATTTTGTACCCAACTCAGGAGTAATACAAGTTCAATGTAGGATGTGGATATTTTCTCTATTATTATTACCAACTACAATGATATTAATCAACTACTAATCATATATTAAATAAAATACATCAAGCGATACCTTGTGTAACCAGGTAGTAATGGCTACATTTTTTTACGATGATTTAACCAATAACATTGTTTCTATTTTTCTCTTTACCTAAATATAATGTATTGTATTGAGATCGGAGTTATCTTCCTCTAAAGTTTTGGTTTTCTTTCATTGGGCTCTAGTTCTATACTTTTATTGTAGATCAAGATGATTATACAGCTCAGAATAGCAATGGGTTAATTCCCCCAAGTAGATTTTCCTGAAAGTATTAAAAGGTGATCGGGATGCGTATATTCTGCACTTTCTTGGTTAAAAGTTGTTTGAATACTGCAACATTCTATTCGTTCAAACCTTTGTCGATTAACTGGGATGCAGACATGTTGCATTTCATACGTGATCGATATTCTAGGTTAAAACGGAAATATTTAAAACTTAATTTAAATTTACTAAATATTAGTTTTAGATTCTCATCATTTAGTTATAAACAAATCATTTTCATTCCGTTGCTATATCGTCAACCCAGTGCTTCGAAATTTATGTCGCAGTTCGTTATCTTAGTTTTTGGAGCGTGAACAAAAAATTCATTCCATTTCAACTCTGTCTTCGTATTGAGGACTCCACTACACAAAGGCTGGCACCAACTGTTGAGAATTCACATATTTTAGTGTGGAAATTCCAAGGGATGAAAATTAAACCCAGGAAAACTATGTCCTTAAATGACGCAAAATTATTATAGGAGCATATGATACCCTTGGGTTTAATGCGGCACACCAAGAGGCTTCTTAGAGAATTGCTGTTCAGCATTTCCCCGGAACATTCTTGGATTAATAAAACAATGGTGAAACAAAAAACACCCATTAGTTTAAATACTAATTGAGAATAAGAAACACCAAGAGGGTAAGGAAATATTTCAACATTATTATAACGACTTCTCATTGAACTATATATGTACATTATAGTGAATAATAATGCTCGTGCGGAATAGAAAAATATTTAATCCTACGTAACACGGTATATTTTTAGTCACGGAAAATGCAAATGAAACTTTTTAACGCAATGCGATAATTCATACCATCCATAGAGGTGGACATAAGATACAAGAGAAACTTCTGTCGCGGAATAATGATGTTGCAAAGGATAATGGAAGAGATTCATTATCCGAGCTGAATATTCTCTTTCCTCCGCTTAATATATTACGCACGCTTTCCATCGTCGGCACTTCTCCATCCAAGTGTGACTTTCATAAAAACGATCGCTTTGAACACATTCACTGACTGGGCAATTTTTCGAGTCAGTGAAAGCAAAAATCGCTTATTCGGTAGCAAAAAAAACAAACATGGATCATCTTAAGCTCTCGACCCAAATGAAGAAGAGGGAAGGGGAGATTTTCTATCGACCCTATTAACCAGGTGTAACACGCTTCTTCTCTTCTGCAGCCACCTTTTAGATTTATTTTATCAATCGCGTTTTATTACATCTTTTTGCGTCTCTTTTTTACTTTCAATTAATTTTATTTTTGGAACGTCTCAAAAATGGCTTGTTCCCTAGTAGATGGATTGTTTAGATTACATTTCATCGTAGTCTAATTCTAAAAATCGATACCTACGACTGAATATATATCATACAACCCAATAAGGGCGTGTGGTAGGTGTGTTAAGTGGAATCACCTACGGCCTTAAGCCCGCAAGTGACCTCTTGAAACTCATTTTAATATGTTTCCAATCTTGTTAAGTTCGTCTAGTGAATGAATGGAAAACATTATACCCAGGGTTACATAGCGATTATATTATTTTTTGTCGTACTGTTTCGACGTTGAATTAGCGGCATATCGGTATTACGTCATTCAAGTGCTCCCCGATGGATTTTTTAGCTGCCGAATATTGTATTTGGCCTGAAAAAAATTTAGTTTCACGACCTCTGATGTAAACCTTAAACGATGCGTTATATATATCCTATATAATTAATATGTTCTATCCTCACTTTGTGGAACTCAGTATAAACCATCGTAATCAAACAGTGGACGTTACTAAGTGTTTGATTACGAAGGTGTATGTCCTATATATTATTCTATACATTACCTGCGTACCGTATAGAATTTCAGGAAATCCATTGGAGCTTGTATGCGTTATAAATACCTACGAATTACTCTCAGCAGTAATTTCTCCTTCAAAGAGCATATTCGAAGCCTAATAGAAAAGGCGAATGGGATGCAAAGGTTAGCCAGTAGAATTATGAGGGCATGTTCATTTAAAGTAAACAAATTGCTTATTTTTCCCTTATTCGGCCTCTACTTGAGTATTGCTGCGCGATTTGGGATCCTCACGAAGTAGAATTAATTTCAGATCTTGAGATGGCTCGACGTAGAACAACAAAGTTTGTTAAGGGAGATTTCAGATTCGACAGCAGTGTTTCGGCTATGATAGAATCCCTCGGATGGAACTCTCTTAGTGATAGAAGACTTGAATATCGACGGAAGCTTTTTGATAAATTTATCACTACCAATTTCGGGGAGGAGATAGCTGATATTGTTATCCCAGTTATTAAACGCGATTTACGCGATCTTCGGTAGAAAACAAAAAAGCGATACAGGGAAGTAGTTGCCAGGACAGATTGTTACTTTGGTCGTTTTTCCCGCGAAGTATTAGAGAAGCTCTCCAGCTTAGATACGGATTTCGGTGTTTTACACACCCTGCCACGTGCCACTAGCGGATTGCAGGGTTTAAATGTAAATATGTGATAGACGATGGAACGTCTTTATAGGGCACAGTAACATGCGCAATACCCATTACTTTTTCCTTATCAAGGCTTTACAGAAGTGAAAAATAGTGACTTGGCTGGGACTCGAACCTTCGTCTCCCACTTTCCGGGCCGGTATTCTAGCCACTGAACTACCGAGAATGTTCTTCTTACTTTCGTAAACGGGATCCTTTATCGTAATGTATCAACCCTGACAGCTTCTATTCATCTGTCAATTCTGTGTCAATGTCTATTTTTAATAACCAGTTTATTCGAGGCTTGACTCAAGCTTCCTCGCCATTCCATCTCAACTACCGATATAACGATTCACAAAACCGATTTCATGCCAAAACGTTTTAGAATGTGCTCTCTCAACGATAAGCTATCGATAATCATTCCTCTTGATATTCTATCGAATCATAGAATCACTCTCGCATCCAATAATTTTATTTGCATCAGTGGTTCTGATATTGAACATGTTGGAGCATTAATTTTTTCCTTCCCAGGTTTATCAATGAATGAGTAGTGCGTGACTGTGGACTGAAAGAAAGTTTTCGTGTGTAATTTGAAATCAGATTGTTTAGTTAGTTTACCGGTTGAATAGTTAAATCGGAGAACAGAAAATATTAAAAGAGAGATTTAAAGAAAGGAGTGGGGAATACATGTAAGTATATTTGTAACCCCGTAAACCTTTAAATCTAGATGTCTTTTTCAGAACCCTTTTCCCGCGAGAGCTGATACGTGTCTATATTTTCAAACTTTGCCCATGCGCGAGTCATCAATTCAACGGGGTAGCATTTATTTAATTTTTATTCAGTAATGGAAAGCATTTTAGCCACTGTGAGATTGCTGTTCGGAATTTTTCTCGTAAGAAGACTCTTAAATGGAAGTTACATCCTTTCAGCCCAGGGCTATAGAACAGAGGCCTTGTCTTTCATTGTTTCATCTTGAGGAGTCTTTGTTGCGATAAAGCTTTTGCATCGTCAGCTTCTAAGCTGTGCTTCTGGAAAATAAGCTTGTCGGGTATCCCTAAAGTATTCTTTTCAGTATTAATACGATTTAAAGCAAAAAGAAGTATATCATGGAGCCTTTTCTTAGGATAATTACCAGCACACGTTTTTATCATAGACAGACGCGTAATTCTACCGTTTTACTCCTTACACTTCATCTTTCATCTTTTTAGTCTCCGTAGGTCTCTGACTTTTTGTTGTCTCAAAATATTTTTTCATATCCTCTCATATCATCGTAGATATTTACTCGAAGCTTCCACCTTTTACATCGTCGCTGCTGGTGATAGAGATAGACTAAGCAATGAATTATCCTTGCCATCGCGTAGGAAAGCGACGGCAAAGGAATAGACCATGGGGTATTTTAGTAGAGTTCGTCCACAGAAATACAAAAGAGAAGATTATTTCAAAAAGAAGAGTGAAGAGGACACTTTCGACTCTACGCCTGGGCATGACATTGGATACGCCGGTCTACATCAATGGAAGCTTAAGTTAACATAATATAACATAATATATCATATAGGATAACATTCGCAGCTGCTGGAGAAAAGGAGGCGAGAGGCTATAAATACCTCTGGATAAAATATGGTAAAATTTTAATGAGGAAAAAAAGAACAATTCAGTTGTAATTATTGAATCTTTAGATTATCGAAACGAGCTTTAAATCCCTTATCTATACAAAATTTATTTGATAATACAATTAATTCAATGGAGAATATTACCATAATTCATCAGAATATACGTAGTCTACGGTGTAATTTTCCATACTTTTCTGCCACATTTAAATAACATCAATCTAAGTCCCACTATCATAATCTTATCTGAAATTTTGATACGTGAAATCAATTTTTATAACATTCCAGGATACAAATCTCTTGCCAAATATTATGATATCAGTCGTATGAAAGGTGTTCTTGCGTTTTTAAAAGATAATCTAGTCCTCAAACCAATTAACTTGTCAATTTTTCTTTGGGTAACCTTTGCTCATCGGGACAATTATAGTCTTGGACACTCATTGCTCAAGAGTCTGCTGCCGAATGGCGGCCAAGGACAGATTCCGTTTAATAGGGCATCACTCACGAAATTCTAACGAAAATAAGAGCTCATTATCCAAGGCTGGCGTTTTACACTCAAACGGAAATATACTCGATTCCGAAACTTTGTGAAGAGGCCGCTATCCAAAATAGTTTCGCAGAAATTGCCGTAATTCCAGCTATTGATATTGCACTCTTTGTTGAATGCCATAAATTTCAATAGCTCGCGAATGAAAACAATGGAAAATTAAACAGTGATACGTTACTACCGTGAGCCATAATATTCTTGTTCATTTTTCGAATAACGTGCGCGCATCTACCGTCTGCAATTTATTGCCATTTTGCTTCACTGAATCGTTCATCAGATTTCTCTTTTTTCAAAACTATGTGAAACTCGCTGATCTTAAAATTCACTCACAGAAGCGATAATTTGTTGAACCCCACGATGATGAAAAAAAGTCGATGTTTTCATTAGTTTTATATCAGTTTACAGGGTAATATACAGTACTTGTTATTGAACAAGTTGAATTGAATTGTTGCTAGTAATTTATGTAGTCTTGCTTAATTTTAATGCCTTATAAATTTATCTAATTATTGTTAGAATAACGATCTTCCAATTAGAAAGATCAACTGTAAGAAAATGTATGCCTACTTTAAAGTATTTTATAAGTGGATTGATCATTATGCATGAAGTTGAAAGATGTTCATATGCAGTTTCGTGGAAAGGTGAACCAATCTGTCTATCGGATCTCATTTTTCTTAATATTTCTATTGCGCAGCAATTGTTATGAATCTGTTGATTGTAAAAAAAATATTGACTTGTGAATTCGGATGCAGTAAGGAATGATTGGAAAAAGTTAAAATTAGCTCGGGATTCTCTCCTGTTACGATTTAGGGAGGGCTTCCCTCTTGTATCGAGATGAATAACGCTACTTCTTTCATTCATAAGGTTTCTGGTTGTACATATATTTACCTTGTAAAATACGTTGCTATCAGATTCAATTCTCAAACGCAGTCATTGGTTAAATAAAGATGTAATAATTCGTCATCGACTACACTCACAAATACATAACGTCAGAAATAAAAACTTGCTGAAGGCTCCAACGAAATTTGGAAAATTTAAGTCATTCGAAAGCATACTAATTCAAAATCTGTGGAGGACGAAAACTAGACCTCTTAAGCCAATCTCCCAAACCTCCTTCAGCCACCCATGCACGCTCCTTTCACGATCACAACTCTCATTCCAACTCCTCCACCGTCTTTTGCATTTCCTTGGATAACAGAACTTTCGCCAATTTCTTCTCTAAATTCTTCTTATTCTTTCGTTCTTCTTCTGATATCCATGAACTCCATCCGACGGAATTATTTGTGCAGCTCGCTTCTATATATTGTCTTTCGCGGCCATCTCACCGCAATATTTCCGCTCCAGGAGACCTTCGAATCTCCTGAATTTCCTCAATCTGCGATGAAATAGAGATTCATAAATCTCGTATCTTCCACGAGAGGTTTCTAAGTCCTCATCTTCTACTCATTCGGCTCCTCCTACCCCTTTGAATTTAATATCTGCACTTTCGACGTAGTACGTAAACATTTTATAATGCGTGTTGCCTATTCGGAAGCGAATTATTCTGAGTACCTTCTCAACAAGGCTCTGAGAGTTTCGTCTGATTCCCTTGAAAATGGGAACAGTTTGGGGAGGAAAAATCATGGATTCTGAGAAAATGCTAGAATTTCCGATTTGATCCTTTTGATTAAAATTTCGTGAATCTGAAGTATCGAGAGTATTGTGAAGGTAACTACTAATTAACAGCAAAACGAGGAATGTCTCATTGAGAAGTTTCAACGTCGTGTCTCATTGAGGGACATAAAAGAGAAGTGCCAACGTCGAGATCGATCTGAAACAAAGGCGTGCCTCTCATAGGAGCAGTATTTATTCCGGTAGGTTCCATTTATATGCGTTAGAGTTTTTCTCAAAATTGGAAACGAGTAGCTGGATGTGAATTGATCATTTCGAGCACCTCCTAGAGCGTTAATTTTGAAAATAAAAGTGAGAAATTATTTTTTATTTTACATTATGAGTGGAATTTATTTCTGTTTTGATGATACTGGTTGGTTGGAATAGCGATTTTGTCGATAAATAAGGACCATTCAACATTTCTTGGGAACAAGCAATGTGCTTATGAAGTCAAAGTTTCCAACGCATTAATGAAATAGCGGTTAAAACCGCTAATTTTATGATTTGCATATTTGTGCTCGAAAGAAGTAATATGAAGCGTTGCTATAGGGGATGTTTTCCCATCCAATTTAATTGCAATCTCCGAATCTGAAAATTCACCGCTCATTTCTTTGTTTGAAATTATCTTGTATTCTAATTCTATCTGTATCTTGTGAACAATTATTAAGAAACAGAATATCACATTCCAAACTCCCAATGATAAAAACTAAAACCCTCTTAGATTAAAGATCTGAAAGGTAATGAGAAATTAGATTATTTTTTTATGCAGAAACTAATTCTTCACCCATTTCTAAAAATTAGCGAGTGACTTACAACTCGACTTGAAGTACAATATTTTTCCTGCGCTGAAAATAAATAACTCTTTTTTACGCCGCGTTGCATTAAATATATCAGAAAAATAGGTGTCAGTTTGTGGGCCACGTTTTAGATGCTGCAATACCGAAAAGACTAATAAACAATCCATTTCCGCCTGAAGATTCACGAGGAAATCACTCATCAAGAAAGAAGCTACCTTAATACTATCAAAGTTCAAGAGGAAATTGGATACCGAGGAGACTTAGCTACTTTTTAATATCCTTTAAATCGATATAATATTTTTATAGCAGTTTTGTACTCATCGTCTCAAACATGTAATTAAAGGAAGAACCTACCTCTGGCGTTACTTTACCGATCATGACTTGTATCAACATAATAGCAAGGTTTACATATTTTAAGGGTTGGAAGTATTTCATTCAAATTTTCATTTAGCGCCGGGGTTTGGGTTGCATTTATTTATAGTTAAATAAGAAAGCTTCGTAATTTTATAGAACGCCGCATGTACTATTTAGTCATTAAAGAAAGCAGAAGAGAAACTAGACCCATTATGAAATCATCAAGCCTCAATTTAGTTTCCCTATATTCTAAGAGTTTAATGTATGCAATGTTAGGACTAGAACGAATTGAATCGCTTATAAGTAAATGTTGGTAGAGACTGTATCATTTATTTTCATGTGAGGATATAAACGAGGTTAAGAGATTAATTAATTAATTAGATGTAGTAACTTGTTTCATTATGTGAATAAATACCACATTGAACGCCCGAGAAGGTCACATTTGACCTAATGGCTACCGATTTAAGATTGTGTGCTCTTGTATGAAAAGAAATATAAGCGTTACTGTGCTCGTTTAGATTTTCGATTTCTTCAGAAAGTTCCGAATCGAAATAAAAATTTATTAATCGATACATTGGAAAGAGTGGCGATAATTGGGAAGGAATATGAGTTATAATACCACTTTCACAATCTTCGAAATTATTCTTGCAAAATTTACGCAATTTTTTTCTTCACTGGTTTTTTCTCACAAAGTTATCAAACGATTCAATATACCCGCAATTAAGAGACTTCCTAGAGTGTTCTAGTAAATGGAGATAGAAAATTTTATACCAATAATTTTTAGTAGTTCTATTCTTGAACGATTACATTAAGATTGGCTAATGAAAGAGAGATACATGCAGAAACTAAATCATACAAAAAATCGGATGTTTTCATTATTAGTATACATTATATTATTTTATATCCTGTTATTTATTACATTTCTTTGATATCAGAAAAATTGCATCTTCTTTCTTTTCTGCTAAAAATACCTTACATTTGTCTATGTTATTCCCCAATGCCGTGATGAACCTTATGAATACGGAAAGAAAAAAATCCTCAAAGATCCTTCTTAGCCGCTTCCCTGTCGCCTTTATTTCCATTACAACGTAACGAATTCCGAAGGTGTCGTTCCTTCCTTAAATTCTTCTTCTTCTTTGGCACTACAGCCCTTGGCCTCCTTCTCATTCCTTAAATTGCCGTCACTTAAAAGAGGAGATTACAAAGTTTTCTCTCTTTGCCAATTGATCATCACGGCTTCAACCATGTTGTGCTCGAATTAAAATACTCTTAGGAGAGGAAATAAAGCAAGTATTTACATTATTTTTGCAATTCTGAGTGATTGAAACTGAATATTTTTTTAATGAATAATTTCTTTGGATATTATTAATTGGATATATAGAAGAGTTGTCTTTTATTCTAGAAAGGTAATTTTGTTTAATCCCACATCTGCAAGCTGCACTAGAAAGTAAATCCCATTTATCAGCTATTTATGAATAAGATATCAAATAATTGTTATAATTTGTAGAGTTAAAATGGAAATGAATCTATCCTTTAATATTCGATTTGTAAGCCTTTATCTTCCGCGGAACTGAAATTTGAGGTGGCACATCTACTGGAGGTGATGAAGAAAGATAGTTTTTAACTTCGACCGTGGATCGAGCAAGTGAATAATGTGCAAAATTATTTCCACTGGTAGAAATGACCGGCAATATCTAAGGTGTGCTCTTTAGAGGGAACAAATCAAATGTCCATAAGTAATTCACTGGGAGAGCATTGAAGGAACATCTATGAGTGCTTGGATGAATGGGTAGATGTTTTAAAAAAGATCCGCGGATGTGTCGAAAATGAAAGAGTTGCGAGAATAGAGTATGCTTGTTTATAGATGAAGCAGTTAACGTGTATACCCCGAAGAAGAAGAGCGTGGTTATTAATATTGTATATTGGTAGGAACGATACTCAATCATTTCAAAATTACCGACTTTATGGAAGGAGTTTTTGGAAAGTAGCCTTTTAAAAAAAGGCTGTCAAAGAATTTTCGCGAATATCTATTCGACATTGCTCGATATACACTTCGAAAACCGAAACCATCTTGCTTAACTAATTTGAGGTCTGGAATCCAATCCGCGCTAAATGTTACCATCCTTGGCTATAAAAAGTCATGACGACTGATGCGTCTGTTAATACACGGCCTCTGAATTTCACAAATTTCCATCCAATAGGTCACTTTAATAGCAGGTTCAGAACAGTTTTCGCGCGGAGACGTATTGCCGTTTCCGATTTTGGATAATATTATCTCCAGCGTAATCAAGGCAAGTTGAATGACGAGGCTCACGCATCTGGAAACAGTCTTCTCATCACCGTACGAGCGGTGTCAGGGTCCAATGTTAAACCACAGCACGTTGTTATCCCCAAGTTAGGCACTCAAAGCGGTGAAAAGAGGTTATTTCTGTATGGGATACTATTTTGCTAATATCGAGAGTAAATTTCATGAGAGGGAACTTTTTGCTAATGTGTAGGTGGTTAAATTGCAACATCGTGTAGATAAGTAGAGGACAGTAGAATTGTTAAGTTTGTACGACTTTGGTTGCTTATTCCGTTGGCTATCGCATTGTTTCCGTAAAAATTGTAATAAATTGAATACTTGATGAACAATAACACAAAAATAACGCTTTGATATAAGTTCTTAGGTTAGTATCCACTATTAAAGAGATGTAAGCTCATCAAAAAGCTCACCTGTTCAGCGGGCCGTACTTGGAATTCGCATGAAATAGAACGACTAAATCCTCATTAACAGTCTATAGTATATCCAGCACTTACGCAAGTATTGTATCATTAATAAACTCAGTCTTCTTAGTACACCTGTAAATCACATGTCTTTTAAAAATACTTAAACCTAAGTGTATACTATTTAGGGAAGAATTTTTACCTCCATTTTCCTCGAACGAAAACAGCAGGCTTCCTTCTTATTTTCTGATACATTTTTGGCTTCCAAAGAGTTGAAGGTAGGGCAAACAATAGCAAAAATACTCTGAAGCAATTGAAGATTTGTTTTGATGTGGTTACGCAAATGCTCTCCATTATTGCAAAAAACGCGATAGCGGGCATTCATCGTTAAGTTCAAAGAGAAAGCATTTCATAATTCCACAACGCCGTATCGTTCTAATCTTTGTCATTGAGAGATTGCCCAAGAGTTCCTTATAAGCTGAGCTACCACTAATTGAATGAAGTGATGATGCGGTTAGTACGGAAGGGTACTCATCAGAAAGTAATCGGCTATGGAAATGCTTCTTCCTTTCCGTCACTAAATCAAAACTGGAGAAATGTATATTACGCTTAATTTTTAAATTCATCAGTATCAATTTCCCTCAATGTAAACTTTAAGAAGAGAGATAGACCCAAAACAGTAAAATTTTGAAGTTTCATCTTTATTCTATTTCCTCTTGCCAGTCATACTTTGGGTTTTCTCATAAAATCATTTCACATGTAATAAATCAATACCATCTAGGTGATATCCCAAAATTTTCCTGAAATCAATGTCGACGTCATGCACTATTATCGTACATAAATGCTACATCGACCACCGCGGCCGGTTTTACAAACAAACACAAACAACCATACCTTAAACCTCGAACCAGGGACCTCAGCGTTGCAAGGGTAACTACTACGCCAACGAAGCCAGAAATTGCACTTATACAAATATGATGTCACTTTATAAATAATGTAATTACATTCGTTATAAATGAAATTTTACATGTTGTATCTAATCTGGCACATTCACAGGCACAAGTTTTGTAGACGTCTCAGAGACGTTGGCTCGTGAGTATTATTATCTACAGCTCAAGGTAGAAATTATAATCAGAAGAATCGAATACAACATTCTGTACTACCTCTTATCTATTGGCTAAGCATCGATCTCAAAGGTTACATCGATTTGTAATTAGTAAAAAGCGCCCAGGAAAATAACCGCCCGTTTCTTTATTTCGTTCGAGTGAAATGGTCGTCCACTCTCAGCCAGCCCTTCATTTTCCGGAAACCATTTTTCCAGATCGAAAGCTGCATTCAGTGGAAGCGAGATCATTTCCGTTTTTAAGTTGGCGCTGTGATGAATGACATCCGCTTTTAGGAATAGGTCGCCGGCGTACACATTCGGGAGCTGCGCACCGAACATTGATTGCGATACTATCATCACATGGTTTTTAGCCTAGAACGAGCCATTCCCAAGTCGTTCTTGAATAAGCCTCACCTTTCCCGCATGAGATGATGAGATGAATCTATTTCTAGGAAGATATTAATATTTAGGGGAATGGAATATATCTTTTCCCAGAAATATGCGATATTTTATTAGGCCCTCTTCAGTTTATTCTTTGAAAACTTGTTTTTTCCTCTTATTAGGGAAACTTTCCGTATTAATATATTACCCATTCTTGTATCGCTTTATTTCAAGTGGATGACATGATGATTCTGTACTCCATCGCTGTTGAAATAAGCCCTTGCAAATTTAATTTAACTCCAAAGGAAATCTTTTGTTGTTGATTTTTCAGTCTCGATTGTTTTCTTAAACTGTCAAACTCGTACAAACTCAAAAGTATTTGTTCGATTTATTTTTCCCGTATCTCAACGAGGTACTTAAATTTAGTTGTATTCTCAGTTCACTTCAAAACCATTCCATTAAAGCTTTTGAATTTTTTAAAATCTCGATCTCTCTATGAATTTTTTTTGGTATTTTCAGCTTATGATGTCATTTCTTGCATCGAATCCGCGGATTCCTTCTTTCTTCTTGTATAAAAGCATTTTTAGTCAATTCTATTCTTTCAAAGATTACCAACTATTAATTCGAATACTAACAAGTTAAATTAATAGTATTTAAGTATTCCTCCTCCAAAGTTAGTACGTAAATGTAGTCATTTACTTACGGTTTACTGCAAAAGAAAATGTTGGTGATCGAAGAGTGGCTGAGCATAGTTATAAAGGGAATCGGTGGCGAGCAGCGGTCTTTAACGCAAGACGAAATATCCCGGGTGTGGGAAACAGGATCTATTATTAGCCAAATGTAAGACGGGCAATTAGTGAAGTGGTCTTTGCAGAAACGTGGCTCTTAAACGACAAATATACGCATAAGTCAGTACGATTAGACCTGAGCGCTATATTAACAACACCGATGCCATGGTTAAGCGAGCACAGAGAGGATTTTTCTTTTGTGAAATTGCTTTTTGTGATTATGAGGAAGGAGACTGATAGCAGCTTTAGTTTACAAACTCTCTCTTCAGTGCTTCTAAGTAATAATCCTTTGATGATGACATTGCTCTTAAGTTATCCAGCGAGTCATCATAAAATGATGTCAATGCGAACCTAATATTTACGAACAGGTATACTTTCATTATTTGCCTATACCTATTATCCTCCTCTCATTACATTACGAATTGTCACGGTATATTAATTCCTTTTCGCTAAAATCAATAAGAGAGGATTGTGTGAAAGAGAACTTAACTCAAAATTTCTTATATTCCCTTTACTTTAAACATGTTTTTCAATTTTCTGGGAGTCGGATAGTCTAACAATTAGATTAGAAATAGATTTATTTTTTATTATTTTTCCTATTCATTATCAGTTCGAATTACTAAGAGCTTTTTGTTCGACCCTTTAGAGATAGGAACTTTTTTGCTCCTATTTTTCAACCGCGAGATACAATGGTTTTTGCCAATTAGTGTTTACTCAAGATGAAAACCTTTCAGAAAGTTTTCGGTGAAAACTCAGTTCGCGACAAATTATTTTATTTCTTTCTCGATTGTTGTAAAACGGAGGTTGGCAACTACTGTTTTCTTAATCTGCTTACCACTCTTCCCTTAGCAAACTTACTTTGTTGTAGTATTTGTTATTCTCTCTTGAACTGGATTGAAACATCAATCATAAGTTGCGTGAATTAACTTTTTTAATTTAAATACAACTCTCTCTTACCCCTCTCATCACTTACATTTAAGGCTGAGTAGATTCTACCACTCTTACCTTTTGAGATTTGTGGCCTAATCTCCCGTATACGGTATTAAAAATTTTCTCTTGGAATATATTTTTAAATCAGCTTAAATATTTAAACTATAAAATGGAACGGATGACCGTCTTAATATTATATATAGCTGCCATGTTAATAACTTCATTCTGATATTTGATCTTGTAATTTTATTTAGTTTGAATATATGTGTGTATTAACACTCATTATTATAAGAAAAAATAGATCCGGCTTTAAAATTTAGTTCTATAAAGAATCTCATATTAGAATGTTTTTCTTATGGCACATTTTATGTATGTGACGGCAGCTTTCCTTACGAGTCGAGGAATAAATTCAGGTAATTTAAGTTAGATTTACGCTAAGAGACTTCATATTGGTCCTCCAAGCTATATATTCCCTCAAATATCTATCAACCCAAGGTTTGAGACAGAAAAAAATAGTCTCTCTCTTTCCTTTTGCGAATGTGCCAGACCTTTTCCAATTCTTATAGAACATTATATTTTCTGGAAACAATTCATTTTTTGGAATGAAAGATATTCTTCTTAAGTACCAATCGTTATGGATGATGATGCATTTTTACGTTACGAAAGATGATGCAAATCCTTCTAAATACTCCTCTGACTTCGGCGAAAATAAAAATTGAGCGACACTGTCAAATTGAGCTGGATGAGTGTTGCTTGAAACATTTTATTTTATTCACAGCTCTTCATTGCTATTTCACTATTAGTCAGGTGGTATCTGTATTCCCTATGAGTGTATACAAATCTATCATAGGAAAAGCTAAGTAACTAAATCTCTATATTAAAGATAATGCAATTTTAAGGAAAAATGTTCTTCTATGTATTAGCTTAATAGAAGAAGTTAAAGGTCTCGTGGGAAAGAAAAAAAATAGAATATACCTCCATAGAGGACATTCAAGTAGAAATTGTAATTACTTGGTGAGCATTAGCAATCATTATTTAAAATACTGGAAAGAATGATTTGGTTTTGCACATGAAAGTCTGCGGCTTAACCCAAAGTTATACAGAGGTGAAAAATAGTGACTTGCCTGGGACTCGAATTGTTTCGAAATCATTGTTTTTGTTGTATGAAAATTTTCACATAATTGTCGATTATTATTTGAAATTTTCATTACAAAAATAGAATTAAAGTAAATCTCCCTATACTTTGCTTACTATTTGGACAGTCCTGGTTAACTTTTCATTTTCCCGAATTCAGAGAAACCTCAGAAGAAGAAAATCACCGAAGCGCAATCATTCACATCTTACACCTTTAAGGCGTAAGATATGAATGATTCAAAGATTAAAATTAAATTACTTTTTCCTCTTGCTCTTAATTAGCTAATAAGGATCACAAATGCAATATTCAAACAATGTCCCGATGTTGCTCCTCTATAAATATCTTCAATTTGTAATATGACTCGTTTCTTTGCCTCGGGATATGAAAGTCATATCTTAATTACAGCATTGAGTATTGCAAATATTGTGTTATGAGAATAATTGACGAATTCACACGTATATGATATTGGTATTATATTTTTATGTAACTCTATAACTTTGATTTAATTTGAAGACTTTTGTATTTCTCGGGGTAACACGTTTTGGATTAATCGTGCTTCCAAGAGATCGCCTCCGCCGGTGAAGAAGGTAGAATATTACTAAATTGCGGTGGAGCTCAGTCCAAACGAAGTTAATGCGTTGGTGAGGAAATAGAAGGTTTATACCTCAGCAGATGTTCCTTTTGGCGACGTTAAGAATACATTTTTGAGCGTTGAACTTGTTTTTGCTCCAATACAGCCATACATTTTTCGCATAAATATCCACACTTCGATTTTGAGGGTTTTATGGGGCTATGTTCTCCAAATGCCGTCGTAGGAAAATCAATGGCTCAGGCGCGGGCACTTCTACGACCAATAATTTCAAAACAGAGTCGTTTATTTCTCAAGGAATAATGTCAGTGTGACTTAAAGGATACGTTTTATTGAAAGTAGGTATTCAATTCAAAGTTATAAACCAACGGCAAGTTCATGATGCACAGATTTTGTTTCCTTGATTGTGCTATCCATTTTCGTTTCGTTCAAGTATACGGAATATCTGGAATACAGAATTGCGTCATTCTCGGCCTTTTCTGATAATTTCTTGGCCCTTTTCTCTATAGTTACCTATATTAGCCGTATTCTCTTATCGTGGCTTTAAATTATTGCTCTTCTTTGATCATCATTCCTGTGCCTTCAGTTCTTATTGCAAGAGTGGTGTTTACAGACTAAAAGTTGCCTGATAAAGCCGTTATTATTATTGTTGTTATTACTGCTGTTGTTTTTATCATTTACTATGATAACTATTATTAGAGTAGTTTTCATAGAGCAGGCCATTCGCACGGAGATTGGTACATGTTTTCAATAATAACGTCTAAGACCTCATATAATCACAACAATATTGTCTTTATTTAGCGAATTTAATTTTACTTAAACTGTTTGATTGCAACGGATAATCTAGCCCGTGACCTCAGTGGTGACAAGTTAGACTCCTTTCGGGGGTTGCTACCTGGGCAATTGCAATTTATGAAATGAATAACTTCCCACAGTCATGAAAAGTTTATTTACTCTCAGTATTTAACTCGAATTGAAAAATACAGGAGATATCGTCATTGTGCTTTTTGATTCGTGCAGTGAAGGTAAAACATGCAAATCCGCGATGTGCAGTTCAACAGAACACGCAGTTTATTATTATTATAGAAATACTGCAAGTAGATTAAACATCGAGTGGCAGTGGTTATGCATAACATATTATATACACTAGTTGAACCCGCGCAAATATATGTGCGGATTCGGATGTTCGTGGGTTCCGCGCATGGAATATTTAATGTTTGACAAAACTTACATCAATGTGATCATTTTATATTTTAAGATACGTATCTTTGTACCATTGAATATCTCAATTATCTTCAATTTCCTTGTATGGCCATCTCAGATTATGTTGTAACTTATTGTATACATCATATTTTATGCTATTTAATTAAATGTGTGGAATGCATTATTAGTTGCCACATTGCTAATGAATGTGTGATCAAAGGTAGTCGATGAGTTAGCAGAGCTAAGTGAAAAGGTAATTTGCTTACGTTATTCATTATCACAAATAATTAATAATAGCAAAAGCATAAATGCTCATTGATTCTCAACCGAAATATGCTTCATAATTGTAGTTCCAGGTGCCAGGCTATTATTCTTTCCAAACCAACAAACCAAGAAATGAAAGTTATAATTATGTCTAAAAAACCTTATTTACATCATTCTTTTAAACAATATAAATATATATTAAGATCACATTAGGATAAGGAGAAATTTTCGAAAAGGCAAAAGGGGATAACGGAAACGATGATTAAACAGAAATAAATGTTGCATCACTCTAAAAGCCAACGATGAATATTCTTTGCGGAAAGTAAGTGCATTATAGAGCTGATTTTTATCCCAATACTAAAATGCGTAAAATAAACATGGAATACAATCAAATAACACAAAAGCAATCACAATGCCAAAGCATTAACAAAAATTAAACACCAACGTCATAAGATAGTAAATGTATACGGGGTGGAAGAACTAAAAAACAGATGAATCACTTTTGCATTCTGCATATAACAATACATAAAATTGCTTTACCTTATTGGAAAGGTAAGCGATATTAGCGACTTGCTACATTGATGGTAGATTGCAAATACCAGGCAATAATTCTTCGACCCTTTATCACCTATTTACTAACCTATATATTTCTTAGCTCAATTTTCCATCGATGCCCAACCTCTCCCATTCTTTGACACCGTTCCTTTTCACTTCTCCGTGTTTTGCCAATCTCGGATAGAGGTCGCACTTATTCAAGGAGGACATGATGAATGGTCTTCTTCTTCCACTGAGAGGAGCCTCATAGATTTAGCGCCGCTGTGCGGAGATGAATTGCCCGGAATGGAATGGAAATGAGGGAGCCCTTCGTCGCTAAGGGTGTTCGCACTTGCGACATCTCTTCGTTCCCTTTTAACCCTACCCGACGCTCACCCACCAGCCATTTACCGATAACTTTGGCGAGAATGAGGGTTGGCGCCCGGGGTAACGAAATATGCTGTGAGGGAGCCTTGATTACATCCTAGAGGAACTGAAATCTGATTTGGTGGAAAGCATTTTCGGTTAATCATGATTATGGAAAATCGGAAAAAATCTGTTTGCTAGATACTGTGGCTGAAGTTGAAGTGTAATGAGATATCTGATTGTGTTTGTAGCAAAAATACTCTTTTCCGAATCTGTTAAATAATCCAAATACCCCAAGTTACGCATTTATGGGTATAATATAAAATGAGTAACTATACTTTATAAGGTTAAGAAGATTATTTTTCCATTACTGAAGATTGAATGAAAAGTAGCGAAGATAAGATGCTGTGTGGTCGGTAGCTTGCGCTCAGTGAATTCATGAAGACACACTATTGTATTAGGCGTACGTAATTTGCATACGAGCGTCCTTGCGCTAGAGTTTCCCTATTCATGAATATTATATTGCATTTAGAGATAAAAATAGAGAACCACTAATTAGTGAAATAATAATCAGGGTACTAAAAACACTGCATTATTATATTGCAGGCATAATATCCCTTTTTTAACTATGTACACAAATATGAATAAATCGATTTATCTACATATCACTAATTGTATGATGTAGACTAAACAATGTTTCCCCATTAATTTAGATCGTCAATGAATGAATGAATCGGGTAGCTGCTACCACACATTTAATATTTTTAGAATAATGGAAGGAATCCATGTATATGAAGGACCGAGCAATACATATAAAATAATGTTTGATGATCGGATTTTCTGCGTATCAGTGGATGATATTAATCAAGTACGCACCAATCAAAATCAATTAGAGCCATTACTAACGTTAATGAATGTTATGAAATGCATAATGAGGTTTGGTATCAAATTACTTTAGTTAAGTAATTCGTGTCGAGAGAGCTGTGACCATAAATGCACCGAAATGTGAAATTATATTCTCACTCATCTAACTTGATTTGGTATTAAATTGCTTTTCAGGAAATTTATTAATTAAAGAATGGAATTTTTATATTTTCCTTAATGAGGTACCTTAATGAGGACTGCAATAAATCTGCTCGACAGTTTATAAACAGTTGGCTGATTATCGATGGTTACTTATCCATAATTTTCATGTGCCAAAAATGAATTGCGAAACGTAATTTACACAAGTAATTTCTTTCTTGAACTGAGCTTCTTCAATGTATTTATTCTTAGCTAATACGATAAATCAATCTTCTTGAAGGATTTAGATAGAATCATGAAATGGTAGAATGATTGGAAATTAGAGTTGAAAGTACAGAAATGTTCAGTGATGGACTTCGGAAGATAAACGACTGGTAAACATTTTTTGAAGAGCATTTGAGGGAGAGACCTAAGAATAATATACTCGGTGAAATATCTTATAGCTATCATCATAAACGTTTTAACATACAAACATCCGCAACATATATGGACATGCCCAAGAAACTAGGCTTCTTGAAAATAATAGTCAATGGAAGCGTACGCGAGTGATGTTACTTTCTTAGATTCCTTTTAGCCTATGCATACAGAGTATGCCGAGAAGTGTTGCATTCGAGACTTTGAGGAGGTCTATTTCTCTTGATTAGTTAGGAGTTAGTCCGATCTTGGAAGGCCTTACGGTTACTATTCATTCTAATAGCTCTATAATCTGATTTAGCGATAAATATAAGGGGAGCAGATGCTAGAAATAGCCGTTACAAGAGTTCAGATTTACGCGAACGATATGCGACGGTAACACATTAAGAAAATTGGCTTAAAGATCCCTGCACCTCTTGCTACACGGTGTAAGGTGACTCCAATCTAATCTCTTCCTCATATTCCTCTTATTTATGAACTTAGATTGACCCAGCTCCATATTTCTTTTATATATTGCTTACGATAGAAGAAGCATCCATGGTATCGCAATTTAAGAGAATTTTAACTTGATTAAGGAGAAAAAATGTATTGCGGGATTTAGCGAATTCTGTAAGTGAATTTCGTTGATTTTTCCCGCTGTATTTTCCCATTTGGTAAGTTGTAGTGATTGGATATGATTATTTTATGTAATCCTACTGAGGTTTGAAGACAAAATTGGCATTTGATAGTGATCTTTGAAAATCCTGCAGTGGATTAACTTAATGCTTCCATATAGAAAGTTATAGGTTTTTTTGCAATTTGAAATGTTGTTTCGAATATGAAAAGCTTATTTTTGTATAAACTTCAAACCGAAACTCGTCCAATGAAATGTTCAGGTTGAGTTAGAAATTGAAATTCTACATCTAATTATGTAAATAGACGAAACTTCTAGATGGAAAAAACTGCAAACCTACTTTTAGAGCAACTGGAAATGTTTATTCTCTTAGTACTTACCGTTGGTTAAAAATATAAAAGAGCTGCTCGTTAGAGATCGATTGAGCTATTTTTTATGTATCACATTATTAATATGTGTTTGCGGAAAGATACTAAAAGAGTACGTTCGCAGACAAAGTAGATGAGTTCATGGAGCTAGGATAGAGTCCTATAAGGTGAGAAAAGGAAATTATAAAAAAACTGGTCGAATAAACTCAATTCGGTAGTATAACCTATCCATTGTTCTGCGTGAGTGTTTGAGGTTTTTTTTATAAGTATAGGAAATATAAAATCCTCATAGCACATCTCAAAAATTTTTATTTAAAAAAACCTTAAACCATTAAAATTTTGTGTATAGTTAGAAGGGTTGGTGGAGAACACTATATAAGTATCAATAACGTGCTTAAATCAGGTATATCCAAGCATTTACCTCAGTGGTACTTATACTATTAAAGAATTCGCTGACCGAAACTAATCGTATGTTTAAAATTAAAGTCTGAAATCAATGTGCTTCTTAATTTCCACCAAATTTTGCATTTCTATTACTTGTAAAATAAAAAATGTAGGAGATGATTATGTATATTGATTTCATTTTTTTCATGGCGTTCTACGAACTACGGTAAAAATTAAATACTGAGCTGTTGTTAGACATTAATAATGGTTCATCTAATATGGAGTAATATACGAGCTCATGAGGAATTTGTCTCAAATCGCCTCTACCCCCTTCTAGAAAAAAATTCTGGATTGCCTTAGGTCAGAACGCGGAGGAAAGGTTGTACATAAAAACGTTGCAATGGGATGAGTGTCCTCGTTGAAGGAAATATGAGAAGGGAGTGGGGAGTGAAAGAGCTCGTTCGGCTTTATTTTAACGAGAAGAGAGAACGGATAGGAAAAGGCCGTAGTTAATTACGTAACTACGAAATTTTAGTTTATAAATTCCGTTTCAAGGTCAATCTAAAACAGTTAATGTTACGTTTTCATTAAAGCCGAGAAATGGGGTGTGAGAATGTATCGCTGAACACCGTGATTAGGCCGAGGAAAAGCGCGGTGTACATTTATCGCAATTCCCTACCGCGTGAGGCAATTTGGCGTGCTTCAGCAAGCTGTTCGCTTCCAGTAGCACTAATCTATTTCCTCGATGTAATGATTGAATGTGACCCCTCTCGTTTGACAAAATCTTAGTTTTACTTGTTGAGCTTAGTGCTGATATATCAAAGCAAGTCAGCGGCCTTGAGCTACATTCCTTAAATATCGATTCATTTTCGTTTCCAATGAAGACTCCGCCGATATGATTCTCGACCCGTTGCCATTAAATATGTTACAAGTCTTTAGGGGAGCTAAATAGCATACGGGAGCCGAGAATGGAACTTAGCAGATCAAGGGGCAGCAGTTTCTGCATTTGAGGTTATGACTAGTGTCAATGATATATATAATAGTTCTGATGCGAAATTAATTAAAAATCTATCACATGTATTAGCGTATGTTATGTTAAGGTCTTAAATTCCTATGATTGTATGTGATGGATGTATTCCACTCAGAAGATATTTAATTTGTTCAAATTGGTGAAATTGGTATTAGGAATATTATAAGAAGTTGCAAATGTCGATACTAATAATCATATTGTGGGAGCGATATGCGATTGACTTACTCTGTTTCAAATAATTTTATTTCACCAAACTTACACTTTATTGAATTATAGACTTCTTTGTTTGTCAGCAACTTTCTCTGACTGATGGGAATTGTGATTTAATTAAAATAAACGATAAAGTATGCACTATCAATTTATCATGTCCACGATAGAATTGGCTGAGAAACAATTGCTCAAGAAATCTCTCTAGTTTGAGCTTCTCCTTGCCATGTTACCCCTAAGTACTTGATGCTATCTCTGTTTGATCGGTCTTCTTGGTTTCTTCACACTTCTTAGAGCCTAGCTGAGAACTGCGACTTCTTCTCGCCATATAGGCCATTTCGTTAGAAGAAGAATAATAATACAACAAATTATTATTCACAACATTATTATTTATCACATTATTCATTTTCCGTACCCTATGACTGAAATTTTCCTGCATCGAATTCCCAGCAGGGCAATTACCTCGTGTGGACATCACTTTCGCTGTGAAATTCTTCCTTAATTTCCTTCGCGCACTTCGCTCGGAGCATTCTCTTCCAACCATTCGTTATTGGGTGCTCGGGAGGGTTAAAGCGGGATAATCCGACCCATAGGGTCAATCCTTTTGAAGAAGGAGGAGTTGGAGTGGAAAGTGTCTAGGACTCGAAGAGAGTCGGAGCGTGACAAACGAGCCGCCCACCCACGCATTCCCTTAAGGCGCTGTTATATTGACTCCCTAGGTGAGTTAGGAGAGGGAATTTAGGCTGAAAGAATCGGGAGGAAAGAAACTTCTCCTAGAACGAGTCACCCCTTAAATGAATGATGCAATATTTATGGAGGATGTTTTTAATGGAGAACCAAGCCTAAAATGGCTTTTTGACGAAAGAAATAAAAAGGGTTTGTGTGTATTCCGTATCTAAAAGAAACAAAACCCTGCTTTTCTGAAAGAGTTCGTTGCATCTATTATATAGAGCCTTCTCTGTATATGTAGACACAAACTTACAACCTAAACAACTAGCGTCATAGACTTGGAATAGCGTATACGCGCGTTTGTGAGATCCTCAAGAAAAAAGATAAATCAATCATTATTATTATGGGTCAATGCTATATATATCTACATATGTAAAGTCCTGGCCAAAATTAACGCAGCACCGGCCGTAAGGATCGCTAGGGAGGTGCTGCGTTAATTTTGGCCAGGAGTGTACTTAGAATAGAAGAAATTTGAAATTCGAGAATTACAAAGTAAACTTGAAAATTCGTATCTTTTTTAATAGTAATTGTCAAACTAAAAGCAACATCAATGACCCAAGGTATACTGTTGCCCAAGTAAGGAGTACCTGGGACACACACGATAATCACTATCCCAGATTGCATTCACTTTAATAAGTGATGAATCAATTTCGTTAAATAAGAAAAATTTTCTAGCTAAATAAAACTTGAATTCAATTAAATACAATTTTCTGTCAAAGCAAAACATGTTTAGAGGACATACTGTTAAATCATATAGGAATAAATGAAGTGAAAATCCTCTATCAGAAAAGTAGCTGCACTTTGGTAACTGATTGTATTAAAATGTATGCACTGCTTTTAAAATAAAGAATAATATCTATTTCGCCCCATCTTAGACCGTTACGTTAATAATACATAATTTCTGCTATTTCAAGCATTTCCTTTATCTGTTATGATTCTGGTTCATTGTAAGCTACCAGTTCAAAATTGCAAAGGTATCGTCATGCTTTTCAAGATATTCTCCTGCAAACTTTTACGGCCATGAGTGATGGCTGGTCCGTTTGTGTTGACTAGCCGGCCAGTAGTAGTAATCAGTTTAGCCCCGGCCATTTTCGGAATTGAAAAGCAATCATTATGGGGTTTCTCTTCAAGTAGAAATGGAAATCCTAACTTTGGATAAGCCATTTTGTCCGCAAACCAACGCAACCTTCATAATCCACCACTGTTGCGGGTCTCTATCCGATTCTGATGTCGTGAGATTCTAAACTGACTCCTTCTTTCCCATCACTCTTATGAAGCTTCGAGACAACCTACGACTGTTTACCATTAGAGACACTGTTTTCCACTTCCATGCCAATCACGCAAAATTCAATTCCATTGGGTGGCATCCCATTAAGGGATTCAACGTGGGTGGCACGTGGTCCATTCCCAAACCGCCGTACTTGAATTTTCTTGATCCGTCAGACCTATGGAATATTAATTCGAATAGCTTCCCAATTTTTACGATTCTAGGTCAACGTTATGGCCCCCACCGGGAATCGGACCCGGGACTGCACCATACAAATATCGCTAAAGAATCTTAATTTCCAAATATATATGATAAGGACAGCTTCTAATACAACTCCGAAAATTACGTTGATTTAAGTCCTTGCATTCGTTACGTGACTCACTTATTAATATTGGCGAACTAGTGTGAGTAATACTCACAGACATTGTTCAACGTCCTATTCATGAGAAATATCACCCTCCCATCTGAGCTTCCCTTTATTTCCATATCTTACTTGATTTAGTGACTCTCTTTTTTGTGTGGAGAATCTCACGCAGTAATAGTTTCTTACCAGAGGCATAAAGGTTTATCATCGCTTACAATGCCCATGGTGGTCTCCAATGTTTCGGTAATGGTTGGAAGGATAATAATTGTTTCTGGCTGCGAGTGATATTTCTTTGCTAATTCGTTCAGCCACCTGCGTAATTTCATTCAAAATATGAACC
This sequence comes from Sympetrum striolatum, assembly GCA_947579665.1. Taxonomy (NCBI): domain Eukaryota; kingdom Metazoa; phylum Arthropoda; class Insecta; order Odonata; family Libellulidae; genus Sympetrum; species Sympetrum striolatum. Next base: position 69,222,685 of record OX388352.1, read on the forward strand.
TGCACTCTCCGCCTTTCTACATATATACTACAGAATAAAGCATGGTATTAATTAACTTATACCATTAATCATCATTATTAATAAGAGGCGATTAATGGACGACAGAAAATTTTCATGCACTATGTAAAATGGGATGACAGGTTAAGTGAATTTTATTCTTATCAATGTGGGTTTAATTGCTTGCGAATCATTACTAATCAGAAAGCGAGCATATTACCCAGTAAGGGGTTGTCCGGCAAACAATGATCGGAGAACGTCATCTTTCAGAGGACAGTCTCTGACCTTCTATAAGACTTTGTCTTCAATGTTTTTTTTTCAATCAACGAAGCACGAAATTGAAAAGTTATTTTCGGGGTTTCTTTACGATTTTGGGAAAAAAAATTCCCGTTCTCGATTCTCGGACGTTCAAAGCGTAGAGAAGTTGGAAATCATAGTAGTGAGAGGAAACCTATGGCATAAATTGCCTCTTGAAAGAACGGAACGAAATAGGAAATACAGAAAACTCTTAAGAGTTCCCATATCTCTAGGTTCTATAGTACTCCTTCCCTCTTTCATACAATTTAAAGAGAGTTTAATAACTTTATTTAGCATTTCTTTATTTGCTTCGGAATAAATTTTGTGGTCAAATTCGTACTATTTTGGAACATTCTTTTCAAAAGAGTTCTAATTTAATCGACAACGCTCTGCTCACTTAAAAACCGAGATAAACTTTACTACTCCATTTACTTCCCTTGCATACACAAAGTTATTTTTATTATATACAATATTATTTTTTCGTGGTTTTGTAGGTTTTCAAACCGCACTTTTTGAAATCGGAATCTAGTAATTTCAAACCGAATCAAATTCACTCTAAAAATTATATAAGAGCCTGTGATGAATTAGTTTTCCAGTCTTTCCTTCTTTAGAGGAATTTTAGAGAGTAAAATGTGCCTATTATGTATGAGTATGCATACTTATAGTGCGTTCGATAATTTTATTAAGATTTTAATGATGTCATGATATAAATTTCTACGTTATCGAAATAGATCAATTTTATAATTCACTACCTTAATCTTCTCTACGTAGACGGGTTGGACCGTTTGTGCAACGGTTTCCCCTCAAATCGATATTAATAATGGGTTTTGGCAGCGATTCGAGATAAGATTGCATCTCGAAGCCTTTCAGCTTCTTAACTCATCCTAATCGTATCTAATATTTCAATTCTGTCGCCTTAAGTTTACGGGATTCACTATCTTGGTTTTCCACTGAAATATGAACCCTGCTATGGATTTATATCGGGAAATTTCAATTTGAAATTGAGCACATGAAATAATAGTTTAGATTTAGTGAAAGATTGTAACGTTGGCTGAGTTAGTGATTTTTTTCGATGCAGCTATTCAATATAGCGAAGAGGATTTTCTATAAATTATGACGCTAAAAGAGAGTTTTAAATATTTATGGGCCTGGAAGAGGAAGCACAAATGAGTCGTTAACGTTGCTCCCGAAGAGAGAGGAGTCATAGCATAACTTATTTAACTCGTCATTTTCCCCTCAGTTTAATTTCGACGCTGTTTCCTTCAATATTCACGTCACTTTCTCACCGACCAATTTCGTGGAGGAAAGCGAACCCGTACTCACATCTTATGGGATTATCATTATTGATCTTATGAATTCCAAATAAATTCTATTAGGAAAGCATGACACATGGCCATTTTGACTAATCGCACTGTCATGCATTATATGGAGGAAATTTTACAGTAACACTTGCGGTTAATGGTAGTTATCTGGGGGTTATACCTTTATCTATTTTCAGGTAGAAATTATGAGGGTCACCGTCCTAATCCGGACCCTTAGCTCGCCTTCGTAGCTCGGGAGCGCCCGGCCGCCAAAGTAGGGGTGAACATAAAAAACTGACAGCGTGGAATGCGATTTAAAAAGTTATAAACAATTCAAATGAGCAACAATTTATTATCTTCGTCGTCTCACTAATGGGGTTTCTAGCAAAAATCTAGAAATCCTTCCCCCCAACCCATTCCATCCCCGGGGTTCGCTAGGAATGACCCGTTGCCGTGCGTCAACGGGTCATTTCTTACAAAATCACGAAAAATCTTAATTTTCATCGTAGAACGTCGATCAAAGGACGCTTGTACATCTCTTTGGACTAATGAGACGACGAAGATAATAAATTGTTGTTCATTTGAATTGTTTATAACTTTTTAAATCGAATTCCACGCGGTCAGTTTTTTATGCCCCCCCCTGCTGTGGCGGCCGGTCGCTCCAGACCTGCGAAAACGAGCTAAGGATTAGGACGGCTACCCTCCAAATTTCTACCTGAAAAAAAGTAATGGCGAAACTCCCAGATAACTACCATTAACCACACTTGCTGCTACGGGGTTATTGAAATCGAAACTTTTTCTTAAATAATATTCCGAAATATTCTATTTGAATAGGCTGAAAATGATTCTATTGAGCAGATACAATTGAAATTCGCCAGAAATTTATTCTCGTTTGTAACATGAGATTTTAATTATTGCGGTTTCTCCTTCAATTTAAAGTTTGAAATATTTCAGAATGTGGCTGAATCAGTAATTACGGTTTATTCCCAAAGCTGGGATGAATATTTCCATACGTTCGAATATAAGAGGACGTATGTAGTCAATATAATCACTGCTCTATGATAAAGTTAGGCACCAAACAGTTATTGAAATAATATCACTCTTGAAAGATTAATATATCCACAAATCATAATCGACGAGAGTTCGAGAAAGTTGGACAAAAATTAATATTAATGTAAAATGTTCACATTTCCAATCGTCAATGCTTAAAAACTATTGTAATCTTAATGTTAAGGTTGAATGCATCTAAAAACATTATGTTATCGTACTTCATTACGGTCCTAAAAATATACACTCGAAAAGCTTCTTTTGTTTAAATAAAAGCACAACATTAGATAACCTTGGAAAGTTTCAAAGAAATAAGTATTTTTTTTAACAATTTTATTGAATTTGCGTTACAAATGCAGTATTAAAAATATTTAAGAGAAATTTGCCTGAGATCGGCTTACAAAATTGAAATACGTTTAAAATTAATAACATGCCTCGTAAATAGTAAATTAAATGTATATACCATTTTCATCATAAACTGCACTGCACTATTTATCTTAAACACATTTGCAGTCATACCGATTATTCAGACACTTTTCCTGAAGTGCTGTTCACGCGATCCACTTGATTGCTCGATACTTACGACAGGAAAACTTCTTCCCGCCAGGAAACACTGCTTGTTCACTTTAGTGGAAGCAGTGCCCGGTTCGATCTCCGGAGGGAGCCTTTGTCAGAAGGGAATCCGAATCGGAACAAAGCTACTCCTGATCTGTGGTGGGAAATTTTTAAGCTATAACGTTTCGTAACTATGATGGGTGTAAAAAGCACCAAGTAAAAGAACTTAAAATAAAATAATTTGTAAAATAAAAGACGAAAGGGACATTCAGAGAAGCAGGAAAAAATGAGCTATAAGGATATATTTGACAAAACTAAAATACTTGAGAAAATTCTGAGGCGTAACGCTTGAAGATCTTCCAGGTATGAGCACGAGAAAAAGTGACTGCAGGAAAAAAAGAATAAGATAAACAGGAAGATTGACATGGCTGGGGATTATTTGGAGAAACGTAGAAAAATGGAACATTCGATGATTTGGGGTTGGACTGCAATTAGGTAATGTGAAACACTCAGGTTTTCAAATATAGAATAGTAATCGAGTTGTCATTAACGCAATACCCAGATATCCTGTTATTTAAGTTCTCCAAATTAAACTTGAAGCATTCGCTAACTTCTGATAAAATTTTCGCAGCTGAATTTTTGATTATTTATTTTAAATAACGCACATTTTAAAATATCAATTACCTTTATCAGCAAACCAAGGTTATCTAAACTACGAGGCAATTTTTAATATTTGGCTTTAAATAGCTTCTTTAATAAAGTTAAAAGATATACTCGATGCTGGAACTCAGATACTATAAACGAGATATTGGCATGGATGGATATTAAAAAATGGTAGGAAAATATAAAGAGAGCATTGAAGAGACTGAGACTGCGACCAGTACAGTGAAAAGAAAACGAGTGATAGTGTTAAGAATTGGAGAAGCGAGAATAAATTGGGAGATATGTGTGTGTGTGTGCCATTTCTTTCAAAGTCATAATCATTTCAGTTGTAAGGTACGTGACGCAAACTCATCTTTTATTTATTGCATACATGAGAGTTTCAAATTATATATTATTGTATACATTACCATGTATTATTCATGATCAGTTATTTTAATGTGGGAATTTCAGTGAAAAAATACCTAGTATTTTACCTTTTTTCCGGTATGAGAGAATTCTAGAGCTTAATTGGTAAAGATAAGGGAAAACTGTAAAAAAATATTTTTGTGCTAAAATATCTGTTATTTTGGTTTTCATGTAAAATTAAATTTAGGTTTATCCTTAACTAAAACTTCTCTATCTAACTGCCCCAAATATTCGATCTCCGATATTAAGTTCTTTAATGCGTCGAATGGCTCGATGCAATCAGCAAAAATGATCACCAAGACTCAAAACTGTTCTCAGTAATTCCCAACGCACTGCAAGTAGGATAAACGTGAACTAAGCATTTGAGAATTTCCGCATGACTCATTTCGATAAATCCTTTGTTTGCGAGTTTCCACTTTTATCGCGCATCAGTGCGCTATTAATATTTTCTGGTCGGTACTTGGCCACAGGTGACCCAGTTCATCTCCTCTTTCTCGCCATTCGAAGATGTGTAGAATTAGGGAGGGTAAACGAAGAGAGAGTGACTTTGGCGTGAAAATGCCATTACGTCCATCGAGACGTGAATTAATCGTACGAAGGCAAATGAAATCCCTCGACGTGGAGAGGAATCATCAAACCGTCAGATGAAAGGATCACTAAGGCAAGAAAGGTATTCTTCCGCGGCGGATATGCAAAATGCACTCATTTATTTTTGTGCTTCTTCTCCTCGATGACTGGCTCATTTTTCTGACGTATGTTTCTCGAGAGGAAGAAATGTACTCTTTGCGATCGGAGGTGGTTTCTTCGAAGTAAATTCCTCGAAAACATTTGCGGGCGTGCACTAGGCGGAAAATTCGCGGTAGAAGGCGTAAAAGCGAAGAAAGACGGATGGCTCATAATTTGTTCCTGATGAGTTACTGTAAGGTATGTACGAAAAGCGGGAATTAAAACCGAGTTAACTTCCTATTAGACCATTTCTGATCCGATTGAAATCATTCGTTTAAACATTAAGTATGTAAAGATAAATTTCAACGTCAAATTTCCATTTTATTTTCTACTAGAAAGGGAAAATATTCACGAGAAGCATTATGTGAAATGTTTGCTCTCCGAAATTAAATTAATCAGAGTAAATAAATTAACTTACATTAAACCAAGTTAAGATATCTGTAAGAATATTCCTAATTTAACAGGCACTGATATAACGCAGGATTATAATTTGAAATTGCATAATACAGACAAAATACTTAATTCCGGAAAAATAACGCCCAATATCCCATTCTTCGCTTTACCCATTAAAAAGTTCAACATGTTTAAATGAATGATTAAATAGGATAGCGAAAAGGTTATCAATAACATCATAAAATTCAAATCGAAGGGGTACTCAAACGGAATGCTTTCAGCAAAAATAAAAAAAAACTGAGATTTTGCGTAGAAAGGTGTAATCTCTGCGAGAGCTCGTGAGGAGAGAAAGAGGTAGAAATCCTAGGAAAAAGAGAGACCGCAAACAAAAATAAATTTAAAACGAGTGGACCATAGTGTACAAACGGAAAATTTCATTGCCCATCCATACAATTATTATAATAATTAAAATACCTTAAACAAGATTTCCACAAAGTAGACAAATATATTGTAATCACCACGCAACTACGATAAAATGAATATATCTTCATGAGCAAAGTTTTATTCGAAAGAAAAAAATAGATCGAGATGAGAGATTCTTGCAAAATGATATCCAGCATTTATTCAATTTCTTAGAAGGTTTTGAATTAAGATGCTTGTTATCTTTCTCAGTTCATTGTCAACGGCCCAATTAAATTTATATTTCCTCCTTCATCCTTTTTTCTGCGAAAGCGTCGTTATCAATGTTCAATAATGATTAAAATGTTTATCGAAACTCGGAGAATCGCGATACAGACGATAGTAACAATACCGTCGAACGGCTGTTCGTAGGGTATTAATATAACCTTTAACCTTCAACGGCTTCAAATGTATATTGATTGAATATTCCGGTGAATTTATAGAATCGATATTTTCCTAATGCGGAACTCTTCAAAACATTTTAATGCGTTAACTTGGCGGAAATATCCATCGTTTGCCATTGTTTTCCTCCTAATTAGCAAGCTGTCTCAAGTAAATATATATTTCAGTTATAGGAAAGAAATTCGTTATACAGCCACTTCATTAAAATTAGAGGGTTGAATCCTTTTTGATTTCTTTGGCCTACTGCTGCTCAAGTACTCGCTTCTAAATCTTGACGAATATAATATTTTCCATTTGCCATTTTGTGTCGAATGGAAAAAAATCTGTTTAATTATTTATCTATTTATTTATTTAACGGACGTTACTAGTTTATGTCAATTTAAGGTTAAGTTGTTTCAATATTTGTTTGAGAAGTATTATTAATTTCTTGTGTTTTATGAATTTAAATTGTAATTTTATTATTTGAAATTTCTTATGTGTTCATTTTTTCTGTTCTTTTTCCTGTACAGAGCTTTGGAATTTGTGTTTCTTCTTTTTCCTTTGTAATAAGCAGTATATATTTGTGTTTTCATTTTTTTAAACATGTTCCATAGGACTTTGTTCTAGAACACAAATAAATTTATTACTATTACTATTACTATATCCTCCCATAAAAATATGGAATAGTTTATTTGTTTTCATTGTTATTTAACTGAGGTTACAAGTTTATGTCAATTTAAGGTTAAATTGTTTCAATTTATTGTTCGTAAAGTACTATTAATTTCTTGTGTTTCATGAATTTAAATTGTAATTGTATTATTTGAAATTTCTTGTGTTCATTTTTTCTGTTCTTTTTCCGCCACAGAGCTTTGTAACTTGTGTTTTTTTTTCTTTGTAAACAAGCTGTGTAAATTTGTGTTTATCTTTCTAAACATGTTCCATAGGACTTTATCCTAGAACATAAATAAACTTATTCTTATTATTATTCTTATTAAAGTTGTTCGTTTACGTACTGGTGAAGTCTCGGTATAGAAGCAGCTAGAGGGAAGTATCGTCAGCAAATATTTTTACTTGAAATGATACTATGCTCTTTTCTGGCGAATAAGGTTAATGTCTATTAAGTGGGGCATTTTTTAGGTAGTAACAGGTAGAGGGTTCGCTAGCCCAAACCGTTATAAAACTGACCCTTCCTCGGCGGAGGGACGTAATCTGCTACCTAACCCCCACATCTCTGGTTCCATCTCTGAATCAACACGCATAGAAAATTCACTCGTGCGTCCATCGTATGAAGTAAAACTTTCCTGGTAGTGTTGATTAATTAGATCCGCTTTTCCTACCGATTCAGTAATCTTACCATTAAACCCACGTCATTAACAAGGCTGGGTACTGAAGACTGACATCCTTGAGATTCTAGGACATATGACCAAAATTCCTTGTGGTCGCCTCCTAAAGACTCTGAAAGGGTTGTAGATCTTTATTCCTGAAACTCATTCTGCGATTCATCCTTAACCAATCTTCGCACCTCCGCATATTTCTACCGCTCAAGATCAAAGTCTACTCCGATTTTCTCTCGCTTCTTCATCCGCGCGTGTAAATCCTTTGCTTCCTATGCAACGCTCCCCAACTGTTTTAATTGGGACAAACCTAGCTGAGCCTTTTTTTAATATTCGGAGAAATTCTATCTAGCTATCCACAATAGTAATACCACTCAAAAAACAACGCAAGTCTTTCCTCCTCGCATTGATATAATCCCTGAATTCCGAAAATCTCGTTTTGCTAAACATATAAACCTGCCGAAGTTGCCTGAGGGATTTTACTATTTCCGCTTTCATAACTGCAGTTATGATATCGTAGTCTGAAATACCGGCGATAATATTTAGGTCATCGAACAATTGAAAATGAGAAGTGGCTAATAAATTAAGTACATTACCTTGACCTTTGCGAATCGTCCTCGTAACCTTCTTATTAAGTTGATCTAAACCGTGAAAACGTATTTATCAATGTCTGCGATATAGTCATCTCTCTAGCGGAGTACAAACTCGATAAATTTTCCCAATCAATGTGGGGAAAGTTAAAATCCCCTCCTAAAACTACGATAGGATCCTTCACTTGCTTCCAAATATTCTCTAACGAATCAGCTAGCTCCAAAATCGATTCTGTATCCAAGTGGCCTGGTGTCGAACCCAGGACCTTTTTGTAATTTGATATTGCATTAAACTATTTGCTTTGGGATAATCTGACTGTTTCTAAAATTCCAAGTAGAATATCGGGAATCTCTTCAAACGAAATTCCGTATTTGCGTTTAATTGACTTACAGAATGCTAATGGTGCCCTGGCATCGGTACAATGATTATAAGATAAATGGTCATTACGAATAATTTATTATTTCTGTTCACATGCCTGGTTATATATTTCCACCTTCACGGTAAATGAATCATAAAACATTTGAAATTCTTGCCAAACATTTCAAATGCTGGAGCCGCCTGGTGTTGAACCCAGGACATTTTGAAAGATGTGAACACGTATAAAAACTTGGTAGTACTAAAACTTATTCAATCCATTAATTCAAATTTTGAATTCGATATCTTACCGGGAAGATCCTAAAATAAGATTCCGTCAGCCGCATTCGAAATTCGTAGCGGAATTTAAATGGTGCTCTGGACCCTAACCAAGAATCATTAGGAAAACAGTAATCTGCGTATATGAAATATATTTATGACTTTTGTTCAATTGCCGGGTCTTACGTATCCATGCTATCGGGAAGGGATTCAAATAAATCTTAAAAATCTCCGCAATGAATTTTAAATGAAAGAAAATTTGCCCTGGCCTAGCGTTAAACTAAGGATACTTTTCGAAGATGACTTTGTATTTTCCTTGAATATGCCTGGCTTTCAACGATCCCTCGAATTTCACTTCTCTTATTTGCCGGAAAGTGTCTTAAAAATATTTCCGAAAATCCCCGAAATGTATCCTTATGAAAAAAAATCGGAATTTTAGGGCCATCTGGAATCGAAGAATGATCCAAACCAAATGTTCAAACTCGTATTTTTTGTGGTGGCAACACGTTATGGCCAGTACGTAGTAAAAATTTTAAGTTAGTGGCACTTGTGGAAAATGGTTAGAATTACGATCCCCTTTATATGCATATCATCATCATCATCAGCCATTTTCAATCCGACGTAGGATGTAGGCCTCCCCAAGCACTATCTAATTTTCTCTGTACTGAGCTTCTTGTTGCCACGTTACACCTAAGCACTTGACGATATCTTTCTTCCACCTGTTCATAGGTCTTCTTCTTGGTCTCTTCACACCCCCCTGTATCCAGTTGAGGACTGCAGGTGTCCAACGGTTGTCGTTTCTTCTCGCAACATGGCCGGCCCACCTCCATTTTTGTGATCTTACCTTATCTATGATATCCGTAACTCTAGCCATCGTTTTTACCCAAGTATTGCGTTTCCTGTCATATATAGGTATTTCTGGAGAAGCGTCTAATAGATATTCAATGATTTCTCTTAAATTTATTCAAACTTGGTCAGGCTTTCATTGGAGCGACATTTGAATAATAACGAGATAGAATCGCCTTTCAATAAAAGTGTCAACATTTTAAGGCATGCTTTCACCGAGTATTCCCATTTATCTACGAACTCTGCATCTGCACAATCCTTGTGTTTACCACCGCTTACTACTGATGGAGATCATTCATACCTTATTACGTTCCTTTCACGTTTTTCAGTTTTCGGATGATCAATCGAAGGAAATGTTTGCCCGAAAAGAGTGACGCGTGATATATCCAACTAACCTAAATCGGACCATGAATTGTGGCTGTTGTTGGCAAATGCTGCTAGAAAATGGAAGTCATACGTATAGATGAAAAGTCCAGCAAATTTGTGCTTTTTTACGGAAGGGAGAGCGTCAGAAATAGGAATGAAAAAACGGCGGCAAGTGTTGTTTGAGATGTATTACGAGAGCGTATCCGTCGTATGGATTGATTTATGGCCGACGAAAAATATAAAAGTTCAAAAGATTCATTCAAATGCCAGTGGAAATTCCGGCTCGGAAGGCCAGCAGGGATGGCAGAGAAATACCTGGAGAACTTGTTTCGGTGCAAATACTAGGAATTTAGAACTCGGATTGCATGAACGCTACCATTCGCGTATTTTGCTAACGAATTGATGACGGAAAGTTTTAGGAATGATATGCCATTGTTATTTTTATTCGCCAATCTTGGTGAGTTAGGATTTAATGGATTTGCTGAGAGCCCAGAAGTTATTTCAGATATTTGGGATAGCTGAGCATTTTCGAATGAGCCGAAGAATGAAAATGCAATTGAATTTTACGCTATCTATTCCTTCTTTGATTACAATCGCACATTTTTGATAAAGTATGAATCAGTTGCGTAGGCATTAGAATATATAATTTAATAGTCAAAGTATATTAAAAATTTGTTAATCATAGCTAAAATACGTACTTAGTGATTAGTTATATATAGTTGGATACTCTATAAATATTCATATCACATGCTACTTCAAATTTACGACTTTATACTCGTAAATAAAAAAAATCAATTAACTCGTTATTACTTTCTAGTAGTTGTAGTATAGGGAAAGTATTGTTTTCATGAAAAAATCGACTTCGAGATTTCAACGGAAATACATGTTTTGGGGACCATAGAACACGTTTCGGCCATTTTCGAAATGATGTCTGTGTGTATGTGTGTGTGATTGTGGGTGCTCTAACGTGAAAACTATTTGCAGTACTAAACTTCATGTATAGCACTTTGGTAGGTGACATAACAGTTGATTAGTTTTTGGAGTAAATCGGTAAACCGGAAGTTGAACTTTATTTTTCGAAGTTCGTTTCCGTTATAGCAAACTTTCTCCATTAATCTAATATGTAGGTATATACAATTATCTACAAAAGTTACAAAATAAATAATTTTCTGTCGGTTTTATATGAAAAAAATTTCGATTAAATAAATTTCGATAAAATTATTCAATTATAATTGTTTCGTGCCGTTATTGATTACTCATCACAATAAAAATAGAGTTAGTTACTATGGGTTTGTTTACATGGCAAACAATGCAATGCAAAGCGTCTTTCGCTCACACTCTTGCTATAGATTGAGCTCTGGCTCTTTGATAAGGTTAAAAGGTGTTATTCTTTGTTTTTCACACCATTTGTCTTCTTTATTTATTTTCTTATGTGTATATTTATAATTTTCGTCATTCCCTGTCCAGTTTCTACTCTTTAAATGTTTGATCTTTATTTTTATTAATCGTTTGTGTTGTTCGTGTGTTATTTTGCTCTTCGTTCGTATTTTGATTTCGTTTCCATCGCCTATTATATTGAGTTGGATGTATGATCAGTTTTGTGATTCATCCTATATTGGTGCTTGTAGTAGACTCAAAAGGCCAACATTACCGGCTTTCATGGAGCATGTTCCGTAAAACATTTTTTATCATCTTCGTGACCTAAGAGTTAATATAATATAAATTATTCACTAATATATCTTCAAAGTTTACACTGAATTCAGGTTTCGACAATACTGTCGTAGATACATGTCTACATCTTTGTATATGGAGAAATTCATGTGCTGGCCTCATCAGATTTTTTTCACAGTGTCATCAAGTCTTTCCTTGAGTGTATTTCAATGATAAATCAAAAATTAATATTAAAATTAACGTATATTTTTACCAAAGATTTTTTCATTGAAATGGGTGTAATTGGCGATTTCCTGTTTCCATAAGAGAAGTTATTATTATTATTAGTAATTGTTTTTATTTCACGAATATTATCCTGCGGAGGATCAGGAGTTGCGAATATTCTTACCATTGGTCAAGTATGGTTTCTATTCCGACATTTTAGTTGCTGCTAAATTTTGAGCAAACTTTTTATTGCAGTTCTGTAGTCAACCGCCATGCTATTTTAAATTAGACTATGTCCTGGATGGATGAGTTAAGTGATCTTGGGAAGAGGTCCTTTCATGCCACTCATAGTTTAGAAATTCTCCATGGCATCTTTTCATTTTTCCCATTGCAATCATACTATGCTTATTGGATAGCCCATCAGCCTGAGGCGTTGCACGTGACGTTTCCCTCGTGCAAACCTCAAATGATTTTACGGACTGATCATGAGAATTCCAGAGCGCGGATTTTCATTGGAAAATCAACATTACGAAAATATTCGTAGCATTTACCGATTTTGACGGAGCGGCGATTATTCGAAAAATTTGAGTCGCCGGAAGCAGATTTACGAAGCGGTAAAAAAGAATTGTCCTCTCAATTATAAGATAGTTGTTCTTGTGGAATATTTTGCGTTTCGTTTCCATAATACCTTGCTTGATAACTCGAAAACTCCCGGAATTATTTCTCCAATTCAATTTGCCATTCATTAATTCCATTTTTAATTGCTTCATCTTCACTGCATTCTTTCATTGTACGAAAAAATAAGAAATTTGAATTATTTCTCACGAGTAACATAATTCGTCCGATTTCTATGATTTTAGACATTGTAGATAAGGATGGTGACTATAAGAACTAATTCATGCATGTTTAGATCTCGATTTAATGTTATCTTGTTTCTTTTGTAGGAGCGGCCATGATTTTGAGAAGGGCAGTGCAGCTTCTTGGGATAATTTGCCTCACTATCCTGTATGCGGAAGCTAAGGTAAGTTTTAGCCCAAAAGCAGCACCAACTTGAACTTGAATATCTCTGCAAGCCGATATTAAGCATGTGGCAGGGCGGCATTTAAACCCATCTATGTGTTTTGCAGCGATTCATGAGGCGCCCCTCCAACAGCCTATTAACTAATTCTACTGTTTCACTGCTATCTTATCTTTTTAATTTGAAGGCCCTTTCTCATCCTTAAGTTGGGTAATGAATCTTTTTCTTGCAGTTAGAATATCATTTGGACAGACAAATGTTGGAAACTTATTAAAAAACTTATAACTGAATTTGAGAGCCTTGACATGTTAAAAGAAAATAAATATATAAAATGACGGAAAAGAACTAATGCATAAATTATTACCTTGATGAATGTAATCAATTTGTTTAAAATATACCGTCCATAATATGGCGTTGCAGAATTGATAGAATAGCATATCAGACATGAAAGTAGGGCAATTTGGACCCAAATGGGAAATTTCACTTAAATTGTTACAATAAATGCTTCAAAATGGGTCGTTTTTCCGCGAGTACCGTGCCTGCTCTCCCAAAATAATCCCGTGTAAAGAATATGAAATGAAGCCTATGTAATATATAGATTCGTGTTGAATCATCCTTTCTAAGGCATTTGCAATAAAATTCTAAGTAATCCTCGTTGCATCAGCGACGAAAAAACTAAATAAGCTGCTTTTACATTTCTCTCATGCAGGTAATGATGCACGCCCTTGTTAAGCCGGATTTGTTTGCCCCGTTTATTTCAAATATTTTTTTCCCGGAAATATATATAGAAAATATATCCGAGACAACACGTCCTTATTAGTAGAGCGCTCGTTTCTATAGTCATTAAATAGCATATTTTTAATAATCAAATAGTTAAAATGGAACTCGCGTACGTTGCTTGTGAATTTTTTATTTCTTGGCGGATCGTTTAAAGCTTCAAGGTCCGTAATAATGATAATTTCGGCGAACATTAAGTCAAACTTAATCCCTTGTGTTTTTCATTACTTGATAATCAGGATTGGCTTCAGAGATGCCTCTATCTAACAATTTCGCTTTTGCTTTTGATTTATCCTCCTGCATTAATTTTCCTTTTAGTCACTAGTAAGTCCTTCACAGAATTCTGGTCTTTGGATGACAATAAGAGAAAAGATAATATTAATCATTCAAATGAATGACCATTTATTAATGTTCATTTTTATCGTTTGACAGTTTCGGAGATATTCCTAACGGACAAAACGTTATTTTGAAAATAGTCAATTTGGAATGCAACGCCGCAAGAATGATTAAATGATTTATCGGGTAAAGATAATATAATTTTGAAATTATTACAATTCATATGCCTTTGGATAAATTTGGGCAAAAATAAATAAATGACTGTGTTGCACTTAACATTGAAATTTATTAAAATATTTAGCATTTTTATACCTCTATATTGGCGCCTTGTTATTCCTGCGGTTTTTCCGAAGCCGATTCTGCTAAATTCCAAAGGGAAAAAAGCCTAATGCTTGGAAGGGGAGAGAACTAAAGCTCACATTTGTTAATTGTAGCGTGTAAATTTTGTTGGTACATGCTATGTGAAGCGAGTATCTCAATATATGTGAATCAATTACTGCGTTGTTCTCAGGGTTTGGGTACAGCAGTGCAACTTTGACTCAGTTAATTCATTGAGCTCAGCTTTTCTATTTTTAACTCCGTTTTTCTGATCTAGATTTTTTTGACAATTCTTGAACCGTTCTTGAGTTAATTACCCTAATGTAGATCTAAATTCTGACAGTTTTCGCTATTTTCCGTTTATTAGCGCAGTACGCAACAGTTTTAAGTCGTACATTTATATCTGACATAACATATGTTCCGAAGGATTTATTTGGTAATATATTTGCATTATTGAGTAGTCGAAATACTGGCATCTTGATACCTGGAAATGTAATTCATCAAATTAATTACTTTAAAAGTTCATAAAGAGATGAAAGTACCATCCTGTAAGGGTTCCGCGCTTTGGGTTGCAGAATGAAATAATTTGCTTCACATGCTCTTGAAATTAGTAACTTTAGGTTTAACTATGTAAAACTGAGTGCAAATGTAAGTTAACAAGTGAGTTGGATTCATATAATATCGTAGAGTGTATATTTTACTTATTTATTTTCATATTTACTTAGAGCTTAACTGTACAATTGAACACTCGATTTTTTCCTTCCGTATGGGCACCAACAGAATTAAGGAAAAGGATACTAAATGCGGCTTTGCGATTCTGCTTATACATTTGTAGTTTGGAGAAAATGAATCGCTAGAGATTGCTTTCTAGAAAAAGAGGAATTGTAAGAGCTAGAGATATTTCGTCGAAAAGGTTACACTCTCTGAAGAAGTCTTTCATCTTGGGAACGTGACTCCGTTTTGCTAATTATTATCCTTAATCGTTATAAAGGCTTGCTCAATCTTCTATTCCTTGCTTGGAATTTCCTTAGTTTTCTAGTAAATTAGATGGGATTTTAAGATAATATAAAATATGTATTTAACTTAAAATCTTCATTAATAACAATTCATTAAACAAGACTGCGTGACTGTTTTATTTCCCCGGTTTTAGAAAAGACCTTTTAAAGTAGCTCTCTGTTAATAATCGAATATATTTCCTGCAATTTTTTGTTCGACCAATCATATATCTGTTAGAGATAAATGCTGAAATCCTCTTGCATATAAATGAGAGTATTTATAATAAATATGTTGAGTGGTACCTTTCATTGTAGCAATTTCTCTCGGTAAT
This sequence comes from Sympetrum striolatum, assembly GCA_947579665.1. NCBI lineage: Eukaryota > Metazoa > Arthropoda > Insecta > Odonata > Libellulidae > Sympetrum > Sympetrum striolatum. The sequence continues at coordinate 69,238,330 of OX388352.1, forward strand.
AACTGAGGTTAGGTGTGTACAAGAATAGTGTTAACATGTGATACTGAAGGCACTCACGATGTAGCAACACGGGGAAATACCAGAACGTACAATTTAATTGCTCATTTATCTTTTAAATTACCTATGACTTTACTTTATATAACTTCTCTCGGCTTAAAAATGATTCAAACAGAATACTCATGAGGATTAAAGGGAAAAAAATCTCCGATAGCTTACGCAGCAAACTTTTCTCGGAACTTCATCCTTCTCGTTAAACTTCAAATTACTCGAAGCTTTATGCCACAAAAAAATGCAAATACGTTTCTCTGTTACAGGGTGCTTATTAGTTATATATATTTTTATAGGAGCAATCATTCGCCTTCCATCTCCATATTCCTTAATTTCAAATATTTTAAAATATCGCTGATACCAAATCTAACCCCTTTGTTTACCAGTTTTCTTTTCTTGTTAACAGCCGAAGTTGGAATCGAGCAGTGATGTATTCACTATAAGCTTTGTTTATTGATACTTAAGCTCCTTAATGTCCAAATTTAAAATTCATCACTTCCATATCATCATACTTTTAATTTACCGCTCACGTTTTGGATGCAGTGCTATAAACACGGGCGTAATTTCGATATACATATCTTAATGGAATAGATAACATAATGGTTGAGTAATGATTGCTGTAGGTTATTCAGTGTAAAGCATATTCAAATAAAGGTTCCAAACTCTAGGTTCATGGTTTTGGTTTAATAGCAATGCATTAATTCAATTCTATGTCTGGCAGGATGAAGAATAACTGTAATGGAAGTTTATTGGAGTGGTTAGTGAATCCACAAAATTTGTGAACTTCCCAGAATGGCCTTTATCCTGGAAACGGTTTAATTCATAGACAATGGTTTAAAAGAAAAATTAATCACACGATTCATTTATGGTTGGTTCTCTCAAAATATTTTACACCCTCTATTAACTTTCGTATCAAGAACGATAGCTTTGGATCGTATTTTTCAGCTTTGCTATATATTTGGCTGGGTTTCCTACTTGCAGACTACTTATCTCGCTGCCTCGAGATGGAGTTTTAAAGCCCTTATCCAAGTGACGTAATCTTTAAGGGTAATTTTTTTTTGGCTGTTGTAGCATCTTTGTATGACGCCATAGATATTTTGAGTTAATTCATTGATTTTTTTTCCATTATTTTTTATTAATAAATATTTTATTATTTAATATTAAATTATGTCTTTGTCTTTGGTTTGCTGGCTATTTTTAATGAATTTTTCAATTTAGTTGAAATACATGCGTTTGATGCTTGATGATTCATTTTATATATTTTAGATGTGAATCTATTATGCTATATTTGATGCAGTATCTTTACACATTCAAACCTTAAAAATGTTTTCTGTTGTGAGAATGTAATCCTTATATTTTTTCCGTGATTCTAATTCCTTCTAAGTCATTTTACTTGGTATATGTGGAATCCACATTGATTGAGTGAAGATGTAATTTGATGTCACGATTCAGATACTTCATGACATGTTTTATATTCATGATAATCTTTGAGTTTCCCGTACATAGTGTCCTCAATTTTATTGCAAACCAAATGGTAACATATTCCTTCATCACATACGTGAACAAAGTTTCTAGATCTTTTGAAGGGTTCTTTGTTGAAACATTAAATCGAAAAATGCGATTTCCGGTTGTGGTCAACCAAGAATTAACCATTGATCCCGGGCTTCTTGCTGTAGGGCTCTCTGGAAATTCTCCATCTGAAACACCGCGTGCCATATCATAAAGGTATTTTTGGCCGCTGCTCAAGTCCTTTATATTGGCAGCAAGAATTAAAGTGCATACTATTTTAACTACTGACTTGCCGTCATATTTGCTCAAACATTACCCATTTGTACCCAGGTAAGCTTTAGGGCCAATAGTTGGATTGTCTAGCATATCAAGTCCATCAATTGAAGTTCATTACAATATAGTAGGCAAATGAACCAATGAAATGGCCTTCTGAGTGCTATTTCAATACTCCTAGTTACTCCAGTATGCCTGCCAGTATTTACTGTGTTTCCCTGACGCACTATAGTTTGGAGTCCATCGATGTCTATTCTTTTTTCCGTGATTAATGTCACAAATACAATCATCAGCCTCACTGCTTTACTTATACTGAAAGTGACATGTCCTAAGTAATTGGAACCGAAATTATCAACGAGAGTTATATGTTCCTCTAGTACTCTTTTTCGTTTTGACATGTTGCATACGTATTTCCGTTCGGACTTATTGCATACCCATGTTGAGTCTTTTCTTCCGTCTTATTATAGCGCTTGGACTTAAACATCCCCCACGTTCTTCTAAAAAGATAAATGTATTTTTCCTGTTCCTTCCTCTGTTTTTTTGTCTACGACAAGTATCTTTTTGAGAAACCATAACGATATGTACTACTAAATAAGATATAAGTTCTGTAGAAGTCCTGTTCGATGTGCATAATCGTTCACAGGAAGATGCAAATCTCGGCTCATTGAAATTCTTCATAGACATATACACTTTTTCTGCTATCAAATTTTCGGCATCATTTGGGTTGGATTCTGTTGATATCTGCTGATATTTCACCAGTTGGTGTAATCTTCCCAAATCTCATGAACTTGCTGCTCAGATAGAATGGAACAATCTAATAATCATTTTATTTCTAACATTTTCCGCTTCCTCCATTCTATGATCCTACGTTTTATGAAGGAATTGGCGCACTAAAGTAGTCTAAATCATTTTTGAATCGTATTAAATCATAAGATGCATATTGATTGATTGATAATTGATTGAAATATAATGTCAAAATTAATAATTTTATCGGATTTTTCCACAAAATACTTTACGCCAAATGATGACCAAGACATTTCTAAAGGAATGAAAGTTAAAAATAGGAAAATTGTGGCAATTACGGCTTCCAAAAGGCAAAATGTAAGGCGATGTCCCATTTCGACAAAAGTTTTTCCACCTTGCGGGTTGCCTATACTCAAAATTAGTTCCATTCCCAGGCGTCGTAAAACCATAGATTGAGTTAAATAAATTTAAAATTTCAGAAACGTAATACAGAGATATAAATTAATCGTTGATATTTACTTAAATCTCAATATTTAAAATACATCAATCTCCATAGGCGTTTGTTTCTCATTTCCGCCTGTATTTCCGCAAATTTTTAAACTTTAGGGCTCGGGCGGCGGTGTATTTCTCATTTCCATTCTTCTATTCTTCAATTCTAGAACTATTTTTATTTCATATTGCTTGAGAAGTTTTTGTATGTTTCGTATAATTGTTTATTATTGTCGTAGCATGCATTTAAATATTTAAAGACACCAATTTTGAAGTTTCAGAGAGAAATTTATCGTTGGATTGTTTTAAAAATCATTAAGGAATATGATAGAAGAAATGGGAATATCGCAAAGGAGGTAACTCGTGTAGATAAAATAATGTCATTTGATTTTCATATAGTCATTATGAAATTCCGGACGTACGATTCATCTGATGCTCTTTCATTCCTATTCCTCGAGTTTCCTTCATCGATAGCTTAGGTTCAATACTCGTATAGATTAAAAACGTGGAATAGTTACTCTTAGCTTAAATATCCTCCGTGGAATTCAATAGATGGAGGAATGCTAATTAAGAATGGCTCATAATGAGAATAATGCAAGATAATGAGTTTTAGAGGACCTCCATGATATTTCGCATATTTATAGCAGCGATCCCTTATTCGTCGTCCAAGAATTTCTCCTTTTTTTGGAGAATAATTCTAAATCTGGAGTGTAATAAAAAAGTATTTCATTACTTTCATCGTTGGGATCTAACTCATTTGTTGAAAATCATATTCTACTGAGCAAAATATTTAATTTGCTTATTCTACACTGAGATACTCTTTGTTCCTGCAGGTCCTTTTAGTAGATATGTAAAACTTCAATTTAATTCTCTATTGAATACGCTCTTTGTATCCTTGCACTACCAAGCTTAATACAATTAGAATTTCATCTTATACCAAGAACTGTTTATGAAATATTAATTAACAATAATCACTGTCTGTAAATTCATCTTTGTATTTACCAAGGCCATAATTCAAGTGGATAGCTGAATGTAGAAAGAATGCGGAGGGATTAATGATTAATTTGAAACGAAATTCAGAAAATTAATAATAAGCGATACCAACGAAGTTCTAGTAAAAAAATTACAATTAAATAGGTGAAAACTTAGTTAAATTGCGAAAGGATGTAAGTGGAAAAAGTTCTTTAGAAATTTATTTTTTTAAAACGGCAAGGAATGCTTTTAAAAATCCTTGAAGCGACTTAGAAATGGAGAAAACGAGGTATATAAATGGAATACTTGAACGGCAAAACGTTAACTGATCGTTATGTACACGTGTAAATCGAAACGAGTTTCAAACCTGCTCCGTGAGAGCATTACAAATATCAGCACAAAAGAATGAGATAGCATAAAATATTATTATGGTAAAAATCCTGTTTTTAATACGGCTTACGAAGACATTCTAAAAATAATCTGCAAATTGAAAAAAACAACAAATACAGACTGAAAGCCTTTAAATTTCCAAAGGGCGATAAATGGATGCCTGCATATAGAAGGAAAAGATGAAGAGGTATTATTTGTTGATTCCTTTAAAGACGTACGCAATTTATAATAAGCCATAGGAAGTAAATTCATTATTATGTCATTATTTTTTAGTGCTTGGGAAAATAATACGTAGTTGAAGGATACTCATAAAGAGTGCAATGTTTTGAATATTTCACAGTGTGGCGAATTGATTCGAAGTTCAGGCGCATTTCCTATACGAATATTGGGCAGAATGTACCCCATGGGCTCATTTACGATCGTTTTACCTAAGAAAGACGTGATGATTATGTAATCTTGTAAAAATAAAAAAACTTATTTAACTGTTTGCGTTCATTTAATAGTAGGTTATTAATCAATTGAAGGTATTTTCCATAAAATTTTGTCATTTTATATTTAATATAACTTTACATAACAGAGTTCTTATCTATGGTTGTAACCTTAAAACTAGTTTCATAACAATTTAAACATCAACCCACCTGGAGAAATTCATAAAATATTTATTCTACCATTTGATATATAATATATCGTATAAGCAAACAGTACAGTTGAGATTCGGTTTCATTAAAGAAATTCACATTATAATCGACACAGTTTAATTCCGCTTTTACATAAACAAACTGTGAAAGAAAAATTGAAAAAGATATGGCCAATAACGTCGCACCTGCGGTTTAAAAAAATATTCTCTACCTTTTCAATTGGACGTTTTAAATGATTTTGTATTTATTTGTATTGGAAACCGCCATGTAGTACATACATAGAAATATATAGGATGAATTATGTAGTGTTGATAAAGAAAGAACTTTTTTTTAACTTTTTAAGGAATGGTTATTCGAGGACATGCAAGTGAAATATTTGTTTAAAAATATGAGTGAAGATCTTTTGTTTGGATAGAGTGATATAATTGATGCTTGCGTTATTTTATTTTGTATTGAACATGTGATGTTTGCCTGTAACTAATTTACTTAAGCTTCTTTTCCTGCAAAAAGGATTGTTATATTATTTATTTTTCATCTTCATCTTTATAAATAACAGTGATTCTAATCAGATTCGCTTGTGTGTTCCGGCGTTATCAATGTCTCTTTTATTCCCTTATTTATATTTTTTTGTATCCTCTAATAACATTTATAAAGTGAATTGTGATTTGCGGCAACGTGACTGATTTTCGTTATTTTCTATGTTGATGTAATTTTGATAGACGAAGAAGAGTCGGTCCTCCCCAAACAGTAGTTCTAGTCCTACTGGGAATCTCACTTTCTATTTTATAATGATTATCTCTATTTTATGAACTTATACGAGGAGCAAAAAATTAAATATTTACTTTAAAATAGTCCAACATTGAGATTTTAAGAGGGAAATTGTATGCAATCGCAGATAAAACAGATGGAGATTATTTTTCTTTATTTCCGCTAGACGTAAATAACGTGTCTGAGAAACAAAATAAATGTCGAGTTGAAAAATAAAAGAAAGAGAGGCAAAATGGCGCATATTGCCCGCCTCACCCCACCTCACTTTTCACTTATGATGCTTCCTTCACTTTGTCCTTCCGCCGCCTCCAATACATGTAAACATAGAGTGCGGGAAAGAAGGCCGCTCACACAACCATCGCCTTCTCCTCATATCGATTTCTGCGCCATCGGCTGCGTGTGTACTGCAAAAAAAGGCGCCGAGCGGAATCTTTGGACTAAATAATAAACTTTTCCATCTCTTTGCAATTCGCGCTCTTTTCCTAGAGTGTTTGCTTCGCCATTTCTGACTCCGATATTTTGCATAGACTTTTCCGAGCCTCTTTTCAATGTTTTGGAATGCCATTTCCCCGGGAGATTCGCATTCCGAGCGAAAAAGGGCTTAAAATTGCTAAGTAAGCCCAAGATCACTTTTTTGCACGTATGAACGGTGGGGGATGGCAGAGCGTAGTTTATGATTAATTTATATGCAATTATGCTGACCGTTGAGTTAACAATAGTCTGCTACGGAAGACTTCGTGTTGCTTGTTGTCGTGGGAAAAGAGTTTTCTCTTTTAACTCTGAAAGGAGAGATGTTGAATTTATTCTGATCAATAACACATTGTGCTGTTCAAAGTTTGGAAACCCTCATTCGCAATGTGCCTGACGAACTTTTCTGTCAGCTTTTCCTTCCTCAGTTAAGGGTGTACTTCACCTAAGTTTTTGTAGTTGAAGTGTTGTTAACTGCTTCGATAACTTAAGTCATTTCGCACACGGGATCCCTTCGGGAATCGAACCCGGGACTGCTTTCACTGAAGCTTAACGCACTGCCTACATGGCTATCCAAGAGCCCCCTAAGTTGTCCCTTGTGATATTTTCACAATACCAGTCTTAGATCCACACCTACAAATTCCTCCAATTCCCTTCATGAAATTTCTTTAAACTTCTACCAAATCCACAAACTTCATTTTTATCTTTTATCTGTGGTTAGAAGTAGAAGGAGATAAAACCTTCCTTCGAAGTTCTCCGATTCAATTCAATTCTCGAGTAAGTGGTAGATAAACGTAATCCCCCGCATCACTGTGATTCTCCTGGGTTTTATTTTTTTTTCCTAAGCTCTTGTACTGAAGTTTCACAGATGATTGTTGTTAAGTTACCACCTGCTCCACTTATTCAGGGGAATATAAATCATATTTCCGTCGCTTTAAGAGCCCACGTATATCTGTGTATAGACCGTATGAATAGACGACAAAATAAAAAAAGAAAACCTGTCAAATAAGGATTGGTAATCGCAGTGACAACCACCAACACATTTCTACTAAATCTCCCACGTCTCACGTCTATAACCAAAACCTTTGAAAAAATAGAAGATTCTGGATAAAGCTCGTTTTAACGCCATGCAGGAGAAACGAGATTATGCTGAATCGATGTCTCTTAAAGGGATATGCTGCTTGGATGAGCTCCCTCTCTTAAAGGACATCTTAATGCGTATGTGTATCAATACGTACGGAAGACTGGAATTTATTCTTTGTCACGCAAAATTGATCAATTTTAGATCCTTTTTCTTTTCTTTATTGCGCTATAAGATCTACGGCAAGCAAATTCAAGATGGTCATAAATTCGGTTACATTTATTAATCGCTATTATTAGTATCCGTTTTAAACCATAATACTATCTTAGCGTTCTTACACGACGAGTAATTCGGCAACAGAGGTTGTCGGCAAAGTTTAAAGAGTTGCCGGTAGAGCGTAAAATACTTACTTCATCGATGGAAGTATAAATACTTCGAAAATCCACATGGTGGTTGCTGCCAAACATTTACTTATGTTTCGATGCGGATTAAGAAAATGAAATGAGGCTATTTATACCATTTGCAGAGGGGTGGAGTATTGGCCAGAGGTATCATTGTATCAATACGAGAGGTATTCAGTGTGGTTGAATGTGGAATGTAGAATATAAATGCGCTCAAATTAGTATTGTAAAAGTTTTGATAAATAATTATTTTCGCTAAATTCTGTAAAGACATTTTTGAACTTCGCATTCACTTAGGCTAGTCTGTGAAATTTGTTTAATATACGTATAAGAATACACGTCACGATCGATGGAGATAATTTCTCACGAAGGTGTATTCGACTGTTAAAGAGCCTACTTTATAATTGATATTTGGGCCTTAGACCGTAATCTCCGAGAAATCGATAGGTACTTATTCGAGAAAATATCGATTCGTTGAGGCTAATTAAGAGATTAATATTTGCACATTTCCATGGAACCACCATTCTAAGTTTTAATTCACAACGATGGATGTCCATTGAAGATGGATTCTGAAAATCCCTCCTTCCGTCCGTGCTGGCTTATCTTCTTAATTGACTTTTCTTGCTGGATATTCTTTCGAGTGTTTCCCTTACGACTCTCCGAGACGATTACGGGCCGAGGGACTGCTTTTACTTTTCTCAAGAGTGCTGGAGAACCAACAAACCCTCCTCTTAGTCAGGGTTTCATATTTTCATCTGATGTCATAATTACATCTAATCTACTCAAATAATATCGCTTAATGTCAAATATCTCATTTAGAAGCTAATGTCCCATTTATATAAACGCGTCATTACGTTCTAAATTATGAATTACTTTTGGAGGACTGCGAATTGAAATATTAATGAAACCTGATTCTTCGATGAACCCCTTAGGGCTTAAATGTTTTCCTCTTTTAAAGGAATAACAGAAAATTATATAGAATTCCGCTTTAATTCCAATGTCATGTTCATTCGCACTAAATTCTTATCGGAGAGCTTAATTAATTTTTCCTCCATTTTGATGTTCTTTAAAATATTATTCATCTTACTCCTTCTAGATGAATTAGTAAAATAAGCTCTTTTATAAGGCAAGGTTAGATACAAATTGGCCTCTCTTCCTTAATGCAATATAGACATGCTTTTTGCCCTTCTCGCTGAGAACTTATAAAAATGCAGTGAGTTATCGTCATTACTCACTGTTTTATTTTCTTTCAAATTATGTATTTCTCTCGTTTCAAAGTATTCTAGACCTTTCATCACCCCACCCTGGTGTTTGCAGGTTATATTTCTTTCCTAAACACAAACACTCCAATTTCCATATTTTTGTAGTTTATGAAAATACCAGTTTTATGTTCCGGCTTTAGTCATTTATGAAGATTAGAGAATACCAAAGAAATTATCGTAAAAGATGGATAGTCGGATGATAGTCACAGCAACCTCTATTAACGTCTATTTTGGACGGGTCGTTTTCGCAACGAGACGTATATCCTGGACGAAACCGTTGATTGGGGTTATAATTTATGCAATGGTATTAAAATATTTCGATCTTGTTGTAGATATTTAAGCTTTGGATTTGGAAGAATCCGTATATTGTCTATGGATTGATCTTGTTTTTACACATGTAGGAGTGTAATCCATTTTATATAACAGGCCGTTAACTTATTCGGTATATTTCCCTTTGAAGTGATAATAGCTAACATTTATTTGAGTGTTTATTAAAACAGCCTCGTAAATTCATAGCATTCGCGTCAATTTCATTCATTTTGGGAAAAAGTGAAAGTAAAGCCCATAGCGCGGCATCCGATTGAAGGATAGCCGCCGTGGGTGATACATTGTTATTGTATCTACTCCCAAGCGGACGTATTTGGCTTTTCTAGACGCCCACGGATCCTCTAACTCTTCATTCGGATAGCTAATTATATTAATCATGATGTTTGGTACTCACTGATAAATCTTGGGCTCCTTAGTAATTAAAATCAAAAACCTGATAAATTTTAGTTGATAAAATGAAAATGTCCTAAGGAAAGATGTAGATTACGAAGTATATTTTCTTCTAAAGCAAAGATGGCTTTTTTTATTTGATTTGACGACCTGATTTCTTTAGATGGACAAATATTAATTAACATATATTATTCTGAAAATAAAGATGCAACTGTAGTATTAATATAAGGGCCCCGCAATTCTGAAAAATCTTGTCAAGGAGCATCGATTATAAGTGTGAATGAACGGTAAGTCTATGGGATACTTTCATAGTTTAGATTTTGCCATTTTAATACAGGGTGTTACAATTTGGAAATTAATTGATTACTCTTTCCAAACTGACAGTGATCAGAGATCCAGTAGGTAATTAAAGGGGTAAAGATATCCTTAATCGGCGGCATTATAACCAAGGGTGTCCTACAGAAAGATTTCTCGGGATTTCAACCGGATGATGTCTGCGAATAAGCCCGAAGTTTCGACCACCTCTCCATGGCCATCTTCAGAGCAAAATGGAGGAATTGCCGTGTGATTTCCTCTTCTTCGCTCGGCACTTTTCCTAGAAAATGCCCACGGAGAGAGTGGCCGAAACGTCGGAATTATTCGCAGACATCACCTGCATGAAAATGCGGGAACTCTTTCTGCAACAGATACACCGAGAAACGATGAGAACTTTCCTCAAGCTTGTCCTAGTTTGTATTATAGATTAATCAAAATATTTTTCTTACGAAATGCGCATAAACTTCATTGTGAAAATTCTTATAGTTTATTTCGAAAAATTAAAGATTATTGTATAAATATTCATTTTATATATCATATAAGGATTTCCTATCCTCTCTATCGCCGTTTCAAGATAAATATCCTACTCTAGTTCATTTTTAATTCAAAACCCAAAAGGTAGAGTGGGACACGTAAACATGCCGTCTTATTTTTTTTAAATTTTGCTACCGAGCGTCTATAGAGTAAAATACCTTACCGAATTATAGTTAAATTACCCCGTCTGACGCAGAACCCCTTACTAACGGTTAATGCACCCTAAATAACAATATTGGAACATGTTTGCAACATTACTAAAGGCGTAAATCGTTCATGTGAGCGTAGAAATCGTTTATGGTAGTCGTGGCCCAAGGACGCTTTTGAGAGATGACCTCGTTGCCTGCATCACTAGAAGGTATGTGCGTGCTGACACGATACAGGTGCATAACGAAGAGTTTCGACCGACTTGGCAAAGATAGAAAAGAGTGGAGAAGTATAGTGGAGGCCAACAGTTAGTTCAAAGTGAAGCATGACTCGTGTATTGCACTTAGTGTTTATGTTACACCCCAAACGTGTAATTGCCCATTTCATAATATGGGCAACTTTTTTGCCCAATACATGAAATGGGTAAAAGTTGCCCATTTCATGAATTGGGCAATTACACGTTTGGGGTGAAAGGAACCCTACCTACCCTACTCAACCCATCGGCGCCGCGCATATTTAATTAATTAATTAATCTCCGCTACAAATAGTGAAATATGCGCGGCGCCGATGGGTTGAGTGTGGTCGGTAGGGTTCCTTTCACCCCAAACGTGTAATTGCCCAATTCATGAAATGGGCAATTACACGTTTGGGGTGTAACATATACATTATCAAATCATATACCGACCTTGGTGGCCGAGTGGATAGCATGTCATCTAAGCTATTGCTCCTACCCCAAGGTCCCAGGTTCGAATCCCGGATGATCGGATCCTTCCTATTAGGGAATGGCTGTGTGTGTTCATTTTTACTGTTGCCTCGGAAGCAGTTAGAAGCACCTCCTGATAAGTTCCTCAGAGCTTAGGATGACTTCACCGGTGAAGGACAACAGTAGAAAGGCATTAAAACAAAAAAAATCCTTGAAGACAGAAATTTGGCGAACATGTTCGACCCCAGTACCAACAGCAATGTTTGAAAAAATATCCAATACACACTATCTACACAATAATACGCCCATTTTCCACTTTTAGGAGGATTTAAAAAATATTTGCTTTCGATTAATGAAAGTAAATTATATAACCCGTTAATTGCCTAAAAATGTTTATGTGTATAAAAATGACTGCTTATAGATGGCCTGTATAATTGGCGACACTCAATCAACGGTTTTATTTATTTCCAATTACATCGGCTTAAATAGAATTCATGCTGACTCCGTTATGGAGTAGAAATTGTATGATAGGGGTGAGAGCGACTGCTTAAGAAAGTCCTCCCTTAAATCTATTTCCTACTTCCCTACTGTTCATCGCTAGCTTCAATATTTTATTTGTTCCCTTTACTTACCTCGATCTTCAGCCTACCTGATTTCCCGTATGCTCAAAGAAGCCAATGCCAATTTTATCATGCGGTTCGGCTGCAACAAAAAAAAATTCCTCATCGCCATTTATCATTCCTAGTGAAGGGTGAAATTTCTCAGGCTGAGGAATTTGGCATCTACATATTCTATTTCTATTTTTATCGCCCCACGAAGCTAATATTTTTCCATTCCATTCCGTGCATTTTAAGCAACAGTTTATGGAATGTATCGGGGATCTTGTGATAGTAAGGGATCGGAATTGCGAGAAAATTCCACCTACGGCGAACTAGATTAAGCTAAATAAAATACATAATTATATTTTTGGTTATTGCGGACGTTTTTACGCTTCTACCGGTTGTCCAATAGGTCGGTGCGCCAGAAATTATTTATTTTGTGTTAGTTATGATTGACCAACTATAGACTCGAAATGCTTTTTTTCTAGATACATTTGAAAGAAAAACCTTTAAAGCATATGTTATATTCATGGCTTGCATAAAATACTTTTAAATAAAACTTTTGAGCCCTTTCAAAGAAATAATTAATGAATCAATTATTATCTTGGTATGTTACGGGATCTTTCTGAAATGAAATGGAATTACTTTCGGCTAGTAAATATGATGAGTAAAATGTGATGGTTAGCTTACTTCTAAGATAATAAATGTAAAAGAGCACCCAGGGCTGGGAATATATTCTAAATTTTAATTTTGGACGCAATTTAAAATCTTTATCTTTATTTTTGATGCAAAAGTAGTGATTATTTCATAGTCGTCTATAGTCGTTTTTTCTTCACTGCTGCAGAATACGTGTAATTCGTAGCGCTCTCATAAATGAAAACTGGTCGCTCTTTAAATCCGTCGTATGGATAATATGTCAGAGACAAAAGAGATTTGTTTTGCCTCAATGATGTTTAAAATATCTTAAGATCCGCTCAAAAACCTAAGTACTTGGCTTCAAAAAGCGAAACGAATAGATGTAGCTGACATGTATGGCACAAGTAAATCTTATTAAAGCATGCAGAATGAAAACACTTCGTACTTTTCCACAGAAAATGTAAGCTCTGAGTAAGCCTGAAGATGTAAGCTCGCTTATGAAACCGGTCGCAAAATAAATTTTCTATGGAAAAGTACGAAGTGGTTTCATTCTGCAAATGGCTTTCCACGAAGTCACGCCTTCTCATATCGATTATATTATTAAAGCATATTCAAACCCTCGATTATTCTGCACAATTTATTATTATTAATCAGTGTTGTATTAAAATTTAAGTGCAACCTAAATCGTAAACGAATTAATAATGCTGAAAACTAATAATGCATTTAATAATATAAAATCGACAACATAACCTTGAATTTGTATAACTCTATCTGGTTAATGGTAGTTATCTGGGGGTTATACCTTTACCTATTTTCAGGTAGAAATTTTGAGGGTCACCGTCCTAATCCGGACCCTTAGCTCGCCTTCGTAGCTCGGGAGCGCCCGGCCGCCAAAGCAGGGGGGAACATAAAAAAACTGACCGCGTGGAATACGATTTAAAAAGTTATAAACAATTCAAATGAGCAGCAATTTATTATATTCGTCGTCTCACTCGTCCTAAGAGATAGAAAAGCGTCTTTTGATCGACGTTCTAATATGAAAATTAAGATTGTTCGTGATTTTACAGAAAATTAATTACCCGTTGACACACGGCAACGTTGCTCAGTAAGATAGGCGGGTGTTTTAAATATCTCAACGAGGGTTGGGTTGGGCTGGGGGATGATTTCTAGATTTCTAGATTTTTGCTAGAAATCCCTCCCCCCTAACTCAACCCAACGGCAACGTTGCCGTTTGTGAACGGGTAATTTCTTGCAAAATCAATCATATCATGAGACGACGAAGTTAACAAATTGTTGCTCATTTGAATCGTTTATAACTTTTTAAATCGTATTCCAGGCGGTCAGTTTTATGGTCCCCCCTGCTGTGGCGGCTGGGCGCTCCCAAGCTAAGAAGGCGAGCTAAGGGTACGGATTAGGACGGCGACCCTCAAAATTTCTACCTGAAAAAAAGTAACGGCATAACCCCCAGATAACTACCATTAACCCTCAGTCTTAAATAAAACAATATTAAGAAACGACTTCGTCTTTATTCCGTAAATAATATAGCATCGGTTTAGACATATACACGTCACCTTCAGCTTTGAGAAATCTAAGAAACAAGGGAAATGTAGGATACAGGGGAAATGTAGGAAGCAGGGGAAATGTAGAAGGGATGGGAAAGGGTTGGGAGAAAAGGGAGCAGGAATCGGTGAGTGATTGGGTGTTGGAGGACAAATGAGCGTGACTGAGTGGAGAGGTAAAAGAAAAGAGACGGTCGTTTACTATCGAACAAGAACTTAAGAAGAAAAACAGGAAGAAATGGAGGAGATGGTGTTGAACCTAAAGAAAAAGATGTCCGCGGAGAAGAAGATTCGAGATTAACTGTGTAGAGATGGAAAACGAGGAAGTCAAGTAGGGAAGCTGTATGAACGGTTGATTCTGATTGATAATGAACGATTGTTCCATGAAGAGAGGAAGGAGGAAATCCAGAGGGATACTGATGTACTGGCGATGGGAAATTAAATTATTAGGTAAAGCGGCGAGGTCTACAGAAAATAGGCAATGGTGGACTGCTACCCGGGAATGAAGGTGTATTAGTTAGGACAGAATATTATGAAGATGGGTAAGAATAGGAAATTAAAGGTATTTACATTAGAATTTAGAAAAACGCCATCACGAAAACTGAAATTGAGCGGCGTGTTATTAGATGTTTATGAGACTTCTACATTATGAAAAAACCAGTATGAGAAGGGTAATGTAGCAGTAAGATACATTATGAGGAGAAGAAATGTGTTGTGTTGTACAACGGCCGATAGAATTGAAATGAGCATGCAAGGAAAAAAGATGACATTTGTGGATCCGAACTAAATTTTAAATTTATCTTAATGCCCCGCAAGCTGCCATATGAGGGCAGTGAGTATGAAAACATTGGTTATCCTATATAGATTTTGAATCATCGGACCTTATGCTATCGGAGATGGGAAATTAAAGCTATCCGTTCTCGCTATTTTGAGAGACTATTTTACAGCGAAAATTCCCGCTCTCAGCGAATGAACATCGGCCGTGGTGGCCGAGTGGTTAGCGTGCTCGGACGTTATCGCTCCAACTCCACGGTTCGAATCCCGGCTAGTCGGATTTTTCCGATTAGGGAATGGTCATGTGTGATCGAAAAGTTCAGAAAGTGGATGTTTGTGGGGTAAAAAAAAACGAACGGATTTCCCGCGTTCGCTGGGAGCGGGAATCACGACATCGCGTATTTCGCCATGCAAATCACATCGTAAAAATTTCTCGGATTACTTGTTTCTATACTCTCGGTTCTTCTATCCTTACAAGATTCCCAACCAATGGTTTTGATAATCTCAGATAGGCTGCTATCGAACCTGTACTCTCCTAAAATGAATCGAGCCGCTCTTCGTTCTAAGCGCTCCATCTCCAAACCCTTCTCCTTAGGATTCCACTCCGCCTAGTAGTACTCAAGTAATGGACGTACTGGTGTAAAATAAGCCACCACTTTTATTCGCCATTAACTTCTTACGAGAGGACTTAGTATTTTGAAGTGGATGCAATCCTAGACTTTTTTTCCTGGAGTGCTGAATTTTATCTGGACGGAGAGCTTGTCATCGTCTAAAATTTGAGCCGTCATTTATTTGACACTAAAATCTCTTTCCCTAAGCCCTTAGTTTTTCCGGGACACAAAACGGCAGGCGCGCGGCAAAATAGGCTGAAATCGAAACGAGGTGGAAAATGGGCCAAATATTTTTTTTTCAATGCGGAGCTTGAAACTTCGCATAGTAATAACAAAAAGGTTGAATTGAATGTTAATGTTTGTTGTTTTCTAATATTTACAAGCGTCAAAAATATAGGTGTCAATGTTTTCATAGAAATATCTCGCAGAAACATTCCAGTTCCTTGATTTATGGAGGCCTTCGAGAAAAATTATTGGGAAAAACAATGAAGTAATCTTTTGCAACTTATTGTCTTTTAATGCGTTGAAGTTTTCTTGCTCAAAGATGATTATTTACTCATTTAAAGCAGCAAAATGGAGGAAGTCAGTTTCGGCCGAATTTCGAGATAACGTACAGAAAACAACTAGGTAACCGGCAATGGACTATCAAGTTATCTTTTTGTGATTTATTGCATAGTTTTATGCTCCGCATTCAAAAAAGCCACATTCTTTTCAATGTTCGGCTTTTTTTGATTTCAGCCCTCTGTGCGACGTTGAAAAATATCTTTGCATTCCGCCAACATTATTCAAGCAACGAACTCAATCACATCACTTTAGGTGATTTCATATTTTGTCTAATGCATTTTTATTTCAACAAATTCAAGCATGTTCACTAATACCATTAACCATTGGGCTGAAGCACGGCGCTATTGAAAATATTTGGATATAATTACAGCCATAAAACGGTTATACGCTGAATGTAGCTGAAGATGCAAGCTTAAATATCTAAATGCATAATGGAATTAGATTTTGTGGAATGCTGTTGCAATACATGGATTGCGGATTCCACTCCGTGTAGTAGTACTCAAGCAACGGAAAAACTGGTGAAAAATAAGCCACCCATTTTATTCGCCATTAACGTCTTACGAGAGGACTTAGTTTTTTGAAGTGGCTTACTTCCTAGAATGTTTACCTGGAGCCCTGAATTTTATCTGAACAGGGAGCTTGTCATGGGCCGTCATTTATGTTGACACTAAAATCTCTTTCTCGAAAGCGCTAAATTTTACCGAGATATACAAATGCAGGCGTGACGCTAAGAATCTCCTTGCTTTCCGCCTAAATTATTTAAGAGACGAACTCAATCACATTCCTTCTTTCATTCTCGACTGACTTCCTCAGAGAACGAGGTTGCATATATTCATAGTGCTATGAGCTGACCTAAAGTGTGTCTTAAAATTGTATTCTGCAGAAATTCCATTGTCGGTCGATAATATTCCAATTTTTATTTTCATCTTCTAAATGTTGGATACACTTCCAAATATCACCGCATAGTTAGACACGTGCACACATTAGGTATAAGAGCAATCTGAACCTGGCCAGTATATCTTCAGATAAATTGGCCAGAAAAAGAAAGGGTTGGGTAGATATCAATTTTACATAGACGTTTTTCCGCATATACATATATATGGGGGATCAAAATTCTAACCATGTTCCACGAGTGTTGCTGACTTGAAATGTTTACGATGTACTGGACATAGCGGGCAACCGCCAGAAAAAAATTCGACTTTAAACCTCGTTGTCATTGGCTCGATGCGAGAAGACCCCTAAGTCCCGATTTTTTCCATAAGGATGCATTGCGGAAATTTTCGGAAGTATTTTTGAGGCGATTCTGCTCCCCCGTTTACCATCTTTCATAAAAAATTACATCAAATATCTTATAAAGGAATAACTCATATGTGTTGTACAACTTCCTGCAAATATCTATATATTGTTTAACGATTTGATAGTTTATACGTCAGTAATTTATATATATATTGTATAGCTTCCTGCAGATATCTGTATATTGTTTATTGATTTAGCATTTATATGTCAGTAAATTTTTTATAATATGTAAAACTTAATTTTTACATATATATATATATATATATATATATATATATATATATATATATATATATATACACATATATATATATGTATTATTTAAGGGTTAAAATGAAGATGGGACCTTTTAGTCCCAATTTCGCCCAATAAGCCATCAATGAATAATTTAATAATTGTACCTATTGAAAGGCTTAGAACGATTTGAGTGGCTTAAACTCCAAGGGTACTAACGATCGTTGAGGCTCACCATCTCGAGTCCCTATTTAATTTTATGATCTCCTTCACCTTGTACGGAACTTGATCTTCACGCTGATCTGTCCGATGCAATATTTTTCTCATTCTCCTAACATAACACACATTAATCGCCGTGACCCACTTTCGATGGGCAAATGCTACAACTTGACCGCAAGAGATTTGCACAGCGGGATTTCCTTCCTCTTGAGAATAATTGGACGGCGAACGCTGCTTAGGAATAAGGAAGCCCTTTAAGACGCAGTTGCAGATATGTTGTCGAGAGTGATTCATTGATGAAGAGGCATTTGGGATCTCGTAGGCTCTCGTGCTAGCTAATTAAGAGGGGCGCAACTCAGCATTCAGTGTAAGTGTGGTCGAGTGGAGTTTTCTTGGATGTTTGTACACTCCTTGGATGTTTGTACACTTCTTGGATGTTTGTACACTTGGATTGTTTTTGACCAACACGTCGATGGAAAAGTTATGGGCGGATCGACTAATAGCACTATCTTCTCACTCTGAATAATTATTTTTGGTTAACGATTAAAAATGTGTTGATTTAAGCAATATATTAGCCATAAAATTCCAACGGACTAGACTTGTGGTCCATTCGTCCATTATAAGACAAGTTACCTCTCTCTATTTTTGTTGCTTATTTTGTTTATCAAAATTATGAAACGTGGAAGCGTGTGAAACGTAGAATTTAAGAAAGGAGGAGATGAGTTTGGCATAAAATCAGAAAGTAAGTTGAGATATGAGTTTGGCATAAAATGGAAAAGTAAGTGTAGTTGATAGGAGAACAAACACGGAGGTGCTGGAGATGCATGTGGAGGAGAGAGCTCTAATTGAAGTGATCGACAGAGGAAACGGGTGGGTCGAATATTGAGAGAAAACGGTTGCCGAAGACTATGATTGAGGGTAAAATTCAAGGGAAAAAAACAGATGGAAAGACAAAGAAAAAATATGTTGTATGACAAAAGGGATGGGGTGTGCTAAGTGAAGGAGATGGCGTTGAATAGGGAATGCACATCAACCAACCGAAAGGCAGAACACCCATGTGTGTCATGGAACTGTTCTGCGGACGTTACCTCACGTTACCACTTATTTTTCTTCAAAATTTCTCCAAAAAGAGGTCGTTTAATTGAAAATACAATTGAAATTTATTCTAAAACACACACAGAAAACGGATTATTAGATACTTGTTGATACGGGAATAAGGGTTTAATTAACTAAGATGAAATTTCACATTTTTTGTGGCAGTGGCTTGATGACGACTGTGACTAGCTGAAAACTGTTCGGCCGTATTAAAAAAAATAATTTTGTGATCTTAGTTGTTTCCACCATTGTTTTCATAATGCTGTTTCACAAAGTAACGGCTTCTTTAGTCAATTACCGGCCTTGGTGGCGGAGTGCTTAACGTTCTACGGTGTGATCTACGCTATCGTCCCGACCTCTCTCCAAGGTCCCGGGTTCGAATGCCGGCTGATTGGATTTATAGTTGTATGTGTTCGTCTATTGTTGCGTGCTTCTGTTGCCTTGGTGAAGCAACTCCTAACAAGTTCTGGAGAGCTTAGAAGGACTTCACCAGATAGTGACTACAACAGCTTAGCAGTAAAATATCTACTTGTTGACATTTTTAATTTGTAATTGATGAGATTAGAAAATAGTGTGATTAAAGCGGTTAATCTTTGAAAATTCGTTTGGATCAAGGAATACCCAGAAGTTATTTACCTATCTTAAAAATGGCATCAATTCGCTTCATTAAAGAAATATTATTTTTGAATAATGGTGTTTTTGTATTGGGTGTGCATTGACTAGAAAGGTTGTAAGGGACAAAATATTTAATTTCCTCGATGAGGGTAAGTTTTGACAGATTCTAGTCACTGGGATTCGTCGTCCGAAATTGAATTGATCGTCCCTTCGAAAAATTCTTCCAATCAAGAAGTTGAAGGAATGCAGTCGCAGTGGAAGAAATTGATCGTCTTTGGAGAAATTCGCAATTCGCTTGCGACTAAAAGCGTTCGTGATCTAAGTTTGTCAGCGTGTTTGCCTTCATTCATTCACGTTAGAGCTGTAAATTGGAGATAACGTATGTCTAGGTCGACCTTGTATTTTTCGTCGGAGAAAAAACGAGACATGAGGTAGAAACACCATTTCAAGTCTCTCCTCTCAAATATCTACTCTTCATCTTTCACAGAAATACAATTTAACCATCCATGCGGAAGGATATAAAAGTACGTCCCATTTGCATTTGAAGCGGCGGACTAAATGGAGCGATCGATATTAATTTAAGGCCGAGCTATTACTGGAAGATCGATCATATCTATTTGCCCGCCGTTTCCTTCGCGACAGTTGAAGCGGAAACCAGCGGTGGATGCATTTCAAGCGCCATACAACTATAATTAGAGTTTTCTAGAAAGTCAGAAGTCATCTCTGCTTTTTTGCAGCCCTCTTCCGAAGATAACAAAATTGAACGGAAAATGCGAAGGAAAGCATTGATGTGAGCTATTATTCCATCCGGAAATTTTTAAGATTAATACAGTATATAAGCGATGAAATTAAACGTTCAACATCTATAATTAAGCTTGGGTGTATTCTAATTTGGTTTCTGATTAAGAAGAATTTAAACTGGGAAGACTGATAAAAATACAAATTAGTAAATGAGCGCTTGCATTTTGCAAGAAAAGAAAATTATTTTGGAATAATATGTTTACAAGGCGTATTATCGATGGACGATTCGTTACCAGGAGAAAACGGTTCGTAGGATGACGCAGTGCTTTTAATTTTATGTCCACGTATCCAATACTTTTAAACTCGAAACTTGAAAATCATCAGAAACATAAATACCCTCCTGTTGGAAACATTCCGTTGAGAACGCATCCAAAAAAAATATTAACCCCAATAATAAAAATAATAATAATGCCGTATTATTTTTTGGGCGAATTTTAGCCTAGGAAGGCTATTTTTCCAATTAAACCATTTTCTTAATTTTATTCCTTTTTTTGCATTTTTATTTTATTAACATCACACAAACAACATCCACAGACTACCATTCCCTAACCGATAAAATCCAATCAGCCGGGATTCGAACCCGGGACCGTGAGGTTGGAGCGTTATCGCGCTAGCACGTAACCACTCCGCCACCACGGCCTCCAGTAAAAAATTAAATCATATAAAATCATTACGGAAGGTATGTACTGACTGTATACCTATAAGTTATGGGACATTCCTGAAAAGTTTACTTTCTTTGTAGCTAACAGGGAATATTACGTTTGCGCAATAAATTAAAGTATTGAAAGGAAAAATATTTCAAAATTCAACGAATTAATACCCAATTTAATGCTCAGTGAAATATAAAAATGCTTACGCAATGATATGTTTAATGAAAATGAGCTCTGTTTCTAAGTAAATATATAAACGCTAAAGAGGCGACAAAACCTCGAAATTAATTTTTAAAAACGTAGAAAGAGATCTTAATTCTATAGCATCTTTGGAGAAGATGGCAGAATAATCATATGTAAATACGTCAGAAAAGATCAAACATAGTATAACATATATTGAAAAAGGCGGATCAAAGCTTTTACACACGAAGAGTAATGCAGCATAAACGTACATCAACGATATCTTAACATCGTTCATGGATCTCATCGTATTTCATGGTTAGTTATTTATAGCTCATTTTGACGATATGTTATTGATACCTAATAATAATCTAAATACTTGGAAGAAACCGAGAAATATTATAAAAAACATCAATTATTCATCACGTCGTATGTTCATCTGTTCGCTAACGAATTCAAAAGTGAAGCAAATAATGGACATTCCCAGAGTTTTAATCTAGGAAAGGAGAAAAACACATTTGAAATACGCGTCACAACTAAAATATTGTAATTAATGCGCCGACATGATAAATCTGTCCCAAGTAAAATATTTGGACCTTTTAGACATAGTTTAGTAAAAGTCTAACCGTTGTAGGTGTATTATTTCATATTTTAATGAGGGAAAGAAATTTCTCCTAAATGACCATTTTTTGTTTCCTTCGTTTCATTCCATTGAAACATGAAATAATTTCTGAACTTGAACAAAATATTGAATATTTTTTTGTGATTGTGAATTATGTATATACCTGGACTTCTGGAAAATATATGTGTTTCAATCACATCGGCTAATTTGCTTGCGTCATTTCTTTTCCTTTCACTAGATTTATTTTCTTTTCGAAAATTTATTTTATCTTCAGTTGTGCACAATAAAGAGTTCTGCTCGAAGGTATTATACACCAATACAATTTACAACACTCGTATCTCGGACGAGCCACAGGGTCACGTGATAGGGTGTTTTATTGAAAAGGGAATGTGACCCGTATATAAGGTACCCAGGCATTCATTGGTTGAGCACCTTCTGTGAAAATATAAAGAACGAATGTTCCATAACATTGGGAATTTCACTTCAGCGAGATAGAATAAGCAACAATGAAAAGCAAAATGGTGAATATATGGTGTTATTTACAAAATATATCAAAGGGCATATTAATTCTCCTAAAAGAAGACCTAAAATTTTCAAACTCACGTTCTGAGCTCTTTACGTTCCGAGTTAAAAGTTAAAAAAGAAAATAAGTTTTATTTCATCAAAAAGAAACCTTCCTCGGATTATATGTTTATATGATCATAAGTAGTTTGAATTGAATTTTTTTAGCGCTACCTTCCATTTCCTATTCTCATATTCACCCAATTGAAAAATAACACAACGGAATTGTTCCAAAAGAACCAACTGACAATTATAAACACTTAATATCCTCTTTATACATCCACGAAATATATGTATGACAATACAGCAAGAATAATAATTTTCTATCTGAAATGTAATGTTTAATGGCTTCCTATTGTTAAAGATGTTTTCTAATATTCTTTTGTACAGATTTATACAAGGAAAAACGTTTTAAAGCCTCAAACATTAGTCATGAAGCTCATCAAACCACTATGCATTGTCCGGAGGAGTAATTATTTCGCGAGAATTTAGAATTTGATTGTTTTTACCAAGATTTTGAATTAAAACTGTTAAAAGGTATCTAAAATATGTCTCGTACCCACCCACAATTACCTTCATTCGGTAGATGTAGTGAACGATGGTTTGGTCATGTGTAGCTACAGGGCCACAATAATGAATCTCCAAGCTTTAGAGTATTTACATGTATTACAACAGCATTCTGCCATATCTAATTCCATTATGCATTTAGATTGTTACGCTTGCATCTTCAGCTACGTTCAGCGTATAACCGTTTTATGGCTGTAATTATATTCAAATGTTTTCAAAAGCGCCGTACTTCAGCCCAATGGTTAATGGTATTACTGAACATGCTTGAATTTGTTGAAATAAAAATGTATAAGACAGAATATGAAATCACCTGCAGTGATGTGATTGAGTTCGTTGCTTAAATAATTTAGGCGGAATGCAAAGATAACTGTCAACGTCGCTAAGAAGGCTGAAATCGAAAAAAGCCGAACATTGAAAAGAATGTGGCTTTTTTGAATGCGGAGCATAAAACTATGCAACGAAATCACAAAAAGATAACTTGATAGTCCATCGCCGGTTACCTAGTTGTTTTCCGTACGTTATCTCGAAATTCGGCCGAAAATGGTTCCCACCATTTTTCTGCTTTAATCGAGCAAATACTCATATTTGAGCAAGAAAACTTCAACGAATTAAAAGACAACAATTTTTGTAATAGATTACAGCAACGTTGTTTTTTCCAATAGTTTTTATTACGTTCCTCTATATTCCGCTATATTTTTGACGCCTTAAAAAATTACAAAACAACAAAAGGAAACATAAAAATCATTCTTTTTGTTATTACTAAGCGAAGTTTCATGCTCCGCATTGAAAAAAACATCATTTTCCACCTCTTTTCGATTTCAGCCCATTTTGCCAGGCGCCTGCCGTTTTGTGTCCCGGAAAAACTAAGGGTTTAGGGAAAGAGATTTTAGTGTCAAATAAATGACGGCTCAAATTTTAGACGATGACAAGCTCTCCGTCCAGATAAAATTCAGCGCTCCAGGAAAAAAAAAGTCTAGGAATGCAGCCACTTCAAAATACTAAGTCCTCTCGTAAGAAGTTAATGGCGAATAAAAGTGGTGGCTTATTTTACACCAGTACGTCCATTACTTGAGTACTACTAGGCGGAGTGGAATCCTAAGGAGAAGGGTTTGGAGATGGAGCGCTTAGAACGAAGAGCGGCTCGATTCATTTTAGGAGAGTACAGGTTCGATAGCAGCCTATCTGAGATTATTAAAACCATTGGTTGGGAATCTTGTAAGGATAGAAGAACCGAGAGTATAGAAACAAGTAATCCGAGAAATTTTTACGATGTGATTTGCATGGAGAAATACGCGATGTCGTAATTCCCGCTCCCAGCGAACGCGGGAAATCCGTTCGTTTTTTTTTAACCCACAAGTATTCACTTTCTGAACTTTTACGATCACACATGACCATTCCCTAATCGGAAAAATCCGACTTGCCGGGATTCGAACCGTGGAGTTGGAGAGCTAACCACTCGGTCATCACGGCCGGTGTTCATTCGCAAAGAGCAGGAATTTTCGCTGTAATGTAGTCTCTTAAAATAGCGAGAACGGATAGCTTTAATTTTCCATCTCCGATAGCATAAGGTCCGATGATTCAAAATCTATATAGGATAACCAATGTTTTCATACTCACTGCCCTTCATATGGCAGCTTGCGGGGCATTAATATAAATTTAAAATTTAGTTCGGATCCACAAATATCTTTTTTTCCTTGCATGCTCATTTCAATTCTATTGTCCGTTGTACAACTCAACACATTTCTTCTCCTCAGAATATAATACGATATCATACCTCATTTTTTACTATTTAGTTAGTGCTTATTAAATAGTCGACTTTACCTATAATTCGCGGAATAACTAAATAAATAATATATATTTTCAATGTACTGGTCGTACCACATTCTTTTCTCGCGATATCTGATCGTTCAGTGCAGCAGTTGTGAAGTTAAATGTGCACCGCTTTACCTGAGAGCTTTTTCGATATTCGTTCAGAGTTATCCCATTAGAAAACATCCTACGCATTCGTCGAATCAATCCTTAAAGAAAAAAATGAAATTTGGACCTTTTTATGTCTCGTTGCTCATCTGCAAATTTAATGTATCCTCGATGCTATATTCCTTCATGTAGGCGTTCATCTTAGAAGGCCCATTTCGTGGACTTCATTCGATATTCGTTATTTTTTCGAAAGGGCCTAATAGATTTCCTCCCTTCTCTCTCATCTTGGTGCAACGTCGGACGATGTCATCAGGCTAATGTCCCTTGCACGAACGAGGACTAATCCAGAGAATTAATTTCTCCTTTGAAACTACTCTAATCCCACGGCATATCTTTTTAACAAGCATATATAATGTATTTGCCGTTCTTATTTCTTTAATAGGAATTCTCAGGTGGCCGAGGTGCTATGACCCCTCATGATAATTTTGCAGAGATGATTAGCGCTGATATCTTCAGGTTATCCTTCTCCAAATTAGTAACATGAAGTGTTTTTTTCCCTTAATTAAGGGAAGTTTTAGTATCTACAGAATTTTGTATCCTCCGCTATACCACTCTGAAAAAGTTTCGCTTAAGTGAAATTAGCTAAACTGTAGGGAAAATTATTTAGGAAATTAGTATGTACAGTTAAAGCGTACGTCTGAGAGAATCCAAGAAAGCAATTCAGTACAGAAACACCCGCAAAGGGTCGTGGTTCGAGTCTGAGTCACGTATTACGTTTTCACATCCCTTTATTCCCTGGAGCGAAGAGATATCTAGGAAAAATAATGAGGACTTGGAGAATTTTTAAGATATTTAAGATGGAGTTTTTCAGTTCGGTTTGAAGTTTATATCAAAGAGCATCAACAAAATGAAAATATTTGGGTTCAGTTTTCTAGAATTTTAAAACTATTTTATTATTATCAATAATTCGTCTTGTGACTGGATAAAGTCTTCTTGGAAGAAAAAATTCAGCTAGTACTAGAGTATATATTCAGTAGGAAGTGAAAGGGGATGCTTAGTTACGGTTATTTTCTGTGACAACATTAACATATGAGCACCAAATAATGTATTGCCAATTTTTGGGCAATAATCTCCGGAATATGTAAAATAAGTTGAAAAGGTTGGCGATATTTTTCTCTGATGATCTTTTATAGAAAGGATATTTAAAGTTTTCATAGACTAATATCGTTTATACCAACTTCCCGTTTTATTTTGGATACTTTGATGTGTTTTCCTCATAAATCTAAATTATTGCTATCTTCTAAGGTTTTGGTTCTGATTCGCTGTCTAATTTCTTATTGATAATAAATGAATACTCAGGCTATGACTATTAATGGAAGCAGTTTAATTTCCTGGAAATCTAATACAATTTTATATTATCTCCTATTTAATGAATCTCCGATTAACTGGTGTTTACACCTCCTGCCACACGGCGGAAGGCGGCTCGCAGGGTATAAATGTAGATGTAGATGAATGAAACAATTCCCTTGATTTTTTATATATAACTGGAGTTAGTACTTTCAGAATAAGATTCGATTATTTTGACTGAAAAAGAATCACTTTAAAGTATCTGATACTCTCATTAGTTTACGAATTTTGCCTCGACCGAATTAGAAAGCTTCAATGATTAAGCAAAATACCTCAGAAAGAGAAGTAGAGTCCAATGGAGTAAGAAAAAATGGAAAAACTACCAAAAAATAATCAAATACTTTCCACCAAGCATTCGAAAGCATTAATTTTAAAGCAAGCAAACAAATACCTCCGATAGAAAATTAGAGAATAATGTAGCAAAAGCCGATGCAAAAGTTACCAAGAAATAATCAAGTAGTTTAGACTGATCACTGGAAAGTATTGAAGAATAAGCAATCAAACAAAGACCTCCGGTAAAGAAATGGAAAATATTAAATCAAACCTAGCATTAATGAAGTTCGTCTTGTCTTCCGTTTCGTGATGATTTTAGCGATCCCAGCTTAGACTATCGCGTTTTAATTGACGATTAATCTTCTCGATGAACCGCCAAACGAATCCGGAATCGAGCAAATATACGACATCAAGCTAAAATCCGGCCCGAAGGACCAAAATATGTTATAAGAAAATTACTAATCATATAAGACTAAACTCTGCTAAGCAAAATTTATTCGCAAGAGTGAGTTCCTTGCAATAACCGTAGCTAGTTGGAGGAGGTCTGAGTAGTTCGAAAACCTTAGTAGCTCTGCTTGCTACCCTCTTCTTCCCAGCAATTAGTGACAGACCCCCTCTACGGGACTTCTTTGCCAAAAACGTATGAATGACCAAAATAAACACCATTGGCACCATTTTCAAACACAGGTGATTGCTGAACCTTAATCTGTAACGTCATTGCCTTTTGATGCAAGTATTAAAATGAACAATAGTTTGAGATGGTTAGCTCATGTCTACGCTAGCACGCGAAGCCCTTATAAACTCAGTGTTCACATTCAGGACAGTAAATAAGTAGAACAAAAAACAATTCAAACTTTAACACTTTCGTTTCTGATTGGGGTTGTTTTTTATGAATTCACAAGCTTTCCCGATTGTGTTGAGAGTCGAAACTATCGCATTAGAGCAACACATCGATAAGCCGCGTTCAATAGATTTGACGTAAACAATACTGCGTGAATAAAGATTTAGACGTACGTATGTAAAGAGGTACTGCAACCTAAAGTCATTAATTCTTAATTTTTGTAATGCTCAGACATCCGATCGTTATATTTCATTCCTCAATTAGTTGAATAAATCCAGAGTAACGTTTTCCCACTATGTACCGTTTATTAAGTCACCTATTTTTTCTTCCGACAGTGCCACGTTCGCTACTTTTGAAGGGTAATATTGGTAAATTAAAGATAAACATATTCCTTGCAGGAGTGCCATCTTATGATTACGGAATAACTATTTTAAGCGCCGAGTTGTTCGCGCGGTGCTGATTGTTTAACCGAATTTAGCGAATACGAGCGTCTAAGAGGTTCCCGGAAGAGTTTGTCTCATTCAGTGGAAGGCACAAATCAAGCAACCGCTTCCCAACGGTACTTTGTTTACACCCTTACGACTCATTATTCCTCGCCATTCACGGATTGCACTTTGGCGGAGGGAGAGCGAGTTTCATTTATCTTTGCTTAAAATTGCGCACGAGGGCCACCTTTGTGAGGAGCTCCCTGTTCTTCCCTTTATCTCGGCCCCACACTCGCTTTACATCCCCTCCGCTTCAAACTTGTTCCAACTTCGCCCGTCTTGCAACCCCCGAATTTTTCGCTTCTATGACATATTCTTTTTTCTCCGGGTTACCCAACTTCAACGGCGTTTCCTTACGAAATTGCTATCTAAAATCTCCTCCGAGAGGGGGAGACTTTTTCTAATCTTAGCCTATAATCCTTCTCTTCCGGCAGAGTAATTTTGAAGGGACCGACTAGTTTGCGATATTTTTTTCCTATGGTCGAGAACATGCGAAGTAGAAACGTGGACGGCTGAATATGAAAAGAACTGATAAATGAGATTGAAATGATGTATGGTCGTGCCTGAAGCGAAGGAATTATAAATGGGTAGCGAGTTGTTAATGGATGAGGGGCGCTTATCGTGGAAGGGAAAGGGTGATTGTTATGTGTGTGCCGATACATTAGAGAAGCTGCATAAAGAGATGAAAGACGCTATAAGCTTCGTAGGTCGCCCCAAGTGAATAGGCTGATCAACTGGCGATTACTTGAGTAATCACTGCGTTTCATTTGGTTCAGAATTATGTTTCCCTGCTAGCCGCCTTTAAGCACGTATCTAATAGTCTCTTCTCTAGATTGTCTTACTGCCGCCGAGCATCGTTCGAGGAAAAACAGAAGTTTGTGAAAGTAAAGGTCCTTTAGTAAATTACAAATTTCCAGTCAGTATACCCTATGGGCGAAGCCAATTCACCTTTACGCAGAGCTACAGATTCAAAACTAAGTAAAATTCGTATTTTATATCGGTCGATTTGGACGATATTTCGGATGATATTTGAATAAGAATTACTTTATCAACACCGTAGTGAAGACTATGGTTTTATAACAATTGTTACTATGTATACAGCGGATATTTTTATCTAATCAAGCAATACAGTGAAATGGTATAAACTTGTAAAATATTGAGTTATAAAGAATAAAATCCTCCATGTTAACGCAAAAAATATCAACTGTAAACACAATGCCGCAAAGTAAATCTTCACTTTTCCGCAGTACGCGTTGCTTCTTTTCCAAGAAAGAAGTAGCGTTAAATGAATTTGAATCGTTAATGGAGGAGTGTATTCTTGAAAATTATATTCATATGCGGAGGCGTTAACATTTTATCTCATTCAAAATATAAGCGATACGATTCTCGCAGATTATAGGTATCGGCTCTCTTAAGCTGGCTGAGCAGTGCTTAAGCCGATGAGTAGCACAGGAAGAATCTGCCGATCTTTTTCTTTCCTATCCAGCGGTTCAATCTTCCGTTTCCACTTCTTCTTTCCGCTTCCGTCTCCTCCACTCCACCACAGTATGTACAGTCCTGGCCAAAATTAACGCACCACCTCCCTAGCGATCCTAACGACCGGTGGTGCGTTAATTTTGGCCAGGTGTGTACATTCATACTTGTGCCACATTCCTTTTCTGAAGGTTTGGTATCTACACAAATCATTGTATGTCCCTGAACGTGAATTTGGTAAATCTGCTTCATGGTCCGTGAATTCGTGGTAGAATATTAAAAAAATAAAGGCAGACTTGTACTCTACTCTTGTAATTTTTTATTATTAATATTATTATTTTATACCTTTTGGTATTCGTTAATACAATTTATTTTAATATCAAACCTTTATCTGTGATCATATAAAGGATGCAAATAGTTTCCTCTTTCGTCTGAAATTTTCTATGAGCTACGATTTAGCTTCTTTGTCTCAAAATCGCTGATTACCTCGTATAGCTAGAAAGTGGCGTACCCTCCTTCGATGGTACCAGTCTCAGGTTCGAATGCTGTGAGTGGTGGTCTTTTTACTAAGCGAGCAAAATGACCTCGGATGTCGAAGCGATTTAAAAATGAATGCAATTTATAATTTTCAATACGTTGATTCTAAAGTGTTCATAATGTTTTTAAATTTTTCGATGAAAATTAGATGCTTCGAAATTTATAGAATGTATGTATTTGGAGCCGAAAAAGTAGCACGAGTAGTATCACGCAGAGATGATATCTCAGGAAATTAATTGAAATAAATAGAAACAT
Organism: Sympetrum striolatum; assembly: GCA_947579665.1. Lineage (NCBI taxonomy): Eukaryota > Metazoa > Arthropoda > Insecta > Odonata > Libellulidae > Sympetrum > Sympetrum striolatum. The sequence goes on from OX388352.1 coordinate 69,268,560, forward strand.
GTTTCTACATCCATTGTAACCATGCTAAGATCTATCGGTTGGAGTATGAACGTACCCTCCGTTATTCTTTCATCGAGTAATGTTGAAATTATTCAATGAACAAATTTAAACCTCCAGTCAGTCTTAGGATAAATGATCGACTCATGGCGACATAAAAAAATTCCATCATTCCGTTCTTTTATTCGAAGAAGCTTTCATGAAGTGAAGGAAAAAGGTTTGGAGAACTTATAGATATGGGCATAGAATGGGAAACGTAAGTTAGATTTTTGCAAAAACAAACGAGGAAGTGGTGATAACAGAGAAGAGGAGTTTCATAGAAGTCACGAAGCGACGACAGAGAAAAAGTGTGGTTATTGAGGGGGAGAGTGTAATTGAAAGGGAAATGTAAGGCAGAGAGAAAGACGCAAAATACGACGCATGATGTTAAGTGTGGCAAAAACATTCAAGGTATATGAGGATAGATTGTTAAATGGGGAATTTGAGGGCACAAAACATAAAGTAAGACCCAACAATCAGTCATAATTAAAAAATCATTAAAGTTTATGTTGACTATTAGTAAAATATCAGCTCAGAAAGCTACAAAAAATTTTTTTGAGAGTTTAAGGCATTAGCCTAGTGAAAAGGGGGGTTAAGGTACTTAGCACATAAGAGCGTGCACCCAGAAAAATCCCAAACGGACTTGAAAATCCTTTCAAGTCCGTTTTTCCGCTGACATATCTCAACTCCTCCCTTTCAAGGAGATTCTAAGCACGGGTTAACGTTTATTTGTTTGCATTCATATTGTTTACTTTCACCGATGCATTCCGTGTTATATTTTTTAACAACAATTTTATTAATGGAAACAGGAAGATCCCAATTAAATTTAATAATTTTTATTAACGAATATGCATAAGCATTGCTTAACCCGAAGAATCCGATTGACAGGAACTTGAACCCGGGACAGTCGGAGCTGTAACCACTTCGTCAATGGTAATTCCCTCTTTCAGGACATTTCTTCACTTATCGTCTACATATCCTCGTTTTCTGGGACTTTTTTTGGGATACATTCCTAATTTTCATGTATTTTTGCATCAGCTTCTGTATGGCTATATCTTATAAATTGAAGTTGTCCATTTTTTCTCCGGAGCGCTAAGACATTTTCGACTAGTTGAATAAATATGAAATCAATTGATATACGCTTATTATTTACCTGAATATCACTAACTACATTTTATACATAGAGAAAATTGCCTCTTGAAAGATATTTCTGTCTCTCATTAATTTCTTATACTTATGATGCCTTAATTCATCGGTAGCATTATGATTCACTTGCATAAAAATTCAAAATTAAGTTTACATTTCGCGTTTTCGAATTTTGAAGATCAAATTTTGTAATTCTTGTGCATTGTTCAATTTTGTTCAAAGTCATTACTGGAGTAATCCTATCTTGTTGAAGCGCTAGCAGTTTTCGACAGTATCACCACTAAGTTCTAAGATACTATAATACACTTGCTGCCCGCGCAATTTATCAGAGGATATTTCTCATCTATGCGCGTGATTTCTCATATTCAATTACAGTCTTTGTATTCTCCTTTGATGATGAGAATCAATTAGTATACTGCCAATCGTGCCGTTAGCCTTTGTAATTACTTCGTTGCCATCAGCTTTCATCCTATAGAGTTTCATCCTATGATGTTATTTCAAATATACTGGATTCTATGTAAACGGTAAATGCGAGGGAAGAGAAGCTAGAGATTGAAAATGAATCTCTATCGATTCAATCTTCGATCGCCGTATTACTCGATGAGTTACGTAAAATCATTTTAGTATGTGATACTGATTAATGCGTTACACACAGCGCATGACGTGAATATAATAGCAGTTTGTGAGTACTCTCTCTTCATTTAGGCCCACTATCACAGGGTTCAGCTCACTGCTATATACGCTCCCTCCATATTTCAAATTGATTATAGATGAAACTATCCTCTAAAATTTATGTTAAATGCATTTAATGATACTAAATTTTTATTTGAAAATTTCATAGTATATTTATAGCATAGGATATTTTATTTTATATTGTATATATTTTCTATAGTCCTGATATAATCCTTTATGCAGCATATGGTTTAGCAAGCGCTAAATACGATTTACATAGGATGTTAAGAATAAGGTTTAACAAATACTTTTTTCCACAGATTTATTTGCAATACGACCGGTTTCGGCACAGATCGGCCATCTTCCGATTTCCACATGATAAAGCCTGCCACAATCGATTTTATTTACGATTTACATTATTAGATGCACTGAAATATTTCCGCAGTATTGAGTGTTCTGCAATATTTGAAAATTATAATTTTCAGATGGGGTATTTTTCATCTGCAACTTTGTTGAAATGTTTTGGAAGCTTGAAAATTCACATTGATCCAAATACTACGATATTGCGTCTTACATAAAAAATGTACTTTAAAGATCTCATACAAGTGATACAATAGGTTTTTTCCCTCAAAGTGCTACTAATCTAAAATCCGCTGCAGTAGCTTTGATCGTAACAAATGAATGATAATATTTTACCATATTCTGATGTAAATTAATTATCAAGTGAAAGTCAATATGTTTAAATTAAACGGAGTAATATTAGGGCTAGTGAAGATAAAGGAGTTAGTTAAGGGGATTAGGGTAGTTTAAAATCCAGGACATCCATGGAATCGAAACTGTGGATTAGTAAGCGAGAAGTTTGTAAGTAAGGAAAGGGTTGAAGTGACTTTGCAGATAAGGGAATTCCTAAGAAAAAAAAATTCCTAAGGAAGAAAGGACTTGAAAAAAGTCTGACTGGCCCAGGAATCGAACCCGCGATCTTCTTCTAACCGGGAGGCTGCCTTAACCATCTAGGCTACCCTTACCGTAACTTATATTTTCTTGTTGGGTAGCCTAAGTGGTTAAGGCAGCCTCCCGGTTAGAGGAAGATCGCGGTTTCGATTCCCGGCCCTGTCCGACTTTATTCAAGTCCGTTTTTCCACCAGAAGTTTATAATAAATTTGGGAAGAGTTTAGATTTTATGATTTAATTAAAATCTCAGTTTATCTTATTCCTTTTCGTCTTAGTTTCTGGTATCCCTTCAATTTTAAATTCCTTTCCGACACAGTTTCTTTCCATTAGATTTTGTCGCGTAACCTAATAAATTATCGAATTTCCAAGTGGTACATGTAAATGCAACCAAAGCTGCTTCAATTATCTTGGGGTATTCTTTACGTATGAGAATCGTTCTGAAAATTGAAAATCTAGACTGGATTTGAGGACATTTATGCGGCGAGAGAAAGATGCGACCATTGCCAATGCTCAGATATAATCGCAGCAATTTTTAATCAGTGCACACATTTTGGTCTCATAAAGCGATGCGTGGGAGAGGAGTTCGACACAAAGAACATTGAGCCTCCAAATTATGGACGTTGTTATTGGCTCTGCATTTCCAGCGTCACACGTTCCCGACATTTCTTCCCTCTCTCGGATTTTCTCGACCACTCTCCATTTCCGCCGCGGTCCCTTATTATCTCTCCCAAAACTTGAATTTTTTCATCCGTTTCAGCCGCTAAAAAGCGATGTCCTATCCTTTCTTCTTACCTAAGACCTACTTAATTGGACTGCTTAAGGTTTTCGCTTTCTTTTCAGTTGAAGATCAGGATTGTTAATTCACACCCTTTACCTCTCATTTCTATGTATACTCTATTTTCTCTTACCTGGAAATCCAAATTGATAATAAATTTGATGCCCGTAAATGAGGTATTTTAGAATATCATGGCTTAGAATTAGAATTCTAAATGAAGAGAGGCGTACTCCTTTGGTTAACTGAGCTTAAATACTACTACAATGCCTGAGATATGGTAAATGTTTCCCTATGTACAATATATTCTATTTATAATTACCGCTTAAAGAGAATGAATTATAATAACTAAATAATACGTAAATAATTTGTGTCTCCTGAGTTTCCCTCTTCGGTAATGAGCAGTGAAGGGCAAGTTGTAAAAATTTTAGGAGTTTTATAAGTTAAAATAGGAACAATAGATAGATTAGCGTTAAATTTATCTGAAAGACAGGACGTTTTAGCGGCGGTCACCATAAAAAAGTCGTTACTGTCGTGACATTTTGCAGTAACAAATAGCTGATATGGCAGTAAAATTGAAGATCATAGCAGAGGAGCAACCGACTCTTTAAACCCATAACGAGAGTTGAAGGGCTGTATGAAACATGGAGGGAGATTAGGAACGCAAGACTCAGCGTTGGTCATCGAACCTCTCATCCGTAGTCCTTGAATCAACAACTGCCTATCTATCCTTCCCTTTGATACTCAGAATGTGGAATTCAAAATTCTGATGATTTCATCACGAGCTCAAACAATTTATTCTTTGCCAATTACCCTCTATTTGTTTTTTACGAAATATGAATAAATCAACATCAATGAAAAGCTCTACCTATTTCGAGTCTTTTACTTTATTATTAATTAATATTAAATTAACTATTAATGTATTAGAAAAATCTTTAAGAGTACAGTCAGTACTGCTGGAACCGACTAATGTCATTGGAACATACATTAGCTGTATGCGATTGTGTTTACTGCGACAAAATTGTTCAGAGGGAAAATGAGAAGGTGGCAAATCTAGACGAGTAGTCAGAAGATTTCAGTAAACTGCATCTCTAACTCTACACCACATGAAACGATAGCAACTATTCAATTTCCACTTAGTTTAAATCTTTCTCAATGATGCATGGACACGTACACCAGTGCAGCTTTTTAAGAATAGATCTCGAGTAGATGAAGGGGTGAGCGAGAAGAATTTATTCTTATTAAGTACTGTTTTACAGAATATTGAACTTTCCTGGCCCTAAGTTCTTTTTTGGTTGTGGTGCCACTGCTTGTGGTTTCGCCGTTTGTGGTTTTGATTATTCGCGGTCTCTGCCGTTTTTTTTCTAAATTATTTCGGCTTCCCTACATTAAAAGTTAAAAAAGTCGCTTGTTGGCAGATTATAAAGGCTGAGATTAACTCTTCGCTGTTTTTCGGACCGTAGCTTCTACTTGAACATCGAGTCCGAAGAAACATTAATTCCTCAAAGGAACCGTAAGGCCTCGGATTTAGTCAACGGTGTATCATAAAACCTTTCTCAAGAAGGATAATTCATTAGTTGGTATGTATCTTATACGTATGTGGTGCTTCCCTGTATTCTACTTACTCCTTTATCAATTTAGTAATTTACAGGATAATGCGATTCTCAAAGCATAGCCATTGAAGAGAGCAGTAAGAAGATTTTCAATGTGAAGCTTTCTTCTCTTCAAAATGTTATGAAAATAGGAAATTTCGTTTCCTACTTCAACTAATTATAGTTTTGTTGGAAAAACTATGAAAAGTAAGTTTTTCTTAGTTGAAAATTCTTATTTTGTCTGAGAATGGTTAAAATCTCTGCTTATTGTATGATCAATTGTACGAAAAAAAAGAAACATTTAGAGAACTTGATGTAAAAAAATATTTGATAAATTTAAGGATTACGTTTTAATCCTATTATTTCATGCGTAACCAATTGTTCTTATAGAAATTTGAATGAAATAAGCATTGCCATTCCGGAGTCTTCATATAATTCATGAAATGTAAGCTTAAAATAAGTTGCGTTTCAAATTGCAGTATGAGAAATGAAAAATCCTCAAAGCTCCTAATTCCAGCCTTATAAACTTATAAAGGCTTAGTAGTTTATTGCTGATTGAATCCATGCCAACGATTTCGTCTGTTGTCTCTTCTACAGTGATACCATTGCGTAAAAGTTTTGGTCTCAAGAGAATTAAAGAGTATTGAGTTCCTTCTTCTCCGTTTTTTTCTAGATAAGGTGCGGTATAAGGTAATTCCGGTAGAGATTCCACACCTTAGGAAATGACTTCACAGCAGTGACCTAAGTGAAAATAAGAATGTAACTGCGTGAAAGATTATAACATTTGTTGGTTATTAACAGTATATAAACAAATTTAGTTTAAAAACATTTTTACATAAAATATTAAAATTTTTCTGCATCCATGCTTTTGGCCACCTCTCCTGAGTATCCGGGTGAGACGCTCCACCTCTGTCCCCCATTAGCTTAAACTGAATTTTATCTAGAAAGCGCTAGTTATTTCACAAAATTGTTAAATTTCACTAGAAATTAGGATCTAACTAAACGTTTTAGTTAACGTTAAACCTATTTAAAAGTTTTATTTGCAAACATTTAGCCAAAAATTTTAGTACATTTAGATAAAAATATCCATTTAAAATTATAATAAAATTTCCGATTGGTATCAATGGGGGCTAGAATAAATACCGTCGATATGCGCGAAGAGTACTCCTAGCGGGAGTTCGTTGTAAAGTTAGACGCAAGAAGCACATTCCATAGATTTTCTTGTTTATTCCTTGAATATTCGAAGGATACCATCCTTTCCCTCCTACCAAGAAAATTGATCTCATCACCTTGAAGTTGGGTTATTATGTACTCAGAAATACAATAAAAATATTTATACAACAAATAAAATATTAAGTGTTAAAAATAGGTGCGAAACAGCTATGCATATCTACCAGTAGCTACGAGCTACCGTGTGAAGGAATTGACGAGGACGGAAGGTGCTACAAAACAGCTTAATTTTAATGAATTTGCCTCATTTTCTAGTCCCATAGGAGGCATCTTAGCCTTCTCTAGAGGCATATGAATAGCATTTGAGACTTTGAGAAAAAAAATGTTTGACAATTTGGTTGTTTTTGTCGGAATTTCGACACTTTGAGGCAAACATTTTCACTGAATATATTTTTTCATTAAAACAATATATTAGTAATGTCCATGCGGGTGGGCCACTTTTGCCGAGTATTACATTTCGATCAGAAAAAAAGTGTCAAAACCCTCCACCCTAGTGCTTACTAAGCAGTATGTCATGTTTTGATCGTGCATAAAATGCATTCGACCGTGGATTTAATTTTGAATTGAGATTTAAATGTAGATTACAAACATTTTCTTGGAAAAAGCCTCAATCAGTATCACCTCAAAATTACAAAGTAATTCAAAATTCATAGTAATAAGGCACATACACCTAAAGATAGCACTGGGGCATCTATCCCGAGAAGAGGTGGGGCGTCTATCCTTTCAGTACGGGAGAGATGCCCTTACAGCCAGTGGGGCTACAGGTTGTCCAAGATGGCCAATCACAGCACGTGGGTATTAGATGAATCTATAGCTACAAGTTTCCGCCCTTTCATTCAAACATTTAAACCGATGCCAACCAGAAACATTATACTCTATTTTATAACAGGAAAAAAGAGTACCTATTTGAAATAATGTTATGAAACTGCGTAAAAAGAATTAATCGCCGTGAAACTCTTGCAGATAGAGGGGTGCCTTCCAACTAACTGACGCACACCGTCAGTGGAGCAATCTTGTGGTTTTCCTTAAAAGTACTACGACTGGTGCATCTCTCCTGGTGGGGCATCTTACCCGGAATTACCTTAGCAATTCCTCTTTAATCTCCACAAATATACTCTATCATTATGATCCCTGTAACATCACTTCCCTGAAGATGGTTGCGGAGTTAGCAGCCGAAACGTCGGACCCGTTCCACTGCATCACCCGGTTGACAACCCAAGAAGAGTTCCTTCAACAAATCAACCGGGAGAGCACCAGTTCCTTTATCACCTGTTTTATCTATCTGTTACAACTAAAGAAGGAATGGATAAGCGAGGATGTAGTGGAACTGATAAAATAAAGAAGAATGTTCAAGAACTCAAAGGAAGAAGAGGGTAAAATAAAATTCTGAAGACTACGAAATAAAATTCCTAAACTAATTCCTTATCTCTTAGAGATTATCTACGGATTATTCCGTATTTCAAAACAATATATGTGCAGAGACTAACTCATTTATGAAAACAGGCCAAATAGATATGGCATATGGTAAAACCAAAAAGTTCTTTGGGGATAAAAACTTAAGGCGATCTGTATTATAGATAGGAATGGCGCACTAATCTATGAAGAAAAAGAAGTAGCAAGCAGATGGAAAGACTACCTTGAAATCCTTTACGGTGAAGACGAAGACCAAGAGAGTCCAATTGAACCAGAAGATGAAGTAGAAGAAGAAGAAAAAGGGGACTGATGATAGAAGAGTTCCAAAAAGCATTAGGAAATTTGAAAAACACCTGTAGTAGATGAAATAACATGTGAACTCATAAAATATTGTGGAGAGAAGATGAAAATGGAACTATATGACCTTTTTTGTAAAATATATGAGTTCGGAAATTTGCCGGAAGATTTTACGAACTGGATAATAGTACCGATACCTAAAGAGAATGATTCACAAAAATGTGAGGTCTACAAAACTCTTAGCCTTGTGTCTCACTCATCAAGAAGACTTAATTATAGTTTCTGCAAAAATGAAAAAAGAGTAGTTTGATTTGGCTCAAAGATAAAGGAAGCAAGAATTTGTGAGGGTGTTAGACAAAGGTGCTCTTTATAGCCATGTTTATTCAATTTATATGTACAAGACGCTATAGGCAGAATAAGAATAAGAGAAGTCGTAGAAATTGGAATAAAGGTAAGAGGGAATAGACATCCTCAGATTCGCGGATGATATATCTGTGTAAGCAGAAAGTGAGGAAGATTTACAGAAAATATTGAATATAATGAACAGGGTATTGAGAAATGATTACAACATGAAAATAAACAAACTTAAGACAAAGATTCTAATCTGCGATAAAAGCGAAAACATAAGATCAAGTTATGATGTGTATTTATATCTGCCAATAAGTCCTGGGTTCGACACCAGGCGTCTCTAAATTGAAAAATTGCTACGAATTTTAACATCTTTTGAACTGTTTTGAACCTGCTAACATAGAAACTTAAAATTCGGCATGTGAATAAAGATCATAATTAGATTTTATATTCGTTGTTTAACGTTTCCCTGATGGTCCTTGGTTCGATCCCAGAGAGCCATTTACATTACAATATGCATTTCAACTGGGGATAACGAAGTCTTATTTTAGGATCTTCCCCATAATCTACTTTTATATTTCCCGTCGAGAATCAACGGGCGCTTCAGCTAGTAAAACTTAACACGGTAGAGCAAAGCAAGAAAAGAACATTCATAGACAGCTTGGTACTTTGTGAAATCTCGGTGTGACAATGGGATGAGAGCAACTTGTGTCGGAGCCCATATCAGATTAGAAGGTGAGATGGCCATGTAAAGTGAGTGAATGAGGAAGGATGGACATCGAGTTAACCATGCGCAGAATGACGTCAACGAGAACGATGTTATTGATAATAATAATAAAAGGACTTTATCAGGGCGAGGTAGAGAGGGATTGAGAGAATTTTGAGAGGACCCACGGAACAGAACACGAATTGCTATGGTTACGAAAGGTTAAGCAAAATGAAGGCCTTTGTTTGCTGATTAGGTTACGCCGTCCGCACGATTTAATCCCTTGTTGCACGTGGAAACTGTTTTGGACAGGTGAAAACGGCTTTTTATCGCTGTTTTTCTCTATGTTATCGCGTACATTATACACAGGAAGCGCTCTGGCATATTAGGAGAAAAAAGATAATTATAGTGAATTACGTATAAAGTTTAGTTAAGTGTTAGTGTGTCCATGACCAAAATTTCTACGTATAAACTAATTTATTAACTTCAGATTCTTCATTTGTTTAAAATTAATAGAATAATTACCGCTCTAAATTTTTTTCGAGAGAGCATCGATTTTCTACGTATATTCTTCGATAAAAAATAAATTAAATTTTATTGATATGTGAACTGCGAATGAATTACTAACTGGAAAAATAGCTGCATGATTTTATTTATTTATACTTGAAGACTACAGGTCAGGTGGTAGTCATTCCTGTGGGAGAAGGGAAAAATAACACACCCTGAAAATAATTTACTATAGTAGGAAGAAAAACCCCATAACCTCCAACAGCAGTTCGTCTTACAATGCAGTAACAAAATTATAACATTACACAAGCTTGCGATGAAATAATAACGCTTTTGGGTGGTAAATGAGCTTCATTATAACTTGTTCAGTAAGAACTGAAGAGGTACCGAAAAAATTGATCGAAATATATTTTTAAGAACAATTAATTATCCAATGCACAGAATGAACCAAAACTAGATTGTATCATCCATACTTTAAAATGTACAAAACGTTGAGAGAATATGGGTATTTGCACTTATAGGAGTGCAACTCATAGAATCTAATAATACGCAAATTTGAAAAATAAAATTATGACTACTAAAATCTCTCACTTCTCGGGCAGGTATTCTAACCACTAAAGCATCCCTTTAAAGTAATGGAATTGATATGGCAGGATATTTTAATTTATCTTAGGATGTTCAGCGATGCTTGAAGTTATACGCAAATGATTATGCTCCCGTTTTCGGTGATTTCAATTACAGACGTTCCGCCAAAAATTAGTTAAAACCAAATCACTTTATCTTGGCATTTGGAAAACAAATTTAGAGGCAACCTTTTAAAAGAGTATTTTAGAAAAAATCGCTAAAGTAAGTTAGCATATTCAAACGTGGTGACATATCAAACAAGTATGATTTCTAATCTAATGGATCGGACGGAATAGTCTCTTCGATATGGCTTTGGGAGGAGGATGGAAAAACTCAAGAGCTTGGTAACGTATGTACAATAGGCTCCTCGAACGGGACTTTCCAACAAGGCTCCTTTTGCGCAAATACATCTTCCGAAAGAGATTAGGCGTATTGAAGCACGTGGAAAGTCTGAACGTAGACCTGCTTTCATTCAATTCTGATTCGCCCATCGCTCAGATGAGAGCAAAGCACTTGCTTTTCACATCCCATTTTGTTTACCTCTTAACTTCGCAATCCCCAAATCTCGACCTAGTTCAACCATCGTCCTCTTGCCATAGGGAAAATAGAATTCCAGCCAGCCGTCTCAAAGGGATATCCTCTTCTATACTAAAACTAAACTATTTCACCCATAAAATGTCATCGAAAACTTTTCTCGAGGAATCATACACATATTAAAGCGATCATCAAATAAAGTTTAATTTAAACTTAAACAATTGACTAGATATATGTAATACACCTCGTCTATCATAAAAATGTAAAGTTAAATTTAAAATTAAAAGTAAAATTAAATATCGTGGCAAATATTTTAAAATGTACGACGATTTTTATGTTATATTAAAACATTCAGTAACTTGTATGTATTTTTATAATGCTAGCAGTATTATTATTAAATAGTGCTTCAAAAGCTTAGGATATTTCGCACATTCGCTCCTACCGGGAATCGAACACCGGTTTTACCAAAGGGAAATTCGCTGTCCACATGACTACCCGGGAGCTGTGCTCTAATCCTGTAATGTAATCAACTCTGAGTGTTCAATCAGAACATACTAAGTTAAAAAAAGAGAGGAAGACTACGAAAAGTCAGTAGGTGAAAAGCAAATCATCAAAGAGAATGAAAAACAATCTGAAACTCGACGAAATGTGCTTGAACAAAAAGTTTGAATCAGATGAAGGTAATGCTGAACGTTTTTACTGCAACGAGAGTTATTCAAAATCAGTAAACGAAGGGTGGATATGATATTCTGGTTGTCACAAATGGGCTCATGAAGCGTGTGCTGGATGCAATGAAGATGATGCCGAAAAACATTATTTCATATTCATCTACTGTTAATTGTAACATCAATATTGATTTATAATAGTTAATAATACAAATATAGTTTGATTTCGTATTTAACCATGTTTATCGTTTCAAGATTTATTTTTGGGGTAAAATGTCTACCCCTTGGCCACTTTGCTCCGCATAGTGGGGCAAAGTGGTCACTTTACAGGAGTTGAAAAAAAAAACAAAAATTGCGGAAATCTCTTTCAAGATATTGTTGATATATTGATGGTTATTGATCCTACACTAATGAAAGTACATGCTAAATTTAATAGTAAAATAATAACACATTTTTTCTTCGAGTGGCCACTTTGCTCCAGTCTCCCCTACTAATTATAATGTTTTATGCATACCTTATGGCTTAGCTCTAATAATAGTTTTTATTTTATTTTCTGTCTATTTATTTGGATTAAAACGATCGATCGAAAAATTTAAACTCCTAATCCACTTTTTGCACAACACTGATTGAAAATACGGAGCTTGATACAATTTTCGAATGTTTAAAAGATTTATAAAGTTCTTATGATTAAAGGTCTCGGATTAAACGATACATGTTTTGTTGCCAAGGAAAGAGAACCAACGTGCCTGATTGAATGATTAAAGGGGAAGGAAGACACAGTTGATGAAAATTCACACGAGAAGGTAATTTAACTGGGAATTGATAGCAGTATGCGATAGTTTGTGAAAAAAGAACTTATAAAAGAGTCAAAGGCCGCAAGGAAAATAATTTTTAAACATCGCCATTTGCTTTGTACAGAAAAGTATTGTGTACTCTCATATCGTGTATCGGCACTTTGAAAACTGAGCAATAATGAGAAAAAGCGTGCATCAAAGGGTTGAGTATCATTTATTTATAGCTTTAGCTTCACTGAAATGGGATCATCTGCGTCACCAGATAGGGTGTCGACGTTTCTGAGAAATTTTTGCTCTTTGGTAAAAGCGAAATCCTAAATTGAGGAAAATGGCAGTGAATCGAACTCCGGAAATAATCCGCACTTCAAAAATGTGCAATATTTCCAGTCGATTATGAAAAAATCAAACTAAGAACAAAATGAAAGGTACTCATGCTAAGATGTTTCAGGGTTGAAAAAGCGAAATAAATACATAATGAAAATACACTTCCTAATTTTCCACGATGACTTTTATTCGCTAATGATGTCGTGCATTCTGAAGTACGCTGATGAAACCGGTAACAAATAAAAGTCCCTGTGGAAAATTAGGACGTTTTCTATTCTGCAATATCTTTTCACAAATTCACGACTTTGAATATCGATTTCACGAAATAAATACATTTCCTGAGAATCGTCCACATTAGTCGGCAAGCATCAACAGAGCACATCTCGATTAGTTAAGGTTGAAATTTCTCAGTAAACTCGAAAAATTTCGTTCTCAAAAGATTAGGTGTCTTTTATCAGTCTTGTTTATTTCTTGCTTATTGATTATTTACCGTGGAAAAATCAGGAAAATCAGATTTAGAGGTTTTTGTTGGAGGATATAAATCCTGGAAATAATAAAATTAGCGCTTCTACGTATTTATACTATCTCTCACATTTTAGGTGAATTAACCTGAATTTATAATCGTCCTTCGATAAAATTTTACATATTGATATCGTATATTTTCATCATTCTCTTCAGTTTATATCGTTCGAACGTCTGATTTTGCTAATTCACATTTTGGCTTTTTGTAAACTGACTGAGGATATTAGCTGTCTTTAAACGGCATCAACGGAGCATGAGCGTCTTTGTAGTTCCCCATTCTTTCTCGATGTTTTCTTTTTTTTTCGATGGGAACGCTCGTGTCTATTCATGGACATATTTTCTCAAATTTAATTACCTGCTAACTCTTTGAAAGATGCCTAGCTTTACATTAGAGCATGAAAAAATAAATAGTAGGATTGCAAGCTTTTGATATATTTTCGGAAAAGTTTCATATTTATCTTGGTGGGATTAATTTTCTATTGCTTAAGTCTACAGTCCCTTTGAAAAAATGAGACATATGATCTCTTATGGTGATGCAGTTCATCGAAAACTCATTAAATTTTCTGATAGCTGGAAGTATGTACACGGGAAATAACAGGCTTTAACTCTTTTACTGAGGTAATTAGGAAAATATGAAGTGGCAAAGGGATCGCTGTTAATAACAGTACGTACTTTACTTACTTCGTGATTAAATATGAACTCAAAGTAGTGTCCTTTATTAGAATTAAAAACGCTTCAGTTCTGAAGGTTAGACATCTTAGAATGGGAGATTGAATTTTCGAAGAAATTTACTCCAATAAATTCGTAATTTATTCAATTTTAGTACCAACTAATACAGCTCGGAGGGTATGCGAGGGATTAAATTAGAAATCTGTTTTAATTGCTAAGTCACCATAACAAAGCATGGACATTCAGCTATGAAGATTGATGGCTTTAATTTATTTATTTACTCCTTCCAATATAAAGTACTTCTCAAAAAATTAGATGCAATTTATACTGCGGTGTTTCTTTTATGTAACCCATCTAACTATCCATCTTCTTTAAATGGCCTAAGATGATTCGCGTATAATCTTTATCTCGGCTTTATATCCTGTAATTGTCTTAAATTTTCTTCGATCATCTCTTCTCTCAAAATCTTAATGCCTTCTTTCTCAGCCCTAGACAAACCCATTTCTTTTCGATGATCTCGTCCGTTCAACCTCTACTGACCTATTTATTCGCCCCTTACAGCCTCTTACCTACTTTTCCATACTGTTTTGGCTACTCGATCGATCCGGTTCCTATCCCGTTCGCCTGCGACTTAAGATCCAGGAGATAAAATATTAGTTTAACAAGTCGTAAAAAATGGGTTATCTCTTGGAACGTTATCTCGGATGCTTATTGAGCCTTTACTCATCGTCACCTTTCGTATAAGCTTCTATAATCTCGCCACAATCAATCGAAACATTTAATTCTATCATATACGACCACTAAAATATATATTTGGTTATTGTCTAGATTAATCTGTTAACGAAGAATCAGAAAAGATTAGAATATGTTGGAATATGAGAAATCGTCTGTCACCGCGTACTTTTTAAACGTTTCACCGCATTTGCCTATTTTTGCGTCTTTAAATGCAGCTGAGATGACGAAGATTGGTTTGAAGATAGTAGAAAGAACAAAAAAGGAAGTAATAGCTCACGCCACCCAAAGATGGACTCTTTTTGGTAAAAAATTTTGGTAAAAAAGAATAGAATTGATGCTCAAATATTATGCATTTTCATTTAAAAAACAAATTCTAATTGAAACAATGGAAATTGGTCATCGTAAAAATGACATAAATTCGTTATTTCTACAATAATATATATTTCGTCCAATAAACTCGTCAATAAATAAATAATATAATTTTACTTGCTGCAAGTTACAGTGGTGTACTTAATTCATCGTGCAAACTTCTGCAAATAACTTGATATCGGAATTTTTATATTGAGCATGCATGTGCATGTAAGTATATATAAAGGCATATGGTATTTCAAACCTGGAATTTATTCAGTTCGTTTACATCCATCCATATTCGAATTAATTTTAGCCAGCGTAACAGTCAATTCCCACTTCTTTCATGGTGGATATAGAAATTTTACCAATTCAAATTCCATAATGAAATTCACAAAAATATCCAAATATGAAAATGGAGCATTTTATTGTGATAAATTCCATATTTGCCCCTGGGCATGTGCCCCCGATTATCTGCATTCATTTCAGCTCTATATCTGTGCGCACGTCCATATGTAAAATGAAAACAAATGTAGGGTCATGTAAATGGATATTTTTGCCCTTTACCTAAAAGATCATTCCTCTAGGTAAATCTGAAAATAATATCCAAATTATTTTCATTTATTAAGAATAAAAAGTTTTTTTTCTTTTTTTGCTGAAAATGGACTAGTTAAGCTAGTTACGGTACAATCGAGTGAATGTGAGGATCTGTATGACATATCTAGAAGAGCCAAATTCTACACAGATAGGAAGATTTATGAATCTCTCACTCCATATTTATTTATTTATTTCTATTTACTTATAAGTAAGTATCAACAAACAGCATGAAGCCAATTACAGTTGGCGAAATAACAAGAAGCAAGGAAAAACCAACAATCAGAGAGAACAAAATAAAACAACAAATCAACATTAAAAAATTAATTTAAACAATGAATAAAATTACAAAAAGTCAATCTCTTGCAACCATATTTTGGATGGATTTAAGAGGAGAGAAGAAAGGATCGAAGTGAACGTTGGAAGAAAGGGATTGAAAATTGATGGAATACGGAAAAAGAGTGATCGTTTTACAGTTGATAGACGAGGAGTGCTCAGAGAGAAGGTATCAGATGATATCAAGACAGAGGAAGACCTAAAGACCGTATATGTATGTAGAAAAGTATTATCTCGAAATATATATAGCCAGTTTAACGTAAATTTAATTGTCTATCTTTTAATGTATCCCATCCTACCTCAAGGAGAATTTTGGTTACACATAACGATTTGTTTCGAATTACTTTATAATATACACTCATACTCCAAATGGGTCTAATATTCGCTATGTAGCATCGCTCTCGAAATTAAATATCGGTTTGAAACGCGGACTGAAGTGAGTTTAGTATTAACTTAGTATTAAGAGGGTTGAGGATTTTGACATGCAAAATTGCGGGGAAAACTACAAAAAAGGGTTGATATTAAGTCAAATGAGGAGTTGTCAAAAAGTGGTAGAACGGGTGGGGTATTTAAGGAAATGATGAGAAAGAAAGCTTATTGGAAAATAGGCTAAGAAAAATAAATATGAGATGAAAGGCTCTTGATGAATCCATGGTAGGGCCATGAATCAGAAATGCAAAGGAGAGTTATACAATATTCAGTGTTACCATAGGGTCTATCACCAGAAATGTCAAAGTGTAGTTTCCTAACAGAATACCAATTGAATTTACAATCCACTCTTTTAGAAATGTATTTATTGAAATGTGTTCCTGGATCACTGCATACCCGACGCAGAACGTGTACGAAATACACGTTTTACCTTCGTATACGTAATTCAAAACAAAAAAAGAGTAAGAATATTTAGCGGATAATTTTCTAAAGCTCGTTGAATATTATTTTAATTTAATTTTTCGGATTATATTTACTTGCAGCTAATAATCTTTCCTGAGACACAATAATGAACAATTGTGGTACAGATGTTACCTGGCCATCATAAAGGGTTAAAGAATTGATTAGTTACAGCTCTTCACAGCGTCCCTAATTGCTTTATTTTCTCAACTGACAGTCTTAATGCAACCTAATAGTTCTTCCTCTGTAATCCGACCTCTTCATTATTCCCTCATGAATTGTTTCCATAATACGAGCTTACCTCAGGGTGTTCCTTTTATCGTTTATTGGCATATTATCTACAAATGCAATCTTAATCATTGTAAATACTTTTATTTTTCTTTAAATTTTGGTTTTCGCTTCATTTATCGATTCAACAATGTATTTATTGAAAATAAATGGTTAAAAGCAGAATCTCTATTTTATCCTGCCCTAATTTTCTCTTCCTCGTTCATGTACACTATCTATTTGTTGGAGCACTAGAATGAAGCAATCTGTTCTAGAATATTTTGTCGTAAGCCTTTTATGATCCTATAAGGTGATGAAAGTTGATCCTTCATTTCTATCACCCTTTTCTAAATCTAAAATCGATTTCCATTTAACTATGAATTTACTATCAATTTCTTAAATCCAAACTGGTTTTAGCATACGTCATCCTCCAATTTTCACTCAATTATACGATAAGTACTCTTAAGAAAACCTTCGATATGGGTTCAGACAGACAAGAATACCACAAAAATAATATTCATTAATTAATGTGTGGTAGAATTTCCAAATCTTTATTGAATGATAGTCCTGTGTTGTTGGTAAAATATAAATGGCGGTTAGAATGTGTAGTTGGGCCGAATCAAAGTTTTACAAGTACGCTATTTAAGAGCAGTTTACAATTGGAGTGACCAAAGCCAGAAGTTGAGATTATTATCTGCCAATTCCCTCATCACTGCAATGCAAAACCTTCTCTCGAAATCACTCCGTTGTAATGTGCCGATCCTACCCTTGAGGACGAATACCTTCGGAGCTCTCCAAAATGAAGTCAGAAAAGAGGAAAGAAGTGGCGACGTCAGGGAAGAGTTGATTAAAGCAGAGAATCACTTATCTTAGCTGGAAACTAAGGCTTTTTGTTTACGGCCTTTAGCTGTCTTAGCATAAATTCATCAATATGGTAAGGAGTGCGGCAGTTACTTAAAATAGAGACGTTAAATCACATGCATAGCGGAACAAGGAAACACCTCAAAGAAATCAAAGGTGATACGTCAGTGGAAGTTTTAAATCCAAATAAACGCAGTTATCTCAGAAATACATGCAAATATAAACAAGAGAATGGTTCTTCGAAAATATATTACGCCGATCTTTATGGTAAATATTAAGCAGTTTATTAATTTTATTACTATACAGCTAACTCTTAGAACTTAATGCTATTATGAATTGCGGTAGTAGAAATATCAATTTTGGTTAAATATATTGCTCATTACGGCATTAGATACGTGTGGATATGGAGCTTAAGAGAGTTTTATCTGCATAAGTCAGAAAAACTACTACTGGATTCAGATGAACTTGAAAAATTATTTCATGACATATACAAAGGAGTATGATAAAAGGTTGACCCATCTGCTTCTATTATTTGCTTTTGTTAAACTTCATTTTTATCACCTCCCTTTTTATTCCTCCTTTAGCAAAAGGCTTCAATTCATACGGCTCAAAATGTTATCTCATATTTTCAAGAAGTTGGTTTTTATTACTGATTGTAATTTATGTCTCCAACAAACTGAAAGTGTTTCATTTTCTACGAAACATTAAGAGCTAAAGGAGCGGCGAGAGAGCCCAGCTCTAGTTCTGCTAGAATAATTTAATTTTCTTAATCAACAGACAATTTTCGAAATCAAATCCTCTATGCTTTTATAGGACCATAGATATTTTCAAGAAGGAAAGTCGGCAATTACACATTTTTTAAAAGCTTGCGACTTTTCATTCAATTATTGAAATATCTCTCCAAAACTAGGTGTCTGTTTATAAGCCGAATGTAAATGTGTATTCTCTCAACTGTGGGATAGAACTGCTTTCCCAAACTTTAATCGCAACAAAACAGTTTAGCGATTATTAATTTAGACTTTGAATCAATTTTTATGAGAAGTTTTGTTTTTCTTTTGCCTTTCATATAGCCTAAAAAAACGTTTAATCATTAGATCATAGTTCAAGCCTAAATTATTCCTCAATATTCCATGGGCCGAATAATTTAATTTTAATTATGTTTGAATAAAGGCCGCCACATTACGTTTTGCTTTCCTTTTTGCTGTTTTAAAACCGCAAGCAAAACGGAGCGTGTGTTGGGTAAATCCACAGTCTTAGTGTCCCTGTCCCGTCATATGCTTGGCTCAATAAAAATCTGCCGGAGACAGAATTTTCTGTGCGTGTACAGTCATGACTGCGAGCAAGTCTGAACGTGTGTGAGGATTCTTCCGTCTTACAATTAGCTTCAGTATTTACTCGTCTCTCCAAGTGCGAGCATTATGTCTGCCTTAAGAACTATTTCGCGTGACGTTTTGAGCAAATTTATTACTATATAGCGAGATAATCCGTATTTGTTGAAAATTAAAAGTAAAGAGTATACGGATAAAAATAAAAAATACTGCCTACTTAGCGTTATGGATAAAATTATCGGAAGTTGAACCAAAAGCGACGAAAGATAAAGTTGTAAAAAAATTAATTAATTAAGAACTTGTTTTCGTACCATTCCCCCGGCTCTAATCTTGACTCTTTCAATAAATTTATGTGCAAATATTATTATTATTATAAGTAGACAATCTTTCGTCCATATTGAACTATGTTTTTTTTAATTTTAATTTGTGATCTCAAAGCTAACGTTGCAGGGCTGTAAATCAAAAGTTTCTCCGATATCCCCAGCGCTCGATTCTCGAAAACTGAGTGGAGATCTAACGACAAGACAGTGAACAAGACAAGTCTGTGGACTTCTGCATGTTCCGTTTTCCTGTCCGTTTTAAAACTGTGCAGGCAAAACAGACAGCAAAACGTGGTGTGTGTGGCTGCCTTTAAATTATATGTCAGTTTGCGTGTTCAAGTTCCAAATTAACGGATATTGGATATGGCGAAGAGACAAAGTTAATAATAAATAATTCGTTTGGGAAGTATCAATGGGATGCGCGATCAATAGTTGATAGAGGAGATAAGAGTTTCCAGTTGAAGGTATAGTTGATGTAATTCCGACCGAAAAGAGGAAATAGCTTTGAATTAGCCAAGGGAAATAAACGAATTTTTCGGACGCGGCTACCCAATTTGAGAAGGAGTGTTTCATTGGACGTCATTAATCACAGACGCTGTCCGTCGAAGTTATCTGCGAAAAGTTTCCAGCACAGACCTTGCGAAGCTTGCATGCCTTCAAGAATTACGGAAATAGGGTGAACGGAACGTGGTGTGGCACTTGCAAAGGGAGGTAAAGCGGGGTAAAGGGATACTGTGGTTTGTCTCGGTAACGCCTTCGACTAACTTACCGTATGCGGGGGAATTCTTAAGTGAGGGTTGAATAGCAAGGAAGAGAAGGCGAATAACTTGACAGGATGAGGTAAAAGATGGCGAAGAGAAGAGGAACGAACCCAGCGTAAATTCAAGCCCCAAAGACGTTTGTTATGTTTTCACAAAAATGTAATTTGCGCTTTATCCTCTCACGGGATAATAACGCTAACAGTAACCGGTTCTTGTCCTTTACTTTTGACTTAAATTTCGATTATCGATAAACGATCACTGAAATCACAAAGTTTGAGCTTATACTAAAAGGAATGATGTAGGTTAATTTTCGTTTTTGAACCGATCTGTATTGAATTGGAATATGTTACCTGAGGAAGTTTTCAATCCCTTCTTTGAAATTGAAAAAATGAAAACACATTCACGAGAAAACTTAGTATTATATGACAACTGTATTATGCACTCGTTAATGGTAGTGTTAGGTGTAGGTGTAAGGATTGAAAAATGATGTTTGTTGAACATTAATACGAATATAATTAATGGAATGTAATTAGATAGTGAACAGTAGTGAATTAATACCATGATGGATACATTCATTGATGAATGAGTGATAGAAAAATAGATGATTAGGATTATGCACTCGTTAACTTTATTAGTATTTTAATTTTTGATGATGTTTTTATTTTAATATTGATAATGTATTTGATTTTAATAATTGCCTTTTTCTGTTTAGATATGTCTACCCAATACATGTGGATAACATTTGTGACCGTCATTGTATGATAGCAAACTCTACCACTTTTTAATATACCTATATCTATTTGCAGGTTTAATTTAAAAATAAAATAAATTTCTTCGCACATGCATGCATCGGAGGTGGGATATAGATACGCATAAGCAAGGGAGTTAAAACAAGTTTATAATTATTACTGCCCTTAATTCTGGGACGGAACTACAGCGGATAGTTGTTCCTCAGAATACAATATTCTTCTTGGTGATCTCTTCTTACTCAAATAAAAACATTGTGAATGACATAAAGTCGCGTGTGATAAATTTATTCGAGACCTATTCTTAATTTTCCATCATTTAGCCTGTGAGAGAAATATTGCGCATTCTTTATTTTGTACTTCTTTTGTTTTGTATCGACGCACATATAAGCTGGTGTAGTACGCTCACCTCTGACAGAGCAGTGACTTGATCAACATCAAAAATAAATCTTAATAATCAGCATATCCTTTAGAGAATCCCATCCGAAAGGATTTCATCATTTAAGATACTTCGTGGCTCTGCCCTTTCTTACGTCGCGACGTTCGCCAATTCGTTCTAGGAAGGATGAGGAAACGATGGTCGGGTTTTGCCAAAGAAATGAAGTGAGAGGAGAGAAAATTCGAAGATAGATTAGGAATAATCGAATGAGTTGAAGAAACGGGATAATGGAATGAAGGCTGCGTGGAAGAATATGAGAAATCATCTCCTCTGGAGACCCTCACGATGACAAGATTGAATATTTCGTCTCGCGCTAGCGGGAATATAATTTGGAAGCATTCAGTTTTCGAGATATTGAAGCAAAAAATTTTTACCCGAGCTGGCGGATTATTAAGCGAAAAGAGTGAGAATTCATGCGTTTAATAGCTCCGTGTTAGTACATAGTTGAATATGTTTCAGTCTCAGTGGAAGAAACTATAATCACGTAGAAAAAAAGCAGGAAGCGGTTTTTTACAGAAACCCGCTCTGTTTTGATAATATTTTTGAAATTATTTTCGGGAACCTATTTGGAGAAGTAAAACACTGAAAATTCACAATGTTGTTGTTGCGCATAAGGAAACTCATCAATCTAATTCATCGATGTATAACATTTATTTCTTATGAGTTAACTAGCTTACTAATATAAAATATACTGAAGGCAATTAAAAATATCTGATGTGGCCAGCACATGACTTTATCCTTATATAAGATGTAAATATTTATCTACGACAGTATTTTCGAACTCTATATTCCATCTAAACTTGGAAGATGAGTGATTAATTTATATATTATTATCTTTGACGTCACAAACATTATAAATAATGTTTTTCGGGACATGATCGATGAAAAACGATGAAATTGGCCTTTCGCCCATACAGCCCAGAGCGCCCACAAAGTACATAACCAGCAACTTCCGGTTTATCAGTATTTTAAGAATAACTCCTAAACAATCAGTGATACAAAAATATGTTTCAACCAAAAGTTATAGTAGATTACATTATCTAAAACTTGTATAGATAATAGTATATACCTAAATATCATATTTATGGAGATACTTTGAAAACCGGAAATGAGCTTTGAAGAATGAAGCTCGACATCCGGTTAACCGAGTTTCTCCAAAAACTAATCAACTCTAACGACACCAACTAAAGTACTATATAAGAAATTTGGTGTTGATACAACGAATGGTTTTCATGTTAGAGCGCCCACAAAGTACATAACAGCTACTTCCGGTTTATCGGTATTTCACGAATAACTCCTAATCAACCGGTGATACAAAAATATGTTAAATACAAAAGTTATAGTAAATTTTATTATCTAAAACTTTTATAAGTAATACAATATACGTATATATCATATTTATGGAGATATTTTGAAAACCGGAAATGAGCTTTTATGAATAAAGCTCGACTTTCGGCGAACTGATTTACTCCAAAAACTAATCAACTCTGACAGCACACACCACCATACTATATGTGAAGTTTGGTATTGATACGAACAATAGTTTTCACGTTAGAGCGCCCACTATCACACACACATACACACACACACACACATACACACAGACATCATTCCTAAAATGGTTAGAACGTGTTCTAGGGACCCCAAAACATGTATTTCTGTTGAAATCTCTAAGTCGAAATTTTTCATGAAAACAATACTTTCTCTATACTTCGTATATGGAGAAAGTAAAAATAATAGCATCAGAATCAATAGAAATACGAATAATATTCAACCATTCATCAACACTATCTCATGTAAGTATATTGATTACGCAATGTAATCAAGAGCAATTGAATGAAATCGAGAGCTGTTGTTTCGTTGGTATATGTGCAAGTACTAGTTATTCTGGAATTGTTTACATTTCTTGCCATAGAGTTAGATTGCATTATGACTTGCTATCATCGTGATCGGATCTAATACGGTGTCTATAGCTTTCTTGCGATATTCAGTATTGTGTAATTCCCTTCGACTGCATTGCAAAATAAACATTTTTGCAATGGATCGTGTCGCTTTTGTTTCCACTCGTCTTTTAGCACAGGCTAATAAGAGGCGCCACGAAAAGAGATAAAACTGAGGATCGATTGATTATCACACCGCCACAGAGTAACTGTGCAAGAAATCAACGTTTGACGGATGGAAGTCAGTAGGGCATGAAAATTTTGAAAATTCTCCGAGAAACTATGGACGCCAGCGAGATATAGAAGTATAAGAGGAATTGGAATCATCGGTCCACGGGCGTCATTGAAAGCGATCGATTAAATCCTGTTATCAGACGGCATTTTGGGCCATTTCGAGGCACCTAACGCTAAGGGTGAGCTACGCCTACCTACCAGATCAGTGGCGTGAGATTAAAATCCGTTAGGCAGTATTAAAACTTAGGTGTCCTCTTCAGCAATAATCTTTCATTTAAAATGCACATCCAGAACGTAGCTGGATCAGCCGAGAGGACTCTGTGGCTATGTAACCATGTCCTGAGGGGTCACTGGTTCGTCCACTACTTGTGTACTGTTCCGCAGTTTTGAATTCGCACGAGAAGGGTTTGATATTGGAGCTAGAGCGCGTACAACGTATAGCGGATCGTTTAGTGAAGGGAGATTATAGATTCTATAGCAGCGTGTCCGAGATGATCGGAGCCCTCGGCTGGGAATTCCTTAAGAAAAGAAGGACTGCGCATAGGCAAAAATTATTCGAGAAAATTTTAAACAGTGATTTACACGACGAAATACGCGACGTCGTGTTCCCAACTCTAAACGAACGCGATTTCCGCAGCCAGACGACAGAAAAATTTCGCGAAATTATAGCGAGAACAGATGGCCTTTATCGGTCCCATTTTCCGGATAGTATAGGGTGCGCTTATTTGAAAATTATTTAGGCAGTTTGATGTTTCACACCCCCTGCCATACGCCTTAGCGCGGCTAATGGAGTAGTAATATAAATGTGAATCAAGTTTAAGCGATTTTTTATTATCGTGATTCAGTGTTAATTAGGCCCCTGTGATCTGATATTTCTGTTTTCCCAATCTATCTAAATGGTTTAAGACTTATTCATGCAGTGACAGATATTCGGGGAAAATTAATTAATGGTCTGATATATTAGCTAATCTTATCAGCGATATTAACTTCCAACTTGTGAAAAATAGCAACTTCACTTTAGATTAAGCATCAGGGTGAGGAAAATATAACATTTTATTGTTATTATTTATCATATTAAAACATTTTACCAACCGATTTACAGACCGATATTTTGAATAAACTGAAACCTCTTCAACAACCGCTACTAAAATTTTTATTTCGATTCTGTTACGCTATAACTATAGTATATCGGCAACTTTAATTTTCAGTGCCTTCATATAAACTTTTACTTATTCAACTTTCATCTATGCTCTCACTTATTTCTCAAAAGCTATAAATTGAATTACATAATCTATTTCAGGAAAACAGCGCAAAGCATGCAGTGTCGCTCTCTATAGAATCAGCTTCCGCATCGTAAAATCAGACCATTTTAAGTGTGTCACGTGTGGTCGCAATCGTTCCAGCTGTTTAATGGAAGATGAGAAACGGTCGAGCGTTCACGCGTCTACTTTACGAAAGGGAAACAGTCTAAATGCGTGCTCTATTGCCGACCGACCCTTGGATACGAGCAATTTCAATAAAGGAGGGTCCAATGGGCGAGAAAATGATATTCTATCGTCATCCATCCGAAATAAAACTTTTCCCGTATTTCCGATGTCTGTATTTCCATTCGCTCGCTCCGAGAGACAATTTTTTCGATTTATTCACACCTTGGGAGCTGATCGTTGGGGGACAGCAAATATCGCGTAACCCAAGTTCTCTTCGTTTTCCGCTCGGCGTGCAGACACTAGTTAATCGAATTGCCGCAGTGTGTGTATTATTTAAGTTGGCTAATCACGTGCGCCATTCCACTATCGACACCGGCGTTAATTTCTCGCCAATCCAAGCGGAATCCGTGGGAAACCGCGCGAGCTATTTTTCTCCCGAAAAACACCGAATTTTCATTTCCTGAGTGGCGTTTTCTCACAAATGTCGAACGAAGGAGATCGAAGAATGGAGAATATCAATTTGTGCGCTTCCGAAGTTGACTCGACCGGAGAATTTCACCTGCTTTGGATGGAATCAATCACCGATTGCTCTTCGGCAGGTTTTTTTATCATGGCAACGTTTTCAATCCTTTCGAGTTAGCCAGCGAAGTGGAAATAGAACGAAAAGATTGATATTTTCCGGAAGGAGAGGCCTCAGCGTGGAGACAACGAATAAATTGAGCGTCGACGTGTTTTTGAAAATAGGGAAGGATTATGCGTGTATCCGAACTCCATGCACGTGTCTGTGAGTTTGGTTTCCGTGTTGGGCGGCAGGTGGCAGAGTGAAAGACATCGTTCCTCCGATTCCGGACTGAAATTGCGGAATTGCCGACGCACATGACGTTATAACTGAACCACTTCCTAAAAGCTCTCCCGAGGTATAGAAAGGAACTTGAGTTCTGTTTTAGACTCTTACTTTTCATGCACCATGGTGTACGGTAATATCATTTATTTGCAGTGAAACCGTTTAGAAGGCAGATAGGGAAACCATTCAGGATGATCTTCTTCCAACGTAATTTTAGAACGATTTGTTCTCCTACGAAATTGAGGCATTAAATGTTAGACATTTGAAATTTCTTCGTAAAATAAAGAAAATTGATAGAATTACATAAAGAATTTTGCATGCTCTCTACGTAATTACGAGAAATAAGAGGCTTATGATAAGGAAAACTTTGTTGAATTTTCATTTATGAAAAACGCATAGTGTTAACATATGTATGATCAACATAATTATGATTTTGTATGCTTAATTTGTATTTTGATCTTCAATTATACAAATATTTTCTGCTGGTAATTGTAATATTAGAAGACAAATATTTCATACTGTTAAACTAATTATTTAAACAATTTTTCCTTTTGAATGGGGGAAACGGTAAATGATACCGTCGTCATTAAAGTGCAGCACTGATAAAATTACATTCATTTTGTGCTCATTAATTTTAAAATATATATTTTATGCTATAAATATACTAGAATGATAATAAAACCTTAGGGGAAGCTGTTATACCTTGAGCCACTTTTTATTTTTCACTATAAGTCCAGCTTCTTATAATAGCTTTTAATAAAACATGCACCATTTAAATCTCTGAAATTGGAGCACGCATATTCGAAAACTTACTATTAATTATTAGTGAGTTTGATCCCGAGATATTCAAATGAATCTACTACTTTTAGATTAATTCCATTAATTTTGTACAGCAATTTTTTCCTTCCGAAGAAATTAACTGCGGAGCATTCACCTACAATATCTAATGCCCATTTTTCGACCACCTTTGGATGAGGACTAAATCGTTTGAGATGGATGCTCGGTCTTCCTCGTTTGGTATTGCTTTCTATCTATCTCGTCACTCAAGTCATTGATATAAATCAAGAAAAGAAGATGTCCAATTACGCTGCCCTGAGGTACGCCAGAGGTAACTTTGTCTTTATTTGAGCTAAAGCCATCTAGTACTACTTG
Organism: Sympetrum striolatum; assembly: GCA_947579665.1. Lineage (NCBI taxonomy): Eukaryota > Metazoa > Arthropoda > Insecta > Odonata > Libellulidae > Sympetrum > Sympetrum striolatum. Next base: position 69,295,582 of record OX388352.1, read on the forward strand.
TTGTTCTCTCTCGAAGAGAAAATCCTTAACCCATTTGACTACTTCCTTGTTAATGTCCGCTGTTTTAGTTAGTAAATTAGTTTGCGGAGGGGGACTCTATCGAATGTTTTTTGAAATTGAGGAAAATAGCGTCCACTTGCTTTTTATTCTCGGCCGACTTTAAGATGTCGTGTACAAATAGTGCAAGTTTAGTTTCACATGATCGGGACTTTCGAAAACCATGCTGGTTCGCGTCGAGGAATCGATTGCTATCTAAAAATCCCATGAGTGAGCTTACGACAATATGTTCCATTACCTTTCATGACAGCGAAGTCAATGATATGGATCTATAATTTCCTGGGTCCTCCGTTAATCCACTTTTGTAAACAGTCGTAATGTTAGCTGATTTACAATCGGTTGGAACCCTATCTTCGTTCATCCATTTATAAAATATAATTTTAAGATATGGGGCGACGTTTTCTGCCAGTTCTTTTAGCACTCTTGCTGGATTACCTTCTGGCCCTGGCGACTAATTTGGCTTAATTTTGCGTGAAATTTTAATTATTCCATTTGTCGTGAAACTTATATTTGGCATGGACTCCGGTAAATTAACGTTGGGGAGGGTCCCTACGTTACTATCTGACGTGAATACGCTTTGGTGAAACTCGTTTAAGATGTTCGCTATCCTTTTCGAATCGCAAGTAATATTGCCTTTGCTATCCCTTAACGAGCTCACTGTTTGTACATTTCCCTGTACCTCTCTAACGTAGGTTTAGGGTCTTCCTCTTAACATTTCCCAAGAAATTAAATTTCTTCCAACTCGTCCCATTATCTTCTAAACCTTTATCCTGTCTAATAAATTCACGTAGCAGGGGTACCAACTTTAAAAAATAAATTATTCAAAAGTTTTTATTGCGTAGCTATTTGTATATTGGAGATAAATTAAAACACATCTACTAAGTGAGCATTATTTAAGTATTTTGTGAACCCAAAGAGCATTTAAACGTTATAGATGCATTCGAAAAATATTCGATAAAATCTTGAAAATATCCGAGAAAACTTATGTTTTGGAAATTATATTTTTTCAGTCGGCATGCGTGATACGGTGTTCCTTATTTTTGTGGTGCTTAACAATGAATTCATTTACGTATCGGCGCTTAGAAATTATAAAAATATTATTTGGATAATTATTTTGATTTATTTTTATAAATTCGGTAACACTGCTAAAATTGCTTTTTTATTAATTGAAATTTACGAAATTCTCAGATAATCATAGCATATCAAACATTTTTACAAAACGAAAATTTGGTTGAAATATCTTCATTAGTTTCTGTGTTACCGAAGGGAATACACTGCCTCGGGTCATATTGACCCCACGCGACTTATTAAGGGTTAAATTCGTTCGAAAAATTAAACGACCATTCATTATATATCTTCAAGTTCTTAAAGGCATTTATTAAAAGTATGCTAAACAATCCGGCCGAGGTTGTTTAATTGGAAGATATAGAAAACTATCTTGCCGTCTGTTTAATGGTATGTGATGTAAATGCTGCTCTGGAGGAAAAAGGACTCAAAAAGATAAAGAAATTTGACCATAAACATCCCCAGTCCACAGCCTCTCTCTTAAGACGTAATATCGGTATTATTGGGTGTCATGAGGGGAAATAATTTACGCTATTTATATGGGTGTAGATCAATGTAGTATGTTGCCAAAGACAATCGTTTAAGGTTACCTTTCAGTGCCCCCCTAGCGCCCCCCCCCTGTCGCCTCCTCATTTTGTTTCCCCCCCTACATTAAGATAACACCCACTTTGGGAACCACTGATCTAGACGCATCGTGAATCTTCTTCAACACTGCTTCTAATGAGCTCCCATTCTTGATGATGTAGTAATGAGGAAATGTCATATCCGCATGAGAAGGCCTTGTTAAATTAAGTATGAGAGCTTTCACTATAACTGTCAATTGGTACGTCAAGGTATTAAATTTTCGGCAGAGATTGACTCTAGAAAATCACGTGCGAGTTTTAGTGACTAAACAATTTTAGATGAAACATAATACATTTAATTGTCAAAGGAATGTTCTCTCTTTCTATGTATTATGAGTTTTGATATTTCATTATCCCTGATCAATCTGAGCGATCAATTCCAAAGCCCAAGAGCTATTTGTGGTCTTATCTTGGAGACTAAAGATGATGGTAGACGGAAGCTACTTTTTCGACTAAAACTGCAAAATTAAGAGCCATAAGTTGATATTCAATTGTCTTTATCCGGAACTGGGGAGAAAAAGAATATAGGTGATAAGAGGAGGTAACTGGGGATAGGGAATTGGGTGACCATACTGTCTCATGATACTCATCGTCGTTTAAACCTCTTATTAGACTTTCATTCGTCTTAAAATCAGACTGGTATGAACGCAAAAAGTTTACAAGTTATGGCATAAAATTTTACAGATAAATAGGACAATGTTTTCCACGTAACTCATGTATTATTGGAGTTAGATCCAGACAGTTTTGTAATCCGAATGAAGAAAAGAGAGTGCTTGTATTTTAAGATGCGTATGTTAGTTTATCTGCGTTCAAGGAAATACGCGATGAAATTTTGGAACACAAAACTTCTGCGTTTATAAAATTTATGAGGCATACAATTTTTAACAGAATGGCGAAAATAGTGGGCGAAAAAGTAATAAGGAAGCGCAGGTAATCGCATTCGAGACGAGGAGGTGGAAACAAAAATATTTGGAGAAAATGTCAATTGGCCAATTGAGTTACCTCCCTCAAGAGTCAAATGAATGCGAAGTGTAAACTTCCTGAGTGAATTCTTTATTATGATGCTTTGGTTTTCTGATAAAGTTTAGCTTGGAATCTTATCTGGAAAATTAAGTAACACTCATTGGTTTCCCTTTTTCGTCACAATTGAAACAGAACATACGTTTTTTTTCAGGTTTTCTCTCGATATATTCTACATTTAGTCCTTCATCGTGTTTAATGCGACAGTTGTAACTCAATAAAGAAAAGGTATTATCTCAATTATATGCTTGTCCATTATACCTTCATCTTCACGAAATTAATTAGTAATTAGTTAATTACATAAATTTATCTTTACAAGATATCTTTCCTCTGATGTATAAATGGCTTGTTTTTTGTTTTTAATTATTCATCTGCAGCAGATGTTTAATTTTAGAATAAATAGTAAATATGATTCTCCAAGTGCGTATTGTAATCAAATAACGCTATATTTGTGCACTTCTTAACAAGTTTGATTATATTTTTGTGATGCTAGAATTATAAGAAAGTTACTATAGAGTTCAATTTTCTAATTATCAATGAGCTGCACGAGTGTAGTTCTCATGATATTGGAATGTCCATAGATGATGTATGTATTTTAGGCTGGGCCAAAAAAACAATTTTCCGAGCATTGAATTCTAATAACGCTCAAAAGTTGCGTATTTGCATGGTTATTAACAGAAGCATTAGAAAAATCTTAATCAGATCTTTTGTTCGCAAAAACGGCCTAAAGTTTAACAAAAATCTCAAATAAACCTTTATGCTAAAATTATAAGGACTGCGACTATTTATTACTTCATTATTGATGTATTGTAATAGAAAAAATAATTTTATAACCCATACACCTCATTTTGAGTACTCAAATCATAGCTAAAATTTTCGAATTTTCGTGAAAAACGAATTATTTAAGAATTATTTGATTATTTTTCTGTTAATCAAAATTCAAATACGCAACTTTCGAGTGCTGTTAGAATTCGGTATTCGAAAAATCGTTTTTTTCGGCCCAGCCCACGCCCCTGAAGTTCCCCTATGCTGACTGTACAATCGGCTGACGCCCTTAATGTCCGCAGCCGCAAGATGGCAGCACTGAAACTCGCCCTTTGAAACCATAATCTCAATGGAGTAAATGGAGAAAACAGCACGATTATGATACTTTTTCCCTCTTTTTCTTTGCAAAAATAGTATATACCAAAGATGGAATTCAGAGTTAGTGATTTATCCATTTATAAGTACTTAAAACAATTGAATAAAATGGGCAAATTAGTAAATTCGAAGAATAAGTGCAGGTTGCCTTCAGGGCACACCACAAGTAACTTCATCGCTGTGAAAACATTATTCGTACATCAGCGAAGTGCAATGTATTCTGCTTGGACACACAGAAAATAATTGATCCTTAATAAATTACCAACGTTACATCTACTTTCAACTAGGCCTTTTAAAACTAGAATCGCAGGATGTACCTGGGTGGTCTGAAAAGTTTCCGACATTTCAACATTTCTTGACACATTTTCTGAAGATTTCTGAAAATTTTCTGAAGATGTCTGAAAAATCTGGGGTCGGAAACTTTTCAGACCACCCTCGTATATACATTTCCTGAAAAAAAAATGAAGTTCCCAGAAATAGTCTCCAGGAAATGAGTAAACGGTCAAATATTGTTGAAACATACATAAATCCAAAAGTATCAAATTTTAATGGCGTGGACTGCATTTTATCTTGGGGAGGCTGAAATGTGAAGTACGGTCATACAATATACAAACATAAAGGATAGAGTTGTATAAAAAAATCATTGACCAAACATTAAGTTTTAGACAGTTTCGCAATTTTCCTTTTCGATGCACTTTCTTTAAATTTATAAACTTTGCATGCTGTCTAATCCTCATAGTTACATAATATTTTATTATGTATGCTATGATTTCACTTCCGTGCTCAAGCATGGGAAAGTTATCTCTTTATCACCTTCAAGTAACTCTGTAATTATGCGCTCAAGCACATCATTTGACTCACAGGGCTTTACAAATCGTTCCTCCTCTTTGAGGATGAAAGTATGAAGGTTTACATTAGGATGAACCAAACCCCCCATACTTTTCATATTTGTTAACTTTGCTACTGGATGGCAAGAGAATGCCCCCGGATGAATTAATGCTGCCTGGCAAACAGCACACTTGCTGTGTTTCTTCATCTGGTGCAATACAACGATGACCAGGCATTTTTAAGATTAAGAATACCTTAAGGATATCTCAAAATATATCAAAAGTCTTCAAGCGCAGTAACGACAATGAAGATCTCCAACTCACGCAACGTGGTCGCACTTTCCAACTTACATCAACGTTACCGTAGAAAGGGGTGACTTCGGCCACGCGTGCACTGCTCCGCAAATTGTAAATTTATTGTACAATATCTAAAATTTCACAAAGAAGATATTTTTCCTGCCCTCTAGAATTTAGATTGTCTTGACATATCGCCAGCAAATCTGTCTTGCTCCTTGCAACATTGACAGTACAATTGTCATTGGGAACTAAATTGAAAATCGTGCATTCTCGAGACAAGTGTACGAAACCTCAGTCTGTTAACTTGCTGTTAAATTTTTTATGATTTTTCATGATATCCAAATTTTAGTACAAACGTATTTGAACAGTAAAAAGTAAATGTTCAGTGCTTTGACAAAAAATCCAGAAATTGTTTGGGTTCGGAGATTCATTAGTAGAAACAAAACACTGACTCTAAGGCTTGAAAAAAAATTGAAAGGGTTCGAGTGACAATGAGTAGAAGTTTTCTACAAGAATTTTTCATTCTTTTTGGTTTTGGAGGAAAAAAATAAAAAAATGTAAAACATATATTTTTCTTTTCAAAATTTATAAATAATGTGGAAAAATGTTATGATGAGTCAATAACTTCTTATCTCAGTACCTATTAAACAAAGATTAAATATAATATATAATAATAATTTAAAGTTTTTAAAATATATTAATGGTCGTAATATTAGTCATATAGTTGATTTTATAGGCGATATTTGGGAAATATATTTAGTGACCGAAGTCACCCCATCGGTTGGGGTGCCTAAGGCCGCTATTCTTTATTTTTTAAACAAATTCCGTTGCTTAAGAAAAATATTTAGATACTATTTGCATGAATAAAAATTACCTTCATGTAATTTAAATTTTCTGAGCATAGAGAATGTAATTGAATACAGAAATATTAAAACAAATCTAAACAATACTTTCTCTATACTTCGTATATGGAGAAAGTAAAAACGGCAAAAAGTCACCCCATTCAACGGTACGGTTCATCGCATTCAGTGATTTACGAAGAATGTTTTTTACGGCGACAAAGTTACCTGTGTTTTGCACATAAGGCAAGCACCTATTCTTCGGATTTGCTAATTTGTCTGTCGTATTCAAATGTTTTGTATTAAATTCAAAAGTACCTACTGATGGATAAAACAATTACTCTTAATTCCATCTTTGGTAAATATTACTTTTTATTACATATGTATCATAATCGTGCTTTTGCACCGTTTACTCCATATAAGATTATGGTTTCAAAGGGCGAACTTCAGTGCTGCCATCTCGCGGCTGCGGACATTAAGGGAGCCAAAAAATTTCAGCAGTTTCCAGTCCTATACTTTCTAAGTTCGTGGCCCAGCCTAATGTACTACATACTTAAACGAAGAATATTTCAACAATGGTAAATAGGACTAAAAGATCCGAAGTATTCAGAACTGTGGTTACTTCAACTGCAACTCCATCATATCCATTGGAGTCCTATTTATAGCAGAGAGGAATGAGAATCAGAAAGAATGGAAGTGTACTCCAAGTTATTTGATTTTCATTGAGCTTACAAGGGAGAAAAACCCTTGTGCGTTAATCAGGGATTTTTGTCGACAAAATAGTATTTGCCGAAGCGATGTTATTCTTCTGGCTATGCTTTTGGCATAAGATGTTAAAAACAGATAATGGGAGTAGTGAAGATGTAACAAAGACCATCTGAAGTTAAATTCGTCAACATAGATCAATGGTGGAGCAGCTTTTCCTGACAGCTTCCTCGGCCATCGATTCCCTATCTTTTGTCTTATCCTCCTTTATTCCCACTGAGCAAGTCCTTGGCTTCATGCTCTTCCGCTCTACTCGAATTCTCATCTCAGTCCATCGATAAACAGCAGCTGACTTTCCCTATTCTTTTTCACCGATGCGAGGAAATGGAGCGCGTCATTTTCCCCATTGCTTATTTTCTAGAATATTACATTACCACCGCGTTAGCTGGAGAAGGATACGATACGCTAATTCGACGTAGAGCCGCAAAATTTGAGAATTATTAAAGAGGGAATGAAATGTTGCATCATGTGAAAAAATCGTGCTCTTGAATTAGCTCAAATTCTATGGTTTATAATTTTTCTCCGTGAATCCATATCGATTCATAATTACATCCTATTTTAAGATTTGAATTCATAAATGATATTGAAAAGGATTATAGATTAAATTTCTTGTCTATGTTAACTTTCGCAAATGATCGAAGCATTGACCTACGTAGCAAACAGCTATTATAGAAAGTAACTCAAGAGCTGTAAGGACGAGGATTACAATCTTAAAACGAAAGTGAAAATTAAAGTAGAAAGAGTAAGAGTAAATAAACTTGGAGGCAGTATAATATAAATGACAATGTTTACAGGCAATTTCTTTGGAAACAAATTCTTCATAAGAAAATTCTCCATAAACGAACTCTTGGAATGATCAATTCTTTGAACGACAAATTCTTGGAAAAGAGACCACTTGCTCCAAAAAATGCCACATGCGGTGCTCACACCTAAACCAACCTTCGAGGAGGTCCATAGCTTTACTGACTACATTCCAAATAAGTTCCTATAATATAAATTTTGGATTACTTTAAATTCATGGAAGTGGTCTACTTTTGAAGAATTGATTGCTCAAATAGTTTATGTTTGAAGAGTTTGCTTTTAAAGAATTCGTTCTCAAAGAATTTGTATGTTCCCATGGACAATATGATCATGTAATCGACTATCCACTCTATTTGAATCCACATATTAGGTCACAAAGGCGGTCGACTTTAATTCAGTCTATAGCAATATTTCAGGAGATCACAGCCAACCATCTCACAGCAACGACCTATCCATAATAACTTCAACTTCTACGAAAATCCTACGGGAATAATCAAAACACGATATGAGAAGAAATAGAGATAAACCGAAATGATTGTGAAGTCATACGAAGTAACTGCCTAATGGAACGAAAGTCACTTAAAATACACTAGCGTAAAATACCGAAGAGTATTATATATTTAGGAAATATAGAAGAGCCTGAGTTCTTCACTCTGTTTGATTAATGCCCCTGAAAGTGGTTACAATGAATTGATTTGATCCGTCTTAAAAGTGAAATTCAAGAGTGAATAATCAAAAAAAAAGAATAATTTGACAATAACTCCTAGAATACTGACGCAAATTTCTTTTTAGTCTACCTTAGACCTATATCTTTTGACAACTCGAATCCCATTGATACTTTTGCTGACGATTCTTACGGTGTTTCTGAAAGAGGATCACAAATCTAATCATTTCTTTGGGTGGACAAACTATGTTCAGACGTACTTGTTAACACTTATTTGATGCATATCAATGGTCCGACACACATTGACAATTGGACTCCATAAATGGATGTGTGCCATGTTTCGCTCTCGAGCGCCGCGCCACCTTTTAGTCGTCGGTTGTCATTTGTTGTCTCGACACATCCGAAAAACATGACTCGGATTCTTGTCTCATCTTGAGTTACGACATACGTAGCCAAATTAAGCCGTCGGCTGTTTTACGCACTGTGCTTTTTATTTCATACTCCCTTTAATGGGATCTAGCATTAAACGCGCACAATGCTAAAAGCATTGCTATTCACCGATCTTTCCCGCTTACTTTTTGCAGTTGAGATTAAGATGTTATCTTTTGTGTGTATCGTTAGGTTTGGATCTAGTCTTCGTCACATTAAATGTTTTTATTTCGAATCCGTCTGTTGACTTATCTCTTCGATTTTATAATTAAACGGGAGTATTACTTTCTTTGTAGTATCATTGAATTTTTAAAGGTGTCTTGACAGTTGAGACAATGACGACATTTCGAATCAATTTTCTAATCACGCGTTGAATCTGTAGTTAATTATAAAATTTACGTACGAAGTAAAATTACTTTAAAGTTATTTCCTCATCTCGTTATACCATTTAAGGCGGGTAATTCATCCCAGAATTATGCGCGCGAGAAAATGTAAATTTAAATATTTTATATGACTTCAAACTCTAATTCTCTAATCTAATAGAGGGTCTCATTTATTCGTAACTTCAAAATTATTACTAAACTGGTAATGATAGAGACGGAAATAAAATAAGCTTCAAAAAGCAAAAGATAAGAATTCGACCTACAGCTTCCAAAAGATCGTAATCTAATTTCTCTAAACTCGGACTATTCAAAAGATTGAAGAAGAAAAGAAGTAAAAAGTAGTAATTTTCACCAAAGAATTATTATTTAGACGACCGTTTCGACACATATCATAAGGTAAAAGAAAAAAATACAAATACTTTTCTTGTGCAGATTACTACTTTTTACTTCTTTTCCTCTTCACTCTTTAGAATAGTCCGAGTTTAGAGAAATTACATTACATGGTTATTCTCTTTATCGGCATGTTAGATAGCACGATACCTACGTATACATTTTTCAGCGTCGTAAATCTAGCTTTATCGAAAATTAAAGATTTAATGAAGTGAATTGCTTGCAGACGCTTTAGAAAACGCTATCCGGATAATTATTTTGTACTTCAGAACGAAAATAGCGGTGTCTATGTACGCATTTGACATCGTACTCAAGTATATAATGTGTCATATAACTCTGAGCAGTTGACTATCGTGTACTTTGAGGAGTCGTGTTGTGCCTAGAAAGAAAGTTTCACGAACATCATATTGGACGCGAAACTCATAAGTTATTACAATGGGAGACTTGGGCAAATGATAAAAATCTCGCCTTTCTTTCGCTGCGTAAGTAGTTACGTAATTCCGGAAATCTAATTATTGTAAAGCGCCTCCCTTACAACCCTCCATTCTTAATCGGATTCTTAGCCTCTGTCGGTGGTAGAACCGCTTTACAGGAAATTGGATGCGATTGATTCATTAAGTAGGACACGTTAATTAATAATCGGATGAATTGTAAATTGTGTCATGAGGAAATATTAATAAGACTTTATGGAACAGCAATGTGAAATTGAGGAATTAGAAATACGTAAGCTCGTCCGAACACTTTCAATATAATTGGAGGCATAATCCATTCAAACGAAATTAGATGAAGTAATACGAATTATCCGGAAATTATGACTTCGATTGTGCGCAATTCTGTCTTATCAACTAAAATATGGTGCGTAGGAATCGTGAGAGAAATTTCTCGATTGTTTAATATTCAAAGTAAATAAGTAAGTAATTTCTATGTATCTATTCTTTATTCGATGAACCGAATTCGAAATGTATTGACAAAAAACGTTTTCCATTATATACAATACAATTTCTCATTACGTCATCAATTTGGAATTAGTGCGAAGATACTTTACTTAGGCTCGGTAAGGCATTAACTAGCTAAATTGAAATTGCGAGCTTATATAGTGTAGTATAATATAGTGGGGACGTTTCTGCATGTGAAATGTAAAACTGTCACGCATAACGTATTTAGCTAAAGACTGCATTGGAAGGGTGATTTAGTATGGTGTTTAAGTAAATGATTTCATTGATAATATAAGCTGCTCCTCCTTCCAATCAATTAGAAACATGTAACTTCACCGTAAGTTATTTTACAAATCCATCTTTGAGTCTTATAAAAATAATGTAAGAAATTACGTTTGGGAAGAACTTTTTATCGACGGCTGAGTTAAAATGCTCGTGTGCCTCACCGTTTCGCGTTCAATTCCCCGCGTAACTTTTTGTTACTGCCGAGGAAAGATTATTAATCACAATTTAGATAAAAAGCTGCACTCCCGGACGAACTCTTTGTGCTTTCCATTGAACTCATCTTCGAACGAAAATATATTTCCTCGACATGTTTTTAATAGCTCATCCTCTTTTCCATTATTTCATTTAACATTCCATCCCCCTTATCTCCCTTTTGTTTCCCCTTCTTTCCGCTTGGTTCGCTCCATATCTGCGGCCTTTCCAACTCACGCACAAGGGACGCATATGTTACCTCCTATTGTTATCCCAAAAGGTTTCTTTTTATGCATAGGATAGCTTTAGCAATAACTCGAACATTCGAATGGGGCTAAGGGATGAGGTTTGAAAGGGTGTGAAGCGTAAATAAGTTTTACGATCGGCACGCGACCGGTTCTGCGAGTTAACGGTCAAGAGGATACATTTTGAAAAGCAAAGAGGAGTAGAAGGATTTTTCGTAATTGTTAGAAGATGTTACTTGAAGAGTTCGATCTTAAACTCCTACGGGGATCTCTGTCCGGGAAGTGAGCAAAGGATCTCAGCTCAGCGGGTTTTATTTTGATTTTCTGAATGGTTTAAACGGAATACATTTTCACATATTAATGATATCACTTCCGATCATTTCGCACAATTTTTCCTGTGGCTAAATTCGGGTTTTCTCTTCCTATTATATTTATCCTAAACGAATTTGGGTAGGGAATACCTTTGGTGAAATGAGATATTATATTATAAGAGAAATACATAAAGGTTTAAATTTATGAATACAGTATAAATATACTCACTTTCTCGAAGTAGACCCCATTCTAGCTATCGTAGCTCGTGTTGTTATATTTAAGTATAAATTTCTAATCAATCTCCTATAATTTGAGTCCAAGCGAATTTATTTCAATCAGTTTAGGTCATTAGAGTCATCGGAAGCCTAATCGACAAAACATACGTCCTTCTTAAATTCAAGGGTTCGACCTTCGGGCACCATCATAACCCCAACTGCATCTCTCGTTCCTTTCCCTCTCTGAAAACCGAACTGGTAATTTCCGATTCGAACCTTAATTTTTCCCCCAATCCTTCTTTTCTGAACCCTTACAATAACTTTTGCTGCGTGAGATATTAAGGTAATTGTACGATAATCCCGACATTCAGTAGCATTGTTCTTTTTCTGTAATGGAAGTAGTATCATTAGTGTAAGTCCTCCAGCCACTTTCCGTGCTAATAAATTTTCCAACATAAATTGTGGAAATATGTTTTGCCCTTGTCTCCTAGTTTTTATTGAACTCATCTGGGATCATGCCAAAAAGTTTCTTCAAACCTTTTTATATCACGCAATACTCTATCGATTTCACGGGAAGGTTAGGCAGGCAGATATCCCAGGTTTAATATCGTCTTCTTCATTGTCTATTATTACACTAAAAGGCTTTATGTATTTTCTATGCAATTCCTCAAGATACTCTTTCCACCTTTCCGTTACGTTGGCTGGATCCTGTAAGATTTATCCACTGCTATCTTTAACGTGGCCATTTTATTACTAATTTTATTCTGCGTCATTTGTTTCTACTTTCTATACAGTAGATCAAACCTCCCGCTTTCATCCTGCTTCTTTATTTCATTACACTATCCCTTCCACCACTGTTTCCCTGTTTTATTTGTTTCCCATATTAGATCGTTGTTTTACATTCTACGCGCATGTTTGGCGTTGTTTGAAATTTGGCTCTTTCAATTTCTTCTTTTTTCCATTTTATTTAACCTCTCTTTTGTTACTCACGGATTTTAATTTTGATTTTTTTACTGTCCCAATAGTTTTTTGAGCAATATCCTTGACATTACTTTGAACCTTTTCGCATTTCTAGTCTGTGGTAAGTTCACTTCCTTTACTTGCTCGAGTTTTGCTAGTAAACTCTTGAGACTCTCTTGCCTTGCCACATTTGAGGGCTTCTAAATTATATCAGGGTTCTGCTTTTTCCCAGAAAATCTTTTTTCAATTCAATCGCAGTTTTCATCATAACCAGGTTATGAACCGAGTCTATATCAGCACCACAATACCCTCACGAGTTGTTAATACTATTTCCAAACCGCTTCATTATCAAAATATAATCGATTTGGTAACTTTTTCTGTATCTTCTTGATTTTTGCAAGTGCATCTCCGTCAGTTGTGATGCTGAAAGAGGGTGTTGGTGATACATAGGCTATTCTTCTTACAAAAGTCAATTAATTTCTGTTCTCCGTTTTTTCCGTTTCCTAGTCTGACCTATCCCACTTCTTTCCCATATTTACACAACACAACTACCGTATTCCAGGCTACCATAGCAAGGAGGTTTTTATTACCTTTGACTCTCCCTATAACCTCTTCAACTTGTTCAAACGCTAAGTCTACATCCTCCTCACTGTGATTGCAGGCGGACAAGTACACTTAAACTGAAACAGTGTTTACTAGTTCAGCTTTTACTTCTACTGTAATAACCCGGTTGCTAATTATCTCTGAGGCAATAACTGTTTCTTCCGCTCTCTTGTCTAAACCTATTGCTCCCTCTTGAATCAGTCGGCGTGTCGCCTATCGAGACTTTATCTAAATTTTGTTGGTTAATCACCTTAATAAACTCGGGAAGTCCAAATATTTTATCTTGTGATTTTGGTGGGTTGACGTTTAGAACAAATGATTTTAACCATAGATGCAATTGAGAGATATCATTATTTATGCACTCGATGGTCCTGGAAATGTTGTTTAAGTACTTTGGCAGATATATTTGCAAATCATCCTAGTGCAGATGGTAGGAACAATGTGAAAGACTACTTGATAAATTCCGAAGGCATAGAGAGAAAGGTATGGGACCTAGAATCCATCCTTGTGGAACTCCGTGATCAATAAGCCGAAAAGGGGAGTAATTACCATTGATGAGGCAAGACTGGGGTCTAATAGATAGATACAGAGAAAACCAAGATAACGCCTGTGTACCGATATTCAAGACTTTCAGTTTGGCTATAAGTATGTCGATATCTACGGAAACAAAGGCCCTGCTGAGATCAGTCAGAACTTAAATAGTTACTTTTTACTGTCCATTGCAATTTTGATATCATCGGTTACCTTAGTCAATGCGGTGACAGTACTGTGATGATGTCTAAAACCCGATTAAAAAGGATCATAAAGATTATTTTCAGTTAATAATTAACTAATATATATATATATATATATACATCGGACGGAAATCGTTAATAGTAGTTGGAGTGATAAATTAATTACCCAAATTCCGAATACCATCAAAAGTAGATAGTTCTACTACTTTTATGGTATTACTACTTTTGATGGTATTCGGAATTTGGCTAATTAATTTATCAGTTATAACCATCAGCGGATATACTCTTATTAGTAGTTGGAGTGAAAATTTTGGGTATTGGGTGAATTATAGCCGATTTCCATTGGTTTGGGAAAACACCGCGCGGAAGTGAGAAGTTAAAGATATGAGTGATGACTGGAGTAATATGGGGAATAATTTTTGGGATTAAATGAATAGTGATGCAGTCGCTAATAGTGGCTGAGGATTTAGTAGCCAGCAAAGCTTTCTTTACATCACTACAATAGACGGGTAAATTTAAATTTGGGATTCGTAAGTAGTGTCTGGCTTAATAATGACTTTATAGTTTCATTTTCACGAGGATACACCAGTGTAATTATTTATAAAACGATCGTTCAAACTGTCCGGCGTTGCAATCTGAGGGAATTAAAAAGATTTGGATTTGCCTATGCCAAGTTTAGAGAGTCCATTCCATAATGTCTTCCCGGAATTACGCAGTAGATCTCTGGAAAAATTCGTTTTAGCCTTTCGAATTTATTTCTTAACTCTATTCTTAACTCATTAAGCGATTTGAAATGATCGAAATCGATTTCTAATTTCGATTTTTTATAAAATTTTAAGGCTACATCCCTTTCTCGCATAAGTTTTAAAATCGAATCGTTTATCCATGGAGACGGATTGTTTTTGATGCGCTTGCTCAAAATAGGAGCATGTTCATCGATAAGCCTGCTGAGGAGATTATTTAGCACGTCAACTTTCTCACTTATGTTTTCAGCTAAGTAAACATGATCAAACGGAAGATTTGCGGCGGATCTGTGCAATGCGTTCAAATCGATGTTCTTAAGTTGTGCTATTAATTTGGCTTATGTTTGGTGGTACGGACTCCATAACTTAGATAAATGAAATCATGCGCCGATATACCAGGTGCAGGTAGTTGTCCAAGATTAGGTACTCTACTTAGATTTTTTACAAGAATTACATCTAATAAAGAGGCGGAATGCTTCGTAATGAATTTTGGTCCTAAAGGAAAAATGCTGAAATTTAAAGATTTAAAATTAGATATGGAGTTATTTGACGCGGGTTTATTTATGCATAGGTTTGTGTTAAAATCGGTCATTTTTATAATAACCTCATACCTGTGTAAGGCTTTAGATAGGGCTTCTTCAAAATCCGTAAGAGAGTTTGCCTTAGGGGGGCGATATACTGTCATCATGAGTGTTCTACCTTTCGGTAGGTTCATGCACAATCAAAAATCCTTATTAAGCGACATCTCCTTCATTTCCTTATCGTTAACCTCACCACTTATTTCATCCAACATCTTCTGTCTCTTCCTTCTCCTCTGTTTTTCCCCTGAATCTTACCCTCAATTACAATATTTTCTAATCCCTCTCCCCTCAATATTTGGCCCACCCATCTCTTCTTACGATGCTTAATCTCGTCAATTAAAGCCGTCTCCTCCACAAACATCTTTAAAACCTCCATGTTTGTTTTCCTATCAACCCAACTAAATTTTTCCATTCTACGCCATACCCACATTTTGAAGGCCTCCAAACGTTTAACTACTTCCTTTCTTAAAGTTCATGTTTCGCACCCATGGAGCAACACACTCCAGACCAGGGATTTCACCAATCTTTTCCTGATTCCTTTGTCAAGACCTTTGGTCATCAATTCTTTCACTTCATAAAGGCTTCCTTAGCCAAGGCTATTCTTTTACAAACCTCATCTTTACATCTTCCGTCCCAAGAGAGAATACATCCCAAGTAAGAAAATGTATCAACCTGCTCCAGTTTTTCCCCATCCACCCTAATAGTTAACTTAGCTTACTTTCCCTTAGTGAACCGCAAAACTTTAGTTTTACTTACGTTAATTTTCTTTCCAAACTCCCTTGCCGTATCGTTAAGAGAATTTACTAATGTTTGCAAACCATTTACGGAATCATACACAGTAGCCTTATCGTCTGCATACATTACAGACTTCACTACTTCCCCACCAACCTTTACTCCCTTATCTATTTCTTCCCAGGCTTCTTCCACCATTTCCTCTGCATATATATTAAAAAGCGTTGGTGACATAGGACACCCTTGTCTTACCCCCCTGCCAAATTCAGCGCAATCCGATTCCCCATCAGCTATCCTTACGCGGGCTGTTTGATTCAGGTACAGATTTTAAACTAAAAGTCTATCTTTCAAGTCTAACCCATATTTCTTTAATATCCCCATCAGTTTTTGCCACTGTACTCTACCGAAAGCCTATTCAAAATCTACAAAACATACACATAAGTCCCTTTTAAATTCCAGGCTTCGTTCCGCAAGTATTGTCATCACCCCAATTGCATCCCTCGTTCCGTTCCCTCTCTGAAAACCAAACTGGTCTTCTCCGATTTGCCCTTTAATTTTTCCCTCGACCCGTCTATTCAGAACCCTTAGAAGTACTTTTGCCACGTGAGAGATCAGGCTAATTGTACGATAATCCCGACATTCTGTAGCCTTGTTCTTTTTCGGTAAAGGAATCAAAATAGTTTTCGTAAAATCCTCTGGCCTTCTTGCTGCACAGCCTTTAAAATGTTCGGCGAGAGGCAGTCTTCCACCCTAAAGAGTGTCTTCACGGACATCTCGAAAGTTAGGGCTTGGGTTATGAGGGTTACGGGTACCTGCGGAGAGAAGGACACCTACATGCGTACCCAACGACGGTCGAGCGAAGACTAATACGGATATAAATCGAAGAAATTGGGGAAATAATCAGGTAGATCCATTACATCAGTTTTAAAGTATTTATACTTGAGTACTGTAGTATTTATACAAAGTGATGCCTGACATTGAAGACATTTTACGCAACCTATCTGTCGTAAATGTAATTCAAAGATGTCAGTTATAATTATTACTCATCTATGCTCACAAGAGATGATTTTTTAGTGATAATAAAGTGCCTCAATAGATTAATGGCCATTAAAAATTGTTCAAGTAGGATGTTATCAATTAAGATAATTAAAAGCAAGGTAGATGTCCAAAAAAGCATCCATTAATCGTGAAGAATTGTTAAAATAATTATAACAGTAGATACCAACTCTTTTCCTGATTTTTTAGATTTCTTTCCATGAATGACTCTAAGTTTGTGTACTTCATTTATTATTTTACATTGTTGCGTTACGCTAAGGATAAGTATTACTCTTTCAGCATGTTGGCTGAATAAAATCGATACATTTTACGAAGGTTTCGCTGAATTTATGAATGTACATGAACGATATACGTAGTAGAGAGTGGACTCAGCAATTAGGAATTCAGTTTTGGAGAGGTTTAATATTATTTAGTAGATTAAATCAGGCTATATTGCCTTTCACAGTAAAAGAGGAGCATTGAAAAGTATTTGGTCTTGGAAAATTCTAGTTACCGAAGCAGTGGAAAGAAAAATGAGCCATTTCTTAAGTTGGCAATAAAGGTACGTGTTGGTAAAAGCGTTGGGATAAATAGCATATCAAACTGTCTCGCTCAAGCGTGAGTTCTCGGAAAATCGATAAAAACTCTTTTCGAGCTTTCTTTAATAATTAAATGAGTTCATTACACGTTTCGTCGGAATGGAATCTGCCACGAAAATGAACGAAGTGTTCGTTGCAGAGCAGTAAATCGTCCCTTAGGCAAGCAAAAATATTACTATCGGATAAATTAGTAAGTTTTGTGTGGCTTCGAGTTCCCCTCTCTTTCACTGGATCGTCATTTGGGATTTTAGGGACATCGACTCGGCCGAATCGGCAGAATCCGTCAGAATTAACGAGATCGAATTTTCCCTCCGTTTCGAGGAGGCTTCCGCATTAGATGTTCACAAAAGATCATCATTAATCGCTTCATTTCGCCCCCATTCCGTGGACGTCATCCACCGCGAGTTCTGTCCTTGCAATACTTTCACTCGGATGCATCTCATAGTTAATGGCCGATTATTCACCTCGCATTCACATTGCAGCGACTCTTCCAAATATTTGCTTCCATCTCCTGAATTATCCCCCTCGTTCTCACCCTTCTCTTCACGCCTCAGCGACATCATGCTACGGTATTAAAAGCTTAAGCTGCCCTCCCGCCTACTGGGAACAAGCCACTCCGTGCGCTGGAAAGCGGAATACAAATGAAAGAGAAGAAATTGCGCTTTTTTCTCTCTCATAGTTTACCCTCTCCTGAGATACGTAATCCGAATGATTTATCCCGGAGGTATTTTGGCCCTCTATAACTATATCCATACACTGCTTTCACGTTATTACCTTACTAGTACGTTTTTGTGTTTATTTATGTATAAACACACACATGTATCTGATAATAAATTCTCCAATGACGTCCCAACCTAAATTTGGTTCTAACTCTAAATTCAGATCAGGAAAATTCTAATTTTTCGTATTAATAATTCTCTCTATGATGTAAAAATATTAGATTACTTGATCAAATTAGTGTATAGTATGGATAATTTTGTTCATTTTAGCGGTTGTTATGTTTTCTTTCCTATTGTTAGTATTGCGCAAATGATACAGGAAATTAATGCAGTGCTTTTTCCCTCGTCACCAACGACATCTCGTGAAAATTATTTCGCAAATGAGTATTTCCTTATAAAATCATGGCCTACTTTAATTGTGGGATTCAAAACGATAAATAATCCGCGACAAGAGCTTATTTATTAAATGTACCACTCTCGTTGAATATTACGCAGCGACCCACGGAATTCTCAATTCTATTGCAGAGTACTCCATTTATGTTTCTGCTACACAATTGGAACTAATAGTCATCTGAGAGTTTTGAGGCCCATTGAACCCAAACTCCTAACAAATGTAAACATCTCATAATTCACTTATGTGACCTTCTGCATGTCCTCCATGAAGCCTATCTAAACGAATTCCTCCTATAAAGAGTCGTTCTCGACGTAATCCCTAATATTTGCTGAAAGTGTAGCTAGAGTAGCTGAGAATCCAGAGATAAAACGCACCAAAACAATGGCTGCTGTATTTAGCGCAGTGAAAAAATTGAATAAGTGTAAATTTCATACATGTGGTGAGAATATTGAATACTGTAGGAGATGAAAACTGTACACAGATGTTATTAAAACAGAGATTCAAAACACTCCTTGACTGTTTAGCAGGTGCGTGAGAACGTATGCTATCATATAGTTTCCAACTGAAATCTTTATTATAATATTTAAAAAATATTTTTCATGTTAGAGCGCCCACATAGTACATAATCCGCAACTTCCGGTTTATCGGTATTTAACGAATAACTCCTAAACAATAAGTGATACAAAAATATGTTTCATACAAAAGTTATAGTAAATTACATTTGCTAAAACTTTTACAAATAATGGAATATACCTAAATATCATATTTATGGAGATAGTTTACAAGAACGGAAATTTGCTTCGAAGAATAAAGCTCGACTTTCGGTTAACCGATTTATTTAAAAAAACTAATCAACTCTGACAGCACCTACCATAGTGCTATGTATGAAGTTTGGTATTGATACAAATTATAGTTTTCACGTTAGAGCGCCCACAATCACACACACATACACACAGACATCATTCCGAAAATTGTAAAATCGTGTTCTAGGGACCCCAAAACATGTATCTCCGTTGAAATCTCGAAGTCAATTTTTTTCATGAAAACAATACTTTCTCTATACTACGTATATGGAGAAAGTAAATAGTGTACAATCTTGCTTTCTTGGATACAATGTATTTGAATTAAAGGTGTATAGATGGAGTTGTATGACGTCCAGTTGACCAGGGTAAGAGCAAGAATGTAGCCAGTGCATAAACGGCAAGATTTTTTGAAAGGAAAAATGAGTATAGGTAAAACTGTTCCTGAGAAGTGTACTTGCTCTCTCTTGCATTTTATGTCACGAAAATTACGTTGGAGAATATGAGAAGCATGTAAAACATGTATGCATGCAAGTAAACAGAATGCAGTTGGAATGGGTAATATGAAATGAACTCGTCGATGAATAAATATGGACCTGAAGAGAAGGTGCATAAGGTAGGGTTGCGTTACGTTCGTTCGTATACCCTGAGAATACGGATTAGAAAAGAAGTCCTAGGAAAAGCTGGATAAGATAGGAAGTATAGATAAAGGATGTCAGTTACGTCGGATGCATAAAAAAATAAAGCAATGCGAGGATTTAAGGCGAAGGAAGGCTGTAACTTGAGCAATTTCAAAGGAACTGTTTTGAATAAATGAGACTGCTACCTTGCTTTTCCCAGAAGGTAAAAACGTAAACGCAATGCATGGATATAGCTATAGGGGGCCAAAATGCCGGCTGCCGTCGGGGGTGCTTTTGTCTAATTCCTGTGAAAATTTTCTCCATAATCAGCTCATGCACTGTTGCAAGTGCTTGTGCTACTCCAGTACAAGCAAGTGCTTGTTGCTACTCCTAATTCTCTATTTTGAGGACGAACGAAAAGCAGACTTAGCTTTCAACCGGCCTCTCCCTATTATCATTTGAAGAGACAATACTTAAAGCTTTTTGGAAAAACGACAGAATTTTCATGATTTTTTTAACATAGCAATAATGATTAGATAATAAAGAAGGCTAATTAACGTTAATGTAAGTTCTTAGTGTTCTTTTGATGCCACTTTAAGGATCTATAATGTCTCTTCTTTCTCTTCACAATAACATTCTCTTGACTGCCTTTGCATTGTTTCACTGCTTGTCACTTTTCGAGGCTTTATTAAATTTTGATCTTAAAATTCGACCAATGAATACATCATTAGAATATATTAATGGTGGCCTAGTTGTAACCTCATTCAAACACTCTTCTTAAGAACTTTTCTTCAGATAGAAGATTAGACAACCTCAAAGAAGTAACCTAATTTACTTTATGATAAACTTTGTTTCCAAATAGTCTAACAGAAGCTTTTGCCGTACTATCAAACTTGAAAAATCTGTCTTGAATAACAAATACCACGGAACAAAACAAAATGTGTTATTATATATTTCCAGGAAGTCGTACCTTCTATAACTTCTAATATTGAAAATCGAACATTAGAATCATTTTTTCTTCTGCGACATTTACGATGTCCATCAAAATAAAATGAAAAATATTCTTGGTTCAGTAAACTAATAAATTTTATTTCCGCTTACAGTTTTGAGCGTGGATTAGATAATGGTAAATCTAAGGCAGGCTGAAGGTTTGAAATACGGACTTCCGATTGAAAAGTGATCCATACACCTAGTATATCCCAGAATTTATGAACCGACTCATGTACTACATATGCTAGGCTGTTCGATAGTTTCAGTTGACGCAAATGCGTTCTCGGAAGATCACGGAAGGGAGATATAAATAGAGAGAGACGTGAAGGATAATGGCTTGAGTTGAGAGGAAAGAGAAGAAATTCGACGCTAAACGCTTACCGACTTTCATATTCATGGAGATAACCAAGCGAACCTTTGGCGAACTTGCTGGCAGTGTGTATTCATAGCGTGGGCATTCATTAAGAAATGAGGGAGATGGCAGTGGCGGTAATGTTAGAGGCGGTGGTGTGAGGAAGGAAATAATGAGCGGGATCAGAATGGGAGCGAATATAATGGAGGGATGGATTAACGAGGGGGGAGAAACGCATAAGGGAGAACGTGATAATAGAGCATTTGGAGAAAATAGAGAAAGGAAAAATAGATGAAGACAAATGTATAGAGGCAAAAGGCAAGGGAAAGAAAAGAGGGAGAGGCACGTGAGAGGAATACGGAAAATGGTTAAAGGAGTGTGGTATAGGAAAAAGGGGAACGCGTTACGAACGAATATGCGAAGGAAGGATGGCGGCACGAAGAGAAGAAATAGATATGTACATCTCTTCTTAACATTAACGGTGAATGCTGAGTAGAAAAAAGGATAGATTGATCGTTCAATGATTTGAAAGTCCTTTTACCTACTGTGACTGAGTAGCAAGGATGAAGGTAAATTGCCGTAAGTTGAGCATTATTGGGGGCTTTATAGAAGAAGTTCATTATTTTATCTACTTCATATTAAGAATAAAGAAATAGAAGGAAATTGGTATGTGAGGGATGGAAAATGCATTAGTGATTGGAATTATGTTGTGAGAATTGGGGAAGAAATTTCATGAAATTCGGTAGATTTTCGAGAACAACTTGATTCTGTGAACAACAGCTTAGTTTGAATGAATAAGAATGGGTTATACGAAGGGTCTTCGAAGGAAGATCTTGAGCGTGAAAGAAGTGCATGGTGAGTATGAAAGGAGATGACAGAATAAAGAAAAACGAGTATGGTAAGTGAGCGTCTTCAAATAGAAAGGATGACCGAGAAAAGAAGGTTGAATATGATGGGAGATTTTTCAAAGAGGCAACTACGGAGTATGAGAAATGAATGAGAATGTATGAAAATATAAATAGATGTTTGAGAGGCGAAAGAGACATGCAAGGACAGGGATGTGTTGTGTATAACGATGTTTACTTATTAAGAAAAGGAATGGCTGCCTACGAGTATATGCGAAAGTAGGGATGTCACAGCCGCATGCTAAGGAGAGCAAAGAAAATAGCGGAATGGGAAGAAGCATATAGTAAATTAGAGATAAAGAGTACAGGTAGGAGTTGGTGGAAATTATGATAACAGTTAGGGAAGAGAAATTACGCGGGAGAGGACATGCGTCGTCACTGAGGATAGGCAAGAAACTGAGATCGTATGAGGAAATAGGGAGGACGAGAATTTAAAGTTTTAAAGTAATTATACATAGGAGCGAAGGACCCACCATCAGTTTTGAGTATTTCCGGCCGTTGTTGTGCCATAATCTTCTTCGTATTTTTCTTGCTACAGTCTTATTTTGCACGAGGCTAATATGGAATTCTCTGGCTCTACCCATTCGTGCATTGAATTTCTCCCCAATGCATTTCCAAACGTTTTCCTGCGAATTAGACAACGAATATCTATATATAAGTACACATTAATATTATAATATGCTATTTTTTTATTTGAAAGCATACCTTCTGCTTCCAGGTGATCGCATCACTCTTCTTATTTTCTAAAACTGCCTTCTTCTCTTCCACCAACTAAAGCAAGAGCATTTGTACCTCCACAGTGAGGTTCAGACTCCTTTTAGCTTCCATTTCTGCCTGCTAACACTTTGTTATTTTTGACGCAACAATGTTAGCGATGCGTTCTTGTTCTAAAATGGCGCACAGAGAATGTATGAGAAACATTGTCAGGCAAAGCATCCTCTCGAAATCATTATTCCACGACTAAAACAAGAAACTTTATTTAATTTACCTTCAACTTTATTTAATCTACCTTCACTTCCATCGCGCAATTACCTTCTGTTGATGGTATTCCCGACTTTTAACAACGATTCTTTCTAGTTTAATTTTGCAAAAGAAATAAGCCCTGCAACCGATAAAAGTGAAGTTTACGTGTATTTCCTTATGGAACCGTATTATGGACTCCTGGATTCGAACCCGGGCTTTCTTAGTAAAGGGAATAGTTTTCCTAGGGGTTTCTAACTCGTAGAAACACAATGCAGTTTGTTTCGAATCACTAAGTCAAACAGTTTCTGAAATAAATGGGAGGACGGACGGACGGACTCTTCGCAAATTATATATTAGGATCTTATGAACCACCGTTGGAAAACTATGAACAACTTTCTGTTTTAAAGATAATAATAATAATAACTAATATCACTAATGGAAACAGGAAGATCCCAATTACATCCATTTTAATAATTATTTTTACAAAGACACACGACCATTCCATAGCCAAAGAAATCCGACTGGCCGGGATTCGAACCCGGGACCATGGCGTTGGAGTGCCATCACGCTAACAACACCGCCACCGCAACAGATATGTATAGTATGGTATAAGCCGGTGTAGCTTGTTGTCTTAAAGAGATTGAAATATTGAACTATTCCCCTGTCGTCTTATGTAAATTTCAAAGAGATATTGGGATACTAATCACATATAATGAAACAAAGATAGAAATGCAGGTTGTATTTCAGCGTAAAAAATATGATAAATGCTGGTTTTTAGTTTTCCTTTATTTAGTGAATTATTAAATATTTGGGGCAAATATAAATTTATGTGTGGTCAGTAATAAAATATAACTCAAAGAGTGAGTGTTTTAGATTTTTCCAAGACACAATACAGAGGTTGATATGACTTATGACGGAAAAGATAGCCCATCTTGATATTGGCCATTGGTTGTGATATTTGCCGGATATAACCTTGTGAATACCCTTTTAGATAAAAAATCTTTTCAAAATTATTTATGGATTCATTTTCACGCATTCGATCACTATTAAAACTTAATGGGAAAACTATTCGGGCAAAGATAAAATCTCCTGTTGTAAATTTGAAAAAATAAGCAAGTTATATTTGTTCTTGAACGCCTAAAATTTAATTTATCGGTTTATGTTAACTAGTTCAGCCATTATCTTAAAACTTAGATCGCAATTCAAGTTATTAAGGTAGTTGATGTAGAATCGTAAACATAGCAAATATATACGAGGAAAATATGAATCTTATTATAGTTATTTAACGATTTATCGATGTGTTTATGTGTCTCGTACATCTAATCTAGTTGTACTATAGTATCGTGGATAATTTTTGTGAAATGTAGTGTTTTGTGGGAACTAAACATTGGAACCGATAGCTCAAAAAGAGACGATGCAATATCTTTTATGCCTAAACGGTGTAGTTGGTGTAAGATGTGGATTCGGGTATTCGGAACTCTATTTTCGGAAGAAAGGTCGGAAGGTGGGTGAAAGATAAATAAGAGGATTGGGAAGAATGATTTAGAGGAGCTGAGTGAGGCATTGTGAATGGCATGTGGAGGAATTTTGAACTCGTAGTGAGTTTGAAGAATGCGATGGGGGAAAGTAGGCAGGCTGGCGATCAGTTACTATCGGCGGAAATAAAATGAAACTATGAGAAATACGTTGAGGAAGAGAACGATGTTTATCAGATCTGAAATTAACATAAATAAATATTCACACCTCTCTTAAAATTCCGCTTTTAACATTTTGGAGTACATGTTTCAGTAGTATCCCTTAACTCATCTTTTGGAATATAATTCTAATATTGATAGACTTTTGAATCTTGATGTGTCATTTTTATATTATTTAATTGCTCTATATAAATAAATAAATATATCAAGGTAAATTCAGTAGAATACTTTGTTTACCTTCCCAGAGATATTATTTATAACTAAAAGATAACTTGCAGTGGTAATAAAGGAGTGGCAAACGAGTAAATGAACGAAATGAGTGTTGGATAGATTGTGGATGGAAATGAATTTACTCATACTATCGAAATATGATAACATTACCAGAGGTGTACCATTGAAATGAAAATTGTCGGAATGAAGAATATGTATGATGAAGAGGTATGAGCATGGGTAATAAAATATGGAACCAGCAATGGGTGGGTGGTGAGAGAAGGAAAGTTTACATTAAGATTTCGAAAATCCCTGTGTTACGTTGGTTTCAATCGATGTAAGATATGGATTTCGGTAAAGTAGTAAAAATACCATATGAGGGAGTCATAAGAGGGGCCCTAAAAAGGCGCCTGATTGATTATTTACTGGATAAATAGGAGGTACGTAAGGGAGGTAGGTAATTGAAGGACGTTTTTGTAAAATGATATCCTTCGAATTGAACTATACCTAAAAATTAACCGCGGGGAGAATGCGGAAATGAGATACAACGATATTAGAGGCCTAACTTATCCTCTACCCCGATTTGATGACCAATCAAGTTATTGTAATTACTTAGAATATCACTACCAAATTCTGTGCAATTTTTTATGTCTTAGACGAGAGGTAATGAAGTGTTTACCCTAATATCCCAATAATAGACAACAAAATCGTAATTTATTGCAATCGACCAACGCAAGAAAAGTGCAAGATTACTTAGGGACGTCTGATTACAGAAATTGTTTTAGACATTGATGTTCTTTCTGAAACTATTAACTCTAACTTTTTATTTTTGGGCATTTACTTTCGTTGAGCCCTCAGTTGTCCATTCCTTGGTGCTTTCCTCACCGTAACTTTTTGATTGGATATATTATCCCAAGTTTCTTAATATTCCTCTTTCTTCAGAAGACAATTGATGATCAATATAATGTGTAGTATAGGTAAGAAAGAAATACATCCTTTCCCGTATTCTATAAAAATCTTTTCTACCCCTCTTTTTCTATCTATTTTGTACCTCTAACCTGTGTGACTGTGTGAGTCATCTGGGAGGGATGTAGTGGTTCTGTTGTCTTGATGATGCCAAAAATCAAGAACCAAGGAAACAATCAAAACACAATTCGATTTGTTTTGATTTTTCTTATTTTTTGATGGTTTATTCGATGGTTTCTGCTAGTTTTAGGATCTAATCGCGACCCACCGGTTGGAAAACTTTCTCAAACAAAAGCGTTGGGAGAGAAGCTATTTTTCTATAATGTGTTGAGGATTTAAATTGTTTCTGGAAATAAAATCTTTTCAATTCAAACTTTCTTTCAAATTAAAGTTTCCCCATTTATATTTTATACACTTTGACATAATTAACGCCTCTTTCCCATTTCTTTTTTAAAGGAATAAATCTGAAAAATGATTGCAATATTGTTGTCGTTAGTGTACAAAAGCTTCCCTGCTAGTTATTTCTGCTGTTACTTTATAATAAACTTAGAATGAAAACTTATCTTCAGGGTATAAGTTATAATGTAAAATAATCATATAGGAACAAAATTATTAATATAGAGACTCATATACTACTTCACAAATGTTTCGACATTAGATTACTCTGAGAAGTAATAGAAGTGGAATGTTTATTGGTTCTATGAAAAAGCTCCGTGAAAAAAGAATATCACTTGTACCTCCCGAAAATCGCATGAACTACTTCATAAGTAGTTCATACTATAATAGAGACCCCCCTAATAAGTCTGTGAGCGTCTGTTTTAAATTCATGATGCATAAGATTTTGTGTTCACATTTGGTACTTTTAGATCGCAGGAAGTGACTTTAGTCGCAAATACTTTGTCAGTCGCACAACCTCTGAAAAACAGAGTACTATCGACTCTTTCGTTGCACCAGCAAATTACCGAGAGTGTCTTTGGATTCGGTAAAAATAACATACGAGTCGAATTGAATTGCGAGTTGTAAATAAAGAGAATTCAAAAAGCGTAAATGGGGAAATCTGCGGGTTAATTTCGGGAAACATCTGCAAAGGTAAAAATGGAAGACAATCCTTCGACCGCAATAAGTATATCTGTTAAAGAGTATCATATTTTATCTATATACAATACTATAATACTAGTCTCGAAAACGCGTGGCATAACTCTTTCCTTATCTTCAAGAAGATTTCCATCTGTCTAATTCCATCTTTCGTGGAGTTCTCTTCTCACCGCATTGCCTTCAAGGTTCTTCAAATAGGACTTTCTTGTGGCAACCTGCACTGCGGGTCACTGACTGCCTTCTTTCCTCCGACTGCTTCTTCTCAACCAAGGCTCGATATTTCAACTGCAATGCGACTTCAGAATAGT
Organism: Sympetrum striolatum; assembly: GCA_947579665.1. Taxonomy (NCBI): domain Eukaryota; kingdom Metazoa; phylum Arthropoda; class Insecta; order Odonata; family Libellulidae; genus Sympetrum; species Sympetrum striolatum. The sequence continues at coordinate 69,323,069 of OX388352.1, forward strand.
TAAGATCATTTGCAACCCATTGCACCTATTATTGCCATTCAGCTTTATTTATGCCGCTTTTAGCATTCCTCCTTCAGACGCTCCTCCGTTTCTTTGAAATTAAATAATGTTCCCTTGTGTCCAACATAGTCTAGTACTATTATACTATCGTCCTGTAACTATACGACATATCTACGCATCCTAGCTAATTGATAGGACATTGTGAGTGACACCCAATTTAAATTGCCTCATCGGAAGGTGTCTTTAGCAAAACCAACTAATTTGTCATTACATATGAGTCGAAATATTAGAAATATAAGCAGAAAATGCTGAATTCCCTTACTTTATTGTTTTGCTGGTTACCCCTTTACCTTATTGTTTTGCATAGCATTGTCATAAATTTGTATTAGAAAGCGCAAATCTTATCGTTTCTAAAAAAAATCGAAAATATTTAATCAATCGGAAAATTTTGCTTCATTGTTCATTTTATAACATTACGTAATGAAATTAGCAGATTATGATTCATAAAAAAGCAAATTTGAAGGGAGATTATGCAAAGAGCTCGACGTAGAATGTAAAATTATATTTAAATTCTATGAGGAAAATGATTCATGCCTCCGGTGGCCAAGATTTTCCAAGAATATTAGGATTTACTCGTTTTAAGGTATTTCTAGTGAACATAAATATTATCAATTATCCCAATTATGTCGAGGAATTAAAATGAAATCAAGAATCGTAGGTCAACTCAGTATAGGTAGTACTGAAAAATAATTTATTTTTTTTAATCTTCCAGAATGCTTCGTCATATTAGAATAATTGAGGAATCGTAAAAATTGGTGACTAAATATTGTTGAAGAAACGAAATACTTGCTCAAAATGATATTTAATACTTTCAAATTTTCGATAAAGAGTAGCTTTGAGCTACGCTTAAGAGCAGCGGTGACGTTGGATAACAGAGGAGCTCTTAAAGGTTTCCCACAAACCAGGGAGAGGATTACCTGCGTGTATGAAGTTTTTAAGTTGGAGCTGATTGTTTATTATGTAACCAACCACTATTATCCAACTATTGATTGTTATGATTTATGAATTTTGCAATTTCGAAATATGAAACACTAATTCAGTTGAATGTAAGATCCTTTTGTGTTCTTACGATAGTCGTTAAGTGTATTAAATTCGATAGTTTCACGTAAAAAAAAACATTTATAAAACTTAGTTATCCGACTAGCTTGGAATATTTTATTCTTTTTTGAACATTTAAAAACGTGTTTACAGTCAACAAAGTCTACTTTGAACACATTTCCCCATTATTTATTCATCTCTTGAAAAGGAAAGCGACAAACTGTCACTGGAAAAGAGAATCTTATGGTGAGAGAAAGACTCTTTCTTACACTTCCACAGCAATTATATTATGGCAACATGATTCGGTTGGAAGTGTACGAAGCGGTATTTCTTTCATTGTAATGGCCTTCCATGAGGTAACGCCTTCCCTTATCGAGAATCTTATGGATTTATGAGAAACTCACAGACCTTTTATTCCTACGTTACAAAGAGAAAAAGAGACCCTGAATCATAACTCTTAGAAATACAAGGGAAGCAGTAATAATTTTCGAATAAAATATTTCTGTTTGATCAAAATATAAGTACATAAAGCGTGTTGCATTCTTACGCTCCTCTTACTTTCCTTTGACATACTATTCGCTAAGCATATGCTTAGATCTTGTAGTTAAATTTCATACATAAATAAATTAATACTTTTTATATAAATAGTAAATGAAAAGTCTTCAGTGTTTTCACGTGGAAATATATATCTTTCACTGAATGTGGAGCGATAATATTTTCTGATATGATATGGTAATGTTCAATATATATTTCTGAATAAAAAATGAGCTACTTGATAATTAATGCCATATATTAATATTATTAAATAATATTTTTAATTAATACATGCGGAAATAAAAGGAATAGGTGGCAGTTTTAACTGTCTCGTCTTATACTGAGATATCTATTATACATAGATGTGTCGTAATGGAACTTATCTCACAAGGAAAACACCAGGTTTGTGGGAAACGAAATTTGCATGAAACTTTCACGTAACTTTCTTTGCTGTTGAAATTGAAACTTGTTTCAATGAAAAACTTGCAATGAAGAAATATATAAAAGGGAAAACGATCTAACAGTTGTAAGCACGGTCCTACATCTTAATTTACAGCCAAGGTGGAGATTTTACCAATCTCACGAAATTGAAACTGTGATTTTCCATTCTGACTTCTCATCTGAAATATCAATGGAGTAAAAAACTTGCTTATAAACAAAAAATGCTCTCGAGGATCGTATTGGTTTATAGTTCCTATCAAACCAATATAGTCTTTGAGGTGGCCGTACTCCGCCGCGCGGACTCGGCCCTTTTTCCCGGATTTTAGATAAAATGTATTGTTGATGAATAAATTCTCACTTAAAATATTCTTCGTATGCCAAAAGATATGCTCACATTTATAAGGATTTAATTCTGATTTAATTTTGACTGAAATTAGCCATAATTATAACTTTGTTTAAGTTAATCTCTAAGGAATCATTCCCAATAAAATAACGTTGTATCTTTTCTAAATTAAAATCCTAGAGATTCATTTTTGTCTCGCTGAATCATTCATTCCTAATATTGTGAACTAAAGATATTTCCTGGACGTGGAGTTCGTAGGGGGTATTATCATTCTTGGAATTGGTTTGTTATGTTCTGAGTGGCGGTTTGTGACAAATTTCTAAGTGCCACGGCAATTACTTCTCGATTTTTAGACGGACCTAAACATTTGCATCTCTTTTATGTGTGTAGAATTGAATGGAAAATAATTCCATGGATAATAAACTGTTTAATTCACACTTAAACTACCTAAATTTGATTCCTTTTTAACAAAACTATTTTTACGTTTTCTAGAATTTCCCTATAAATTTGATATTTCCATGGAAAGATTCCTCAGGCTTTCCTATCGCCCTCATTTTGTGAAGATTTCCATTTATTAAATAAAATATATTTTTAAGCTGAAAATTACGATACTTTGACAGCAGGGGAATATTACCATCTCAGGGTAATTGATGAATAATCTTAGTACCACGCTGCGGATTCGTTTCTTGCATTTTTCCAATAATGATGAAAAATTATTATCATGGAACTTCCTCAAAAAGCTCAAGAAATGGAATTAGATCGCATAATCTGCTTATTCAAATGTTTAAAATGGATGGTTTTGCCAGTTGGGAACCCTTAGTTAATTAGTGAAAGAAGAAGCTATAAGAGCTGCTGAGAGCCGTCCGCACGCCGGAGGGAAATGTTCCAAGCGACTAATTTAGATGTTATCTGTTTATGCGGATTGCAAAGCTGCTTAAAAGGTACAGAAAGAGCAGTGAAAAACTGCAGAAAGGTGAAGAGAAGGAAATTGAGGGATTGGAGAATATTTTGGTCGATGGAAATTAAAGTGGACGTTGGTGTCTTCCTTGGGAAGATCAGAGTTTAAAAGATCCTTTATCACGTTCTTCCTCTTCCTACGCTATTTTGGAGTAGTTGGCTTCGATTTATCCGTCGTTCTGTGGCCATCTTCTTCCTATGACGGTGCATGAATGTGATCGATCGACCCCTTTAATTATCAGGATAGCTAGTCTCCCACGATTCAGTAATAATCCGCTTACAACAAACAATGGTATTAGTATCTTAAAATCCACTGCGAATCCTCGTTTCCGGAAAAAAAACTTTCGGGCTAAACATTAAGAGGATTATTGATAGTTGGATGCAGTTTCATGACATTTATATGCTACTACTAGGACATTTGGAGCACAAAGGCGTACCTGCGCAGTTTCGTTTGGTCCAAGTGTTTTAATCGATCAAGGATTCGTATAATATACATTCAATATCGAGTTTTATTTAATAATTGGTGCATATTTATATTTTGGATTGGAACGATGCACATTTTTTCAAACTCAACACATATAATTCAGTTATGCAAAATATAATGCTCTATACCGGAAACCTGCGAACTTCGGTTTGTCAATTTAAAGACTCAGAAATTTAACTATTTCTTATTTGTTTAGTGTAAATAAACGAATAATGTTCTGCTTGAATTTACTTTGTAATAAAATTCGTTTTTCTTGGTTGAATTTTGCTTTCTGGAGAGTAAAGTAAGAGCAGCAAGCAACAATATTACCTGATTGAATTACATCCAGGCTTTTTGGTTTCACCACTTTTCGATGTAAAATGGATTTCCTTCTCTAAGTTACACTTTATTTGCTTTACGAAGCTACAAATTTTTACTTAATATAAGGACACTACGAAAATCTCTACATTGTACTTTCACTCGTTCTCACCCGCCAAAGCCAGTAATTTAATCTTTCAGGTGAGCTTATGCTTTCTGCGGGTTCTTTCCTCATTTTTCACAGTTAGCACAGCAACATGCCGTTCTACGGAGCCAGCGAATGAAACACATTATCGGTACAACACCGAGTCAGATTACGGGAGTGGGCATCACCAAAGGAAAGCGCTCCAGTTAATCCTAATGGCTATGACTGATTGCTGCGATTTTGTTATTTCTTGGCGACCCTCATATCCCACTCGAAATATCTGGATTGCAAATGCGTCTGAAGTTGAATTGTTGAATTAAGAACATAATCACGGCAAAAAATGGAAGTGAATTAAAAAACATACTGATATACAAGCCCGGAGTTATTATTTTCGACAAAATACTTTAATTATTATTAGTTTCGACAAAATACTTTAATTATTAATTTTATCTCAGTGTATCTTCTCTTTAAGATGTATCTTGATTTTCAATGTATTTCTCCTTTCGATGGGATACCTTGTTCCTGGCCCTCATTGAAACCTCGTATGATCTGGAAGGGAATAAAATTCAATTATTGTCGAGGTAGAATCAACTTTCAGAATATTCTTTTATTTGATTTATAATTCCAAGTTTTATTTACATTTCGAACCTTATACTTATGAATCTTCTTTGGATATTTATTTAAATCTCCTTTTAGTTAGAGTACATTTAAGTTAAATTTCTGTGTTATCTTTTTCATTCTCAAAAATGAGGTTGTTTTTAAAATAAGAATACTATATTTCCTGTTGCAGATAACGTCTATTAATCATTTGGATAGGTGAGAAAACAAGATCCCTAAGAACTTACTTGAAACATATTGAGCGTGAGCAGAACGTCTGTAAAATCGCTCTTGAATTTTCATTTTGTTGCGGTAACTTACATTCATTCTCTCCCACGTATAAGAAATTAACCTGTAAATATTTATTACACTCTGTATATTTTATTAATTCCATGGTCTCGAAATTTAAGAAGATGGAGTGCAACATAGATGGACCTAAGTTGCTGTCTTAAGAAATTTAAAAAATAAGTACATGCGTTCAATAGGATTTAACAAAAGAGATAACTTGTAAGAGTGAGTGACTTGAGTAAAAATTATTTTCATTTATAATTCCTTATAATATATTTATGTTACTCGCGGAATGAAAAAGTACGATCATATTAAAATATTTCGTGAAACTATGTCCAATGTTATATTTCTAATCCACTAATATTTCCTAATTGAAGGACCTTCTATTCTTACCACAATGTTCTCAGAAAAACACCTCCGCGTGTTTACCATTTGAATTCTGTTGGAGCTTTCATAAAACTGCAATACAAGGGCTGAAAGCGGCAAGAGGGATTTTCTGTCGTATAATTTAAATTTGGTTCCGCGAGCTCGGATTTATTCCATAACTTTGGTCCCGTTTAGGCATAGAAATTAGCTGCTTATCCACGCGAGGAACTCACGGCAGTAAAAGGAAGAACTTGACCCGGATTTAAATGCGACTCAAAAGAAAGCTTTCTTTCCGGGAGAGGAAAAAGAATGACCCAAGAAAACAATTGAGAAGTCGTGGAATGAAATACTTCGGAGAAAAAATTTACATGGTAAATAGACCAATTAACAGAAGAGGCGCCTGCATGCGACTACCCACTTTATGTCGATCGCAAAAACAAAAGAAGGATAAGTTTTCCATTTCGAGACATTTTTGAGCTTTGCCCCTATGACGAGCGATGGGAATAAAAGAAAATGCCTTACGCCGAGTAAACATTTCTCAAGACACCTTGATATCGACTCGGGAGCATAAATCTGCGTCTCTAAGGAGCGTGCTATTTCCCTTTCTTTTTCCTGTTTCTTTGAAAGTATTGAGGAAAAGGAGTGGGATGAAAGACGGGACTTGAGATTCGCTCCGAAGATTGCATAACAATTACCCTTGGATTCACTATTCATTATATAGCCGGGAAGTTGGTTTTGAAACATTAGTACGTCATTCTCATGCAGTAGGAGATAATGGAAAGAGGAATGTTTGGACGAAGTTGATTCAAGGGAGAGAAGCGCAAGTGCCTCCTCTTGGAAATTTTACTTAAAGACTATTTACTTTAAATATGGAAAGAAGATATGAGTGTGAGGGAGATAAAGGAAAGCTAGGGAAAAGGAAGCACTATCCAATGCAAAAGGAAGGCTTTTAGTGAAGTTAATGTACCAATAGAGAACCCTTCGGACTTTGAGTTGCACGCTTTCCCGTGATTAATTATGTTTCACCATCTTACATAGATATATAATACGTAAGTATGTATGCGTATATATGTCTTTCTTAAATAGTGTCATCATTAAGTTTCATTGCTACTTTAAAATTAATTTTTATCTATAAAAAGAGGTGACAATGGACATAAATTAAACATTTAGAAGCAAGAGAATGAAACATGCCTTTTAAGGTTATGCTACGTAATATAAGAATTTAGAATGTAATTAAAATAGGAATACGATACATAAAGACAACAAATTTACTCCTCAAAATTAAAAGCAAATCAGGATAATTAATAGTTGATCCGACGTATCGAATCGGATGATTATCAAGACGATTGGAAGAGTATGTCACATAAAAATATTCAAGTGTCATGATTGTAGCTCAAAATTTTTGTAGACGATTTAGATAGAACGAGAGTTCGATATTATTTGGTGAAGAAAGCTTTAAAAAAGCTTTAACATCATAGTTAACTATTAGTTGCATTCACTGGAGGAGGTATTGGTTAAAGGATTTAGAAGTATTTGAACGTTAATTTGAAGCAACAAATTTTTTCATAATCGTTAAATTGATCACAAATAAACCGAGGCAGTAAACGGATAACTTTTCAGTTTAATTAAGTTTACAGTCAAGCATATAAAGATTATATATTTTTTAAATACCTGGGATGGAAACCTACAATGAATATCGTGGGTAAGTATTTTTAATGGAAAAATTAAAATAGAATCCATGCTTAGGGAGCGGAAGCGGGCGAATCAGACGGAAGAGAAGTTGTTGTCGGGAGAGAGCTCGTTTGCTGACCTATATCCAGAATATAATGTCCTTCGATTGGAAGAAGAGGGAAAGCAACTTCTCTAAAAGTTTCTACGGAACACCTTAATGTCATCCCTTTATCTTCTTGCTTCCCCGAAATTGATTAAGCTATGTAAGAAATATTCAGATACGTAATGATATCAACGCAGTTTTATCTGGAAATAAATGGAAAATACTAATAATAATAATGAATAATGGATTCTTGATGATTTATCAGTTTCTTAAATGTAAATTCTTGCAAAAGTTAATGAAAATCATAAGAAATGGAAAAATTCAACGAAACGAAATTCTTGAGACATTACTGAGTGTAGCTGTGTAGAATAGAAGGAAATATGGATGCATTACGCTATGCAGACCACTTGGAACTCATAGGAAACATTAAAAAGAAACTAGGAAAAAGATTCGCTCCGAAGAAAAAAGGGCTCTTGTCATGTAAAGACTTAAAAGGAAGATTGTCATATAAAGACGTAAAAGGAAGACGCTTTTGGTATGAGGAATCGGAGAAAAGGCGGAAACGGGCTTTCAAACCATGACAAAGGACGGTAGGAGCACAAAGTAGGTTAAAAATCTAATCAACTAATATCCGTTGGAGAAGTATGAATAGGCAGTCATAATTATTACAGGGAATATAAAAATAAGGAAAAGTATGGCTAAAAGAAGGAAGTCATTGATAAGAGATATTTCAAGACGTGTGTTACTTGGTAATTGATGACAATGCATTTATTGAGCAGAGATGAGAAATTAAATGGAACAAATTATAAAGGGAAGTGGCTGTAAAACGTAAAGAAAAGTCAAATCAAGGCAAATGGAAGTGGAAGACTGTTAGAAGACATATCAACCAAACAGGAAAACAATCATATTACTTTTGTTTTCAGTCAACTTTGTCATCACTATTAGACTTATATCAAAGAGTAATCATGGAGTTGTTTTCATCATATACTAAGGATTTTTTTTACCTTTTCCTGTTAATAATAGTGAACAGCTAAAACAGAAGAGAATATTAGACGTCGCAAGCAGGTATTAAAATTACATAATACATCCTACTATATTTGGCTATACGCATACGACTTTGATTAGCGAAAATCCTTTAACTTTTTTTGTTCATTTATTCAGTTTTTGCAGAAGATTTATTATCATTTCATTCACAGTGTCCCTATTTTTGTCACTATTTTAATATAATTTTTCAAACTCACGGTACGAACCATGTGAGTATTGAAGATATGACCTAGCTTTTTAGTTTATCCTACGTAAAACAGCTCTTTGATTACAGCTCTCTACAATTATTGGCGCTTTTTAAGTAATTTCATTCCTTTTTATTATATTTCTCTTTCTAGACCATTTTCTCTCGCCAAACCTAAATTCTTTTAATCACTCTCTCATTCTAGCAATATTTTATACTTCTACCGTCACGTTATCCGGAAAGTTATAATGCAAAATTAAAATGTTTGGATTTCATTCTCGGTTGAGACATACGTACTGAAATCACACAACTTATCAAAATAAGAATCAAAATATTTGAATATTGTTCGAAGAAGGTAATAAATAATTTTACCTTTACAGAGGAAGTTACAAGTTTTAGAGAATTGGTGTCCAATTGAAAGTTAGGAAAATATATTTTCTCTTTGTTCCTCTTTATGACGAAGGAGATGTAAATTAAGATTTGATGTTACCAGAAAGTACGTGCTTTATAGTCTCGTGAGTTCGCAAAAATTTTTAATAATAAAATAATTTATAAATATAGAGACATACTTTCCGTAAAATCCAAAGAAAGGAATATCCTGTGTTGAAATTTAAAGGGATTATTTATCATTTTTTAAAAAGATTAATGATACAGAATACGGGTTCTTATAGAAGTATATTAATTTTCGAACGATATAACGTTTTATTAACTTGGGTTGGAATAAATGAGAAAAAATATATGTGAATAAGATCAGGAACGTTACGATTCCACGAATTAGTGTACGGTTCATAAGTTTAGCTGTTTTTAATTGGGAGGTTATGTTGAAAGACTCTATTTTTAAGGAATTAGAGAATTTACAGTATCAGCTATGATTCGCACATTTAAGAAATCTCTATATATTTTCTAATAAAGTAATGATGAGGCTACAGTATCATAATAATTATTTATATCAAAAGATACTTGAATAGAAGTAACCGGTTTACTTTCATGTACATCTATTCAAAATGAAACATTTTTGGGTGCTAGAACACCTCAATAGACCAGCACAAGTTAAAATTTGTATATCTTTTAAATACTTTGCTTATTTTGAAGTACCATTCTTTTCTAAGATTCTTTCCTCCTTTTACCTTTATTGTTGCTCTGCGCTTTCGTCAATTTTCATAATTCATATCCCTTTACCTCTCACTCTATTTCGATTTTCATTTCCACTTTTTCTTCTCTCACAGATGAACTAACTTAAAAGAAGCTACTCGCACGTTTATACGTCACCTCTACGGCTGAAACCTCAATCGAAATATTTTTACGTTTTACTAAAACACCGACTATTTTCAGTTTCCCATTTTCTGGATTATTCCTTTGCGCCACTACTCCTTGCCGGTGCAAAATACTTTAATCTTAGTTTTGAGCCAAAGACCGCATCGTAAGCTTAAAATTTAACGTAAAATTAGAGGAAAGATTTAATGGGAAGTAAAAATAGAATTTTAATGTAGGTCAAGTCCTGTGTAATACTCTTTTCCCTGCTTTCAATATTGCAGAAGGCTTTGAAATGTTTTTGCTGGAATGGAAATTGAAAAAAATCGGTCTAATGGACTCTATGAAAAGCTTCACCCAATTACAATGTTGTTATAACCCTTCCCATAGAAGGAAGTATTTACTTATGAAGTATTATAAGCATAATAAGGAATATAAAAAAGGACTGATTATGACGAAAAGTTAACCAACATTGCATTTTTCTACTATAATTGTCCTTCTAGATAAAACTTGTTATTAATTTAACACATTTTATTTTTTATCAATTATTCGTAATCTCTCTTAGTTCCGAAAATGCATGAATGTCGTTTACGTTGACCTTCATATGTGAGGATTACTGTGAATTCAAAATAAGTGTCTTGGAATTGGAATCAAACATTTTTAATAGCACAGAAAAACTTGCACGAAAGAACGTGCACTTGTAAGAACTAGGGTACGCGCAAAATTTATCATGTGATGCAGTGATTAGAGAGAGGTAAACGGCAAGATGAAGTACTTTACAGTGGAAATGAAGATTGAGTCAACCAAACAATTACTATACACATCGTGATGTTACGGCTTATTTTTCAAATTAAAGAATAAGTATCGCCTAAATTAAATTCGAAATTTCAAAACTTCTGGGAACAATATCGTTTTGATATCTTAGACTTCGGAAGAAAAATCTGAGAGAGAGGATTAAAGCTAAATTAGATGAAATGAAATGTATACGGACTCAACGTTTTCTAATTCTTACATTACCAAGATCGCATCTTGATAGTATTTTATCATTATAAGTTTAATATTACTCGCTTTGAGCGAAAAAACTCCGAAGACACTTAAAACTTGCTAACGCATGAACTTTGTATAGTATTAATAACGAATAATTGTGTCGATTTTTCGCTCAATACATAGAGAACCTTCCTCAGGTTCAACGAATGGTATAATTTCCATCTTCTTCTATCTTTGGAAAAGAAAAGGATTTAATTATCACTGGAGATCCAAATCTCTGGACGTAAGAATTAAGTTGCTTGGTAGAAAAATTTAATTCATGACATTTTGAAAGAGACAAACCAGGAAACATCCGAGTTTAGCCAAGCCAATGAGTAAGATAATTATAATCCTCTTGATTTCGGCGAATTGTATTCATGCTATTCCCTTGATTTGGTCCGAAACTCCATTGCATGAATATCCATCAGAGTCTTGTGTAGATATTGGATCATAGTCATGGCATTTGAAAAGAAAGGGAAATTATATTGCGTGCGCTGTGTGCGAAGTCGTGAATTTAGGGTTGATAAGGAAGAGTGGTCGAAGAACTCGAAAATAAGTCTCATTCCATTCAATCCCTACTCGTCATTAAGGTAAAAATTGCTCGTGAAAGTTTTGCATACGTAAGAAAAGTGTAGCACTGAGAAATTCTGGACTGCTAATGGTCATAAATTATATGAAACTTGGCTCACTTGCTTTTGGAATAGGAATGTAAAGCGAAATGCAGAAGAAATACACTTTAAGATAGGGAAAGTAAATGGTATCTATTATATATAGATGCTTCTCCGGATTCATTCATATAGATAGATATAAAATACTAATTCACAGGCCAAACCACAAGCGTCATTGACTTGAAATTTTTACGACGTATTGGCCATAACGTTTAATTGCCAGAAAAATTGCGAATTTGAACCTCAGTGTCATGGGTTCGATTCCAGAGGGCCCCAAATCCCGATTTTGATTTTCAGGAATAAAAAAAAAAATACTTCCCGGATAGGTGGATAACTAAAACTCAAGAAGCCAATAGATATGGTCAGGATCTATCGACAACATTAATGACTTTTACATAAAATATCCTGGGTTCGATGCTAGGACGATGCAAAAATCTGCCGTTTAAAATACATTGAGGTAGTTTTTCATTATTTTTTTTGATGCACTTATCGAAATGATAGGTAGTTCGTGCTTGGCTAGAAGAAGTATGGTAAGAATTCGTTAAAAAAATATAGATAAGACGGTACTATTCCTGGGTTCGATGCCAGAGCACATTAAAATTTCTCTCATAAGGAATATAAGGGAAAAGTAGGACGTCATATGAGGCAGTTGCAGCCAATATTTCTGCTTGAATTTTCGCATATAGTTAGAGATGGTGATCTCCTATTGTGTTGCATAGTAAGTATTACCAGAAAGACCCGAGTTCGATGCCGAGCGGTAAGTATGTCGCCTATTTAAAATACGTTGGGTTAGTTTTTCATTATTTTTTGATGCACTTATTGCAGAAGTTCTTGCTTAGATAAAAGATGTATATTAAGACTCGGTTTAAGAAAAAAAATTAAATAAGACCATGCTGTTCCTGGGATCGATGCCAGCGCACATTACAAATTCTCACATAAGGAATACATGTGAAAAGTAGGACAGCGTTTGAGGCAGTTGCAGCCAATATTTCTGCTTGAGATTTCACACATACCGTATTTGACGGCATATAAGACGCACCGGCGTATAAGACGCACACTCATTAATTTGGCCACTCACAAGGAAAAAAAGTTTTAATAGTCCGTGCGAAAGCGCGGTACTACAATAACTTAAAATGTAGTTTCTTTTAGTTGTCACGTTTCGTAAAAGCCAAATATTAACACAATCATTGAATGCAATTACCAAAGATATTTATTATTAAGAAAATTTAACAAACGGAAGCTATTTCGAGGTTATATATTTCAATAATTGAACGGCAAGCAATCGAACAAAATACAAAATAAAGCAGAAACAATATAAAATACAGATTCGGGGAAAACATATTATGTTTATGTTTTTTAGCAGTCTTCAATCGATCTTCCTGCAGTCGCCAAGTACGTATCATTTTTTCGGTAGGTGGTGGACCAAAATGCTTTGTGCTGCTGCTTTGTTTCCATGCACTTTAGCGTAATTTAACACTCCTAGTTTATATTGAATAGTGTAGTTTAATTTCTTATTTCCCGTAGTCATATTTCCGAGGGTATTTTTTTAAACTAATAGTTTTACTCAGCAAGAAGAGGACAAGCTGTTTTGTTATAATCAGCAGGGTTGCGAGATCCAAACCTTAAAATACCGCGATACCGCTACCAGATCGCGCTAAAATAGTCCAAATCCGCCCAATTTTCATTTTCAAACTACATGTTGGAAGTTCATAATAAGTAATACCAAAGTGATAATCAGAGTATAACTGATATAATGGAGCCGAAATAGGTAGTATAGACCATCTGGGCTAAAAATAGCATTCAGTACTGAAAGTTAACCGGTGGAGGTTGAACCTTCACATATAAGACGCAGGGAAATTTTTCGAGACATAATTTAGGAAAAAAGCTGCGTCTTATATGCCGTCAAATACGGTAGTTAGAGACGGTGATCTTCTGTTGTTCTGCATAGTAATTATTACCAGGAAGACATGGGTTCGATGCCGGACGGAGAAATTGTAGCTAATTTTAAGAATATTTTCAATACTTTTTCTACTTTTGAGGACCCTCTCGATATGATGTCGATTTGAAATTTGTGTTATCAACATGCTTGCAGAATGCAAGCAACATTTTACTCGCAAAATTAAGGAATAGTAGTATTTCTTTTCATGGCCTAGCAACGATCTTGGGAGTTAGGTAGTGCGTTCAGCACTACGCTTCTACCGCCTACTATCACTCAGCGTTTTACCTCCGGTACTCATTTTTACATATTTGCAAGCTGAGTCGACATGTGGCCTCCCTGAATAATAATACCGGCAGGTAAATTGCCGTAGCTGGGGTTTAAACCCACGTACGGGACTGGAGTTCGATCCCAGGCAGACGAGTGATCGATTAAAACTAAGTAAATGACGCTTGAATTAAATGATTGTTGTCGCACGTAAGACTAATTTAACATAAAAGAGAGCTTAAATCGTGTACTTTACTAAAATTGTTCGTATTTTTTGCAATTAAATAAAATTTTGAAATAATTGTTATTATTTACGTCTGAATGGTATTATTATGTAAGTATAAAATATGTTACTATTCTAATATAATATAAAATATCCTAGTAATATCGTATGTTTAGTAATTCTGAAAATTTAAAACCGATTATTTTGATCAACCAACAAGGATATTTTAAATAGAATTGCATTACTTCAATACAATAAAACTAAATCGAAAAACTGTTTTAACTAAATAGTACGCCTATGGCCGTTAAAATATTTTAATTATAAGATACTTTACCGGAGAATGTCGACAATGTAGTTACATTTCCGCATTAGATGCATGAATCCCACAGTTCACCTCTTGCTCTTTACGAGGCAGCAAATTTCGAAGCACATTTAGCGGAGCACTTGACCACGCCCATAATTTTAGCACGAAGAAGCTTATATCTTGTGAGCTTTTTCTCTCAAATTCATCTACTCAAACCTCTAAATGCATTAATTTGACCGAGCGGTTTATAAACAAAAATCTTTCTTGTACTGCGGCCCGGAAATAAAGTGCCTCTGCGGGCGATGAAATACTTCGAGGAAATTAAATTGAAGAAATCTCGTGGATGACAGCAGGGAAGGGATTATGGAGGAAGGGGCACCGAGTGCCCTTCTAGCGACAGCGCATCAATTCCTACCTAATCTCCAATAAAGCCCTTCTCTCCCTTTGCATTTTGTTCCCCTTCACTCTCGCAGCCTATCCCTTCACGTATCAGTAATCTCCTCATCTCTCCAGGGGGATATGCATGTGCTAAGAGTGCCCGCAAAAGCAGTAAAAAGTGTTTTGAAGGAAAAGGATACAGCGCTGCAAAAATGGCAGTTGAGCTGAAAACAGAATGCGGTAATTTATGTCATCCTCTTCTCCACGGAGTGAAAGGGCCTTTTCAATGCCTTTCGCGAGGTTCAAAAGCGTACCAGAAGATTCTCATTAATAATTATTACTTTTTGTTGTATGATTTCTTGGGGGTTCCCCGAGATAACGACTATAAATAGCACTCGACATTAACCTTCCTGATGTAATTTTCACGGAGGCAAATTTAACCATGATGTGAAAAATGTAGAACGATTTAACTCCCATTAAACCACTCTTTTAGTAGCAATCCTTCAAGTTCCTCGCAGGTAACTTCATTGTTCATTAAAATAGAACTGAATCATCCATTATATTATTGTGATCACAAATTTAGGTCAGAAGAAGATCGATTTAACAACAAAGTAAAATATTTATGCAAACCAAATAAGACATCCTAAAATGGCTATCCAACCTGCTATGGCTATCTAACGCACATATCTCAGTATAATTATGGCAAGCGCTAAATATATTGTATAGGAGGGGAAAGGTAACCATAAATAAATACTGGGTTTGATTTTTTAGTGTGTCGATGCACCTACTTTTCAAATATCGCATTTTACAAGTAATAAGAAAGGAATCTTAACTAGCTGTCATAGAAATCATATTACAAAATACCCATGCAATTTTTTTCAGCATTTGGAAGGCACAGGAAACGAAGTTGGAGAAACTGTAACTACAATATCTTATTGTAATAAAGTAACTAATTATGTTGCTGAGTTTTATATTTTCTAACTTCCAAAATTTTAGCAACATTCAAAGCACGTTCGTACAACACACGTTCAGGAATAACTTTTGAGGAGAAATCGTTATAATTAGATTTTTGTCTAGGATTTCGTCTTGTTAGTATATGACATGAAACCTTTTAATAAATCTGATAGGCGTTAAGAAGAATTTTCTTGATAAAAGGTGGTAAACCATAGAGAAGAGATTAAGCATATATCAATTTCATAAATCTAAAAAATAACTTTTTCGAATATGCAATAGAATGTGATGTCTTCCATTAGGGTCAATCAAAGTCCTCTATTAATTATGGGAAATAAGTTATAAGACAATACGATCGAAAGAAAAATACGCGGTAGTAAATGATAAGGGAAAATAGGCTGAAAGATGCATGGACTCAGTACCACTAGGCGGATACTAAGGTTAGATGAAGATAAGGAATTGTAACAGAAGGAAATACCGCTAGCCAAATCGTAAGCTCGACAAACTGCGCATACCGATGATAAAATAACCCGTTTATTGAGGCTCATAAGTACAAACAGCTCCAATGCACACACTTTTCATCCTATGTCTGGAGTGGAGATTGGGATTGAAAATTTGCACCTTGGGCGCATTCAATATTCCCTAGAGTGTACCCATCCGTAAAACGGATGCTATTACTCACCCATGACGAAGCTATTGCATTTTGGTCCAACCGAATGATTGCCTTCTGAACCACTCATACCCACCTGTATATTATCGACTTCTTATAAAGATAGAGTTTTTATAAAGATAGGATTTGTTAGTGTCATTTAGTAGTAGTCTTTATAATCTCCCATACGTTCCTTCACATTTACAAAAGAATTTCGAAGGATTTGTTGTAATACAGGGAACTTTAATTTAATCAACGCGGAAAAAGGACCTCCCAAGAAATTCTTTTGATAAATAATTATGTTGTTTTAGATGACCGCTAATTTATTACGAATGAATACATTTAATGCTTGTATGGTATAAATACGAAATATCATACTGAAGCGTAGTTCATAAACTGTTTGCATTAATTTGCCTTGCACCGTTCATAATATCTACAGCGACATCCGTAAATGTATCCTAGCATATTTATTAATTGAGAATATTAATTTTATGTTTAATAAGGTTAACTCATGAATAGCTCATACACCTGTATAAATGTATGGGGCAATTACGATTCCTCAAAGTACCATGAAATAGACCCCTATTAAAATATTTGAAATATTTGCTATTAAAACACCACATGTGGAACACGAATAAAATATTATCCTATTCCCTTTAGCATTTTTCAAAAGGAGCTAACAAATACCAACCAAGTTCTTCCTAAGCATTAAGAATGATATGAAATGATTCACATGGTATTTGGTAGAGTTTCTCCAAGTCAACATAAAGGTGAATGTAAAGCGTATTGTAGTATATGCCAGTAGCGGGAAAAAAGTGAATAGCATCATCATCAATGACCAATTCAAAATGCAAGGGGTTCGATTGAATTACTTTGATAACTATATTCCATCGATAATACTGAAAGCAGAAAATAGAGGATCCTCGTGTATTTTATTGGATTATAAACATATAGCACGTAGTAGAGGAGTATCCCATTCCAAGCAGTTTTCCATTCCTCTCACGAACTTCCTTCTCGATCCTTATACTTCATCACTTCTCAAGAGAAAATTAACCATAAACCGAAGCAGCTTTTCCATCGGTTGCTACCGCTCGTACGTTGTCATTGAACAACCTCTCTTACTTTCTTCTCCTCTGTGTTGTGATGGTTTCCTGTGAATGCTCTAAGTAGAGCAACAGGGAAGAGCACAGAGCAATATTTTAACTTGTCCTCTGAGGATTCGGAAAGCCGATCACGTAACTAACAACCACTACACATTTAGCGCTGCTCTAGTTTTACTCTCTTCGGCTCGCGTATCACGTGTTGCCGCTAAATTATGTATTGGAGTGCAATGGCGGGGCTCATCAATTAACAAACATGCATAGATTTTCAGTTGCGTATTTCACAATCACTTCAGAATATTCATGGGGCAGTTTCCTTCTTTCTCTAATTGTATTCTAAATCTAGATAAATCTAGATACCAAAGAATCTAAATGTATTGACGGATGAGTGCCTATCTCTCTCTCCTTCCTTCGTTACCTCATTTGCTTTTTGGATGTAAATATTGCAAACGACAATAAGAGGGAGAATAAAACTATGGAGATAGGTGCAAACCGCACAATCAACTATTTAGATATTTCCATTACCATAAATGATGGAAAGCCAACATTCGAAATCTATCAAAAGCCGGAATATACGGATCAAATTATCCACAATTCTTTCTCTCACCACTACTCCTAAAAGCATGCGGCTCTACATTCAATGCTCCATCGCTTACTAGCCATCCCCCTCTCTCAAGATAAATTTATCCAAGAGCTCAACGTTATAAAAACCGTAGCAACGTCCAATGGATACAATGCGATCGTTGTGGAGAAGCTTCTGAGAACGAAACGCAGGAAACAGGCCGACGAGAAGATCACCCCCGGCTTCATCCTCGCTGACAAGGCGCCCGATACCTGGCGAAGAATGCCCTTTCTGGGGTAAGTGTCATACCAGCTGAGCAATGGAAACATTAAACAGACATTTCGATCCCCGAACAACCTATTCGGGTTGCTAGGGAACTCGAAAGATAAGAGAGCAATAGAATCGACCGCGGAGTATACGAACTTTCTTGCGCTGTTTGCCCCGCGAAGTACGTTGGGAGAAGCGGAAGGAGCCTTAGTATCAGGGCAGCAGAACACAAGAGAGATTACCGCCTGAAGAGAGGACATCCCCCCTTCTCGATCTTCGCCCTCCACCTCCCGGAAAACGATCACAAAAGTGATTTCCAACCTCGACGCCACCATCATGAAGAAAACTCCCGTCGGCTGGACCTCAAGGAAGAAGTTGAGATTGGGGGTTTTTCCACTGGAATGCTAGCCAACAAACAATTGGTTTTAAACTTCAATTCTCCTCTCTTTACCGATAAAAACGTTCCCATGATGCACCAAATCCTTCCTTTTCCTTCCCTCTGCCCTCCCTTCCTCTCAACCATCCTATATATTCGATGCAAAAATGTTTTCCCATGCCTGAAGATGTAAGTTAACTTACGAAACCGGTCGCAAATAAATTCTCTGTGGATTTTACTAAGTATTTCATTCTATTAAATTAAAGTATATTCAAAATAGAATATTTTCCAGAATCTTATATTACAACTTAAAAGTACAATCAAAAAGCATCACCGCCCTAATTCCGCATTAAATGAGTAAACTCATGACCTATATCACCCTACCTTAAATCGAGCATGATGCTCTCTCCTACCACGTGTTCTTCGATAAAAAAGTGAACTTGAAAGTGCTTAACGGAAAACGATGTTAAGACCTTGACTCAAGAGCCATGAACTAGTTTTCCGACAGGTACTGAATTTTATTTGTTCGTTCGTTCGTTCCGGCTAATATATCATTATGTGAATGAAATAACGTGGAATACATTACCTGAGTAGTTAATGATTATTTGAATGGGAATTAATGATAAAAGGTTTGGTCAAATCTCTTTAAATGCAAAATTCAATTACCTCAAAATTGAAGAGATTATCGAGTTTCGCCGAGGAGGGCTTAAAATAGACGTGGGGAAGGACGTGTTTGCATAGCTACTGTAGTTACTCCGCGAGAACCTACATCGTGTTTCCTTGAATTAAGATTATTGTCTTTGTAAATTTACGGAGGGTTCCGTTACCGGTTAAACACCCAGCATCCATCGAATTTCCCTTTATCACGGCTAGAACACCTTTACTAATTGCTTTCGTTTAGTTGATACTCTTCCAGGGATTACAATCTCAAATAGATATTGCTCAGCATAATATCCTTCAATTTTGGGTCCAAATTAGCGATCAGACGTTACGTACCCGGTATAAACGACCAGAATCGGTAGAATACTCGTTTCGAATCGAAGAATAATGTTTCGAATTTGGACAAGTACTTATATTACTGCATTGGATGTGAAATAAATCGGGATTCTTGGCAAAAGGGAAATTTTATTGTGAGTCCAATTTAAACGTGCTAGATTGTTTTTGATTGGCATTATGAGATGGTTACAGTAACGTAGATGCTTGAGTTTCTTGCCAGGGAGTTTGTTCGGCGGAAAGAGAGTAAGCACACTCCTGTGCATGTTCAGGTTAAAATCATCGGCTACGCTTAAGTGAAATGAAACGTAATTGCATTGCGGAAGGGAACTTTCAAGAATTCAACAAACTAAGATTGGGAATAGCTTAGTTCTCGTTGATTAGCGAAATGAATGAGAAAAATGAGATGAAAGGATGGAAAGGGATGAAAAACTGAATAAGTTTTTCATCCTTTATCTAAAATTTGATTTATTGTAATTTTTTATCGAAACGAGACTCAAAAATCGTTCATAAATGGTGTGAATGGTTAAGACAGGCTAAAAGAGCAAAATAGCAGGTAATCAGTGAGTGAGCGGTAAGATATTGTTTGAGTGACTGATAATGGGCAGTTTTTGATAGGCTTGTTTCCTAATTGCTGCTGAATCTAAACAAAATATGTCCTTTATTGCTGGTAATACCTTCACTGTTAGTTCCTCTCGCTCTGTCTCTCTGTCTGTCCTTTATATTTAAAAAAGATGGACACGGATAACTTGCCTTTGAACTTCAGAAAATTTTTTTATGTACACATATCAGTCGATTTTATATTATTCGTGGTCTTCTAATGAAAAGGGGAGTTCGGAGGAGTGACTGAAAAAAATTCCAGTAATAAAGCCGCATATACTAAAGCGAGAGATTAAGGACACGAGGAAGTTTCATAAAGCATTCCTCGAATGCCATCGATGCTAATTCATTTCTCACGCGAATTGCGAAAATGCTCTTTGGATGAGAGAAATGGGGTGAAGAAAGGGAAATTATTCGAGGAGAAGAAATGCCTGGAATCGAAAAAGTGGGGAAGGATTTTTCGGAGTGACCTCCCACATCCCGTTCAATCCCCCGGAGTTGAAATATGGAAGCCATCGAGTAATATATTATTATTCCGAGGAAACACTTCCACGTTAGGGTTCCACGGAGATTTCCGAGGAGGAGTTTAAAGCAAGTTTCGTCGGGCGTAGAAGGACATTTAGAGAGGGGAAGAGAGGGTAATTTAGAGTGTTTTCTGCCGCGTGTGAAGGAAGAGCGAGGAGTTGCTGAGCAATGCGAGGGCGTGGCCCCATGAAGACGAAGGACAAAAGGAAACAGCGAAAAATGAAGCTGTAATACGAACATATGCAGAGATACCTTCTTGGAGAACCTTACCGTATAGAACCTGCATACTTTGATACAACAATTGCAACAAAGACCATCTCAGGGAGTTTTATTAAAAGTGTTAATTTTTAGCAAACTTATTTTTCTTCACACATATCGCTAAATCACGTCAGCTTTCCTCTTTTACTCAAAGTGTGTGATATCATTTCCTCAAAGATCTCACCCGCAATATGAAAATAGTTATTCATCCTCTTCCTTTACAGCCATTCATATTCCAATTCTAGACCATTTAATCGTCCTTTTATCATCCGACTTCTAGTTATGCCAAAGCTAAAGGAAGAAACCTCTTCCGTAATTTTATCTTTCATTCATTATTTTATATTTGTTCACTACTCTCCCAATACCGACTCCATTCTTTAAGTTTTTGCCTCGCATGCTCCTTATACAAGTCATTCCAAATGTATTGAGTTAATGATAGCCGTTGTCTAATAACTCTAAGTTGTACAGGAAGTGAAAAATTGTGACATGACTAGGACTTGAACCCTGGTCCGGAAAGGATGGTTCGGGTAACAGTCATATCGATATTTTGCATTTATTGTACAACTTTGGGTTGAGGTGCTCGCTTTCTCGTTCAAAAGTATATTGTCTAATAACCCTGAAAACTTATAAATAGTATAGCTTTAGTAACCATTTCAACTTTGGTAGAGTCACAGACACCGGAATCACAGAGGGCAAATCCAACCAAATTCTCTGAAAAGAACCACAGATGGCATTGAAAAGCTACCAAAGCAGCCTTCTAAAAATTGCAGTCGGGATAAGCTTCAATTTGTTTTAAAAGAATCGCGTCATTCATGAAAACTCTTTTAGCTTTGGGCGCCTCATTCCAATGTCGACCGTAGTCGAGAGCTACAAACAAGCTTACTTCAGTGATTCCTTTTTTTCTACAGCTGTAAGGGTGAACTGATCTCTAAATAAGTAAATTACGTGCGTTGTACAAACCACCTAGTGCTCGGAATTTCGCTTTGGATCCATTAAGACTTTGACCACCAAGAAAAGTATGACACAACTGTAAAAGCTTGAGGTAATCATCTCGAAGCTGCTTTGACTTAATTGGGTCTTCTAATATAGCAGCATAACAGTCATTTCTCCTCTCAACATTTTGATTTCATTGGAATAATACAGATCATCACTGCATTGAGAATATTTTTCCTTGTCGATACGAGGCCAGTGTTGCTGAAAACAAATATTGCGACATCTGTACCCTCACTAACTCCAAATGCTGTAGTAAAAACAGAAGACAACACGATTTCAAGTACATGGTACCTTCATGGAATCCACACAAGACTAGATCCTAAACTCTCCTCGAGAATAGTACATGCTCCTTTCTTCAGGCCTATATTGGCAGCTGCTGTGTCAAATACTAGAGCCCGCACATTTTGTCTGAGATTCCAATCATCCAGGGTATTAAGGCAAGCAGTAGCTTTTTACTGGCCATTTCCACGGACAATCTTAGGGACCCCAGCAGCTTTTCTTTTCCCCCTCCAGAGACAAGTATTGCGACTCTGTCAACCTTTCCATGCCTCCTAAGATATCAGTGAGCAATTTTCCATCCTAGCGAAGAAATAACGAATCTTCAGGTTGGAATGTCGATTGGTCAATATCGGATGCAGACTCACGCGCTTTCATTTGGTTACACCTAATTGTGCCGCGAGACGCCTAACGTCACACTACATGCCTCAGAAACTGCGCTGACGACAAACATAGCTTTACGGTCCGATAAATTTACTCGGTCAAGTGATGCTGCGACTTCGGTTGTGAGGATATTTTTCTTTTTTACGGATCGTCGTAGAGTAACAGGAGTAGTGCTCGTCGAAGGTACACTCCTGGCCAAAATTAACGCAGCACCTCCCTAGCGATCCTTACGTCTGGTGCTGCGTTAATTTTGGCCAGGACTGTGCGTAATTTCAATCAGATTCATCAGAAGCACTACTTGCGGTCTCTTCATGTACTGTTGATGTACTTGAGGTGACACACTCACTGATATTTTGCATTTCATTAATAGAACGTTTTTTGGAAATATTTTCTCCGTAAATACTGGAATGTGCTGCTATTTATTGAGAACTGATATATCTAAGTAAAACTTCTTGTCTATTTACAGTACATTGTAATAGTCCAGTGATTTTCTAACAGGAACCTGTATATGACAAACTTCTAGATGCGATTACTAAAAAAATGCTTATTCCTTCAAAACGTTCAAATCATAGGGACCCCTAAACATCATCCTATTGATCCCAATTTCGGCATGGCATTTCAGTTTACCTAGTGGAACAAGGGTAAAAGAAATTAAAGCGTCGGTAAAGAGTAAAATAGGTGAAAAGCGGATGGAAGAATAAGCGTGCTGAGATCTGAGGAAACAGATTACCGAACCGCGGCGCGGCGCCTCGCCATCCTCAAAATGTTTTCTTTCGTAAATGAAATATTACCCTCACCAAATTTTCAGGGAAACGTTAGCGAAATAGCGTATTTGAAATGTATTTATTATTGCTATTCACATGCCGAGCTATTAGTTTCCATGTCATCGGGAATGATTTAAAAAAATCTTAAAAATCGCCGCAATGCATTTAAATAGGAGTATATTTGCCCTTACCTATGGTCAACTCAAGGATAATCTTCTGGGATGTCTTTGTAGTTTTCGTTGGATATGCACGGCATCCAGCGATCCCTCGAATTTCAACTCTCTAATTCGGCGGAAAGTGCTTAAAATAAATTTCCAAAAATCAATTTATGGAAAAAATTGGGACTTTACGCTCAACGCCAGGCCAGTCTGGGGTGCAAAAAAATGGGCGCAACTTAAGGCCTTCGTAACTAGATGAAAAGATTACATTTACCTGATTCAGGAATCTAATAACGAGGAAACTCCCACTTACCCGGTAACCCGGTTACCAAATTTGCATCAGTAAACCAGGAACCCCCCATATAACCCCCCCATATATAGGAACGGCAATGGCTATCAAAAACGACATTGCAAACTACGTTTTCAGCGTCTCCACTGTCTATAATGGACATGTACAAACAGCAGGTATTCCGCACAATTCTTTTACTTCAATTAAAAATTGTTTGTTATTACGGCCGACGCAATGCAGAGACCGCTCTAGATGCAATCGATACTCTAGATCGATTCCTGTTCAACTAATCTTATCATACGAGAAGGAATGTCTACGCCGTCTTGGGAGGAGATTTAGCACCACGATGACACCAGATATAGACAGTACTAGACGAACTGAACGGCATCCAGGTATGTAACTGCTTTAGGCAAACTGATTGAGACCAACTTCCTCATTGACGTATGGCGTAGGTTCTATCCCGGAATTCCTAGCCATATCTTTCGTGCACCGTGTTCATCGTTACGTTTGGATCTTATTTACGTAACTTCTAATATGACAGATAGTGTGTAAGAAATAAGTATTAGATCATCATTTTCAGATCATAAAGCCGTATCCATGAGACTAAGGCACTCGATATATCAAACTCCACCGTATTGGTGCTTTGATAATAATTTGCTCTCGCATGAGGACTTCAAAAACATTATGACCGTATTTTTAACCAATATCATTAATGATAATGCTGTAAGTCTCAATCACATGAACAAATGGGAGCACTTGAAAAGTGAAATAAAAAATTTCTGGATCCTATATAAAAGAGAATTGGCCATTCAAACCATAGTTCTTGAATATAGTCAGTTCTATCGAATAGAAGCTGAAAAAATTGGTAAGATTCAATACTTTCAAATGACGAAGCTGCAGTAAGTCATCTCGCTAAGTGGGCAGGGCGGCGCTGGGCGGTGCAAACCGAAAAGGATATCCCAGTTACGACTCGAACGGGGAATTTTATCCGATCAGTCTTCTCTTTCCCACCATATACGATAACAATTCCAAAATCTGCACGCCAAGGACAACACTCTCCCTCTACGTGCAATGTTCTAGATGAGCATACTAAGCTTACAAAATACGACCAAGAGTACTTAGAAAAGGACGTAGACCCAAGAGACTACGCCACTGCAGTAAGAAGCTTAAAAAAAACCCTGCGCCCGCCACAGCCCCAGGCTGCGATGCTTTAACTCAGGAATTCTACCCCACCTTTTGGAAATATCTTGATAAACCTTTATATTAAATGGCCAAAGCTGCATTTTTTAACACAAGACTACCACAAACTACAGCAACAGCAATCATCTCCTTGGCTTTCAAAAAGGGATACTCCCTAGAAATTAAGAACTTGAGACCGCTGTCTATAACAAACATAGACTATAGCATCATTGCTAAAGCACTATCCAGTAAACTTTCTATCGTGATTTCATCAATGACTTCGCAAGAAAAAGGTTATTTGATTCCTGTATGTACGATATTTGATACATTATCCTTAATACGCGATGTAATCAGACCCGTCAAGCAAGAAATAACCCCTTAGCGATAATTTCTCTGGACCAAAGCAACGCTTTCAACCGATTAAGCCATAACTACATAACCTTTCTATTAAAAAAATGGGCTTTGAACCACAATTTATAAGTATGGTATGAATGTTGTACGCTAATGCATTATGTATGGCTAAGGGCACCAACTTTCTGATTGCCCCATATACGTTTAAAAAAGGAATAAGACAAGGTTGCCGGCTTTCAGGACAAATCTACGAGTATTCCATAACCATCCAATTTCTCCTGAAAATCCTCTCCAATAACTCAATCGCCATCACCTTACGCAACCATCCCACATATAACCTCATCGCCACCGCATATACCGATGATGTCAGTATATTTATAAATGAAGATGAACATTTCAGCCAGATTCTACCATCCATTCCAGAATATGCAAATAGGAGCGCTCCTAAATGAAGCCAAAGCACAGGTCTTTTTTCTTTGTGTTTCTTGCACTTGAGAGAGGAACGGAAATAAAATTAAACTAAACGGACAGTTGCACAAATCAAATCACCAAAAACGATGCACCACCAGATGGAGAATGACAAACTGCATTTCACAATTGAAGAATGGGAGAAATAGGAATGGAAAACAAAGCACAACCTTTTTTCCATTCCGTATTGATTCCCGATTCTCGATTCTATAGATAGAAATTTTGGAGATTTTTTTGATTTGCATTAACTACAAAAATTGCATTGCATTTTGCAAAATTGCAAAAACTACATTGCAGAACTACAAAAAATAATCATGAGGAATGTAAATTACGACATCTTTTTCAACTTTCTTAAAGAATATTCCAAAATATCGGGCAAAAAATTCATAATATTGATGTATAGTACGCAGTTACGTACATGACCATGAATTTCCATATAAACTGACTTTTTTAGAAATTCTAAACAAATAGGCATAATTTTAATTCTAATTTAACTTCTAAAAAAAACTAGCAAGAAAATAATGGAAGAGCAATGCACATAGAAGTGACACATTTCATAGTGAAATCCACTGACACATTTCAAATAGTCAATTTTTCCAGTTTTTATTTAAAAACAAAATCATCTTGATCCTCTCTGGATCCAACCTTTTTCTTTTTGTATCCATAATTAACAAAGATACTTATGATCAATTTGTTACAGTCTTAGAAATTTGCTGATGATCCAGTATTTTCCAATTACATTTGTGCCCACTTATCTGTTCAATTTACTCTCATCAATGTACAGTGAGGGAAAGAATTATCGCAACACCAGTTGGCTTCAGTGTGTAGATTGCGCGGGAATTCATTGAAATCACTCTACCTCCGACCTCCAACTCTGAATAGAGCCAGTAAAAACCGGCAATATTCAAACTTCATACGAATGGGCAATAGACTTTAACTATCTTAAATATATGCAGACATTTAAGATCCACCTTCGCAAAATTTTCTAGTAGTTCCTTTGCTTCATTGCCTTTATTTTTTTTTTCATTTATCATTCAAAGTTAGTCGTGATCAAATTAGTTGTGTAGAATGTCATTATAATACGCTGGGAGACCAACTGAGATCAACATCAAGAGAGTGACAACCAAGATTGTTTGATAGTGGAATAACAGAAGTTAAAATGAACGTTTTGAGGTATTATCTCGCTAATTTAACGTCTTAATACTAGAATTATGACGGAATAGAATTCTCGCGAAGAGAATTCAACATTCAAAAAAGTGAATACAGAAACCACTAGGATGTGTCCTATTCTTGCCTTTGTATTTTATCTCGACCAGTGCAGTTTTCCATGGCATAAGGAATCACAAATATTCTTTCGATAAAATCCAATCTTGTCCGTGTGTTGAAGAAGTTTAACTTTTTTGAGTTTGTTTTAGCAATTCACGATTTGACATGAATTGGTATCACTTTTATTAGCTTTTAAATGATGGAAACGGTAATGATCAATGTTCAGCTCCATCAGGCTGTATGTAATAGGGATAAAAATGTATGTAATAACAAATGGTGTTTCCCGTGAGACTTCAATTCCATTTAACCATGCTGACTGAAAAAATAATAATAAACTGCAGCGATATCACACCTTTACGGATGCTTCATTCATACATCACATTAATCATACGATTCTCCTGTTCTAAGTGTTTATTGCTCTAACCCAGAGTTAGAGTATATTTATTAATGAGTATGAATACAATCGAAATTTGGCTCCATAATACTTTAACTGTTCAGAATATGAAAAATAAATCAAAACAGAGGCTTCGACTGGCTATTAATCAACCATTCGGCATGCCGTTCTCACCATCTGGTGGAGTCATAACCATACATCCTTAATGAGAGATTGTGCGCTAAAATTTCTACGGCGGATCATACTTCAGAAATAAATTATTGTAATACGATCTTGACTAATGTATCATTTCTAATACGCCGGTGTAGGAGTCGGGGAGCACTTAACGGGCAGGAGTCACTGTACAGTGAGTCCCACCGGAAGGTGGCGCTTACTAGACAAGTGTGCCTTGCCCGGGCGGGGTACACTGTACTCAAGCGGCTATCACTTAAGGCATAGTTTTCTTCACATTTTTGCAGTTTTTGCTTTATAATTTGCGGGAACTTTTTTCTAGTTATCAGAAATTAGTTTTATAGAAATTATAAACGTGTTTACTTAACAAAGTTATGCATTATAATGAAAAATTTAACTTATTGTCGGAATTTTTATTATATATCTATAGAGTTTATATCTCGAGTTTAAAGTTGAATAAAAATTGAGCAAGTAGTCCCACATAAAAACAACTTCATCCAAATTTTATCCTTAATTTAATCATATAATGGATACATTTTTTTTTATCTTTTCAGTATTTTGTCACAGTTTTATCGAAAAAAGTGCTCTTTTTTGCGCTCTTAAACGGCGCACCCAATTCGAAATATCATATCTCAAAAAATATTAATTAAATAAAAACAAATTTTTCAGACAATATTGCTAATGTGTACTTTTAATGTTAATTTAAAGTTCCTAATTATTTCCTTGGATCCAAATTGGTAGGGTATAGTGAGGCAGAAAGTTTTCTGAGTACAAGTTTTGTAACAGCCAATTTGCATTCAAGGAAATATGAAGCGGAATTTTTACTAATAATTGCAAAGATGAAAAAATTCTCAGGGAAAGAGGGAAATATAAGACTTTTATTTGCGAGGTAATATTAACAGTAAGTGTAAAATATAATTTCTTAGCAAAACGAGTGCAATAACATGTCATTTCCATAGCTCCATGGTGAGGAAGGATCTTTAAATTAGCTAGAGGACAGTTTCCACTGGGCGGTTGTAAAAATGAGGGTCCTGATTCCAACTGATTTAGGCAAGAAAAGGAAAATATATACCTGGCACCTGCAATAATTGCTCAATAAGTGCTTAACATATGGTTTAAGCTTTTCCACGCGAAGTATCGAGACGTGAATGTATTTATACGTGAATTGCTCCGCGCGAAGGCAACACAAATGACTCATGACCGAGGTCACCGAGCTCTCAGTTAAAAAATGTAAGAATAGTCGGAAATATGAGCAGAAATTATTCGGTTTTTATGGAATCATGTTTGTTTTAACTGTGGGAATTGTATTTTCTCCCAGTTATTCTTCTTAATTCCTTAACGCCTGGTGTCAAACCCAGGACCTATTGGCAGATGTGAAAACACAATTATAAATTGGTACGACTTGATATTTTCTTTAGGTGGGGCATCTCTCCCGGAATTACCTTAGTCTTTGAAAATGTCTTCCTAATTTTCGGCGGATATGCACGGTTTCCAGCGATCTCTTGAATTACAACTGTTTAACTTGCCGGGAAGTGCCTCGATTAAATTTTCTAAAATCTCAACAATGCATCCTTATGGGAAAAATCGAGGTCTTTGGGGCCATCTGACATCGAACCCATGACACTGAGGTTCAAAGTCGTACCTTTTCTACCGGTTACACGATGTGACCAGTAACTCATATAATGGAATAGGACGATTTATGAAATTTCAGTCGCGATGTAATGGAGAAAGCAATGGATTGGTTCGTGATTCAATTAGTTGCTTTAACTTCTCTATCTATTAGGATTTAGAAATAAAAAATCATCAGCACGATCTACCAGCAGCAATCTACTCAACATCTTTTTTTTTCCTTCAATAAATATTACCAAGGTTTACTTTTCGTTCCTTTATTCAAGGATGACTGCTATAAATGAAATAGAACCGTTTATATCATATATGAGTTACTTTCAGCGATTAAAGAATTCCTTGGGAAAATTGTAAGAGCTTTTAAACTCGTGCGAAGTTTTTGCAAACGATGCATCGCCTTTTAGCCCTAACTCTATCGTATAAGCTATCTATAGCATTCGTAGCATGAAGTATTTTCTTTCATTCTTTGGACAGATTCTATCTTTCTCAGGCCAGCTCCAGGTGATTCATAGTTTTAATTTGTATACCAGAAGTATGATAGTTTACTTTACTGTTAAGAGTGGTTTCATTTAAAATATTTCCCGCTTATAAATGTCAATTATAGTGAATTTTAGTGAATAATGAACACATATTGCCAGAAAACAATTCACAAAGTATGTAGCTGGGTGCTTTCAGTGCTGTTTTATTTTTTCTTAAATTAGTATCTCCTTTTCGTAGCTAATTTCCTATTATGGCCTTTCTTGCAATGGTACATAACTAATTCACGTAAATAGTTTAAGCTGTAGATGTTTCATTATTAGATGATACGATAAAATGAGACGAAAGGGATATTTCGTTCTCTAGGAACACACATTGAAATTAATCTTAAGGAGAATGATGTTCAATGTCATTGTGTCACTCTTTTGAAATTCGATGATATACAGATTGAGTATTTGAACAAATATCTTTGTACTAACTGTCCTTCGTTAAATTGTTTCTAGGAAAATTTTACAAGGCTAAATTTAAACCTTGGTAATCCTTATCCCATTGATTACTAAATGCATAACCTAAGTTTTTGTAAGTTTACGAGTCCGAATATTTGTTACTTTTTACGTTGGTAATCAAAAGGCCAAATCATTAGTCCACTAATCAAGCGACCATGTAATGTTTCTCACATTCCATAATCGATAGAACTCTATTTCTTATTTTAGCCATGTTTCAGCTACACGGGAATATTTATTAAAGTTGCATATGCTTTGATAATACCAATTGAGCTAATTTACCTTGAGCATAATCATAAGATTATACAAAGCCTAACGACCAGTGCGTTGATACACTATTTGGCTGAATTCTTCTCACAATTATAACATAATCTTAAAATATAGAAATGTGTTGACAGCCGACAACTGTTAAAAAATTATCTAATTTTGGGTATGTAATAATTATCAATTGAGAAATGAAAGGACCGTCCAAATCGTCGGATCAATATGGATAGCGAATTGCACCTATCTTATAGGAGGGGTTAACAATTGAAAAACAGGAAAATCTACACGTATTATGTGATATAGGTATGAAAGACAGTAAGGCATGGCGCGTGTTGAGTTTTGATCCACATTATACATAATACGATTAGTGATGCGTTTGAATTTGAAAAATATTTTTCTAAGATTCCATGTAGCGGATTACAGGTTTCAATTTTGCACAACTTTCAAAATTGGATAAAATTGAATTTTCACACGCCCTCGGCGAAGAGGGACGAAAAGCAAATAAAGCATAAAAGAGGATGCCCAGAACCCGCACAACCCTTATAACAATTTTGCGTTGCTCACAAAGCAAATATTTGCTAAAAGCTTTTTATCCGTACATATCTCTCTTTGCTTTGGAAAAGGATAAAGAAAGATTTGATCTAGCCCAAAATAGTGGAACGCTGCACTCATTTAATATGAAACAGAGAGTTTATGACGTGGCGATTCCTAATGAATTATACAATGAAATTGTATACTGCCCGCAATTGGTAACATATTAGTAATTAGGTTTGCTGTAGGTAAAAGCACGGGCACCCTCGTCTAATGGCATTTGATCGCCCTAACGTTATGCAAAGCGCATTACGTATTATGATGCGTTGTGCCTGCATTTACGGCGTCGGGACTAGTCGGGCAAATTCAAGCGGAAAGGATAGCTTACGATGAAACCGGTGTAGCGATGGTGTTCGGAACATATTCTTGTAACTCGAATCCTCCGAAATTCATTACCGTAAGCTCCGTTAGATATATATTTACGTCGCAATTGAAAATATTAATAATTTCCTACATTTTTAAATAACTATTTCCTATATTTAGTTTTTATTTATTTCATATACCCCAAAAACATCCATTTTCTGGACTCTTACATCGGTAGGTGTTAACAACAACAATCACACAAGACCATTTCCTAATCGGGAAAATCCGACTAGCCGGGATTCGAACCTGGGACCGTGGAGTTGGAGCGATACCGTGCGAGCACGCTAACCACTCGGCCACCACGGCCGTTATTATCTGTTTTAGCATTCAATTATTCAGTGTAAATAGAAGTTGATATAAGAATTTAGCACCGAAAAATTTGGTATTTTATTGGTAAAACTTTGTTACTTACGAAGTGATGAATTTTAAGCCAATAAGAGTTGATCAATGTCCTATAATAATGGGGCTGAATAGTTCTAATTTCTCTCAGTAAAGAAGTGTGTATTTATCTTTGTAGAATAGCCTAATTTTTGATTCCGCTTTCATTAATTTAATAGTGGATATTTGTCTAACATTTTCAGTCAGCCTTTTCTATTAAGATATAAATTATAGAACGGATTTATCAATGAAAACATTTGTTAAATTTTAGTATTACATCATAATTGCTTCAACAAAATAAAGTACGTGCTTTAGTGATCCAACGTCAGCCTATTCTATTAAGATATAAATTATAGAACGGATTTATCAATGAAAACATTTGTTAAATTTTAGTATTACATCATAATTGTTTCAACAAAATAATGTACGTGCTTTAGTGATCCAACGGCGGAAGTAATCATAACTGTTAGAGGTGAAATTAACTTTTTCTCTCGAGGCCGTAATCGATGTTATTATTAAAGCTCAGTTTGTTTGAGAGAGGAGTCCTATCAAGGGCGTATGACTCGGCATGACGAAACCTCTATCTAATATTAGCACTCCAAAATTATAACCATCAGAGCTAATATTTTCATCATTTTCATCTTCTAATTCACATTGCACAAATCGTATTGTCTGCGATAATATACCGAAGTTAGGTTAGCCCGAATTAACAGATTCTAAAACCGTTTTTTATTATTTTTAATGTTTATCAAGGTATATCTACTTTAGCTAATATTATTCCGAGTTTTCTTATGTATATATGCGCATAAGAAAAAAATGCTAATTTATACTCAGTATTGATCAAACGTATCATAAATCACACTTATTAACTATTATCCTCAGTAAATATATGCAAACTCATAGTTAATGCGAGCCGAACTAACCCTCAAGCGTGCTCGTGTAAGGTTACGCCTGTCATAAAATTAAAAGCACGTGGTCGCCGATTGCCGATGAATCATTCTGGATATTTTGCTCCGTAAACACGTCAGGTATTTTGATATACGCGAGTAAACACCAACGCCATCTCTTGATGAATACATGAGGTGCGTAATGACGCACTGAATCTATCGTAGTCAGTTTTCATTGCGCTGCCGCCACTTTTCCCGTTAAAATCCACTTCAGCGTTACGTTAAATCTTGTTATTCGGTTAGAAAATGAACATTGGAGAGAATAGATAACGTAATTTCTTATATCGACTGATCTAATTCGTAAAGGAACTTAAAATACGCCGTAAATATTCAAAGAGCATATTACAAAAACAGCTTCACTTTTGCGCAAGATTTCGTATCAGTAAGAAGAATATTACCTACTAAAAGGTCCATAAGTACTAGTATTTAAGATTATGTTCCAAAGAGAAAAAGAAACTCAATTGCTCGAATAAGATCGTTCAATCAGAATCAGAACTTAAGAAGAAGTTGAAGAGAAAAATATTCACTAAAAAATTGATTAATTAAATTGAAACTTAACTAATTTTTAATATCCAATTGACAGTAAAATTAAAGATTTGCATTTTCATTCAATTTAAGTTAAAATTATTAATTGAATATGAAATATTCTGTTTCTAAAGCATCATTTGCCTTCCTCACAAATTATCCTTGTAATTAGTGGAGTTGAATTCGCATGGTACTTTGAATTCAAACTCAAAATACCAAGCCCAATGCCGCCCTGAAATAAATTTGTACAATCATTATGGTAATAAAATCAAGAGAAAATTCGGGGATTAGGAAATACCCGAATAATGTGGGCCTGACAAGAAAATACGTTTCGAGAATTTGAGTGCCGCTGCGATGAGTCGTATTTTAAACAGATGGGAAGATGAAATCGCTGTGAATCGTAAGTTGTTGTCACCAATGTGGTTGTGTTACTTAAAGAATTCCGGAAACCTGATTCCAAGGAGTTAAGAATTGAGTTCTGTGAGAGAAATTGGGTTACTTATATACGGATAGTCATTTAAAGGTTTTTAGATAAAATTCAAAAGATAATAATTGGGGAATTTGGGATTTGTTTTTTTTTTGGTGGAAACGGTGATAGGTTGAAGGGCAAGTTCCACAGTACATCTCTGGAGAGGGGGTTGGTTATTGTTATTGTAATGATGGATAAGTTTAAAATTTATTACTCATTGATGTCGGAAATAAATTTTCTCCTTTGGTTTACGAATTGACATTTTTATATGCAGGAAATCTTTACGTTACGTAACCGGTAACCGGAAAAGTAAAATTTGAATAATTATTTAAATTATTTCATCCATACCATATTAATGACTTAAACTCGCATGAAAATTTTGCATCTGCGGCGTATGAAATAAAGTTATGCAGGTTTTATTCACGTGATGCTTCCAAACCCGACTTCAAATTTCTTAGAACGGCTTCCAAAAATGCATCTAAAGTTCGTTTTCACCTTTTGCAAAGTTTAATGAGCAGAATTAGATTAGAAATAAAATTTAAAAATGCACAATAAATAAATAAATGAAACAAGAATTCTTACGTTGATCTTTTAATGTCCATCAAAGGTTTTAGGAATTCTGCTAAAACTCATTTTGGGAGATTTCGTCTTATTTTGAAAATCCTACCCCTTGATGATGACCACGATTTTTATACTAACGTTTAAGTTTATTTTATGTTCCGATATCCCTTTTATAGTCAATATTAAGATTATAAAGTCCCTTTAGAATTCATCGGCAATAAAGGATTTATGGTAGGAAGAGGTATTTTTCTCTTTACCGAGCGTATTGCTGAATATTTGATATATTAGAAGTTTTTATTCTACATCTACATTAATACCCTGCGCCTTTAGGCCTGTGGCAGGGGGTGTAAACACCAGTTGATCTAAACTACTTCTTTACTCGGATATTGTCGCGTATCGCTCGCGGAAAGAATGTATTTCTAAAACGACTCGTTGTAGCATCTATTTCTCTTAACTTACGTTCATTTTCGGATCGACCGAGGTAGCAGTGGGGTTGCATGATACCGGTTGTATCTTCCGCAAATGCATTCCCTGAATTCATTATGCAATCGCAGCCTATCTCCTGCCTGGCTTGCTTTTTTATCGTAGCATTTCTTAACAAAACTAATCGCCTTACTATACTTTATTGATGTTAAAATCATATTAACTATCGAAAATATTTTAGTCTTTCCTCTATTTTGTGTAACAGCAATGTTATTTTAAATCGCATTCAGTATCTATTCAACGATTGATCATCCCAGTACCTTATTAATAGAATAAATAAATAATAATACTATAAAATTCAATTGAAATCGTTCCATCATGCTAGACGGGAAATGTTAACAGAGATAAGGGCATCATATTTGAAGGCTGAGCTGTAAACGCAAAGTAATACAAGGGTGTCAGTCACTAGCTTACGGTTGACTTAATGATATTGATTAATCATCGTTTTAAAAATTTACTGTGACACAGAGAAATATACGTTGAACCGTGTTTACAGCAAGACCTAGTGTAGAAAAGAAAGAGAGACGCCATATCAATTATTATGAATGACAGACAGATGCAGAAGGAGCTTAATTTAATAGAAAAGACTATTGTATTTATTTATCCATGGATTAATTGAGTGAAATCACATGTTTTGGCTTTTATTGACCTAAAAGCCATTTTCATCAACATGAGATCGACGATAATGCTATTATTGAATACATTCTATGTAATACATTCTATGTAACTGGAGCAAGACGAGCGAGTGCCTTTATTGCACAACAGTGGCCGAAGGTAATCTTATTCGCGAATTCACGATGTCCATCAAATATCGTGTTGCTCTATCACTATCCCGTTTTCGGTGCATTTACCGGATTTTTGACCGGAGCTGAAATTGCCTACTAAAGGTAATTGCTTCGTCGTGTAGCATTGAAACAGTGCTTCCAAAACATTTTTGGTTATAATTAAAACGTTTCGTATTTCAACTTGTGCTCCCACTAAGAGATGATATGCATCGCATAAATGAACCACGTATGTGTCATTAAATTGAAATTTAGGATAATATGATAAACAAGGCTTGTTAAAATGTTGTTTTTCGGTAGCCTAGTAGTTAAGCTATTCCTACCGGATAGAGGAAGATCCCGGGTTCGATTCCCTGCCCAGACAGACTTTTTTCAAGTCCGGTTTTCCTTGGTCAATATGATAATTGCTTATTGATATTGCTTGGAAATACCAGATAAAATTATTGCATCGTAACAGTGTATCGTAGTACACGAGTTTGGAATCAGACAAGGAAAGGACTACGGAAATGTCTGTGAAAACTTGTTCTAACGAATCAACTAAGATTGATTAGTCTCACACTGTCATTCAGAAGCACAAATATTTCTGGAACTGCTGTTGGTGTTCAAATGAACTTATCATTCCGTCTAGGGACACACTGCGTCCATTTTTTGTGCTTCATTCTTCTTCCACTCTTGAGAAAAAATACAAGTAATGACGTAGCACTGTTTCAAATCGCATTTTACTTTCAGCCTAAATTTAACATATGAAGTAGTGATTTCCGAGTTATTTAACATTTTGAGTGAATTTTCTTTTCACTTTTGTGTTTTTGCTATTATCAGACAATCGAGTTGGCTTACTAGATCGATAATGAAGCAGGACACTTTAAATGAGCGTTTCGATATAAACGGAGACACCATTAGTGTGAAATATTCAATACACTTTAGCGAAATATGATCTAGTTTCAAATTCCCATTTGATGTCAATTTAAGTGGAATCCTTTACTAGCGTAGTTTGCTTTCGCAATTAGTCAAATACATAAAAATATCAATAAATGTTCAAGTTCTTAACGAATTTAAATATAAAAATATGTATGTAAATGTTGTTTTTGATAACTTATCCTCATTGTTGTTTGTGATTATTAGTTTAGCCAAATTATCATAATGGTATGTGTATACAAGTGATATTTTTTTAGAGATGCTGTTTTATCGTACAATACCTAATCATATAATTTTAACTGTGACCTTTGAGATAGATCATTTCACAAAAATATTAATCAAGAGGCTTAAAATAATTCTTATATCAATCCTTAATAAAAAGTCAGGAATATTTTAACGTTCGTTTCGGCTCGGATCGATGTATTTATCGAATTTAGAATTCGTTTTTCTAAGAATCAATTAATTAAATAATAAAAACACCGAAAGCTAGAAATATGTAATGAACTCATCGGAACAGAGAAATTTCATGTAATAGATAAATAAATAGATAGATGGACCTTTTATTGGTGAGGTTAGGCCCATGTCTCTCTTCCACCTAACCTCGTATTTCGTTAAATATGTATACATATAAGTTAAAACAAAAAGATAGTGTGTGTTGAAAAATCTTTGCAACTGAAGGTTAAAGGTCATAGAAGGTAGGAAATGAGGCAGCAGGTGATGCAATGTTATTTCTGGTTTTGAACGAAAAGAGAGGATTTTAGGCTTAAATTCCGAGTGCTCTCTTTGGAAATTATCACCCAACACGCGATATGAATGCCATAAAAAAATTCCATAGCTATGGCATACCTCACATTCCCGAAATAACGGTATCGTTTTAGTTACCGAGTGATCCCACCTATAGACCGTTCGAGAAGAATAGCCTTCCCCGGGAAAAGTGCTATTGTCCGATATTTGATTCGAAATATAGACCACATCAAATGTTTCAAGCTGAGGCTTCGCTGTCCATCGTATCCAAAGCAGTGCATGAAAGGTTAGTTGAATTCTCCCATACAAAGGGGATCGGCCTTTCGTAGTCAAATCTTCGCCTTTCCCAAACCGCCCATATTTCTACCCAATTCGTTTCCTTTATCCGATACATTGAAGTGGTCATTCCAATCGCACGTACCCTATTACCATGAGAATGCTCCCAAATCGGAGGCGAGGTAATTGCGTCTTAAGACAGAAAGAAAAAATCACGGACGATTCGAATAATAATGTGCTGAGTGGACCATTTCAATCCATAGCAGAACTCTTCTACTAGTTTCTTTTTTTATCTTCTCTCAAAACCGCTTTTTTACTAGCTCGAAATTTATCACCCAGGGCTACCGCTACATTAACAATACTGCCAACTAGTTTATGATGCAGTAGCCTTCTTTGATGTTGCTCGTTAGCGCTTTCTAAGGAGACGAATACGAATATCCTAAGCAGACGTCGTCTGTGAAAAGAGAAAATTCTCTTCTTTGAATAGTTCTAGATATGGGTTACGGTCCGCCTCTCTCGATATTCCGCTTCAAACATAATATCTCATATTATTCATGCATCTTTTGTGTGTCGCGAAAATTGCCAGTCCAGGGTTTCTGACCATGCCAAATTGGTTTATAGCATTTGCAAACCATAAAACAACTTATGGGCAGGGTTACCACCTTACTAATTTTTCAAAATTATAAAATCTTCTTCCATTAATTGACCTGATAATTCTCGAACTTATGTCTTAATTTTACATTCAATAACCTTCTTGAAAAATTAGGAATTTATTCCAGAATACCAACATTATCACACAGGGCTACCAAAAAAAATCGCGACAAAATTCGAAAAATACTCCCGCCATCGTACTGGTCATATGTAGGCAATATCACAAGCGCGAGTCGGTGTTTTTTATATGTTTCCCGCCAGACGGCACAGTAAACTTGGTGAAAAACAATTGACTTCTATCAATAAATTGGACTTTCTACTATTAGTTCCTAAAGTATGAGGTTCATCGGTACAGGTTAATTGTCAACAATAGCTCGAATATGAAAGACTGCAAATTTTGGACATTGGTCCGCGTTTTGTTTAATTAATTAATTTATAAACAATATAACGCGTTAAAAACTTATTAACGTGTTAAAAATGGTTTATTATAGAGATAAGCAAATATGCAAATTTTGGACATTGCTCCGCGTTTTGTTTAGTTAACTAATTTTTAAACAAGATAACGCGTTAAAAACCTATTTTACGTGTTAGAAATGATTTATTATAGAGATACTGCAAAAATCAGACCTGTGAAAGGAATGGCAGTACTTTTTTACGAATTTTAAAAAGTAGCTGGTCAAATGACTCCTTCCCGTCCTTCTAGGTATACTGAAATTCCCGTCCTCCTAGTGTTAAACAGCGCATGTAAAATCTATTTATGGTCTCTATTCACATGCTGGATTTTAAGTTTCTATGTTATCGGGAAGGGGTTAAAAAAATTCTTAAATGTCGTCGCAATGCATTTTAAATACGAGAATATTTTTCCTGGCCTAGCATCGAACCAAGGATAATCTGCGGGGATGTCTGTGTAGTTTTCGTTGGAAATGAACGACGCGATCCCTTGACATAAACTCTCTAAATTTCCGGGAAGTGCCTCAAAAATGTTTACGGAAATATCCGCAATGCATCCTCAAGGAAAAAATCGGGATTTCGGGGCCTTTTGGTACCGCAACCAAGACACTGAGGTTCAAAATCACATTTTTTTCTGGCGGCATTACTCTATGACCAGTACGTCGTAAAAATTTCACGTCAGTGACACTTGTGGAACATGGTTAGAATTTTGATCCCCTATATATATCTATTATATATAGACGTTTATAGATGATAGATCGCCATTAACATTCATTCATGCATTTCAAATGTTGAAAACTAGAATTTTATTTTCGGACCTTTCCGGAATGATAACGACTTAAAAATTTGTATTAAATCAGTATCATACCAAGTCGTTATACGTATTCATATCCTACAAAAAGGTTCTGGGTTCGACACTAGGTAATTTTAATTCTCCCTTACGAAATGAATGCCTAATATTTCTATGAAGCATTTTGGGAAAAGATAGAAATCCATAACCCGGTATGCGTAGATCAGATAACATGCTTCACAAGCGCAATGCGCCGATTTATTAATGGTCCTTGGTTCGAAGCCAGGGCACCATTTGAAAATTACATTCATTTAAAGGGGAATACAGAGTTTCCTTTGAAGACTTTCCCGATATATCGACTTGAAATTAAAAAAAACCGTCAGAGACCTTTGCAATGTCCATTAGCTTAAACGGTAATTTATTATTCTGGAACCCGATTTTTAAGCTCAGTAGTGCCGACAGCCGAAGGATTTCTATTCTAAACATCACTTGCGAAGAAGATCTAAATTTCTGTTTTTTAATCGCTTAATATAGGAGACTCAAGTACGCTTAAATTGTAAACTAAGTATTGTAGGACCTGTAATCTTCTTATGGATTTTACTCGTCAGAATTAAATAATATGTTCCAGGAAAAAGTGTCCCCGTACTGTATTTCTTGGGGAAAACTACTACTAAAAATCGACACAGGCATCACGCGCACGGGATTAGATTGAAGTGGATCCCTACACACGCGTGTTCATGAACACGCAGCAACGTTCCTTCTCCCCAATCGGGATCAATACAGGAAGACCACTCATTCATACATAGCCACGCCTCTTTCAGTAAGAAAGCGTCTGAAATGCGCCTCCGAGTCAAGTGTCTCCGTCCACCAGAGGCTGTTTACATGTTTGATGCTCGTCAACTTCTTTTGGTTGCCGACTGATCTCGGCTCTCGTAGATCGAATGCCGAGATGTGCCTGCCACTGTTTCGACCTTGCGGTCAAATCAAAGGCAAACGATAGAAAAATGGTTTCTTTGAGACTCTAAGCAGCTTGCGCGCCTTTCCACACAACTAGTGTCAAAATGGAACTTTGAGAAGAAAGGAATGTATCGCAAAATTGAACCTAGTATTAGAGTTTATTTTACGCGAAATAGTGGCATCATCTTAAATTAGAGAATGTGAGAAAACTGCTATTTATTTTCTTCCTGATGGCAAATCTAAAAGAATGGGATATTTTTCATTCATCAGTTAGCGCGGTTTATCCATATTGGTAAACATTAATGCTAATCTGTCGTTAAATTATTCATTCCGAAGGCCGGTTTGTACCTTACCTTCTCAAAAATTAGGTACCGAATCATTAGGAATGAGGCTTACTGGCTAAGATGAATTAGATGTTTAAAATCTCCAAGTGCCGTCTTTGTCGACGTTCCTCCTCTTACTTCCCGATAGTCGGAGAAAGCAAGGGAGGAATGCCTTGCTTGATTTTAAATATCTAATTCATTAACAGCCGTGCTCCAAAATGTCTTTCTTTACTGGGAAAAATGAGTATTGAGGTTACTTTTACCTTTGCTTTCCTCACCAAGTCAGAATGCTATAAGCGGAACATGACCACTCAAGTGAAGCAGAATTACTTTATGAGTTACACTTTTCTTGGCATTCCTTATAAAGGGATAAAATTATCTAACTAATGTCTCACTATAAAATTGATACTATTACGCTTAATCGGATCTTAGTATCACAACCACGGTCAAGACTATAACAAAAGTAAATGAAAGACACATTTTTCTCCATTCTGTAGCAAATAAAATGAGAAATATTTCATTTGCCAGAATATGGTGGAAGACAGAAATTACCATTAATGCTTATATATATACTAAAAGAGATTTACTAGAATTACCATTAATGCTTATATATATACTAAAAGAGATTTTCACCGCTTCTCTGATTTTAAGGCTTAGATAAGACCCTTTACGCGATAAAAGTAAAAAAAACATTTAACGAGAGCCAAATCTCAAAAGGGATGTCGTTTTCAAAAGGCGACATTCGGCCCTGAATAAGGAATTGAGGAAAATGTCTCTCTCTATACGTTTTATTCAGACAGAACATAAGAGTCAAAGGATGCTACTGAGAATCAT
This sequence comes from Sympetrum striolatum, assembly GCA_947579665.1. Taxonomy (NCBI): domain Eukaryota; kingdom Metazoa; phylum Arthropoda; class Insecta; order Odonata; family Libellulidae; genus Sympetrum; species Sympetrum striolatum. Next base: position 69,364,557 of record OX388352.1, read on the forward strand.
ATTTTCAAGGCAAAGATATAATAAAATATTTATATTTCTGAGCAGGTTATGACTTCTAATGTTCTTCATCACTGAAAAAAGAATCGCATTTTTACTATTATTTTAACGATAATAAAATGCGATGTAGTTGTAATGTAGCAATGCTGTAGATAAAAAAACCACATCAAATTGTTTCAAAGAAAATTTTCGATCTATTCTCCTATTCATATATTCTAACCCTTTATTTATTCACCATTTTTTATTAACTCTTGCGTCAAAGCATGTGTGTACACTTCGTTTAAAAGAATATTTTAATTACCTAACGAGGAACTGAAGAATAGATCTACAGCTTTTGTTTGTGCGGTTACATCCCCAACTTAGATGTTTCGCATTAAAATCTCCTGCGATGTAGGCTATTTTTCTACTGTATGCTAGGGCCAATGCGTCCAAATCTTCTTTAAGCAGCTTTTTGGATGCTGGGTTATACACTGATGCGAAAATAATATCCCTGTGAGTTGTTGAGGAATTATTAAACTATTTGAAGAATTTATCTGTAGGTTTGTGGTTTGTGGTGAGGCTATATGTCGATATAACTAATATTGCAATTCCACCGGTTCGGTTGGGTTGATCGTGTCTATATATTTAGTAATTAGGGACATATAATTTATCTTCAGGTTTAAGATGGGTTTCGTCGAGGAGTACTATTTGATTTTTTTGGGATTCGAGAATTTGATGTGATTCTTCCAGGTTACGTTTTGCTCCATTAATATTCCATTATAATATTCCATTATAATATTCCATTATAATATTCCATTATAATAGATTGATTTTTGGGTCGTATTGGATGGCGCTAGCCATTAACTAGATTCTGAGATCCTGCTATGACTTGGTTGATAAAATCTATTTTTGTCACGTTCGGTCGTAATAAGAGTAAGGCTAAGGATGTGATCCATTTGCTCAGTTCCATCTTCCAGGAGTCGTTGAATTGTTCGGTAGAATGATTTAAGGATGGTAAGGGAGGAGAAGTAGGGTTGTTATAAGCGACTGAGGCGTATGTTGATTCAGGTGAGGTTAGGGTTAATGCAGGGATTGTAGTTGAATTAACTGGTGTAGATTGGGTAGCGGATCTTCCTGATAATTATTTAGCAGCTTCTCTTAGTTTGGCTAAACAATCTTTTATTATTTCATATGCAGGGCATCCTCGGTAGTTTGCCGGGTTTGCAGTTCGCGCAGATCAGCGGTACGTCTTTCGGTCTTCGACAGTCGGCAGAAGAGAGATACTGTCCAAATTAATACACATTTAAAACTCATCTGATAGGATTTTATCGGATAGCCATGTAGTTGGCATCAGTGGCATTGTAGAGGCCCACTTTGGGGTCTATGATATCTTATGCTGTTTGAAATTTCACTAATACTCTTTGACCTGAGAGTTGCGCTAACGGTACAAATTCGCATTCCTTTCGGATTACTTTGAACTTTTCGGACCAATCTTCTACCATCCGCTTGTAAAACAGGAGGACATCTTGCTTTTTTCGGCATGCTATTTGTTTCCATTCGTTCGAATTGTCCCGATTGAACTATACGTGGAAAAATTGCGCTAAATCGGTTTTTAAGGGCGGGAGTAGGTTTTAGCGGATAGGAAGTCTCCTTTTGCCCTTTTCCCCGGTCACATGAATTGCTATCTGTTGTGGCTTCGATTGAGATGATCGGTATTCGTCTCGTTTCGGTTGCTCATCCAACGAGTACTCTTCATTAAGCCGGCCATTCTCTGGGTTATTTTCCTTCGGGATGGTGTCCTTATCTTCCGGTGCGGGCGAGTTTGCTGAGCATTGAAACAACTTTTGCATTACCAGTGGGGTGATATCCCTGTTTTTTCCGGCAGCCGTTTGACCGTAATCTCGCTCAGAGCTTAGTGAGCGGGATCGTGGATCTCTAGTGCCCCCTTTGCCACGGGGTTGGGGTCTCTTTGGGGCCCCAGATGGGTGTCACATTGCAAGTTGCAATGGAGGTGAGGCCTGGAGAGGCGCAGATGCTGGATCAAAAACTCCGTTTGCGAGCTGGTAAAATACAAACGAAATACTGCGCGTTTGTGAGCATTAGTACTACTACTACATTAGTAAAGTGGGCACTTTACGGACTCTCAACACGTCCGCTCTCTACGGCTCGTTAAGGAAGACCACCTCAATGTTCTTTGAGTTCCAAATTCCCCCGCAAATGTTGATTTTTGCGAATAAACTTCGCACTTTATTTAACCATGCTGAGTGCGCGTGATTGCAACGTTATCGCTGAGAAAAAGCATGAAGTAACTGCATATTATGTGCTCAAGAATTCTACAAAATATAGATGTTAACGATGATGTCCGCGCAAGTGCTCCTCGTAATGTTAAGAAATTCCGCCTGCTTATTACGTAAGCTCCTGCAATTAATGACTATCATTATTATATCCCTCAGTCCGCACATTAAATCTGGATATCTTTGTGGAATAACCTTTACGTTTTTTAAGCGAATTTGTCATTGCTATTTTCTCTATTTTTGGGGCTAAGCTCATGCTTATCCTATTGCCTATTTACTTAGTTGTTATTAACTATTCCTAACGCTGAAGTACAGAAGAGTATTGTCTACATGAATTCACTCTCATTTAAACTACATGAATCTGGCACTAAAACTACTTGGTCGGATCTCGTGGACGGAAAGGGTGGCGGGAGTGTTCCGAGAGAGTCCGTAAAGTGCCCACTAAGGTTAGTAAAAGCGGCGAATAATGGTCGCGTATGGCGCCGAATATTTGGTGGCGGAGGGCCGCATTACAAATGTTCTCAGGCGCGTGGGCCAGCGATGACCCTTTGATTTAGACAGCCCTTATTATAACGAAAAAACCTTCGTATTTCTTCTGCAGTATAGAAGAACAAAGAATAAAATATTTATTCAAAATATAATATATATATATATATATATATATATATATATATATATATATATATAATAGAATGAGGATAGTAAAGCAACGTTTATTTGTCAAGCAATAGGACAACATTTTTAATGTGGATTCTGAGCCGGTTTTCTAGATACCAGTACCGTTTATTTTCCAGTTATGCGACGCGTGCAGCACGATTCGGCTTCGAGGGTCGGCCACAGGTTGGACAAATCTGCTCTAGAAGATAAATTAGAAAATCATATTTGTGGAATGTTCCTGAAAGGGCTCGGTTCAATCTAAATTTTCATTTATTGCCCTTAGTTAGATTGTGAAAGTAACAGGTGCTATTCGAAAGATATAGAATATCATAAGTGCAATGCATATTGTAATTAAAGCGTTTGGTAGAGTTACTACGTCTCCGACAGATATTAACATTATAGTCGATTCCTGGATATTTCTCCTGTTTCGACAAAAAAAATAAATATATATTGGTATAATAAGAGTAAGAGAAGTAATATTTATCATCTAGAACTAATGAAGTAAACCAATTGGATTAGGCTAACTGCTAATCTTTAGCTCTTGGAGCTGATAGATTAAATTTAATCCTCATTTTGGGGGAAAAGGCGATTTTCTCTTTATCCTAATATACGTTTTTCGGCACAAGGAGCGAGGAATCGTAACAATATTTGGAAAACGACAAATAGAAGCATTCTATTGGAGACACTATTCCTTACCTACCTACATGGGAAACGCTTCAACTTAGCTTCTAGACTGAGATCTATTCTCTCTAGCTCATTTAATGTGTTTGCCACTTTGCACCGTATCAAATGTACCTAACCACTCCCTCGTTTATCTTTCCAGAGGTCTCGTCACCACCGCGATTCTCTGCTCTCCGCGGAGGCCACCGCGGAATACCCGCCAGGAGTGCAGTTGGCGCTGGCAGCCAATGGACACATAAAACTAGAAGAAGGCGATCTTGATGAAGAGAACTCTAAAGGATCACCTTTTGGCCAAGCTCGATCTCATCTGAGTAAATCTACGTTGCTTACGATTTCTCACAATGGGAATTATTTTCTTCTACTTTTTTATTTATAAAATTAACTTTTAGACTAGGATTAGCGCTGATAAAACATTATGTTTCGAATTTCAATGCGCAATTTTTCATTTGCAAGGAAAAAGGAATAGAAAAATTCTGAAGGATTGGAGAGAGATTTACTCTAGTTGATTGCCTATCGTATTTTAATTTGCTCTATATTCGCTACATAAGCTGTGAGCTAGAGAAAGACCCTCCACTGGAATGAAAAACGAGAAGCAACGAATGAAAATTCGTAAATAATGGACTTCAAAACACGGAATAATCTGTTTTAATCTGGTATAAAGTCATTGCTTCCAAACGGAGTTTTTCTCTTATTCTCTCTTTCACAATTTATCTGCTCGATATCACGGAAATATGATAAGATCAAAGTGTTTATTCGTGAACATTTTGGGAGGTAGCATAATAAGACCAAATTTCTCGTGCCTTTCATCATTCATGCGCGTAATTTCCCCATACTTTATTAAATCCATCACTAAACCTTTTAAGTCTTAAAATTGATGGATAAAATATAATCTAAAACACGTTATTAGATTAATATACATATATCGTGAAACATTATTAATTCCGAAAATGCAGCCATCCGAATTGTAGTGGTTTAGAGGAAGGTCCTCTAGTACGGGACAGAATGTTGTATGGGACAGTCGGTGTTTTGGCCAATCAAAGACACTCCCTACTTTGGCATTTGCATGAGCACATTGATGCCAAGGACCAGTTATAGCCATATTGGATTTGTGTTGCTACGCGTTCTCTTGTAAGGAGTGCTTTAGTGGTTTTACACCTAATTTTCGTGCAAGGAGATAACTTTAGACCATCCCATATTCATTGTAATTGAGTGCTCAAATGTTTTACTTATCTTGGTAGCAACTAAGGGTAATTGTAAGTAAGTTATGAGCAATTCTTTCCAATCGGATTTGCAGTTTGCTCTTGAGAGTAAAAGTTGCGTTGTGTGACAGCCCGGTTGTACGGGACAGATGCATTGAGGGTTGTATGGGACAAAATTGGAATGCACAAATCAGGCGATTATGATGCATCTATCTTAATATATTCATGGAAAGAGGGAACCCAATCGAAAAAGAACATCCTCTTTTCATACTGGACGGTAATCTAAGCCATAAGGACCAGGAAGTAAAACCTTTTGCAATAGATCGCCACATCCATATGCCTTCCACCGCACCCTTCTCACAGGCTTCAGCCCCTTGATAAAACTATGATGAAGCCTTTTAAAAATGTGTATCAATAGGCATGTTCTTTGTGGATTCGTAAATTTCCGAACATCAAGATCTCAGAATGGTAAGGTGTTCTCAAATATTTGCGAAAGTTGGCGAAATCTAGCTTTGCTTATACTATTGAGTATACAGTCTTTTTTACTAATGCGATGGCTGTAATGTAAAAACTAATTCATTTTTGTTAACCATTTCTAATTTCTTGGCATTTTCTGCTTGTTTACTAAAGTGTGCCAAATAAACATTTGGGATGATAGATTGTTTTCATAACCCATTTAAATTTCTCAAAGAGGTAAAAATTTTGAATTAATTTTTTTAAAGAATAATTACTATTATAATAATGGTTTAAAACATATATTATTGCATTTTATAAGGTTACAATTGGGACTGTATTATTCCGTAACCTATACAAGGTGTCCTATACAACCCTCCAACTTTTCAAATTAGCAAAATTTAAGGGTATTTTCATATGAAAAAAATATCGTATGGATCCGGTTTGGCGTAATTCCTTCAAAGGGTCTTTTTATAACACTTTAAAGTTGGTTTTTGTATAAATTTAAATCTCATTTTGCCTTTAACAATTTTTTAATTAACAAAAAGGCTTAGCAGTCCCATGTTAGAGGAACTTCCCCTAATGCTTTTCATTTAACTTCTAAATCATACTGAATATATTTCTGGATATTAAGAATAGTGAAAATAAACCATTTGGCATGCTTGATGGGTATTATATTGCTTTTAGAATCACATTAAAATTCAATTTGGCGGCTTTGCTTTCAAGATGAAAGAATGCCTTTCAGTATTTCGTTTTATTTGAACAACCATCCTAACTCTTGAATGAATCCTCTATATTGAATCAACGACGAGATTTGAATTTCCCTCCCAATGAAATCTCTCATCGTATGTATGTATTAACATACCATGAGGAAAGAAGAATGCTATTTAACCAGCAGTCCTTTTCATTATAGACAGCAGTCTTTTTTATTTCAATAAGCACTTGTGTGAGGGATGTAATTTTTTTCCAAAATATAAGACAAGTAAGATTTTTGTGTTCTTGGGTTTAAAAGTCCAATGGAAAACTGTTTTTAGCAATCGTAGCATCATTTTGTGAATAATAAGTAGAGTATCTTTTCAAAAAATGAAAAAAAAAAATCTCTGTGGAAGATACCAAGTTTTTTCATTTTTTGAAATGTCTATTCCATTCCACGAAGTCCAGTATTCCATTAACGAAGTTCCAGCATATCAATTTTTAAGTAGAGTATCTGTCACTGGTGATTTTTAATATTCTAAGACTTCGAAGTGTCAACTACAATCGTAATGCTGTGGAGAGATATCATCATAGTGATATTTTGCTCTATACATTCTTTGTCCTACATACGTAGACCAGAGTAACCTTAAGCGGAAATTCGAATAGATGACAGTACTTTTAATTCTTTTGCACTTATTTTATTTATCGCAGCTGCCTCGGAGGAGCTCTAAGGGATTCGCTTTACGTGCCTGCAAGTACTTGTCTTAACTTTAAAGAGAATCCGTCTTCTAAGCTAGGATACTTTTAAACTTTTCCCTCCCTTTGTATGTGTTTGCTTTTTAGTATTAACATGGTCAAAAGGAAAGGATTTTTAAGCAAACCTTTTATAGTGATTGCTATCTTAAACCAGTATAAAATAGTAAATAAGGGCGTATAAACTCTGACATGAATCTCCTTTGAATGTACAAAAAGCAACTTTATTCTAAGGATGCATTGTATCAAACATACGATAAAATTAAATTCTTTTTCTCAGGAGCAACACTTCAAAATTTAATGCGTTTGATTTCGGGAATTGCTTACATGTTATCAATGACTGTATGGGGAGTGAACATTGAAAATATATTTCAGAGACTCATGTGTACGTACAAATATTAAAAATACCAATTCTGCTCCGAGTTCTTCATTTCAAAATAGGTATTTCGACGAGTTTATCGGAACCTACTCGATCTACTTTTTGCCGGTGAAAATATTTCCAGTTAATGCCGTTATTAGTAGGTGCTACGATGTCGCAATAACGATGACTTAGATTTTTTGAACTCAATTGTTCCAATGACATTTGGGGTCAATTAAGTTCCCAAATGATAAAAAACTTTCTGGGAGTTAAAACGGGATAAAGGAACATAGTGGTTCCAAAAATCTTAAAACTTGAAACACTCAACAATTCGAAACTTAGGATATTTCTATTGAGAATCGAAAATACGAGTAGGAGTTTTCCATATGGAAGTATTCCCTTGGTGTGTAATGATAAATTTGCTGAGAGGGTAGTAAAAAAAACTCACTGGTTAGCAATTTAATATTATAATTCGTTATTTTGACTTCATTCTCATTATAGAGGATTTTGGTACATTAGCAATGGTGTAAATAATCCGTAACTTATCTCAAACTTGTATTGCGACTGGAATTTCTAAATGGAAGTTGACCTTTGGATTAAAAATTGGAGACTATAACAGTTCAGACGAACTAAGATTGAGAATCTAAAACGAAACAGCATCTTTCACTTTTAATGTCATCATTACATTAAGTTCGTTTATATAAGGATACTAAAAGGAAATTAATTATCTCTTTAAAAGTAATTGATTCATTATTGAGAAAATGCTGGTTCTTAATGTTCATTAAGTAGGAGAAGGTTGCCTAGTTTGGGCGATTTTTTATTTTCTTGTATATTTCCATTAATAATTATTCAACCTTAAACTAAAATGCTGTATATTATACGTCATAGTTTCCCCTTTCATTTGGCAGTTTTACGTGTACTGTAGCTTGATTTGCGATTAGTTTTAGAACCAGTGCAAATTATCCACATATGTAAGAGCAGTAGTGCATTTAAAATAGAGAATCGTGTGGATATTTTCCTTATTCCAACATATAAAACGAAAATAACGAGTTTGCAAAAGCAGAACAAAGCGGAACAACTGCCGATAATTTATCTATAAACTCTCGCAGATCACCTATACGAAACGTGATGCTAAACGCTAAATCGTCGTTAGGGGGTTGCAGCGAAAAATTACGCAAGGGAGATAAAAGGAATCTGCTTTCAGTATCTCGAAAATCTGTTGGTGCCAACTGGCCGTCTTTATGCTGTTATGGTATTCTCTATGGCCTCTTGCACAATTCTTTCGTTGAACTTCCTCACGTCTTCCTAAATTTCCCTTTCCACAGACATTATCAATATCATTATTATCTTGGCGTCATCTCAATCATTTCTTGGTGTGTCTACAGGAATTCAGTTCGTTTCGTTGTTTTCTCGTTTTCACTTAACTTCTTATACTTCGGTTTTCTTGGTGTGCTTGTTACTTCTTCCACCACTTCTTTCACGACATCCAATTTTAGGTTTCTAGTCCTTTTCATGGAGGTTCTGAGAGTCTATTACTTAGTTCCAGTTGAAACACTTTCTTGTTTTCTTATACTGATATTATGCTTCTTGCACGAAAGCAACTTCTTGTGCTTCATTCGGGTATTAATCGTCATTCTACATCCTACTATTCTGTGGTCGCTTTCAGTACTGAAGCAGTCCAAAACTTCAAAGTTTGTGACTCAGTAGAGTTCGTTTGTCGATACGAAGTTCATTTCTTATTTTACTACATTTACTCCTCTCTATGTCTTCCCTCTTGGTTTCATCTTGAAATACGATCTATGATTTACATATTGGTGCATTCGGCCCGTACTACCAAGCAGCGACCTCGTTCATTTCTCTGGCCCAGTCCATATTGTCTTGCGACAGTGTTATCAGTTTTCTGCTGACCTACACGAGCGTTAAAATCGACCACAATGACGTTACATTCGTGAGCGTCCTTATCATGTTCAGTACGTTGATTGTGGTAGAAGTTATCAATTTCCTCTTCACTGCTTACCGCTATTGGTGTGTCGACTTTGATGATCTGTGCAGAGTAAAGCTCATTTATCTTGAGTATGATATTGCAAATTCCATAAGATAAACTTTCTATTTCACCATATCACCTTTCCATGTCTTTTTGCCTCCAAGTCAGCCATCCTTTGTACCCCTGTAATAGAATAAAGAGCCTTTCTTAGGTGTCAGTAATACCGAATTTTGTCTGAATTTGCTGAGCCGGGTGACATTCCATTTTATCCTCTCTGATTATTTAGTAGTTGATATTCGTTTCTTAAATTCTGGCAGTTGTAAGTCACAAACTGAACTGAAGTCTTATTAACTTTCTTCATGATGGACCTATATGATTTTACAACCTTCCGGGCATTGAATGGGTTGTGGTTTTACGTCTGGATGAATCCCCAACGCAGAAGCTCATCATGAAAATCGTAATTTAATTTGGGATTATAAGAGAATAATTTACCAGGCAGTTCTACTGTTACTTTTACTATTTGGCTGTAGATATTTAGAATCTCTATTTTCAAGGTTGAACCTGGGCCAAACATCGCCTCCAACCTTCGTTAATACCCCTCTTTCTTTTTTGGTCTCTTGTCGTCCTTTAGAGTCCAGTTGATAACTGTTGATTTCCCTCGGAAGTATTTCCTTCATGGCTACTCCATGTCCATCTTCTCTCTCATCTGCTCTATCTATGATGAGTGTCACTCTAATCATCATCCTCATCCTTTGCTACCCTTTATTATGCTTTCAAGCATATCTAACCTTATCGAAATATTATCTTTATACTTACTTTTAAAGTACTTAGCGAAAATTATCTTCTTATTTAGGAATATACTTGAAAGAAACAACTATTTTTATTTTCAATTTTAGATATTATTGTATGGATTTCAGCGCGGTTGCGTAAAATACGTCAGTTTCGTCCTGAATCCAAAGAAGTTGCATCGATTGCGGTGGTAGAAGAGCAAATTAATGCCTCCGTCTCTATCTAAAAATAACTGAAAATGCTAACTAAAAATAACAAGCGTTTAACTAAACCAAACTATGTTACGAATTTTTAGAAAAACATCACTTATTCCTTCGTAGGATGAACTAAAATTTCAATTTTTCTTAGATAGAAATTTTAACCGAACCATAAAATGCACTTTGATTCTACAGACCCATGCCTTGGGAAATTCTGCGGCAAAGGGCGTCAATGTGAAAAGGAGTCCAACGGCGACATTGTCTGCACCTGCCAGCGCCACTGCCATCGTCACCGTAAGCCAGTTTGTGGGACGGACGGAATTCTGTACATCAACCACTGTGAGCTACACCGCGCTGCTTGTCTCAAGGGAAAACCAATAGCCATCGACAAGGCAGCTCATCCTCCTTTCGACTGTACTGAGCCACCGTCCACTACCACTGTGTCTCCTGAGATTGATGCCTACCCTTCTTCTATTCCTCCAGGATGGCCTTACGCAACTTTTCATATAAGTAATCAGAATTTATCATTCTCTGGTAGTTTTGTAATTGGAATAAAGTGATTTGAAAGGCTTGAATAAGTGACGATGGATAAGCTAAACCGTACCCATAAGTTCGTAATTGTTCAAATTTATTTTCTCATATCGCTCGTGTATAAAGTGTGTATTCTCTATGAGAAGCAACAATTGACATTCTATGAAATGCTAAAATGCACGATTGAACTCGATAGAACTTTCCTTCCATAATATTTACAACAAATGCTTGAATATTGATCTATAAATTACTATTTAATGATACTTAAATATTTTATGAATGCATGTCTAAAAGTATATTATAGCTGATTCATCTAAAAACAAAATCGTGGTTTTTAATGCATCAGGTATTACTTGAAGGTTATAGATGTTTCTATATCCCCCTCCTCATCACTACCTTAGTTCATTGCCTCATCGGGGCCGAGGGGTGTTAACGGAGGTTGGAGGAGATGTATAGCCCAGGTTCAACCATGCTAAGAAGGCTTCAACAATATCTCCAGCCAAATAATGAAAGTGGCATTCACCTACCGGCATTAAAAAAGCCTGGAGAATTATTGTCCTAAACCCCCAAAATACAAGTACAATTTTCATGATGAGCATCTTTAATGAAAATTTATCTGGACGTAAAAGCACCACCCATTCGGATGTCCTGGAGGTGATGGCATTAAAGAGGTCCATCATGAAGAAAAAAATACTACCCTGTAATTTGCAACCAGCAATTGCCGCAGCTTGAAGAGTGAAGAACAATTACTGGAACTACTCAATGAAGCAGAGAATATAAAATGGGTCGTCATCGGTCTCAGTGAAAGCAGGAGATAATCAAAAGAACTACTTGCACTGAAAGAAGGACATTTATTCTTTCACAGGAGTACCAAGGATGGAAGAATTGGAGGCTTTGGATTCATGCTTAACAAGAGATGGAAGGATAATGTGGTAAAAATCGAAGGTGTATCAGACAGAATTTGTGAACCCATACTAAAGATAAATGAGCGTTATTCTGTACAGTTAATCCAAGTCTACGCACCAACAGCGGCAAGCAGCGAAGAGGAAATTGAAAACTTCTACGAAACTCTTGGCACTGAACATGACAAGGAGGCTCACAACTATAAAGTCATTATTGGAGATTTTAATGCTCGTGTAAATCAGCGGAAAGCTGATGATGACACTGTCGCAGGACAATATGGACAGGGCCAGAGAATGAGCGAGGCCACTGCTTAGTAGAGTTTTCAGAGTGCACCAATATTTATATAACAAATACATACTTCAAGATAAATCCTACGAGGAAATGGACGTGGAGTGGTCCCTATGGAACAAAAAATGAAATAGACTACATATTGGTAAACTGACTCTACAGTGCAACAAACGGTGAAGCTTTGAATGACTTCGACACTGGAAGTGACCACAGAGTTGTTAGATACAGAATAAATATTAACCCCCGATTGGAGTGAAAGAAGTTGGTTTCTTGCAAAAACATAAGATAAATATCGGTAAACTATCAGATAACAAGAAGGAGTTTCAGCTGAAACTAAAATAGATTCTCATTTCTTCAAGAAAAAGAATTCGAAACCAAAGTTAAGGAAGTCGTGAAGAAAGCGACAGAGGAAGTAGCAAGCGTGCCAAGAAAACCTAAGGATAAGAAGTTTAGTGATAGAACCCGGCAAATGATGAAACCACTGGAGGAACTGAAGAATTCAGACACTCCAATAGATAACATCGAATATGCCGAGCTTTGCAAATCCATCAAGTAGCAATCAAGGAAGACGTGAGGAATTTCAATGAAAAGGTTGAGCAAGAGGTCAAAGAAAATAACAAGAGCATAAAGTGGGCCAGAAGACGCCTGGCAATACGTAAGAAACAAATTTTAGCCTTACAGAAAGGAGATGGCACAACAACATACAACAGACCAGCAATATTGAGGACAGTAGCAATATACTTGGGCAACCTATTCAAGAAGATGGGAAATGCCGAAGAGAAAAACCAAGAGGAAAGCCAAAACTTACAAAATACCATCTCAATTTTCCCAGAAGTAACAGCGGCGATTAAGCAGATGAAGAATGGGAAAGCAGGAGGAGCAGATAGGGTGCTGGCGGAGTATCTAAAAGCGGGTGGAACAGAGATTGCTAATGTTTTAGCATAATTATTCAGTAATTGTCTAAAACAAGGGATGATTCCAAAGGAATGGAACCACGCAAGGATTGCCCTTCTGTACAAGAAAGGAAGCGAAGAAGATTTGAATAGCTATCGCCCTGTCAGCCTCCTTCCGGTTGTCTATAAGACTTTCATGAGGATAATAGCAGAACCTCTTAAAACGGCCCTGTCGTAAAGTAAAGTAAACAGAAGAATGAAACTTGGCTGTAGTGCATTTGGTAGGAACTTGCACATTCTGAAGTCAAGAATGCCAATGGTTTTGAAGAGGATGGTCTTTAACCAATGCATGCTACCTGTCCTGACCTATGGTAGCGAAACTTGGGTGTTAAATGCTACAATAACCCAGAGATATATAATAAATAACCTTGTATGCTGGGAATCACAAGAAGAGACAGGAAACGCAACACTTGGGTAAGTATGATGAATGCTGTTACAGACATCGTAGATAAGGTAAGATAACTAAAATGGAGGTGGGCCAGCCATGTTGCGAGAAGAAACGACAACCGTTGGACGTCTACAGTTCTCAACTGGATAACAAGAGATGTGATGAGACCGAGAAGAGCTATGTACAGGTGGAATAGAGATATCATCAAGTACTTGGGTTTAACATTGTAACGAGAAGCTCAGGACATATAAAATTGGAATGATGATTTTATAATGAAAGTGAAAGAAATAAATTTGAAATTTATGGAGAGAAAGTTATATTTTTTAAATATTATAGCGTAATGTTTTAATGGTACGTATGTAAAAAAACTAGTAAATATGAACTCGAAATTATTTCATTAATTAACTCTCCGCTAATTCATTAATTACCTCTTCCACTTGTATCCAACTCTTGTATTTTTCAGATAAAGTTAAGGAACGTCTTATGGCTTCCCCAATTGAGCCACCTGCTACTTCCTCTTTGCACAACTACACTTGGCCGAGCGTTTCTGCCTTCCATTCATCTGCAGGAAAAGTGAAAGATAACCGTAAAAATAAAAAAGATTCATGCTCAATTCAGGAGTATGAAATTATGAAGGTTAGCGTATATTAATCATATATTTTTAGAATGATTGTAAAAATATAGCTTTTCAATATTTTACTTAACAAATTATGTTTTTTTAACAGGACAATCTCTTGCTGTACAATCACGCTAAATTGATGGCACAGGACAATAGAAGTTCTGGAAAAGAATATTTGGTCAGCATCATGTTTAGTCATTATGATCAGAATAATGATGGAGCTTTGGAGAAAGATGAATTGATAAAGGTAAGACGGACTACATTTAGTGGAAGGGGTAGATGGAAATCAACGGCTTTGTGGAAGGTAAAGCTTGAAATACAATAGCTAATACCCACCTTTTACATTTATAACTGTCCATAGATTTCTCAGAGGGAGCATCTCAACCAACTTTCCAAAGGCTGTGATCTTGGAGACATGCTGTCCTATGATGACACCGACAAAGATGGCCACATGAATATAAATGAGTTTTATATGGCATTCAGTAAATTATACAGTAAGTTATCTCTATTTTCATCTCTATAAATGCGAATAACATAATTCTCAATGCAATATATTCTATTTATCTAACTATGTCATTACTCTTTACATGTCTCTTAAGTGTGGCATATTAGGCAATCCCACCTTCGACTTAGGCTTCCCTTATTAGGCAATCCCACCCAGGACTTAGGCTTCGCCAATAGGACTGGAAGTACACCTTCAGTTTCAGCATGGAATTTTGCTCTATCATTGATCTCATCTTCGTGCCAACATTGTTCAATTCTAAATTAAACCAAAGTCTTGAAGCTAATTCGCTCAGAAATGAGCCTCTTAAAGAAATTATATTTATCAGGACTTCACCGAGAGGTCGTTAATCTTTGTAAATCACTAAATTCAAAGAAATGATGAGTGTCGTTTTTTAACGAGGATTTAAAACTCGGACTTCACTGTTGCTAAACTAAAGATAACTAGCTCCTACGCAACCAAAACTAGTATTGATTTTAAACTGCGATGAAGAAAAACAATACTCTTAGGTTTCATAAAAAATGAAATTGGGGACTCATTAACCAACATTCGTTTAATCAAATTCTTTATTTTTGAAGTATCTTCAAGTTAGTAACCAAGCTTCAGACGATGGTTTAGATCTTGCTTCCCCTGGAGATTTTGTATTTGTCCCCTCATATGTGAATTGAACAGAATAAACTGTAATTTCTTTTTAATCGAGGTGTATCCGTTGTGTCACTTGACAAAGCTCTGGAAGTGAATCACCTCTCTGCACGTGTGGGCGACAACGTGGAAATAAAGTGTGACGTGACTGGTACACCCCCTCCTCCGATTGTATGGCGCCGACACGGGGCCGATCTATCAACTCTGGTGGAGAACTCGCCTACGAGCCCTTCTGGAGACGGAGGAAGCGACATCCGCGTCTTCTCCGATGGATCCCTGTATTTAACGCATATCCAACTTATTCATGCTGGAAACTACACCTGCCATGCCCAGAGAAACAAGGATGTGGTACAAACCCATGTCCTCACCGTGCACAGTAAGTATAAAGACGATCTTTCTACTGAATTTTCTGTTTGTGATTAAAGTATTCCTTATGTGTTTACGACTTAATATTAGATTATAACGAACTATTTACATAAATAAAAATCATGTTACTATTATATAATAGGCTAGATATTATATTTTGGAGAACGAAATTTTCGTCAGAGCGAATTAAAGAAAAACGGAGTAGAGAAAAGTGAAAGATAAGCGAGCTCTACCGACAAACAGACCCATACTTCTTTGGTGTAGTAAAATATCAATTGTGAGAGTTAAATGTAGTAGTGCTAAAAATAGTATCTGATTTGAATCATCGTAATGACAACACCGATATTTTCATTGATGGAAGATGGGACTAAAAAGTCCCAATTTTGCCTAATAAAGTCCTTTATATGTATGTATAGACGCTAAATGGTAGTTAAATGAGGATATGAGCAACTATGAAATATTACTTTAAGATTTTCATATTTACCGCCGATATCGTGAGAAAAAAACAGCAGAAAGTCTTTATAGCGGTGAAATCATCTCTTCAGAATAAAGCTCAGATCTCGAGTGATAGCGTCATTAAAATCAAAACTAATCTTTACAGTGGAAAGAACAATAAAAGTATAGCGATCATAAGGGTGATTTTAATATTCATAATCTCGAATAGGAAAATCATTACGCAAAGAAAAGGGCCAGAATATCGACTCATATAAAACGATTTTAAATATGCTTCAGAAAATCTGATGAAGCCAAACATTAAAATCGTCAACTAGAGGTGAAAATATCTTCGATTTCTTCTTAGTTAACTTCTATGGATTTGGAGACCAAAAAATTGTTTACGTAGACATTGATATGAATCTTAATAAGTATAAGAAACCTAAACGTAAAATATATCTCTGTTCTAAGGCTGAATTTTACGGATGTGACGTAACACTGATTACCGATTTTAATTCATTTTCGTCGCTCGTAACTAATGTGAGCTTTGGAGGAACTTGGAAATATTTAATTAAAATGATGCCTAAATACATAGAAATATATTCCTTCTCTACTGTATATATAGTATATAGCATATAATACTCTAATATCGATTAAGGACAATATGGTATGATAATGAGGTTAGACAGGCTCTTCGTGGACAGAGAACTCTTAGTGGAAAAACCACCACCCATTGGGAACATTGGGACTTGGGAAAACGAATCACTTTGATCTTTCTTTAATGTTTCATACGTAAGTTGCTCGATTCAAAATAATGCCAAAGTAATACCACGTCGTAATGCCAAATTATTTTATGCCAGTTATATTGTTGTCTTGAGTTGCCATGTACATTTCCACTTATTTGGTATCTTTCTGTCCTAAGAAAGAATAAAACATGTATAATAATCAATTATAAATTATACCTACAACTTTGCACCACATTTCAATATAGATTTCGTATCGATGAAAAGTTTGTTAAAAGGAAAGTAAAGAAAAGGGTAAAGGTAACCTTGCACTTAAGAGATCCAGGAAAATTCCCAAGAAAAAATGGACTTGAAACAAAATCCCCAAAACGGCTTATTAAGAGATTCTGGCTCAAATGGTTAAAGCAGCCTCTCGGATAGAGGAAGATCCTGGGATCGATTCCCGGCCACGTCAGTCATTGTAAAGTCCATTTTTCCTTGGGAATGCTTTCACTGTATTTGAGTGCGTAATTTAGGGCAAGCCAACCAGTGTATAATATGTCCAAAGCCTTAAGTTCGGCCAATTTCGCATTTCGTGAAGTGCGGTCAAGGTCCAATATATGTATTTAAAAACGCTACTTTAGCAGCCCGTTTCGCGAAGTGGCAGGTAATCCATTTCCAAAATGCAATTTTCTGATCGAATTAAGGGGGTGCATTTACATTAACTCGCGCAAAAATTGATTTGACTCTTCTCTTTTCATAAAGGGTCGTATACAAATTACGTAACGCAAAATTCTCCAATTTTCGACCCCCCCACTCCCCCCATGTAACAGGACCGTAACGCCAGGCCGGATCCCTCCTCCCCCTCCACTTCGTTAATTGACGAGAGCTCTATAAAAAGTTTTGGGCTTATATTCAGCAGAGAAAGATTTCTAGTTCCCAATAATAATTCACTTATTCATAAACAATTTCAATTTTAAAGGCCTTTCATACATTTCACCTAAATTCGATTCCATGGCCTGTTGATAATTAGCATAGCACATAACACAGACAGGGGTAATACCCGTGCAGCCTACCTCACTCCACTCGCACTCTGACTACTTCCGTTCGACACTCGCTTGGATCAGAGCTGCCAACTTTCCCCGGTAAATTGCGCGCGAGTTTTACATTCAAACTTAAAACATGCAGAAATTTGGTATTTTTGCAGTTCTAAAACCGTGACGTAACGCAAACCTCGACCCCCCCCCGTACCAGCATTTTAACACCTGGCCGGACCCCTCCCCCCAAATTGCGTTACGTAATTTGTGTACGGCCCCTAAGCTATTTAATTTACCATTCCCCAACCCCACCCAACCGGACTCAATCAATCCAAACCGAAATTATTCCAAAATGTGTGTATTTCAAAAAGAAAGCCGATGGCTTAACTATAAAAGTTGAGTTTTATTATGTTACTAATAATCTTTATAATATTTTGCAATATACTGACTAATCAAAATTTGATCAAGATCCTTTTCCTATGACTTTGGCCGATGGCCCAATGCCATTTCGCAAAATATACAGTAATTTTGACAATTCTCAGTTTGGCCAGATAATTTTTGCATAAGCTAAATCCCAACATCTTTGAAGAATTTGCCCAGCCAAACTGGAAATTGAAAATCGTTGTAGATTGACAAATGCTAGATATAGATTCTAATATATATTCTATCTATAAGTGTATTCACATCAATATATCTTTTATTTTAGCTATTCCAGAGGTGAAAGTTACTCCCAAAATTCAGTCAAGAAAACCAGGGGAAGAAGCCTCCATGTTCTGTCATGTGGTGGGAGAGCCATTTCCAAAGGTTATGTTTTGACCTTCTATGATTTTTTAAGGAATGATTTTACAAGTCAATTGGTGAATATCGGTGTCATGAAAGTTTCTTAATTTGCTTATCAAATTTACTCTCCATAAATATCTCAATAACTTCTTATTATACCGTTAAAATAATCAGTTCTTTAAAATGAGATTTTTATATGAAAGTAAAATTTTGTTTTCTTCTTGTAATGCTATACATCATAACATTGGTCAAGATTATTTTAACAAGTTATTTTTCATGTTCAAAAGTTTTGTTCCAGAAAGACTTCCAAGATCTTTTAGAAATATTCAACAAAATTAATAAATATGTACAAGAACTGGAGTACCAAGTTTTAATTTTTTGCATTTCAGTAATCAGAATAACTCACAAAATACTTTCCAACTCCATAGCTCATGTGCTGTCATCATTGATTGTTTGAGAAATAGTGAGATGACTCCCTGATATGGCTTGGCTCAATTGCATTCCTGCATTAACATGTTTCTCTTGTGTACCACATGGAGGAAAAAGTGTTTATACTCGTATATGTGCTCATTACAGGTTGAGTGGCTGAAAAATGATGAGCCATTGAAAGTAGATGTTCCAAACAAGTATGAAATTGTTGGAAATGGAACAGAGCTGAAGATTCACAACATAGCTTATGCAGACACTGGTGCTTACATGTGTCAAGCCACAAATATTGGAGGAATGACTAGGGACATTTCATCTCTGGTTGTGCAAGAAGATCCTACTCCAAGTAAGAACTTAATTAGTTATTCACTACCTTTACTTTATAGTTTATATAAGGATATGAATTTCAGCAATAAATGAACAGCAATCAGGCATGAAGATATTAGAAGATCTATTAAATAATGAATGAGTCAACAGCAAGGCAAATTCTACATAAGACAACTGTACTACTGTGCCATAGTTCATTTGGTAGAATGGGAGTCTTATTATCATTCGAAACACAAATTACTGGGAATAATATCAACTAATAATATTATCATATCTGCAATAAGTAGAATATGATACAATATTTTCCTCCTCAAGATAATATACTCACAAATCATCATAGGAATATGAGCTATTTTTGGGCTTATTGTTTACGAAAACATTAAAAGCCAATCTTCAATATCAAATCTCAACAGCTCAACAGCCAAATAATGTTTGGCAATGAGGTCACTGAGGAATGATTAAAACGTGTAACTCATGGTCAGTGTATTTACTTCCATATTCACCTATTGGTTTTTCAAGATTGATATAGATCTGCAACCTTTAGATTAGGTAGCTCAACCAATTTAATTCATTTACTCCATGGTCCCGACTTACCAAATGTGAATTCATCTACTTGGCCTTCTGGGTGACCAAAAACAGATGTGATGAAAAAATAAAGCTGATAATTAAGGCTTTGGGTAATAATGACATGATATAATATCATAATGAATGATGTCATGTTCCTATTAGATGTGAGAAAGGTCTCTGTATTGTAAGAAGATATTATATCCTTAGAGAGATTTAGAGAAGAAGGATATGGAGAAGCTGACAACTAATTAAACTGAAATTGTGAAAAGAAGAGAAAAATACATTTTTATGGCATATCACAATAGTATTACTCTTAATATTCCTTTAACTCTAAAAACTACCATGGAGGATTGAATCTGTTTTTTCTTTAACAATCAAAATCAATTCCTTATGTGCTAAATTAATTTTGCAATCCAATCTACTAGTCAGGTTTGCTCAACATTTATGAAATAACTTTTGAGCCAAGTTGCTGATACTATAATGGAGAATTACAGTTTAAAGGAAAAGAGGAAGAAGAAAATAATTTGCCAATGTGATTAAGTATTTTCATCACTAATTCATTTCAAGAGATCATGGTATTCAAGTTCTAATTTCCTTAATCTCATTCAATAACTGGTACCAATTTATAGCACAATAAAGAGTGAAAATGTAAAGAGGATATTGAAAGAAGATCGCTAATGTGGCAGCAGTAGAACACAATTCCATAATCATGGATATACATTTGTTACCTCTCCTATACAACTCCATAATCAGAAAAAAATACTCTGTAGATGCTGAAATTCTTTAATATTCTTGTTCACCTACTCTGGAGAAAAAATTTTACTGTTTAATTAAAATTGATCATGGCATTTATGTTATATAAAGTGAAGTGGACTGACAGATAATTGCCTTAAAATGTTCAACAGTGATCAGATTTTCAAATTATTATTCTGAATTCAGATTGCTAACCAATTAAATTCCCTCTTTAGAATGTATTTTTTGAGCTTCACACTCAGGATATATGTTGAAAGTCTGATTGTTATTGTTTTATTTAAAGTGCCTCAACATCTTAGATTATTTTACACATGTGCTCCCACCAGGAATTGAACCAGGGACTACATTCACCAAACCCAAATGCAAAGCCCACTTGACTATTTAGGAGCGGAAAGTCTGATTACAGATTTACAAAGGGTAACCTTAAAATGGCTATAAACTACTACTACTCTGCAATCAGGCCCAGTGAACTGCCCAATGTTGTCACCAAAGTTCTTCATCCTTCTCTGCCATTGGCAGTTTGTTGCCATTCTTCCCAAACCCCAAGTATTTGCAGACCCTCCTTTACACCGTGTATCCATCTTTTCTCGGCCGTTCCAAGGGTCTCTTCCCTGCAGGTATCATGTCCATTGCAATTGTAGGCCATCACTCCCTACTTATTCTTATTATGTGTTCAGCCCATTTCAGCCTCCTACTTTTCAATGCTCCAACAATATTTGGCTTTTTATATTGTTCATTTAGTTCCACATTGTATAGCCTCCGCCACTCTCCTGTTTAACAATTCTGAACTGGTCCAAAGATTTTCCAAAGGCATCTTCTCTCAAAAATTGCGAGGCTTGTTAGGTCTTCCTTTCTTGAACTCTAACTTTGACACACACATAGCATTACAGGGATAATAATGGTTTTATAATACCTTAATTTGAGTGCTTGTGATACACCCACAAAATCAGGATGTTGTTTATTGCATTCAAGCATCTATTACCTGGTTGTATTTTAGCCTTAATCTCCAGATATCATCTCCAGAATCTCCAGTATATAATTTCTCTGTTTAGTTCAGGATGATTTACTGTTGATTGTATTCTATTTATTCACAAATTCATCTCGTATTTGTAAATCAAATGGTCAGTTAATGTAGTCCCTAGTCTGAATTGAATACAGGTCAATTTACAGTACCAGGTATTCTATAAACAAAAGCATTATTTGACTAAGAATATTGGGCATGCTGTATAGTTAGATGAATAACTGGGGATATAATAATGAATTAGTTTTGAATTTAAAAAATGTGTCTGGTTCTACTGGTACTATTGATATAAATTTCATGATCAACTTATTCCTCCAGTCTGGCAAATTCAAACTATCCTACAACAAAGAGAATTTTTTCTGTTCTTACTGGTAAGAGTAATGCTAAGGAGACATAAAAGCTGAATAAGACTTGTTTTTAATGGCTTTGGATTGTATATAGCTAGGCCCATAGAGGACATATAAGCTCCTCGCCATTTACATAGCCTTGCATATGCAAATTATGATGATATTAAAGGCCTCTTTCTTGAGAATGGATACGGTGCAAAACCTCTAAATTCTTGTGCTTGGAAAGGACAGTGTGATATTTTATTATGAGTAGTTTAAAACAGTAATTAAAATTTGAACCTTTTTTATAAAAAAATTCTCTGTGTCTTAATGGCTATCTATGATGTAGAAAAAACATCTAGTTGCTTACTCGTAAACATGTGATGTTCTAAGGAGACAAAAGAAGAGAGTGCAAAAAAGATGGAAGTGATATTTTCTCACAACATCAGTGGATGAAAACTCATATCCTTATTTTGTGACTTTACATTCATACAATGCAAAAGAATAATTTATTCAGTGTTCATTCAAAACAGAAAACATATATAGAAGCAGAAGAAAGATCCTGGGTCTAATGTGGTGGAAAAAATATTTTCACATAAGGCTAAACTAAGAATTATACAGAAAATATGTGAAGATGTTGAAGACAATGAAAGAAAGGCGTATAAAAAGGAATGAAACTTGGGAGATAAATACGAATAATATTGCCAAAAGCAGAAGAAAATGAATACCTTGGTATGAAAAGGTTGTTATAACCAAAAAATGGATCAAATTAGTTAATTTAATATAAAAATAGAATAGCATCTGATATGTAGATTTCAGATTTGGCTAACCTCTTTGACAAGCAAGTATAGACAATATTGATAGATAATGCTGGTAAAGGGAATATGGAATAGAACCAAAAAAACAGTAAAGAAATACTGCCAAGAGAAAATATTGAACAATTAAGAAGTGAAATGAAAGTGAGACAAAGATGAAAGAAAATTAATATAAACATTTTGGAAACTGTGATATAAAAAAGATTTTTTCTTTATAATCTATTCTAAATGGTTTAAAACTAGTTCTCAAGTTTGTTGCAGCCTTCAAATGAACATTTATAGAAGATTCCTTTTGTATTTTATATCCAAAATGGATTACTAAGAAATGTGTCAACTGTGGAAGCATAAAATTTTAAACAGGAGAGATATTTATTCTTAAGCTATAGAACAGAGTTGAATAATTTAGAATAGTAGTAAGCATTTAAAGTGCTCACTGTAACAGAAAAGGGAGTTAAGATACTTTTCTCATTAACAATCATCATACAATTGAAATTAAAAAGATATTTAAAATTATCACCTCAATTTTTCTTCCTTGGATTCATAATTTGTTGATAATTAGAAGTTGCACCATGTCCATTTGCAAAACTATGTAAAATTGTAAAGCATTCTTGTCTGCCATCTTCTTAGCCTTCAATTTCTTTCACACCTATCTAGCTGATATGTGAGCATCTTCACTCTGTTTGTCAAGGGGGTTAGACCTTTAACTGCAAATCTGATTCCTTGGTTGTATACTGAATCTGCATCTTGAAACCTGAAACCATGTACCTTACCTTGTACGTGCACCAATTTTAGATCACGTTCTTTTATGAGTGTGACATAGTCCTTTCATTTTTCCTCCAAAAAGTTGGATACATTTCATTGGAACTTGCTTACAAAGTCATTAAGCAGCTCAATGACCTGAAGGCAGTGTCATAGCTTAGAAGTCATTAACCCAACTTTTACTCTCGATGGATTGCATAGATGCTCTATGCTTTCACACATCAAAAGCAAAGAATATTTTCATTTGAAGATACACAATTGTTTCTTTTTCATACACTAATTTTTCTCCAAGGAATCCATTTGCTACAATGCTCCATTTCCAATTCTCGAAATGCCGAATGCAATGGAATTGTCTGTTGCATGTGTGTTGAGATATGCTATCTTTAGTGCAGATTCTCCAGCATCATGTTTCCGCTTCCCCAAAGCCCTCTTTGTTTGAATCTTAAACATATGATCTTTCCTTAGGGGTCTTCTGCATCAGTTACTAATGCAACTTTGTTCGTAACATCTTCATTTATTTTATTTTGTGACAGTGACCTCCTTCACTGCAGAAGAAGCATCTCATAATGTCACTATTGTTTCATACTCTACAATGAATGAATCAGAATGGATCATTTGTATGAGGTGCAAACTCCTTCATGATCTGATATATGCATAACATTCTCTATTGATTCCTAACAAGAGCTTTTGTATAATTGAAACTAACCCAACGGCCTCACTTAGAATTTCAATTAGTTCCCCCTTCAGAACCTCTGATGGTACGTTGGATAAGATTATCTTCTCAAATAATGTTATTCTTCATCTTCGTACTCCCAATCATTATTAAGGACTCTGTCTCCCTGAGTTTTCATAAAGCTGTTTAGCATTTTATTCCTTCTAAAATATGTACGTTTGAGTAAAAGTTGCTTGCAATCTGCAAGCATATGTTTACAGTACTATACTTTGCAAAGTTCTATTTGGTTTGGAAATTTAGGATATTAGAACCCAAATGTCTCTTTGTAAAAATTGATTCTGTATCCAAGTGGCCTGGTGTCAAACCCAGGACCTTTTTGAAAATGACATAGCATTTAACCATTTGTTTTGGGCAACTCTGACCGTTTCTATAATTCCAAGTCAATATATATATTGACTTGGAATTATAGAAACGGTCAGAGTCAATATATTGGGAATGACTTCAACCAGAATTTCGTTTTCCCGTTTAATGGAATGGTAGAATGCAAACGGTGCCTTGATGTCAAACCAATGATCATAATGTAAACAATAAACTATGTTTATGAAAAATTCATTACTTCTGTTCACATGCCTGGCCATAGAATTTCCACCTTCTCGGTAAATGAATCATAAATAATTTGAAAATCACGCCATACATTTCAAATGGAAGACGCCTGGTGTCGAACCAGGAACCTTTTGCAAGATGTGAATACATATAACGACTTACTAGGAATAAAACTAATACAATCCAAAGTTTGAAGTCGATATCATACCGGGAAGAACCTAAAATAAGATTCCGTTATCCCAGTTTGCAATGCATAGAGGAATGTGAATGGCGCTCTGGAATCGAACCAAGGACTATCAGGGAAACGTTAAACAACATATATGAAATGTATATATGATCTCTATTCAAATATCGGGATTAAAGTTTCGATGTTATCGGGAAGAGATTTTTAATAAATCTTAAAAATTGTGACAATGCATTTTGAATAGGACAAAATTTGCCCTGACCTAGAGTCGAACCAAGGATAATTTTCAAAGATATCTTTGTGATTTTCGTCGAATATGCACGGCTTCCGGCGATCCCTCGAATTTCAACTCTCTAATTTGCCGGGAAGTGCATGAAAAAAATTTTCGAAAATCCTCGTAATGCATCTTTATAGAAAAAATCGGGACTTCGGGGCCTTCTGGCATCGAACCCATGACACTGAGATTCGCTTTTTCTCTGGTGGTTACTCTCTATGGCCAGTACGTAAAAATTTCAAGTCAGTGACACTTGCGGATCATGGTTAGAATTTTGATCCCCTATGAATGAATGTATTGGTATATCCGGAGAAACGTCTATATATAATAGACTAAACACTGTCACGCTTCGCTGTGGCTTACAATTAGCTAAATGTGAAATGAATTGGAAAGTAAATAAAGGTATTCTAGCAAATATAGATTCAACTAGAAAACACATAATTCTATTCAATGCCTGCCTGCTCTTCTTCTTCTAGATTCAACTCGTAAAACGCATATTATTGCCGGCGAAAACAGACGACAATCAAGTGGAAAATAACGAAATAAGCGAATTTAATTCAACAATCAAAATCAAAGTAACTCACACTTTGATTTTCGAAAACAGATTTTCAAATCATTTTTCAAACAAAACAAATGAATTGAACTGAGTACAACATTCGGTATCAAATTACCTCACATTTCGTTTTTTTAATTGATGTTTTAAATCACTTCCAACGATTGATTATGCACATCAATCAATCGTTGGATGGAATGCATCATCAATGCAATCCCTCAAAATCTTACAAATTTTTCGTGTAAAATCTCGATAATTTAATTCGGAAACAATAATACACGACCAAAATAAGATTCTTTGTTTATTTTCCCTTCTTTTGGTGCTTTTCTCAATTTCGAAAGACCATTCTTTTTATTATACAAAAGAACTAAAGCCTGCAGCGGAAAAAATGAACTTGACTTGCATTTCTTATGGAAACGCTTTGACTCGTCTGGGATCGAACCAAGGTCGAAATGTCAATAGTTTTTAGAATAGAAACACTCTCGTATGTGAATGCAACGTTGTATTAAAATTTCAAGTCAATCGACCGAGGATTTTTGGAGTTTTGAGGTCTCAAACATACGCAGGCTGAATTTTTATAAATAAGATTGTATAGATTGTCAACAAGTCAACAATAGATTGATATGTTGACAACCGTGTTCCGAATGGGACCCAAGGCCTCACCATCGGTAACCTTGGAAGAGAATTCGCCTGGAATGATAGTGCAATAAAATGGTTAGAAGCCATATCTTTCGTGTTCCGCAGCATCGAATGGGGCATTAGAGACAGACTACTAGAATTCCTCGATTCCTTTCGATCGAGAGTTGCTGTTTCGGTGTAGGGAACTGGTTATCTCTTTCCAGCCCGCAACACGTTTTTCGGAGGTAGTCGACTGAGTGACGTCAACATCACGGTGAATTGGAGAGTCAATGTTACTTTAGTGTCGGTCAGTCTGATGGCTGTTGAAAAGGGGTGCCTAAATCCCGTAAGTGTGAGATGAAAGCGCGTTTAGGCTCTTTTTAATCGTGAGTGGCTTAAAGATTAACTTTCCGTTAACTCTTTTCATTATTGTGGAAGAAGAAGAGGAGGCTTTCAGAAAGTGGGGTTCCTAAAGATCGTCCAGGCTTCCATATTATCGTATGTGATCACGCCGAGAGTCGGCTCTTTTCTCTTGGTTGAGGCTTATCGGGGAAATCTTGTCTCCAAACCGCCGGGTCCAAACGACCCAGCCTGCAAGCGAGTCCTCCCACGACTAGTGAGCAATCTCGGAAAATTAAACTAATAGAAGAGAAGAATATAAATCACAGTGAGAACACTCAGAACGAATCCAGTATCCTATGTTTGTGAAGAAACCAAAAGTATCCCTATGGAATCGCGCAAAATGCCGAAAATAAACGGAGAGTATATGAAACTCGTCCGCTTGCTTCGTATATGTGTACTATACACGCATACGTTTATTATTACCCACAATTACCCACACATAATAAATATTTACTCACCATCGTTGGGTACAACGTAAAGTTGTGTTGTAGTAGTGTAAAATAGTGTTGGGAAAGTGTATGTTTGTTATTAGTGGTGTTGTGACGCTAATCTCGATGACTGAAAATGTTTTAAGTGAAGTGCAATAGTTGTTGGTTAGATTTTTAAAGTGCTTCGACATCTTAGGTAATTTCGCACTTGCGCTCCCTCCAGAAATCGAACCCGGGACAACTTTCACCGAAATAGAACGCGCTGGCCGCATGGCTATCCGGGACCCCGAAGTGCATAGGGAAATGAGCATTGCTTGGAAAAAACTAAAGAAGATGTAGAAAGAGTTCTCGGGTTTCCTACCGGGTTGCCTCTAGCCAAATGGTCCACGTTTTGGGCGCGTACTCTGCGCCCAAACTTCTTTCTACTAAAGAAGATTATAATAAAGTATCGTATTGTAGCATTTAAACCTAACGGAATGTGGAAGATAGTGGATGTGACAAAGTGAAACCCAGTTGTGATGCAATTATCTTCAATCTTAAAAGAATTTTATATGATAGCTATGTATTCTATGTATAACTTTCATGTGCTATATTTAAAATCATTTCAATCATTTGTAGAATTTTATAATTTAATATAATATTAATGAAATGGAAAAGGAAGAATGGAAAATGAAGTAAGGTAGATGTTACCTGCATAATGCTTACCAGAGCTACATAAATAGCTAATAAATTGGCCATAAAAATAGCCACCTAAACGATACTACAATCAGATATCCGATCATCGGTTTATCATAATTTCTTATAAAAGAACTTTGATGGCAACCTGGAGTCGATTCAAGGTTATCTTTTGAATTTGTCAAGTACGTTGAAAAATGTATACAACGTCCTTTATTGTGATATCGAGAAACAGCTTTCTATATCTTGAGGGATTGGTTGAAATATAATTATAAAGTTGAGCAAAATCTTTATAAACAGAGGAAACTGATCTACCAGCGTCGGACCCAGGACCATTTCCGGCGATATCTTTGCAGATTCTATAACTTAAATACCTAATCACACGATGCTTGAAATTTCAGGTCAAAATTCTTTCGTGAAGAACTATAAGTATGCTTCCAAGAGTCGAAGAGGAGACTTAGAACTTCTTCCAAACTCTCGGCAATGAAAATGACAAGAAGACCAACTACTATTAAGTCAGAATGGGTGATTTATCGCTCGTGTAGGCCAGCAGAAAGCTGGCAACTGTCTTAAGACTGTACTGCTATTTAGAGGAGTGAACAAGGTCATTATTTGACAGGGTACGCAGAAGGCACCAATATCTACATACAAATTCGTACTTCATTAAGAAACTTTGAAGGAACTAGACATGGAGTTGAGCTATTGGGGGAAAATTATAAATGGACTTCACATCGGTAAACGAACTCCACACAGCAAAATAAACTTTGAAGCTTTGGACTACTTCAGTACGGGAAGCGACCACAGAATTCCGGAGTGGCTTCAGGATTATGCACCACATTTACTTACTTCAAGAAATCATTAGAAGAAGGAATGACAATTATATATTTCTAGTACTCTGCTTTTTGTACTATGCAATGCCTCCTAGTCGATATTTCTTCCACACTCAAAACCTTAGTAAATCAAGAGGTAGATGCATAGTACATCCTTCACTTATGCAACATTTACGAAAATGACACAACCTCCGTAATGCTGCATGAAGAAGAAACTGAAGAATTAATGGTTGAGGTGGAAGTTATTCAAGGTGACTGACTGCCTTTTCACAATTCACTTTACGACAACGCTAGAAGAGTTTTTAAATCATAGACTTGGAGAAGTAAGGTTTATGGATAAATGCAAAACGCAGATGATATTATACTCTTCGTAAATAATGGGGAAAATCTAGCTTTTCTACATGAAGAATTGGATGCAGTGGGGCAACTTAACAAAAGTAAAGGTCCAGTTTTTATTCTTATTGCAGCAGAAGTACCAATAAAACTTCAAGGAAACCCCAAGATGAAATATACATACTTTGGGCAAATGGTAATGACTAGAAAGAAAAACAAGTTAAATGAAATTTACAGAATAATTGAACCTGGCTGAAGTGCCTTATGATTAAAGAAAGAGGAGGAAGGTCTTCAACCATTGCATTTTACCAGTCTTGACCTTTGGAGGTGAAACTTGGATGTTAAATGCAAAGATAACTTAGTGACTTTAGGCAATATAAAGGAAAATGGAGTTCTGAATATGTGGAATCAATAGAAGAGAAAGGAAACCCAACACTTGGGTGCGGATGATGTCAAGAGTGACAGGCATAGATAAGGTAAGATCACTGAAGTGGGTGTGGGCCAGCCATATTGCGAGAAGGTAGGACAACCATTGGACATCTGCAATTATCAGCTGAATACAAAGGGGCATAAAGAGACCACAGAGATGACCAAAATATAGAACAGAAGCATCATCAGTAACTTATGGGTGATATGGCAATGAGAAGCTCACAATGGAGAAAATTGGAAAGTACTGGGGAGACTTATATCCAAAGTTGAATAGAAAATGACAGATAATGTTATGTATTTAATGTATTTATGAACACACAGAGAGGATTAATCATCTCCATCATTCCCTGTACATTGTATTCAACTTGGAAGGAGATGAAATGTTAGGTAAGTTAAAATAAAGGTTTTTCCATATTCGCCTTCTTCAAATTTCACATGAGTCACCAATATTGGTGTTGGAAATTTATTGAAAATCAACCAACATTCATAATGTTATAATATTAAAATTTATATAGCACCAACACTTTGCAAATAAAATTGCTGGGAACTAAAGAAATTAAATTATCACACATATGAGGTTAAGTACTGTGACAAAAACTGATACATTAAAGTAAAATTTCAGCATCAGAATGGTGATTGTGTGCTATCTATCTCTAAAATATTTTCACAATTTTGCTATATATATGATGACTAACTTCTGATATAATTTGTAATTAACAACTACATTGTTAATCAAGCAAGTATTGAAATAATTTGTGAATATTTTTTAATTAGAAATTATGTAACATCTTAGAAGGGATGAATTTATTGAATATACATCATGGAGAAGAATTACAGTGTTGAGATGGAATGAAGAAGTGACACCATCACACTCAGCAAAATGCATGATTGTGTATTGAGAAAATTATCTGAAGTGCATAGAAGATTTTACTGATATTACTCTGAGAGAAAATTTTACTGACTATCCCTAACTAGACTCTGACTCTGAATTAAATAATTCCTATGCTTCAGTCCTAGATGAAAATCTATCCTTAGAGTTTGACTCCAAAAAGGAATGATTTCAATGTAGCATGCAAGGTTTGAAAACCAATAACATGTATCACTGCAGATTTTAAGAAACACATTCTAAAAATATTATGAAACTGCCAGAGCATAAATGCTTTTTAAAGGTAATATGATGAAGACCAAGGTAAATGTAAGGAACCTGGGAAATACAGCAAACAAGAACTTAGCTAGGTCACAATATTTTGTTTCCACATTGCTGAACCAATTTCTTAATTTTAAATCAACATTCCTGAAATGTCTCTGTATTCATTATATTTAGGCAAATATTTCAATTTCTACATATAAAAAAATTCCTTTTCAGCTGCACCAAATGAAGAGAGGAGGTTTTTCTCTTTCCATGACTGGGGAGTGTCTGTGTATGAACCAACAGCCTGTCGGCTGTATCATCAGATTCAAGCAACTGACATCATACCTGGAACCCAAGTAATTTATATTTATATATAGTAATTCAAAGAAGTTTATAATAATTAAAATTAATCAATAATCTGCATGTGGTAGACTTAAAGTCAACATTTGAAGATATAAAATAGAGTTAAAAATGCAAATTGAGTAGCTCATTTCCACCTATCAGAAATTATTTACCACTTAACATAAAAATATTCTTCTTTCATTTCAACTATCACTTAGTCAGTACTGATATACTTTGTGAATATTCTGTAATTAATAAAATTTAAAATTTCTATGGATATTCTAATTTTGTATGAAATGAATCAAATAACATAGTGAAACTATGTTGAATAACATAGTGAATTGAAATGAATTGAATATCATAGTGAAACTATGTTATATGATTAATTGCTATAACAAAGATATAGTTCTTGAACATTGCAACTTTGAATTCTAATTTTTGCAGCCTAAATGTTTGGCAGGTAATTTGCATAGAAATTTAAGGTTAATTAATCTGGGTAGAATAAGCACTTTAAAATGTATTTGTTTTGTAAGAATTTCTTTTTAACTCTGAGAGTAACTGAGTTAAAACAGAAAATTAGACCTATCTTGTTCAGTGGTAATATTCAGAGGATTACATTTTAATACAATGATAGATTTCAAAGAGAGAGGTGGTTATTTTTTGCTGCTGTAGCCAATATCTGGTGAAGTCCTAAGCTCTACAGCTTGTCAAGAGGTGCTTCACCAAGGGAACAGCAATAATAGACAAACACACACAACCATTCCCTGATCAGGAAAGTCTGATCAGCCAGGATTCAAACCGAGGACTTTGGGGTCGGAGAAATAGCATAGCTAGATGCTAACCACTCAACTACCAAGGCTGGTTCAATAATAATGAATAATGTTTTAATCTCTGCAGGAATATGTTTGTGGTGACAAAGGAGTGAACTGTAGCTGGGGGCAAGCAATAAATGTTGATAATCGATATGTGTATGTCACACAGCCAAAGAAGGACCGTGTACTGGTTATCAGCAAGATTCAGATGGTTGTAGTTGATGTAAGTATAGACAACTATTAAGTGAATTGAAATAAATCCCTTAATTGCTTTAAAAAAATGGCTGGTTTCAATTGCATCTATGATAACAATATTATTCTAAATTGATTCTTTATGTTTAGGTTGTAGTAACTGACAAATATCCAGTTCAATTACATCATGTACCACCTCTGGATCAAGTTTGGGTACTTAATTGGAGGAGTGAGGAAAACCATGGAATTAAGACAATTCAAATAATCCGAGATGCATCTCAGAAACGCAAGCATCACACTGTCCATCCTGAACCAATTGATGGACAGTTTGACCTCGTAAAAGGTCTCTTCATGCCTCCACTGCAGGTAATTTGAACTTTGCAGCATATTTTTCATGATCATCAAGAGTGGCATTTCCAATGAAATAAGATATATTTTAGTAACCTTTGTGAATAACTATTATATGATACATGAATTTCCTTGTGATTTGTATAAAATTCATTTTTTTATATTTTCAGGACTTTTCACACTCCTTCAAGTATGGTTATGTCACCCATACAAACCAGAGGGGACTTTTCAAGTTGGATCTGGCTAACATGCGGTACATCCGCAGTGTTGATTTGACTCCATATAATTGTGTACCAAGAGAGATAGAATTTTCATCTCTGTGTAAGTAAAGATTCATATACATGTATAAGTTTCCAGTAAAAATATAGAATGTATGATTTTTATTTTCACTAAAGAATGAGTCCTCATTAATTCTTTCCATATGCAAACAACTATTAAAATACTGTATATGCCGGCATATAAGTCAACCTTTGAAGCCAAAAAATCTCTCAAAAACCAGGGGTCGACTTATACGCTAAACATAAAATTCAACCCTTTTCCACTGAGGGGTAAATAGGTGATACTGCCTGCTTTACACTTGTTGTACAAAAACTCTCGCAACTCACCACAATTATTTCTTACTGAAACTAATTTTTGACAAGTCTAATTAACATAGAAATCGTATAAAACAAATTTCATCACGGAATTCAATTGTGGCCAAAAGTATATATATATCTTATGACATGTTTTCATGATAAAAGAGTTAAATTAATATACCATTTTCATATCTTTAAAATAAATTTGACGCTTATTTATTCTTCGCAAATTAAATTCATTTCTCCACATTTATTTCTATTTTACAAGAATTTAATATACATTTTGATGTTATATTTTTACAAATGAAGATCAATAGGCACATCATGGTTTGTTTTTGTTTATATAATCGTTATGATTCTACTTAGCGTTAGAAGTTAATGGAAGTTGTTTTAGCAGTGTCGTGATTTGATATGCCCATGCTATATTACTATTATTTCTATAATAAATCTTTAATACCATTGTGTTTCTGTCTTGTAACACATTTTTATTTATAAAGCCTGAGTGATACCAACAAAAGAAACTTGTGTAATAGTTAAGCAGAGGTGAGAAAATGACATGACAGCTGAAAGAAACAATCCTAGCATCTTAATCTTATGCAGTGAATATTCCTTATGCTACCGTATATTTATGGAAACCGCAGTATTTCTTCCCATTAAATAGAGCTGGGGAAGTGGTGTTGCCTTATTTTTTGGGTCAATTTATATGCTAAACATAGGCTAAAACCTGAAATTTACCTCAAAATTTTAGGGATTGACTCATATAACTGGTAAACTTATATGCCAGAATATACAGTAATGTTATGATGTTTCAGAGGTTTGTCTAACATTCACTATCCTACATGTATCATCATTTGAGGTTAATTTCAAATGAAAAATGAATTGCAAAAAATGAAAGCAACCAAACCAATGCAATACATACCAAATGAAGAACTAAGATTGATTTGATTGACTAATTCCAAAATATTTACTTTATTTTTTAGATGGCTACGCAGTGCTTGAATGTGAAGAACCAGTGACGGGACGCCCTACTGGGCAAATACTTCTGGATCAGCTGACTGATGCAGTAGTAACATATCGCTCTGGGCTGTTTGGAAAACCACAAATCTCTCCTGACAGCCGAAAGGTAGTAACTCTTGATCGAGGCAACCAGGGAGTTACCTTAGTAGTCCAAGAAATAACAGGTGAATTATTTGAGAAATCTCTTCTAATTATTTATCATCAATTCATATGTAATTGATTTCAAATTAATCTTATCTGGAAAATCTTTTCTATTTCTTTTACAGAAAATGGTTTGAAGTTTTGCTTTGATGTAAAAACCACGCTGAATGTCAGTGACATTGCTTTCTATCCTTCTCAGACCACCCATGGTTATGATCTCTATGCAAGTGCATCAGACAAAGAAGACATTCTCTTCCTGAACTTAGTGACAGGTTTGGTTGAATTTGGCGTTGATCCTCCATTCTGAAAAATATTTGTTTTCCTATTTTAGTTTAAAACAGAGCAACCCCTATTAATTTTGAATTAGTAGGGGCTTTGTTTAAAAAAATTTCAACTTGATTGTTATTAACTGAATTCTAAGATTGATCTGAACCAATGAAAAATTAAAATTTATGTTTTTCTTTATCTCACCAGGAAAAGTGGAAATGATCACTGGAGTGGGTCGAGCAATGCAGCCTTCATTAGCTCAATGGGACAACCCTAATCGCCCAATTGCTGCATCTGGTATCTTTGGCCACTACATGGTCACTCCTGCCAATGAAGCTTTGTTTGTGGTTAATGGGGAAACTCGCACAGTAAACTGCGAAATTGGGGGTCTAGTTCACCCACGTACAGTTGTCTGGGTGACCATGCAGTTACAGTGAATCATGGGGGTTGGGCTATGATAAGGAGGGGATGTATTGAGAGAAGTCTAAGGTAGGCCAATGACTGATAATGCAAATAGGGCATAGCAACATCCAGTAAAGGATGGGGAAAGTCAAATGGAGAAACATTATACTGGAAGAGATTTTACTATGAGAATAAAAGATGAGCTTATCATAAATCAGTTTTAGTGGTTTTATGATTACAGAAGGGATGAGAAGTGATCATTAATACTATCTGGTATTAATCTCTAAGTCCAAAGCAGTAAGAAATTAATATTTAGAAGAATAGATGAAAAATTAAGGTGTCATCAACAGAAAAGAAGGTTACACTACTATCAGGCTTGGTTACAAAAAATTGATGAAATATTTGGTGATAAGACTTCATTTCTTGTAGCCCTCAATTCCCAGTCTCCATGACTCTTTGGTAGAAGCCCTATGATAATAAAGGGGCATATTGTTAAGAAGAGGTTCTCCACCTCTTGTAACCCTATGTGAGGGACCTTAAGTGGCCGAACAGATGGGGATGACTGAATCAGATTACTATTAGATGTTTATTTGTATATGAACATCTCAAAGAAATATTTGGTGTGCATTCCAAGTCAAAAGAAACGTTTTTCATTTGATTTATGGGATATTAGTTGTCATTAATAACTGCCTCTGTAATTTTTTTTGCCTCTAATGAGTCACCAGTCTATATTCATGTGCATTTTTGTGATTATTTATTTCCTAGAGTATTTATGTCTATATCCATGAAAAGTGTAGAGAAAAATTAGCTTTAATAATACTTTTCAAACACTCTCATATACACACATACACACAAACATAAATAGACATAAATGATTACATATGACATTTATGTTTTTTATTTGCATCTACTAATGTCTTGTTTCACATCAATTTTACATTCAAAGGTGCTTGTATATTCAA
Source organism: Sympetrum striolatum (assembly GCA_947579665.1). Taxonomy (NCBI): domain Eukaryota; kingdom Metazoa; phylum Arthropoda; class Insecta; order Odonata; family Libellulidae; genus Sympetrum; species Sympetrum striolatum. Next base: position 69,399,940 of record OX388352.1, read on the forward strand.
AAAGAGAAAATCAATCAAAATAATTAAATGCATTATCTGTATACTTTGTGTTCATTGTTGTTTCAGTGTCTCTAACACTTCTAGTAATTCTTAATGATGGGCTTTACAACTTCAGTAACAGTAGTCTGGGCACATTTATTTAAATATGGAAAGATAGCACGGTTGACAGATATTCAAACATATTCCATGCCCCTTTAACCAAAGGATACTCTGACAATGAAAATTGGAAAAAGGAAATTATTTATGAAAGAATTGCATTTTTGTAAATCATAAGTTGTACAAATTCTTAAAATTTAACATTTAGGAATGAAAGGGATCTTTTACATCATAAATGATACCTTGGGGTTTTTAAAATTCAAAGTCATAGGTATCTTAGAATATTTTGGAAATTGATAGCTCAATTAAGCTGCAATTGGCTACTGAATTTTGCAATTTAAAAATGTGACTAGTTAATATATCTTGGAAGCCATTGAAGTGATGATTGAAAAACTTTTTTGGCTACTTGAAACTGAAGATTGTGAGAAGTATATTCACATGCAGTTGGCTCTTTTTTGTACAGTCTTTTGTATCTTCCCATTTGCATGTAACATGTCACTGGCCCATTTACTTACTAGAAACAGGTTGTCCTATCTGTGTAAATTTCACCATAACTAATTCACATGAAAACAGTATTTTTCTTCGTAAAAATTGTAGTGGATCATATCCTTCCCATACTGTGGTGGAGCTAAAATAATATTTTTTAATGTGAAAGAAAGGACTGCAGCTCTGAAACTTTTGCTGAAAGCTTAACTATGTTAATGACTTGTAATGAACATGAGTAAATGTATGGTAATACATGATGTGTCAATGCAACTGTATCTTTATTGAATGACTTCATATGTATGGCTTATTTCTTCCTAAGCTTATGTTTGTATTTGAAGAAAATTATAAATTTTCATTATAATTTTCGTGATGAAAGTAGAAATGGTAAGTTTTATTTGTCATTGTAACCAGCAGAACAACTTTGATGGAAATATCATTTAAATAATTTCCAATTAAATAAACTACAGGTAATGGAAGGTAACATCCAAAGAAAAAATTTATAACCTGTATTGCCACATATAAATTACTGGGCATGTTACAAATGAATGTGATGTCTTAAGTGCTTATGAATATTAAGTAATGAAAGATAAATGTATGACAAAATTGGAAACATATATTACCGCCAAACTTCTGTATGTTCCTACCTAATATGGAACTTTGACTATGAAAAAACTGGGAGCAACTACATTAATCCTAAATATGAAACTAAAATTCCAATCAATTGGTCATGAAATTCTGAAGATGACCATCCTTCTTATGGATTTCTTCATGTCATCTAATAGGTGTCTGTAGTAATTCAGTATAATAAATGTTTTGAAATTATATGAAAATCATCAAATTGAACTTATTAGGAGTTACAATACCCATGAGAATTAATAAATTCTGAATCATGAAATATATTACAACAGTAATCATCATCAGATTTTTAGAATACTCAATAGAAGAGATAATTTATATCTAGAGCCATACACGAGTGTTGATGGCTAGATATCAAAGAAATATCTGATTGTTTGCAGTTTCATAACATAGCTAGGATAGTTAATGCATGAAGAATGATTCTGCTTATCATCATCATGCATAAATAATGTACAGATTCATTTATACCCCAAGTCGTCTTTTTCCTTGCTAATCACTCCATTCCTTTGTAATTCATAACTGTGACACTAATCATTACTCTTCTCTCATAGTCCAAGCTAGGTCTCCCTTCATAATTCCTTCTCTGTCTCCACCCTACTACTAATCTGTCTCACTAAGCACTCCTTTCTTTTTATCAATGTTTTCCTGGATCTCTCTCTTAATTTTTCCATGCGCTCTATAGGACTACTTCATTTATTCCCCTTTTTAGTCCATGTTCTTTTTATCATTTTTCTATAGCATTTCATTTCCACTGCCTCTAATTTTATCTTCTCTGCAGCTATTACAATCCAGATAATAAAAAATATTGGAGGATATTCTGTTTTCGATTTAATTAATAAAAAACTCGATTACATCCACAGAAAAAAATTGTACAAACAGTCAAATATTGTTTTCATTTATTTGAATATCAATAATTTCTACCACATAACACCAGAATTATCCAATTAAATCAAGTACTCTTTGTGTGTTGGTTCTTAAAAACCATTTCCTGTTACCCAAGAATATATTATTTGCTGTCAGAAAATATATATTTTCTAGTGGAATGCCCTCTGCTTGAGATTATCTGCTTATTAATGAATCTCTACTTGCTGGTGATCTTTCTACCTAAGGAATAGAACTCTTCAACCATTACTAGCATGATATCTCCAAATTTACCTGAAAATTTTCTCCACCCTTCTTGCTACAGAATTATGTTTTATCATATATTTATTTTGAGCTAGTACTTCCTTATCCCCTTTTCCAAAGAAAAACAGAGGCCTTGTTGATTTTTCTATCTTTTCAACAAGTACCATTATATTATGTATCTGCAAACCACAGCATACTGATTACACTGATATACAAAAAAAACTTTTGGTGGATATTATGGAATCCAACCTGCTTACTAAGACAATTGATTCATGCTGGTTCATTGCAAACCGTTTGTCTCTTTCACCCACCGTTCTTGAGATATTTGACATTCACCTTTTATTTAAGTTTAACATTTTATTGAGACAAACAACTCACTAACCGAGGTTTAACTATAGCACTTATTTATCATATAGAATTAAATGCATATATAAACTTATTACTTCCTTAATTTAAGGATTCTTTGGTTTTAATTTCTTGGCTTTTAACTTGCGTTTGTACTGCGCATTTTGAAGGTTGCCCTGAAGCAACCAGCAGTAGTCAGCTAACATAGCTCCATTCCATTGACCCTGATAGCATGACTCCATCACTGAGATGTCCTGATGAAAATTGTTCACCATGTTTGTTGCTGACTGAACCTAGGTTTACATGGAGGAAGTCAAGATGTGAGTCTAGGAGATTAATTTTGAGGAACATGTTGTAACCCAGCAGTTTGTATGCACTACTTCTGCACAACATTCATAAAGCCATCAGATTTTTAATTTCCAAGGAATTGACTACAACTTGAATGCCTCCCATGCATCTCTCTCAATACCACCTAGTAAGTATTGGGTATGACTGTCAGCAATAAGCCTTTTCACATGTGGACCTATGCACACTCCTCCTTACAGTTTCTCATAGTTCAACTCTGGAATCTTGTTGTATAGGTAGAGAAAAGCATCTGAGTCACTGACCAGAGCCTTCACATAACTCTTTTTAAGCCCCAGCTTAATATTAAAAGGTGGCCTGATAACTTTGTCGTGGTCTACCAAAGACACACAAAAGTTTTTAATTTGTGGCTGCATTCTTTCTACCAGAATATCAAATTGGTTCTGATGCATACTGGTTTTGGTTGTGCAATAATACTGCCTTCAAACAAGTCTTTTATGAATCTATAAAGGATTGTCACACTTCAGTGCTATATCAGCACTTCAAAAATGAATGCAACATATTCTTACAATCCATGAAAATTCTTTACCTTATTTTTTTGAGGTGCCACCTTATCTGCTGATGTTGCAGCCTTGAGTTATTTTGTTATGATCACTTTTCATTTTAAGGATCCTATGCACTGTTTGAGGAAAGCCCAATTAACATGAATCACATTTTTATAACCACAAAGAGAGGTCAAGGTTAGCAGCGTCAGTGAAATGTGAACTAAGGTTCTCCGTGGTCCCAGCAAATAATGTCCATCAAATGTCTTGCAAAAGTTATTTTCTAAATCTTTAGTTGAAGCCATTACAGTTAGTCCTGAAGATGCCCTAACATGTCAATGAGATCTATAATATAGAATTAATTTATTTAAAGAACAACATTATTGTTTAAAACTAAATAAACTATGCTTAACAAGATGCAATTATGAGATTACATCTCAAAATGCAAGATTCCAAGATTTCGTGCTGAATAAATCATGATGTGTTAAGATTGAAGAAATAAACTCAGTATTTCCCAAATATTCTTAGTTTATTTCTGTTGATATATTGTTTTTACATAGATATCACGTTTTAATTATGGTGTCTCGCATATCGCTATTCACTTGTTTCTGTATTTAGTGCGTTTTGTTTGTCTTTTGTTTTTCCATGCTTTCAGTTCATAGAGTAAGGATGGGGTAGAGTGCTGGACAGGCTGCGCAGTAGCCGAGCGCCGATGTTACAGCATTAAACCACGTGACTTTTCCGTTTTCTAGCGGCAATTCAAATGCGCTGTGGAGTTTCACCTTGAAAAATCGAGTTTTTAAGTAACTCTGAACTACGTAGTTAATGCGTATATTATTTTAATAGATAGTAGAGTTTCCACTTAAAGTTTTCTTATTATAATAATCAACGTCGGGTATATATTTATCATTGTTTAAGAATATTTAGATACCTCTCGTCGAGTTCTTCGAAACGAGTATCGACTCATCAAGTTTTACTCGAGTAAAAAGCAAGATAAATACAAAAAAAAACAAAATCTCAAATAAATTCCCAGTTATCGATGCGTTTTTCGAACATATCCGGAGAAAATTACGTTTAAGTGGAATATTAAGATACTTCTCGTCGAGTTCTTCAAAAAGAGTATCATTTCGACTAGGTTTACTCGGATGAAAAGCAAGATCAAGGAAGAAAAGGAAGAGAGCAAAAAAACTGAAAGTTTCGAATAAATTCCCAGTTTTCGTTGATTTTTTCGAACATTTCTGGAAAAAATGACGTTTAAGTGTTGTTAAGTTTAAATTACACATATAGCTAGAGTAACGTTTAAAACTAAGGCAAACTTGGGTTTAAGTGGTCGAATATCACAGTTAACATTTTCTTTCATATTTAAACAATGTGGAACATTCATGAATAATTTAATAGAAACGCATTCAATTTATTTCAACGAATGAAAGAACAAGATACTTAACTTCCTCCATTCAAAAGTTACGAGTCTTCAAAACGAGACAGGTTCGTCGATTTTTGCGAATATTTGTAAATTGAATAAATTGAAAACTGTACCTTGGTATGCCTCCGGTTGAATCAACTACTGGTATAGGTATAGCTCCAAATAAAGGAAATGATTTAGAATGGAATGAAATTACAGTGGGATTTTTCTGATAATATTTAATAATCACTTCTTTAACAAAGTTTTAGGAAACATCCTCCTGCCACATCACTGACAACTTCTCACATTTAGAATTCATTCTTATTTAAGCATCATTATTTAGATATAAATTATAAATTAATACATATTAAATTCTATGGTATTAGGCCGGACTTCGTGGAAAGCCATAATATGAAAAAAATAAGGCACTTCGTAATTTCCACACTGTGTTATTTATTTAAAAACGACCGGTTTCGGCTAACGCCATCCTCAGGTTTCATTTCTTAGTAATACCATAGAGTATTTACGCAACAGGCCATCTCTCCATCCGAGATCTTTTTCACAGATGCTTCTAAAACAAGACCCTTCACATGTAAAGGAGTCCATTTCTCTGCTACGTGATACTTCACATTACTACATGTTGTAATTGAATTTAAATTTATTTCAGTTGAAGTTCATTAGTTTATATTTCCTAGCATTACATTGTAATTTACTTTTAAGAAGCCATATGTGCAATTTTGTAAGGTTAACTTGTAAGGTTAATGCGGTGTAATCTCCAAGGTTTCTAATTGCTTGACAAATATTACAATTGGCAGCAAATAAAGGGATGTTTGATATAAGAATTTTTGGCAAGTTATTTATGTAAATTAAAATAATTATATGCAAAATAACGTTTTGTAGGGTTCCAGGAAAGTTTTCCATTTTCCAGATTTTAGAGTGTTTAGACGGCACAAAATCCTTTCTCCTCAAACTGAGAATCAATAGTTTTCTCCTTTCATGATCTACTGGGAAGCTATAAAGTCAATATTAATAATTATAAATAACGAGAAAAGCCTGCGACACTTTAATATACTCGAGCGCTCTAATGAACTCGATTCAAGCAATAATATTGAATATGCACCGAAGAGAATAATATTCCTAAACGGAAAAACAAAATTTATCTTGTTATAATCATCGACAAACAAGAATAAACCGTAAAAACTGCTATATTCCATTTTTGTCACATGGAATACTCTGTAGTAATAGCCGCAATCGCCTATTTGCAAGCTACTTCATTACCTTATTACATAATCTGTAAATGGCAAATGAAAGTTAAATGATAAGAAAACAATTCTAAATAAGTATTAAAATCACCAAAAACACAAAACTTACGAGTTAAAAGTGATTTCTTTAACGTACTTTTCCTTGCAGTTTCATGCGCAGCATTTCAAAACCATGATTCCCAAGTCCTTTAATCTTTTACGGTTAATTTTCATCCAGATACCGAAAATAAATATTGAGTTACATTAGCCAGACTATAGAGCATCTAAATAAACTCGAATTCAGAACATCAGCTGTCCGTAAAAGACATAAATACTTAAAAAACCAACTTGAGTACACGAATTTCTCACTTAACTTACCGGCGAGATTTCCGAAAGCGGACCAAAGTCACGTGGTCTCCTACGTTCAATCCTGTAACATGCGCAGAACGCAACACGCGCTCTACCCCATCCTTACTCTATGGGAAGAACACTAACTGAAACATAGAGTAATGATGGGGTAGAGCGCATGGTATACAAAAGTTCTCGTATTCGTCATTTTGACAACTTTTACTGCATTAAGCCCCAATTATGAATTAGAACAAACATTTGCACAAGCGGAAAATCTCTAATTACCATGATAAGATCCCAGACAGCACAGCGTCGTGTGTATCTCTATTTCCTACGTTGTGGATACGTATCCACATGTATCCACAACGTATACCGTATCCTTGGTATCCTTTGTGGATACGTATCCACATCAGATCCACTGCGGATTAATGTCCGCTACACAAAGTATACGGTATCTTATGTGGATACGGATGCACATCGTCTGCTGTATCTTAAGTGGATATGGATACACATCGTATGTTGTATCCTATGTGAATATGGATACGCATCGTATGCTGTATCCTATGTGTATACGGATGCACATCGTATACGCAATACCTTGTGTATCTACAGTGGCTATCTTTTTATTTCTATAAACCTACGCTTGCTATCGTTTAATATGCTGTATATGTTACTCGAACAACGAAATCAAAAAGCGAAACTATTAATTAATTTAGGATATTCATACGGGATTAATCATATGAGAGGATTTGGAACAGCTCGAACAGGATATGTTTAGTGCCTCCTAAACATTCGTTGATGGCGACATTCCGTAAATTGATTTATTATGCTGAGATTATCCTCACCTGAAAATTACGTTTTCAGAAATGTTTGCATTTCAAGCACTTATCTCAAAGGGTAAATTCTCTAAAGCATCGCTGCGTTGTTTGAAGGTTACTTAGCGCCCATCGTGCTACTGATGTTATAAAGGAAAAATAGCAAATTCATCCACACACAACAGTTTTCTAAATTTAACATAAATAAGATCAAAATCAACATGCTTCAGCATTAATTTGCGGAAGCCATTGTGTCACAGAAGAGAAAGAAAACTTCGTAATTCTTCCAAACTTAGCTCGGAGAACATTGCATAAACTGACCAACGGACCAAACATAGACAAAGCGCCGCTTGGTGGAAAATTGACGAACGATGCTTGAAGTAGCTTGGCGCCAACTTACTAAGTTTTGTCAATTTTCGAAAATGAAGGTATAGTGGTTGTTTTCTGTATCATGTTCGTAACGTTAAGAGAAACAAAGCACAAGAAAGGTACATAAATCAAAGTTTTCGAAACATTCACAATCGATTTCTTTTTCATCTTCCGAAATGTTATACTTAAATCCTAAAAATATGACGATATTGTAAATTCATAGATGTGTGTAAACGTCTAATACCCACTTACAGCGTATATTGTATTGTATATTATACACTTTCATTTACAATATACATTGTAAATATGTATTAAAAGTTTACAAACATATATGAATTTGCAATTATCGTTTTAGATAACATGTCATGCACTAACAAGTAAATAATATAATACAAGTAAAACCAATTCAATATTTAAAATAATCTTGTGAAAAAAACGTTTTCTAAAATGACAAAGTTATTGTATCAACATCTACGATTATGATCATTTTATTATGGATGACCTTATACCCATCTACCAAAATGTTAAAATAACATGAAGTGTTTGCTAGGAAAGTTTTATCTCTCCTGTATCTTTTCTTGGGGCATCAGGTTCATCTTGTTGCAATCAATGAATAAGAAATAATTAATATTAATAATAACTTGCATCTGTTGTGAATACAGATGCACATTGTATACACTTCGTATACACCATACAATATACCATATCCCTTGTGAATACAGATGCAAATTGTATACACTTCGTATACGCCATACAATATAACATATCCATTGTGTATATGTATACCGTATCTCTTGTGAATACAGATGCAGATTGTATACATTTCGTATACGCCATACATATACCGTATCCCTTGTGTATCTCTTGTAAATACAGAAACACATTGTATACACTTCGTATACGCCATACATATACCGTATCCATTGTGAATCTCTTGTGAATACAGATACACAATGTATACACTTCGTATACGCCATATAATATACCATATCTCTTGTGTATCTGTTGTGAATACAGATACACAATGTATACACTTTGTATATGCCATATAATATACCATATCCCTTGTGTATCTGTTGTGAATACAGATACTCCATACGCTGTGCTGTGTGGGATATTATAATGTATTATAGAGTAGCTTTATTTCATTGCGGCAAACGACTATTAAGGAATTTTATGCCGTACTTGGTATTGATCAATTAAAAACTATGACGAATTAATGCATTATAATATATGTAAAATTAACATTATAATAATCAACGAGGTTTTAATAGAGTTTGCGGGAGGTTGGCAGATGATTCGTTTTCTATATCGCTTTAGCAGACGACACCGGCATCCGAGAAGTTTACATTGCAGGCATGTTTTATTTTCCATAATAAAAGGAATCAAGAGGACTTAGAGAAAAAAATCGAAGATAACCGTTAAGTGTAAGGTTCATTTAAACTATCTGAGTCCATTTCATAGGATAGACAAGCTCCCGAGTCCCGTATGAGAGGAAAATAAAACCCCAAAAATACATTTAGTTAAAGGGGAACTGGAGAAAAGTGTAACCCAGTGCTCTGCGGGTTGCGTTATTTTTGGCTTCACTTTTCTCCCGGTAGACTCTCCCTGTGATATTAAAGTGTTTCCCTTCTGAAATCGTTGTCCATCATATTTATTTGATGAATGTTCCATGGATTTGTGAATCCAACAAGTTATGGGCCCAGAGCGCTAGCTGATTCATTTAATATTATGGTTGGACGTAAATATTCCGGATTATAATAGTGGAATGCAGACCGCATTGCGATGCCGGTGATAAATACGTTTTCTTATTAATATGTGCTTCATAAGGTCTTAATAATTTGTGTTGAGTGAATAAGGATTATCCGACACATTTTCCGAGAAGTATTTCGCAGCGGAAATTGTAGTGCGTCGATAATGGAGACTGTACAGACAGCCTCGCAGTCATCAATGCAAGGAGTGGGAATGATGCCTACTATTAAGAAGTTGATCGGGAGAAGCAATTATAGTAATTGGAAGTTTGGAATGGAGATGTTCCTGATCGCAGAAGACCTATGGCCCATCGTAGAAGGTACGGAGACGGACGCACGGAAGGACGCGAAAGCAAGGTCAAATATTTGCTTGATGGTTGACGATTCTTTGTATCCCATGGTGAAAGGTGGTCGTACGGCAAAGGAAGTGCGGGAAAAACTTCAGAATACGTACGAAGATAAGGGACTTACCAGAAGGCTTAGTTTACTTAGAAAACTGTTCAGAATGAAGTTAAGTGATTTCTGATCGATGGAAGAATACTTAAATGAAGTTTAATCACTTACTCAAAAACTGGATGCTATCGATGCAGGAATGGAGGATGAGTTCATCGGAGTAATAATGCTTAATGGTCTAAGCGACGACTACGATCCCATGCGATGGAAAGCTCGGGCGCTAAGATCAGTAGTGATTATGTGAGGACGACGCTGCTTCAACAGGATGCAAAGCAAAAGGGATCCGGTGATGTGGCGAAGGAAACTGCATTCATGATGAAGTCGAGGGGTAAGAAATTCCCTCCTAAGCATATTGTTTGCTATAAATGCAATAGGGAAGGACATAAGTCCTTTCAGTGTCCAAAAAGAGACATTAAAGACAATGGGAATGTGCATAGGACGTGTGATAAGCAAGTTAGAACAGAGCATCGAGCAAAGAAGGCTTCAGTTCTTCTTGCTGCCTTATCAACATCCACAACAAACAACGGTGATTGGGTCATTGACTCCGGATCCACGTCACACATGACGATGAGGAAGGATTGGATCGAAGAAGAACGCCAAAGTGTCCTTGAAGTGACTGTCGCCAGCAATAATAAAATCTATACGGAGTGCACAGGTACTGTTCCAGTTAGAGTGAATATTAGTGGAAGTTCCGAAAATGCCGAAATTAAAGACGTTTTATATGTTCCTGACCTTAGCACAAATCTACTATCTGTCAGTAGAATGGTGGAAAAAGGACTGGTTGTTACTTTCGATACTGATGGTTGCAAAATATACGACAGAGAGAATTGTGTTATTGAAGGTGAAGTTCAATTTTCTGGAAGTAATGCAGGTGGCATCTACAAGTTGGATGTATTTCCTGAAGAAAAGGTGAATGTCGTGTCTACACCATCTGGAAACAGAAGATTGTGGCATAGGAGATTGGGACACATGTGCCGAAAGTCCATGGAACTTTTAGCTAAGGGTCTTGCAGTTGGAGTGGAATTCACAGGGAGGGATGACGAGCCTTGCATTTCATGCATAGAAGGGAAGCATTCGCGAGTGACATTCCATGATAGTGAGACCAGGACATCCCAAAAGCTGCAATTGCTGCATTCAGATGTTTGTGGTCCAATGAGTGAGGAAAGTTGGGGTGGAGCAAGATATATGATAACCTTTACTGATTACTTCACTAGGAAGTCCTTTGTTTACCTTTTAAAGCAAAAAAAGTGAAGTTACTGCCAAATTTAAAGAGTTTAAATCACTGGCAGAAAAGCAAAGTGGGGAAAAATTAAAAGCATTGAGATCTGATAATGGGCGGGAATATGTGAACAGAGAAATGGAAAGATTTCTCAAGGACTGTGGTATTGTTCACCAAAAGACTGTTCTTTACACGCCACAACAAAATGGCGTAGCTGAAAGGGTAAACAGGACTGTAGTTGAGAAAGCACGGTGCATGCTTCAGGATGCAGGCATAAGAAAGAAATACATGGGTTGAGGCAGTGAATACAGCAGTGTATTTGAAAAATCGCTCGCCAACCAAAGCAGTAAGAGATATGACACCAGAAGAGGCCTGGAGTGGGAAGAAAGCTGATGAAGCTCATTTAAGGGTTTTTGGTTGCAGAGGTTTTGTGCATATTCCTGATGAGAAAAGAACAAAGTGGGCCGTGAAGAATAAGGAATACACTTTCACTGGCTATTGTGAAACTACGAAGAATTACAGGCTAGTAAATCCCCAAAACCCAAAGAATATAGTGATTGCCCGAGACATTATTTTTCTTGAAGGCATGACAGCTCAATTACAAGAGGAAGCTGTTGAGAGTAGGGATTTAGAAGTCCCTATCCATGCATTGTCAGATGGTGAAGTAGATTGCAATGTCATCCCAGGGGAGGATCGAGGAAATGACACAAGCAACAGTGAGCAGACCATAGAAGAAGTAATGCCTCGACGTTCACTCAGAGAGAGGGTTCCAAGGAAATGGCGTGATGATGTTATCCTATACCAAGCAACATTAGATGGTATTAATATCCCAACAGCAGTGCAGGAGGCGTTAGAGGGGACTGAAAGGAAGCTGCGGACAGAAGCAATGGAGGAGGAATATCAGTCTCTCCATGAAAATGAAACATGGGTGTTAGTAGATAGACCTCAGGGTAAAACAGTGATGAAGAACAAATGGGTGTTTAAAGTGAAACCCAGTGCTAATGGAAAAGCTAGCAGATATAGGGCAAGACTAGTTGCCAAGGGGTTTACACAGAAGCATGGGGTGGACTATGAAGAGACGTTTACTCTTGTAGTAAGAGGCTCCTCAATCAGACTACTATTTTCATTAGCAGCAGAAAAGGATTTAGATATCGACCACTTGGACGTGACAGCAGCCTTTCTCCATGGTGACTTGGCAGAAGAAGTCTACATGGAGCAATCGGAAGGGTATGTGCAGAAGGGAGAAAATAAGGTATGCTTACTTAAAAGGCCATCTATGGACTCAAGCAAGCTTCGAGAAGCTGGAACAAGAGATTACATGCATCTCTTCTGGAAGAAGGGCTAGTTCAGTCCAAGAGGGAGCCATGTATCTACCACCGAGTGCAACATGATAGTATCATGATTGCTGCCATCTATGTGGATGACTTCCTTTTGTTTTCCAATAACAAACAAGGGGCACAGCAGCTGAAGACCAATCTTTTAAAGAAATGTAAAATGAGGGATCTTGGGGAGGCAAGCAGCTGTCTTGGGCTGCACATCCAGAGAGATCGGGCGAAGCAGACAATCACTATCGACCAGCAGCCGCATGTGGAGGAGATGTTGAAGAGGTTCGGCATGGAGGATGCGAAACCTGTATCGACGCCGATGGACCCGAGCCAAAAGCTGAGGAAAGCTGAGCCAGGAGGAGATAGTATGCAGCGATACCCATATCAGCAGCTGATAGGCTTGCTGATGTACATTGCAGTGAACTCCAGACCTGACATTGCTCATGCCTGTAGTCAACTGAGCCAGTTTAACAACTGTTATGATGAGAGCCATTGCAGAGCAGCAAAGCGTGTGCTCAGATATTTGAAGGGCTCGAAAGATTTGTGCTTGACGTGCAAGAAAACTGGTAAGAGTGTTGTGGGGTATGTTGACTCTGACTGGGGAAATAGTGAGGATGATCGAAGGTCCTACACAGGCTTTGCTTTCATGCTGAGTGGTGGGGCAGTGTTGTGGGAATCAAGAAAACAAAGGACTGTAGCCCTTTCAAGCACAGAAGCTGAGTACATGGCCTTATCGGAAGGATGCAAGGAGGCCATATATTTGCAGGGTTTAATTGAGGAACTTTTTTGTGTGAAGGAAGGTGTAACTCTGTGCAATGACAATCAGGGGGCAAAGAGACTTACAGTTAATCCTATGGTTAATAGAAGATCTAAGCATATAGACATTAGATACCATTTTATCCGTGATAAAGTTGAAAGTGGTGATATTTCTATTAAGTATGTGCCAACTAATGACATGATTGCGGACATTTTGACCAAAGGACTATATGGACCAAATTTTAACAGATTTGTGGGTGAACTAGGTTTGAAGACACCAAATTAAGGAGGAGTGTTGATATATTGTTCTTACATAGATATCACGTTTTAATTATGGTGTCTCGCATATCGCTATTCACTGTTTTCTGTATTTAGTGCATTTTGTTTGTCTTTTGTTTTTCTATGCTTTCAGTTAGTGTTCTTCCTGTGTCTAAACATGGCGGTAACATATTAAAGTGTTTCCCTTCTGAAATCGTTATCCATCATATTTATTTGATGAATGTTCCATGGATTTGTGAATCCAACAATTTCTCATATTGTACAATTTACAAGATGCCACAATTTCTAACAACGTTACTCCTGTTATTTGAGGGATTATTGAAAAGATACTCAATTTCGAAATTATAATTTAAATCAAATATATTATATACAATTTAAAATATATTTTGACACAAATATAAATTATTTTCAAAGGAAGGTTCCAGTAAAGCTACAGACAGGAAACTTTAATGTCAAATATAACTCTTTTAAAGGCCGTCATACACGGGGAAATATTTCCTGGAAATAATTTCCAGTTATGGCCGACACTCTTTCCTGATTGGTCGAAATTAGAACATGTTCTTTTCTGGAAATATTTCCAGAAAATTATTTCCTGGAAATATTTCCCAGTGTATGGCAGCCTTAAGAATCGGTGACAAAACTTTCAGCATAGCTTGAAAAATATAGATAAATGTAGCTGAAAAAATTCTTAAATTCATTCATAGGACATAGTTCTTGAATATTATGAATCTGCGCGGCAGAACTTCACAATACCTAGCATTTATTTGAATTCATTTTCTTTTAATGTCCTACCTACTTGATTTAGCTATGGTTCATTGCTCCGTAAATCACTAATAAAGACATACCTTTTCGCGTTTACTCTTAATATCCGTAGAAGGTAAAGGTAACAGCTTTTATTAGCCGCAGCCATACCATTCTGTGATGAGAGTTATCCATGTAAGTTATTAACCCGAAGTTAAGATAGAATTCAACGCTGAGATTCATTGACAGTTGCTGAACAGTGCTATCACTGTATTGTTTTTAAAATAATCTAACTAGGCTAAGTTTTTCCCCTCAATTTATTGCCGCTATACCAGTCATAGTTAAGCAGTTCATTTCAGGAGCCATGATTTTTACCTTCTCCATATACTTAGTATAGAGAAAGTATCGTTTTCATGAAAAAATCGACCTCGAGATTTCATCGGAAATACATGTTTTGGAGTCCCTAGAACAAGTTTTGACCATTTACGGAATGATGTCTGTGTGTGTGTGTGTGTGTTTGTGGGCGCTCTAACGTAAAAACTATTAGTCGCATCAATACCAAACCTCATTATATAGCATTATGGTGGATGATGTCAGAGTTGATTAGTTTTTGGAGTTAATCGGTAAGCCGGAAGTCGAGCTTTATTCTTCGAAGCAAATTTCCGTTTTTACAAAATATCTCCATAAATATGATATTTAGGTGTATACTATTATTTGTAAACTTTTTAGGATATGTAATTTACTATAACTTTTGTATGAAGCATATTTTTGTATCACTGATTTTTTAGGAGAAATTCAGAAAGTACTGATAAACCGGAAGTTGCTGATTATGTACTTGGTGGGCGCTCTGGGCTGTATGGGCGAAAGGCCAATTTCATCGTTTTTCATCGATCATGTCCCGAAAAACATTATTTATAATGTTTGTGACGTCAAAGATAATAATATATAAATAAATCACTCATCTTCCAAGTTTAGAAGGAATATAGAGTTCGAAATTACTGCCGTAGATTTAAATATAGATAAATATTTACATCTTATATATGGAGAATTTCATGTGCTGGCCACATCAGATTTTTTTAAAAATTGTTTAAAATTATTGTTAAATTAATTTTTTAAAATCCTGTAACTTAGATGTTTTGTAAAGGTTAAAATGATAGAGGGGATTCATTCTCAATTTTGATCAAAATAAGATCGTTCGAATGCTTGGATGTATCACTTTCGCTTGTTTCGCATATTTTGCATTTGTACGTAAGCACTGAGTGTTGGCGTGTAGACATACACTGTAAACATAGTCTAAAGAAGATACGGTATGCGCATTTCAAAAATATGATTTCAGTGAATACATATTAAACTAATGGGTCATCAACTTAGAATGAAATAGTAAAATCTCCCTAACTCGTTCAGCTAAATAGCAAAGATCTTGGATTTTGTTTTGATGGATAGAGTTTTTCGTCTTACTAAAGAAATAGTTAAATTATTCACGCTAGAAAGATTTCCCCCTTTCACGTGCTTAATGTGTGTACTCGTTCGAAAATATATTGATGTTAGGTTGTTCGGGAAAAAATAACGAGAATAACGCTTCTTGTACCAATTGAAGCACTACACATATAATATCGCTGATTCAAAGAAAATGGTTGAAATACGACGTAAGAAAATGAAACGAACCCTTAGCCACTCAGAAAAGCTTCCTTTGATTAATCGAGTGAAGTCAATAAGACTCAAATTTCTTCGAATCTTCGTGATCCTTCAGTGATTTTACTGAATCGCCAATTAAAACATACTTAACCTCGTTTTATAACCGAACTTTTCAACGCCCGAAAAAAATAGGAAAAATGGCCCAAAAGTAATTAGACAAAATTTAATTTGATTAGAATTTCATATTATTTAAGCAACCAACATCAAAGATAATAGCTGTGTTGGAAACAGTACCTGAAAAATGTGAACAATAAAAAATATACATTTTCTGAGCGCACATTTGTTACGTAACCATGTGAAAGAAAGCAGAATAGCCATCATCCTGTACTGAAATGGTAAATATTGTGATTGTATTAACAGACGAAATAGAGTATTTGAGAGTGAATTTATCGATAAAAGGCTCTTATTCGTTATACTCAAATATCAACTCTAAAATTGCGCTATTAGCAAGTTATGATGCCGAGGAAACCTGTTTTCTAGAGCGTAAACAGATCAACGCGAGCACGAACCATCAAATGGAAATAAAATTGACGGTTAGTTTTATTAAATTTAATCAAGTTGATATTATCTTAAGATTAATTTAAAATGTATGTAGAATATTCTGTTCTAAGTTTATTTTCTCGCTGGGACAATGTTTAGATTTTTTTCATGACGAACGTTTACACTGCATGAATATTTACTACTTGTGTGTTATTTGAAAAATGCTGCAAAATTAGAACTTTGTCGGGACTTTGCTGTCTCGTCTTTTTGAGAAAATGGAATACCTTTCTATGTAAGGTCTTGTTTAAGTATATTGGCCTTTGACTTTACTTCTTTATTATAGAACTTAAGATAGTGAGGAAATGTGTCGACTTTATTCGTGAAAATCTAATGTTTTACTTCTTTTTCTTGGATAACAATCCTTAAATATATCGCCATTTTATTTACAGACTACCTTCATATTGTATATATTGGCATCTATACAAGACACGGTGGAAGAAAACGGCAGATGGCCTTCGGTAGTAGTAGTAAATAGTTCATTACACACATTGGAAACTTTTTAGAATTCAATTAGCATTATTAAAGTTTCTGATTTCTGTATCCCATGCTTTATTGAGTAGACGGATAAGGGAAAAATTAGAACGGAAGTACAGGTAACTCGTAAAGAGTTTAAATGGAAGAACGTTGAGTAGCTATTTGAAGATTTAAATAAAAGAAAACCATACAATTTCGTGAATATATGAACTATCGTGTTGTAGAGCGTTCTGATAAAACAGGCAAAATGGGTGAGTCGAAGACAATATTTTTACAATTTATGACAACCGAAGTAAAGGAGGGTCTTAAAAATGTTAGAGAAATCATTGGGTCCGATTGCACTAAATAATTTACCCATTTATGTTTATTACTACACTATATTCAAAAGTATTCTGCCCATAAAAATGAAGTAATTCATTCTGTAAAATTGCGAATTCATGTAAATATCTTTGAAACCATTAAACTATTTTATATTACAGGAATCAATTGATATTCCAATTTATTTTGTCTAGTGAGGCTCCAAAGAAGGTTGATCATCTGAAAGTTGATGTTCGTGTTAGATCCAAGCGAATACATAGTATTTGTTACACTAATATTAAAATTGACATTTTATTTGTTCAAATCAAAGTCCAAGTGTGTACAGAATTTAAATTTTTAATAGATAAAGAGGGTATGTGCAGATGTTCTGTCGACATCGTAAAAGTAATAGAAACGATGAGTTCCAAACATGCTTAATTGGAGAAAATAGCTTAAATAATTTAATATCATGGAGAAAAAAGTTTAAATATAAATCCATCATCCTTTTTAATAGGTTATATTTATTTATTTATTTAAATAGATTCAAAGACAGTCAATTTGACCAATTACATTGAATTTTAACAAAAATATTATATTAATGGGAAACAAACAACAAAACAAAAAAAAACAGAAAAAATAAACACCAAAGAGAAGCAAATAGGAAAAATCAGAAAGTTAATTAATTGAGTTATTCGTGAAATACTGATAAACCGGAAGTTGCTGATTGTGTACTTTATGGGCGCTCTAACATAAAAGGTATTTGTCGTATTAACACCAAATTTCACATATAGTACTATAATTGGTGTCGTTAGAGTTATTGGAGTTAGTTAGATTAGTTATTGGAGTAAATAGGTTAACCGGAAGTTGTGCTTTACTTTTCGAAGCTCGTCGTCGTTTTTGCAAAATATCTCTATTAATCTGATATTTAGGTATATACTGTTATTTATAAAAGTTTTTGAAAATATAATTTACTATAACTTTTGAATGAAACGTATTTTTGTATAACTGATTTTTTAGGAGTTATATATAAAACACTGATAAACCGGAAGTTGCTGATTATGTACTTTGTGGGCTCTGTGGACGTAATGCCAATTTCACAGTTTTTCATCGAAAATGTCCTGAAAAACAGTATAATATTGTAATATTGTATTTAATATTTGTGTCGTTAAAGATAATATGATATAAATTAATCACTTATCTTCCAAGTTTAGATTGAATATAGAGTTCGAAAATACTATCGTAGATAAATATTTACATCTTACATATGGAGAAAGTCATGTGCAGATTATTTCCGATTAGCCTTGGTGCTTTGCTTCGTGAGTCATAAGCATGAACTGTCGCTTTGCCGCCTCATGCTAAATCTCTGTAAAGAGAAGTGAGAGTTACTTGCATACATAGACATTGTTGATTTACCTTTCCCTTTCCGTTCAGATTTCGGTAAAATCCTTTTCAAAATTAGCGAGCAATATTTTGTGAAGAGTTTCGTTTATCTCGATGTTTTGTTCCAACGACCTTGGATTCTTTCGCTTTGGTTTTCATTGTTCAAGGTGGTCTTTTACCTATCTTGGACGATTTCTCGGACTCTGGCTAGAAATTGAATCTCCATCATTGCCTGCTTCAATATACTCATTTTTGATACTAAATTAAATTTCCATAGCACTTCATGGACTACGAAGACTTTTTTTATTCTTTGACTGACAATTCCGCGTTTAGATATTTCTTATATTACTTGTTATACTCTTGTTATCATACTTACTTGTTCGTGGAATACAAACATTATTAATATACATACTATCGTTTGGTTTTACTATAAATCACGGCAGTAAATCTTTACAATTTTGGAAAATCCATTTAGAGCGGTTTCGTTTTCGCGTGTCACAAACATGCACTTTCTCTTTCCGGTTTTCAAAAGTGAAAGGTATTTAAATTCATACAATGAGATCCCTGGAAGGTCAATTGTCGATTCTTCTAACACAGTCCGCGCCTTGCGTTTTCTTTTGACTTGTTATTTGGTTTCGTTCTTCATGACCTTCAGTCCTTTAGTGTTGGTCCTCAAAATTCAAGGTGGTCTTTCACTTCCGTTTACATATTCATAGCTTTATTTTAATCTTGATAAAGATGTTCGTTTCCTTACACTTTCACAAAGAAAGTATATGGATTTGTTGAAGGCAAATTTTATGAGATTTTGCACATATTTAAATTTAAATTATAATATTTGTGGGAGCATATTACATTAAAAATGCAAATTCCACAGAAAGTTTTTAATGGCACGACCGGTTTCCATTGGCTTCCTCGATATAATTTATATAAGAGAAATGTTCTAACCCCCCGATTCGAAACTTTGAATCACTTTTACTCTGTAAACAAATTCGTTATAATACTAGTAATCTATTTAAGACAATGCAGAAATTCATTATTTTTCACATTTATTTATTGCAGTCAGGGCCGTAGCTAGAGCCTCGGGGGCCCTGGGGCAGCAAGTAAATTTGGGGCCCCCATACGGAAATCTTTTTTTCAAATTTTAAAGTACACCTAGAGTTGTCTAGTTTGAATTTCCCGCGCATATAGGGAGACGCATATTTTGGGAGACAATTGTTCAATTTGAGGCATTTTCAGGGGCCCCTAATCAGGCCCCTGCAATCAGGCTCCTACGGCCCTGATTGCAGTATGTACAACATACGTTGCGCGGTATGCAAGGAATAAATGTTGATAATTACATGAATTCCTCCTACCCCTTTGAAATTATTTTTAGTATATTAATAGCACATATTCTTAGACATGCTTCAGTTTCTTTATACAAATTACACCAAGTAAAAGGGCGGAACGAATTTGTAATTGTAGTGGTGGTGATTTGTAATTCCTTTTAAATCATTTTATATTAACCATCAATTTTTACCAATTTCATCACAAATGATGACTCTTTGATTTTAAAATTTAAATAACACATTAATTTCAAAATATCTCGAAACCGATGATTTTCGTAATTACTTAATTTTTATTTCGTAACAGCGGTATATACTCACGTACAAACCGAGTTATTCAGCAATTTTTTATGCTGAAAAAGACCCCTTCGGCTTACACTCAAGCAAATGTTTCACTCTGTTAGAAAAAGTCTGCCATAGTCGGACTTAGGCTTACATTCTTTAGTCAATTAATACTTGTTTGCCAATTTTCTCTGCAGTGTCGTACGTCTGGACTAGTGTTGAAAATAATCATTTTTGATCGTACTTCCTGATTTGCCGACGGCAGGCATCGCAGGAATTCCAACCCTTAGCTTATACTCCATTCAATTAGATTTCTTAGTTTTTGTGATAAATTAGATGTCTCGGCTTATGTTCAGGTTGGCGTATGCTCGAATACACACGGTAATGAATTAACACCTGGGTCCATATACATTGTTAAGAACGTAGGTACGATATATATGGTTTTGGGATCATTTTTGTATCATATATATGTAACACAGATTTAATTAACTCTTCGAAGTATAAAGACGTTACTTACGGTGTACAGGTATATAAATCAAGGTTATATTAAATTATGTCTCATTATTCAAAAGGAGATGGATAAGGTAGATTTTGAGAGTTACTTAAGCACCGATAAATTCCGCGGCCTTAATGCCTTCTCTGTTATTAAAGCTTTTTGTTCGTAATACATTATTTCGATATGGACATACACGTTTCATTAAATTCTGATCTCATCCAAAACCAATGTTCCTTTTTTGTAATGTATTATCTATTTGCCTTTTTATATTGAATACGAGATCTCATCGACATGATATTTACCAAAACCATCTATGGATTCTTTTTAAGATGGGTTTCAATTCCCATATCCCTATTGCGACGAAATAGCATGAAGGCTATTATTATTTTTGGATTGTTTGATTTTTTTCTATTACCTGTATTGTATGCTCTTCTATGATTGTATGATTTTTGTATTGTGTTATGCATTTGTTATTGTTTTGATGAAGTGGCGTGTGGTGGCACTCTGGTCACATAAGACTCAAATATAATAGAGGTGACCGAAAGAAAAGAGGAATTTTCCACGACGTTGGGGTGTATTCCACGTCGTTAAGTGGGGATTCCTAGTCACTATCGTTGTGCAGCACTTCACCCAAGAGGAGATAACCGTGAAGAAGGTTGACGACCACTTGGTGATCGGAGGAAAGCACGAGGAGAAAAAGGACTAGCGCGCGCGGAAGAAAAGGGCGAGCCAGCGGGGAACCTGAGACCACAGAAGACATCGTCGAAAATTATTCCAAATCTAGGCAGTATAGTGGCCGAAAAAGGGGAAGACCGCGTGGTCAGCAAGCATCGGGAAGCACCGTCACTGCCTGTGTAGTAGATTCTTTGGTTTTTGTGTCAAATAAAAGAAAAACCGTCAAACTATATATATGTACTCGATTCTTGAATAGCTTTAATTTATTGAAGCAGGAAATGAATGTTCGGTTATATTTATATTTTAGACATTATATTCCGTCCAGTTCCTTTTTATGATTTAATTTATAACTAATATGGACTCGCGGAGGGGTGGTTCGGGGTGGCCAATTTTTTTTTTGGTTTCATTGCTGAGAATCAATCATATATAGATATCAACGCAGGACTAGGCATGACACTATTACTCTATGAAGTTTGTATTATTTTTGAACGAAATTTGTGCAATTTAGTGGTTAATTTTTGTTAATAAAATTGTTAATTTTGTTTCGGAGCTATTGTAAAACAGCAGTTAAAATCCACTAACATTGCTAAGTCAATTCCCATTTAAGGAATTTCAAATTGCGCCAATGTGGTAGCTGCAGAGGAATTTTGAAAATGAGGCTATTTCGAAGCGAAAGCATGGTTAGGCATACGAACAGCAAACCTTTGACTTTGTTATTGATATTTACAAACATGTGCATACTTACCTACATTTCGAATGCATTTCTCGGCGGGTCAAACAATTTACTTGCCAACCATGTAAAAAGAAATCATATCCCCGAACTGTTTTTACTCATAATGACCACCTTTTTGGGATTTTGCCCCACTGTGCGTGGTCTCAAACCAGCAGACCCGAGAATGCCTCCCTTCTAATAGCTATTGCACGCCATTTTCCCCCTCCTCCTAAGAATACATTCACGAAATATTCTCTCTGATGTTGAGAGGGTCTTGTAATGTGATAGACTCCTCTGAAAGTACTCGGTTCTTCCTGCAGTCGGTCCCTTCATTCCGCCACCTAGCAAAACATTTTGGTTAGTTTGTATGTATTTAAGAAGTTGAGGTTTTCCGCTCATCACAACGTACGAATCCCATCACTGGGAAAACCCACCTTAACTGGGAATTGTCAACCCTTTACATATGTAAAGAGACAAGCAGCAGACGCCCGACGAATCTTCACTTTGTTCATTCAATTCTTTGCCGTCTTCCATATGCCCTCTTCGGGCAGACCTATTGGCTCCGCTTTTCACATCCTCTTTCCCGTCTTCCCGCTTTTTGCCTAGGTATTCCGCTTAAGGTGAATCATCCCGAAAAAAGTTATTGAGACACGCAGTTAGAGAGTTATCTCCAAAAATATTTTTCATCATATAAGGCCCTAAGTTGGTGAACTTAACCCTAGACAGACTACTTATGCCATATGGCATCATCCAACACCTACTATTATTTCATTTTGTGTCATAGAATAGGAGAGCTCAACAACAATTTGTATTTGTTTGGCTGGTTTTATGTGCCATTTATATATAATATTTTATGGGTATTGTTTATTGACAATCACAAAGCGAAATACGTAAGAAATTTAAAATAATCACAAAAGAAAATAATTCTGGCCTTGGAGGGTTAAGTCATCAGACAGTGTTTCTGAAAGTTAATTGATAAGTGAAAAATAGCAACATGACTGGGACTCCAATCCACTTGCAACTTCCTCATGCAAAGTTGAATTTCATTTCAAAGATCTTTTTTGTAAGTGTTGCAAGGTAATTTCACATGTATGAGCTTCCACTGCAGATCAAACGTGGGACAG
Organism: Sympetrum striolatum; assembly: GCA_947579665.1. NCBI lineage: Eukaryota > Metazoa > Arthropoda > Insecta > Odonata > Libellulidae > Sympetrum > Sympetrum striolatum. Next base: position 69,423,169 of record OX388352.1, read on the forward strand.
CTTCACCAAAGGATTATGCTCTACCTGTTTTGGTACCTGGCATCCCAGCTTCCAACAAAGCCACCTTCAAAACATATATGTTATTATTAATTACTTATAAGCATCCTACCAAGTGAATAGTCAACTATCCTTATAACAGTATAAGGGAATTAAATGATTAATTATTGTAATAGCCCATGGACGATTGTTTTTATCAAATGATATTTATAGCAGCTGGTGAATATACAAGAAAAATGTATGACATTACATGAAAAAATTATTGAAATATTTTAAGCAATACAAGTTAAATAAGTACATTACAAAATAAATACATTAGCTATTCTTTACATACATACCTGTATATGTAAAGAATATAAGCAATGTAGTTTATATTAGGACATCATTAACCATACATGAAAAGAATAAGAGTTAGTACTTCAATTTAAATTCCATTCAAATGGCCCTAAAGTATTGAAGATGATCCTCAATTCCTTCTAATTGATTTTGAAAAACATTGTCAAAAACTGATTATCAACTGGTAGCCAGTATTCTCCAAGAGCATACTTTTGTCAAACTGTTTTACATTCAAAGATTAGTTTATATGCTATTTTTTAACAAGTTATTAGTACGAAATTATCGGTAAGAATATTTAGCATAAGATGAGCGCAAGGGTTACTTTTGGGGTACACAGGTTTTGTTGCATGATAATTTCAATATTCTCCTTCAATATATCCAAATAAGAATTAGATATTATATGCCTCATGGAAGTTATTCAGTAGAATATGTAGAAAATCACTACTCAATAATGGAGATTGCAACTAACTTTGATGAGATTAATTTAATGATCCAAATTCCTATTTTTATGGATTGTAACTAGGGTTGCTATCTTGCATGTGGTTCATTCTGGGAGGTTTTTAGTTCTGGAGGTAAAAATTCAGGGAGTTGTTTGTAAGTGTCCAAAGTTCCAGGAAACTCTTTGGGTTAAAAAAAGGGAAGCAATTGCTTGTCATTGCTAAGCTGTTTTCCAACTGCATTTTTGTGGTCCCGTGCTTCATTCTACATTATCACTGAATTAAAGCAATAAAGACAGAGAAGGAATTTTAACCTAAGGGCGTACCAGTCACCTAAATTAATATTAATATGGAATGCATACTTATTAAGCATTGGGCTGCATGTACAGAGCTGACTAAATTTACAAATATCCAATGGTAATCCACAAAAAAGGAGATTTTGAAATAATGGGGGATTTCCCAGGAGACAGATTTAAATTTGTCAAATTTTGGGAGACTCCTGGAATTCCAGAAGAGGTGGCAACCCTTATTGTAACACTACAATGAATACACTCTTGTATTTCAAATAGATTTTATTAACGACACACAGTTTCACAACTTCAACAAGCTTTACCACAATAAAAATCACATAGAGCAAGAAAATTGGATACATTTTCAGTATTATAAAAATTCTTACCATACTAATAAAGAAAATGCTTGACTCATAAATGTTATAGCCCTTCCTCTTATAACCCATGACTTAATATGTAGTTTACTCATAACTTTTGATGTTTACAATAAATCATAGAGTATAGTCACGATGAAATTTTTCGTAGCAGAGATAATCTTTATGTATAAGGACAGAAAAGCAGATAGAAGATTTTATATGGTGAGTCAGTTACAGCTAGAATTTAGTGAAATTGAAGATATTATAAAGGAGACTTCACAGCCCAAAACAGGAAAGATGTAATATACAGGGAAGTTGTAATGCATAGAATCTATGCAGAAAAAGTTTATGAAATAAAAATCAACCAAATAGATAGTCTTATTGAAGCAAGATAAAGTTTAACATTTCATGTTTTAATGTCTATAATTACATCTATTATTAACAAACAGATTATATAAAATTTACATAAAACTTAAACTAGGGATTCATTCAGATTAAATGTACATGTTTTTTCAATATTTTCTCTAGTATATAGCAGCTCCTTTCCTCAATTTAAATAATAAAAATATTTGCAAGAAAGTTTCAGCATCTGATAGCACTTCCTTCACTCCAGAAGGTTTAGCGTACTATTTGTTTTCCTTAGCTGGGCTCTCCATGGGATGATTTGAGCATTATCCTCTTCATTCTTACTATCCTTTGCCTTTTTATCTTGTGACATGTCACTGTCTGATTCTGTTTCTTTATCAACATTTTTCAAATGTTCTGGTTTGTTGTTTTCTTTGTTACTCTCTCCATTAGCACTGACTATTTTCACATCTTTTTCTGGTTCTGTTGAAAATGATTCATCTCCTTTGTGTCTTCCATTTGTAATAATCGACCTGGAATGTATTATGAATTAGGTAAATGGATTGTAATGTTCCTCATGTTATTTTTGGTGAACGTATTAATTTGTTTGGTATTCAGTAAACAGTACCTTAAATGCATTTGCAATTTCTTATCTTTAGCTTGGAGATTGGTAACTACTTACGATGAATTAACGTCAGTGCTGTGTTATTAATTGAGAATGTTCTTGGGATTATTCTCTTATTTAAGAACAAGTTTCTAATCATGATAAGAAAAAAATCCAAACTGCTTTAAGCATGATAAAATGACTGTTTCATGTAAAGTGACTACAGAAGAAAGTTTATTTGCAGTGAATTCTTGAGTAAGTCGTTTAATATTGACATGTTTGTTTCAAATATGACCAAGTGACTTTTGTTAGATAAAGAGACATGATTAGTAATTTGGAATTGATTCTGTTCTTTTTTGGCAATTGCATAAAATACTATATTGTGCAGGAATTTGCTGTATGTAGAAATTACAATTTCAAATTCATTGTGTCTGAGATAGCATTATCATAAAATGCAAACATTTTCTGCTAAAATATTTTTCAGTTAAGGTGTATGCTTTTTAGTTTTACAACATTTTAGAAGATATTTAATTGTTGCTTTCAAGTATGTTTGTTATTTTATGTTTTAGAGTGAATGTCTAATACAGCTCTCTGTTTTTTCTGCCCAATTACTATCAATCTTGGCATACAAGGTGAATTATGCTCTCCTACGTTTACATCTTTGAAGCATCAGCAAAGTGGATTTGACTCAACTTAGGCACATAGCAATGCACCTCCATAATATAAGTCGTATTAATATCCTATATTATTGTGTTAATTTAAATATGTTCTAAGTTTCCTAGTGCATATATTATAAATATGTGCAATACATCAATATAAAATTATTTCCTGCGTCATTTCATTTTGAGGTCACTTAACAATAAAACAAATCTGGCTAAGCATAGATAATGCGTTCTTCTTTATCATATGATCATAAATTAATAAACTTTTCAGTTGTATTCAGCCAACCTCTCCATCTGTGTGTAATGTAGTCCATATCATTAGATTACTTTGATATTTATTCCTATGTCATTCTATAAGTTTTTTTCAATAATCACAGAAATTGTATTTTTTTCACAGAACATCTGTGGAAGATTATTCAGTGATTATTTCAATAATTGATTTCAGCCATACTTTTCCAGAAATTGAAGTGCACATTCATATTTGTTTAATTTAGTTTGTTTAGCTAGGTTAAAAATATTCACTACCGCTATTAATCATTATCAATAGCAAAATCTTGAGTTTTGGGTCAAAGTTAACTGACATAAAATTAGATAAGAATTAGAGTTTAGAAGATTGTATCCTGTACTAAAAGATGAAAGGCCTATAAGATACTATAATTGAGAAACACCACTTTCATTAATATATTTTAATAGGAGTGTAACTTTATGACATTCAGACAATGAGTTCCTTAATCTAATTCGACTGAAATTTCATTAGTGCAAAATGATAATGAGGAAAGTTTAAACCAGTAATTCCTCAGAGAAATCCCTTGTAGAAGAAAGATATGAGGTGATTAAATCTTTTACATGCATGATAATGAACTATAGTCAGTGAAAAACACAAAATATTGGCCAATTTGGTTGTGAAAAATAGATGGTTGCACTGATAAATTGAGACCACAGATATTTCCAAGCAATCAGATAAGACTGGCTCCCGGGAAAGCATGGGCTAGGTCAGGAGGAAGAGGGTAAAAGCAATAGTGTGTGTCAGAAAATGCAGTGAAGATACAAGATGTGACATTTTCAGGCCAGAAAGTCTTGAAGACAAGGATTTTATACTAATTTTTGTTCTAGATATCAATCCTAAACCTCATGCAACGTGGTATTATTGTAAAACTGAGGAATATATAAAGGTATATACTGTTATAATTACTGCTAATACCATCATCTTCAAGTGATTCACTGGATTTAACTAGAATATTAAGCAAATCATTCAATGATGAATAGTAAGTGTATTTTATCCTCAGAATATTCAACAAATTACCAGCACCAAGGCATGAAATTTAAAAGAGTGACCCAAAACTGCTGTTTAAGTTCTTTGTTACCACATAGTTATAGATAAATATTTTTGCTATGATATAGATAAAGATATCTGTATGGTGAGTAATTGCTAGTAAAAATATTACTTAGAAATTCAATGAGTATTGGTACTCATTAAGTAATTAGTAGTATTTTTATTAAAAGTGCTTCAACAGTTTAGGTCATTTCGCACATTGGCTCTCGCCGGGAATTGAACCCGGGACCGCTTTCACCAAAGGCAAATGCGCTGTCCACATGACTATCCGGGAGCCTATCCTTATTAAGTAATTAATTTATGGTTACATAGATTATATTTTGTTTTGACTACTGTAAAGCTCCTTTAAAAAACAGTTACCTTCACAAGATAGCTTATAAGAACTCTATGAGGTGCTAGAGTAACTAATACTCTCCAATGTTTCACTTTTGAGAAATTAATTGAAATAAATATAAAATTTGTAACTATAAGATTGTAATAAATACAGAATGTAAAAATGTATGAAAAAGTACAAAGAGAAGATTTTAACCTCAATAAAATTAACACTTGATATAAACAGGCATCTATATGATAAGAATTTTGTACTAAAAATAAAATTCCTATCTTACTGGATAGTTATTGTTTATCCTATATTTAACTTGATGAAATCTTAATACAAAATATATTTTTTAAATATGTGCTTTCTTTTAAATACAAAGCTTAATCATCAACAAGCTAAATTTTATCTTTAAAAGGAACAAAGTGCGATGTCAACAATTTTTAATGAATAAGTTAAGTAAATAACAGGAAGTAATAGAAAAATTTAGGGTTTTAGGCTTCAAATACTTTAGTCTTTGATGACAAAATATTCTTTCTATTACCCAGGCATACTTTAACATGAATTATGATATCTGGGTCGTATTTTCAAATGGTGTGGAATAAACTTGGGAGGATTTTGCCAATATAATGTTTCAGTTTATAGTGTTTCCTGACCCTTGATACCAATATCAAACAGTTGTTTACATTTGCCCAAAAGTTTCAACTTTCATTTCCATATTTGAGAAACTTATATATTCTTACTTCTTCTGCGTTGGGTTTTGTTTGGTTAAAGTGGAAGTGGAATCTGAGATAGCAGGACTGCCTTGTTTAGCTGCTATTAAATGCCTTTTCCAAACTGGGATCGATTGTAGCCGCCTCTCTTCTGCTGCCCGCTGAACTTCCTCAGCTGCTTCTCTTCTTGCCTTTTCTGCTGCCTTACGAGCCAGCATCTGTCGTTTCCATGGAGGAATCATATTTCCTTGAGCATCCTGCTCAGGTATCTGAAAAAAATGATTTTGATTACATTATAGTCAACATGAAATATATACATTTCAGTTTGGGATACAAATGTAAATCCATGGTGTACAAACAAGATAATTTTTTTGTGGATTTATTTAAACATCGATTAATTTTTTTTGGTCTTGAAAATTATTTTCCGCTAATTGAATTTTCAAAGCAGAATTTTAATGGAATATACTTGGTATTCTAATATTTAATAATTCAAAATTTAAACTTGGTTTGTAAATTTATCTCAAAAATTTATTTACAGTCAACGATATCTGTCAAGCCCTTATTTGTGTAAATAATTACAGATGAAACATTTGATACTATATCACAAATGACATTAAGGTGTTTTTAGAAAGATAGAAGTTGTTTCATTATGAATCGATAGGGAGTATATTTGAATAAAATATATATTGAATTTGATATAATTAAAAGTAGAGGAAAATTAACATTAACAAGTAAAGGATTTCTATCATTCTTTATATTCAGTTAAACATCATCAATGCTCAGGGATTTTAACTTCCATCTTCTACGTTTTCTTATGTTCTATCCTTTCTATAATTTATTATATGTAAACTCTGATAGATAAATATTCAATAATTAATTGAATACTTTAGTTGCTAAAAGACTAGTGGGAAAATGCAGTCCTTATTTTTAAAAGGAGTTTATACATTTTAGTTACTAATTAATTGAAATGCATATAAACTCATGGCTGGTGATAACATCTCCACTGATAATGATTGTCAGTCCTTTGCTCTTGATTAATTATTACAAGCTACAGGCGTGAGAGAAATTTATAATCAAAACCATTTTTGCAGTTAGGTATAGAAGGCTCATTTTTCTACATATTTAATGTATTTTACATGATAAAATAAAATACTACTAGTCCGAACTTGGCCAGTTCCAATAATGTATTTTATCATTCAGTCTCCTGGTCCAAAAGAAGGCTAGTTCAGGTAGAGTGAATGATTCAAATAAGATATTTAGATCAAGTTTTAGATGAGAACATTAATATTTTGAGATTTTTAAATGTGATGTTTCCTTAATTGTTTAACTCTTTCAGCTTATATTTCATAATATTTAAATTAAATGTTATCTTGTCTAGATTGTAAGTAAGTTAATCATTTGACATACTTTTTGTACAAAGTTATCTGCTGTTAGCTGCTTAGAGATCTCCACATACAGCTCCTTCTCCTGCATTTCTTCCTCCTTAGCCTTCTCCACCTTCAACTTCTTTATTCCAGAAATATCTCGAGACATCTTGAGCTCAGCGATCAGGCTTTCTTTGTGGGAGATGTATGTTTGCTGAGTACCTCCAGCACTGGTTGTGACAATGTCTAATAAAATTGTAAGATTTTAGAGGCATATTCTGCATTTCTTGAAAAGCTTACGAGTATTAGAATCTAAAAACTACTTAGCAAATATTATGCAATGGAAAAAAGGTTTCATGCAGAAAAAGCTTCTTATAGTTTCAGCTAAATTATCCATTTAAGCCAGTTATCTAGCAGATGAGCTTTAATTATATTTAATTGCTTTCTGAAATGAAACTTTTCACATATGTAGGTGAAAATTTACGGTTGAATGTATATAACTTGATATATTCTGTCTTTGATGATATCAGCTTGGGCATACTTTTTATAGTAGAAAACTGAGTAAGAAATCTCTTAATCACACACACAGCTGTGCAAAGTAACTGTTATCCAAGTTATGAAGCTGATGCATCTAGTGAAATACACACATCTACGAGGGTCATTAGCCACAAAAGTTGGAAGCAAAGATAATAGAGACAAAGAGGAAGAGAGAAACAGGCATAAAATAATGAAACGCCACAATAACCTGTATGATCTCCTCCCTCTGATACATAGATGCATTTATCCTCGTGATGAGCAGACCCAGAAGCACAACATAACAGAGAGGCCGGGAACAATTTAGAACAAACCACAGGTACACACAAAATCCTACACTCACTCAAAGATTTCTGAGAAGTGGTGGTCGACGTCATGGGAGGAGCAGACAGCGTCTTGGTCAATTTCTCAGTGCGACGCAGTTGCACACTGTTGAGGTCATGGATGCTGATAGTTGCCAGTGGCTGTTGCTGCTGCTTCCCATGGCTAGCTCCCATTCCTAGATCGTTGGCTACTGAGGAAGATGCCGGTAGTGGTGGGGGCTTAGGACCGCAAGCCGGAACGCTCACCACCGAAGTAGTTTCTTCAACTTCTTCGGTCACCTCCTCGTGGGAGACTTCAACTCTCGTCGTTGAGGGCATGGTTCCTGCTGGTGATTGTGGCCTGCCACTAGCTCCCTTAGCACCTATACTCTTTAGAATCTCAGAGGGTTTGACCAAAGCGTTATCACCCACTGGGAAGTGCGGAGGGAGGATAAGCACCAGCTGCCGCTGCACCGGCTTCGGAGCCCTCTGATGAGGGGCTTCCACCTCCCTTCGCGTGTTCGACTCAGTGGGCCCCGTCTCGGCTTGTTGGCTGAACGCCTGAGGGACAGCCGTGGGTGGAAGAGGTGGCGGAGGCGGAGGATTCGACGCTGTGGAAGTCGTCTGCTTCCCGTTGCCTGACGGCGAGTGAGTGAAGGACGTTAGGATGTGCGTGAAGAGGATGATTTGGGGCGGGGGAAAGAGGAGAAAGGGGCTGATCAACGAGGTGGCACGGGAAGCCAAAGGTGCGAGGGAGAGCGGATTGTAGGACTTAAGAACCTTAAAAGCGTGCAGCCGTGAGTGGGGAAAGGGTGTTGCGGTCTGCCGAAGGTCAGTCACGAACTACTTGGTCTAAGCATGTGGGTCAGCAGAGATGAGTGAAGGAGAGAGAGCTCTCCCAGGAAGGAAATAATTGATGAAAGGCTGGTGGTAGTAATAATGATGCTAGAGCGAGACAAACGACACCCTTTCCTCGACTGGGCGGTTTTTCAGAGTTCACAGCGGTATAATTTTGACACAGATCCATTTACTTGTTTCTTACCGAAAGGGTGCTCGCTCAAAGGAAAGCGGGTGAGAGAGTGGGGAGAGTTCTTTGTTGTCGTACTCACAACTATTGGAAGAAAATAGATTGAAATTATTTTGCTCTCAAAATAGATTAATTATCACTTTCCGATATTGTTACCGTTGGTGTGGTATTTTGTAACGTTACAGTTCACTAGGTATCATACTCACATATTTCATTTTTATATGCTTTAATGTTTTTTAGTACACTATCATTAATTTTCACATAATTTACAGGAAACTAATCGTTGTGTTATCGAGTTATAATTTCTTGTATTTTAAGAACGAAAATGTTAAAATATGTGACTAATTTATAAACCTAAAAATTTAAGAATGCTTTTAAGATTTGGAAGACATAATGTTTTTTATTAATTTTCAAATTCCCAGCGTTTGTTCAGCTGATCATTACCTAAGTTTTTTCTCTAAAATGACGATGCTTTTATAGAAATTATTCTGAATATTTACTATATCAAATAGTCAAAGTTAATCAAGGAGGGGGTGTATTATTTGTACGTTTTTATTTAAATCGCTTTAGGAACAAATACCTGACAAGATCTTACGATTTCCGGCCATTAACTGTATATAACGAGAAATTTCAAAGTAAATCAAAAGAAAAGACGGTGATTGGCTTCCGTTTCCTTTTTAGTTCATGGAGCATCTTATCAGAAAAATTTCAGCGGAGCGAAAAGAGAATACTTTCACGGTGAAACATAAAGATACACGAAATTCTTTTCTTAAAGCTTTTATGCCAACAAACTGATGATCCACTACTTTCGTTAGCAGATATACATTTTTCTTTAAAGCATGTTATTTCAAAAGACCGGAAATTTTTGAGGTGAGAATTGATGATTCTATATTGTTGACAAATGTGCAAAACTATTTGGCTAAGTAAAGGGAAACGTTAAATAGTGCCTTAAGATCGCCAAGTTGAAGTTATTGATACACGATCATACATCTAACGCTTAAATTATTGACTTTAAGTTGGTGGAATTTTGAATTGTTACTATTCATTATTTATGAATATCTATGAAATAGGAGAGTAAAATTAAAGGTTTTTCATTCGATTCGTGTATGATTTTTTAAGTATGTGATTTTCCCCATATATTAAAACAATCTTTTCTTCAGATTTATCGTCTTCAAATGTTCTACTTCTGGTAATTTCTGGATGAGATTACAAATCTGGAGCTATGAATTATCAACAACCTGTGTGAAAATCATTCATCAGAACCTTTAACAGATAATTATTCGCCAGAATGATCCTAAAAGAGATAAACAAGAAGGATGAATTAACTTCGGTTTTGGAAATAATTACATTCGAACTAATTTCCTTCCTGCCATTCCAAGTAAGAAAAAGATGGCAGGCTATGAAACGTATGAGATTAGTATTAATGCGTGGACTTTTCTCACATTTCACCCATTCAATAGCAAAGGTTTATTTCACAATTTCCGTCTATCTTAGAAATCACTTATTTTTCAGTTGAATTAAGTTCTTTTATCAATGAAAATATTATTCAGTTACGATATACTGTTTCAGAATCTACTGTTATTATTTACTTCTTTTTATACGTCGTACAGTTCCATATTGTGAAGCCTTTAGTGATTAAAAATCTGTTCAAGGAATTTCGCGATTTTCAATTCTCCTCGGATTCGTCAATTAGAAAATTGTATGCATAATTGAATTCCTCTGCAGAATATATTGTGTACAAGAAGATATCTGCCAGCTCGATGAAACCTTTCTTTTATCATTTCTCTCTTCAATCACAGTTTAAGTCTATAATATTCACGTTACTCAAAACAATTAAGAGAAATAGAGTCACATAATTTTACGATTAAATTAAATCATAATATATGCAATTTAATGGAAAATTATGATCTTAATTTCTTGGTAAGGATGTTGCTTCTGTCTTTAAAAACGTGTTTAGGTAAGAGGTGTTACTTGACAGTTTTCTTCCGATATCAGTTACTCCGCAATAGTTATGATTCATTTAAGGATTATATTCTTTCTTTCAGCCAGGACAGCAGAAAAAGTTGACAAAATTCACGAGTGACTTATGGTTGAAGATGTTTATTAATTTGTGATTTTGATTAGTGGAAAATGTGCAAGGGGTTCTTTCTTCTCATTCTGAGCTTTTAAAACTATAATTAATGCTTCAAAAATCTCCTATTTCGTTTATACTTTCTCCAGAAAATCATACAGACAGCTCTTCCATTGCGAACGATGGTTAACTTTGGCCTGCATGCTTGCTCAAGCGACGATTCCAAAGACCGAAGGAGCCGATGGAACTAGTCAGTTTATGAGGTCTTCTTTCGTTCTTTTTCAATTGGTTTGTCCACTGAATCGCAAGGTGTAGCCCAAATATTGGTTTCTGCTACGATTTATTTATGTATTGAATATATCTTATCTGTGGAACAATATAGAGGGAATTCTATCATTTTGTCTCAGTGTTGATGATGCTGTTGTTGTGGAAATTGTTATTCATAGGATCATTGTGTCGCACCTACGTGGAATTTTTTCGCTAATCGCATTCAAGCTCAGATATTTAATTGCCCAACTAGCCTCATTCGCCGTCAATACAGAATCCTGGCAGCCTATCGATTTACAGATAGACACTAAAATAGACTGTAAATCAAACTTTCAATTATAAATTTGCTCTACACAAATGTCTAACAATAATATAACGCAAGGGTATACAGCACGTGCACTAGCAGAAGTGAAAGATATCAAGATGAAGATGGGACATTTCTCTTACTGTATTAGTGGAATGTATAACGTAGCGTTAATTTGAACTTATCATTTGAATAATTCAAAACGTCAGTAAAGAAAATTTTTAAAAGTTTGGAAATAATTTTGATATTAGGGCAATATCAAACAGTGCTCAGATAGTGTTCGAGTAAATATTAAAGCAAAATATTCATTCTGTTCTAGTTTTTCAATACTTTACATGTGCCGTGTGTGTTTTGTAAAATTCATTGGCCATTTTAAAGTTTTTGAAATTAAAGTAGTATTATTTTTAAGAGCACATTGACAGGTAAGGTCTTTTGCATATGTGCTCCCACCGGGAATCGAATCCGAAACAGATTACACCAAAGTCGAAATCACTACCCACATGGCTTTCCGGGAGCCCATTTAAATGAGATCAATAAGTAACTGCTGACGTTTAAAGATACAGCTTTTGAAATGAAATATAATTGTATGCAGCTACCTACCTATGTAGGCAGATATTACGAGTAAAATGCTTGCATACTGCAAGCAGATCGGCAATACTAATTTTATATCGGCATCATATCGGGACGGTCCTCAAAAGAAAAAAAGGATTGAAAATATTCTTAAAATTCGCTTCAATTTCATCGTCTGGCATCGAACCCGGGTCTTACTGGTGAACTTACTATGCAGCACAATTGAAGATTACCATCTCTAACTATGTGTGAAAATTTTAGCAGAAATATTGGCAACAACTGCCTCAAAAGACGTTCTACTTTTCACGAATGTAAATGGCTCTCTGGATTCGAACCAAGGACGATCATTGAAATCTAAAACATGTTTTCGAAATTTATCTATTATTTCTATCTATGTACCGAATTTCAAGTTTTAATATTAAAGGGAAGGGGTTCAAAATAATTCTTAAAAATCGGATCAGTTACTGATTGTAGAGACGCCTGGTGTCGAACCCAGGACACATTGGTAGCTGTGTATGCACAGTTTGATTTGTAAGGACTTGATCTTATTTATACAAAGTTTGAAGTCGATATCATGCCGGGAAGTACCTAAAATTTGTTTCCGTTATCTCCTTAAGAAATGCATTGAGGAATGTAAATGGCCCTCTGGGATCGAACCAAGGACCATCAGCGAATATGTAAAATTTTATTATGAAATATATTTATGATATCTAACCCCATGCCGAATTTCAAGTTTCCATGCCATCGGGAAAGGGTCCAAAACAAATCTCAAAAATCGCCACAATGCATTTTAAACGGCCGATTTTTGCCCCGACCTAGCATCGAACCATGGACAATATTCGAAGATGTCTTTCTGATTTACGTTGGAGTTGCACGGCTTCTAGCGATCCCTCGAATTTAAACTCTCTACTTTTCCGGGAAGTGCACCAAAAAAAATTTCGAAAATCCCCGCCATGTATCCTTATGGAGAAAATCGCGACTTTGGGGCCTTCTGGAATCGAACCCATGACACCGAGGTTCAATGTCGGCTTTTTCCTGGAGGTTACACGTCATGGCCATAACGTCGTAAAAATTTCAAGTCGGTGGCACTTGTGGAACATAGTTAGAATTTTGATCCCCTATATATATATATAGGTATATCCGGAGAAACGTCTATATATAATAGATATTAAATTATCGAATATATATGTAAGCACCACATATATATCCTAATAGCGTAGTAATTTGTAAATTGCCGCCGACCTTTTAAGTGGTATCTAGGCTTTCAGAGTTACTACGAACGTCGTTGTGATTGAAAAACACTTCTATTGGTTGAATGTAAAGTAAATATTTCTATTAGTATAATGAGATACTAAAAGTGTAGCGTGAGTTGTTTGGAAAAAGCGCGTCAATATTAAATATTTCACCAATTTTCAAGTTGCAAGTAGTAGATAGCATAAAAGCTGAAGAATATTGATCTTGGATGATTTTAATAACTTGACATTTTTTGCATGTAACATTCTTGTAAATAAAGGAAACACGGCTGTTAAGGAATTAGAGGTTTAAATCTCCAATAGCAGTTTTTCTTTCTTTTTTTCTTGGAATACCGGGGAATGAGAAGAGGAACGCCGACAAAAACGGCTATTGGAGATTTTGAAACCTCTAATGCAATACCCTTGTTACTTTATCTAGGCAGAATGTATACTAAATAAAATAACCCATATTTTAAGATGTATACGGAAGAATCTGGAAAGAAAAAAATTGCCTAAAAGATAAGTTTAAGTATTCAATGCTTTTGATTACTATGCAAAAATTATTATATTAACATTATCCGCTCAAATCTAGAGGCAATCAAGGCAACATAGCATATTGTAAAACCAGTTAAGTTTGACTAAAAAAATGAAATAAGTAACCTAAATAAAATATATTTATAAAAACCTATAAAATAATCCTAACTCCCCCAAAAAACAAGTACAATTTTCATGATAAGCTTCTTTAATGGAAATTTATCCGGACGTAAAAGCACCACCCATTCGGATGTCCGGGAGGTGGTGGCATTAAAGAGGTCCATGAAGAAAAGAATTACTACCCTGCAATTCACAACCTACAACCAACTGCCGCAGCTTGAAGAGTGAAGAACGATTACTGAAACTATTCAAGGAAGCAGAGGAAATAAAATGGGATGTCATCGGTCTCAGCAAAGTCAGAAGATAATCAGAAGAACTACTTAAACTGAGGGAAGGACATTTATTCTTTTACAGGGGTACCAAGGATGAAAGACATCGAGACGTTGGATTCTTGACCAACAAGAAATGGAAAGATAATATGGTAAAATCGAAGGTGTATCATGCAATTTGCAAACTCTTACAAAAGATAAATGAGCGTTACTCAGTACAAATCATCCATATCTACGCACCAACAGTGGCAAGCAGCGAAGAGAAAATTTAAAACCTATATCAAACTCTCGGCACTGAACATGACAAGGAGGCCAACTACTATAAAGATATTATGGGCGATTTTTAACGCTCTTGTAGGTTAACGAGAAGCCAATGACATTGTCGCAGGACAGTACGGAATGAGCAAGAGAAATGGACGAGGCCACTGCTTGGTAGAGATTGCTGAATGCACCAATATGAAAATAACACATACATACTTTTTGAAGAGTCCTGCAAGTAAATGGACATGGAGGGGTCCCAATGGAGCAGAAACGGAAAAGCTTATATATTAGTATACAAACTTCACACAGTAACTATGAAGTTTAGAATAACTACAAAACTAGGAGTGAGCACAGAATTTTATGATGGAACATAACGCTACACACTCGAATGGAATGGAATAAGTTGATTTCTTGTAGGATGAACGAAATAAGTATGCAGATAGCAAGAAGGAGTTTCAGTGAGAACAAAGAAATAGTTTCTCAGCTCTTCAAGAGGAAGTACTTGAAACCAAAGTTATAGAAGTCGTGAAGAAAGCGGCAGAGGAAGTTAGTAGCATAGTAGCAAGAAAACCAAAGGATAAAAAGTGCAGTGATAGAACCCGGCAAACGATGAAACGACGGAAGGGACTGAAGAATGCAGACACTTCAAGTGATGACATCGAATATGCCTAGCTTTGCAGGGCCATCAGAGTAGCAATCAAAGAAGATGTGATGTATTTCGTGATATTGACGGGTGATATTTATGAAAAAGTTGCGTAGAAATCCCTAGAAAACAACGAGAGGATAAAGAAAGCCAGAGGACGACAATAAATAGGTAAGAAAAAGATTTTAGCCTTGCAGAAAGCAGATGGCACAACAACATACATCAAAACAGTAATATTGAGGACAGTGGCAGAATACTTCGGCAATCTATGCAAGAAGATGGAAAATGCTGAAGAGAAAAACCAAAAGAAAAGCCAAAACTCACAAGATTCCCTCTCAATACTCCCCGAAGAGGTAATGTCAGCGATTAAGCAGTTGAAGAACGGGAATGCAGGAGGAGCAGATGCGGTTTTGGCAGAGTATCTGAAAGCCGATGCAACAGAGATTGCTAATATTTTGGCACAATAATACTATTTTTCTAAAACAAAGGAGAATACCCAAGGAATGGAATCACGCAAAGATTGCGTTTCGAGAGAAGGGATTTACAGTGAATGGGGAGTATCAAACACCTGCGTTTTGCAGATGATTTAGTTATCTTTGCAGCCAACGCTGAGATCTAAGCTAAACACTTGCAGAACTAAAAAAAACTGGACAGAAGATACGAGTTATGTTACACCTTAACAGAAACAAAGGTGATGTATGATTCTTTTACAGCGCAAAATCCTGTCAAACTTTAAGTAAAACCTCTGGAAGTTTGCTGGGAATACACCTACCCGAGACAACTTGTAAAAACCTGAAAAAATTACAGGTTTGATGGAGTAAACGAAGGATGAAACTTGGTTGGAGCGCCTTTGGTTCTGAAGTCAAGAATGCCTATGATTTTGAAGAGGAAGGTCTTCAACTAATGTATTCTACCTGTCATGACCTATGGTAGTAAAACGTGGGTATTAAATGCAGTAATAACCCAATGACATCAGACAACGCAAAGGAGCAAGAAGCGCTGTTTCTCGGAATCACAAGGAGAGACAGGAAACTAAACACCTAGATAAGGACGATGACTGGAGTGGTGGACATAATAGGCAAGGGAGGATCACTAAAATGGAGGTTGGCCGGCCATGTGGCTAGTAAAAATGAAAACCGTTGGACATCTGCAGTTCTCAACTGGATTCTAAGAGATGTGAAGAGACCAAGAAGAAGACCTATGGACAGATGGAATAGAGACATCAAGTACTTATGGGTAACCTGGCAACGAGAAGCTCAGGACAGAGAAAATTGGAAAGTACCTTGGGAGGCCTACATCCGACGTCGGATTGAAAAAAAACTGATGATGATGATATAATAATTGATATAGGGGATCAAAATTCTAACCATGTTCCACAGGTGTCACTGACTGGAGATTTTTACGACGAACTCGCCATAGCGTGAAACCTCTAGAAAAATTGCGAATTTGAACCTCAGTTTCATGGGTTCCATGCCATACGGCCCCGAAATTCCTATTTTTTCCATAAGGATACATTGCGGGGATTTTCGAAAATTTTTTGAGGCACTTCCCGGCAAATAAGAGAGTTGAAATTCGAGGGATCGCTGGAAGCTGTGTATATCCGACGAAAACCACAATGACCTCTA
Organism: Sympetrum striolatum; assembly: GCA_947579665.1. NCBI lineage: Eukaryota > Metazoa > Arthropoda > Insecta > Odonata > Libellulidae > Sympetrum > Sympetrum striolatum. The sequence continues at coordinate 69,439,681 of OX388352.1, forward strand.
CGAGGATTATCCTGGGTTCGATGCTAGGTCAGGGCAAAAAGTCTCCCATTCAAAATGCATTGCGACGATTTTTAAGATTTTTTTAAATCCTTTCCCGATAACATAAAATTTTTAAACTCAGAATTTGAAAAGAGATCCTATATACACATGATATACGCTGTTTAACTTTACCCTTATGGTCCTTGGTTTGATCCCAGAGAAAAATTTACACTACCCTATGTATTTCAAATGGGGATTACGGAGTCTTATTTTAGGACCTTCCCGTTATAAAATCGACTTCAAAATTTGAAAAAAATATTTTATTTTCTCCAGGCCGTTATATGTATTCACATCTTCGGAAAGGTCCTGGGTTCGGTTCCAGGCGTCTCTTCTATTTTAAACGTTTGGCGGAAATTAAAAATTATTGATGATTCAGTTTCGAATACATTTTACGCTACATCTCGGTAGGATAGGGAATTCAAAATCACAAGTGTCCCAGAAAACGCGCTCTTCTATATTGATAACAATAAAACTGTCCCCAAATGTGCGTGAGTTCGACGCCAAGTGGGTACATAATTCTTCTATATCAAATGCATTGCGGCGATATTGAAGCATTTTTGGAATCGCTTTCCCGATTTTATGCAAACGCAAAATCCGGCATGTGATAAGAGATCATAAATACATTTCATATGAGAATGTTATGATTTCCCTAATAATCGTTGGTTCGATGCCGTAGCGCCATTTACATTCCTCTATGCATTGCAAATGGCGATAATGGAATCTAATTTTAGAATCATCCCAGTATGATATCCACATAAAGCTTTACATTAAATACGAATACGCTCCATTCTTACTTTCTCCATATACGAAGTATAGAGAAAGTATTGTTTTCATGAAAAAAATCGACTTCGAGATTTCACCGGAAATACATGTTTTGGGGTCCCTAGAACACGTTTTAACCATTTTAGGAATGATGTCTGTGTGTATGTGTGTGTGAATGTGTGTGATAGTGGGCGCTCTAACGTGAAAACTATTAGTTGTATCAATACCAAAATTCATATATAGCATTGTGGTGTGTGCTGTCAGAGTTGATTAGTTTTTGGAGTAAATCGGTATACCGGAAGTCGAGCTTCATTCATCAAAGCTCATTTCCGGTTTTCAAAATATCTCCATAAATATGATATATAGGTATATTGTATAGCTTATAAAAGTTTTAGATAATGTGTTTTACTATAACTTTTGCATTTAACATATTTTTGTATCACCGGTTGATTAGGAGTTATTCGGGAAATACTGATAAACCGGAAGTAGCTGATTATGTACTTTGTGGGCGCTCTAACATGAAAACTATTTGTCGGATCAACACCAAATTTCATATATAATATTTTGGTTGATGTGGTTAGAGTTGATTAGATTTTGGAGAAAATCCGTTAACCGGAAGTCGAGCTTCATTCTTCAAAGCTCATTTCCGGTTTTTAAAATATCTCCATAAATATGATATTTAGGTATGAATTATTATTTATAAAAGTTTTAGAAATGAAAGTTACTATAACTTTTGTACGAATCATATTTTTGTATCACTGATTGTGTAGGAGTTATTTGTGAAATACTGATAAACCGGAAGTTGCTGATTATGTACGTTGTGGGCGCTCTGGGCGCTGGGGCGAAAGTACACTTCATCGTTTTTCATCGAACATGTCCCGAAAAACATCATTTATGATGTTTGTGACGTAAAAGATAATATGAAAGAAATTAATCACTTATCTTCCAAGTTTAGATTGAATATAGAGTTCGAAAATACTGTCGTAGGTAAATATTTACATCTTATATATATGGAGAAAGTCATGTGCTGGCCACATCAGATTTTTTCTATTTGGCCCTATTAACTTACTTAATAAATGGTATCGCGATTGAATTACGGTAACCCGTGCCGACTCGATGCCAAACAATTTCGAGAAATGAAAATTTGTATCGGCATGGGGAGCACCACGTTAGTGAGAAATTAACGAACGAATTCGCACGAATCATCCAGGGCACATTCTTAGCTTAAAAATGGGGAACACAAGTCCGAGCGTTTAACTCAATGGGTTTTCGTTTATAGAGAATTAGCAATTAAATATCGGAGTTAGGCAACCACACTATACATGTGCATTCCTATATAGATCTCGAGTTAAAAGGAAATTATTTTCTTCCATTTCTTTTACTGATAACTTATCTTTTTGCGATTAAATTGCATATTGTACCTACAAAGCATTCTTTAATTTTAGTTGGCATTTTTTCTAATGTACACTCCTGGCCAAAATTAACGCAGCACCTCCCTAGTGATCCTTACGGCCGGTGCTGCGTTAATTTTGGCCAGGACTGTACATAACTTGTACAGAGGGCTAGAATCAAGAAAAGCTGTCCAAAAATACAAAAGTGTATTTTGTAAGTGCGAACTTCGCATAGTTACTGCTGAATAAATTCTTTATACAGCAATTACCATTATTATTAAGTACATTAATTTGATTCCTGCAAATTTAAAATAATTGAATTAATTGAAAAAATATATATGTAAATAAATAAATAAATAAAAATAAATAAATAAATATATTTATATATAGGTATATATATAAATTTACGAATAACTACAGTCTACATATTCAAATCATAATTAGTGTAAAATAGATTGCAGACGTTTAATGATAAGTAAGGCTAATAATTTTGATTTAGACAGTATTGACTGAGGTGGCCATGCCTCAAAAGCCATTTATGTTTCTTATAGCTTACTCTTTTGAGAATTTTCAGATGATCTTCTTTGGGAAGTATCCACTGTCACACTGTCTTCCGTTGATTTGGCAGAAGCGTGTTCAGTGTTCATGGACGAAGACAGCGAATGTGACCTGGTGGGCCTTTGAAAGCCCATCGGCGGAGGAGGTGGAGGAGGCGGCGGAGGAGGCGACCCAGGCTCCGATATCACTCTTTTCAGTAAATGGTTACTCTGTATACTTTTTCATTGAACGAGAAGAGCAAATATACAGGAAAATTCTGTTATTATTTAAATCCATAGGTATTTACTATTTAAATATCCTATATCATACTCCGAAAGATGGCTTGTATACTTTTCATAAGTATATGGACATCCCAAGAAAATAACATTAGTACATTAACATGAAACAAACTGTGCTACTAATCGAGTGAAAATAATTTGTATTTATACATAAATATAAATCTGTACGATTGGTACATAAACATACATCTCTATATCCATTACAGTGATATTAGACTGTTCCTTTTGAAGAAAGTATTCTAATGACCTCTCTCATCTGTAATAATCACAATTTACGATTTGATATCCGGCTTATGTCTTTCACTTCAGACACACATACACGGTTTTTCAAATATTCCTCTTCGTTCTTTAAACTCGTACCACTCCCTTCATAGTTTTTGCAGCGTAAGAGCCTTTTTTAGCTGTGCTGTCAAACGAGATGAAATTCTACCACACATTAGAAACTGTAATAGCACATACCATAATGATATTTATGGATGCATCTTGGAATGGATTTTAGTTGGTTTGTTATTCATAGGATCTTACAAAGATATTTTCAAGATTACGAATATCAAGTTGAAAATTATGATTAATTTTCCAAAATTGATCGATTCAATCAAATTAATGCAAAAACAGAACACCACTCCCTCAAGTATTATAGGATGTTACTCGGGTATTAACTTTGGGAATTTGATTGATTTTTTAACTATGCCTAATGAAGTAAATACCAACAATTTCATACTCTTCGTAAAGGTTTATTTTTAAGAAATTTCAACGCACGGACGATATGGTGGATACAGTTGAAATGATTCTTTCATTGTAAAGAACAATTCAAATTAAATTAAATATAACAAAGAAATTTAATCTGATAATATTTTATTATAGTGTCATGGCTATAAAACCCAATAATTTTTATTTAGAATAGAAAATATTGATTGTACTTTTAATTTTGAAGAATGATAACAATTTTATTATCTTAGGAAAATGATATTAAAGGTGTTATGTTTCATTCCTATGTATAGTTGACACCTTCAATTGCGATAGGAGTTGAAGCTTCCCCGTTGAATAGAATATTGAAGAAAACTTCACGGAAAGCTAACTGGGCCGTATCTGAGTAAATTAACCGACGATTCGGCTGCTGACTCTGCGGTCATTTTCAGAGTGGGTGCCGATGTCATATTACATGCTATTTCCTGATGACAGTGACTATAATTAGTATTCAATCTCTCAATAACAGAAATATTCAATAAAACAACACATTTAGGAAGAATGCGCTATGTGATTCCGTATTTAAGGCCTTTAACGCTAGTTGTTTAGCTGCATGATCATTTCCAGAAGACATTCAGAATTGTCATCCATAGATAAGTTCATGTACGCGGAATGATGTAACTCGTGAAATCTTTTCCTTATATACTGATTTTATCAACTTTCCAAGAGCTTTTCGAAGTTCCTTCTTTTTCGATCGAGGTATTCTACGACCATTTGAATCGAAATCCAGTTCTATCATTCCCTATCTGATGAGATATTATTTCAGATAGATAATAAAGAAGATGGCATACAAATTGATCATAGTTTATGAATAAAAAACGAATCCTAGCATAGCGGTTGGTTAATGATTTCTTAGTAATGGACTTACCTTTCCCTCCTGCTCTCTTCGATATGAATCGTTGACGAATTTGTGAGTTCAGAATCTGCATCATTTAGGACAGCATCCAGTAAACTAATACTCCTACTTTCCGAAGATCTTCCTCCTGAAGTTACAATGGAAACATTTATCATGCACAAAATTGACGCTAACTGTTATATCTCAGTTTCATGATTATCATTCAGTAAGATATGAAACAAGCGAAAAGATTCCATACATATTGTTAACTAATAAACGAGAAACAGCTTAGAGTTACTAATTGCTATACATAATTAGCCCAATTTAGTTATTTTTTTCTACAGAATTAAGTTGATAAATAAATAGAAACGAGAGCCATTTATCCCTCATTTCCGCTCCAGATACTTTGACTGAGTTGCATGCATATGGTTCACGAACAATTATAGAAAACAAGAAAATTGAAGGAATGAAAAGTTTAACTGACCGTTGAGTTCTTCATTAGTCTCGAGGTCTGTCCCATTGGTGTCGTAAACCTGGACCGATAAAGCCTTTTGATGAATTTTGGCGAAATGTTCTGAAGTGAAGATGGACGTCATTTGCTCTTTCACGACTTCTGAATCATTACTAGAAATGTAAACGTTCTTAATGGAACCATTGATTGCCTCCTGGAGTTTTGCAGAGCCATTGGATAACTTCCCGCTCAATGTCGGCGAATTCTTGATCTCCGTCTTTTCAGACGGCGGAGAATTGTTCGCCTCTTCTCGAACCTGGTAAATGTCTTCGTATTCATTTTCGTCGTGACTTTTAGAAGCGCGTCGAGTGCGGACATAGTTTTCCGTTACGCTGACTTCGCCATCGTTGGTGTGGACTTCGGCTTTTACTGTTCAAAGAAATTGACATACAGATGGTTACTCTCGAGACCTCATTGCGGCAAAAATATATTGTTATGGTTTGAATGATTTTTACTCGCGAATGTAATAAAATTTTTCTTGTATCAAATAAACTTTGTTTTCTGTTGAGTTATGGAATTTCGAACTCAACTTTTCAATGATATTATTTATCGGACTTTACAGCCCAATCTAAAAGAGAATACGTGAGAAGTGATAATGCCAACTTCGACTGGAACATGACAATAACTCGAATACCACTGGTTACTCTTTCTTGTGATCTTATTTCTAAAATCCAGCTACAATAGTTATTTTGTAATATTTTATTGCAATACACTATGAAATCGGCAACATTTTTTCACTCTTACATTAATAGATACATCTTGAGGTAATGGTAATACGAAGTAAGCAAACGTAAGTGATACTAATAGCAATAGAACCCAAATGTACTCTTTTATGTATGCCTAATCAGATCTTACATTCAATATGGTAAGCTTAATGTATAGTAATTTAAAATAACTCACTAAGTTCTTTTAGCTATTTAATTAATAAATAAGCCTTTCGGATAAAAAATAATAATCCGATATTAGTCTCAGCGTAGTATATCTTTTCTGACTCACGAATAAAGTCTTGTGGGTGTAAAAAATCTTGGGTATTTATAACGAAAATATTATTCTGCTTAGTTCCTCGTGGATACGGAAGTAGCTGTAGTGCTGTAACTATTCTTTACTTAAAACGGATCTGTAATATCATGCTTGTATTTCGGATTGGAGTTCAATGCAATCTTTTCAATTATATCATTACAAGATTTAAAAAATCATTCCTCCAAAATTTGGGAGGTTTGCAAAGTTCTAAGTTGGCAATGTATGTGGTAAGCATTGGATTAAGGAAATAACCTCGTATATTTATGCTTTAGATAATTGTTTTTTACTAATTGCTGGTAACAGCCTCGAATAGTCATACTGCTATTACTATTTATAACTGCGTACAATTTAATAGTGGAAATACATCATTTTATTGATATGAGAGAACTACTCGCTAGAGATATTTTTTTCAAGTAACTTCATCATTATTACTTTTAAAGAATAAAATTTTAGGGAAAATTAAAAAAATCAAACAAATCCAAAAACCTCTCCTGATGAAATTACCAAGTTATTTCAATTTATTTCATTATGGCCATATCATTCCACCAAGTTAAGCTGGATCACATTGATTACATTAAGGAGAATTAATTTAGTAAATATTCACCAGCCTATAATTTTCATAGAATTATAGCATTATTTTCGTTGAATTTGATGTAAGATAACGAAGATTACGTTCAGTTTCGGCGAAAGCGGTCCCCGGTTCGATTTCTGGTGGGGGTCCATGTACGGAATGACTTACGCTGTCGAAATATTTTAATAATACTAAAACTAAGAGAATTACTTACTATTCGAAATTCTACCGAATATTTTAAACCAGAAGTTACCCTAAATACGTAAACAAAAATTACAAATTACTAAATTTTGCGTTAATTGACCTTAATTGTGAATTATATCTAGCACCCTAACCTCAAGGTCCCCGTTCAAATACCGGCTAATCAAAATTTTCTAATTAGGAAATGGTTTTGTGCGTTTGAGTCAGATTTTCCCGATAATGGCTGGCGGTAAGAGGGGCCCTAAAAATCAGCGCCAAAAAGCAAATTCATCATAATAATAGTTACATCCGTTCTTAGAATATCATCAGGCAACAAATAATTGTTAGATGTTTACATGAAAGTTTAGAGCTCTTACAATTTACCTAAAGGATAGCTTTCTTATCTTGCAATATTGTAGATTAGAACTCAGCTGGGTTTAAATAGCCGATTTGGAACGACAGAGATAAGGTCTGATGCGATCTCGAGAAACTTAATTACCAAAAGATAATATGTAATATACTCCAAGTATAGCAGAAAACACAATTCTAATACAGTTCTAAATTTTCTGGTCATGTTGTAAAAGAGAAAGTATTTCTAATATCCTTGCGGAGGAATTAGATAAAAGATCTTATTTTTAAACCTCTCAGATATTTATCAAGGCGGAAAAATGTTGGATGAGCGGTACGTTTATCAATTTAAGTAAATGTAATTATGAAAGCATAGCTAAAATCACCGAAAATTTTAATTTTGAACTTGCTAATGAAATCTTCTGTTATTATTAGCATAATTTAGAATATTTCAACAGGGTAATGATTTTATCAGCCCTCGTGGACCGTAAAATAAATGATTGAATACTTGAAATAATTCAGAAGTGAGACAAATCATCATCGTAAGAACTAAATCTCTTGGTCTAATCACGAGCCCAGTTATTCAATTCTCATATTTGTAGGTTAGTTATCCCGCTGTTTACAGCATCCAAAATCTTTTGTTTCTTTATTCTGTTCAGTCTTTTTTCAACTCCTTAGCATCCGTTTTTAGCTAACATCCATGTAGTTCATTCTAGAAATCACTCTCCTCTCAATACTCGTTCCCCTTAATTCCTCTACCGTCACTAATTACTTCAATCAAAACCCTCTCTCCTCCTACCTTCCTCAGTATTTCTACAGTTCTTTTGGAATCCTCCCAACTTTTTTCTCTGTACTACAAATACTATCCGCATATCTAAGGCCTACTATATTTTGATACAATCCTTTCTAAAGGTCCACGTTTCACATCCGCAAAGCAAAACAATCTACTTTAAAGGTTCTAAAATCCTTTCTGATCACTTCAGAGTATCATCCTGAATTTCTGAGATTTATGAATTCATGCGAAAGTATTTATTTAGTATCTGTAAGCACTAAAGCGACTTATAGCGTGTTTGTATCAAACAAAATGAGTTTAGAATCGAAGAGAAATTGCCACTCTACTTATGTTATGATGTTAACTGAGTAGAAACTATTAAATTAAACATGTTAACTGAGTAGAAACTAATTTGCCAATTCACTTTTCTATAAAAAATTAAATTATTATTGCTTTATATTATAAAGGTTTTTCTTATCTAATATTGCGCAAATATCAATAATCTTAATTGAGAATCCTATTTTAGAAATTATTCCCGAGCTTCAATGCAGTTAATTTAGTATTATTAACGTAGTTTGTTGATTATATCTGTTTCAGAGCCTATGTTTGAGGGGCAACGTACGATCCAAATTTGGTCTTTCAAACGCTACTTTCTCAAATGGCTTTATGAGGGGTGAGGTTAGAATGTGCATTTAAAATACCATTTAAAACAAGTAGCTAACTCCAGTACAAGGAAATGTAAAATAGGTTAAAATGAAGTTAAAGCTAGGGTGAGTAAAGATTAATCTTTGCCGAATATGTTTTTATATGCGATCGTTTTGTCCTTACCCATCAATACTTCTATAAGGACATAACGTCAGGGAATAAAAACTCACGCTGAACAGTAATCATTGCAGAATAAAACAAAAGATTTAAATTTGAAGAGAATAATAAACTGATAGGGATGCAGCTGAATCGGTAACAATCTTAGGAGGGACACGAAGAGTGTTTAGATGCGGCGAGACGAATGGTCCAGAGTAAAATCTCGGGCGATGTAATACTTAAGCAAGAATAGACTAAGTAATAAGAAAGTATCTGACGGAAGGCAGAACTATGAAGTCGCGTATGTCTCGTAAAAAAGATACCATTGATAAAGATGATGACACTTGATAAAGTCCCACCTGTATTTTCTTCTATTTTATTCACTCGATAACAACAGAAGGGACGACAGAAGAAGGTCATCTTCAGTAAAGGAGGCCGATTCGATGAACAGCTGCTGCTGACTTCATTAGCGCTATCGGTTGCCCTCAGTTGTTAACATTTCCATAGCGTTAGTTTCTATGAAAATGACGATGCACGTATTCACTGTCACATGAGCGGGACGGAGGTTTTAATCGGTCAACTTAAGTTCAAAAAATCCTGCGCTGCATTCGACGGACAGCTGTTGAGAGCTGATCAGTCAATATTCGAACGATTCGGCATCTTCCGTTTCCTTGGGTACACTATTTCTTGAGTTCTCGATAAAACTTTGCTTCGAACTCATCTCACAACGACTCAATACTGTGTGATTGTCTCCTGATTCGTACGAGCGTACAGATTCTTATCTCCAACTCACTCGATATGAGGTACTCGATTTTGAACTGTCACGAACACGTGGGCGGTTGGCGGGTCCTTCAAATTAATAAAATTAAGTTGAATTCTGATAAATGATTAAATGACGATGGATGATGCTAATTGTCATTGATTTTCAAGTGAAGGTTAATCCTGAGCACTCTGGATGCGATGCTGGGTCGGAGTTGGCAAGAGATAAATATTTATAATGAAAGGACAATATTCGATATCTATTTGAAAAAATTCAAAGATTCAAAATGTAGTCCAATAAAAGGTATTCGGAATCTAAGATAGTTGGCAAATTGCGTGACTATTTAGATATCCGAAAAGTTTAATGGTAAACATTTAATAGTATCCGTAATGATTTTACAACATAACTTCAATTAAGACAGAATTCAGGGGATAAAGCGAACTCCAAACGAGCGTGGTTGGCTAGAAAAGCACTCATTTATCTAATCTTTTAATAAGTGAAAGATATTCTATTCCATCGGTCCTTAATTTAATAATTCTTAGTAGCCTAAATATGTTTTCAACCTTAGTTTTTTTCAGTGACAGATTTAGTAGCCTATTAATCTTTGTTAATATATCTGTAATTCTTTAGCAGGTTCATTTCGTTTTGGAATTGTAACCTCAAAACCCATTCCGATATTCTCGTATTTTACAGTGTCGTGTATTGATGGATATTAAAATACATTCATTATTCATCTACGTTAAAGATGTTCTTGAAATATGGAAAGTCTCTGCTTTCTCTAATCTCTGTAGGCATATTAATAATGATACTATCGACGAGGATCTCATTCGATAGCGCGTGGCCTTCCAATGATGATTAAAATGTATCGACTAAGGTAAGTTAGGATCAAAATGGCCATTATCAGCAACAATACGCATGAGTGGTGGAATTCCATTGATTACGAGTTTCTAAACTCAAACTTTATCTCCCATCAACACTTTCAAGATAAGAAAGGAGATTAAATTCACTTTAAAGAGATTTCAAAGGTTTCGTTAGAAAATAGATAACAGTGATACTCACTGTGCAATGCTCCAACCTGGAGGTCAATTCTGTTACTCATTCGACAAGAGTGAAATGAGAACTGCCAAAATTCCACCAACAGGCAATATTCCGAATGAGACGGAATTTGTGAGATTTATGCGGTTCTGTAACTTTTTCCGCGTGAGAGGAGTAACCCACATTGAAACGGTATCGCTTATTTTCTCCGATATTTTAATCCACTGACTTGTTTGTACATTGTACATTCACTGTGTAAGTGATCGTTGAGGTCTACGCTATTCTACACTATTTCATTATTTTCGTCCAATACTCGATCGAAGCGGTCAGATTGCCCGCCATGTTTTTTGTTTACTAAAATTCTACCTACTTTTTGTAGGTGAAAGAAATTTCTCCGCGGGAGGAATATAATGCCGGCGGAAATCGGAATTATGCGTTTCTGAATCGCATGAACAATTCCACTTGAAGAAAGCACCCAGATTGCCTACAATTCCGACAAAAACTGAATTCCATTCATGTCGAAATAATTACAGATTTTACCTCTTGTTCTCATTAAAAATTTAACACAAAATGAAAAATATCTGTTTATTATTCAGAAATCAAGGCTTATGATATGTTTGACTCCTGGTGTCGGATTACAAATACACCGCACATTGTAAAAATATTCAGTTAATCTGATCGGATTCCACATCTATTCACTCCTTTGATAATGGTTCTAAAATATTGATTAGAATTAAAGATTAATTAGTATGCGGCCGTATTAATAGATTGTTGATATAGCGTTTAACTAGGGAATGATGTGTATTGATTCACTTTCGAGTGAAAAACGATTACCTAAAATGTGGTATTCATAGATTTCTACTAGCGTGCAACTTGAGGTTACTTCGTACAGAACCTAGAGCTTCGTTGTTTGAAAGCCAGTAATCATTGTATGTGTAAACCCAGCTTTATTCTTCGAAGCCCCTTTCCGTTTTTGCAAAATATCTCCATAAATATGATATTTAGGTATATATTATTATTTATAAAAGTTTCAGAAAATGTAATTTAAAACAACTTTTCTTTGAAACGTTTTTTTGTATCCCTGATTGTTTAGGAGTTATTCGTGAAATACCGATTAACGGGAAGTTGCTGATTATTTGCATTGTGGGCGCTCTTACGTGAAAACTATTTGTCGTATAAACACCAAACTTCATACATAGTACTTTGGTAGGTGTGATGTGATTAGTTTTTGGAGCAAATCGGTTTCCGGAAGTAGAGCTTTATTTTTCGAAGCTCGTTTCCGTTTTTGAAAAATTTTTCTCCATTGATCTGATATTCAGGTAAATCCAATTATCTATAAAAGTTACAAAAACTTTAATTTTCTATAAGTTTTATTCGATATCAACCACCGCTTAGGAGTCATATCATAATTAACCAATTTTCTGGTTATTGCGATATATTTACATTAATTTGTCGTTTTCATTCATACTATTTAAAAAAATGCTAAGTACCTCATGATTACTATATTTCTTCAAAGTTTTATTTAGAAGTTGATTTGGAATTTGAAACATGCGTATTTATTTCAAAATAATTTTTCAATTGTAATTCTTTCGTGTCGTTACTCTTCACAATAACAATAGAGTTCGTAACTATGGGTTTTTTAACATGACAAATAATGCAATGAAAAACATCTTTTGCTCACACTCAAGCTATAGATTGAGCTCTGGCTGATTGATAAAATTTAAAAGGTTTTCTTCTTTGTTTTTTGACTGAATTTGTCTGCTTTATTTGTTTTCTTTTGTGTATATTAATAATTTTCGTTATTCTCCGTTACTGTTTAAATGCGTGGTCTTTATTTTTATTAATTGGTTGTGTTGTTCGTGTGTTATTTTACTTTTCGTTCGTATTATGATTTCGTTTAATCGCCTATTATATTGAGTTGGATATACAATCTTTTTTGTGATTTATCCTATATTGGTGCTTGTAGTAGACTCAAAAGGCCAATCATACCGTTTTGGATCGGATATGTCCCGAAAAATATTATTTATCATCTTTGTGAGGTAAAAGTGAATATAATATAATATAAATTAATCACTAATGTATCTTTCAAGTTTATGCTGAATACAGACAGGAAATACTGTCGTAAATAAATATCTACATCTTTATATGGAGAAATTCATGTACTGACAACATGAGATTTTTATTTAGTTACATGGTATGCCAATAGAGTCTTAGCAGTGCCAAGTCAAAATCTATGAATACGAAATTTGGACTTAGTCACACGTTAGCTGTAGCTAACGGATGCTAAGGGATGCTAAACAATCTATGAATACGGCCGATGCAGTTTAACAGAGGAAACAGAATGCAAATATATAAGAACTGTATTCGAATGCTATCACGATAGTATAATGATATTAATAGTGCTTGGTGAGACATGATATCAATAAGGAATATCGTTGATATCCTTAGACTTCCGCGCAAGAGAGTAATCTTTTCGTCACCAAATGCAGGGTACCAACCGAATCAATATCTCTCGAGATGATGTAAATGTTTTGTTAAAGTAGCCTTTCACAATGTATGCATCTGTCGTGGTTTCGGACTGGAGGGAAAAAAATAAACAGGTGAAAGTTACGCCTCATACGTATGAAATTTACGCCTCAGAAACTGACAGGCGTAGTACATACATTTAGGGATGGAATATTAAAGAATTTACGAACTGAAGAAATTGGTCTGACCTCAACCATGGTGATGAGAGTTTTGATATTCCATATGACTCTGAGAACTAGTCAGACTTTTCTAAACAATTAGCATCAGTCAATGAGGATAAATATCACACTTATCATATTTAGTGTTTCAGAGACCGACTCCATAGCTGTTTGGACAAATACAATCGCTTTTTTACTCCAGAAACTGTAGAATTTCTTGTTAGATATTATTAGCAATTTATACGGCCTATAGATTGTACCTAAAGGGTTCTATCTATGTCAGAATTGGTACGGATAATTGTGAGAAATACATGTCTTTTGGCAATTGAAGAGTGTATTCCTGCTAAATTTCAAAGGATATATATATATATATATATAAAGTTTTATTTCTACCAGGGCGTTATATGTATTTACATTTTACAAAAGGTCCTGCGTTTGACACCAGGCTGCCCTAACTTAATAAATTTATGACGGGATTTTAAATTATTTATGATTCATTTACCGAAAAGTTGGAAAATCTACGGCCAGGTGAACAGAAGTAATACATGGACATTCTTTTTAGATATTTATTAAGTATTTGCAATGTATAGTACTTTAAACATATATATGTATATATGCATGTATATACGGAGAAACGTCTATATATAATAGATATATGTGCATATATAAATGAGGAACCTTGAAATGCCTCCACCAATTGAAAGCGAATTTTAAAACGATGCGCTGTCGATTACGGATTTCTTTGGAATGGCATAGGAAAATATTTTGGTACAGATGATACGAATGCTTTCAAGGAAAGGGTTAAATTTGGTACAGATGATACGAATCCTTTCAGTTAGACAGGAATCCTCTAGAATGCCTTTTCGTTCTTGATTCTTGTTATTAATTTATTCGACATTTATTGGTTTAATAGAACATTTAAACAGATGTTGAAAGATCCTACTTTCCGGAAAATATGGTAGTCTCCAATGGACGAATCGATTGACATGACCTATTATTCACCTAATTGATAGTAAGTTAGCAATCATTGCAGACAAAGGGATGAGAGCTGTTCACTGAGATCTAACCGCGAGATTCGTATCTGTGGCTGTTTCAAAGCAAATACTGCAAGAGCTCATTAACCGCATTTAACTCAACGGAACAACTCTCGCTCGGCAGACCGAAAAATTTTGTTCCGTTTCCTTCACCTGCTAACGGAGAACGTTCGATTCAGGAGTTGAGAACATACGGAACTTGTCGTTACGTACACGCACATCAAGTTATTGAATGTAAAAGAATGAAACATGTGCATCGGGAAAGAAATTACGGATCAGGGAATTTTTCCGGAATTCTTTCGACTAGAGTGGAATGGGATTTGCCAAAATTTCACCAAACGGCAATATTTCGAATGAGAGGGAATTTGTGAGATTTATGCGTTTCTGTAACTTTTTCCGCGTGAGAGGAGTAACCCACATTGAAACGGTATCTCTTAGTTTCTCCGATATTTGAATCCACTGACTTGATTGACGAATTCCTCATCCATGCGTGTTTACGAGAATTGGTAGTCTGCTAGCTCTTAGTTCATTTATTTTGAATTCCATAACATTGTAATATAATCAAGGGAAGACCATGACAGCTTATATGTTCGTGCAGGATTATGGATAAATATATATAAGGTAATTCCGGGTGAGATGCCCCACCGGGAGAGTTGTCCCAGTCGTATTATTTTTAAGGAATACCACAAGATTGCTCTACCGACGGTGTTCGTCAGTTAGTAGGAAGGCACCTGTCTATCTGCAAGAGTTTCACGGTGATTAATTCTTTTACGCTATATTGTTTGGTAAGCACTAGGCTGGAGCGTTTTCTCACTTTTTTCTGATCGAAATGTAATACCCGGCTAAATTGGCCCACTCACATGGACATTACAAATATAATATTTTTTGAAATAAAAAAATATCCTCTGTGAGAATTTTTGCCTCGGGCTTTTTACTTTTTACTTTACGAAGAACTCCCGTTAGGAGCTCTCTTCACGCATATCGAAGATATTTATTCTAGCTCCCGTTCATGACAATTGCAAATTTCATCATAATTTTACATGGATATTGTTCTCGAAATGTACACTCCTGGCCAAAAAATAACGCAGCACCTCCCTAGCGATCCTTACGGCCGGTGCTGCGTTAATTTTGGCCAGGAGTGTACTACAATTTTTGGCTACATTTTTGCAATTTAAACTTACAAGTAGGTTTTAAATTCAACTTCAACGTTTAGTTAGAACCTAACAACAAGTTAAATTTAACAATTTTGTCATATAGCAAGCGCTTTCCAGATTAAATTCAGTTTAAGCTAATGGGGCATCTCTCCCACAGAGGTCTCACCCGAACGCTCGAGAAAGATGGTCAAATGCATGGATGCAGAAAAATTTTAATATTTTTGGTGTAAATTTTTTTAAGCAAACTTTGTTGATATACTGTTAATAATCAATAAATCTTATTTTCTATCACGCAGTGTCACATTCTTGTTATGACTTAAGTCATTGTTATGGAGTCTTAGGTGGTACATCCCTACCGGAATTACCTTATAAGCAATTTGGCGTATAATTAGCGAATGGGACGTATTTCAATAATTTCACGCGATGATTGAATCTCTTCCGTGCGATTGTATTTATTGATATTTTACATGCTATATGCATAAGAAAAGGGACTATTGGATGAAATTCAATACTTTCTTAATCGTTGGTATTATTGTAAGATTAGGAGGGTATACTTATATACCCAGTATAATTCCAATATGTTTTCGGAGACTGAATGAATTCTGTTTGAAAGTGTAGCCCATGGAGTCATTTTTGATGACAACCCGATTTTGGAGTTACTTTGTATTTTGATAACGACATAGCAAGAAACTTATAGAAAGTCTATAACGCATTACATCCAGTTAATGAGAAGTCAGTCAGAAGTGCTATACTTCATACAGTGCGAAATTGGGCCTTTGCATGGAGGAAAGTAAGTATAATTCATTTATGTATAAGACTGAGCTTCACAGCCACGTAATTCTTGCCAAGACTTAAGAAAAAACATAGAAATTATCTGACAGCAATAACTCCATACATCCATAAATATGTATTGATAGCTTACTTTGCGTTCATTAACCGCAACAGAATTAATTGGAATTACATATGAGTCGACTTCAGTAAGTTTCCTTGTAAATTAAATCCATGGAAAAGATCAATCCGAGACATTCGATAACATGTTAAATTGATGATTGAAAAAACCATTGCCGGGGATATGAGACAAATATCTATATTTAAAAATTACCACGGTATGGATACACAAATATGGTTCTATATTTTATAAATATTTATCATACTTCATGAAATTATACTACGTTTATTTCTTGTTTAAATTAACCATAAAAATTTATAAAGAACTTGTATATTGAATTAATACAATTGATTAATACAAATTAATGCTAAATGTATCATAAGTACTAGATATGCAAAATTGAAATCTTCTTTTAATATTATAAATCCAATTCAGAATATACTACTATGATTTAAGAGTTAAAGTCAGTGTCACTCTTCCAATTTTCGCCTTACTATTAATAAAGAATAATTTTTTGGTTGAAGTATCGGGTTTAAATTTACAAATAAAAATGAGGCATTGCTGTTTAAATAGTTGTTACATAGACTATTATTTTTGAAGCATCTGAATTTTATATTTTAAGTAATATTGTTTGTAGGTTCGTGGAAATGAGGCCTGAAACAGTAGAAGGTGATTATTTGATCTTTAAATTAAATTAATTGTGACCACTATTAATCAGTATCAATAGTTAAAATGAAAATAAGGCATTTGAACGTATTCCGTATTATTGGTGCAATTTCTTGTGATTCATTGATTTACCAACGTCCTATAAAAAAACATACCTTACGGCCTCTCACTGTAAAGGATGAGCATGTCATAGCTCCAGTCTACTTATCGAAATAATAAAAAGCAGAATTATTTCCGGTTCAAAGCCCACCTTCAGAATGAACGGCTATGGATTCCTCCATATCCGAGCAAATATCGTTTATCACCTGGAATATCCGCATTTTTCAACTAACTTTTTTCCTTCTCATCTATTATTGATAAAATATTGGCGATGGAAGTGTCGCTAATGAAAATGCAGTATTCAGATAAAAAACCGTTTAATCCCTTTTTAATAAGGAATTTTAGAAGCATATCAGCTACTTGGATTCATTAATCATTTTGAAGGATTTAATATATGAAAGGTACGCTTTATGTGTGAGTTGTGTTTTTTCCTAAATATATTCCAATCCAAGAGACTAAATATATTTAATTCACATCCGTCCACAAATCTGCATTTGGCGAACCCCTTAGACCAGGGTTGGCGAACCTTTTGTGGCAAGAGTGCTATATTTGATGAATATAAAGGGCAATGTGGTGCCGAACCATACAGTGAGATTGTGATATTATTAATTTTTGAATGTCAACGATGCGATTAAAATCTTTTATAAGACTTAAACGGTCCTTAGTTATCACTACTAATAAACATATTCCACTTTTATTTGCTGTGGAACTTCATTTCTTCAGTGAATAATGCAAAAAAAGAAATCTCACAAGAGTATCGCGTGCCGAAAAATACTCTCGCGTGCCAATTTGGGCACGCGTGCCATAGGTTCGCCACCCCCGCCTTAGACCAAAACAGTCGTGGAAAAGATAATTGAAAGGGAGAATGCGAGAAATTATTAGGCAATTGAGAGGCTGCCATAGTATTAGTGGCAACAAATAATATTCGGATAGATACCCCTAAGACATTCCTTTGGTTATAGTGGTACTCTGAATATAAAACCCATCCCTGGAAGAAAAGGAAAATAACAACGCTTGCCACTCTCTAAAAACATGAATCGAGGAGAGGAATAAGAATACAAAAACCTCACCTGTGATGCCTAAGTTGACTGTGGTATTGGCATCGGAGTTGGTGTGGTGTGGTGCGGCGTTGCTTGGAGAGGAAGGCGATGAGCAAGCGGAAGATGTTGAAGTGGACGAGGTAAGCGAAGAAGTGGACGAGTTAGAACATGTTGACAAAGGCTGGACGTTATCAGCTATCCGGCGATGTATACTGCCGTTACATCCTCCAGAGGAAAACAACGCCTTCACTCGGTTGTACACAACTTCGGTTGGGTTGTGTAAGTAAAAAGAGTCCCCTTGTGGATGTGAATCCTTCCCAAAAGACGGCTGATCGTTGGCGGTCCTACAACTGTACCAAGAAGAAGAAGAAGCTTGAGTACTGTACTTACAATATTGACTGTGAAATAATTTTATGAGTATAGTTTTAAAGATATTTTGCTAAGGTTTCAAATGAATGCCTCAACTAGTAATAGAACCCAGGACCACTTTGCCAAAAGGCACGAAATACGAAATGGAAAACATGATTTTGGGGACTGTTGACGGTTTTCAGGAATACTTTGCCCCAATCTTGACGTCGATGTTTTCAAAGATACGGAAATTAGGAAAGCTAATCAGCTGAAATTTGGTGCTCGATGGCCCTTTAATAGGTTCGTACCTTCCATTGGATGGCGCGAACATCGAAGCACCACTTCCAGTCCTCCTTGGACGGTTTTCCACCACAGGAACTCGTCTTGGTTGAGTTTGCGAGCGTGAGAGGGGACGGAGATGACTTCCAGCCATCGGATTTATGTATAGACCATCCTCCGAAGAAGCTGCTTTCAAGGGATCCGGCGTCTTCGTATCTGCTTCCGGAGGATGAAGGTAAAACGGCTCCCTCAAGGAGCTCTCTCGCATTTTGCTTCGGCCACCAGCTGCGCCGGAACTTGGGATAGTAGAGCTCATCGTAGAACACTTAAATAAGACAAAATCAGGCGTCTTATGACATTAAAATTCTCTATTCAGATGGGGTTAATAATAGATATAGCTATGACTGATGGAATTATAACACTGAGATTTTTCTTAGCATTAAGAGTGCCATTGAATGATTTATATCATACACCTTGATATGTTAAGATCGAACTCCTTAAAATAATGGAAAGAGGGGAGTCGTTCATCCACGAGAGAGCATGGCACAGAGATACTATTTTATCCATTCGATACTGACATTGTAATTTTTATACACTTGAAATACCATCCGACAAAATTCAAACAGCAGTTAACACGTAGAGGTTTAAAATCGCCAATAGCCGTTTTTGTCGGCGTTCCTCTTCTCATTCCCCGGTATTCCGGTAAAACAAGGCATTCAAAATATGTATTGAGTGCTCTCAAAAAGTGCGGTGTCCTGTCTTGTTTTCTCGGAATACTGGAGAGAGAGAAGAGAAACGCCGGAAAAAACAGCTATTGGAGATTTTAAACCTCTAATTCCTTAACAGCCGTGTCCCAACTTTCCTTTCTTTTCAGCAGTTAACACGTTGTGTTTTTGAGTCACTGATGTCAGATATGATTCTAAATCGCACAGTGGCTTCTTATTATTGAATATTGAAGCAAGGAAGAGATAAATAATGTTAATTTGTGTTCTGGCAATAATTACCCTTTGTCTTGCTTCTTCCGGTCGGGAGCATGGACATCGATTCCATGGCTTTAGATTCCCCAGTAATGGCTCCACTGTCGACATCTTAGGAACTGCTTGGTAATCAGCTGAAACACCATTCTGAACCAGAATCTCTAGACACTGTCGAGAGATAGAATTTTACTCTTATTCCTCTTTTAACTATTTAAATCGAGTTACAACTCACAGCAGAAATATTCGCATGAAAAATTGAATGATATGTTTTTTTGTTCTCCTTTTTTTCGTTTTATACTCGCTGATAACATTTCTAGAACGGCAGTAGTTTTTGTTTGTGCTGTGTTTGGGAGAGTAAATTAATACTTAAGTACATCGAGGAGCTACATTAAATATATACTTCTGTTAGAGATAATGTAAAACCTGAAATCCATGCAAAACTTTGCTAATGGTTAAAAGTAAACGCTACGAAGAGGTTACACACAACTAGACTAGTCACAACTGCGAAAGTCATATTTCTTTCGAGCAGAATTACTTTCTTTTAAATAATCAACTTCTTATTTGAAAAAAATATAATTGTTCAGAATTGAACCATAAAAATAATGTCCTAAATATTTTTTGTTGTGAATATATAATATCTGTAATTTTCTGCTCGATATCGGGGAATTTTTGAGAAACAAAACTTATTTTATTAAAATTTCGCAGCTTTTAAAAAGGTTTCACTTTGAGGACCACAGCCATTGCTAAAGAAGGCTCTCGTATGAATACACGGGGTAGTGAAGATGCACCGATTACAAATAGGCTTGGAATTAAATTATATATAATTCAATTAAAATTAATATATTTAATGTAAAATTTAGCTTACGAAAGAAAAAAAACTTTATAAGTTAAAAAAATTGAAACCCTTAAAACATCGAAAAGTCAAGTTTTAGTTCTCAATATTTATTTAATGTTACCAGGGCTTCGATTTGTGAGCATTAAATATTTCCAAGGAACTTATAATATAGACTATAAACATAGAAAAATGTTATAAGCTACAGCACATATGGAAACATATTGATATTATATGAAATGTTGAACCCTCCTTATAAACAGGATAACTTTCCTATTTCCTTATTTTTTAATTCCTCTCCAATAACTAACGTGTATAACGTGTTCACGAGCTGGTGAACGACAAAATGAATAAAGACCGGTGGATGCAAAATGCGACATTAAAATAACTTTTATGTAATTATGAAAAATAAGCGAGTTATTTAAGTCATCCCAAGTCTCCAGAGACCAGTATATGATATTGTCAATCGAGCAGATTGAAGATGTTTTTACTTTCTCCATATACGAAGTATAGAGAAAGTATTGTTTTCATGAAAAAATTCGACTTCGAGATTTCAACGGAAATACATGTTTTGGGGTCCCTAGAACACGTTTTGACCATTTTCGGAATGATGTCTGTGTGTATGTGTGTGTGTGTGTGTGATAGTGGGCGCTCTAACGTGAAAACTATTTGCCGTATCAATACCAAAATTCATATATATTACTGTGGTGTGTGCTGTCAGAGTTGATTAGTTTTTGGAGTAAATCGGTCTACCGGAAGTCGAGCTATATTCATTAAAGCTCATTTCCGGTTTTCAAAATATCTCCATAAATATGATATATACGTATATTGTATTACTCATAAAAGTTTTAGATAATGTTATTTGCTATAACTTTTGTATTTAACATGTTTTTGTATCACCGTTTGATTAGGAGTTATTCGTGAAATACTGATAAACCGGAAGAAGATGATTATGTACTTTGTGGGCGCTCTAACATAAAAACTATTTGTCGGATGAACACCAAATTTCATGTATAGTACTTTTATTACAGTAGTTAGAGTTGATTAGTTTTTGAAGTAAATCGGTCAACCGGAAGTTGAGCTTCATTCTTCAAAGCTCATTTCCGGTTTTCATAATATCTCCATAAATATGATATTTAGGTATATACTATTATTTATAAAAGTTTTAGAAAATGTAATTTACTATAACTTTTAGTTGAAACATATTTTTGTATCACTGATTGTGTAGGAGTTATTCATGAAATACTGATAAACCGGAAGCTGCTGATTATGTACTTTGTGGGCGCTCTGGGCTCTATGGGCGGAAGACCAATTTCATCGTTTTTCATCGATCATGTTCCGTAAAACATTATTTATAATGTTTTTGGCGTCAAAGATAATAATATATATATATATATATTAATCACTCATTTTCCAAGTTTAGATGGAATATAGAGTTCGAAATTACTGCGGTAGATAATTATTTACATCTTATATATATGGAGAAAGTCATGTGCTGGCCACATCAGATTTTTATATTATTTGTTTTGTTTCTTATTTTATGCAGTATTTTAGTATGTGCATATACATATTCAAGCATTATCACTGCTAATCATCAACAAAGTAAGCATTCGTAAAATATTTAATAGCATCATTCAGTAAAACGAACTCGTTGCACATTGCTGGCACGTTGTTTCCAGAAAACACGGAAAGAGGGTCTTGAGACCGTTTGGAAACTTTTTTATGGTAATTTAGGGAAATATTTTATATCTTTTTAGCTCTGTTATCGTCTAATTCTTTATCAGTCGGGATACGAACTGAAAATATGTGTTCTGTGAAATTGTAGCGAAGACGTCGAGAGAGAATTTTGGGGAATATAGTCCAAAACATTCCTATCGACCCGTGGGATAAATGGATCATTTCTCGAGAGAGACCTTAGAGGAGTTTTATGGGAAAATGTTTTAAAATGAAACTTCCAATGAAGAAGATTCAAACGGATGAACTCTTACGGTAAAATTTTACCCTCGTTACTTCGATCATGTCTCGCACTATATCACCCAGCATTATCCTGGGAGGCTTGAAGCCTCTAAAACGTTAACAACGCTCGTCGGATCTTTGTCAACTTCACTGGTAACTTTCATTTATTCAAACAAAATGTTTCAGTTATGAGGAGATTTCTTTGATTTACATTCCTAATTATTTTAGTTGTGAAGACATTCTTTTAATTTGCATTATCAGTATGCGTATATCTTTACTACGCTAACGTAGTTTGGCTGCAGTAATTAGTAGGAAATTAAAGAATCACCTAGTATTTTTCACAGTATTTCATACTCTTGTCAAAATTTTCACCTCCACTTGGTAAATGATCATAAAAATGATGTTGACCCGTGTGCGTCGAAAGCAGTAGGTTAATGTTGTGGAATCAGACAAGTTATTTTCTCATTTCTGTTCCACAACAGCACAGCCAAACCAAATCGATCGTACAACTTGCAAGATATAAAGGAATTCCAAGGAGGATACGGAGGATTTCCAATAAAAATAAATCCAAATGTTAGATAGTTTAATAACAATATGACCCCCTGTTTTGGGTAGTCAAGCTCCCCACCGCACCAATGGTAATGGTATTTCATTGACAAATGACATGTTAGAGGTTTAAAATATCCAATTACCCAGATTTCCGAACTTCTAGGAGTTTCTGAGCGAGTCCGGGCCTTTCCGAAAATCGGTGGCAACGAGGTATGGAGCGTCGTAAAATGCGGTTATTGGAGATTTTAATCCTCTAACCATTAACAGTCGTGTTCCATTTTTTTCTTTAAACCAACGATAATTATATCCCCCATGGCTTCTCCCTCTCACAACGTTTTCGTGATATTTTTCGGAACTAAATTTTCCCTTTCTCTCTTACCTCTAGTTGCTCGTTCTCGGCCGCGTCGTTCACCGGACTCTTTCCAGACTTGTCGAGAGTGAGTCGGGCACCAGCATGTCGAAGTAACCAGCGAACTACATCGGCGTGTCCGCGGGAGGCAGCGAAATGTAGTGCCGTGGCGCCGTCATTGTCCCGAAGATTAGGATCCACGCCCCTCTCCGCTACCTGCAATGAAAAGGCCATCATGTCGCATGGAGCGTGCACACAATGCGAGCAATATGCTTTGACTAAGAGAAAGGACCGGAAGATGATGTCACGGAATGGATTCAGTCGATTCGCTAATAGTTTGAGCTTCATTTTTTACGGAATGTTTTTGTGCGGATTAATCAGTTTGTCCCTTTCTCCGGGGAAATCACTCTTTACAGCGAGAAATGTGCTTTTCGCCGTATTTGATACATATGTATATCTCGCGAAAGTTTACGGCGTTCCGATACTCACTACAGGGAGGAAAACGGTTTCGGAGGAAGTGCATATTTGTTGGAAAAAGAAAAGAGTAATATAAGGGTCGATTTATGGCTTGAAAAGGCGAAGCCTTTCACTTATTTGCTCAGGATATATCCTTAATATTAATTATTATTATAATCGAAAACTCGGCTTATTTCAACAAGTTTATAATTGGTGATTCTGTAGCAAGAGAGAATTATATTCGTAATAGCTCTAACCAGCGATAGTGAGTTCAAAAGTTGAAAATACTTCATATTTGCTGTCGCTCAGGAAGGGTCGTGTAGCATCGTTAGAGATTCATTAGAGTGATTAGTACCACACAAACACCAAGCATTAGTGATTGAAGCAAAGGTGATATATTTTATCGGCTAAAGCGTTAATCATACTTTCATTTTTGAATGAAGGAGTTATTAAAAGTATTATACACACAAATCTCCGATAAAATATGCAGAACTATTTTCCATCGTCATTTCGTTAATTGGGTAATGGCTTTAATTCCTTATTATCCCTTAATGATTCCTTTTTTCGTATCTAAATAATATTTCGCGGCTTCTTTCTAACTTAAATAAAATTTGTTGTCTGTCTGTAAAGTATTCAGTCCGAAGGCCGGTTGGTACCTCATCCCCTCTAACTAAGCTACTAAGAGCTTGCTGAGGGGAATGGGGTTCACTAGGCAGAATGAGGAGTGAGGTAGTATGCCATTGCTTTCCTCAATGATCCAGAATGTTATAAGCGGAACCTGTCCACGCAAGTGAAGCACAATGACTCTATGAGTTACACTTTTCTTGGCATTCCGTAGGAAGAGACCTTGATTAGTGTAATTATTCACTCATATCTCAGTATCTTTCATTTCATGAAAGCATTCCATTCTTCAGAATATGGTAGCAGGAACCAAAATTTGTTATTATTTCCCATTTTGGATCCATTTTTTCTCTTTTATACTTTTTGTATAAAAGAGTTAGTTTTGTAAGCAAATATTTCCGTTTTTCTTGTAAAATATTTCTTTGTATTCAATCATCTGATATTACCCCTACATTCTCACGTAGAAAATGCGGATAGGAAGTAAGATTCGCATTGACTTAAATGAAAATAATTTGGAAAATTACACAATAACATTTTTCACTACTGGTAAATGTGTCCCTATAGAAAAGAGTGTGCAGTTCTGCCAAGGAACTTACCATCCATTTGATGCAAGATAAACATCCCATTTGGGCCGCTGCGTGAATTGGTGCCATTCCATCTTTGGCTCTGGTGTATAAAGAACCTCCACCTTCCTCCACCAAATACCGTAGTACATCGAGATGTCCTTCTTGTGCTGCTAGATAAACTGGGGTCACTTCGTTGTCCATGCGCGTGTTGGCACTGAGATCAGAAAATTGTAATCAGTAAAATTTTAAATTTTCGTTTATTATTTCCGTTCTTGATAATATTAATATACTATGTATACATATTTCCCTTCCTTTTGTTTTTACAAAGTTGATAAATCAATATACCCTCAATAAAACCAATTGAAAACAAAGTTTATAGCTATAATATAAATTTTGATTTATCATTAAATTAATAGTTTCCGTGGTACATCATAAAAATGTACGAAATTTCTGAATATATTACAGTAAATAATAAATTATTTCAAATAATATATTACTTTCTGATGATTTACCTCAAAAAATGGGTGTTGTATTAATTACCTAACTTATCGTAAATGTGTAATTTAAAATTATTACTGGAAAGAACAAGTGATTCATTTTACAAAAATCGTAATCAAATTCTATTTCTTTATCTAATAAGAAGGAATTTCTGTCGTTATTACTCCAATAATCAAGAAAAATTCAATTATTCCCCAAGCTTAAATTTTATTGTGCCGAGATATTTATATTTAAAATTTTCATTACATATAATATTTTAAGTAAAATTTTCTATTTCTGAATGTTTCCTAAGCAAGTGCTAGGATAGTGAATTGGAAATTTTCCACCAAGTAGTTATTCAGATTACGTAAGAAGTGCGGATTTTCAATGCAGAATAAGTAAAAAAGAATCCCGTCAGTATACAATTACAGGAAATACCTTTGATATTTTTTCTGTTAAGGTTTCACTCACGTCGTAAAGGAACGATGGACGATTAATATTAAGAGATAGATTAATTTTATCTATTCCTTTGACTATTGGTAACATAACCAACATAAGATGTTTTAACATCTCTTCGTTGTCCACCGATGGACAGGGAATCAGTAAATATGGTAAAAAGTAAGTAAACGGCCTTTCTAAGGAAAGAAAGAGAGTGAAGGATCCAAATTAATGTTCCCATCCATCAAAGAAATTTTACCTGTTCTTAATATTTTTATTTTTGGAATGAATGATTTTAAGACAGAAATCAAAACCATAGATACATTTGGAACCTGAGCCTGTACTTTTACTAAAATCTTAATTCAATGTATACACTAAATAGTAGATTTGTACATTAACACTTAAATTCGCAGACCCTTTCTATATGATTTGTCGAGGTATCGGTATCGGCTTGTATGAGATTTTAGATGCATATTAAGAGAAGGCTCACATTTTATTTGTCATGGATGATTTCCTGCCCTAACCCGAAAACCGGATTTTTATCTTCGTATTTGAATGCTTATTATTTATACTCCCATGTGTTAAGTATCTTATGACATCTTATACATTCGTGTGAATCTTGTCGTCTAGGTAATATGTAATGTTTGACTATCTAATTCAGATGTTTCATTGGTCCTTTTTCTTTGTGGTTATTTTTTCTTGTGTTTGTATTTATTTCATCTCCTAAAAATTTGTGTAGACATTAATATTGTCCAATATTTTAGTATATAATTTTATTATCATGCACTAAGTTGCATTTGATTTTTAAATCAACGTGTTTTCACTATATTTCTTGAAGTGCAAACTTTACCATGCTTATTGATGTTGTATATCTATATACTTATTGATTTTGTATTTTAATTTTGTTATGTTCCTTTTCATCTCTTATCTATTACTGCCGGTAGTTTTGTTGGGGTTTTTCTACACTACCCTTATTTGTTGATGTTTCCCTGCGCTGGGTAATATTTTCTCTAAAGGTTTTTTTGTATCCCCAAAATTTCCATTTCAAAATTTCCACCATTTCATTCCATTCTTTCTCATACTTTAAATTTCGGTAAACTATACGTAACTTACCGTACAATATATGATAACTAGTTAGATGGAAGTTGAAACTTTTTGTCTCTCTCTCGCCCAAATAAAGACTTTTTATTATTACAATTATACTAAGCGCAGAGTTTTAGAACTAGAGTGGGAGTTGGTCTCGAATTTATATGATAGAAGCTAGATTCCTTTCAAAGGTACCTGAACGTTATATACGGACCAACAAATTTTCATACTGTTCTTTTTTCCTGCCGTTAAATGAGGAATGCGAATTCCATCAGCAGTAATTATTACTTTACCTTCAAGATATCACTCATTTTGAATGTTGTGTAACACAGTTTATTTGTACATAATGTTTATGAATTTACAAACCTTATAATTTCTATCCAAGCGTGGTGGAGCTTCGTTTTGTAAACACTCGCAAAGATTTTTTTTTCCACCAAAAATAAAAGAGTTAGAGGAAATTGTAGCAAGATACTTACCAGTACTTAGGTATTTGCCAAGTTTAGATGAAAATTAAGATTCTACGAACCAAGCGAAAGAACGACAAATGGCTTGTTTAGAAATATGCGAAGAAAAATTAATAAAATACGTTAGTATAATGAAGTTTGTAAATTAATTATGTGAAAAAGGTAGCGATTTGTAAAATAGTTCCTCAGGTGCTGAATCGGTCACAATTCCTGCATCCTAATTTTTTCCGAAGAACGGAATGTGGGAATATTACAAGGAAATTCTTTTCAGATGTATAGTGTTTCCCGTTGAAATAAATTGAGATGCAGTCGGAATAAATACTTTATTCGGTGCATTTTCCTACCTCTCTTACCTCCTCACCGGATGACTGCACCACTTATTGCCGCGTACCGCTTAATGGACAAAGTCGGGCAGTAATCATACGGTATATATCGGAGCAGAAAGAGTTAGAGCGTAGATGAAACCCGTTCAATGTTTAGGGAAACAGGTGTAAAGCGGAGAGGTAAATATCATGCTCAAAATAAATTCCCGTGCAAATTTAGTAAGCATAATTTAATCAATATATTTGTATTTAGATTTGCCTTAGCGAGTGTTTTAAAAAACAGATTTAAAATGTTTTCCGAATAATTATAATGATAAAGGACTTTATTCAGGGCGAGATTGAGACAGTAAAGTCGCTTCTTACACGTAACCCTTCGTTACATAAATTAAAAAAAGAGATAGCTTAATAAATTCACAGCTTGATAAAAGTACACAAGAGAAGACTACTTTGAGGATTAGAAAAATCCTAATCTAAGTGCTTAGGAAAAAAATTTCCATTGCAAGAAAATGCACTAGAGGAGGGGGGTTTAAAAATATGCGAAACCAACAGATAGGAAAACTAAATTTAGTGATGAAATCAGATTAAATGAGATGTAAAGGACAAGGAGACAAACGTATAATACCGAAGAAAAACAAATTCCTCTATATAAAAATCAAATATGTAAAAGTAGCTGGCATACTGAGGGCATACGTTGAAAGTATTGTTCTTTGCAAAGTTCTATTTGGTACACCCCTGTTTTTAACTACTTAACTCTTGAATTGAATTACTCATCTTACACTCGAGTATTATTTATGTTAAAAATAATTTCTATGGTTTTTAAAGCCGAACAATAATTGAATGATTAGTTCCCTAACTAAAATCAATAAATAAAAATGCGCTTTTGTCCATATTCTTATTTAGGTGAATTACCCTACAGCTGGGCTCCAACTGGACGTGAACCACGATAGTGAGTCATATTTTCGCACTCTTCCTTCCCACTTCACAAAAGAGGGAAGGTGCGGTTGCTTTATTTACATCATTCTAGACAGGGAAAAATGTTATACTGCAAACATAATCCTACGCGTTTAAAGATAATGGTGGATTATGGAATGGATCTGCCAAAGATCCAATCCAATCTTGGAGATCCAAGATTGATTAAAACCGAACTGATAAATAAGTCACGGATGAAAGAAAGTCAATGTAGACATGTTTATAGCTTGTAAGAGTTAAAGTAATAGTGTAATTGGCACCAAATCTAACAACCATGGGAATAGGGTTAAGTAATTTTGCACGAGATGTGCATCCAGGAAAATCCCAAGGAGGAATAGATTTGAAAAACGTCCGACGGGACCGGGATACGAACCCGGGTCTCCCGATTGTTTGTCAGGTGCTATGTCCGATGAGCTATCCTTCTATAGTACTCTGGCCGCATAGCATTGTTTATTGACATCATCATACGCGTAGCGTTCTACAAAAGCGTAGCAGACGGTCGTGATTCACGCCCCCTGGATTCACCGATTCATCTTGGAATGATGATCTCCTGATTTTTCATTAAATGTTATGATAAAAAATAATTAATTAATTTTCTTGAATAATTATTGTTAATTTAATGAAAGATTGATTCTCATCTATTTTATTTTTAAATGTGTGATCCTTCCTAAGGGTCTTCTTTTTCTCTTCCTCATTATATTAGATGCATTCACCGATTGTTATATTTTTTATTATTTTTGATTATCTACCCCGAAACCGGTTCATCTAATTGCCACGAATCGTTTTTTCGGATTAAGAATATGTAAGATTGGAATGAAAAACCCATCCTCAAATAATTGCCGTAGAGTGAAAGTTCTTGGATGTGATTCTTTGTTTGAGCATGAATAATGGTGCCGGTAATATCGGAAAGCAGCTCTCAACTTTCATATTGTGAGCGGAGGAAAATGCGTGCTCCAGAATCGACTTTCTCCGCAATATTTTCGAGAAGATCTCCGTTTATTTCAGTTGCTTACTCATCAAAGTGAATCCGAAAGAACTTTCCCAAGGACGTCTTTTCAGACTGAACCCATATTTGTCCTATCATGCGTGGAAAGTTATTGTCTCAGGAACCGTTGGCCGGTTCCTTCTAAAGCTGAATTACATGAAGAAAGATCGAAATCATGTGAATTCCAAAGATGTAGAATTATCCTTGCCACACGTCCATACTCTGTCTTTCAGGGTATTATTGGTTAACTAGATTATGTCTTGGAGGGTTTGGCTTAATGGGTTTTAGTAAAATGTACTCAGAAATGTTAATGAAAACATTTTTGGTGATAATTTTGGTACTGAATATTATATCATTCCTTAAAATATATTTTTCCCAACTTGCTGAACTTCTTAAACGCATATAATCACACAAACATCATAAACAAACATTGCATCATCAAAATCATAGTAATTTATCATTAAATGTTATGTAATATTTCTATATTTAACTATAAGATTAAATTACTCCTACTACCACAGCTGTATTAGTAGATTGTTACCAAGTAGTTTTTGTTACTCAATTTGCGCAGCTTAAGTAAATTTAATTTACTTTTCTCTTTGTTTTATTTATGTCTGTAATGCAGCAATATGAAGGCTGTTGCGCCATCTATTACTCATGGGGTCAATGCGCTGCCCTAACATGTAATTTTTCCCTTATAGCTTCATTGGAGATATAAAGATAGGTCACTTAATATCTTGGTTATTGCATCTTTATTCCAAAGTGTTTCAAATAGATCGTGGAGGAATAAACTCAACGTGAGAAAGCGTTACTTCGTGGAAGGTCATTGCAAGGAATGAAAGAATGTAGTATTTAGTATAATATTTAGTGCAACATGTTTCACTAGTCTTAGTTAACGAAACATGTCGCACTAAATAAATTCTGTGGAAGTGTTCTAAAGTTTCCTTCATTCCTTAATCGCGGAGATGTTGAGGATGTAACCAGCTTAGAACCGACGATTTAACGGATATATAGATAATAGATACATTCCATAATTCTACTGTTATCTAATATTAAGCTCTGAATAAAATTTATCTATTCTTTGTACGACCCAAAATTTGGAAGGGACGATTCGGAAATAACAAGCACTTCTGACATTTGAAAGCATTTCTGGAGGCATATCTTTCTGTATTTATCGGTTTTTATTTCTTTGATGATTTTTCCGCACCAACGGAAACGCGATCTTATCAAAAAAGCGTTCTGAGAATTGAAAGGTAGAGGTGAATGTGAGAAAGAGAAAGGATTTAAAAGGAGGAGAAATGACACGGGAAGATACGGAAGGGAAAGGCGTAACGCATTGACAACTAAAGTAAATAAGCAGAGAAAGAGAGTCGAATTGTCTTCAGCCTATTTTTAATTTCCTTTAGGAATGAACCTTTTAGGAAAGGGGAGTGTATTAACAACAGCCAAGTGGCGAGTTTCTTTAAAGACACGTGCATTAACTCAAATCGAGAAGTATTGACGCGAATAACCACCGAGAGTTATAATTCTAATTCTCTAAGCATTACCAAAGTAGAAAGGAAAGGAATATCTGTTATTATTCGTCATTTAAGTTACAATTCCGAAAACTCACTCCCTCCACAATCAGCAACAACATGATTTGGGAGGAGGTATTTAAGTAGGATATGAAGTGAGGAAATTTTCCCTTTTTTCTCACCGAGGCGAGTTACTAAAGCAGGAAAACGTCCTCTTAAGAGCAACACAATGGCCCTATGAATCTTTCTTGTATGGCACTTTTATATAATTCAATGAGATTTGACCGATATGAATGCCCCAATTCAGAGGTACACGTATCGTAGTAATTTTAATATCATCATATGGTTCTGTCACGATCATGAATGAGACAAATTTAAATTAAATATACATATTCTACTATCCTATGCAAAAAGATTAATCATCCGCTCATTGAGATATTGTGGCAAGAACGTTACATGATCGAGTTAGATTTACTTCCATCCAACCCTGTACTTTTGTATACTATGTAATTTGTATTAGTAGTATTATTAGAGGTGCTACCACAGCATAGGTCATTTCTCACATTGGCTCCCACCGGGAATCGAACCCGGGACCGCTTTTTCCAAAGGAAAACGCGCTGTCTACATGACTATCCGGACTTGACTTTGCTATTCCATGATAATTTTGCAATTTCGTTATTGTTTAAACAGCATATAAGGTTATTAAAGCAGTGTTACCAATTTTCCAAAAGTTAATGAGAAAATAATAAATGCATAAAATATTTATATCATTAACATATCTGATGACCAATAACTAAATATCAGAATCACTATAAATATCATAAAAGAAATACTAGCATAAAAACATAAAATTTCCGAGACAGTTTTATTCTGATTTATCCCAATATCAGAAATGTTACCAAAATAGTAGACAGTTCTGTTTAAATCCAAAATATATCGATTTCTAAACAATTGTATGTTAATTATTTGATTGGTAATTATAAAAAGTTTTGTATAAATTTGCTTGCAGTCGATACTTGGCGTTCAAGTTGGAGTTTGAAAATTAACCCATACAAGTCTGCGGTGATGACTTTTTCTTTAAAGAGAGTCGTTGCTCCGGCTGTTTACCGCCTCGGTGATGGAACAATAAAACCCGTCTCTACATATAAGGATCTCGGAGTAATATTTGACCCGAAATCAACATTCATGGGCCACATCAATTCTATTGTCTCTAGATGCATGTCCATAATTGGAATGCTTTTCCGTTTCACAGAAGTCTCTGAACCCCTTGCGCTTAAAACAATTTTCACTGGCTGCATTCTCCCCATAATTGATTACTGCATCCCTATTTGGCAATCTGCTGCCCCTCTTAACCGTCCCTTAAATTTCTTTGCATCCACAGTTCGCTTAAGAGCACCCCAATGTCACAACCACTCTCGTGAACACATATTTTCAACTCTTGGTACTTCATACCTCTCACATCGCCAAATATCCTTCAACATTAAATATCTTCATAAAATATTCTTTTCCCCCATAAATTCACTTTTTTCCTCAATTAATTAACTTTCTGATTTTTCCTATTTGCTTCCCTTTGGTGTTTGTTATTTTTTCTGTTTGTTTTTGTTTTGTTGTTTGTTTCTCATTAATATAATATTTTTGTTAAAATTCAATGTAATGGGTGAAATTGATTGTCTTTGAATCTATTGAAATAAATAAATAAATATAACCTATTAAAAAGGATGATGGCTTTATATTTAAACTTTATTCTCCATGATATTAAATTATTTAAGCTATTTTCTCCAATTAAGCATGTTTGGAACTCATCGTTTCTATTACTTTTACGATGTCGACAGAACATCTGCACATTCCCTCTTCATCTATTAATCTGTCCCATTGTGGTAATCGCACATTAAATTGTGTACACACTTGGACTTTGATTTGAACAAATAAAATGTCAATTTTAATATTAGTGTAACATATACTATGTATTTGCTTGGATCTAACAGGAACATCAACTTTCAGATTATCAACTTTCTTTGGAGCCTCACTAGACAAAATAAATTGGAATATCGATTGATTCCTGTAATATAAAATAGTTTAATGGTTTCAAAGATATTTAGATAAATTCGCAATTTCTTATTAAATTGGGAAGGCGTAGAGTGATCAACAAGATAAAAATACAGAATGAATTACTTCATTTTTATGGGCAGAATACTTTTGAATATAGTGTAGTAATAAACATAAATGGGTAAATTATTTGGTGCAATCGGACCCAATGATTTTTCTAACATTTTTAAGACCCTCCATTACTTCGGTTGTCAGAAATTGTAAAAATATTGTCTTCGACTCACCCATTTTGCCTGTTTTATCAGAACGCTCTACAACACGATAGTTCATATATCCACGAAATTGTATGGTTTTTCCTTTATTTAAATCTTCAAATTGCTACTCAACATTCTTCCATTTAAACTCTTTACGAGTTACCTGTACTTCCATTCTAATTCATCCCTTATCCGTTTACTCAATAAAGCATGGGATACAGAAATCAGAAACTTTAATAATGCTAATTGAATTCTAAAAAGTTTCCAATGTGTGTAATGAGCTATTTACTACTACTACCGAAGGCCATCTGCCGTTTTCTTCCACCGTGTCTTGTATAGATGCCAATATATACAATATGAAGGTAGTCTGTAAATAAAATGGCGAGATATTTAAGGATTGTTATCCAAGAAAAAGAGGTAAAACATTAGATTTTCACCAATAAAGTCGACACATTTCCTCACTATCATAAGTTCTATAATAAAGAAGTAAAGTCAAAGGCCAATATACTTAAACAAGACCTTACATACAAAGGTATTCCATTTTCTCAAAAAGCCAAGACAGCAAAGTCCCAACAAAGTTCTAATTTTGCAGCATTTTTCAAATTACACGCAAGTAGTAAATATTCATGCAGTGTAAACGTTCGTCATGAAAAAAATCTAAACATTGTCCCAGCGAGAAAATAAACTTAGAACAGAACATTCTACATACATTTTAAATTAATCTTAAGATAATATCAACTTGATTAAATTTAATAAAACTAACCGTCAATTTTATTTCCATTTGATGGTTCGTGCTTGCGTTGATCTGTTTACGCTCTAGAAAACAGGTTTCCTCAGCATCATAACTTGCTAATAGCGCAATTTTAGAGTTGATATTTGAGTATAACGAATAAGAGCCTTTTATCGATAAATTCACTCTCAAATACTCTATTTCGTCTGTTAATACAATCACAATATTTACCATTTCAGTACAGGATGATGGCTATTCTGCTTTCTTTCACATGGTTACGTAACAAAAGTGCGCTCAGAAAATGTATATTTTTTATTGTTCAAATTTTTCAGGTACTGTTTCCAACACAGCTATTATCTTTGATGTTGGTTGCTTAAATAATATGAAATTCTAATCAAATTAAATTTTGTCTAATTATTTTTGGGCCATTTTTCCTAGTTTTTTCGGGCGTTGAAAAGTTCGGTTATAAAACGAGGTTAAGTATGTTTTAATTGGCGAATATTCAGTAAAATCACTGAAGGATCACGAAGATTCGAAGAAATTTGAGTCTTATTGACTTCAGTCGATTAATCAAAGGAAGCTTTTCTGAGTGGCTAAGGGTTCATTTCATTTTCTTATGTCGTATTTCAACCATTTTCTTTGAATCAGCGATATTATATGTGTACTGCTTCAATTGGTACAAGAAGCGTTATTCTCGTTATTTTTTCCCGAACAACCTAACATCAATATGTTTTCGAACGAGTACACACATTAAGCACGTGAAATGGGTAGTTTTATCTTTCTAGCGTGAATGATTTAACTATTTCTTTAGTAAGACGAAAAACTCTATCCATCAAAACAAAATCCAAGATCTTTGCTATTTAGCTGAACGAGTTAGGGAGATTTTACTATTTCATTCTAAGATGATGACCCATTACTTTATATGTATTCACTGAAATCATATTTTTGAAATGTGCATACCGTATTATCTTTAGACTATGTTTACAGTGCATGTTTACACACCAACACTCAGTGCTTACGTACAAATGCAAAATATGCGAAACAAGCGAAAGTGATACATCCAAGCATTCGAACGATCTTATTTTGGTCAAAATTGAGAATGAATATTATGTTATATATAATTAATGAATATATATTATAATTTTGTTATATTATGATGTTTCTCCTATTTCTGATGACTCTGAACCAAATGGAACGCAATAACGGAAACATAACGCAATGGTACCACTGCAAAAAAAATCTGATGTGGCCAGCACATGACTTTCTCCATATATAAGATGTAAATATTTATCTACGACAGTAATTTCGAACTCTATATTCCATCTAAACTTTGAAGATGAGTGATTAATTTATATATTATTATCTTTTACGTCCCAACCATTATAAATAATGCTTTTCGGGACATGTTCGATGAAAAACGATGAAGTGGCCTTTCGCCCCAGCGCACAGTGGGCTAGAATCGAAAAAAGCTGGCCAAAAATAAAAAAGTGCTTTTTTTGAGTGCGGACTTTGAAACTTCGCATAGTCGTTCTTGAATAAATTCTGCATATAAATGTGAAATCATTTCCGTTGGTTCCCACGCGTTACAATTCTATAGGGGGTCAAAGTTGAGCAAATTTTACGAAAAATGCCGGTCCTCGATTTTTCGCAAAATTCTTCCATTTCAAGCCAATCCTGAACTAAAATGAGCTAAATTATCGGGTAAAAAACGATGAAGTATTATAAACCTAATCTTTATGCTTCATTATACTGGGTTTGAATGATCACAGTTGAATATTTGCATTATTTATACAACAAAATGGCGAACCCTTATTTTACGGCAAATTTCCACCTAAAGTGAGGAAAATAGTAGTGAATAAGCGCGGTGTACGCAAAGTTATTTATACCAGAATGTTCTTTGAAGGCTTCTGAAGAAGAATCTGAAATAAAATCCTGCGACAATTTGCGACGCCGATAAATAAAGCGACTTTTCGATGGCGATGCAAGAGGTATGTACGTGCGGCGGAGTGCCACTTTCTGAAACGACCTCGGTTTTGAGAGGACATGAGGAGAAAAACGCAACTGAATGGCTATAATTCGGAAATATTATGCTGAAGAGAAGTTATGTTTTATATATTTAGATGAAAAATAATAAGATTTTTAAAATTTTCTCATTTAATCCTTAAAGAAAATTGGATTTAGCGGTAAGTCACTGCTTTCCCTCAGATTTCTTGATAGAGCCACAATTTCTAAAATTTAAAATTTTTGACAGTAAATCCTGAAAGTTATAGAGGCTGACTCTCTTCTCCTCGTTCGACCTTCAATTGCTAGATGAGTAAACTCACTCCTATTGTCGTTCGCACGACCCTCTTGTGGTAGGAGGGCGCGCGACAGAGTGTGCCCTAAAACCAAAGTAAAACTTTCGAAGTGGCTCAGTTTATAACACCCAGCTATTGTTTTGCGGAAAAAGGTTACTCATTTTATTGTACTCTTTCCGCCAGTTTCAGCTCGAAATATTCTTTCGGAGTCAGTTATTTTTTGGCTGTGCCGAAGTGGTGTTCTGGTGATATTTCTGAAGATAATCTATTTCACGCGTCGCAATTTCTTAAGGTTCTTCCTGCAGAATTCTCTTGCTGCGGTGTGGAATATATTTTTGGTGAGTCACATTTAATTTTATATTTAATATTTTCCTTTCTTTCCATGAAAATTAAACATTCAATAGCTGCACTGTTTCCTTATTAGTGTCACTAAATCTAGTCATCGTTTTCAGACTTTCTGCTGCCATTTTTTTTAAATGTATTACCGAGGAAGGTATAAAATTTAAGGAATCTATGTTACATTTTCAGAATTTTGCTATTTACTTGAAATACCATGTCTAACTTGGTCATTTCTCGTTTAATAATGCATAATAGGTTGATGGAGGGAAATAATGAATCATTAATTTGCAAGAAACAGCGTTTAATGAAATATCTAATAAAAAAATACACTTGCAAGAATTTGAGAGTGGGCAAAATGCTCTTATTGATTATATCCATGATTTCTTGTCTGTGCACTATTCAAGAAAATGGAAACTGAGTTCAAGCAATAATGAGAGATTTATCAAGCGCAATTCCAGTTGGCTTAATGTTAACGCTAATTTTATCGAGATTGTGCTACAGAACTTACCTAGTAGTTCTATGACTCCTGGTTAGTAAATCTAAGTTTTATTTGATGTTTGTAATATCGTTTATTGATAGTTTAAAATTTTGTATATAAGTTATCTTATGTAAAATTAATTCATTTTGGTAGACGCTAGAGGACGGCCAGAATTAGATTTCCATCTTTCGAGTAAACGAACTAAACGAAGGAAAACGGAATCGATTAGGGCCACGTACTCCGCAGCTAAATTGTCTGCGATGTGACTCTTCGAGAGGAAGGAGATGAGGCTGCTTCTAAGTTAGTCAAGGATATAACGACAACCACACCTACGAGAGCAAGGAAGGTACTTTCGAAGTGGAGGAAAACGGATAATGTTCAGTCTCAGTTGTCAGGAGAAGAGGCCGTATCTCTGATTATATCGTCAGAGTTAACAAAAAGTCAATATAAAATTCTCCGTGATACTGCAATTAGTCATGGTCATAAGTTGTACTCCAGCTATGAAGTAGTTAAAAACGCAAAATCTGCTGCGTATCCAGATGGGATACATATTACCGAAGATGTGTGTGGAGTCAGTTTGAAAGCCCTTCTGCTGCACACAGCATACCGTATCGCAGCATCTGTATCGTCAGCTCAGCATCAAGCAGTAAAGTTAATTCCACTTTAATATGTAAATACGGATTTGACGGAAGCTCTGGCCACTCTCGATATAAACAAGTGAGGCGAACGGAGGACAAGACAGATGAGTTCCTCTTCATGAGCTCCTTGGTGCCTTTAGGTTTACTCAACGATGCATCTGGTAAAAACATAAACACCTTAATTCTTCCTCGCTCATAGTAGTTGAAGTTGATAACAATATAACTAACTTTATGTTGGAATTCACAATTTATTGCTTAATACAGGTGAAATAATATGGGCGAATCCTCGACCATCTTCAACAAGATTCTGCAGACCGATTCGCCTTCAGTGGATAAAAGAGACGAAGACAATTATTCAGGCGGAAGAAAGATATCTGCAGAAGGAGATAGAAAAAATAACGCCGGTAAATGTGGGCTTATATCGAATTAAATTCGCTTTGCTGCTCCAACAAGAAAATCAAGGAATATGGACGAAGAAGTGAAGGAGCTCCTGAGCATGAGCAATGAAGAAGAGATGGCGTGTCGAGAAGAAGATTCCTTTGATGATGACTCTATTTAAGGCAAACGGTAAGACTCATTAAGTTAAATGCACTTATGCTTAAAACATCAGAACTTATTTTATACAAAAAAATTATGAATCTCAATATTAACGAAGATATGTCAATGGAGGCATGTACAGACAAACCTTAATAGAACATTACAGAAAGAGATTATTTTCTTCATATCATTAGGATTTTCTAAAGTAATTCTATCCTGAAATGTGCATAGAGTATTAATTCATAGTTATAAGCCACTATAAACGCTGTTCAGAATCGTTTTTATCCGCATATCCTCTCAAAACCGAGGTCGTCTCAGAAAGTGGCACTCCGCCGCACGGACATACCTCTTGCATCGCCATCGAAAAGTCGCTTTATTTATCGGCGTCGCAAATTGTCGCAGGATTTTATTTCAGATTCTTCTTCAGAAGCCTTCAAAGATCGTTCTGGTATAAATAACTTTGCGTACACCGCGCTTATTCACTACTATTTTCCTCACTTTAGGTGGAAATTTGCCGTAAAATAAGGGTTCGCCATTTTGTTGTATAAATAATGCAAATATTCAACTGTGATCATTCAAACCCAGTATAATGAAGCATAAAGATTAGGTTTATAATACTTCATCGTTTTTTACCCGATAATTTAGCTCATTTTAGTTCAGGATTGGCTTGAAATGGAAGAATTTTGCGAAAAATCGAGGACCGGCATTTTTCGTAAAATTTGCTCAACTTTGACCCCCTATAGAATTGTAACGCGTGGGAACCAACGGAAATGATTTCACAGTTATATGCAGAATTTATTTAAGAACGACTATACGAAGTTTCAAAGTCCGCACTCAAAAAAAGCACTTTTTTATTTTTGGCCAGCTTTTTTCGATTCTAGCCCACAGTGCAGCGCCCAGAGCGCCCACAACGTACATAATCAGCAACTTCCGGTTTATCAGTATTTCACGAATCACTCCTACACAATCAGTGATACAAAAATAGGTTTCATACAAAAGTTATAGGAAATTACATTTTCTAAAACTTTTGTAATTAAAAGTATATACCTAAATCTCATATTTATGGAGATATTTTGAAAACCGGAAATGAGCTTCGAAGAATGAAGCTCGACTTCCGGTTTACCGATTTACTTGAAAAACTAATCAACTCTGACAGCACACACCACAGTACTATATATGAATTTTGGTATTGATACAACTAATAGTTTTCACGTTAGAGCGCCCACTGTCACACATTCACACACACACACACATACACACAGACATCATTCCGAAAATGGTCAAAACGTGTTCTAGGGACCCCAAAACATGTATTTCCGTTGAAATCTCGAAGTCGATTTTTTTCATGAAAACAATATACTCTATACTTCGTATATGGAGAAAGTAACAAGTTAACAATTTCTGATTTAAAAACATCACTAATCAATTGTGGTTTTAGGCTCCCGGATAGTCATGTGGACAGCGCGTTTGTCTTTGGTGAAAGCGGTCCCGGGTTCGAATCCCGGTGGGAGCCAATGTGCGAAATGACCTAAGCTGTCGAAGCACTTTTAATAATACTACTAATACTACTACAATTGTGATTTTAAAAGAGGAAATTAAATCTTTGCGTGCATTCATTATTTTGTACTTATAGTATTAAATATCAATATTTTTCAAACTGAACAGTATTTTTAAATTGTCAATCTATTGTATGCCTTGGTATCTTACCCTTATGATACGAGGGAAGACTCCAAAATACAAGCTTTCACGAAAAACATATTTTTGGTACTTCTAATAACCCGACGTATACGAAATGCATCATATATAATTCCGGAATTCGACTGTTATTTATGCTTACATTAAAATTCTTTTCAAATATGGTACTAATTCTTTTCCAACAAATTTTATGGCTTCGCCGCGTATTCCGTCTGGTCCTTGAGATTTGCTGTTTAAAATTTGGTAAATTTCTATAAAATATCTTCGCTAGTTATGTCGAAAACCGGAAAATTCTCTTTTATACTACTCGTTACTTTGTCATTGTTCTGGACCAACTTTTTTTAAGTAATTAAGTAAGACTTT
The DNA here is from genome assembly GCA_947579665.1 of Sympetrum striolatum. Classification (NCBI taxonomy): domain Eukaryota; kingdom Metazoa; phylum Arthropoda; class Insecta; order Odonata; family Libellulidae; genus Sympetrum; species Sympetrum striolatum. Next base: position 69,480,421 of record OX388352.1, read on the forward strand.
GTCGAAACTAAACGTTTTTCCTCGGTATTAATAAAATTACTTTTACTCCAAAGGATTTCTAAGTATATTGCCTCGTGATCGGTAATCCCTAGTATTACGTCGCATGTATTGAGTTGTCTATTGGTTTTATTAGAAAAACATCTATAAGTTTCAAATTTCGCGTGGGCATGTTTACTACTTGTACAAAACCTCAATTGCTAACAATAGAATTTATCAGCTCCTGATCCTTCCCACCTGAACCTTTCTTTCCCGACTAGTTTACCTGCGGAAGATTTAGGTCGCTTCTATTATAATTGATTTGTTTATGTCCTTAACGTTACAGGTCATTTCAAACAATTTCTAATACCCCTAGGTCATCCCCGGGTACGCCTCAAGAATATGAAACTTTTGCTGGCCAACCCTATCTTCGTCTTCTACAAAAATTTCTAGAAACGTATATGAAAACGCCTCCCACATTTCCGTCTCCATCCCTTCTGTAGACTTCCATTTTTTTAGGAAATACATCCAACTAACTGAGTCCCTCTTTCATCCAAGACTCCGTAAGTATGACTATATCTGCGTTACTTGAATCAAATAAGATATTGAATTTTTGGATTTTATTATTAATGCTACGAAAATTTACTTGTAAAAGCCTAGGAAGCCCTTCCCTATTTTTACATACAGACACAATACATTTGTCATCTTTCACATCGTGAGCTACAACACCTGCCGCACCGTTATTTAGTTTCCCGATTAATACGAGAACCAATCGCATTTTTCAATAACCTTCCAAATTTCATAGAACCTCTCCTATTTAAACCATCTCTCCTCAAGTCACTTTCTTTTAACCAGCAATTTGGATCCACGAATATCACATCCTTTCGCACACCCAGTCCAATCAATCGTTGACATATTATACAGTCAAAAGGAACATCCCTCCTCCTGATCACGCCACTCATCACAATTTTGGCCCGACTAAACTTCTTCTTAGCAGTATCACATAGATCCCAAACATACCCAATGACATGCTCCGACGATTCTGCTCTCTTCACATCGTTCGTCCCAACATGGATCACCACAACCTCTTCGTCTCGAGTAGTAACCTTATTTTCTATTTTTGACTCAATTTCACCCATACGAATCCCCGGAAAACACTCCACTGATATATCAGCATCCTTGCAAATTTTCCCACTGTATCTTATAATCGAATCCCCGTAACTCGCACTTTATATTTTACATCCATACCTTGTTTCTCACTCTCTGTTCTCTCTTTTTCTTTCCTACTCTCATTTTCCTTCACCAGCCCCTGGATTTTTTCTTCACTCCTTCTTAGCTCCTCTTTCAGGTTCTCTATTCCCTTCTCCGCTAGGATCTTCTTCAGGCTCCCCAAACTCCCAGTGTCTCTACACTTTTTACAAACCCAGTCTTCAGACACACTGTCTTATTTGTCGTCTTAAAAGGTAGGCATCTTCCCACGACTTACCCTATATATACTACCTATATTAATTTTTATTTGCTCAATTTCTTTGTCCTTTTGTTTCTGATCACAGTTTCAATCCTTCCATTATATACGTCATAGATGCATAATTTGTGATCTTCGGCGATAATTGAAAATACAGTATTATATTTATATATTTACAGTATTATATTTATATAATTGTTTACGCAGTATTGTAAAATTTATTCACTTAATAAAAGTGTATACGTGATCAAAAAAGTTGCTCTTGGCGAATAAATTCTCTACAAGTTATAAACTTTGTTGCAACCTTTCCGTCTATTTCCAATAGCAAAATGAACACCGTATGCTGCGAGGTCCGACATGTTTTTTGGCCTCACCTTGGCTTTCCAACATTATTTTTAATGCACTATTTTGAAATTACATTAAAATTGATATTAATTATTGACTCCCAGTTAATATATTACTATTAATATTTGAAACCATTATCAATATAGAATCCAGCTTACTCCGCTTTTGGGTTGACAGCAGAGAGTAGATAAGAAAACGTTTATATGATTAACATTTTGACGATGTACATTATTATCGTTTATTATAGATTTCACAAACTATTTATTCATTTATAACACAATACCGCCGCAGTTCGCGAGGACTGGTGGCGAAGTTAACTTATCAAACAATTAATTGAAACAATATTTCTATGAATCGATGCAACCCAACTAAATGAAATGCAAACATCCATAAATAAAAGGTAATAAAAATACAAAAATATATTTTATACAGATGTTTCTCCGGATTTACCTATATATAGGGTATCAAAATTCTAAAAATGTTCCAGAAGTGCCACTGACTTGAAATTTTTACGACGTGCTGGCCATAGCGTGTAACCGCCAGAGAAAGTGCGACTTTGAACCTCAGTGTCATGGGTTCGATGCCAGAAGACCCTGAAGTCCCGATTTTTTCCGTAAGCATGCATTGCGGAGATTTTCGGAAATTTATTTGAGGCACTTCCTGGCAAATTAGAGAATTGAAATTCAAGGGATCGCTTGAAGCCCTTTATATCCAACGAAAACACAAAGATATATTCGAAGATCATCCTTGGTTAGACGCAAGGTCAGGGCAAACATTCTCCTATTTAAAATGCATTACTGCGATTTTTAAGATTTTTTTACGCCCTTTCTCATATAGTATGGAAACTTGAAAACCGGGGTAGTAATAGAGATCATTTATTAATTACATACACGCTGTTTAACGTTTCCCTGATGGTCCTTGGTTCGACCCCAGCATTTCATCTACATCTACATCTACATTAACCCATTCAGATCGGATAGCAATTTTAATACTTTCGTCAGAAACTGAATCTAATTTTTCTGTTTTCTAGTAGATTTATATATTTTATAGTGAATAAAAACAAAGAAAAATTCAAAATAATTACCTAGATCCCGACCAACTCATATAGAGAGAAATTAAAAATCGCACTTCCAACTGCTACGCAAAGTAAAGAAAAAATTTAGGAAGACAGAAACGGCTTGACTCCACAGCTGCACAAACATTACTGATAAGCTGGGCGAAATTTAAGCTCTCTCAAAGAAGTCTGCGGTAGGAGGAAAGCATATAATCCCTTCAAGCGGAGGCCGCCCATAGGCGTCCTCCACGCGTCGGCTAGGCCGCCGATCGGCGGCCTCCGCTCCTGGGTACCTTCCGCTAGGCCGCCGATCGGCGGCCTCCGATCCGAATGGGTTAATACCCTGCAAGCCGCCTTTCGGCGTGTGGCAGGGGGTGTAAACACCAGTTGAATCTATACTACTTCCTTATTTGGTTATTGTCACGTATTGTTCGCGGAAAGAATGAATCTCTAAAACGATTCGTCCTAGCATCTATTTCTCTTAACTTACGGTCATTATCGGATCGACCGAAGTAACAGGGGGGTTGCATGATATCGATTGTATCTTCCGAAAATGTAGTTTCCCTGAATTTATTAAGCAATCGCAGCCTAGCTTCCAATCCCCTTTCTTTCAAGGATTCCCAACCTACGTCTGAGAGCATTTTTGTAACGCTTGATTTTTTATCGTAGTATTTCTTAACAAAACGAACCGCTTTACGCTGCACTTTCTCGAGTTCGCGAGTACACGTTACATCCGCCGGATCCCATATACTTGCCGCATATTCCAGAAGGGGTCTGACCAAGGTAAAATAACATCGCTCTCTCACCTTTTCATCGCATTTACCGACAATACGCTTTACAAAGCCAAGCCTTTTACTTGCTTTGCCGCAGATTTTTCGAATGTGCGTGCTCCAATTTAAGTTATTTAAGTTTAAATCTTATTTTAGGACCTTCCCGGTAAGATATCAACTTTAAAATGTGAATTAAATAAGCTTTAACTCTACCAGGGCGTAAATATATTCACATCTTGCAAGAGATCCGGGGCTTGACACCAAGCGTCTCTAGCATTTGAAATCTATGGCGGGATTTAAATTTTTTCATGATTCGTCTACTGAGAAGGTGGAAATTCTATGGTCAGCTATGTAAACAGAAGTCATGAATGTTTCATAATTAAATTTTATCGTTTACCTTATGGTCATTTGTTCGACGCTTGGTGACCACTTGTATTTTTTTATTCAACTAAACGTGAATACGTTATTTCGTTTGAAGACGTTCCCGATTTATCGACTTGAATTTAATTAACGGTTAGACCTGCCCAAACCTAATAGTTACATGCAGACTTATTTTTCAAAAAGGTCCTGGGATCGACTCCATGCCATTTGGAAACAGATTTGATTTATATAAAGAGGAATTTGGTTTCCTATATCCAAAATTTTCAAATCAAATACAACAGTGGCGCAGCCAAGATTTACCAATGGGGGGGGGTCTGAGGAAACGAAAATGCCTACTTTACAGGGGCTAGTATATTCATGCCCGCTACTTACTACAATATATGTCAATTCTTTCAAAAACTAAATACATTCAAAACTAGAGGAGTTTAATGCTTATGTGGCCAACTTATTACACTTTGCAAGATAGTAGTTTACATAAGCGAACAATTGGAAACTTATCATGAGTGTTCTTTGGATTTCTGGTTTGGATACGTCCAATATCTATTAGAAACTCATTTTTTCTATGCTGAAGCTTTTTAGTGATTTAGATATAAACTTTCCGAGTCTTCGAGAGTTCTTTCTTCCTAGAGGTTGCAAAGCGTGGGAAGGAAAAAAATAGCTACGGTTATTTGGCAAGCGATATAAAACGTAACATCCACTCATTTGTTCCCTCACATTGGCGCGCCCATGCTTATTTCATTATCTTTCGTTATTTGACTATATCATCAGCAGATTTTGGAATTTAATTGAAATATCGCCTGTCAAGAAAACGCCATCAATGTATAAAAATAATGATATGAAGTATATATACAGCTTATTGCACAAGGTTTGAATAAGAAACAAAAAAACATTTATATCAGATGAAATTTTCTGCCAGGCTTACAATTAAGCCTGATTTCGTTATTTATGTATTAGCTAAGTATTTCATTGAATACGTCTCATACCGAAAATTAAAAATTCGGCTGCATTAAAAAATACAGTAGACTCTTTATTATAGTCGATATTATAATTGAACTTGCACTATTAAAGTCACATACCAAGGTGAAAAAAATGAAGACGTCAACTTACAATTATTTAGACTAAGTAATAGGTGGTTTAACCAGCAAAGAGCTGATGCAAACCCAGTCTTACGCACTGAGTGTTCAAAGAAAACAAATATTTTCCATGAATTGAAATTTTGAATGGGCATTGCATGACCAAGCGGTTAACAGGATAAGTCATGCATTTCGTGGGATTCTATCACCAGAGAAAAAATTGGCTGCATCGGAAAGGAATCTGAAGAATTTAATTCACAGTTTTAACTGTTTATCAAGTTTAATTCAAGTCATCAAGTCACAGTTCCGATAAATATGTGCGTAACTTACGCGCACAATACCTTTCAGCTGACAGATTTGCTTCGAAAATGGTATATTATTAATAATATCATCGCAGATTAATGTTTACTGAAATCTTTCATTGCTTCAATACTTTTTCAAATGTTTACGGAAATTCGATTAGCGAAAATTTTTATTAAATATACATCAAATTAACAGGCAATCATAAAATAAAGATCAGTATATTTTCTATCATCCCGAGTAATGAAGAGTCAACTGTGTGCAGACTTTTAATCGTCTAGAATGCTTAATAAAGGAAAAAGTAGCTTTTCAATTGTCGCTAAACTCGTCTTGAGATGTGTCCTATGATAACAGCCCTAAAATAAGAAAATCCTAATTTATGCATCTAATAATGGTTATTTCACAAAAAAACACATAGCCATTAGCTTACGTTTTTTCCGATAGCGGCCTCGAGCTGTTAGCAGACTGTAAAAAGAATTTTCGGATGTCCATCTGAATGAAATCCAAACTAAACTCTCCTTCGAACTGTTGTGAATTTTTCGAAAGCACTACTCACGAGCCTATCTTTGAATTTACACCCTTGAAACAGTCACAAGCAAAAGATCTAACTGAGCGTTTTATCAATCTGTTTGTTTCTCAAACGTAATCTTTATGTCTGTTTTCAGGGTGCAAGTTTAGAATTACTTCTCGAATGTTCCCTTGTATTTTTTCGAGGAGTAAACAAATCAGCACTTTCGAATCTTTCTCATGGGAATCTTATCTTATGGCGTGAGTTATCTAACTAAAGGATAGGCTTAAGAAGTGCACGCGTTGAACATAGTGTGCGAAACACTCGTATCATTGCGCCTCATTGATATCGATGTCTACTCTGTTACCGAAAGCATCACCATAGCTGAAATCGGAGCCATATTTACGGGTACGCGAAGCTTTCGCTGAATTTATCAAGCAAACACATTACAAGCAGTGTATCTGTATGATTTGCGTGATAACCCCCCCTCAGCGAGGGGGGGGGGGGTTGTACTCTTCAGCAGAAATAAAAGTACAAAGCTAGTCATAGGACTTGACTCTTGGGGGGGGTTTGAACCCCTAAAACCCCCCCCTCGCTGCGCCACTGAAATACAACCATGCAAAGTTCTTTAAAGATATGCTTGCAATAAGCAAGTAACTTTTACTCGTATATATATAAACAAATACAGAATAACGTACCACAAACTACAATAGTTATCAATTTAGCTTAACTTTGAAACAGCATCTCCATGGCTTGTCAAGTACTACTTATCATGTAAGATTTTTACTAAGTTCCCGATAGGCCCTCACGGCTACTGTAACGGCCACGGGGCCCACGAAGTTCCCACCTTACCATGCGAGATCCCCTACTTGTCTCTCGTTTTGTTATCAGCAGGCTCACTCGTCAAATTATTCTTTCTACTAATAGCCTAAATAAAACAGTTAATATTTTTTTGGGAAAGGTTCGAAGTCTTATACAGATAGACGGTTCCGTTCCTTCATTAAGAATAGAGTATTTCGGGCTATCGTTTCTTTTCTCTATACATCTTACTTTGTATTTATAATCCCATCTAACCAAGTGATATGCCTCTTTTTACATTATCTCTTAATTCCTTAAACGCGGGAAATCCCATGAATGTCTTATAGAAAACCAGTAGTCTCTTTTTTTCCTCCTGTTTTCTAGACAGTCCCAACCCGTTATAGGGAAGTGATCGTAAGGACGGATAATTACTTTTGGTCGTTTTTTCCCCAGGCTTTTAGAGATGCTAATAGGGTGGATTGAATAATGGTGGTGCATTACACCCCCTGCCATACGCCTCTGGCGGCTCGGAGGGTATATATCTAAATTTAAAATGCAACCCAACAATTCTTTTATCATATGAGCAACTCTGCTACGATTTTCATATCTCCTTAACATGAACCGCCCTTCTTTGCACCTTTTCCAAATCCTTTTCAACTCCTACTTAATAAGGGTACCATAAAAATTCATCGTGTTCTAGTATAGGCTTAACTAACGATAGGTAGGCAGTTACTTTTATTTTTCTGTTTGATTTTTACGAGTACGTGTTACGAAATTTAACGTTTTATTAGGTTTGCATATGATATTTTTTATGTGCGCGTTCCATTTGAAATTTCTACTGAAAGTGACACACAAGTACTTTTCCTTATTTTCCTTCACTTAAGCATTACCTGCTATATTATAGGAATACTGAAATTTGCTCTTATTAAAACTAATAACTATACGTTTATCTGTTTTTATATCCAATTTGTTCGAGGTGACCCAATTATATCCATCAATATCACTTTGTAACTCGATACAATCACCAATTCCTTTTTTGGCTTGGTAAATTATACAGCCCCCAGCAAATAATCGTACACGAGATTTTATTACGTTCGGCATATTGTTAATAAACATTAAAAAAATAACGGTCCTAGTACAACATCCTGCGCTACCCCTGGAGTTACTTTAATTGGTTCCGACTGTTTAATTCCTATTTTCATTCTTAGCGTTCTATTACGAATAAAAACTTCCGTCCATTTCACTACCCTTGGGTCTACCGCCATCATACTTTTTGTATCAGCAAACTGTAGTCCACCACGTCAAACGCCTTCACAAAATGTACCACTACAGCATCAACCTGATCTCCCTTATCCTGCACTCCTTTCAAGTCTTGATATAGACCTAACATTTATGACTCGCAAGAGAAACCTTCCCTAAACCCATGTTGCTTTTCATGAAGCTATCTCTCCACCTCCCAAAAGTGTTTAAAAAAGTCCACTATCATTTTTTCGAAATCCTTACACACCATGCTAGTTAGTCTGATTGGTCTGAAATTCTTTCATATCCTTTCGCCTCCTCCTTTGTGTATAGGAGCTACTGTGGCTGATATCCAATCTTCTGGTACCTGACCGTTGTTAATGGCTGTGTTGAATATTATTTTTAAATACGGAACCATCTCCCGGCTTCCTAATTTTAAATCTCTCTTTCATATTTCGTCTGGACCTTGTGATTTATTGTTTTTCAGCTTATTAATTCTTTTTAATGTCCTTAGAGCATATCATGAAGGGTATGTATGAATCAGGTTTACATTCTTATAAACCTAAGTCGCTTTTTTGATACGATGCTTTGTTAGGGCTTGCAAAATAATTTCTGAATTCGTCAGCAATTTCGCTTTATATGTTAAAATATTTCCACGAGATCCCTCTATCGAGGGATTCTTCGCTATCGCTTTCTTTTCTTTTTCGACGTTTAACATACTTATTAAAACTGTTGCCGCAATTATTGATAATTAAATTATCTAAACTAAATCATGAGCCACATCATCAGTCGCACCGCAATTTAGCTTCCCTTGTAGTTGAAATCTATAACTCTCTTCAGCTGTTTTCCAAACGTAAGCGAAGTTCTCCTGTTTACATGCAACCGTACCTCCACAAATCAACTTCACTGAGCCAACCGTTCGGATCCACAAACATAACGTCCTGCGTATAATGTAAGCACTCGTTGATTTTTCTAATGTAACCATCAGGCACCACCTTTCAATTTTTTTGCTTTTTTTCAACTTCTTCTTTGCTGTACTTTGCATGAGTCCCACACACGAGCCATTGAGTGCTCCGCCAATCTCACCGACTCTACATCGTTCGTTCCCACATGCAAAATATCTACTTCTTCGTCACCAGATTTCTCCAACTTTTCAATTTTCCTTTCCATTTGTTCCACCCTGATTCCCGGAAAACACTCAACTTACAATACTCTCTTCGATATCTGATCATCTAGTCTCATATAATTCTCACAGCGCACATTTGTTTTTCTTTCACTTTATCAACCTCTTCTTTCACTTCAACACAATCTTCTTTCTGCTTCAAATCCCTAGTAATTCTTCCCTCTCTCTTACTTTTCACACTTTTCCTTCATCCTTTTCTCCCTCGTCTTAAGCTCCTCCCTTACCCTCTATCTCACGGTCCTTCTCCACCAAGAGCTTCCGGAGTTTTTCAGCACTGGCTCCTCTACATTTCTTACTTACCCAATTTTCCGCCGTACAGTCCCCTAATTTATCTTTAATGCACTTAAAATGGTATTGTGCACTGCAGTCACAACAGTTAACCCCATTCTTGCAAACCTTATTGGACTCCAAGCACTTTCCCATAGTAGCCATTGTTCTTTTCGTTTTGCTCACTTCCGGACAACTTTTAATAATATGACTGACCCTGATAATAGTAACCCTGACTGTGAGAAATTTTATAACAACAAAAATCTTCTTATCGATAACCTATCTAATTGATCTAAGCTTATGTGAGAGAATTTCTTTTGCACAAAAAGGACTCAATATTTGATCATACTTCTAATTTCCCAGTTTAGAAATAACGGGTACTTCAGCTAGTAATGTATGCAATGGCAGTAAGCAAGTAAAGAAATAGAGTTTCTAATAAATATTCTATCGATGGCAAGAAATAAATATAAAATAGGAAAAAGTGGCCTATCCAGGGAAACGCCAACGTAAATTCCACAAAACAGATAAAAGATTGCATCAGAATTGCGTTCAGCGGAAAATATTTCAGCTGCAGAAGGGAGCGTAAATTAAATACAACATGGATCGAAATAATTCAGGGTCAGATCGTTAGTCAAAAATAATAATGCTCGTAAGAACTGTACATAAATTAAAAACAGAAATGTGCAGTAATTCGTTGTTGCGTGCGTAAGTTTCAAATATACAGAAAGAATAATACCAATCCAAATGAGAATATAGATAAAATGGTGAAAAAATTAAAAATATCACTAAATGAATGAAGGACATAAACAAACAGACGCGCCAACGTTAGTGCTGTTGCTAAGACCTTCTTGGTAATTATAAACATTTACATCTATTTGATGGTTTCATTGTGCTAATACATGTTTCTAAGGAGAAGCCAAGAACAAAGGGGTTAAAAATTGTTTAATAAGTTATAGAGCTGCATTTACACATGGCCACGTATGGTATCATTTTAGCAATCAAAGAAGTCGGTCAGAGAAGAGATAATGAGATATTATGGAGATTAGAGATCGCAGAAGGACAGCTCCAAAACATTCATGATCGTCCTTTTTGCTGAATTTCAGAGTAATTTGGAGGAGTGAACTTGAACTTAACTGCGCATACTATTATGTATATTACGTCAGTCAAGTCTAAATTCGGTTCCAACGAAACTTTTAGTCATCAAATTGTAAAGAAATTTTGCATGAAGATACTATTTCGTTCTTTATGAAATATACCATAAAAAATAAATTAGCAATTTTATCAGGGCGAGATTAAAATTGATAATGCTTCTTACATCTAAACCTCGTAAATTGTCCTGGTTAACCTAAGTGGGTGGTCCATAAATATTTTCTGTCTTTAAGATTGGAAAAAAAGTTCAGATTTCAGATCACTATGGGAAATTGTAATCGTCATATTCGTAGAATAATTTAATAATTTTCTGTTTGGTCACATATACCATTGAAATTCATATAATTTCAGTTCTCATTTCATGTATGTATGCATTGTACGGTGATAACGTAATCGATCTGAAAAATTGGATACCAGGTTTAATAGATACCGAAATTAGGAAATACCATTTATTTATAATTCTAGTATTTGAGAGGTATATTTTTAAATACCACACAGACGCATTTCTGAGAATTTGTACCAGAAGGCGCTGTATAATTCCTTTTTTATTGATGTACCGCGATGGAATTTCAGCACACTTTAAATATATTGTTGCTTTGGTGATCGATGTAACGTACTCATTTTCGTCTCAGCATAGAGAAAATCGGATTATTTCGATGACTGCAGAAAAAGAATTTTGAGATGAGTAATTTCTTAAGACCTGAGGACGAAAGAGTTAGAATGAAATGCAAATATGAATTTCGAAAAAGAACTATCCATTTAAGGGCTCAAGAGAGTAAATAACATTAGATAAGAGTAAGAAAAGAAACTTTGAACTCCGCTGTTGATGAATTATTGGTTTAAAATCTCCAAAAGCCGTCTATAAGCCCTTCTGACACAAGAAAAAATAATGCATCATTACATTTTTGGGTCTTACAGAACACGATAATAATAATGATAATACGCCTTTATTCGAGCCGCATTGAGACTAAAAGTTTCTTCTTCCATCTAATACATAATTATGAAGTTGATTGCATGACCTCACCAAATCTAAGTAAGAATCAGTAAGAACTCCCCGATGTTCTATTCGCGATCTCTCTTGAGAGCTCTTGAAATTGAGATTACGTCAGGAGTTTTGTTCTTCTGGCTGTGAGATATTCACCGCCTTTGGTCGCAACCAAAATGAGTTGCCCATGCGTCAATACGGTTATCTCCTTAATTTTAACTTACTTTAGCTCGGACGAAGTCTCCACCAAAAGTTTAACGCAGTCGAGGCATCCCCTGGCGGCTGCATAGTGAAGCGCCAGTGCACTGTTCCCAGTGACTGCGCCCACCTCAAGTGCCGGCATCTCCGCTTCACTCAGCACCCACCGAAGGAAGTGCAAACGACCGAATCTGGAAGTAAAAAATATGCCAATTATTGGAGGTATTCAGCTTCACTACACGCTCTCAGAAGAAAATTTCAGAAGGGCGTAAGATAAATGTTTGAGTTGATGGAGGGTTCGTGATTAAATTTGTCTTGAGCACGTTTTGCGTGTTAAGATTATGTGTTTAACTCATAAGCACATTCAATCATTACCACCACTCTTTCACCTGATGATATGAGACTCCATAAACCGGTATATGATTGCATAGAGATCCCAAATGTTGATCCTATACCAACTTAATTATCAATTCACAACTTCTAACTCCCATGCCTGAAATGGATTTTTTATCTTCAGGTTAAATGAAGATGTATCTTTTTTTGATATGCATCAAAACTATGCTACGATTGCGCTTCCCTTAATGTGGACGTTTTCTTTAAATACTATTATGGTGACCTGAAAAAGCAAGTGTAGTATACCTCTCTTTTCAACTTGGCTACTGATAGTCGTATCATTTCCCCTCGCCAAGGCTTTTTTGGAGCTATGGGTGGAGGGAATCCAAACAACCGTCCGACAGTAAAATATATAGGCAATTATTTTATCACTATTTCCGCTTTTGTTATATAGTTGAGTTGCTAACGACAGACTACAGCTTTCTTTTTCATTTTCTAGCAGAAATTGAATATAACCTCATTTGCCACAGTTTCAGAACTTTAATTAACAATTCAAAATTCAAAATTAATTTATAACATTTTTGTATCGTTAAAAACCCTGTAAATATCCTATAATTTAATTACTCAAGAGGATTTTGCGATTATTTTCAAATCCAATTTAGTAATTCTTTTCACGCTAAAAAATATATGATCCCAGTGTAGAAATTGTGCTTCGAGAGAAATCGTGATAACATAAATCTTCCCTGAAGTAATTTAATATAATTTATTTAAAATTTACTAGTAAAACTTACAAAATTAATTACCTTGATACTGGAAATAAAAAAGATGTAGATATAAAGATAGAGATGATGGGTAATAGATAAATGTAATAATTTAAATTCAATCAAAAATATTATTCCAATGAAAATTCCATTTATCCATGTAACAGTATTTCTCTAAATCCTATTTGGTATTTTTGTATATGTGCAACAATTCTTCTCACGTAATTCTCCTGCACTTGCAAACTCGATGACGTACATGTGCGCAATGTGAAATTCCGTCACAATTATTTTCGTCATGAGGCATATAGATGACAAATGTCTAATGCAGGATCTCGACTCTTTGTGCTCTTAATACCGGAAGTGCCGTAATTTGAAGCCGTATTTTTTGTTCTGAGCTTAAATGCTACATCATGCTAATTTATATGAAATTATAGTTCCCATACTTGCACTAGCAGTCATTTTCTAAATATTTTTTCTTCGGAAGGAATTTCCCCCGATAAAAAAGTGATAGGTAATGACTTTCTTCAAGTAATAAGTGATAATTACGCAACATCCGTTCCAAGTAGGTTCAATATGGAATATCATAAGAAGGTGAAACATATAGAGGCTCATTCCACTCTCTTTTCGTAAATGGCAGAAACGAGATTTTTATTACAAGATACTTTACCGCGCTCGATTAACATGAAAGCATTGGAAGGGTTTGTGCAGGTAAGGTAATTTCGGGAGAGATGCCCCACCTAAGGAAATTACTTCAATGACATCAGTGATAACTAGAATTTGAACCTGCATGATATAATTGAACATTTATTGATTATTAACAGGATGTAAACAAATTTTGTTAAAGTTTGTTTTGTAAATTTAATTTGTAAGCTTAGATTCAGTACATAACCGTAACACAAGAGGATGCAGAAAACAACTTATCCCTCACCACCGAACTGAAACATTCCACAACTCTTATATTGTAACTGCAAGCAAGCTATGGAATTCTCTTCCGGCTAATATCAAGCTCTCTGTGTCCTCTCATTCTTTCAAGAGAAAATGCTTTAATTACATTCAGCTAGATAGGCTTCCGAATTAAAAAGCCACACTACTCCTTTCTTTCAATATGCATTCCCTGAATCATCTAATTTTACTCCTCTATCCTTGCATAAATCTTTCCTATAAATGCCCTGACATAAGCAATGAAAAGAAATATCTTCTATCCTATAAATAATTAACTGATTTTGCTCTTGCTCTTACTCATAAGATGCTTCCTTTGTCTTTTTACGTAATTATTCTATCTTTATACCTAATGATTCTCATCTGTTTCTTTTTTTCTCTTTTTTTCTATTTTTTTCTAACTTAGAGTTACCTAAATATCTATGTTATACACAATTTTGACTAGTATATACTGTTTGCATTATTTTGATACTGTTTTTTTTTATAATATTCTTTGATTTTTCCTCATAACGTACAGTCCTGGCCAAAATTAACGCAGCACCAGCCGTTAGGATCGCTAGGGAGGTGCTGCGTTAATTTTGGCCAGGAGTGTACTTTATGGATGAAAATCCATGTATGTTTTCATAGTTTTTCTATTTTGTTTTTTATGTTCTTTTGTGTATTGCTATCTCTTTTTTAAATGTGAACTGATTCTTATTTATTTACCGCATGTAAGTACTTATTGGTAGTGTATTTATTTATTTTTGAATGTATTTCTTTTTTCTTATCTTTTAGCTATTACTATCAGTAGGTTTGCGTTCCTTGAGGGTGTTTTCCTGCACTGGATTTTTTTCCTAAGAATCTCTTAGGTTTTTTACATCCATAATTCTTCAAATTATTTCTACTTCTTATTTTATAATTAATGACGATGGGTTAGATGGAAGAAGAGACTTTCAAGTCTCAATCTCGTCCAAATAAAGACGATTTATTATTATTATTTAAAAGATTCATTTAATAAATTTTAAGAGACGTATAAATAGCATATTGAGACTTGGTCATCAGTTATTTTGCAAGTGACATCTTCTCACGCAAAAATATTGTCGATTCAACCGAAAAACAATTATGACAATTTTGATGTTTTTGTCGAAACTTCAAGGCAAAAATTCTCATAGAAAATGTTTTTTGATTTCTACAAAAAGTTATATTTGTAATTTCAATGTGGATGGGACACCTTTTCCAGGATTATATTTCGATCTGAAAAAAGTGGCAAAACGCACCTCCCTAGTGGTTACTAAACACTACATCATCTTTTAATCGTGCATAAAATGCATTAGACCGTACATTTAAATTTGAATTGAAATTTAAATGTAGATTACTAACGTTTTCTTGAAAAAAGCCTAAATCAGTATCACCTTAAAGTTAAATTGGTACTAATAAGGCACATATACCCAAATATAGCACTGGGTCTATCCTTTCAGTACGGGAGAGATGCCCTTACAGCAAGTGGGGCTATACTTTGTCCTAGATGGCTAGTCACTGCACGTGGATAATAGATGAACATATAGCTACAAATTTTCGCCCTTTAATTAAATATATTCAAACATTTAAACTGATGCCAACCAGAAGCATTATACGCTATCTTATAACAGGGCGGAAAAAACAGGGCCTACTTGAAATGTTGTTATAAAACTGCGTAAAAAAATTAATCGCCGTGAAACTCTTGCAGATAGACGGGTGCCTTACTGAATTACTGACTGACGTACACCGTCATTAGAGCAATCTTGTTGTTTCCCTTAAAAATACTACGACTGGGGCTTCTCTCCCGGTGGGGCATCTCTCCCGGTGGGGCATCTCACCCGGTGGGGCATCTCACCCGGTGGGGCATCTCACCCGGTGGGCATCTCTCCCGGTGGGGCATCTCACCCGGATTTTCCTTATTTGGTTTCCTTAACCTTTGCATGTATCATTATTTGATTTTGCTTTCACTTTCGAGAGCTGATTATTTATGGTATCATTGAGAACACTTTGAGGCATCCTTGCATGAGATGCGATAAAAATGGGGAAATTTCAGCAAGGATTCGAAGGACGCACAATTTCACTAGCGTAAACACTGTATTTTTAAGATCTTGGGATTTTAATTTTCATTGCTCTACTTTGCGAATTATAGCAGACTGAAATTTCTAGGACGATAAATGCAAGAATAAATTTAAAATTTCAGAAACGGAATATGTAGATAAATTAATCGTTGATACCTACTAAAATGTCAATATTTTAACAATACCTCAGTCTCCATAGGCATTTGTTTCTCATTTCCGCCTGTGTTTTCGCAAATTTTTAACTTGGCTTAACTCGAGCACGGGCGGCAGTGGTTAAAATAGAATTGTTCATTGATATCAACTTATTTAAATTATAATATATACTCCCCAAATTCAAAAATACAAAAAAAAACAAAAAGTAAAACTTTCGTGGTTTGGCAACCTTAATATGGATTCATTTTACAATTTGGAAGATGAAGCTAATCGATTTGCCATGTTCAAAAACCCATCAACTCAAAGTTTCATATTTTGACTTTTCCCGAAATGACTGAAAGTAATTTTTAGTTTAAATTACTTTAAATAATGTAATATTTCTTAACAAAATCAATATAATTAACCTAATTCTACTTATTCTGAAAATTTGAAACTCTCAGGTAAATTTTTAGTAGGAAAAAAGATCTATAATATAAGTGACTGCAATTTTGGTACATGTATAAGCGTTTTATTTAATTTATAATGAATATAAATAGATAATACGTTAAAGAAGCTACATTTGTTTTTATAAAAGATCATATATGAACCATAGCAAATTGAACTAATTCATTTTTAGAACCCCTTAGAATTACTAATTATGTAACTTTTAAAGTTACTAATTATGTAGCATTTCTGACGTGACTAATTAAAGGTTAAATGAGGTAAACATGCTCATGTCAAACTTTCCCTGGTATTTTACCGAAATGTTATAGAAAATATTTCTACATTAATCTATTGATTAAAATTTATATGAAGTCTATGAGATGAATATGATATGTTTGACATATTTATATAGGGTAGCTATTCCTACTACTTAATTTTGTCCAAAGAAAAGCTGTAGACGGCTGTAATTAAAAATAAAGATTGAAAAAATATATTTAAGATGTTCCAAAGGTTCTTTAGAGTTACGTTTGGTCTGATCAGAGAACCCAACTCTCGGGTACGTTTCAATCAGCTTAAGAAAATCTGTATACCTGATATTTTAGAACTAGTGTTAAGCCATTTATCTATCCAAAGATAGTTATTATGGTTTTTAATTGAAAAACCATAATAAAAGTCACAACCAACCATTTAGGTAGAAATTAATGATCAAAATAAAACGTCTTTATTTCGATGTGATCGAGACTGAAAGTCTTCAATAGTCTCTTCAATCTAACCCCTCGTCATTTCTTGTACAACAGTAATTACTTTCAAAGTGAATTTGTGAAAAAATGGGGAAAATGTTAGCATTACATTTCTGAAAGATCCTTACATAATACAGCCACTATTGGAGAAGCTCGCTACGAAGGGGGATGCGAAACACCTGCTCAAACCTACCGATGGCTAAAAAATGAGAAAGAAATGGATCGAAGAAGAGTGCACGCAATTCTAGTGCCGAAAAAATGACGGAGAATTCTCCCTAACGGAATGTTCTGGTTAGATACCTCAAATGGCAGAAAAAACAACTGGCAATCGGAAGATCCGGGTTCGAGTTCAACTTTTTCATATCCGTTCCTCTTCGGGAATGCACTTAATACTTTCGAGCATCCCCCGAACCAAATGAAGGAACTCTGTGATAGTCTGCGTATTCATATCGTGCACACACAATCATACACCTTTGACGTTAGAGCTGTTTTCTAAATGAAATTGAAGGCATTGAGTTTTCTGGGTAAGCAAGTTACCCAAGTCCTCACTATGATTAGACGAGAGGAGGACAAAAATGGTACCTCAAGGTAACTTTAACATATCAATAAGGAATCTGGCTTTTTTCTAACGAACTTTTACTTTCTACGCTTTTACCATACGCATAATAGTTAAGCGAATGCGAAATATTTTTATGATCTTAAAGAATTTCTGATTCATTACACAATTTTCACTAACGATTAAGAATTGGGAAATTAAGCTATATAAACGAAACCATTTCAGGGTTAACATTGTGGTACTTCTTAACTTGTAAAAAATTCATGGTAAACAAACTTTTACTAGACCACTTGACCACTAGTTTTCACACAAACACCCTGTGTTTTTCGGAGATTAAATTAGTTGTCTAGTAAAAGTTTGTTTACCATGAATTTTTTAAGCTATATAAATCTGTGGTTTCCGAAATAATATTCACTGCAAGAATATCTTTCCATTGATCTCGCTCTCTTCAGTGATAAACCGATCAACCTCTATTATAATCATTTTAATGACCGAATAAATAAAATAATACTGAAATAAATATTACATTAAAATTCATGGATAACCATTTATTGGATGAAGCTCTTTTAATAACAAATATGGAGCGTTCATCCATTTCATTCTAAATTCATATCTATCGAATACAACGAAAAACATCACGTTGATGACCATAAGATCTTATGGTAAAAGTATTCCTATTTGGAATTCATTAAAGCGTTTTGTTTAAAAGTGTGATTTTTGGTTAATTGTTATAATAATATGCCTAAGTTGGAACTGTATCCTATAGAATCGGAATTGTTTTTGACATACCTATACATGAATCCAAAATTTTCGGACGTATTTTGCTGTACTTTTTCTAATTTTAATGAACACTTTTGGCTGAATGCCATACACGACATGCGTACTCAAGTTGAGGCCTAACTGACGCAAAATAACACCTCTCGCTGGAATTTTTTTCACACCCACCGACTATTCTATTTATAAACTCGAGTTTAGTAAGTGATCGTCCACATAAATTACGACTGTAGGTACTCCATGGTAAGTTATTCATGAGAGTTGCTCCAAGATATTTCACTGGCTTTACTGTTACTTTCTCCCTCGTACGCAATATTTTGGACGCACAGCGTTCATTGCATCCGCCATTTTTTTACTTTCGGGACTTAATTTTCGCTTGTAGACTTTTAAGAAAAGAGTCACGCTTTCTGCTTATTCTTTGAATACCCGAGGTTTTCATTCTTCAGGACCACTAGCTTCATTAAGTTTAAATTAACAACTTCCTAAAATTACCCTTTACTCCAGGAACTAGCAACAAATTAAAACCAATACTTCCAAATTCGACTGAACTCCGGTCTTCATAAATAATAACAAACTATCGAATCTCCTTTACAGCCCCAAAGACGTCTCTCTATCAAAATCAGGTATATATGAATCTACAAAAATCAGGTATATATGAAATTTCATGTCAAGATTGCGATTCGGTTTACATCAGGCAGACCACAAGAAAATGTTAGAAAAGATTTAGAGAAAACATAGCCCATTTAAATATAATCACTTGGACAAATCCAGTGTGGCACAGCATACACAACAACACAATCACAGATCACTCTGGAAAATTTAAAATTGAGAAATTCTATATCCAATTCTCCAAATTAGATGCGTATGAACAGATAATATCCAATAACGGAGGTAGAATAAAAAAGATTTATCCAGTCACTGGCAAGTAGGCCATCCTGAAACTTTACTGCAACAAAGTTTTTACATCTCGGTAAACAATCTTAGATGAAAGCAGACAAGGGATTCGAAGCATGTATACCAACTGAAGCATGTTAACATTGAAAAATGGTTTCATATTCAACTTGAAAAATGGCTTCACATTCAATAATAATTTATTATTTCTTTTCACTCTTGCTTGACGTCCTAATGGACATGCATTTTTGTTAAAATATGTTAATATATGAAATTTTTTTTCCTTTCTTCTTCTTAAATTTTTTAAACATTTTTGTCATTACTGAAGATGTCAAATTTTGTTTCTAAAGAAGTTTTTTTTGTCTTTATCTAAGGTATATTTTTTTCTCTTTTAAACTTAAAGGTACTGGACTAATTTTGAATGTAGAAAAATTAATTCAGATTTTCTTATTGAATTGTTAATTTTCTTATTTTTCATATTCTTTGTATTTCTAATCACTTCAGCACTACTTGTTTGTTGCTTATTTTTATACGGTGAGCTCTGAGCTGTTTTTAAAATGCATTTTATAATATTTTGTGATGTCATTCTTTTGTGCTATTGACGTTCTGTCGACAGACCTTAGTCTGATGGAACGCAGCTTTGTTGAATTAAACAATAATACAAAAAACACCATTTCCCGCTTTAATGGGCGAGAGATGCGCACGACCTCAATGTGGGTACTACCGCCCTCTCATTTTCCACTTTTTTCTAAATTTCCTCGGAATCCAAGCACGAAGAATCCGAGGATGGCCGGGAATGAATTCTTCTCGTATGTCCTTTTTAACTGAAGGAACACTCGAGCAGTTCTCCGCTCACCACATAGCCGTTCCTCGGGATTCTCTCATCTGGACTCGAAAAACTAGAGTGAATCTGTGGAAATGTGCGGGAATCAAGTGAGGCGTGATATGGGTAATTTATGGAAAGAGGATGCGAGGGAAAGCATTGGATGGAAAGGAGAAAGTACACGGAGGCGCTTGACAGGTGGCTAACGGATTCTTATTGACTTCCTCGACCACGGATATACTCCCAAACGCTTTTTCCACCTTTCTAGAAAGTTTCTCCATGTGCGTTCTATTCTTTCTCTTTTACGCGTTATTTTGATTCGTTTTGAGCTTAGGTGCCCGCAGAATTGATTTTTAGGGTAAGTCCGAGGTAAAGTTGTTACAGGAGTCGTTCGTAAGTATGTACACTCCTGGCCAAAATTAAGGCAGCACCGGCCGTAAGGATCGCTAGGAAGGTGCTGCGTTAATTTTGGCCAGGAGTGTGCTATACCCAATACAATGAGAACAAAGGCGTAACTGATGGCGTAAAGTCTCCTGCCCCCCATAAGAACGCAGCTAACGAAAACTGTACCATATTAGAATATGGACTCCGTACGGTTATTTAATTATAAATTAAGGTTTGAAATTTAAGTGAAGAAAAGACTGGAATTGATAAAGGGAAATATTTAGCGGTAATTTTTCGGTAAAGATCTATTCACCACCGTATTATTTTTATTTATGAGATAATTATTTGTAAGTAGCCCGTTTTATGGAAAATGAAAGGAAAGCATCCAGTGGGTTGTTGAGGTTGGAGAAGTTTCATATTAATTTTTATCTGAGACTCTGACATTAAATGCAATATATGAAAGCATATAATTTATACATACCTATATATATTAATTATGCATTCATCTTGATGCTTCCCTTATTATGTATTTAAGTTGTAATTTATCTTTTATAGTTAATTATTATTTTCTTCTTTTTATTTTTTCAATAGTTTAGACTGTTTTTGATTAAATTTTTATTACTTTCTCCATATACGTTGTATAAAGAAAGTATTGTTTATTATTTATTAATCAGTCAATTTTTTACTTACATGTAAATGTATAACTATTTGTTTTTTTTTGTTTTTGTACGGTATTATTGGTATGACTCCTCATCTTTTACATCTTATTTAATCTGATTTCATCACTGAATTTAGTTTTCTTATCAGTAGGTCTCGCAAGTTTTTCATACTTCTTGAGGTTGTTTACCTGCTGTGGATTTTTTTCCTAAGCTCTTAGATTAGGTTTTTATAAATCCAAAAAGTAGTCTTCTTCTCTGTTGCGTTCGACGGTGGTATCCGATCGCGGAGCAGGCGGTGTTAAGCTGCGAAAGCAGTGTGTTGGGGATACTTCGGCGGAACCACTCATTGTGAGCAATAGGTTTGAGCTGTTGTCTGGGGACGACTCCGAGGACCTCGCGCCAGCGCACTCGCCCGTGGCCGCGGAGGAGGCTGGGCCGAAGGCAGGCCACGGGAGGGGAGTCTTAGTGATAGGGAGCTCCAACGTCCTGCGGATAATGTCTCCGTTGCGGCGTAGGAGTGTGTGAGCGGGTGTTCTCCAGGTGTTTACCAGGAGGTACGGTGCCCCAGGTGACGAAGGAGTTGGGGGCGGCGGTCAGGGTGATGGCTTGCTCCTCGCCGCGTGTGGTGGCTCATGTGGGCACTAAGGAGGCTTCGAGGCTCGGCTCCGAAGAGATTCTGGCTTCTTTCGAGGACTTGGGCGTCAATTCTGTAATAGCTCCGACTACAGAGGAATGAGATTTGCCGAAATTCTGCCAAAAGGCAATATTCTGAATGAGACGGAATTTGTGAGATTTTGGCGTTTCTGTAACTTTTTCCGCGCACGAGTGAGAGGTGTAATTCCGGTTGAAACGATATCGCATATGTTTCTCCGGTTTTTTCATTCCACTGACTTGCTTGATGAATTTCTCATCCAAGCGCATACGCATTGACGAGAATTGGTAGTCTGCTAGCTCTCAGTTCGTTTATTTTGATTTCCTTAACGTCGTAATATAATCAAGGGGAGACCATGACAGCTTGTATGTTTAAGCAGGATTATTGATAAATACACATAGAAGCAATTTAGCGTATAATTAACGAATGGGTCGTACTTCAATAATTTATCGCGATGATTGAATCTCTTACGTGCGATGGTGTACATTGATATTTTCCATGATCAATGCATAAGAAAAGGCATTATTGGATGAACTTTAGTACCTTTGAAATCGTTGGTAATATTGTGAAGTGAGGAGGGTATACTTCCCATTATAATGACACTTTGCTTTCGGAGACTGAATGAATATAGTTTGAAAGTGTACCCCATGGAGTCATTTTGGATGACAACTCGGTTTTGGAGTTACTTTGTTCATATTTTGTAACGATATAACAAGAAATTTATAGAAAATCAATAACGCATTACATCCAGTTATTGAAATGTCAAAAGCTGTACTTTACTCAGTGCAAAATGAAGAACTTGAGACTTTTAAGTGTGTGGGTATGTGTGTGTATGTGTGTGTATATGTGTATGTATGTGTGTGTGTGTGCTTATGGGCGCTCTATCGTGAAAAATATTAGTTGTATCAATGCCAAACTTCATATATAGCATTGTGGTGGGTGCTGTCAGAATTGATTAGTTTTTGGAGTAAACCTGTTAACCGGAAGTCGAGCTTTATTCTTCGATGCAAATTTCCGTTTTTTCAAACTATCTCCATAAATATTATATTTAGGTACATTCTATTCTTTATAAAAGTTTTATAAAATATATTTACTATAACTTTTGTGCTAAACATATTTTTGTATCACTGATTTTTTAGGAGTTATTCGTGAAATACTGATAAACCGGAAGTAGATGATTATGTACTTTGTGGGCACTCTAACATGAAAACAGTTGTCGCATCAACACTAAATTTCATATATAGTACTTTGGTTGGTGTCGTTAGAGTTGATTAGTTTTTGGAGTAAATTGATTTACCGGAAGTCGAGCTTTACTTTTCGAAGCTCGTTTCCCTTTTTGCAAATGATCTCCATTAATCTGATATTTAGGTATATACATAATTTAGGTATATATTTTTAAATGTTTTAGAGAATGTATTTTATTATAACTTTTGCAAAAACATATTTTTGCATAACTGATTGTTTAGGAGTTATTCATGAAATACTGATAAACCGGAAGTTGCTGATTATGTACATAGTGGGCGCTCTGGGCGCTGTAGGCGAAAGGCCAATTTCATCGTTTTTCATCGATCATGTCCCGAAAAGCATTATTTATAATGTTTGTGACGTAAAAGTTAATATGATGTAAATTAATCTCTTATCTTCCAAGTTTAGATTGAATAAAGAGTTTGAAAATACTGTCGTAGATAAATATTTAAATCTTATATATGGAGAAAGTTATGTACTGGCTACATCAGATTTTTGTTTGTGGTACTTATGAATATTGTAGGGTAATTGTGCGAATGCGGACAGATGTGTATTTACCTTATTGTAAACAATTATTAAGGATAGTTATTATCAGATAGTTTGGTTCTGCAACCAATTACTATGTTTCTGTTTCTCCCTGCAGAACTTACTTCAGTGGATTTTAGTGTTGTAGCATGGCATTAAAAATATCAATTCATCATATCAATAAGTAATTCCCACTTAATTTATTTCCCTGTCAAATCTATACACCAAATGGGAGAAAGAGACATTATTACATACACCCTTAACCGATGATACAATTTGGACGTTGTAACTGAAATTAGCTTCCCTTTTCAAATATTTATAGTCCTTTTCACTATAAAACCAATTTAGTACACCGCGAGCTGCACTAAGGCGTATGGCAGGGGGTGTGAAACACCAAACTACCTAAATAATTTTCATATTAGCGCACGTTACTATCCGGAATAAGAGACCAATAAATGCCATCTGTCCCCGCTATAATCTTGCGAAATCTTTTCGTCGTCTGGCAGCGGAAATTCGTCAAGAGTTGGATTCACGTAAATCACATCACGCTGCGTATTTCGTCGTGTAAATCACTGATTAAAAATTTCTCGAATAATTTTTGCCTGTACTCAGTTCTTCCATTTTTAAGAGATTCTCAGCCGAGGGCTTCGATCAGTTCGGACACGCTGCAAATGAATCTATAATCTCCCTTTCTGAAACGATCCGCTACACGTTGTACGCGCTCTAGCTCCAAGATCAAACCCTCCTCGTGCGGATTCCAAACTGCGCAACAGTACTCAAGTAGTGGACGAACGAGTGATAAGAAATACCTCTTTGACGCTCGATTTACTACCCCTTACGGGGGCGGTTATATAGCTTCAGAGTCCTATCGGCTGACCCAACTACGTCCTAGTTGTGCAGTTTAAATGAAAGATTAATACTGAGGGTGGAACCTAAATATTTATTTAGTATAATATATATTTTTTTTCACCATTACTTTTTTCAGGTAGAAATTTGGAAATGTTGCCCCGGGGATGGGTTGGGTTGGGGGGAAGGATTTCTAGATTTCTAGATTTTTACTATAAATCCCCCCCAACCCAACCCAACCCAACCCTCGTTGAGATTCAACAAGTACCTCAGCTAGTTGATAAAAAGTCAGCAAACCAAACCATGTTGGCCAGTGAGCTATTTAAAACACCCACCTATCTGACTGAGGAACGCTGCCGTGTGTCAACGGGTCATTTCTAGAAAATTCACGAAAAATCTTAATTTTCATCGTATAACGTCGATCAAAAGACGCTTATGACGCTCACTCTTTGGACGAGTGAGACGACGAAGATAATAAATTGTTGCTCATTTGAATTGTTTATAACTTTTTAAATCGTATTCCACGTGGTTTTTTATGGTATCTCCTAATGGGAAGGTCGGGCGCTCAGCACCTGCGAAGGCGAGCTAAGGGTCCGGATTAGCACGGTGACCCTCCAAATTTCTACCTGAAAAAAATTTAGGTGAAACCCCCAGATATCTACCATTAACCAGATGTTTTAATTAAACCTATGTTCGAGGAGCGGGTCATGCTCATTGCCACACAATTTTCAACGTTCAAACCGATTTGCCAATCTTCTCACCATTTAGATATAATGTCCAGGTAGGCCTGTAATATCAATACATCATTCATTCAGGTCAGCCAGTGGCTCTGCAAGCAACCTCCGTACACAAAATGAATTGTGCATGTTATTGCCGTTACCGAAACGTGGCTCAAACATTCCATGTCCCCTTCCTTTCTTAAAAATACCAGGGTATACTTAAGTACTTGACTATCGCATAAGCATATGCGGAGGAGGAGTCGGATATTACGTCAGAGATGATATTACATATAAGTTAATTGATCCGAATGTATCAACATACAGTAAATAGCCTGGATTTATCTTAATTCGGCTAACAATAAATTCAATTCAATTTCTTGTCCGAGTGATATATCGCCTTCCAAATGTTGGAAACTTAAATGATATAGACGATGACTTATCATTTTTAGTTCAGAATTATTAGCATTTCATCTTCACTGTTGATTTTAACGCCAATTGTAATTCACTTATTTATGACGCCTCATATCTCAATAATGTATTTAATTGCAGGGTCTTCAACGATCTGCGTTTGAATACAACTCACCACACAGCCACTTCATCCACCTGGATCGATGTTGTTCTTACTAACAACAAAGATAAGGTTCTTAAGGTGAGTGAGATAATTATCTGCGTCGGGAATCACTGGTCATGATTTATTATATGTTGCTTACACGCTAAAAAGCCCTAAAATCTATCCTAAATTTAATAACCACTGCAATCCAAAAAGTATTAATGCAGAGCAACTTTTGATTGACGCTGCATCTATTCCTTGGGAATCAATTGAAAATATTATAAATATTATTGAGAAAGTGGACACGCTAAGCTAATTTACACATTACTCACTTGATAAGTACTGTCCAACGAATAAAATTCGAGTTCCTAGGACAAAATCACCTTGGATTAACGATACAGAATCAGGATTAATGCTGTGGTACTTGTTAACGTGTAAAATTTCCATAACTGACCAAACTTTTACTAAAGTGGTCTAGTTAAAGTTTGACCATTATGGGATTTTTACCTTGTATTAACTCTGAAATTAGGATATCTATGACTAATCAAGATGCTGCTTTTAGAAATTTCCAACGGTCCAAAAATACTGAGCATTAATCTTTATAAAATCTTTAAAAAATAGAACCAAACAGATAATAATAAATTCGATGATAAAGTACATTTATAAAATTCTTAACAAAGGTTTAGGACGGGGTTGGCGAACCTTTTGTGGCAAGAGTGCCATATTTGATGAATATAAAGGGCTTGCTTGGAAATGTAGTGCCGAAGCATACAGTGAGATGGTGATGTTATTCATTGTATAATGTCAACGATACGATTAAGATCTTGTATGAGGCTTGAAGGGTCGTTAGTTGTCACTACAAATAAACAGAATCCACATTTTTTTACTAAGGAGCTTCATTTCTTAAGTGAATAATCCAAAAAATAAGGTTGTAGGAGTTTCTCGTGCCGAAAAAATTCTCTCGCATGCCACTTAGAGCACGCGTGCCATAGTTATGCCACCCGCGGTTTAGGATATCCCATTCTATGGAATAAGCCCAAGAATTTCGGCATAGGCCAAAGTAATCTCTCCCTCTATCTCTCCCTCTTCTCACCTGCCCGTG
Source organism: Sympetrum striolatum (assembly GCA_947579665.1). Taxonomy (NCBI): domain Eukaryota; kingdom Metazoa; phylum Arthropoda; class Insecta; order Odonata; family Libellulidae; genus Sympetrum; species Sympetrum striolatum. Next base: position 69,507,262 of record OX388352.1, read on the forward strand.
TCCGGAGAAAACAAGAGAGGACACCGCACTTTTAATGACACTCAATGTATATTTCGAAAGCGATGTTTTCGTCATCAGGAGTGATTCACTTCTATTCACTAGTATTTTAATATATAAAATATTTCCATTATTGATTGTCCTTGTTCGCTTGCCCAATTTAACTATCGATATCCTAGTAGAACTACCCCTTCCTCTTTTCGAGTTTACCATCTTACTCCCAGAATCTCTTTTGCTAAACGCTCACTCTTCAATCGTCTTCCTTTCTTCTTAAATTATCTTCCAACTGATGTGGATCGATTTTCACTGACCAAAAACTCCTTCATAAAGCAGGGAGTACTCTTTCTTCACAAGAAATAGTTTACTTGTTCAATTAGTTATTGGCCTCCTCGTTATGTACTGCTATCGTATGTTATGTTATGTTCCTTTTGTCTCTATTTATATCAATAATTTGTTTATATTTCACTGTAGGTAAAAAGGCTTACCTGCTGTATGTGAAATTTTGATTTGAATAAAAAAAATAATCTGTAAATAACCTTGGCCTTGTGATCAATGATTCTTTAACATGTAGTGATTATGTCACTTATAAATGCTCGAAGGTCAAAGTCACTCTTCTCTCTCATGCGACTCAAAAACATTCTCCCGCAACCACTTAAAAATATTTGGTCAAATCTATTCTATTTCTCCTATTTGATTTTGGTGATACCGCGCATCAAGATCTTTCCGATGAAGTTGCCACTAAATTACAAAAGACGCACAATTAATGCGTCCGTTTTATTCGTGACCTAAGGAATTTTGATCATATTTCACCCTGCTATTGACAGCTATTCTTCCTCAAGTTGAATAATCTTAGAAAGCTCCATCTTCTTCAACTTTTCTTTTCCATCAACTTTCACAATGAACCTCAGTATCAGTTCACATCATTCAATAGTATGAACACAGTCCACCAACGCGGAACAAGAGGATCTCATTTAACGCAAATACCAATTCAGATCTGATAAATATAATAAATCTTTTCATTTCACCGCCTGTTGATCACTACACTCATTCCGGGTGTTCGAAATTCACCATCCCCACCATCATTTAAGAAGCACCTTTCGAAACTATTACTCCCTGAACAAAATTGGACCAACAGAAACACTTCCTAACTCTTAGTTGTGTTTATTATTTGGTTCGTATTTGAATAGCTGTTTAGGTTAAGCTTTTAAACGTTACAGATTCAGGGTTAATTTTGTGGTACTTATTAACTTGTAAAAAATCCATTTAAATAGTGGTCTAGTAAAAGTTTGTTTACCATGGAATTTTTACTTTAACATTTGAATATGTAAGCATTACAACATTTGCATATGATAGTATTTTAATTTTGTATAAGACTGCATTATATTAGTAGTATATATTTCTATTTTCTATCGTATTGCATAGATTTATAGATTTGTATTTGGTATATTTTTTATAGATTTGCATTTTATTTTTTATATCATTTGTATTTTTAATATTTATATATAAATTTCTTAATTAAATGGAAGATGGGACTCAAAAGTCCCAATGTCGCCAAATAAAGCCCCTTAATAATAACATAACTGTGTATTGCATATTTGATATGTCTACATATATTACTTATTAAAGGTCGTACAGCTCTCCGTAAATACTCTGTAAATAATCCTCGGTGATAGATAAATACCAAACACTAATCTAGAAATTCAAATACGATAATTAGATGCTCATTAATACCAGGTAGCGTAGCTCATTTCATGCGCTGTCCATTGGATTTAAGAGTAGATGCTCCTGGATTTGATGAACTTACCGTAAGCATAATAATGCCTACGTCTAGTTTGGCATAGTAGCCTCTAACAATTAATTAAAAATATATTATTGCTGTGGTATTTACGTAGCCGCAGACTGAGAGCTAAATTGAGTGAAAGGAACGTTTTAAGCCAAGTCCCCCAAAGTTTTGTGATCCGCGGGTCTTTTGATCTCTTTCAAATTTAATCACAAAGAAGCGGCACCATACAACAACGCAATCATCCTCAGTTGCATGTGATTTGTTTCAGTTGAATCAGGCCGAGCATCAATTATATTGTTGTTATGTCCATGGATATTCGAGTGTGTACCACGTTCGTTTTCGTTGGGGCCCAGTCTCGGGTTTCAATCCCGATGTGGGCCAACATTTATGTGTTCATCCTATATCGTAATGAATCTGGGAAGCTCTTTGAATTAAAAGATAGCCGGTGTAGGAAAGCTAATACTGCGTGTAGATATCCATCCACGTGTCACCCACCGTAAATGCCGCCTAAATATCTCTTAATGGGATATCACGCCATGTACAGTCCTGGCCAAAATTAACGCAGCACCGGCCGTAAGGATCGCTTGGGAGTTGCTGCGTTAATTTTGGCCAGGAGTGTACTTTACAGTTACATTGTTGCTAGTAGAATAACTTAATATCTATCTTGCCTATTATTTTTCAATATATTTTCTACCATGTAAACTTGTTTAGTGGAACCAGTTTAGGGTCCTTAGAGCTAGAAAATATTGCAAAATTTAAACTTCATGTTTCACAAGATAACTTCCCAGCACTAAATTAAAACCTAAACATCTCTAACTGAACGAATATCTCTGTCTTAATGAATAATCTAAGTAACTAAATGTCCTGTAATGAAATACATCAGCATTATTGTTATTTTTAAATGACTTAGAATAACTAATAAAGTTACGACTGAAAATATCTTAGAAGAAAAGCTTTTAGAGGAGAATGATAGTTGATGTTATATGAGGTGATAAAATTTTCGAGTCAAATTAGCTTAGGCATTAGGTAATAGCGGAGAGAGGTTAATAAACTCTTTGTCAAAATACAACTGTTCAAAATGTCCTGTTGGATCAAAATTGTTCGCTCTCCAACGACCTTCTAATCAAAGTCTTAGAAAAAGATTAAATCCAGTTCTTCGAGGAGTGTGTTTTCCCTGCCTGTAGCGCCCAGAACCGCTAGAAATTCTAGGCTGTATACGAGCAATCGATGCTGAGTGGGTCATCCCGTTGCTCCTCATCTTCACGAGATTTCCTCTCACATGTACGCTGTACCGTTAGACTGAAGGAGGCGGGAGATGCGAATTGAGAATATATGTCGATCTGCGAGAGGTGCCTGGATTTCACGCGTTATACTCGTACTACGGAGGAAATTTATTGCCATATCACACACAATCTCAGTTTTTAAGACGGCAAACCTACTTTTGGGATTTTGCCTAGTCTGACGATAAAGATAACAAGATTGGGCTAATAACATTCATTCCCTATTCTTATTATCTATTGCCTAAGTAGTAGCTTAGTGCAGTGTAGTAAGAACAAGACGAAGAGAAAGGGGCTTCCGGATAGCCTAGTGGGCAGTGCGTTTTGCTTCAGTGAAAGCTGTCAGGAGTTTGATTCCCGATGGGAGCCCATGTGCGAAATGACTTAAGCAATCAAAGCACCTATAGCAATACTACTATAGAAATGCAAAGCTCAGATTCTATTACTGTATGAGTACCTTCCCACCGTAAGCAACCGTATGCCAGAGTGGGGTAACCTACTGCCCTGTCAGCCGTTTTATGCGACCTTTTATTCGCCGTATTTACTGAAGCATCAAATGCAATCACTTTTGTGATTTTCCTCCAATCTTATTTATCCTCGTATCTAAATAGGTTGCAGTAAACCAAAACCAATCAAATAATTTTGCGAAATTAACATTTAAAGACCTGGATGAATGAAGATGGGAATGAATGCGAAAATTCGTTTGGAATGATCCTAAGAAGTAGAATTAGGCTAAAAACCTCAGCACTGAGATTTTAGAAAGTAATCTATATTAACTAATGCTATTTCTTTCCGTTAATGTGAGTATTTCTTGAGCAATTTTGGATTGTTTCTAACCAGTAAATTTTGTATGAATTAAGAAAACCAATAAGCCATCAAAAAATGTGAGTAAACCCAATGCGCATTCTCATCATCTTCAAGAATTTATTTACTCACAGTTTTAGATGGTTTGTTGGTTTTCTTAATTCATTACACTTAGCCATCAGTGGTTCACTAAATTCTAGTAAATTGTTTGTTAATCCCGAGAAGTATGGTAATAATGCATGAGATTGACATAATTTATATTGATGTAAGGTTCTTGCTATCATATTTTATTTTGAATGCGCTGGAGTGGTAGCTACTATTATTAGAGCCACTCAAAAATCTATAATATACGTAACAATACCAATAATGACGATGAGCATTTATTCTCTTGAAATTTATGCTATCATTTTTTACACTTGCATGAATTGATTGGAATGTGAATCATAGAATGACGTACGTCCATTCTAACGTGTATACGATTATTTATTCTGTTTAAAATTCAATTGAGGTAATGATAATATTATTTTAGCGCTCTTATCTTCTGTAAAAAATGTCTAATTTTCCAATGCACTGGAATATGCTTTCTGAAATTTCTAAATCCATTGAGAAAAGGCACGTTTAATTCCATTCAGATTCATCGATAAAAAAACTTTTTGTCACCGATAAAACTAGCTGCAGGTAATTCTGAATAACAGTAAGCGTTATGGTGACGTGATTTTTGTTATTTTGCTAACAAAATTTTTTTAAAGTTGGTAGTTTGCATTATTATCAAATGTATATGAAGAAAACAATAACTTATAGTCTTATTTTCTATTTACTTAAAGTACCTTGAAATGAAACATTTCTTAAACTTCCACTTGACATGTTTTATCTTTATGGCTTTCCACGAAATAACGCCTTCCCATATCGAGTTTAAAGTATCTTCTCTAAATTCTTTAAAGACTTATCGCTCACTTTAGTCTTCTTAACCAATTACAAGATTGGAAAAACAAATTTAAGCCATTGTTTTAGTTCTCCGATTAGGGCATTATTCTGATTTTTAAGTAAAAAATGGACGAAATAGTCAAAATATTAACTGAATATTTCACAATGTATTATTTTTATCAATAACTAGCTGAGCCCGACCACGCTTTGCTGTGACTCAGTTAGGAATTAAATGAATGAGAAAGTAAATAAAGGTATTCTAGCGAACATAGTTTCACCCAGAAAATACATCACTCGAATCAATACCCTACTTTGCGATGCTGTGGCTATGTTGTGGAATGAAAGGAGAGGAATAAAAACTATGGTTTAAAAAAAATGATTTTTTCAATTCAATAATAATTAATTTCCAAAACAGAACAAATGAATTGAACTGAATACCACATACGGTATAGAATCAACTCACGTTTCGTTTTTCGAAAATCGATAATTTAAATCGCTACCAACGATTGATTATGCCCGTCAATGTGAACGGAATCAACTGCGTTTCTCTTCTTCTTAACTTTAAATAGGCCAAAATGCAGGAGCTCGGATTCAACAATGGCATCTGTTGTCAGGGGTGTCGGTTGTTTACACTCTCAAACTTTTACAATAGGTTTCCTGTATTTCGTCTAAAATCTCGAAAATTCAATTCAAAAACAATGATCCACGACCAAAATAAGATTATTTATTTGCTTTTCCTTCTTTTAGCGCTTGTCTCAATTTCGTCTGACTATTCGTTTTCCGATTAAATTCAAATGAACTTTACGTGCATTTCTTATGGGAATGCTTTTACTCGTCTGGGATCGAACCGAGGACGAAATATCAATTTTTAAAGACTGAAACACTCTCGTACATCGCATTTCGCATTAAAAAAGGAATTATGTTGCCGCACCCAGTATTTGAATGCAACGTTGTGTTAAATTTCAAGTCAATCGACCGAGTATTTTTCGAGTTTTGCGGTCACAAACGTACGCAGACTGAACTTTTATATCTAAGATGTGCGTAAATAAGCGTGACATTCTGTTTTGCAGGCGAGAATTAAATTATATCAGCCCAAAAAGAGGTAATAGTTAGGAAATAATGTTGAAAATATATATTGAGGTGGAGAAAATATCAAATACAATCACGAGACATCCTTGATAATACTGAAATCTGTTTACTATATACCTATATAATCATGCTCGCTCGCGTTCTCTTCACTCTCTTTGTCTAATAACATTTCCTTAAAATACGCTAACGAGGCGCAATATGGAATTATGTCTTTGTCAAGTGCTGTGAAGAAGTAAGCTCCCTTTAAAGGGATGGTTAGCGAAGAGACTACGCAAGTTTAAATGCGGACGGTGTTGCTACACATACGATTTTGCTTACCTAATTCGATTTCCATATAGGTAAGCATTTGCTATCCAATTGAGTTATAATTTTCATCACTCTTATTCGTGGTAATTATATTTTCATTGTAAAGAGTCTAGAAGCCTATTTAGAGCGAATACAAATAATTGAATTTAAATATAGGATCTTTCATTTCATAAATAAGATCAGCCCTATGATGTTAATGTATATTCATGCAATTAGCGATTGTGAAGATATATCATTTCTCAAAATCAGGTGATAAATTAAGAGTTTTCACTACGACTTAATAAAGATGCAAACATTTTAGTACTTCCTTCCTCCAACTGCTGTAAGACTGTACCGATTCAATAGCGATTTAATCACGGGAAAAGTATACAAGATATTTTAAATTAACCTGAACTAAAAAACATATTACATACATGCACGACCAGGTTTCGATGTATTATTTTTGTGATTTAGTATGAATTAAATTATCTTGTCTACTTTTCCCGTTGTAAAGGATTACCACCGAGTAAAGGCCGAGATCATCTCCGTGATTTTATCTGTTCTCCCTCCGATAGTTGGCCAATTGTTGCATTGTATGAGCTTGAAAAACATATTACCGAATTTCCATATGTACGAGGTACATGGACACAAAACGAAAAGTGGGCGAAGACCAGAGTATGTACGTATTTTTAAATTAGAAAATAACTGATTCACTCGATTAAGTAAACTTATGTGTGCGCACGTGCTATTAGATTATTCCGATAGAAATTTTTATAAATTCAAAATAAGCTTAACTATATGTAAGAAATTTGAGGGAAATTCAAACATTATGCTGGCATTTCCATCACGCCTTTCTGAGATGAGCCGTTCTCCTACTTTCATGCTCTAAATACGATCCAAATCCGTTAGATTCCCTCAATTTTTTTACGATTACGATTATTCCGGAATAGATGATGAAGAAATTGAAAGATTTTATTTCCCATTTTCTCGTTTAAGAAATTTATATAAAACTTTCTTACCAGTCTTTATGTTCCACTATTGTACATACTAAGCCTTATTTTGCTTATCGTCTCGCAGTATTATATTTTATAGGTAAAAATAGTGTAATTTCATCCTATTCCAATCTCTCTGTTAAAAAGGTATCTTTTTTCCTTAGTTTACTTACTAAAATGAAATGAAATGTTAACGAAAAATTTACAGTATTTGGTATGAGATACACCGCTCGTTAAATTGTCTATCCAATTACCCTTATGCTTAAGTCATGAGGAATCACATTACTAGAGAATTTAACTTTCGTATGATCGAATATTAAGTAGAATATATGTAATGACTCTATGAGGAATGTTAACTATTAAATTAGGTACTGACAGTTCAGTATTTGTGCATACTATCGCATAGTTTGACCTCCAATCTTGAGGCTGATATGAAGTATTTCAAATGTCTCGTGTCTACAGTCTTGTATGAATTTGAAATCTGTAGGAACTAAATCAAAGGACGCACGTTATTTCCATTTCTATGCTCGTAGACCCATGGAAAGTCGAAGCTATCGTATGCACTGTCCGCATATCAAACACAGATTTATTAAAGTCGTTCGTTGAAAATTGGCTCGATAAGGTCTTAAATCAAATCAAAGGAAACAAAGTACGAACAGAAAGTGGTATATCACTATTTAGTGGTGGATGCTATATATATCACAATATTGCGAGTACGAAATGCCAGCATGATGATCATAGCCAATGAAATTTTTCCTTCATGTTGAGAGATCAAACTTACTTTCCTAACGTAGCCTACAAGTGTCATCCATCAATCAACTTCTTACAGCCTTTTGGTGTTTGCTAGATAGAAGGATAGACTGACGGAGTTCATAGGTCAAGAATATTGTTGGGTGAGGTTCAGATATTCTCAAGACGCTAACCGAACAAAGTTTGAATATTGAGTGTTTTCCCGAAATTTGTTCTTCATAGCCTGAACTATATGTGAGTGCATGGAGCTATTTCTTGAAAGCACTCTTTTTGCTGTTTATCCTGAACTAATAATTCGCACATTCAACTATTCTATCTAAATTAAAACTTGCCAGTTATTTCCCATTGAAAATTCGCGGTAGAGAACGAGTAGTACAAAACGATGCTTGGAACGATTCTGACGAAAATAACGATAAGGGAAAAAGAAGCCTCATAAAACGACGTCAAAGCCCTCCTACAGGGGTTCCCATCGACGCACGCAGTCTACAATGATGCCATTATAAAATGCTTTTTTTGCAGAATGTATACGCTATCAAAACCTTTCACTCAAATTAATCCCAAAATCAGAGGGCTTCTCGGGGGAAAAACACGTGGAGGTAGTGGTAACAAACTGATTTCTTTCGATTCCTCATTCAATCAGATTGAAATCTCCGCATAACTTTGGGATAGCACCTCAATTATACGGAATTCTGTTCTCTTCATTGTAAAATGTTAACAATTTTAAATGGACATACCTTCCGCTTCTTTAAACTGTGTAGCCGTCGATGGGTTTCCAGATTTCGGAGACCGAGGATCTTCTGGAGATAATCAATAAACACAAACACTTCCTAGTTGTCACTGCGAAGCACGAGACTTTAATGGTCATCACTCGCACATTTCCACCGACGTACCCGATGTCCGGCCGGTGTAAGAAAGACACGGCTCTGAGGATGAAAGCGCTTAGGGGAGGTAGGAGTCCCGTTGGCGGTCATCGGCGTGTGACGACACGAAGGGGCAAGAGGAGCAAAACGGAGCGGCCGGTGATTACAGGATGGAGGATTCGCCGACAGGCCACTTTGCTTAGAGGACTTTAGGGCAAGTTACGTGAAATTTCATCAATAGTGAAAACTAAACATCCGAAGAATCAGTTCAATGCTCGAAATGTTATGCAAGAAAATATTTTCGATAAGCGGAACTTCGACTGTTCAATATTAGCAGTAATGTATTTAATAAATTACTACAAAAATTGGAGATTGACAAACATTGTTGAGATTATCGGCATATTTCATATTTGTTAGCAATGTCTACTATGGATTATCTCATTATTAGTTACCCCCTAATTGGCCTAACCTCGCCGAATAAAGAGTTTTTTATTATTATTATTATTCTATAATTGCCGTACTGTGAGCTCCATAAATAGGGTATTCCAACCTACAGCACTTAGATATAGAGATTAAAATCAATAGTTGTATATTATGGCTCTTGTAAACAGCATGGGTTATTAATTATGTACCCTATATGACAGAATCTTTTTTTACATTGACGGAGGGCATCTCGCATGGTTCGTTTGTTTCCGACTTTGAAGCTTTATGTTTGCTCTTTACTTGATATTTATTGATATTGTTCAGTTGCCTCGCAGCGGCTTTTAATTTGTAATGTAGACGCCTCTGTTTCTTTTGTGCTTTCCTAGTCTCCTTATTATACCATCTAGGTTCATTAATTTCCTTTGGTAGTTTGGAAGGTACGAATTTATCCATAAGGTCATGTATTGCCCTTATAAGGAAATTCCATGTATCCTCGGTATTTTAACATGTAGCGCGCTTTTCGTACTCGGGAAATTCGGATATGAGTTTACTGCGATATCCCTCGAAATCGGCTGGTGGATAAAGATTTACTCTGCGCTTAGGATTTCTGTGCCTTACCAAGTTAAGGTCGAAATTTATAATTATGGCTTTGCGATCGGATAGTCCATCGAAAACTGATATCTTAGAAGTTTGCTCGGGAGTAGTCGTAAGAAAATGATCTAAAATGCTTTTTTCCTGGTAGGCTCTTTGATTAGCTAATTTCACGATTTTTTTGCATTTATTACAATGAGGTCCTACAAGACTCGGTTGTACCGAGCTCCTTTCTTGACTACGTGGTTTTGGCAATCGATGTCTGGAAGATAAAATCCGCTCCAATAATTATTATGATATTGTTGTTTTTACGCGAATAAAAGTTAATTTCATTGTTTAGGTTACTTAAAGAATGACGCGAAGAGATGGGCGGCGGTTTTATCCTGACGGTCCTTTTGATAATTCTTAAAATCTCTAGGGAATACTTCGTAGTCATTTATATCTCTGTTAGCCAGATTTCTGTGCCTATAATTATGTCGGAGCCGCTACTTCGGATGAGATGCTCTAGATCGGCTTCTTTGCTTTCAATACTCCTACAATTAATAACTGAAATCGATACCGTATTTTACGAACTATAAGATGCACTGTAATTTTTCAGGAATTTTTTAGGTAAAATTTTTACCATTTTTGTTATTAGATTGCAGAGAATGGTTTTCTCTGGTGGTGGAGGGCTGAAATGCCGTTCAGCTGCTATGTTTCCATGTTCTTCCGCATTTGCTATTACTTTCAATTTATAGCCCGCATCATATGAATACCTTTTATTTTTTCCATTGCGAAACTAGCTACTAACAAAAATATTTTGCTGTTACCAATAACACAGATAACTTTCAATTCAAGGTCACTGGCACCGTAGGCTGCATTGACGCATCATAGGCTAGACAGTGTTCTGGGTTTGTTATGACGGGGAGGGAGGGAGTAGTTAAATCAAACAGAGAGCGGGAATTTTAAATCAAACACTAGACATTTTTAGTGTAAGACGTACATACATGAATTTTGGAAGCAATTTTTTTAAGAAAAAAGTGAGTCTTGTAGTCCGTAAAATACGGTAGTTCATTTACATTGGGAGAAACCGGAAAAAACGCATTGTGGCTCATTTTCATCTTGCCTAATATTTTAACCGTATTCAATTGATTATTAAAATGGACTACCACAATGCCACCGATGCCAATTATATGGCCACAAATTGTTTGTCTTAGATTGAAGGCCACACCGTTCGTCCGATTTGCTTCAAACTTCATATACGTGTTCTCTGCGACCTGGAAGAAATCGCTATCGCCTTTTCATTCGAAAATTTTACTGGATTCGAACCCAGATCGCACAGATAGTTTTCCATAAAGAATACACGTAAAACTCATTTTTATCGCATGCAGGGTTTATTTGTTTTGCAAAATTAAATTAGAAGGAATATTTGCACGTTAACGAGACAAACACCGAAAGAAGGAAAATCGAATGAAGATAAAGAAATGAAGATTTTTATTTTATTCGAGGATTCTTACTTCAGATTCGAATTTGCGAGAATATCGGTAAGATATACGTAAAATTCGAGGTTGTAAACAACTCATCCCCCTGACCATCGATCCCATTGTTGAATCAGAGCTCATGTGTTATCCCGCAAAAATACTCGAGGATTTTATGCCCCTGGAGCTATATCATATGGATAACGAAAAATATTCTGTAAGAAGGTAACCAGCATTTTCAGGTACATAATTACAGTCAGAAAGGGTAGATGACCAGCTCACTGATGAGGGCAGATATCTTGTCTTTATATATATATATAATGCAGAAATTCTTTGGATTTTGTCTTCGAGTGGGGCCGTTTGTCCGATTTGCATCAAAATTTACGTACGTGTTCTTTTGGACCAGAAAGGAGGTACTATCTCAATTTTATTCTATAATTAAGCTGGGCACGAAGCATGATCTCTCAGGTAGCTTTCTATAAAGAATAAATCTAAACTTCACTTTTATCAGTAGCAGGCTATATATCTTTTGAAGAATTAAATTAGAAAATTAGTCTTCAGAGTAAGCAGAGTCGAGACAAGCACCAAAAGAATGGAAATTAAATGAATATTCTTATTTTGGTCGTGTTCTATAGTTTTCGAATCGAAATTTCGAGAATTTCGACATAATACAAGTTAAGTTTTCAAACTTTTAGAGGTTGTAAACAACCAGTCGCCCTGAGGACCAATGCGATGCTTGAATCAATGCATTTTCATTTATAGGAAGATTAGCTTGGGATTTTAGACGTGCATACTAAAGGATATTTACTCATTGCACGACCGACAATTTGACGTATTTAATCTACTAATATTTTCCCCGCTGAAAATCAACGGGTGCTTCCGCTAGTATTTCTTATAAACCACAAAAAATACCATTTAGAAGCGTATTGTTCCAGAGTTTCTCAAGAAGGAGATTATTTTCGAGGGCGGTACTCTGCTGCTCAGATTTGGACCTTGTCATAGTTGTTGTAATGTTATTGTTTGTATCTGCGTCGCAAATTGTCAAAACATTTTATTTCAGATTCCTCTTTAAAAAGCTTCAATGAATATCGTAGAATAGGTAATTTTGTGTGCATCGATGTCTTTTTCCACTATTTTCCTCACCTCAAATAAAAATTTTGTCCGTAGTAAGGGCCCGCCTCTTTGATATATATTAAGTATGTCAAATTTCGACTGTGATAAATCAAAATCAACACCAAATATTTGGTATTATATTTTACTCGTATAAATTTTTAATTGACTTTAAATTGAAAATTCTGGAGAAAAATTTAATGACTGTGTGACAAGAAATTGTGGAGTTTTTTGCATACTGTAGCCAATTCTTATATTGATAAATAATTACCCGAATTCCAAAAACCATCAAAAGTAAAATTTCACCAATGTACATTTCGTTGTTGAAACAAACAGCATCTTCAGGGTACCAAGGAAAAAAAAAGATACCAAGTTTTTTTTTTTTGGTACCCTGAAGATGCTGTTTGTTTCAACAGCGAAATGTACATTGGTGAAATTTTACTTCTGATGGTTTTTGGAATTCGGGTAATTATTTATCACTTATAACCATCAGCGGATTTACTCTTATTAATTCTTATATTGTTAATCAGTGGTGTGCGCTTTTAAGCCCGTGTCAAGTATTGTTTCAAAGTATCATGATTTTTAGCAGTAAAAGGAATTCGATTGCTAAATAAGACGATGTAGAATATTTTAAGATTTATTGAAAATTATGTTTATGGGAGATATGGAAACAAAATTGTTTAGATGCGTGAATTTTTTAGGAGTGCCGAAATGCTTGCATTTAACGCTCGAAAAGTATGTGTGGTATACAGTCGGAGGTTGTCAACTTTAGTCCTAAACTATGAATGTAAATTCTTCTTTCCCATCACATATACGCAACGATTATCTTCATGTGGTCTACACATATTAATGTCAGTTCATAATCCTTTCATCCACAGAAGCTTTTAAAAACAGTACAATCCGAAGGTAATGCTTTTCAATTGACGAGCACATTGCCATCGTAATAGATGTGAAAGACGTTCTCACTATGAATTCTAATTAATGCACTTCACTCAACTTCTCTAAGTGTTCATTTAACAAGTTCCGGGAGGAAATGCAATAAATTCCGTGCTCTTGACTCTCCCCTCTTAGGGAATGTAGGCCAAGACGTTTCTTGTCCGCAGGGCAATTCTGAAGAAAAGAAAAAAATGGCTGAAAATGAGATTAAGTAGGTGACGGAAAATAGATATCGGAGTAGAATGTTCCCTCGTCAGGTTTATGATTCAGGGAAAAGTCTTAGAAACATTGGTAATGGTTAGGAATAGTGATGCGGAACTACAAGTGGTAACCGATGTGTGTACTCGTATTCATTCATCTTATTTAATAAATCTATGAGAATAACTACATTACTCATATCCTAAATTCCACTTTTGATATATTAATGCAAGTAGATATCAGAATTAATGTGAATTCTTAATCATTTGCACGGAGAAGTGTCAACAATGCCAAAGGAAAGATTTTCAGAGGAAAACTTTCTCTAGTAAATTTATGATCAAGTTTAAACAGGGACAATGTATTTTGAGGAAACCAATGTTTCTGTAGACCAAACTTGCAGTTTTTATTAAACCGCCAATTCGGCTTCAAGCGGGAAATCAGCGAGGCTTTTGGAGATAGTAAACGTGGATAAAAGGAACTAATTAAAAAGAAGAATGTGCGAAATAAGAAAGCTGCTTAGTTGGTGAAAGGTAAAATTCCGAGAAGCCATCTTGCCGAGCCGAATTTTTACACCATTCCATCTCCATTGATACGGTTATTTCAGACGCAGACTGCGGTTCTTCTCCCTCAAGATGTTGACCTCTAAACGCTGGTTTTTCACCTTGCTCTTCCATAAGCTACCACTTTCTCACAATTCGTCTTCGAATTCTTCGAAACCAATGTAAATTTGGTAATAATTATAAAATTGATGATTATCAAAACGATTATGGCGACTGAAGAATACTTCTATATCAACTAGTACACCACCAATTGCATAGTACGTACATGAAAGTATGTACGAGAAAAAGTACTCGTACTATGTATGCACACATAGAGATGATATAATTAATATATATAATAAGCTCAAGCTCAACGAAGGTCAAGTTGTATTTTTAAATAAGCAATTGTCCAGCAATTTTCTGATTAATTTATTCATAGTGAAAATAATTTCCTTATCTCCTGCAAATAAATGTTCCAGTTACCCGCTTTTTCTTATGTGCTCCATCGAGAATCGCCAGTTTATTTTATTTTCCTCATAATTCTTAACTCTTTTTTCAGTAGTTCAGGAATGTAATATACGTATATATACCTACATATTAATAGGTATATCCGGAAAAGCGTCTATATATGATCGATATGTATGGGGTCCTCTACACACGTTTTCCAGCAATTTTCCAAACGTTATCACAAGCTTGGTGTACCCAGGTTACGGCAGTTATATCACAGCATTCGTATTTTTAAAAAATACGATGAATTTTAGGGTTAATACGAACTATCGATGGCTAAACTAAATTACAAGCAAGTTTCCGTTTTTTTACATTAAGTTGCTTGCATATCATTAAGCACAATCTATGGAAGTAGAAAAAAAAGTAAAACTAAAAGCTTTTAGACAAAAAATTCTTCAGAGCCATTAATATCCTACATATCTATATGTCAGATCATAACAAACTTGAAAGTCCGCACAAATATCGATGCTTTCTTGGCTCCACCAACCTTGAATGCGGAAGATACTTTCTCCGCTTAATTTACTGTTCGAATGGAAATGATAAGTTAAGCTAAAAAAATACGAATGTAATAGATTTATTTGTATGCAAACTTGCTTCATAAAGTTTGTTGGAAGGGAACTAAGAAAACCTATAAGTCAGCAGGGCAGCCTGTAATAGCGATGACCAACATGACAGAAATTCCGATGAATTTCTTTAGATCTGGAGTTAACGAAGGAACTCTAAAGGCCGGAAATCTGATGTAAAAAAATGCAAAATGAGGCATCGAAATTGATTTTTGCCTGAGGGATACTGGATATCATAACAAATGTTTTAAATTAAAACCACCAAGTCAATCTAAAGTATTCTAAAGCTGCAGTGCAACTTCTATAAATGAAAATTAATCGTAGTGCACGTATATAAAACGAGGTTATTTTGGTATATATAAAATGAAAAAAAAATATTTAAACGATGTTGGCGTTAGGCAAACATTATTTTATACCTTAATATAGAAATAAAGTACCAACAAAGGCAAGCCTGAATCGCATATTGAAGTTTAACTTTTGACGTTTTTAAATGAAGAACTCATTTTGTTATAAATTATAATATTGCCCGGTTGTGTATGCTAGTACTTTCTTCAAAGCTTATGCACGATATACGATCGAAATATACGAACTCGTATCTAACACGAATGCGAATGCTTTTGATTACTTTCTGAGTAAGTTGATGCACAAAATATTTAACTTGGTTAGTAATCTTCGATATTCATAAAATAATTTAAATCTCGGTAAACAAAACATTCAGTTTAGCTACGCTACCGACTACTGAGCCATGTTTTAATATTTTTTTCCTCTTTTGTCAAGGGAGTTCCTTTCTCTTTCTCCTTTTCTTGGAGAACTGGGAATTGCAGTACATATTTTATTATATCACATTATCAAAGTTATAAACGACCCGATGGACGTTATTAATTACTACATTTTTACCAAAATTATAAATGAAGTGCATCACTGTGGCAAATATCCTATGGGAATTTTTAACATTCGTATGTACTACAGGGGGTGTCCAAAAGCTTTGCTTTTATCCACAAAAATTTGAGGATATAATCACGTAACAGAACCCCTGAAAATTTTCAAAAGATTGATCTAAACGATTAGCCCATTATGCATCTATGACATTATTACTTATGTGCTGACTAAATATTGAAGTATGAATTCTTCGGGTACTTGTTTACTTAATTCATTTATCGACGTTTGTTCAGCAGTTGTGCTCTTACGCTATCCATTTAATATTTAACTTTTTCAAACTGTTGGCATCAAGCGATACGGACGCATTAGGTATATACAGTAATATTATCCGTCTTGAACATTTTGCAATAGGGAGCACTCATCCAATAAAATAGTGGCGGCAAATCAAGAAAGCTGGTTTTTTTATTATGAACTTAAAGAATAAAAAGGTCAGAGATCCAACAAAAGAGAGAAATAGAACCACAAGAATGTTTTGGTCTGAAAATTTCATCGATGAAACCTGCCGTGCAAAATGGGGCGTTTTTGGAGTGCAACGCCTATCTCCGTGCAACGGCTAGTCATATACGAGCCAACCTCTCATGAATCAGTCAAAGACTTCTAAATTAACATCTACATCTACATTAATACCCTACAAGCCGCCTTTCGGCGTGTGGCAGGGGGTGTAAACACCAGTTGAATCTAAATTACTTCCTTATTCGATTATTGTCACGTATTGTTCGCGGAAAGAATGAATCTCTGAAACGATTCGTCCTAGCATCTATTTCTCTTAACTTACGGTCATTATCGGATCGACCGACGTAGCAGGGGGGTTGCATGATACCGATTGTATCTTCCGCAAATGTAGTTTCCCTGAATTTATTAAGCAATCGTAGCCTAGCTTCCAATCTCCTTTCTTTCAAGGATTCCCAACCTACGTCTGAGAGCATTTTTGTAACGCTTGCTTTTTTATCGTAGCATTTCTTAACAAAACGAACCGCTTTACGCTGCACTTTCTCGAGTTCGCGAGTACACGTTTCATCCGCCGGATCCCATATACTTGCCGCATATTCCAGAAGGGGTCTGACCAAGGTAAAATAACATCGCTCTCTCACCTTTTCGTCGCATTTACCGACAATACGCTTTACAAAGCCAAGCCTTTTACTTGCTTTGCCGCAGATTTTTCGAATATGCGTGCTCCAATTTAAGTTATTAGTAATGTTGATCCCGAGATATTTAACTGAATCTACTACATTGATACTAATTCCATTAATACACAGTGTCTCTTTTTGGCGAACAATTCCTCACGCCCAATCCTCTGACTGTATAATTAAAAAATCTGATGTGGTCAGCACATGACTTTCTCCATATATAAAATGTAAATATTTATCTACGACAGTATTTTCGAATTCTATATCCAATCAAAACTTGGAAGACATGTAAGTGTTTAATTTACATCATATCACATGTCACAAACATTATAAATAATATTTTTCGGGACGTGTTCGATGAAAAACGGTCTTTTAAGGCTACTACTAGCACCAATATAGGATGATTCACAAAACTGATTATATATCCAACTCAGTAAATTGGGCGATTGAAACGAAATCAAAATATGAACGAAGAGCAAAACAACACACGACCGATACAAACTATTTACAGAAACAAAGACTGCTTATTATAAAATTGTGTGATATTTACTCGATGAATTTCATCTTATACATTCGGCTTCGTATTGAACTTGAATATTTTACGATTAAATTTATCAACCGTAACAACCCGGTCAATTGTGCAATTTTAATACGGAAAAATCGTATTTTATGTATGGTAGCACTCACGATTTACTTTAGAGTGGCCGTGCAAAATTACAAAATCCCGACTCAAATAGAGTAGTGTATTTTTGGCCGTCCTTTTTTATACCGGTCTCCTGCAGTAACGAAATGAAAATCACGCTCAATTCATCCCAGTTAATTACGAAGTAGTCATCATTATATTTCAGGATTAGGGAATAAGTAAACTTGTTTAGCTATCGTTCACCCAGCCAAAAGATCATTCTTGAAAACTGATGCTTAAAAAAGGTGCAACGTATCATCAACCCACGAGAAAGCAGCGGCACTTTTTCAACGATATTATAACCTAAGCTTTTCATTTTACATGAGTCAAGTTTCATAAAATATCACCCTTTTTAGTATTATAATTAGCTGAAGAGAAGCATCAACCACCATCTCCAATGTATCAAGACTCAACAGAAGTGATTTAAAACATGATCTCAGGATGAAAAAACACATATTTTGATTTGAATTATCCTTCGTTAAAAACAACTTATTGTATTATTTTTGTAGAAACTTAATGAAGGCTGTAGAAGAAATAGGAAAGGGAAGTTTGGATTTAAACAAAGGATGAGCAGAGAAATGCAGTAGAAGAAGGTATAGGATTTTTTCATTCCCGATCCTTAGAAACTTCAGGTACTCAAAGAGAAATAGCATTTTCCATTATTACCTCAAATGCCTAAAATAATCTTATCTTATTTTTTGGATTACAATTACCGCAGATTGTGAGATTAAATGTAAATCACAGCGCAACAGTGATAATCTAAGAGGAAAATATAAAAGCAAATGCTGGTCGGGATCTTTCCTAAAGAGTGATTGCACTCAATTTACATATCCTTACAAAATAACAAAAGCAATTGCGATTTTTGACGGATGAGAATCGATACGAAAAACTCAATACAAAAAATAAAGCAGCCATTTGATAGCTTGAGACCAGTGGGCCTAAAACATTTTATTATTTGGTTATATTAAAACGAATATCAGAAAGGATCGAATTTTAAAGGCTTATGGCCTTTGCGCGAATTGTAGCTCTACGTGGGTTATAGGGATATTACCTGAGATTCGGAACTCGGAAAGAATGTAGAGGGATGTGCGAGAAAGGCACGTCCTGCCAAAGCCCGTCTTCTTCTCCCCCTCCTCCCCAATCCTTCTCCAGCTTTACGGCTTCTCCATGCATCCTCCTCGGAACCCACTTTCCACCCTTTCGTGGCATCATTCTCTGAATCCTTCCACTCACACACTTAATCATTCCCACGAAACTAACTCGGTATTTTCGGAGGCAGTCAGAGTGGACAACGATCGTCCGCCAGCACCACCATCACTCCCGCCGAGAGCACCCTCGTGGCCTATGAATGGCTCCCTTTAGCTGCTGACAACCCAACGCCAGGAACCGCTAAGCCCATCGACCAAGCCGGTCTTCGCGGTGGGTTGGAGGCGTGGAGAAACAGCTTTGTTTTCGAGGCAAGCGAACGGAACGGCTGACGAAATGCGGATGTACGATTTCCATGCGTCTGCAAGAGTACTTCGAGGAATAATTTCTCCGAGCTTTGCTTATCGAGTGGTTCATCTCTTACGATTTTATTCGTGCCAGACGTGATCTTTTCGAAACGGGATTATTGTATAAGCCGTTGTATTTATATTTAACAAGTGGTGCAACAGCCAATCCGCAATTTCAAGTGAATGCTGGAGAGAGAAAGAAGGAAAATCGGAGATTAAATTTAAACGAGGTATTATTTTCGAATAACAGAAGAAATGGGATACGAGATAATGTCTTGTATACAATTCCAGGTCAATATGTTTTATCTTAGGGATTTTTTTATTCCCTTATTCTAAAGCTGGTCAAATGCTTATACTAAGTCTTAATTTTGGAGACTACTATTTAATTACATATTCCTTTTCACACCCCTCTATTCCAACGTCCGTTTGTAATTACGATTCAGGCTTAACATTATTATTTTTAATCATCTTTCAAAGATGTTTCCTATATATCTATTTTTGTCATCTAAAGCCTAAATATGTCTCTATAGCTCCAGGAGTGGATTTGCAGGATGAAAATAAATGAGTATCATCGAGCATTCAAGTAATGAAATTGCCCGCCTTATACTTACGTATGTACACTCCTGGCCAAAATTAACGCAGCAACTCCCTAGCGATCCTTACGGCTGGTGCTGCGTTAATTTTGGCCAGGACTGTACATACATAACCATCCATAGTTTTTGAGCCCATCATCATGATATCGTTAATTTTTGTGTCTGAGGGAGGGCTATTTGAGTGATCTTGTAATTCCAAAAACATCATGTAACAAACATGTTCATAGCTTAGAAACTTCGACATTTAATTCATTTCCGATATTCAAAAGAAGCCTTAATTTAATATAACATGCATCACGAAAATCTACGAACTTACACAGAGTATCTAAGTTTTACAGTTTTAATCAAGCTAAATAAGCCATGTAAAATCATTTGAAAAGAGAAAGACTTGAAGACCCTGTGGAGGACGAAATATGCATAAAATTCTTCCTGAGTTTATTCATTTTCTGCAAAAAACACCTTATTCTATTATTTTCAGTCTCACATATATATTTCTTTACCTTTTCGATCAGTGAATCTTACTAATAACTGTGAATTTGTATATTTATCTTTCATTTTGACATGTAAAATAGCCATAACAACAGAATATATGTTATGCTTGTGGATATTTTTATAGTAGTTTAATGAGATAGGGAATCGAAGTGACTTAGGTGTCCCAATGAGAGAAGTAGTTGTATTACATCGCGTATCGCGGAATCTCTGTCGGTAAAATGGTGCCAACCTACAAGGTGCAGAAACACTGCTTTGAAAGAGGATATTAGCACTAAAATCCAAAGAGTCGTTTTCCCTCGAGAAAGTGTTCCGCTTGAAACTGTCTCTAGCAGTAAGACGCTTAACTGTTTCACTCTCTTACCTTTCTCTTTCTCCGCTTCTAATGGACCATGTCAATGATTTATTCAGAAACCATTTTTAATGAGAAACTATACTTACAAAATCCAATCTACCGAACCTAGACTACTTTCACTGACGACGAACGCACTACCACTTGGCTATCCAAGCTGGCTATCTGGACTATACATAGTTGATAGTTACATCAGCCTTGTTCTCCCGAAGATGTAAAACATAGAACTTCTCAACTATTCAACGCATTGCTGTGTATACAATCATTTGTGATTTATAGATAATAACACTGATCAACAGCATTTTTGTTACAATGAATATGATAAGTGTTCTAAGCTAATTAGATAGTGATGAATTCGAAAATAAAATCAGTTTTTCCTATCGGGCTCAGTTTTCTGTAATACACTAATGAATTTTTCCAAAATTCCTTGAAAAAGCTGATGTTTGCTTATTTTTAAGTAGCTAATTGTCTTGTTCTAAAGAAATAATTACTAAAAATGGGTTAGATTACTTACATAGAACCTTATATGTGTGTCTGAAGTCATAACTTCCAATTATATCACCACTACTTGTAAATGTTATCAATGTGGCAACCTTGCCAAGGAACTGTACCCACTCACATAAAATCATATGTATTAAATTTTTCAGGCTGTACATCATAGTATTTTAAAATTTTGAATAAGAATATATTGTTATTCAACAAGGTGAAATATTTTGTCGATTACGGTTTTAATTTTCTTTAAATGACGCTTTACGACAAAAGGTATCATAGAATGTTAGGAGGGTTTGCCGTTCTTCGGCAACACCATATCGTGTCTACTCAGCTTAGCTTACCATTAAAATAATTCCAATCACGGGACCATTTCACTCAAATCCTGTTAAAGGTTTGGAATCTCCAATAGCCGTTTTTGTCGGCGTTCCTCTTCTCATTCACCGATATTCCAAAAAAAACGAGAAAGTACACCGCACCTTTTGAGAGCTTTTAATACGTATTTCGAATGCGATTCATTCTTCGTCAAGAGTGAATACATACATACAAAGCGAAGACGGTAGGGTGTAAACCATCGTAATCAAACACTTAGTAACTTCCACAATTTTATTTGAAACGACCGGTTTCGTCAACGAGTTGACACCATTAGGTGATGATGTCAACTCGTTTCAAATGAAATTGTGGAAGTTACTAAGTGTTTGATTACGATGGTTTATACTGAATTCCACCAAGTGAGGATTGAACATATTAATTATACGGTAGGGTGTATTGTTGTAGGCTATTTATTTTTTAATTGGTAGAGTGGGTTGGGTTTTTTTCCTTGAAGTATGGAGCGGTATGTGAGGAATAAAGAGTTCTGGTGAGAAGAGTTTGGGGTTAAGGGTTTTCCCCTAATAAGGTAGAAGGACGCTGAGAAAAGAAAGGGGTTCCGACTTACTGAGTGATTCACGTTGTGACGAATTTCTAGGGAAATTTGGCCATAGTAAGTTGCCCATTTCTAAAGGCCTCAGGCGGAAGGGCCGAACGGCGGAGGGGCCGTTAGATAACACGACTTTTATACTGGCAGGTGCAGTGATACTGTCGGCGATCGGACTAATTAACACGGCGGAGTTCTGTGATAGTTTCTAGCAATGTGATTAGCCAATTTACTGTACCCCTTTCGTTACGAATTTCTGTGCTTCATTGTTTTTCCCTCTTGTTGACGAAAAACGGAGTCCTCCGAAGAGAAGGTCATTTTGCACGAGAGCGCGCTCGCCTGAACATTACGTCGACGCCAGTGGCAGTAGAGGAGTGCTCTCTTTCGTTCACGTGTGCTGATATTCTCGTGAATTTACTTTGGACTCTCGCTAAAGGCTAATTTGATATAATTATTATTTGTGAAGTTTGTGCAAACTGAACCATATCATTTAATTTATGTATAATATTGTGTAACTTACACTAGTTCGCATTTACTTAGTATTATTATTATTCTCTGGTATCGTACTTGAGCGTATTATCCTTGATAAATGTCTTTCAGAGTCATTGTTTCCTATTCTTTCATTATTTCATATTTGGTCGTTTGTGTCGCTGGCCCTGTTGACTTTCTAACAGCTATATCACGAAAATAATCGAATGCCGTGTACCGGTGGATGACATGGTGGGTTCGCCTTCGTTTCTATTTGGTATACCGCAACAACGTCATGGATTGATTTTGAAGGGGTAAAGGGTCCTAGCTGGAGGACCCTACCTGTAAGGACCAAGGAAAAGATCTCCTATGACCTGCGAAACACGAGTCTTTCTCAAACATCACAAGATATGTGATTTCTCGAAGAAGTGAGCAAAGAATGCGTTCAGTTTGTTCTTAAGACCCTATTGAAAATATTGTACTCCAACAACATGAAATATTTTAGCGACCGCGATTTGAAATTTCTTCAAAATGACGCTTTGGTTTAGAAAAAATGAGTACGGCTAAACACATTATCGAGTGATATGAGGGTTTTCCGTTCCTTGGCTACACTCAATCTCGTGTCCACTCCGCTTGGCTTACCTTCGAAATAATACCAATCACACTCAAATCGTGAGTTGAGTGATTCATGTAATGGATGGATTATGAAGGAGTGGAGGACCCTATTTGAAGGACCCTGACTGGATGGACCAAGGAAAAGATCTCCTATGACCCACCAAACAGGACTTTCTCAATCATCGCAAGATATGCGATTTCTCGAAGGCAAAGAGGGGTTCATGTGGCACTTAAGACCCCGGTGATAATGAGACCATCGGACAGAGGTCAGGTTGGCACACTAAGCAAGAGGGCACGGGTGGAGTCAGTCTTTAGGGGTCGCAAATGCGCGAAAGTGGATTGTTGTAAGACTAATGATAAAATGGATAAAACCTTTACGCTCTGGTTCTTCCCCTTGATAGATCTCCCCGAGCCAATATTTCATGTATGGCTTACAATTAGATGTGCAATTTCAGTGTTCATTTTCAATATATAAAATCGTGTTGGAACTTGCGTTTCAGAACTGAGCTATTCATCATGTTTCATGAAGTATTGTGCTAAGTAAATTCAAAAGAAAAACATGCCTCGTCAATGATCGCAGCCCAGATTATTTTTGTTACATTTTTGGAGAGTTTACTCTGAAATCGCAAAAACCGTGACTAATTTCACTTGCAAGGAAGTGCTTTTACGTTACACAGTTACGTAAAAGTTATGTAAAGCTTCGCAGGAAATCGAAAATGACATGTTTTAGGTATGCTTCCTTAACTTAAATTTATGGTTCATTTATTTTGTTATTTTCTTACTGACGCTTTTTCCACCTTTCATGTTCGGAATTAACGCCTTCTCTCGCAGTCAAGTCAAGAAAGAAAAGTAAATGAATAAATAGGAGGTTCGCAGTATTTTTTCGGGTGGGAAATGTTCCTCTGCAAGTTTTGATTTACCTGTGAATTTTTATAATCAATCAGTACTTTAAAGCCAAGAAATATGCATTCGCTGCTGTGACGAATACACAAACTCGAATTTAGTGAAAAAAACTCTTGGGCCCACGGCCCTATACCCTCATGGAGAGAAAAATTTTATCGGCTCTTTTAGCTTAAATCATGGTTGTTATCTTGATTTTTAATTCGTTTTTATACGATAATTAGGATACTGGCAGTAAATTATTTTCTTCAAATAACTGATATATATAGATACGAGGATAGTGGAGTAAACGATGCCAACAAAAAATCCGGATTTTCCAATATATATATATATATCATTCAGTCATATCGTTCAGTTCAGAGGAAAAACGCATGGTATCAAGTACACCTTCCGAGAATGTCTTCTTTTTTAACTTATAGAGTGAATTTAATATTTTCTAACAATACCCATAAAACTATTACCCAACAAAACCCATTTTTTTACACCAACAAGAAAATAGAAACCATTACAAAATCACCGCAGTAATTTTTTAATAAAACACCTTTCGCCGAATCTATACCTGTTAACACACGAAACACTTTTCTGCAGTATCGCATCTACTACACTACACAACTAGTTCTTAGGGTTTAACTAGCCATTAAAAGTGTTATATCTTTAATTCATTACACCGTACCTTGACGAATTTGATTTTTTTCAAGTAGGGGAACGTGGAGCAGAACGGGGTAGTGTGGCAAAACGAGATACCGGATTTTTTCAGCTCAATTAGTGTTTTTACCTATCGGAGAACGACTCATATACGTTGGATTGATATGTTTAACTTGTGTGCAAGACATTTCCGCCATTCCATGCTACTTTGTGTTTCAGAATACTACGCCGTACTTTCAGTGATCGTATTTGTAATTTTGGGCATCTCTTCCTAATATACATGAGTAGTAATTCACTGCAATACTTAAGTATTACTTCTAGCATTCTGTTTAATGAATCACAATCAACGTTTCTGTATGGTTTCGATGTTTATTAGGCTAGAATACAGTCGCGGTAGAATTGATTAACCTAAAAATAAGGTTGCCGGGCAGAGAGGGGTACTATCGGGATAACCCCAGAGTAACTAAACCTCCATTTTCTAGTGAAATGAAGAAGGCGACAACTGCCTTTACTGTCCTGAAAATTCAGTGGAATGCTGTACAAGATATGCCAGTTGCCCTTAAGTGGGAAAATAGTACATGTGCCGCAATATATAGTGAAGACGATGAGGCCATCCACATATGTGTAATATGTGACTTATGTGTATATGTATGAATGACTTGTGTTTTTCATGCTCTACATAACTTACCATTTATTACAGTTTTTCAAGTTAATTTTTTATGTACGTAATATTTTTCATCATTGTAACATATTACCCAAAGAAAGGTTAGACTGTTAAAAAAATAATAGAACAAAAATACTAAATGCGCAATGCGAAATACATTGTTTTTCTCAAATTTAAAATTTTATTATAGTTTTTAATGCCTTAATATCGTAAATTTTTATTTTCCTTCTACCTCCAAAAAATCTGAAAAAATTAAGTATACCGTATTAAGTATACCGATTATCCCAACTTGCATTCTTTGTAATGCTGGTTGTTTCTCCTAGTCGGCTGGTTGGAAACTTCTCGAAGGAGGGAACGTTTTCATGGATGTTAGAATACTGAAGTCCAACAAGCACGGTGAGCAAACTTTGCGGTAAACCCGAAAAGTAAGGAGACTGTAAAAACGTATCCTTGGCTCTAAATTTGCTGGATAAAAATTGCTAGTCATATATTGCAATATGTGCAACTAATGAACCTAGATGATATAATAAGGAGACTAGGAGAGCACTA
The DNA here is from genome assembly GCA_947579665.1 of Sympetrum striolatum. Taxonomy (NCBI): domain Eukaryota; kingdom Metazoa; phylum Arthropoda; class Insecta; order Odonata; family Libellulidae; genus Sympetrum; species Sympetrum striolatum. Next base: position 69,533,268 of record OX388352.1, read on the forward strand.
AAGAAACAGAGGCGTTTGCATTCCAAATTAAAAGCCGCTGCGAGGCAACTGAACAATATAACACAGATCAAATAAAGAGCTAACATAAAGAAGCAAAGTCGGAAACTAAACGAACCATACGAGATGCCCTCCGTCAATATAAAAAGAAGATTTTATGCGAACGCTTGGAAGAGGACCCAAAAGCGTTTTGGTCGTACATTCTTAGGGTCCAAGGTAAAGAGCAAACTGTTGGTTAGTTAAAGGATACTAGCGGTAATGTAGTAAACGATGCTCTTGAATATTTTTTTCAAAGCATTTTCACGTCTGACGATAAATCAAATACTCTCCCGAATGTTGATAAACCTGAATCAATGTCGAAAATCACCTTCAGAGAAGACGGCATCATTAAACTATTGCGACAGATTAAACCGCATAAAACTGCGGGTCCTGAAGACATACCGGCTCGAGTGTTCAAGGAAGTAGCGGAGAGCGTAGCACCTTTTCTTAAAGTTATGTTTGACAAGAGCGAAGGAAAGGTCCCGAATGATTGTAAAATTGCGAATGTCACACCAATATTTAGAAGCGGCTCTAAGAACGATCCAGCTAATTACAGGCCTATCTCTATAACATTACTGAGCGGTAAAAGTGTGGAACATATAATATCTTTAATGGTTTTTTTTAACGTCCAATTTGATAATTAAAATGAAGTGTGGCTTAAAAACATATAAATTCCCTGGAAATTCATTCAGTATTACATTTCATGATATTTTCTTATAGTATGCCCTAAGTCAATACCTGTCTTATTATGAATAGGTTACCTTCGCAATAAATAATCAAAATAATACTGACGCGACATTAGACAAACTTTGTTTACCAATTTCATATTTTAGAATTTTGTGAGAAAATTTATTTTTAAGGAACTATCCAACTAATCTTAGGAAATACTGTTTATTTTTATGAATTCCAAATATATCGTTAAGTTCGCCGCATCAATTTCAACTTAGTAATTAAAATATCCTCCATATATATTTCTTCTCGATGAATTTCTAATTCGATTCACTTTCTATTTATCTATATTTGACGTTTTTCAGAAAAAAATATCCATTTAACGTGTCCATACATGTATGACCATGCGTACATGATACACATTGCATCTGATGCGTGATACAAAATTATTGCTTTCAAATAAATATTTTTGGTATACTTTCAGTCCCTGAATTTCGGGATCCTTATGTATCTTTCAAATGTCAAGAGAAATCAATGATACCTGTGAGATGTATTTGAGATCATCAATAGCACATTTTAGAAATGAAGTAAAAGTATTTCACAGGCCATCTATCGGTGTCATGGGTTCAATGCCAGAAGGCCCCGAAGGCCCGATTTTTTTCCATAAGGATGCATTGCGGAAATTTACGGAAAGTTTTTTGAGGCACTTCCCGGAAATTTAGAGTTGAAATTCGAGGGATCGCTGGAATTCCTGCATTTCCAACAAAAACTACAAAGACATCCTCGCAGATTATCCTTGGTTCGACGCTAGGTCAGGCTAAATATTCTCTTATTTAAATCGCATTGCGGCTATTTTTAAGATTTTTTTAATCCCTTCCCGATACCATGGAAATTTAACACCCGGCACGTGAATAGAGATCATAATTACATTTCATATTCACGCAATTTAACGCTTCCCTGTTGGTCCTTGGTTCGATCCCAGAGAGCCATTTACATTCCTTATTGCATTTCAAATGAGGATGACAGAGTCTTATTTTAGTACCTTCCCGGTAAGTCGTAGACTTCAAAATTTGTATTAAATAAGTTTTATTAATACCAGGGCGTTATATGAGTTCACATTTTCCAAAAGGTCCTGGGTTTGACACCAGGCAGCTCTACCATTTTAAATGTCTGATGGGAATTTAAAATTGTTTATGAATGATTTACCGAGAAGGTGGAAATTCTATGACCATACATTTTAACAAAAATAATGAATGTTTCATAATCACCGTTTATTTTTCTTATTTTATGGTCATTGGTTCTGCGCAAAGGCACCATTTTCATTCTAGAATTCAATTAAAAGCAAAAAAGAATTATTTTCTATCGAGGTTTTGCAGCTTTTTACCACTTCTCGGATACCAAACGCCACCGTTCCTTATCATCCATCTCCAGATCCCAATCAACCTCCTCTTCTCATTTCCATCTCTATACTTCCTCTCCATTTATTCCTCGGTCTTTTTCGTTTATTTCTTCCAGCTGGAGTCCATTTCAAAACCTTCAAAGGTATTCTTTCTTCTTTCATACGTCTCAGTCGTACATACCATTTTAGTTTAAAAAAAATTTGTTTCTAAAATTGATTTTCTTGCGAACTTTTTTTCTAATCCAATCATTTCTAACATTTTCTAATGTAGACCACAACATTTCGTCTAAACTGAAAGTAGTCTTTGAGACATATTTTTATTCATAACTCATACTTTGATCTCATAGCGCATATATTTGCTGCTATCCAAGCAAATTTAAATTACATGGTTATACCAAGTAAATATCGAGGGTAACAGGTTTAATACTCGATAATTCAAAGCGAGATATATACGGAAGATTCCAAATGGGAAGGACTTATAGAGATTCAGATTTCCACGTTTCCTCGTTTGTAGCACAGATACACTTCCGAAAGCATTCACTGAGAATTGAGAGCGTGTGACTGTAATTTACAACGGAAGAATCTTCTGTAACGTTTTAACCAAAAGAACGATCTATCCCGATCAAAAACTCTTCCTCTCGACGAATTTTAATAACATCGTCTCCCTTACTGAGCTTGCATTTTTAAATTTAAACATTGGAATATCTCATTTAAAGTCTTAAAATAAGAGATAATAATCCATACTATTTTTTCCGCAATTTCTATCTGAATGCATACCAAAGATAATTTATGCATTTCATTTTATTTTTATAAGCCAAATGTTGCCACTATTCTTTAAACTGCTACAGTTCATCTCCGCAGCGTCACTGTTCATGTTTAAATCCCTCATGCAAAGTGTTGAAAGTTCCTCTTAAAAAGATTGCTTTACAAATACTCAGATTATCAAAAGAATGCTCCAGAATTTTTCGCGCAACATGTATCGGTAAAATTTGAAGATAGAAAAATGTATAACTCGCAAACATATTTATAATTAAAATCTATACTTTCTTGTAGTATACGTGGAAGAGGTCTATGCTCTTCTCTTAACTCAAACTGAGGCATTTATGACCATATTTTCTTCTAATATTTCTCTTCTTTGGGGAGAAAATTCGTCTTTATATCCTCTTTAAGTGCAGATGAACAAAATTGTGGTCCTTGAATTAAATAGTAAAATGATTTGTATCATCCTTCATAGTAGCTACACTAGGAGATATATCACAGTGGTATTTATAAAACAATTTGGACTGAAGATTGAGGCGGAAGGCCTTCAAATTAATTAAGAAATGCACGGCGCCGGAAAATATCTTGGGTGGCTTTCACAAAACTATTGTCCATTGCCTGATTGGAAGGGTTCCCTGCTTACTCCAGTGTAACTATGAGATAATCCCTACATACATTTAATACCGTTAAATTCCAATATTCTGATCAAAATAACTTTGTACGGCGAAGGTTTTACCCTCTGCATGATAACGGGTGATTAAGACTCAATCTGCTTTCGATTTTACTCTATCACATACCGTTTGTTCAGGATTTTGATTTTATTATCTCTCACATTAGACATTTTATCACTTTGGGATACAGATCATTTTTGGCTCTGATTTATTTTATTTTTTTAATATACTGTTGATGTATTGTTCCCGTCATAACAATGCAGCTATCTACTGCTGGAACCAATATACTCATATCTCCAGCTCTGTCTAGTGCTGCCATTTTTCAACTAAATATGACATTTTCTTATGATGGTGCACTGCTTTAGATATCAGCAGATGGAATGTAATGGCGGTGTTCGCTGTATTCTGATTCTGTTTATGTGAAAAGATCTGATATTCTGGTGTTCGAAATGTATCGAGAATGTGTAAATGAGCCGGATATATTTTGTTACGTGTGCGGAGAGTTCACAGTAAAAACTCAAAGACACATTTTAACTCCATTAGAGAATAAAGCTTATGGCTTGTACCGTAGGAGCAAAGTGGAAATTAATAAGTCCTGGGCAACTGGGCAATGTGCAAAAGATTTAAAGAAATGACTAAATGGCAACCGACCATCTATGGCGTTCGGAATATCAACGGTATAGCGAGAGCAAAAATATCATACTAGTGATTGCTATTTCTGTTTGACCAATGTAAATTGTCTCTGCCAAATCAAAGCATACCATTGAGTATCTGAAATTACAAACAGCGATTCGGCCAGTCCCTCACAATCGTAATATTCTCATTCCTAAGCCACTAACTGAATGGACCATTCCATCAGTTAGTCCATGATGAAGAATGAGATTCAGAGAACGAGAGTTCAGATGAAGGTATGGAGCTTCAACTAGCAAGACGCATGATGATCCAGATTTCTTGCCATTAAAATCAAAACAAAATTACAGGATTACTCAGCATGAACTCAATGACCTAGTCAGAGACCTAAATCATTCACAAGCACAATCTGAACTGCTGGCTTCACGACTACGTGAAAACGTGCTTAGACGGCACTTCGAACAGTGCGCACTGAATTTCATGGGAACTATATAGCTAGAAACTACCAACAAAGTGTAGGAAATACGTTAAACTGTTTTCAAAAAATGAAGTGCAATATGTCACTAAAACTGCACTTTCTTGATCGCCACCTAGATGTCTACCCTGCAAACCTAGGGGCAACCAGTGATGAACATGGTGAACGGTTTCACCAAGACATTTCCATAATGAAAAAACGATTCTCTCAGAGGTGGAATTGAATTATGCTTGCAGAATATTTTAGTCATTGCTGAAAGAAACAAAATAAAGTGAATAAAAACGGAAACGACCAAAGAAAACATTTATCTATCCAGATTTGTGAAAAAATTTATCTTGGAAGAAAAAATTGCGTTTATTTATTAATAGAATGAATGTCATGGTTCTGTGAAACGGTACGTGATGGAGAGATTTTACTTATAATTTCTTATCCACCTCATTAATGGTAGTTAAACTCACATAATTTGATTCAGATGGTAGAAAATAAATTGATTTGTTGTACAGTGTAATCAGCTAAGCTGTATTTAAGTCCCAAGGAAAAACGGACTTCAAAAAAGTCAGACGGGGCCGGAAACTTTTTCAAACTATTTTCAAGTCCGTTTTTCCTTGGGATTTTTCCGGAGTTCACGCCCTTATGTGCAAAGTATCTTTAACCCTTTCCCTGTATTAAGTATATACGTAGATTATTAAAAATTTCTTAAAAAAACGTGTTATTTAATTTACTATCACTATCATTATAACAATACCATTTGATTTCACGCTTGAAGGGCAACCTGTCACACATATCTTTAAAGTCTATGAAATCATCTACTCAAAGACTGGTTGGACCATCATCCCTTCCACCGACAGCTACAATTATCTCGGCAGATGGAATGAGGAAAAACAGGAGAGATGAAGGCTTATGATAAGTCTTATTTGCTACCAAAGGAAGGCTAGAAAATTCCGTACTTCACCGTACCTCCCCAAGTAACAATATACGCTTCTTGCTGGTTGTGCTTAAATTTGTAAATTAGTCTATTTCTCCCGAATAAATCCGATTGAAGGCTCTCTAAACCACATTTTACCGTATCTGGCGATTAATCACATTATAGCCCCATATTCGAAATAGGGAAAAATTCGCACTTACCTCTATATTGACGAAATGTACTGCACCGGTATTCACTCTGAAGTTAACCCAAGCTTCTTTAGGGGATGATAACAAGCACCTTGATATGAACAAATTAGCGAGAAAACACTAAAGAACCCACTGTTTTTAGGGAGCACTCGAGTTTCATCCGTCCATCCCACGAGCTGTTGTGATGAGCACAGGTGAATGGAGCACTGAGATGGGAAAAGAGGAGAAAGAGTCTTCCGGAAAAAAATCCGGCCACTCGAGAAGGTTGCGCGCACCGGCCGAAGAAGAAGCAGCCGCTGACATTGAAATTGGGTCAACAAGTGGTGAGGGATAGCGGTGTAGGAGAGGAGGAAGCGGCGCACAAGGAGGTCATGGGGTGGATGAAAACATTAGGGCCACGGATTTAAGCGGATGCATTCATGTGCTGCGTTCCTGCGTCTGGGCTTGTTCCTCGGAGAAAATAATCGATCTAATTGTAAGAAACGTTGAGACAAAGAGATGAAGAGGTAACATTCTATATCAATCTAATAAGCAAGTTACCTTTTCGTACTTAATATTTGAAGATTGGAAAATGGTCCACGATGTTTGAAGAAAACTGATACATGGGACGGTAGAACATCGAATTATTCTTTCTAAGAAAACCGTACAAATAATCACACAATGAGGTAGTATTAGTTGTATAGATAAAAGTTCTTCGGCATCTTAAGTCATTTGGAGTGAGCTCCCCTAGGAAATCGAACCCGGGAACGCTTTCACCAAAGCCAAATGTGCTGCCAGTATGGCTGAGCCGCCGCATAATACGGACGTTACGTGTCAGGTCTTCTTATGAATTAGGTACAAATATTATGAAAAAAACAGGTATACAAGACATAATTATCACTAAGGTGGTGGTGGTCATTTGACCGCAATCTCTTTTCAAGCCAAAGATCTTCCCTTTTCTCAGATTTTTAAAATATTTTCCAGCAGATATTTATATTTGAATATGTTATCATATTAAAAACCATATAAACTCTAAAGAAAATTTTTATATAGCATGTTTCAATACATTTGTCCCTATTATATTAGTTTTATCAGTGGCTAACGGTTTCACATCACTAGGAATTCACGTTGACACATTACATTGTCTTGCTCTAAGTGACCACATGGTGCATCCATAAGTGCTGGAATTTACAAATATATAATTGAGTTAGATATTATGAAAGAGAATATTTATTCACAGAATTCATATTATTTTTACGCTCGTTACTCTGATGCAAGCTTCAGGTTTTTCTTTCATTCTTACTTTTCTTGTATACAGATATGCTTAAAATATATATATATATATATATATATATATATATATATATATATATATATATATATATTTAAATAATTAAACGCCTCAAAGATGGAAATAAGCAATATCATAGGTATTGAGAAGCAAAGTGGTTGCATGACCACTTCCCGTCCTTCTATTTTTAATTTAAATTGCATTAATTAATTATATTTTATTAATTGTTTCGAATTGGCTGCATAATTAAATAGGCATACAATCAAATTTCAATGAAAATGTTCTTAATTTGGTATTTAAATAGTTAAAATAAGAATCTCAAAATTATTTTTAAATATGTTATCTATAATTAAGTGCATCGACATGATAACGGCTGAAATTCTTCAGAAGCAGAATCACCTTAGGTGATTCAGGTTTTGAAAATTCATTCGTGATGAAACGTATTTGTACATACATTTTTAAAATAAAGACATAATAATCAAACAATAAATATAATGGACAGCACATAACTTAAAAAAGTATAGTAAAATACTCGCATTAGTAATATAATAATAGTTCACAAAAGGAATTGGATGATAAAATTCTTTAGTAACTAATGCGTGCATTTGGTTAAATCGGCGTATTCAGGTACGGATCTAGAAAAAATTTTTGGGGAGGCTCCGATCGAAAAATTTAAAAATAGAAGATATTTCGGCTTTCACAAAACGTGACGTTAAAATTGTGTTAGACAAACTCGAATTTTTTCGCTAGTGATTGCTTATTAAATTGTGTTTTATTTGCATTATTCGAGTTTCATTTTCGAAAAATAGGCACAATGGAAATTTCGGGGGGGGGGGGGGTCCGGACCCCCAGGACCACCCCCCTGGATCCGTCCCTGGGCGTATTATATGGTTAAAATTGGGTGCATTGAATTCAGTGTACAGACAAATACGCATAATTACCTTCAGAACCAAATTGACTGCTGGATTCTACTGAGTATTTCACATTATTTGGTGGTATACGTTCTTATGTTCATTTGTAAGAAACATTGGCGCGGTGTTGCTCAATGCAGCAATAAATTAGTGTGTCACTTAATAAAATAATTTCTGATATAAAAATAAGCGATATATCGAGTAATGGAATAGCTTCTATTTGGCGATAGATTGGAGACATAATCTTGATAACGAAGGCATTCATGAGGTTTTCAATTCTTTGCTTTTTATTCGCGCACCTAAATTCCGCAGAATTCCTGCTTTGGTGTAGTCAGTGTAGAAGATGAATGGACCATTCTACGGAAAATTGAAAATAAATTACCGCGTACATTTTTAATTTCTGATTTTTTTGCGCTTAAATTCAAGGAATCTTCAGTGGCGATGTTGCAGCCAAGAGACTATTTTTAGAGAGTTATTAATTTTCTAACTTTCGGAATTTTTGCGAAGTTCGACTAACATTGATCCTTCTGAGAAGGACCATAACTTTAACAGAATAAGGTTATTAATAATATAAAATATTCTTTAAAGATATATTAATTATTTTTCCTACTGTGCTGCTATTTCCAGTATCTGGTGAAATCCTCCTGAGCTCATCAGACTTCACTAAGACAATAGCAGCAATGAAGAACACAAACTTCCCCGATTTTGGAAATCCGATCAGCTGGGATTCGAACCCGGGACCTTGGGGTCAGAGCGATAGCACAGCTAGAACGCTAACCAATCAGACACCAATGCCACTTTTAAAGGATTACAAATTTTTACCAGTTAATTTGTAATTATACAATTAAGAAGAACATCGGAGAGTAGATTCTTTGCGTAATTAAATAACATAGCTGTGCAAGTTGACCCCATGCATCAGCACAAGGTCTGTGCCACACTCATTCTTACCTACACCACAGTATGTGTTTATGAAATCTGTTTTGCTAAAAAATGATGCATCGATATTTTTGTAACCGATACTAAACCGGAGTGAAGTCCTCTACGCTAGATAGATACACTTCGCTCTTGGTCGTATCTCTTTGAATACCAGCCCAACTTCTCTGTCGTATAGACCTATTCCTTTCAAAACGTTGACCCTTTCTCCTCGAAACCCTTGTGCATATTATTAATTCTTTCCTTGAACGCCGATGCAGTGTTCCTAGTATAGAGCTCCTCGGTTTACATCTAATTCCCTACGAAAGGAATTAGATGAAATGAAAACTTTTATCTTGGAGTTATAGATTTTTTCATTGCAAGTTGTATGAAGACATTTCTGAGGATTTGGATTTGGAATCATCGAACAGAAATAGTGATTCAATATTTAATAATATAAGATACAATACTTTAACTTCCTTATAAAATTTGAAAAATCATGTGAAAGGGACGTATACGTATTTTCTGTATATTTAATTAATAGTATTTGACAAATCACAGTTCCACAGTGTGTCACACTCCGACAGTTCTGCTTACGAATTGCGATTTTAGGTTTTGACTTGTTGCTGTACTATTTCACAAGGAACAAATTTGGTGTTGTGTTAGCCTTTGATTTTGGTTATATTGGTATGTACACCTGTGTTTTTAATTTCTGACTTACTACCTACTTACAAAAACGTTTGTGTTTTCCCATGGTTTTCTCTCATGTGGCAGTTCTACTCACACATTACACTACTTACTTTTTGGATTAGCTGCTTTATTTTATCCTGTGATTCAATCTCAATCCCTTATGTAGTTCTGTCCAAATCTCCATTGAATAAACAGGTTCCTCAGGTAAAAGACACTTTAAAAAACTGCCCAAATTTAATATCTACTAAGCTGAAATACAAACTTTCAGTGCCCAACCCTGCTAAGGGTTGAGGTTTACTTCCTTCCCAAAATTCATAAATATAATACTGCGATGAGACCTATTGCCTCTGCCATCAATTCACCCACCTATTACATTGCTAAATGCAGTGCCGGATCTAGGGTATATGAGGCCTATGGGCAATCCTACGGGTGGAGGCCTTTTTTGGACGTTTTTCTCTCTAGCCCCCCCCCTCAATCTGTCTTGACTTGTTGAGAAATTTTCCTCTTTCTCCGCGACTCAATGGGGTATTGTCGGGTTTCCCATTTTTTTACAATTTTTTTTTACATTTTGTCACCTTGGTGGAGGCCCATTTTGGTGGAGGCCTATGGGCACTGCCCACTCTGCCCACTGCCTAAATCCGGCACTGGCTAAATGGCTGAACACACAATTTAAATCCACGCCCTTCAGTTTTAGTCATTCTGTTCTAAACTGTTTTGATTTCACCAGTAAGATTGCTAATTTAGATCTCAAAGACTCAGAAATACTCTTGTCTAAAGAGGTTTGCAGCTTATTCCCAAGTGCACCCATTGACGTAACTCTACACATTTTAAGTAAACATCTCCAGGACTTTGGTCTCCCTGATGCTGTGATTGAAGAATATATAAAGTTAACTGGATTATGTATGTATCAAAATTGTTTCCAGGTAAACCACAAATTTTACGAGCAAAATATCGGAACATCCACTTTCTCCCTTTATTGCTAACGTGTTAATGGACCATCTTGAAAACCAAAGTAAAAGAACTTTTAATTATTTTCCAAACATTTGGCTTAGATACGTACATGATATATTCACTATCTTTGACACTTCTAGTTGAACACCTAGTTGAACTCAACAACCTATTCCCTTCTGTTAAATTTACAATTGAAACTGAAAATTACAACTGCTTACCATTCTTGGATGTTTCAGTCTCTAGGTTAAACAATTAGTTACAGTTCGATATTCACAGAAAGACAACTTCATCCAATAATTTTATTCCCAACTCATCGTTTCATTCACAACAACTTAAACATGCTGACTTTCATCACCTGGTTCACAGATTAGTTAACCTACCACTGAATAATATTGGTTTTTATAAAGAGCTCCGTTTCATAAAAGACACTGCATTGATGTTAGGTTTCAATACCTCTTTAATAGATACTTTAACACTAGGAGGACGGGAGTTTCGCCCTACCTAGAAGGACGGCGGCGGTCATTTTGACCGCCTACTTTTAAAATTCGTAATTAAATACTTTTTAAAGTCGCAAATACGTATATTTTGCAGAACGTCATAATGTGACTTTTGTACAAGTGCTGATAAGATGTTTTACCTCATAATTTGTTTAAATTTTAATTAATTAAACAAAACGCGGACCGATGTCCTAAATCTGCAGAGTTTTATACCCTGCAATATTTTTCTTACTCATACTAGACCAATGAAGCTCATATTTTCGGAATAAGTGGTAGAAGGTCCGAATTGTTGATAAAAGTCAGTCGCGTTACGCCAAAATTGCTATGCCATCTGACGGAAAGCATACAAAACCACTCGTTCGCGCCTCGAGAAAAACCTCCAGCGAATAGGATAGCGGAAGAATTTTTCGAATTATGCCGTGAAAAATTCCAACCTGGGGTTTCGTCCACGCAAAATCGTTTTATAACATTGACAAATACAGTGGAACCTCGAATAACGGACACTCTCACTAGCGGGCACCTCCACATAAAGGGCATGAAACACTTTCCCCAAACTGAGCTCATAAGAAACATTAGTGTGTATACCTCTCATTAACGGTCACTCTATATAGCGGTCGCGGACAGTGGGCTTCCTCATTTCTAACCCCCGTACCTCCCATTAGCGGTCAGTCAGGGGTAGGTATGATAAGTGGAAATGATAAGACATTGGAACTAGGTGGCTATAGAAAGGGGTTGGAAGCGAAGCAAGAGCCTTGTTTGTCATGAGGCACCCCATGGACTAGCGTAATCAACCTTTGGAGGAGGATTAGAGAAAAAGGATTATTAGAAAAAATGAACAATCAGCTCAAGCCCTATGCTACCACACCTTTCACTTTACTTATTTAAAAGGTTCTGCAGCTCCATGGGATTCCTCACAGGAACTACCACTTATCCTGCTTCCTCCAACCCTTCCCCACGACCATCTATTTTGTAATTGTTTATTATATCCACTCCCACTCATACAACACGCCAATAGCATGTCATCCATTGACTCTATAAGTTACCTTCATGCCATGAATCGGAACACAAAGTTTACCAAGTTCCTGGATAACATTTGCTCTGTTCCTTTGTTTCAATACAGTTAACATTGTTATTATAATGGGAATTCCAAACAATAGAGTTATATTCTAAGATAGGACGAACTGAAGATATATATAAATTTCTTAACATTTGGATATCTTTAAATTCTCTTGTAAATCTTGCAATGGAACCTAGCATACGAAGGGACATAGAAACGATGTATAAAATATGGTTACCAAAAGACAAAGTTTCATCAATAAGAACTTAAGAAGATTAATAAGACCTTAAGATTATTCATAAACAATCAGTAGCATTCCTTTAAACTTATCTTACATTTTGCTCTATGCTTTGATTAAAGAGTATAATCAATGTCACAACCTGTGGTCTTATAAATACAATGAAATGTTTTCTTACGTTTAATAAGTGATTTGAGTTCTTTTGAATTCCATTTTGGATAGTGAGAATAACCAAAATGTACTTCTGGTGTAAACATTTCAATATAACAATATAAAATGCATAAAACATTGAAAATGCTTCATTTACTGGTATATTACACAACATGGATGGCCAATTAATGTTTTGAAGGAATGCACTAGCAGAAGGATCATCTATTTTGAGAAATCAAAACCAAGGTTACATTTCTCAGCGAGATATAATTCATGATTAAGAGGAACAATAAAGTTGAGAGCTGGATGATATACATCAAAAAGTACAAAAGGAATGCTAGTGGACAAAGTAATTGAGGATTTGTAACAAAAAGCTAAATTAAGCCTCCTATTTAAGGAGTAAGGTGGAGTATTAACCAGATTTAGATCCAGAAAATGAGTTGTCTCACTCAGTATTGTAATCACCAAGCAATAGAATGCAAGTAAATTGAATGGAGGTAACGAGGCGCTCAATAGTATTGCAATGTTTGAGTTTGGGGGGATGTATGTGGCACCTACTAAAATAGACTCAGATTCCAGAGAGATGCGCACAAATAGTTGTTCAATAGTATTGGAAGAAATTTCCTGTTTATTGAATGAGAGTTAGGAACGGATAGCAATTAATACACTGCCTCCCCTTGATTTGGAACTAGTTAAATTACTTCTATCATTTCTTAGAATAACAAAACCATTTAGCCCTCCCATGATTCAATATTAGGTGAATGCCACATTTCAGTGAACACAATTACATCGTAAATATATTGGCCTATAGATGTTTCAAAGTATTTTTCACTGATTGGCTCCCAGTCTTCTTTCATCATTCTTGTTCATCACCCACTCCTCTGAACCGCATGTCAATACTGGTCTTGTAAGAGTTTTATATAATATTACTATTTTTTTCTGCTGATGGTCAAGCTTTCAGTTGTTTTTGTAGTCCGCATTAACTTTTTTGCCAATTCAATTCTGCAATGAATTTCTTCACTCATATTGTTTTCATTAGTTAAAAGAGAACCAGGATTGATGAATTTGTCTACATGCACAATTCTACAGTCACCAATTTCTATACATAAAAATGGTAATTGTGGTGCATCTTTTAAGACACCGATATACTTTGTCTTTTCTTTATTTATTATCAGTCCCATACTCTACTTGCTTTATCCAAAGAAAAGAAATCCTCTTTCACTGCCTCTCTTTATAACCAGCTATATTAGCCTCATCTGCAGAAGCAAACATTTGGACTGTTTTATAGTATAATGTACCATTTGAAATTATTCCCCACTCTCAGGCATCATTTTCTAAGACGATATTAAAGAGAAGACACATCTATGTATCTCCCTAAAAAGGTAAATATTTGGTTTCAAAGGGGTCTGAGTATTCTTGTTGTATTTTTTTTACAAAAGTGCATATTTTTATTGTTATGCAGATTAGTTTTTTGAGTTTTTTTGGTATTGTCAACTTTTCCAAAAATTTAATTGCTCCTCCCTTTTGGGACTATCATATACAGCTTGTATTTGATGAGCAGGTGTCATGACATTATATTCAACAGTTTTTTCATCAGTTGTGAAATTGGTTGTATAAGGTCTATATTTGAATTACCAGCATGGAACTTCCTTTGATAGTTACCAAGTATTCTTTCTGTAACTAGTTTTAATTTATAAAATAATATGTTGCAAAAACCTTATATACTGCATTAAGTAGGGTAATTCTTCTAAAAGTTTTCCTCTCTAATTGGTTGTCCTTCTTATGGATTGGACATATGATTCCTGTTGTCCGGTCTTTGGGCATACTTTTCATACTCCACATTAATTTATGCATGTATTCATCTTTACCTCCATATTTATACAGCTCACTTGGTAGGCTGTCTAATCCTGGTGATTTTTATTCTTTACCTTTCTAATTATAATTGTTATCTTTCGCAGTGTTGGGCTTTCATTTCCGTATATACTCTACCAGAAGATGACTGTAGGTAGGTCCAGGTTGTTTAAAAAAATTGAATTTGTGGAAAACTATAAAGAGTAAATATTGATTTATTTATTTAGATGGTGCTTCACAATACTAGGCCAGAACACCTTGTGTTTATATTACATGCCCCTTATGAGGAGGTGCCTGCTACTGAGAATATCCGTTATTCAAAATTTCTCCGTATAATAAATGAGGGTATACTAAGGGACTATGACACTCCTTTAGTAGACATAGAGGCTGGGTGGAGTCAGTCCCAGCTCCTTTAGGTATATGTGCAGAGATAGAAATTTTTCTTCTATTTCTTTACAAGATAAGCACATTGTGTTGATATTAGTATTTCCATTTGAGTTAATTTCTTGAATAAATATTTTCTGGTTCCATATTAACCTCTGAAAAGTCATCAGCAAATAAGTTTTCTATACAAATATAATTATCCCTATGATAATTTCAAGGATATACCATGTGGTAATCTATTGGGTGATTTTTGGATTTTCACACTAGTTCAAAGATATCACTTTTAACCTGTGAGGTGGAATATTAAATGATTTTGAGATTATTCTTGATAAATTCTTGCATTTCTTTCTCCAATAGTTTAAAAGCTTGCAATTCCTAGGAATGTTTTGAATTTTATATACAGTTTATGCTTTATATACAGTTTTGTCTTATTAACCATTTTAGAATAAAGGATGTACAGTCATTTGCATAAGTTTTGTATCTGCTCCAGTGACCAAAGAGTTCAGTTTAAAGTTTCAGTTGGTACTACGTTATTTTCTGGTAGAAATTAAAACAGCACCTCTGGGTGAAGGTTTTGGTACTTAGGGTGTGTAAAGGTAGATACTGTGAAATTTCTGTTAACCCGATTCGAATAGAGACAGCACTTTTTTACCATTGAAAGGACTGGTAAATTTGGTCCGAGAGATTAAATTTCCTTTACCGAGCTCATAGTGGAACATGTTACATAACAACTTAAATTCTTGGAAATATAACACTCACCTCATGTAGTTTGCCGAAAAAGCACTTTTCAGTACTCTCTGGTTTTCGAGAGTTTTTTATTTGGAAAGTGGCAGACTATAGTAAGAAATTATGAATTTCTCTCACACATGCCAATACTTGAAATGCAATCATCTTTTGCAAAATGTTAATGATTGATCACGATATACTGGGAGATCAAGACATAAAAGGCAAAATTTCCTTACATATTTTATAAGTGTTTTAAAAGTTTTACCCTTCTTTTGTTGCAATATAGGTTGTATAAAACCTTTAGAATATGTAATTTACTCAATCAGCTTTTCTTAATTAACCAAATTATTCGTTATTCAGACTGAAAAACCACATTTGCTGATAGTATTAAATTTTGTTTTGGATTCTCCTTCATCTAATTTAATATTGAAGAATGATAATGCTTGATAAATATTCTTAGTTATTCCACATCTTTTTTCATTCCTCATCTTAACATATGATGATGAATGAAACTTACATAGAATAAAAAACGATAAATTCCTCAAATAAGGTCCCTAGCTCACAGTAGATTTTTCTTGGAAAAATGTTTAAAGCGCACAGACATCGAACCCTAGATCAACTTGTTCAACTTTGGACAGATAATTAGATATGAATCCTATTAAAAATCTGGTTCTAGCAATCTGTTTTTCGAAAAAATCTTGAAATTTGCTACAATGCATTTATTACGGAAGAATTTTCCACGAAGTTGGTTTACAGATGGTGGTGCTAAAACAAAAAAACTTTCATTTCTTTAAAATTTCTTAGTCGCAGACCAAAAGGATCAAATTTTCGAGTTCTTTCCAATGGTGCGAGGCACTGTGTCTATTCGAATGCGGTCCCAGAAAAATTCCGAAGTCACCCCTTATTTCCCCTCACTCGCCTCAAGTTCCAAAACATTTACCCTCACCTCTGATTTCCATCCTTCTTGCAAATCAGGTTGTATCAACAGAAATTTTAAGTGCACTCTTTGGCCGCTAGAGCAGCAACAGAACATGCCCACAGACTTATGCAAATGACTGTACATACATCACTGCTATTTTCTTCATTTAAGGTGAAACTTTTTGCCTTAAAATAAGGGTTCGCCATTTTTTTGAATAAAAATTGCAAATATTGAACTGTGATCATTCAAACCCAGTATTTTGAGGCGCAAAGATTAGATTTATAATACTGCATCGTTTTTTACCCGATGAGTTTGCTCATTTTGATTCAGGATAGGCTTGAAGTTAAATAATTTTCCGAAAAATGGAAGACCGGCATTTAATAATAATATTGCAGAAATCACTACACTCATATTCGATTTTCCTCTTCAAGACAATATTGAGAAAACTTTAAGGCGAAACATCATGAAAAAAGTTACGACTTTTTTTCGCTAGATATCAGCACCGCTAGGGTCAAATTTTAGGTCCCTCTAGCTCAAGTATGGTTGATCTGATTGCAAATCAGAAAACGGTTTTGTACATTGGAATAACATAAAAGTTTTCCTATTGAAAGGAGTTTTTTTATCTTCTTTTTACAGCTACAGAGAGATTGCAGCAGTTGTAACTGAGCTGTTTTAAAAGTCTGTTTTTGAGGTATCCAACAACAATTTGCACTGAATTATTTAATATGAATCGAACAACGAATGTCATGTAAATGGTTCCGTTTAATGCAACGCCTCTATAACTGTAATGATAATCCGTGAAATGATTTTTCAATTCATTAAACTTGAGTATCATTAGGAATGGTTTGAAGCGTTCACAAAACATCTTAAAGTGTGCATCGTTCGAAAGTGAACTAGGGAATTGCAGACAAACGATTGCTAAGGGCAAGAAATATTCGTTAAAAATTTCACGAATCGCTCCCGAAGCAAGACAAAATATAATTTTGAATGAGGACTTAATTATCATCTCAGTCAAAGTATGATAAATAATTGGAACACCAACTCTTATGACTTTTCAAGTGGTTATAAATATTACACAAATTGTAATAATAACGTCTCAAGGAATACTATCTCATGAAGTAATCGAAATTTATCTGTAAATTCAAACATACCCTTGGAATTTCCTCAAAGTTAACTGCTGAAATTGGGAGATCGATAATCTGCCAGGTGTTTACATATCAGTCTGACTGTCCTCTCCTAATGTCTCTCTTATTTTTTCCCGTTCCTCACAAGAGTCTTTGAATTACCTTCCACTCTCTGTGGATCCCTTTACATTATCTAAAGGGATATTTATTCGCATGGGATTGACTCACGCATAGTAAAAGCCTCTTTCTAAATATTTCTAAGTACCTTGTTTTTTATTGTGTTATTGTTATTATTAATTTATTACCTCATTCGTTACATTTTCACTTTAAACTGGCAAAAGTTCTGTATGTGAAAACTGAATGAATAAATGAATTATATCAAAGTGTTCTATGTTTGTTAAAGAGATAAGAGATGGCAAGTGACGTTGCCATTTTTATTGAATTTTATTTCATCTTCATTAGCATTTCACCATCATTTCTTATCAAATGATACCACAAGCGGAAAGCGATACAGGTATTGTATTCGTAAGTCATATCGTCTCATGGGTAAAATCATTTGATTTTTAATTGATTGATCGTTATTCTATCCTTTCAAATTCTAATTCTATTGATAAGAATCAAAGAGTCAGTCGAAGGCCACGATGGGCTGTTTGCTCATCACCATTGTTTTTTTCATTTTCTAAAGGAGTTATGGAGAGAGAACGCCTTAGCCGTAACAAAGGGTATTTTTATGATAATACTTAGTTCACCTTTTCAAAAATTGTTAGTAATCACCATCTCACAGCATAAATATCTCATTTTCGCAGCATGAATGTAACCGGCCATCGACGTCATTGTAATCAAACAGGAGAAACCTGAAAAGAGAATTAATAAATAAATCGAAGGTATTTTTCCAAAATAAAATTGTTGAAATTGTTAAAAATAACAGATGAATTTAGTGGCGTTCAATTTTCTATGACGTGAGTCATTGGTTCTAGTAGTTGTATTGCTAAAAGTGCATCGAGTGCTTCGGTCATTTCATCGGGCTCCCACCGGGGATCGAACCCGGGACCGCTATCACCAAAGCCGAACGCGCTGCCCATATGGCCAGGATTTTATTTTTCTCGACGTATCCTGCTTGGATGCTTGGAACCCTATGAAATCCCATTATTACTAGACTTCCCAAAAATGCCTTAAATTCTTCTACGTCTATATCTAATGCGGTTCCTTTCTTGGATGTATACAAATTTGATGGATCTATTATTTTCTATTTTTGCGCTATTTTTAACGTCGGCGCAGTCGGGGCGTTATCAATAGTATGAAAAATTTATGAGAGCGGTTTCATTCCACTAAGTTTGTCCATGGTCCGTCCCGGTCGTCCCTTGTGCGAATCCATCCATCCAATGCGAAAGAGGAGAAACGGCCACATGATCGAGTATTCGCAGACGACGAGCAGTTTCGGTGATAGAATTATAAGAAAATGTTAAAAGAATGGTGGGTTTAAAAATGATGAAATACAGTATGACTATGATAAAACAGTGATGCACGATGATATGAAAAATGAGTCATCCAATTATTGAATTATGTGAGTTAATTATTCATGATTGTAAATATACTAGAAATAAACGTTCAAACCTACCTTACAGCATCATTTTATGTGTTTAATCTCATAAATGATAGAAGAGAGAGAAAAATGGGGATTATTGCATTGTCACTGTCTCTTTGGGGATTCACGCGCCCATACATGTTGATTACTACATCGGTTCTAAAAAAATTGAAAGAGTGTCTGTGACAAAAGACCTTGGTGTACCTTTTGATCATAAACTGAATTTCTCCTCGCATATTGATTTCGTTTTACGTAGGGCTTTTAAAATGTTATGTTAATGTTTTCTACATAGAAGCACCAATGACTTCCAAAACATTCATGCTCTAAAGCGTCTGTATTGTTCCCTTGTTCGTCCCACCTTAGAATGTTTATGGTCCCCCAATCAGGCAAATTGTCAAGCTGAATTAGAAATTATTCAAGGAAGAAGAATTATCCGTTTTATTGAAATTAAACTACACTATCCAAATGATAATATTCCAAGATAATGTAAGAGTTAGGGCTTCCAACACTTCATCAACGTAAAAACCTTCAAGAATTATTGTTTCTTTATAGATTAATCCATTCTGTAATTGATTCTCCTTATATTTTGCAAACTGTTAATTTCAATGTTCCATCTTGTAAAACCAGAAAAAAATTTATTTAATGTTAACTTCAACCCTATAAAATTACCTTGTTAGTTGTCTTATTGCAAGAATGATGAGAAGAGCTATAATAACCTCCCATATTCTACAGATATCTTTTTCTTGTCATTGCTGCAATTCATTTATTATTTGAAAAGAAATGTAAATATTCTATGATATTAAGTTTGTTTTTATATTGAATCACTGTGATTTTTATAGCTATCTTGTGATATTAGTTTTAATGTTGTTTTTTTTTTTTGGATCTTATTTTTATAACATCCCATACAAACAAATCTGTATTGTGGCTTTACTAAATGTGCACTGTAACTGGACTAAACTCTATGTTTAGCACTGTCACAGTGTAATTTTCTGTGCTAGAGTATGGCAGCTGGACTTGGAGGAGAACTGTACTGAAACAGTGCTGAATCAGTGTGCTGGAACTGTACTATGGCTCAAACTCCACAGTGACAGGGCTGGGTAACATGACTGGAACTGTACTATGGCTCAAACTACACTGCGACAGGGCTGGGTAGCATGACTGGAACCTTTATATGGCTATGGCAACTGCACTGTGACTGTGCTATAACTGCACTGTGAGTGTGCTATAACTACACTGTGGTGTTTCAATTTAAGTACAGTCACAGTACAGTCCCTTAGCACAGTTACAGTGCAGCTTTAGTACAGTCACAGTACAGATTTTTTTGTATGGGATTGCATATTCTAAAATGGGCACCTTGCTCGTTAAATAAATACATTGGGTGGGAAAGCAAAGTGCGAAGCTCAAGAAACCCCTTGCATCAACGAAAGGGATACAGATAGAGATATCCATGGAATGGTTTGATGAGATTATGGTTGAGTATGTAATTATATTCAGTGTTTTCAGTATTTAACGTTGCTTGATTATTATCATTCAAAACTTCAGCGGCCTATTTTGAAGGTTATGTACTCACCGCCGGGTACACAAAACCGTTTTCAATGAGCACAGCTCACCATGTAGAAGCTGACAGGGATGAGGGATTGGCATTTTGAATATATTGGTTGATTGCATGACATTCGTTCATTTATTAGAGATTCCGAAATTTGCATGCAGGTTTCATTAAAATAATATCTACGCGATTACAATATTTTTGCTTGTCAGTGATGTAGCATATATGTAAGGAAAACTTGTTACATAAAAGCAAGAAAAACATATGGCAATAACCCGAATGAGTTAATGCACGTAATTTCACACTTCGGCCATTATTAAGGTGAAGGAATAATGCGATGAAGTGCAAAATGTTAATGCTCAAAGGAGTTTGAGGTGATGTCAAATATGATTTGTAAAATCAATGAATAATGAACTTTGCCATTCAATTTCCATCGATTAAAGTCTTCGAGATAAATGTTTGCATCCCACGGTTGTTTTTAGAAGATGAAATACTAAGAGCAATGAAGAAGAGATAGCGTGTCGAGAAGAAGATTCCTTTGATGATGACTCTATTTAAGGCATACGGTAAGACTCATTAATTTAAATGCACTTATGCTTAAAACATCAGAAGCCTATTTTATACAAAAAATTTAGGAATCTCAATATTAACGAAAATATGTCAATGGAGGCATGTACAGACAAACCTTTATAGAACATTACAGAAAGAGATTATTTTCTTAATATCATTAGGATTTTCTAAAGTAATTCTATCCTGAAATGTGTATAGAGTATTAATTCATAGTTATAAGCCACTATAAACGCTGTTCAGAATCGTTTTCATCCGCATATCCTCTCAAAACCGAGGTCGTCTCAGATAGTGGCGCTCCGCCGCACGGACATAGCTCTTGCATCGCCATCGAAAAGTCGCTTTATTTATCGGCGTCGCAAATTGTCGCAGGATTTTATTTCAGATTCTTCTTCAGAAAACTTCAAAGAACATTTTGGTATGAATAACTCCGCGTACACCACGCTTATTCACTACTATTTTCCTCACTTTAGGTGGAAATTTGCCGTAAAATAAGGGTTTGCCATTTTGTTGTATAAATAATGCAAATATTCAACTGTGATCATTCAAACCCAGTTTTATGAAGCATGAAGATTAGGTTTATAATACTACATCGTTTTTACCCGATGATTTAGCTCATTTTAGTTCAGGATTGGCTTAAAATGGAAGAATTTTGAGAAAACTCGAGGACCGGCATTTTTCGTAAAATTTGGTCAACTTTGACCCCCTATAGAATTGTAACGCGTGGGAACAACGCAAATGATTTCATAGTTATATGCAGAATTTATTCAAGAACGACTATGCAAAGTTTCAAATTCCGCACTCAAAAAAAGCACTTTTTTATTTTTGGCCAGCTTTTTTCGATTCTAGCCCACTGTGCGGTGTCAGAGTTTAAAAACATAAGTTCCGATATTCCTCAAGAGATGGCTGCAGCGTCAAAGCTTAAAAACAATAGTTCGAATTTTCCTCAAAAGATGGCAGCAGTATCAAAGTTTTAGAACAAAAGTTCCAATTTTTAGAAAGAGATGACAGGACGTGTTTTATTTAATTTTCAACTCCTAATCTTTATATATAATTTCCGAAGTTTCCGTCCGTCCCCCCCCTTTATTTCAGAAACTGTTTGACTTACAGATTCGAAACAAACTGCATCGTTGATTGAATTGAAATTTTCGAAATTATATTGTAAGCTTTCTTTTCTTCCAGAAATGATTCCAGCTTGGTTTGCTTCTTGCCCTTAAGTGGAATTCCAAGATTTTATGTGAAGCATGTGATATATTTTCATTGTATTTTTTGTTGTTGATAATAAAAATTTCTATAATAATTATCTGCTTAAATTATTCATTACGGTAATGGAGCTCCCATTATTTCTGCAATTAAACTTTGGCTATATTCCTTGCGACTGGTGTTCTTAGGGTTTCCTTGAAAGTCGCCTTTATTAAGGATTGATGCAATATATTGCTTACGTTTTAATCGGAAGAACGTGGAACTTGTTGGGAAACTTGAACCCGGAAAGGGTTGATAGTGGATGGAGTGAGGTACGAGAGTGAGGGTAGAATCCTAGTATAATATTTTATGCACTAAATTTAAATATTAACTGCATTAAGAAGAGAAAAAATATCCCTATCACGGATAGCGGCATTGTGCCCATATTTGAAGTTCGTAAGAATAGAAAAATTCAATATAAGGCTGGCTGAGAGGTCCACTGAAAATTAAAAACAAAACGCCAGGGGGTCCATGAGGAAAACAAGGCTATGGTAATCACGACTTAAACTAATATAAATTATAAAATTTATACTATAGAGATATTATAAGTAAAATAAATTGGAGCGACTGGAATTCCTTTGCCAAAGTATTTAACGTACCTTCACATTGACATTAATACCTATCTAGTTATTATTATTAAATTATATCGATTGATTAAAAATTGCACTTCTTAATTTAAACTAATACAGATTCTCAACTATTACTGTTGGATTAAAGTTGTAAATTTATAGTTCTTTTTGGAGACAAACAGTTGTGTAGAAACGGATCTTAGGTTTAAAGACGCGCTTCACGCGTAATAGGTAGGGGAGAGTTAGGTTATCTGGGCCACTTTTTTTCAAATTGATCTGAAATATTACCTATTTAAGTTAAATACATGAAATTTCACATGAAATTAAAGTAAACTGTTCTCCTCACAATCTGTGAAGCAGTATCGCCACAGTGCTTACCATTTTTGTGAAATTTGAAATTTTTACATCTTCTGCAAAAGGACCACCTAACCTAACCGGTAAGGTTAACTGGACCAGGCAATGAATCCAATGCATATAAATTTAATAATTTAATTATCATCTTGAACAAATATTACAAATGATCTGGAGTATTGCTTTAGGCAAAATATTAATTCTCAATACAAAAATAGACTTATTCACCGTATTGTATTAGAAAATCATACCTAGAATAAGCTGTATTCACGCAGGTCCACATTAAAATAAATCATCCCCTCAAATCTTTCTCGGGCA
Source organism: Sympetrum striolatum (assembly GCA_947579665.1). Lineage (NCBI taxonomy): Eukaryota > Metazoa > Arthropoda > Insecta > Odonata > Libellulidae > Sympetrum > Sympetrum striolatum. Next base: position 69,556,878 of record OX388352.1, read on the forward strand.
TCCCTCAGAGGATTAGGAAGTTTTACAACAATATCTACGGATTTAACAAAATCATTTTCATCAGTTATGGAAAATCTGGTTGAGGGGAAGTGCCGTTTGTAGAATGTGACTTCAGCACCACTACGACGTGAGTCCTTCACAACAGCAATGAAGTTGCGACCTGAATCCTTTTTCACTCCATGAACTTTAGCAATTATAAAGTCTTCAAACACTTCATTACAAGAAGAATCATCTAACAGCATGCTCTCACTTTCATCAGATGAAATGTCCAATTGATCCTTTTTAGCAGTTCTCTTATTTTTAGTCTTTTTTAATTCTCTGGAATGAGCTTCTTCTTCCAAGCGGGCCTTGATTGGTGAACTTGTAAGAATAAGAGATTCTCCTTTCTTTCTGCCACAACCATCTGTTTTTCGTGGTCCACACTTTGGGATTGGCCGCAAAGACTCAGGAGACACAAAATGGTCTGCTGTCTGTGATTGCTGTGCGTGAGAATGTGAAGAAACTGTATGAGCAGCATCGGCTCTGGAAGTCGAAGGAACTGGAGCAGAGACATGATAGGCTGAAGGAACTTGATCAGTTTGAGAAGCTTGAAAAGGACGGTCTGTCACAGATGAACAAAGGAAATCATCTTCACCAAATATTTCGTCATTGAATGGCACTATCCCTGTAGCTTTAAATCCTTTAATGATATTAGCAGAAGTGAATGCACATGGAAAAGCTTCGCCCACTAGTCCTGCTACATCATAAATGCAAAGTGTCTGACCAGGATGATTGAGTAGCCACCTATCACAAGCCTTGTTATAGTAAGCCTTTAAAGGTCCATAAACCGCTACATCCAGTGGCTGGAGCCTATGGCTTGTATGAGGCGGTATTGGTAATAAAACTATGCCATTTTCTTTGGCAAATGATATTGCCCTTATTGACATATGAGGAACTGCTTTTCCTGTGCCCCCAATGATACCACACATAGTTATGAGAGTGCCTTTTTCTGCAGAAGTCATCTTCCCCACTTGCTTCTGGAAACAAGGAGATACTATCCTTCCAGGCATCTGCACCGTTGTGAGGCCAGTTTCATCGACATTGTAAATATCCTCTGGTCCAAACCCAAATTTCTCAAATGCAGCTTTCAAATTTGAGTAAAATTTACCCACATTACATTTATTGAAGCTGGTAGCACGGCTTAAACTTGTAGCTTCAGGCTGTCAAACAGAAAGTTTGTGTCTCTTCATAAAAGAACGAAGCCATTCTTTCCCAGCCATTTTTTCTTGGCTCCAATTTGGTAATAGTTGCTTATTATTAACTGCTGCAAATTCATATGCCAGCCTCCTTGTGTCTGTGAATGATGAGCCATAATGTATACCTGCAATTTTCTCTAAGTAGGAGCACAAAGAGAGCTCTTCTCCTGGAGTGAACACTTTTTTGTGCTCATTAGATGATGGTCTAAAGTTTACTTCACACCCATTAACAGATTTTTCGACAAACCGTTTTAGTGTTGTCCGTGGGATGTTGAATTGTTTAGATGCTGTACGAATACTAGTTCCTTCTTTGGTAGTTTTTACAGCCAGTTTCAAATCTTCTACTAAGTAAGACCGGTGATCAGTTGTACGCTTTCGAACACGAGGCATCTAAAATATAAAATTTGAATTAGAGATGTAACTCAATTAGAATTAATTAAATAAAGTAATAACATAACACCAACTCATTTAAGATAGTAATGGCAAATCATCAATATGAAACAGCTACAAAAAATATGATGGGGTTAGGTGGCCCGGTCCACATAACCTCACTGGCTAGGTGTCCAGTTAACCCCTCAGAACATGTTTCTCTTTATCTGCCCCAAAACATGCTTTGAAACAATTTCCATTCAAAACAAAGCAAACCATCATAAAGAATAAACACTTACAATTAATATGGTGTAAAGAACTTCCCTGTAGCTCTTCTTGGGCAGCAATTTCGATGGTGACAAGATGAGAGGGAAAAAAACTTGTGATCATGAAAAAGTAACAATTCAAACTATTAAGTACAGGTGATGCTTTTCGACTGTTAGTAAAGGTTTAGGTAGTCTATCCTGTGGTGTTCTTTAGGTCAACTATTGGAGAAGACAGGAAACAGCAACCAACAAATTTTAAAGGCATGGACCACTTAACCTAACCGGACCAGATTACCTAACTCTCCCCTACTTACGATGTTCGTTCTCAAGTGCACTGTTTTCATATCAGACGCCTCTTTGAATAACTTTTAATAAGTTCCCTAAATATTTTTAAGGTGCTGTTTCCTCAGGATTTTTTAATAAACACGAGAGATTTTGTCTTACTCATCCCCCACATTACTGCTCTCGTAATCATAAAGAGTTCTCTTCAGATGTTTTTAAGGAATATGTTGAGCATGTTGAGTAAGCGATCGAGGAACGTTCATGTTAAAATTGATTTTGATTCATCAAATATTGTTTATCTTCTTCCCAATATATCACTAATAGAAAGTGTATCGTGTAAAATCTTGGTCGTTCATGGTTTTTGTTATTCTCTTGCTTTCTTCATTTTGTTACTCATTTTCATTCAAGATCACTAACAATTCTTAGGCTGTGAGTACCAGATTATGATTTATCATTTCCATTTCTGTGTTCGGCAGCGTCCGGTTGAACAGATGTCATCCCTTTCAGATGGCTGTAAGCGGACCTGTGACGTTGTGAGGGCGATTTAAAAAGAATGTATCTAAATTTCGATATTAGTACACAACATGTGGAACTTTAAATTCATGTAAGCTATGAAACATTTTTTTCGAAATAGATTAAATGATTGAATTAGGAGACTAGAATTCGTATACTCTATTATGATCAAATGATGATTGGAAAGAGAATATTTGAACTTTATCGTTCGAATTAGGGTTACACATTTCAGTGCAAGTTATCTATATTTGCATCTAGATTGCAGTTAAACCTATTCATAGATCAGTTTAGGTTACTTATCTTATTATTATTACATGATATTCATAATAATAACAGAGGATGGTAGTATAGGATAGGTAATAAACTATTTTTGCATGATAGAGATTTTTCGAGATTTCAGCATTCAATAGGAATACGTTTACGCAACATAAAAATGCCTGTGAAGACTTTCTTTGTCACAGCATGTATATGGAGAGTTCAGTGTACATTTTCAGAGAATTAGATGCCAAGATAAGTAACAGAAAGGCAGCATAATATACTGAAATCATTCATTCTGATGAGAGGACTAGAAGATTGAGGAGGTTTTTTAGATTAAAACTGAAGGTAAACCATTTTGTAGCAGTTGAGAGCAAATAAGCTATCATAACATCCGTTGAGCATCTCTTTTGTTTTTGTGTTTGATTTTACATAGTTTATTTTTCAATTATTCTCAAAAGACAATCCTATCACATTCTTTTTTTCTGCCAAGCTGCTGTCTGGTGAAGTCCTCATAAGCTCTCCTGAACTTGTCAGGAGGTACCTCACCAAGACACCAGCAATGAACACACAGCCATTCCATGATCAGAAAAGTCCGATCAGCTGGGATTTCAACCCTATGGTCAGAGTGATAACGTAGCTAGAATGCTAACCAAACTGCCACCATGGGCGGCTCTAAAACGTATTTCAGATTCCTAAAATTCTCTCATGCATCTTTTAAGTCATTTGTACATAGTAAATTGTAGCAATTGCGTAATGTGTGTTTTGTTAGGCTAATTTGATTGCATGTATACATTTAATTTTTTTATTGATTTTGTGTGTAATTTATTATTTTTGTTTATTGGACATCTTTAGCTATATGTGTGGTGCAGATAACCATCCTCTAGCATTAGCCTTGACTTATGAAAAAGTTAGCTTTGGCGTCAAAGACGCACTACAATTGTGAGAGATTTAGTTTTGTTAAAAAACTGTCAAGAATTACAGTACATTCATAGACCTGTTAAGAACCAAGGGAAACTACATCTTCATTTTTATTTTGAATTTTACTTTTTAATCATATTTGTTCTGGACATCCTAAATACACTATCAGAACTCTAAAATCAGTTTAACTGCTGTATTTAATTAGACTATAACTTCAGATATATATTTTACATTCTGCCTTTACTTCCTTCATATTTTGTGTATTAAAACAATTACAACCTTTTACCAAAAAATCCTGGAACAACTGATATGCAGATTAATTGAATTGCCAATCTAATAACTCTATTGCTCTTATGCTTTGGAAATTTTCTTGAAATTCAATGCACACCTACGGCTTTTCAGCCTCTGAACATATTGATGTATTTTTCATGTGCAAGTCTTTAGACTTTAACATTACTTCATAAGTTTGTATTTCAGACTTCTTTCAATTCTTTTAAACTACTGTATATGCTGGCGTATAAGTTGAACTTATTTGATTTGAGTTACAATTAATATTACTTCGAATAGCATCTTGCAGCCTCCACAAGTGCTGGTTCTGATAGTATAAAATTCTTGGGGCTCATTGTCTGAAAAAATGAAATCTTTACTAGCTTCAGCCTTAACATGTTGTACTCTTGGTATTTTTATTCTAAACTAAAGTAAACTCTTGATATTGAAAATTCATATGCAAGCTACATTGGAATCTTTAGCACAAACAATAGAATTTTTTTCAGGTCTTCTCCAACATTTATTCAGTAATATTGCTAAAAGGGCCTCAAGAGATTAGGTCAATCCACATGTAGGCTCCCAACTGGAATATCACTTAGGACCTCTTTCATCAAAGCTGATTGAGCATCCTGCATGGTTATCTGGTAGCCCACCAACTCTTTTATCCACCCTAGAAAATAAATCAAACTACCTCAAATCCATTCTTCCACTAGTGGCTGCTACATCTGATGGGTCCAATAGAATACACAGAAGACTTCATAGAGTTGGTATTCATTAATTACTAATTTCAGACTATTTCTGACTTCATCCCTAGTATTTTCTTATCTAGTTACAATATGTTCATGTTTTTGAATGTAGAGTTCTTGAAATAATTTCAGTTTTCAAGGTAAGATAAGCACCTTTGAAAATGATTGTCTATATATTTGATAGACTGCGATCTATCTACATAATTTAAGCTGTTTGATGCATAAAATGGTTGCTGCCCATAATAGCTGTCACTTCCAATGGTTAGCCTTATTACAAATATTTACCATCACCTCATGCAACCCCATGCAATTAAAATGGTCACTTTCAAATATTGTTACACTATGTGCAAAAACATTCATAATATTTTGCAAAAATTTGAATAGCAAAGTGCTGGAGAATTTTCACCTTCAAATGCTTCCTAAATTATTTGGGAATGCTTATTTTTATCATACTCAAATAAATATTCTCTCAAAAAAACCTAGCAACCTTTAGAGATTTGGTAGCAGAGATAATAATATTTAATCTTGTTGGTATATGTCTTAGAATTATTTCATATTCAATTTTAAATAACTGAAAGATTTATTTGAAGTTGTCAGTGTGCTTATCAAAACAGGAAAATTCACCATAAATTATTATAATAGTCAACCTTACACCAAAAGGAAGTCCTTCCATGGTATATTTATCTCAGGTAAAGAAATTTTTACCATTAATATTAAAAATTCCTCAACTATAACTTGTGTGAATTATTTCAAATAATAATATTTGAAATGAATTAACCTAAAACTATTCTTGTATACACCGTACTGAACTTATAATGGAGGTTTCTAAAAAAACAGAATCAGCCTATGTTAAACCACGATTTGTGGTAACCAGTAACTGCTAGAAACTAATCAGCTTTTACATTCCTCTCCAAGTGTCAAAAATGATATTTGTTTTGTTAAGTATTAAATATTTTTAATTACCATATACCCAGATATCATTGTGAAACAAGCTGAGTTCTAGTGACCAAAAACATGTTTTTCTGTTGAAATAATTAGGTCAAATTTTCTGCAATTACAATACTTTTTCTATACAACCTATAATGAAATATGTAGCGGCCACTAGATAGACTGCCTGCTTGGCAGTCAGTTGGGCTTGACGAGTACGAAAGCCTTTTCATTCACAGGAACAAATGGCACAGAATGAACAGCGATTTTGTACCCATCCCTTACTCGGTGTTGCTCTCTCTTACTGATGTCACACAACTATATGCATAAATACCTATACCCCCCCTCCCCCCCCTCAGTTCTCTTCTTCTCCCGAAGGTGGTGACATAGTCACTGAAATACATATTAAGCTTAATAACGCTATTCTATTATAATGATAATTCATCAGTCATGGTTATCCTTAACCCCATGGTTAGGGTACTTCTGCATGATGGGTTGTTTGCAAACAATGGGTATTTGGAGCTCTTTTAACTCTTTATGTTAAGAGCCACCTTGTCTCGAACACAGGACTTTTTGGAAGATTTGAATACATTTAGCAACCAGCAAGGTATATACTAATTTAATGCAAAGTTTGAAGTTGATATCATACCAGGGTGATTCCAAGGTAAGATTCCATTATCCCCATTTGCAATGCATAGAGGAATGTAAACTGCGCTCCGGCATACAACCAAGGATCATTAGGGATACCGTAAAATTTTCATATGAAATGGATTTATTAACTATTCATATGCCAAATTTTACGCTTGTATTTTATTGGAAAAGGGATAAAAAAATTATTAAATATTGCCACAATGTATTTTATATAGGAGAATTTTGCACCCACCTGGCCTTGAACTCATGCACATTTGGTGACAATTTTATAGCTATTAATATAGAAGAGCGTGTTTTTGGGGACCTCTGAATTCTCTATCCTACTGGGATGTTGCTTAAAAACTTTCAAAAAACTACATATAAAAGTCATAATTTTGTCCCTGCTATTTACATATCATAGTTTGCAAATGATGCCATCACAGTAAAATAAACTGTTCTAATGAAACATTCATTACTTCTAAATCACTACCTCTAATACAGAGGCCTAATAAAGACCTCTGTATGTATGTATGTATGTATTACTTCTGTTCACATGCCAGGCCATAGAATTTTCACCATCTCCGTAAATGAAACATATTATTTCCTCCTTACGTTTCTAATAGTAGAGATGCCTGGTGTCAAACTCAGCAACCTTTGGAAGCTGTGAATACGTATAACGACCTGGTAGGAATAAAACTTATTTGATCCAAATTTTGAAGTCATGCCTGGAAGAACCTAAAATGAGATTCCATTATCCCTATTTGTAAAAATTGATTATGTAGCCAAGTGGCCTGGTGTCGAATTCAGGAATATTTTGTAAGTTGATATTGCTCATTACTGTTTGGTTTGGGTGAATCTGACGGTTTCTACAATTCCAAGTTGATTATAGGGAATATCTTCAAACGAAATTCCTTATTAGCATTTAATTGAATGTAAGAATGCCAAAGGTGCCCTGGCATCAGTATTTTGCGAAAATTTCAAATAAGTGGCACTTGTGGAACATGGTTAGAATTTTGATCCCCTTTGATAGAATATATTGCATTATCCAGAGAATGTGTAATAGTTATTAAAATTGAATGTAATGTCCATTATTTAAATGTCCTTTTGAATATGCTTATCAAATAACCTGGATTAACTGGCAGGGATCTGTTATGAAACAGTTTTCACCTCTGTATGGTTAGATGCCACTTTAATTAATAGATGGCTTGTCTGAGTATAATTTTCATGCCCGTCGCTGTGAGGTTTGTTTGAACAATGTCGCATCGTAATATTTTCCTGTTGCTTCATTTGTAATTGTTGTAAAATTGCATTACTAATTCGATTATTGTTTCATGAGTAGATTATGTAGTATTTGTAGACTGAATTGTGGTTTTAATTATGAGTCTTGGGTAAATCGTACTAATAATCAACATTAATCAATATAATTTGTTCAAACACTCGTTAAAAACCCATTATGTTGAAATATTTGCCTACATCAAATCTTTTCATATGCCTAAATCTAGTGGCAAATGATTTGTGGCTTTTGTATTTCGCTATTGGTGACATTTGCAGAAAAGATACTATTCAATATTTATTCATATATTTTTGTTTAGAAAGAATGTCATTCTTGCAATACCTGGAATCCCCCATAATTCATTAAATGAAAAGTATATTGGGTTAAGTGAGCTATGAAGTAATAGCCTACTAAGCCATACTAATTGTGATGCTAATGATTTGTAATATGCGTAATTCTAATAATTCTAAGGAAAGTCTTTAAAACTGTTAATTTAATTTAGGTAATATTATGACAACAATATATATTAGGATTATGTGAATTTCCGTTTAGGTTCCAGTGATAAAGTATCGGAAAATGCTACTTTGATGTTGGTAAACGCTTTAATTATTTCTGCCTCATTTAGGTACTGGTATATTGGATCTGGTATAATACTCAGCCAATAACTAATGGAAAACTTCTAAGCTAAATTGCTTTCCTTGTCCTCCTTAATATATTCAGCATAGATCCTTCACTTTCGTCCTTGAATAATCTTACTACTTACATGGCTTTTCCCTTAATAATTATATATATTAACATTTTTAGTAATTTTAGTGGTCTCCTATCCTCTACATTAACTCTATCCTCTATTTAACTTGGACAAGGATTATTTCCTTTTATTCAGCTGTGGCTCAATTTTTTATTTGTAGGTCTGTTATTCTAAAATTGACATTCTGAAAACTATATTTATTTATTTATTTTTATTTTTATTTATTTATTTTTATTTTATTTATATTATTTATTTTTATATTATTTATTTTTATTTTATTTATTTTTATTTTATTTATTTTTATTTTATTTATTTTTATTTTATTTATTTTTATTTTATTTATTTTCATATACCCCACAAACATCCATTTTCAGGACTTTTACAGAGGTAGGTATTAACAACAACAATCACACAAGACCATTCCCTAATCAGAAAAATCCGACTACTCAATATCACAGCTATGTTATTGTAACACTTCATCCAATAAAAACTTAGCTAAATTATAGTATGTATTCACAATTGATGATGTTAATCAGTAATTTAATTCCATTTAGTTAATGACAATACTCATACCCATGTTATCCATCTTAACGGTGCCAATTGAAGATGTATTCGTCTCATCAAACCATAAGGAGTATAGATAAACATGCAGTGTCATAACTTTGAAACCGATCCACAATATAATGAATAGATAAAGTCATTTATATTGTATTCATGGAATTTACTACATATATACCTTATAGGCCATATATGTCTTTCACTCATTTACTTAGCTCATAATTGTCAAATATGTCTATTTAGACACAAAAACTGAGTTCCGCTTGTACTCAATCAGTAATAAATGCAGTGATTAAGTAGATACCATTAATCGGCAGCTTTTAACTAAATGCATTTCACTCGAAATGTATAACTATTTAACAAAAATATAAAGTATCTAAAAAATAAATATATTTCAGAGCACCGAGTGTACATGTAATGATTTACAAAGAAAAGCCAATGTCACTAGAAATATCTGTGTAAAATAAACATACCAACTCACTTAGAATATTTTGAGGATTTTCAATTCCACTGAATACTCTTAATTCTCAGCGATGAACCAACTGACATGCGAGGCTAGTAAATAGCTCTAGTAATTCCAGCCATTGTTTGTTTTCATCCATGATGCATTGTGATTAAAGTCACTTTTACGAGTTAATGCTCACTTAATCTGCCTTTCAAGTAAAAAACCGCTTTAAAATATTAGGTAAGGCTTAATTAAAGATAATATGCTTTCTTAGAGTTGAGTGAACATTCTACTTCAAATATACATTATAATACTGGACCTTAGAATAACAAACATCTGTACAAATGCACACTAAGCTATATTCGTTATAATTAAATGTCATTACGAAACTCAACCTTATATTGCTTAAGGGCTCAGAATTTGTTCCCCAAGGATAGTAATTTTATTTCCTTTATATTTTTAAAATGTTGTGTAAATCAGGAGAATATGATTCAATTTAAGTCCATATTTATTTCGTTAACCTCTTTTGCAGAAAATATAAATATTATATAAATTGGATTTGTGCCTGTTCACTAATTATTTTTCATCCATTTTTTGTAAATTCACCCAAATCTGTAAGATTCTTAGAGGAGCAAGACCCAAAACACACTAAATTTCATATACATTCTAACCATGACCATTGAAAATGATTATTTCTACTTTTTTCTCTTCTGTTGCTTAGATCTTCGGAAACTAGTCAATAAATGCAAAAAATTTTAAAACATAAATCTCTTCCCTACTTATTAAATATACGAGTAAAATGTAGCTTGCATACTGCAAGGAGATGGAAAACACTGATTTCATATAGGCATCATATCGCAATGGTCCTAAAAACAAAAAAAAAAGGATTGAAAATATTCTTAAAATTGGCTGCAATTTTATCGTCTGGCATCAAACTCAGGTCTTCCTGGTGATAATTACTATGCTGAACAACAAAAGATTACCGTATCTAACTATGTGTGAAAACTCATGCAGAAACATTGGCTGCAACTGCCTCTAACTAAGTCCTACTTTTCCCATATATTCCTTATGTGAGAATTTGTAATGTGCTCTGGCATCGAACCCAGGAACAGTATGGTCGTATCTATTTTTTTTCTTGAATCGAGTCTTAATATATATATTCTATCTAAGCAAGAACTCCCTATTATTTTGATAAGTGCAGGAAAGAAATAATTAAAAACCATCCCAATGTGTTTTATATGGTAGATATATTTACCGCCTGGCATCGAACCCGGGTCTTTTTGGCAATACTTTCTTTGTAGCATAACAGAATCACCATATCTAACTACATATGCAAATTCAAGCAGAAATATTGGTTGCAACTGCCTCAAACAACGTCCTACTTTTCCCTTATATTCCTTAAGAGAGAAAAGTTATTGTGTTCTGGCATCGAACCCAGGAATACTACGGTCTTATGGAAATTTTTTTCTTAAACCAATTCTTACCATACATCTTCTAGCCAAGCACGAACTTCCTATCATTTCGATAAAGGCATCAAAAAAAATAACGAAAAACTACTCCCATGTATTTTAAAGGGCAGATATTCCCATCTTCCTAGCATCGAACCCAGGATATTTTCTGTAAAAGTCATTTATGTTTTCGATAGATCATGATCATATGTATAGGTTCCTAGAGTTTAGATTCTTTAGTTATCAGGGAAGTATTTTTTTAAAATTCCCGAAATTCAAAGCAATGCATTCAAATGGGAAAAATCTGGATTTAGGCCCTCTGGAATCGAACCTATGACACTGAGGTTCAAAATCGCAATTTTTCCGGCAGTTACACGTTATGGCCAATACGTCGTAAAAATTTCAAGTCGATGACGCTTGTGGTTTAGCCTGTGAATTAGTATCCTATCTATATATATACCTATATACATGAATGAATCCGGAGAAGCATCTATATATAATAGATACTTAAGAAAATCTTTTGAGGTACCCAAGTACTTTATGTTTCTAAGTTTTGAAACTATTCTGTGTGTATGGCAAAGTCTTGTATCTGATTACCCAGTATAACACTGTTGGAACTAGAATTCTGAAATAATATAAGTCCTGGATATTTGATTGAAAAACTTTCAACTTGCGGGATAAGAACTTATCTTGTGCTGGCGGTGCGTTTTCTTGTTCTTAGAAGAAAATCGAGAATTGTATTTCACTGTAAGCTGTTTGTATTGCAGATAGAGACAGTGCTAAACTTGTACTTCTTTACCGGAATTCCTGATCAAAGGAGTTGATGACGATTTGCTAAGAAAATATGCACAGCTGAAACCTATCAATTGCCTTCATTCGCTGTAATTAATTGCAATCGCCTATCATGCGTTTAGTGGTCAATTTTAATCTGGTACCTTACAACATTTTTAGTAAATTGTTTCTTCTTTACTCATTGATTTTATCATCGGTGATTTTGAATTCTTTTTGCTTTATGTAAGTATAAAAATACCAGCTTAGATAGCTTAATTACAAGAGAAGCTATAAAATGATCTGAACCATAACTGATGGCAATACACTATGTATTTAAGATGGTTTTATTTTTTTGCATGCATGTCCATAACTCTCTGTATTTCATAAAATAAAAATAATTTATCAATCTATATGAAATTAGATCTGTACATAAACTGCTGAAATTGCTTGGAGTTTAGTTGAACTGCCTTCTAAGCACTCAATTTTCTAGTCTGAGAACATTTTATTTTTGCCCTCTTATGTCATATCTATCTTGAATTTTCATTTCCTTCTCATAAAAAAGAAAATCTGTTATTACGATGGTTTTCTTTTAATTTTATTCCACCAAAAAGAATTCTTTATGTTTTAGACGTATTACTGCTGACATTACAAGTTCTTCATAGTATTCTTAGCAGAATTGTCGTTAAAACAAGCTGAATGATTCCAATTGGTTTCATATGCTTCAAATGAATTCAGTATTGTATGGTATAATACTACAAAAGCAGAGTAGAACACCTCTATAGTGAAGGAATAATTGTAGTGAAAGCAAAACAAGATTGTTTGCGCTCTACTGCTTGTTGCACTTATTTCTCAGGGAATAAATAGGAAAGGAATTGCTTATCTAAATACTATCCATGAATTGGTTTGGTTGTCACTTAGAAACTCTTCAATTCTGAAATAGGACTTACACAATTGTAAAATAAATAAAGGTCATTGCCTCAGTGTTCTTGATTCAAAGATTATTGAAGAATATTGTCCATAATAAGAAAGTCTCAGATCAAGATTTAGTCAATGATGTCATTCTTTCTACAAGTCTTATGTTGAAAGTGAAAGCAGAGGGAGATTATTTGGGATATTAAGAATTTTATTTAAATAGTTGTGTAATTAATTATTGTTAATGATATATTTAGAATGGTATGACATACTCTCTTACTTTTAATTCCAAATTTGAAAATCATCTCGCTAATATATTAGGATAAAAATTATGAAAAATGTCTATAAGGTATTCTTTTTATAAGGAGCAAGGATAGGAAATAACTTATCACGTGCAGTTGTGCAACTGAAACCCAATGATAAACAGAGGTGAAAAATAGCGACATGACTGGGACTCGAACTCAAACCAACCCTTTAACAGAGGTGGGATTGATGCAGCATGGTAGTTTAGTGGTTAGAATACCTGCCCGGAATGTGGGAGTCCTGGGTTGGAGTCCCAGTCATGTGGCTATTTTTCACCTGTTTATCATTGTATTCTTTTCACTTATCTTAAGATCGAGGTAATTATGTAATTGTACTTTTTGTAAATTATGAAATTGCAGTAAATTTAGTCATTATAAATTAAGTAATTGTGATTTATTCATGCTGAAATATATTTTCTTTTTCATTAGTAATATGTTCATTTTCTCATTTTTTCAGATGTAGGGGTAGTTGAAACCAAAATATCAGTGGAGATTGAAGAAAGTAAAAGTATTTGCAGATTCTCATTAGAATTTCATCATTCCCTCTATTTTCCTTTGTTTATTCCATAACTTATTGCTGGTAACCAATTGGTATCCAAACTTATATTTGCTTTATAAGTGTAAGCCAGGTGGCCATGGGACCATCGTCCTTGGCCTGGCCCATTCGGCTATCAATTTCGAGGCCATTCCCATTCAGAGAGGAAGAATCTTGCGGTCCCTGGCTGTGGTGGTTTAGGCACCTCAGTGAAGCAGGGGCCAGGAAGTTGCAGGGTCACCCGTGACCGACAACTGGCCGGCAACGGCATCGCCGGCATGAATAGCCCCATGCTTTCATGGCTTCGCTTGCACCTCTACAAGGTTGGCAGAGACAATTACTGGGAGAGTTGGTATGGATTTAGGTGGGGCAATAGATAGGAACTTAAGAGAAATGCCACTTCTAGCTAAAGGTATTCATCCCACTCTGCAGACATCACCTGTTGTCACAATGGAAAATTCTCATTCCTCTCCTGTGTTGATATCACATTCAATGACAAACTCCAGTGATACCTCTGATAATAGCTCCAGTAATGGTGTGAAACATCTGAGTGTTGTTGAGATATCCGCTGAATCCAAAGTGCCGTGTTCTAATTGTGTAACAAAAGTGCTCAATAATACTTCCGCATATTCAGTAACTACTTTGCCTCCAGTTGGAATACCTCTTTGCCCACCAGTTCCTCCAAATTTAGGTGAGAATAATAATTCTATTTAACTTAAGAATCTTCCCCTTCAGCCTTAAATATTTCCTTACGCTTTAGTGTAATCCTTCCATCCCCTATATCCAGTCAAGTAAGCTAATTGATAGTAACTCTTAGTGTTAATGATTTGATTTTTATTCCTTCCTAGGAATTGTTTGGGTAGATCAAATTTGATTTTTTTTGCAAAGCTGTAATCATCATTAGTAATTTCTGTGTTTTTTTAGTTTTAAATGCTTATCTGATTTTACTATGGTTGATATTTCCTACTAGGAAAAGTAAATCTTTGAATGAGTTACAATTTTTTTGTCAAAGTTCTTAAATAAGCACTGAAATATGCATGTAAATTCTTGATATTTTGTGAAGAAACTAAGAAGAAGAAGTCTGCTGTAGTTGGGACTACTACTTGAGAAATCTGTGGATTTCCACTTTCTAGAAGCTTGCTTTAGCCAATTAATGCACCACAACAGAGTAATTTCACCTTCAATTTCTGAAGCTTTTCACTGTATCCCATCATAGTTTCAGAAATCGAAGGAGAGATTGCTCTGTTGTGATACCTTGATTGGTTAATGGTAAGGTTGTTGTGTATGGTGGTTGTAATGGTGGTTAACTGTAAAACCCCCAGAACGCCTACCAACCTACTCAACCCAACCCCCAGAACCTTACCATTAAGCCCTTAATTGGCTATAGGAGATGCAGCTTCGAGTCCCAGCTACATTAGAAATTTACACCTTTATTCTTCGTCTCCAAGCTACCTAAGATTCTTATGCCTTATTTTCTTCATTTGTGATATGTGTTTAATAGTTTTGATGTTATTTTTATCTGGAGGTGAAATGATAATTAATTTATGAGTAATGGAAAAATCCTATAATTTTGACATCTAAAATAAACTCCCTATGTGCAATTTTGATATTAAGTATCTTATTGACAAATTTTATGAATTATTTTCATCCTATATAGTTATATAAGGTAGTGACTTCCTTCATTACAACCATGTAGGCATTTTCGGAAGCATTAAATTTTGGTTTGAGTGTTAATTTATGGCTTCCTCATTGATATTCATTTGTATTATGTTTTGTTACTGTTCTTATAGATTTTAATTTTATTTGGATCCATCAATCCAATAGTTGAATCAAGCTCTGTGATTTACATTTACACCAGAAAAGATGCCTGTTAAAGTAAGATATAGTACTTAAACACGGGGGAATCTCTCTCTTTCTTTTATTTCATTCATATATTATGTATTGAATTTCTTGTGTACACAGTGTAATTAAGGTAGAAAGGTGAGGATATTTGAATATTTAAATCTCCTTTATTCAAGTAAATGGTGCAAGTTACTGTCCTGTCATCAAAGAAGTTTAATTTTGTTCTTGATTCAAGACTGCATCACTCAAATATTGTCAACCAATATTTCTCAGATTCCTTTTTTGTAACAAGTTATTCCATTACTTGTCATTTTTTCAAATCACTAAAATTTCAAACCTTAGTTAAAACTTAATTTCATTCACTTTTCTAAAGTTCATTGTGTGCTGTTTATGTTTCTGTATATTATCTTATCTTTACTATTTTGAAATACAATTGCTGAATCCCCAGCTGTTTTAATAATCATTAATTATATCCCATAATATTTTGCTGCTCTCTTTTTCATAAAGCTAATATATTTGTAAGATTTCTCATGGTAGATATTTTAAAATTTTCAGAATAAATAGAAAGAAATGTTTAATTTTGCTATAAAATATTTTATTTCTATGGCTTATACAAATCATAATAACACATTTGGTTTATCAATTGTGCTGTTGTAATGCTAGTTACTTATACTTAATTACTGGCTTTATTAATCAAGTAATTCATTACTGTGTTTTGCTAAATTAGCACTATGCAAATGATACTTTATTTACAATGATATTCATAAAATGTGTTTAAGATTGATGTTATGTGTTTCATTTTGTGATTAATTTGAAAATAATTTTTGGTAACAGTGGGGCCATTGGAAGTCACAAAGCGGATACCATCAGTGAAAGAATTAGAAAAGGGGTTAGAGAAGATATTAGGACCAGATTTTGGAGGCCTAGAACCTGGTGGCTATGGAAAACCACAAAATTGCAGAGCAAGAGATAAAGTAGCTGTCATAGTACCGTATAGAGATCGTTCTGAACATCTAAGAGCACTTCTTATGAATTTGCATCCTTTGCTTCAGAAACAACAAGTAGAGTATGGAATCTACGTAATTGAACAAGCAGGTTTGCTATCCTCTTAATAAAATTTATGCAAAAATAAATATGGCTAATTCTATTTCTCTTAGTTGAAAAATTTGGGAGAATTCCATGTTATGAAATGTGTTATGGCTACAGAAAAAGAGGGTTTCTATTCTAATCCTTTTAAAACTAGTGCAAAATAGATAAAATTTCTATTAAAAGAAAAGTATTCAGTTTCATATATATATACAGTCGAACCTCCTATAACGACCACTCTCACTAACGACCACCTCTAACAACGACCAGATATGGAAATCCCCGAATAAGTCCCATTCATTTACTATGGTGCTCCACCTCTCTATAAGGACCTGTGCCTATAACGACCGCAACCATCTGCCGAGGGACCAGACATATGGCCCACCATTCTAAATTTTCTGCATCTCCTCAGTTTCATAATCCTTTATAACCACGCGCTCATCTAGGACTTTTTAGTATTCATTAGATTTTCTTAGGAGCACATCCGAATTGCCTCCTTGACCTGTTACTATGGCGGCGAAACGGAAATGGCTCTCATTAGAGGAAAAAGTACAAGTTTTAGAGAAATTCGATAAGTGCAAAACAAGTCGGCGCAATCTTGCTGAACAGTTCGGGGTTGGCAAGACACAAATCCGGACTATTTTGAAGGATCGTGAGTCTATTTTGAAAACGTGGCGAGAAAATACTTTCAGTCCAAATACGAAAAAGAGGCTGAAAATCAAAGCCCTGGAAATTGACGCGACTGTTTTCGATTGGTTTTGTGCTGCGAGGCAAAAAAGTCTTCCGATTACTGGACCAATATTGCAAGAAAAAGCACTTGCTGTAGCCGAAAAACTCAAATGTGCTGATTTCAAGGCTTCAAATGGTTGGCTGGAGAAGTTCAAAGCAGGTCATAACATTTGTGCAAAAGTGATTTGTGGTGAATCAGAAAGCGTTCCCTTAGCAACGGCTGGAGAGTGGAAGGCTAAATTAAAAGGCATCTGTTCAGGGTATGATCCACGGGACATTTTTAATTGCGATGAAACTGGACTGATTTACAATGCCTCACCAAGAAAAACATTGTGTTTGAGTGCCACTAAATGTTTCGGGGAAAAATTCAAAACGACGGCTAACGATATTCATGTACGTAAATATGATTGGAGAGTTTGAGCCACCAGTGATTATCGGGAATGCCGCGAACCCTTGTTGTTTCAAAGGCGAGCGATTAGAAAATGTGCGAGCTGAATGGAAAAGCAATAATAAGTCTTGGATGACAAGCGGGATAATGAGTGAGTGGCTCGAGCAATTTAATCAAATTTTGTTGCGAAGGAATATGGCCAAACAGACAAAAATTAGTGATTGTATTCACAGTTTGAAACTGTACCCCCCCCACCACTTCCTCTCCACCACATCACCTCTCTACAACGACCACCTCCTATAACGACCGATTTTGGGCTTCCCCGTGGGTGGTTGTTATAGAAAGGTTCGACTGTATATGATTATCTAAATTTATATTTGATTATATAAATTACTGTGAAGTATATTCTTGCTCTTTTGTACTACATATTAATAGATTTACTAAAGTAAAGTGAATAAATCCATTGAAAAAAAGAGAATGAAGTGCATGTATAAATGCAGGATTACAAAAATACATTGCTGGATTTTATAAAGCAAGGACTACCAGTAGTTTTTGGTCTTAATTACTTATGGCAGTTAACATCATTATTATCATTAATGCTGTTAACCTTTAAATGTTCTTTTATATTTTCATTTTGTTGCCTCATCTACTGAGGATCCTGAGATAGTAATACTTGCGATGTTGCACAGTGCTCTAAAAGTTTTAATTATTTTGCTTTTATGAATCTTACATATTTTTGTCTAAAGATTTATATGTTTTTATTTTTGTTTTAGGCAATGGACCATTTAATCGTGCAATGCTTATGAATGTTGGATTTGTTGAAGCATCCAAGATGCATGAATTTGACTGTTTTATTTTTCATGATGTTGATTTACTGCCAGAAGATGACAGAAATCTATATACCTGCCCTGCACAGCCTCAACATATGTCTGCATCAATTGATGTTTTCAAATACAAGTAAGAATGTTTTTTAATGGTAAACTTTAACCCTCCAAGGACGAGAATTATTTTTTCTTAAAAATTACCCTAATTTTAGTATATTGGTATTCAGATGACCTAAATTAACAACAGAAAATTGTTTTAAAAAAGTTAACAATAATAGGTTCGTTGCAAATGCCCGTTCCCATATGGGCACGTCAGTCCTTCCCACTACTACTATTACGCGCGCCATGATGAAATTAAAAAATAGCATTTTATTGAAAAAAATCATATTTATTTCAAAAAAATATTGTATTTATATAATATATTGTAAATATTGGTTTTTCTTGGAAGATATAAGTATTTGTTTTATAGTTATTTTGTTAAGTACTTTGTAAAAAAATTAACACAGAGCCCAACATCGCACTTATTACGCATTGTTCTCCCACGACTCTCGCACTCTTCATATGCGCTGCGTTTTCCCTTGTTCTGCGGTATGTCACTAATTACACCGATTAATTGATCATACCATAACTCTTGCGTGGAGCCAGTTTTTGACGTGGAAGCCTTGCTGAGTCGTCCACCGGGTGGTTTTTATTCCGTCTTGTACCGAGTAAAGTACACCTGAGCAGTCTTCCGTCTAAACTCTAATTATGTCCTTGGATCTGAGGATTTCCTTTTATTGTTATTATTATTCGATTGTCTGAGTTGCAAATAATTTATATAAATCATATCTTACCAATATGCAGTGAATTTATATGAATTTGGTCAGTTCCACCCATATGCTTATTATACTGGTATATGAAGTAGGGTTATGGAAGCTGAATAATTTTCTTTTGTTTCCTATAAAACCTTTTAGCTTTCGTCAACGGCGTAACTCCATACGCTGTTGAAGCTGCCACAATTACCAAATTGTCCAGCCATTTAGTGATTCCTATTCCTTCACATGTAGAAATAGCTGTGATGCTCTTTCCACTCTCCTCCTTTTTTAGATCATTTTTTGGTGGTAGCGGACAATCTTTCGGAATTCGGTTCTTTCTGATTCGCCCAGTTCCATTGTAGCCACATCCTTTCAAATGTGGCAATAAATTCTTTCGTATAAATTATATATTGAGCTAAATAAATTAATGCTATTACATTATTTCACATACCACTTCAAATTATAATAACCGAATCTTATCGATTTACCTCTACTACATCGCTTGCAGCTGTGTCTTCCGTAGTATCTTATCATCTCTTCTTCACAATCTAAGAACTGGGAAGGCACCAAATGCTGCAAACATCTCTGTGTAATTATTTTCATCGTAGGCCAGACTTTGTAGAACCCATCGCTTGACTGTCTAACTTAGTATTATCCTCTAAGTGTAAACATTTCATTATTTGGATGAATCAGTCCCTCCTCGTCGCTCTACTAACCAATTCAATATGTACATCCTTTTTCGCGTCCCAGTAATATTTTTTCCAGGAGAATGTTGTACCCGGATACAATCAAAATGCCAATGACGGCTCGCATCTCCTCTGCTGTAATTTGTGGACTGGGGCAATTAAAAAATCGGGCGTAATTCTCACTTTGTTCCACTATGAATGCGACGAAATCGTCATCGATGAAGAGCTCTAGCAATTAGATGCAGCTAAGTTTAGAGTATGAAAAGTAATCTGCTTCAGAAAAACTTCCCGTACACTCAATGCTGCCCTTTATCCATTTTCTCCGCACAGACTTTTTTGCCCCATCGTCTTCTCCAGCACCGATACTTTCGTTGGTTGCCAACCGAATTTCGGCTTGTGCCCTCATTTGCTTGCCAGTGAAATTGTCAACCAATATTTCCTCATCTTCATCAGCCAATGCTTCATCAGTTCGCTCATTTTCTTCTGTTGGAGAAATGAAGAAATCGGTAACATCTACCTCACTCTCTTCATCCTCGTCAAGGATTCGGAGAGCCTCCTTCAGTGAAGTGACTCATGAAAACTTACGTTTTTCCTGAATAGAAACTATAACACCTCTAATGATATCATTTTTATGTGAAGCTAATAAAATTTGAAAGAATTTGTATATCTAGTACAATAATCATTTGCTAATATATGTTGTTGCCGCTTCTACTATATAAATTTAGGTTTTCCGAGATTTAGTTCATAAATATGCATAATAATTGCCATAGTCTTCTTGTTAAAAAATCTTCTTAAAACTAAAATAATTCTTAACTTAATTGCACCAAAAATAATGTACTATGTCGCAAAATAAACTCTAATATACTATTTATAGCTTTCCTTGACAGCCATCGGCAAGGAAGTCGCGTAGTAGTGGGAAGGCCTGACGTGCCCATATGGGAACGCAGCAATAAACAACGTTATAACAACAACAAATAACCTCAAACTCTGCTCAATTTAATTTATTTGGATGATTAGAACATCATACTAAAGGTATACAAGCAAAAGACTACTTTAAATTTAAAACAGTAAAACTTATAAAAATTAGATGCCAGAATGATCCATCTCAAAATTTCCCTGTTTTTCGAAAAATCACAAGAAATATTTCCCTTGACTTAAATGCACCAAAACTCAAATGAAACTAAGCTTTGGACCCTCTTAGCTCACAAAATATCGTTTACTGACCATTTTATGACACTCAAGATATTGTTTAGCTACCTAGAGAACCCAGCTGCAGTCCGTTCCCATATGGGAACGTCAGTCCTTTAAGGGTTAATACATTCTCCTCTCTCTCACTAACCACCTTTTTTTCTAATAATGTTTTGTATTAAGCCTTAATTGATTAAGAAATTGTATTGCAATTTTAAGGAAGAGTTTTCAAGCTTACTGAATAATTGTACTCATTTTCTATGATAGAAATTGTTTTGCTCAAGAAGGAATAGAAAATATCTCAAAATAGAGCTTTCTATGCTCATGTAGCACTCTACATTTAATGTTTATCACTAATTAGCCTTGGTGTCAGGCAGGTTAGTGCCTGTGTGACCACTCATCAACAACGGTGGCCTATGTTCAAGTCCTGGCCAAGACATAGTTTTTTTTGTTGTTTTTCTAAGTGAGTGTTGGTTTCTGGGTAGAAACTGATTATAAATGGGTACCAAAGCCAAAATTGTGGTATTTTTATTCAGTAGTTATCATCAGAATCAACCAAAAACTGATGTGAACTGACCCAAAGAGTGCCTTTTACGTACCAGTTCCTAGAATTTTATGGTATGTCAGTTCTTAATTATATTTTGATGCTCCTCATATCCTTTTAAATCTATAATATATTGGTATTTGAAACAAATGTTAAAGATCTAAGTAGAGCAAACTTATGCCATTCCTAGCATACAATTCATAAATGATCCTCAAAAAAAAAAAAAAATATAGCTTATATAATGTATTATTATTTTTCATAAATTAATATTTTTGTTAAATGTTTAAATATATACCAAATTTGCAGTTACTTATTTAATTGAACATTTTCCTATTATAAATTGATGTATGAGTTTCAAACTTTTGGAACATGTAGAAGAAGGTTTGTTATTTTGATTTCGTTTAGTATAATTACACTATGTTTTAAATGCCATCTTTAGGAAAAAAAAGAAATTGATTTCTATGCTTCACATCAAAATATCGGGCAAAAATAAATTCTACAATATTTTTATGGAACTTTCAGTTAAGGGATTTTTGACCATGGCAAATCAATTAGTAAAAATTTCAAAATCGTACAATTAATCCTTATCAGTGTTACCAACCCGTGAAAGTATATTTTTTTAATGTTTTGTGTCAGACTAAATTTGGGGGGCATAAATTATACTAGGAGTGTAGACCCATTTTTTCTTGATATTGAATATTGGCTATAAACACCAAAAAACTGCTACCAACTTTTTCCATGATTTCATATAATTAATAAATAAAAAATTTCCAAGTCGGAGCTAATTCAGCCCTTTTACTAATAATTTGATGACAGAATAATGAATAACAATTACAGGATAAATGTATATAAATATAATATTAAACTATTTCCTGCATTAGAGTATTGTATTTTTATTGTAAATGTTAAAAGATATTTAAAATGGTTTATCCATTTACTACATTCAAATTAAATATTAATGGCCATATTCATAGATTGTTTAGCAACCCTTTGTTACAACTATTGTGTGACTAAGTCCAAATTTCGTATTCATAGATTTTGACTTGGCGCTGCTAAGGCTCTATTGGTGTACAATGTAACTATATAAAATAGTTATCCCTAGCGACATGCCACCCCTTATTTAAAATGTAACCAGCAGATGATTTTGATATCGTAATGAAATTTCTTCCTCCGGTTTTCAGTGTGCAGTTGAGCGATGGACCGATATTTGTGTATCATCAGTTGTAAATTTGTTAGTTTTTACATCCTAATTAGATTGTTAACTGTAAATTCTGTATTTCCTTTGTGTAGTATTGAATTTATTTATTGCTTGCATTCTTTTTAGTAGTCTATACATAGCAGACAATATCAAGTTCATAAAAATATTTGTTCTGTTTGCTCTAAAACATATTTGTTTCTTCATTTTAGTATTATTTACCACTCTCTACTCATTAATTTATCGTAGGTGGTAATATTCCTTAATTTATCCTAAGCTGCTTGTTTGAATTTGAAGAAGCATCTTGGTGTTTCTGAATTTGTATTCACATAAATTCGTTCTATGATGATACTAAAGTTTTGGAAGTAAAAAAGGTGAGAAATTAGCACAAGGATGACTTTGTAATGTTACTTCACCTAAAGTGAATCTGAGATATTGTGACAGAATTTAGATTTAAATATAGATTTGTGGAATTGTGACATGAAAGGTTACTTTGATTGATTGGGAGAAAGCCAAAGAAAGGAAGTTCCAGTTTTTATTTGTGAATGGAATGATTATCATTTGCCTATAGTTGCATTATAGGGAAAAGTATGTGTCACATTTACTTTTGACTCAATAGTCAGTGTTTTCCATGATTGATAATATAAAAGCTGGTTTAAGTATGCATGATAAAGATTTATCGATGAATGATCATGGTGAATGATGTTAAAGTAAGTTAAAGTGAATTTGTAATTTGTTTCAAAAGATTCATTTTTAAATCTGGGCCATCAAAAGTATTCCTTTAAGCACTACATGCTTTGTTTTGTAAGAACAGTGTTATTTATGTTTTGTAAGAACAGTGTCACATCTTGTACTTGGCAGATTCATTGAAAAGGATAAATGGAAAATGCATACCTTCAATTTTTAATATTACCATGAAAAAGAGAAACTTTTTTTGCGATATTCACTGTACAATTGCATTTTCAGTTTATTTCATTAGGCTATTTTGGAAATATCATTGTGGTGATCCTCTGTAGGATTTTTTTTCGTGAGCTTGCATAATCTGCATATAAAATTTAGCTGAATCTTCTATATTCCAAATAATATTCATTATTGTTACCAAACAAATTGTAATATTCACCTGAATTGAAATATAATGGAAAAATGTTAGATCTATACTTCATCAATTGATTCTCTTGTTAAGATGGTGGTACTACAACATTCAAGGGAAGTTCTAAATTTAGTAGTTTTCTTTAACATAATAGCTTAACAAAAGATCTCGTAAGTAAAATCAAATTGAAAGGATTTTGTTGATATGTAATTTTAATTACAAAGTGAAATGTAGTTTTATAGTTTGTATTATATTTTAATATTTAGTATTGTATTCAGTATAAGAATGTAACTTTAAGAAACTACTGGACTGTCCTAAAATGAAAAAGAGTAGTAGTAATATTGTTGAAAGTGATAATACAGCTTAGGTTATTTTGCATATGGGCCCCTTCAAGAAATAAAACCTGGGACTGCTTTCACCACATGGCTATGTGGGAGCCCAATGAATTTCAGATGAAGAATTCATTTAATTATTTAAAGAAGAAGAATTTGAATAAAGAAGAGATGTTAAACTGAAACAGATGTAGATGTTATTTTTAATAGATTTTTTCTTTTGAGTTATCAGAGAAACACATGTGTAAGTTATTAGAAAATTATTTGGTTAATGGTAGCTAAGCGGGGTTTTACCGTTAGTTTTTTTCAGGTAGAAATTTCGAGTGTCTCCATCCTAATACCGGACCCTTGCCTCCACAGGAGCGCCCGGCCGCCACAGTAGGGGGGACAGTAAAAATACTGACCGTGTGGAATACGATTTAAAAAGTTATAAACAATTCGAATGAGCAACAATTAATTATCTTCGTCATCTCAATCGTCCTAAGAGATATACAAGCGTCTATTGATTGACGTTCTACGATGAAAATTAAGATTTTTCATGATTTTGCAAGAAATAACCTGTTTACAAATGGCAACGTTGCCGTTGGGTTGGGGTAGGTGGGAGGGATTTCTATGAAACATCTAGAAATCCTCCCCCCAACCCAACCCCCATTGAGATATTTAAAAAAACCCGCCTATCTGACTGAGCAGGTACGAAGGAAAAATTTTAACAATGTATTTCATATGGTCCTGAAAATATTTTAAAATATCTGCAAAAAAAAACATAGATCCTTAATAGATAATATCATTAATAGATATCTACATTATAACGGTTATTCCATTTATTATGGAACATGATATACAGTTAGTATTAAGAGGTATAAACTACACATTTCCGAGGGATGAAGATGTTGACGTGGTTGTTTGGCAGCTGAACAAAGCAAATAAATCTAGATAAACTTACAATTTTTATGACTCTTATATTCTTGTTAAATTAATACAATTATAAGATTATAACACTTATAATAAAAATACTAATTAAAAAAAATGTGCTTACATGGACTCGATAGAAGAAGATGAGGTGTTGATTGGTAGAAAAGAGCTGCGAGGAAATGGACTGTGTGATACGAAGCTTCAGAATATACGGAAGATGTGCTAAATATTTCGGGTGAATGCCAAAGGCTAGAAAACTATGTCATATTATGACTGGAGAAGATTTTGGGAAAGCAAGGAGGTACCATTACCTCCTCCGTAAGAGTGCTAATGGCAGAGGAGGTAATAGTACCTCATCCGCATCAAAATGGTTAAACCGCTAGGGGTCCACTTCGAGAACCTATGATGTAACAAGACCTTTAATATTAAAATGGGTTGATAAGCCTCTATAAGTGTAAAGTTATTCGTAAAATGTTTATCGATTCATGAATTTAAGGATCAGTGTTCCCTAACGTATACATTGATGAAAGTATATACCAAATGTATTCTTTCATGCACATTATAAATTGAATGTATCAATATTACGAACTGCTGTCAGAATATTGATGGCATTCCACTGTTCATTTTTTATCATGGCTCATTTATAACAAAAGCACAGTATCTTATTTCATTTTTTCTGTAAATTACACTCAAAAGTTATTGATTTGCGAAGTAGGCTTTTGGCAGGCACCTGAAAAAAGCAGTTTACTTGGTTTATTGGTTTTTTCTAGAAGCGGCCATTTCAAACAAAATTGTCCCCTGTCCCAATTGTATATGCTTCAGCCTGTTTGTTTAAAATACTCCTTATTAGCCCTTCAAAGTTTGAGTTAGATGGTGGATTAAAATTTTCTCACACTACAAACTCCCTTGTCTCCTTTAATATTGCTGCAATTAAGTCTAGAGATTTTAAAACTATGAATGTGATATACTCAAACATTTTTTATTATATGGTGACATGGATAAAAGTGCTTATAAATACTAGACTGGAAATCAGCAATTTTGTGAGAATTAGGATGATTAAGATGTGGAGATTGTATGGTTGGTGACCTTTGATTTTCTATTCACTTATATTCCCCTTCCTTGTGTAACTTTGACAATTGTGTACTCATTTTTAATCTTTTAAAAATTTCTTTCAGAAACTTATTTTATCATTAATTTTAATTTTTATGTACCTGTTTTTACTATAAAGTTAATTTATATTTTCATAATAAATTGTTGTTTTTAAATTTAAAATATGTTTTTCCTTGTATTTATATCATAAATTGTTGTTGGTTATTGTTGTTTGCATATATTAACCCTCCAACTGCTGTTGTTGTCTGTTGGTGAAATCAGCGTTTTATCTTTTTATTGTTCCTATGACAAATGAAAGTTCACTTTCAAACTATAAGAAAAAAATTATTTCCTCTCATTGTAGGCAAAAAAGTTAATAAATTCAATTGAAGTAGCCTGTGAAACTTGGTGGAATTTGTAATTGAGTTAAAATAAAATCAGTAAACTTAAATATTACACGAATTAATAATTTAATAAAATTTATTTTTTTAAGGTATGATTACCTTTACTCTGGGCAAAACCGATTCAAAACTGATGGGCTCACAAGGAGAGGTCACCAGAATGAAGTTCGGGATTTCGATGAGACCTATTTCATATTGAAGTAGACATAGCGAAAGTAAAAAGTGAAAGAGGTTTCGTCCACATAGGCCTTGGTTCCTGAGAAAATTGACAGTAAAAATATTGTTATTTTGTCGATTATCCTAGGTAGGTATGCTTCCCTGTATAGCAGCAGATGCTCCCGATGTCGGCTGTGAATCACATGGACCTGCTATCGAATTCGTTGTTGGATGTGTTTTTTCTTACTTTTCTAACTTTCTTTATCTATAGCTAAATTTTTGAAATAATAGCAATCACTACAATTGATTATTTCCTCCTTTTAACATTTTGACGAAACGAGAATCACTAAATACGTTCCTAAGATAATCTGCTTGTGATCTCATATGTGGTACTGCCACCAATTTTTTTCATCGAGAATATGGTTTTATTGACTAATTTACAATTATACTTATTTTACTTTGAAAATGATCGAATTAAGTACGTACCATACCATTTAGGAATATAAACAAAACCTTCATAACTTCAACAATCATATACAGAGTGCACTGATTCTTGATACCTGGCTGTTTAATATGCTTATAGCAGATTAAAAAAATGAATGTTTTTGTTATTATGGAAATAACTATAATTGATCCCTTTTATGTATTTAGTTGGGCAGGGATTCGTCGACACATTCGTAAAATTATGTTTAACTGACCCTGGATATGGGCTGTCACGAATTAATTCTAATAGAATAAATTATCTTATTGCTAGATTTTTTCATTAAAGCTAATTTCATGTACGACCTTTCGATTGATACAATGAATCACTGATTTGATATATTCTAAATCAATTCCTATGATCAAAAAGAAATTTACTAGAATGTTCATTATGAAATAATTGAGATAATGAATTCTAATGGTAAATAACTTGGTTTCTCATACAGTTGTAAATATAGCAGTAATTGACCGCAAAGTTAATAAAAAATATTATTTCGAGCATTTTATTCATTAGATTTTTTCTGAACATGTATTATAATGAAAAGACTGGTATATACCAGTCTTTACCGATTCTTCTGTAAATTGCTTACAAGAAAGAATTTTTTGTTGAAAATTTGAACACTCTCACTAATTTTATCAAAACAATTTAAATTTTGACTAAGTGTTCTTGAATTTTAGGTAAAATAAAGCCGAAAAACTGAAGTGTTTCAAAAGAATGTATTTCCGTTAGAGGAGTACTCTGGAATCGGATAGAAAAAGTGAAATTTTAGTGAAATATATGATGAGATCACGCTTAGTTCTTCAAGACAGTTACAAATTTGACTACCCTTTCTCGAATATCAGGAAACTACTGCCAAATAATGAAAAATTACGATAAAATACTAATTGTTATTGACCCAAGAATTAATATTTAATCAGCATTAAGGTATACTGAGTTGATTGAAAGTTTTATAAATATAATTTTTTGTCTCGATTGTAACCTCCATTACATAAAGTAATTTTGATTTCATCCATCATCTCTGCACGTGAGTGAATTAACGATTTTACAAATTTATGAATTAAGTGATTTAGGTAGAGCTGTTCACAAATTATCAACATAAAATGTCTAAAAATATTAAATCATACGATATTTGTTCCAAAAAGTAATATCTCAAGTAACTCCGAATTTTTTGATCTTGTTTTCTGAAATCGGGGAAGTATTTTCACAGTTACATGATGTCATGTTTCATAAATTCATGAATGTAAATTCACTTTCAAGTATTCTACAATTCATACCAATAAGTCCGCGAACTCTTGCAAAAAGCAAAAAATATTTTAAACAAAGTAGATAAATTGACTGCAAATTTTTGTGAATCTGAAAAGTAGTAAGTTGAAGAATGCAAAAACTGGTATTGAAAATGTTTTTTCAATTAAATAAAAAGCGTCCATTACAAATTAAAAACCTATGTAAGCATTACTTACCCTCGTCTTAGAATAATATTTTGAAGCTGATAGGAATAAATAACAAAAATGTAGTCTGGATAGAGTATTTCTAGCAAGAGCAAATAATTACAGCAAAGGAAGCTGAATATGATATGTAAAATTATTAAGAAGTTCAATCAAGTAGCGGTTCTTACTGAAGAAACCTTTAAATCTCCTATGTATCCTTTTATGAATGAATAACAAATTTATGAAAATCCTATTTTTCACCTCCCTCTTGTGGAAAACCTACAAACATTAGTGTGTTAAAATAAGAAATTAAGTCCAAATGTTCTAGTTTCTTGTCTCCCAGCAGGAAAATATTATAAACAGGCATTATATGTAAAATCGGTGAGTATAAAAATAACGATAATAATAAAAGGACTTTATTTAGGGAGAGTATCAGTATTACCATTTCAGATTTAGGCCCAATTTTTGAAAATCGTTCCTCTTCACCTGCTGGTACGATTCATCTCCATCTCTTAAAGCTTACTGTAGTCATACAATTCGTTGTTCCTTTTAAATTATGAGATATTCAAGTATATAATTAATGGTTATATCATCTTACAATGAGAAAAATTAGCTAATGCATCTCTTTTGATTGATTGATTTAAGTTTATGATGTATCACAAGAATATACAAGAAAAATACCTTATGTGGTATTATAAAATGTAGAGGATTGGTAAATAATGAGAATATATACATTTAAATAGATATGTAACTAATTTGAATTCACTGGTATTGATGATAGGCTAAGGGTTTCAATCAAAATGTAGAACATATCCCAACAATAATATTTATTCACCCATTAGAGCAAATACAATTTTTATTAAATTGCTGTGTACAATTTATCATAATATAGCATTAGTTATGTCATAGTACATCTGAAAAGGCAAATATCTCATGTGTATTCTCAATTGATCTCATTATATTAATATTAAAATTTATCAAAGAAACTAGAAGAAGTAGTACTACACAATTGTTACCTTTTCTGGATTTTACTATCTTGCTTACAATTATCATAAAGAATTTGCGAAATATATAAAATACAATGAAGTAAAAATGAAAAATATTTCTGAACATTTATAAGAGGATTTACTCATTTTTGCAAAAAAATCTGTAACACTTTGTCAAACTCTTTTCTTTATTAAATGTCACTGAATTTTAGGCAATTTTTGTAGGAATGATGATCTCTATCAGCATCTAAAATGCTGAAAATCAGTTTTTATTGGGATTTTTATGGGTCTTGGAATACTAATTTTCCATTTCTTTCTCAAATACATTGTGAAAACGACTTTTACTTTAAGCAATACTAATTGATTCAGCAGGAGAAGTGTTTCCCCACAGTTTTTTTAAAGACGTTGGTATACCATTTTTCCCATTCTTTCTCAAATACATAGATAAACTTCATTTTCAATACATCAAGGATAATTGAACCAGTTTTAGTAACTGGTTCAGTTATCAGCTGTTTTAAGATGTTCTTACATGAATTTACAGTATTTATATAATCTGCAAGTAACCTGGGAATTTCTCCTGTTTCCAAATCAACTGGTATATTTGTAACATAATGTCTATCATTCTCACTACGAAGATGATCTACAATTACATGGTTTTGTGTATTCTCGGTAGCTTCAGCAGGAGAATCTTTTTCATTACTAAAAAGATGTGCTTTACTAAATTCTAGAAGAATCTCCTCCTTTTTTGTAATAACTGGTGTGTTTGTGACTTCATGTTGATCATGTATATTATCTTCAAAATCATCCCTATCATTAGTTTCCTTATCTGCAAATTCATTTTCATCTTTAGGTGATGTGTAATCATAAAATATTTCCCATTTTTCCTCTGGCAAATTAACTTTCTCTAATTTTTCATGTACATTTTGTGTGCTGTTATTGACTGAAGACATGGATGTACTACTTTCAGGTTGTGCTTCAGTATAGGTTCTCTCCTTTGTTTCTTCTTTATGTTTTCCATCAGAATTTTTTATATTTTCACTAATTTCCAATATTTGTTTCCATATTTTGGTCTGAGTCAAGTCTGCATCCTTAGCTTCTTTATCTGCAAATTCATCTTCATCTTCAGGTGATGTGTAATCATAAAATATTTCCCATTTTTGTTCTGGCAAATTAACTTTCTCTGATCGCCCTTGCACATTTTGTGTACTGTTATCGCCTGAAGACATTGATATACTACTTTCAGGATGTGCTTCAGTATAGGTTCTCTCGGTTGATTCTTCTTTATGTTTTCCATCAGAATTTTTTATATTTTCACTAATTTCCAACATTTGTTTCCATATTTTGGTCTGAGTCAAGTCTGCATCCTTAGCTTCTTCATCTGCAAATTCATATTCAGGAGTGGTGTAATCATAATATATTTCCCATTTTTGCTCTGGCAAATTAACTTTCTCTGATCGCCCTTGCACATTTTGTGTACTGTTATCGCCTGAAGACATTGATATACTACTTTTAGGAAGTGCTTCAGTATAGGTTCTCTCAGTTGATTTTTCATTATGTTTTGCATCAGAATGTTTCCATTTTTCATTAATTTCCAATATGCGTTTCCCTATTTTGTTAAGAGACATGTTGGTATCATTAGCTTCTTCATCTGCAAATTCATATTCAGGAGTTGTGTAATCATAATATATTTCCCATTTTTGCTCTGGCAAATTAACTTTCTCTGATCGCCCTTGCACATTTTGTGTACTGTTATCGCCTGAAGACATTGATATACTACTTTTAGGAGGTGCTTCAGTATAGGTTCTCTCGGTTGATTTTTCATTATGTTTTGCATCAGAATGTTTCCATTTTTCATTAATTTCCAATATGTGTTTCAATATTTTGGTCTGAGACATGCCGGCATCATTAGCTGTCCAATGGAAATTGATGATTTGCTCATGTATTGCATCTTTTGCAAACTGAAGTGCTTCAACTGCATCTTTCCTTGCTTGATCGTATATTTCCTCCTGGATTGCTCTAGCACCTACAAGAGTAAGATAACAAGATAAAATTTAACAGTTTTAGAAGTTGGCTTGTAATGTTATTAAATGATTCAATTTCCTTGATATAACTGCACATTATCGGAAGTAACTTTTAATAATAAATCAAAGTTGAACAGTAACTTTGTCATGAAAAAAATCACATACTGTAAATAGAGGCTTTATGTTATTAATCTTGCCCTATATACAGTACTTTAATGATTATTATTATTATTCTTTATGTAAGTTAGAATTTATGCTCTTTAGTCTGCTTGCATGACTTTGTTTATAGCTAATGTGTCACATAATATTTTACGATGAATTGAATAATGAGTTTGACATTTTTTTAGTATGATAAAAGATTTAAATTACATAACAAAACTGACATTGAAGATAAAATTTACTGCTATATTCTCATGATATCATGATTTACTATTCGATCATGAGAAATACTCTACTACAGATAAATATGACCATAACTATATGGCACTCTCTATCCCTTTCCTAATTCATTTTTACCTTCATACTTTGACACCTTATTAAAGGATTCTTTATGTAAAGAGAATTCACAAATTTAAACATTGTCTATATTATTGATAATGAGAAATTATGCAGTTTTCATTATCAAATTCTTATTATCATCAAATGAATAATATGGTTTTTACATAAATATTTATATTTTACAATAATCAAGCACAAGTATTTAAATTAGATATTTAGGGGATAATAAATATGTCTAAAATACTATGTTTTTTATTTGTCAGTTTGTACGCATCTATAGGATTTATAAGTACAAATCAATATTTTAATTGTTAATTTAATATAAGTCAGGTGCAATGTTTATTTTTACCAAGATAAAAGTACCTAAGTCAAAGTACATTATCTTTAAAAAGTCTTTAAATCAGTCTGTACTATTGCTGAAAAGAAAATTATTGCTAATCGGGAACCTCCATTATCTTTTTTTAGTTGCTTGCTAATGATTGCTACATGATGTTTCTATTGACAAGTAAACTTTTTCACTTCCTACTGGAGATTTCTCATAATATAAATGAATGTAATGCAATGGTGAATAGGGTAAGGATATATTTGCACATAAAGGTGTGCACCCAGGAATCCTATATGTTCCCAGCACCATCAGCCTTTTTTCGAGCCCCTATATGTTATTTGTTGAGAACCGATAGGGACTGATATTGCTAATGGAGTCTGTCAAAATATTACTAAGCTGTTTCTCATCCAAAGTTTTTGTGAGAAATTCCCAATACAGTACTTACTTACCCTTAGGAACCGTACCAGAACTACAATTTAAATACCAATTTTTCTTCTAAATTCTGTTATTTGGGTCATGTTTTGATACCAACTCAATTCTCATCAAAATATATAGCTTTATAAGGAAGATATTAAATGGGACAAATGTGTCATTGTGGGTAGCCTAGTGAAAAATGTTTAATATGTTAACATAAAATTTCTCTAATTTCCTTAACAATAAAATATCTTTAAGTTTAGAACATCAATTATCTATATACCATATTTCCCGGCCTATGAGACGCACTTTTTTAACTCCAAAATATGCTCTAAAATCAGTCTGCGTCTTATGCGCCGATGGTATATGGGTATAACTCCGTCCTATAATAAGCAAACCGCTTCGCCGGGATAAATGCATACCATTAAGTATTTTTTACCACATCAGGCATTGAAAATAGGTCAGTTAATTACAAATTTCGATAATAACACTTTTTTTATTAAGTAGTGAGGAATACAGTTTTAATATTTCGATGACAGAACTTTCTTTTAGAAAATACCAGATAAATCGGAAATGCATACAATGTAGCATGTTTAGTTTATTCTCGCATGTGGTGCTGCTGCAAAACTTATACACATAGGGCTAACGGAGATGTCATCCCTATGCTAATACATAGTATCTCTCGCAAGAGCTTAACGGCAGTAAACCTTACGTAACAAATTACGAGTTTTTTTTTGTAAATTCTTATCTGAAAAATCAAGGTGCGTCTTATGCGCCAGTGCATCTGATAGGCAAGGATATACGGTATGTTATACAAATGAAACATATAAAAATAATTTATTGAATATGACACAGACAATTACTTGTCTTCTACATTATTACATCTATTGAAAATAATAAAGAAATAATAGTTTCCTATCTTTGCATCTTCTTAAATTCTCATAATAGATATTAACACTAGGAGGACGAGAGTTTCGGCCTACCTAGAAGGACGGGAGGTGGTCATTTGACCACCTACTTTTAAAATTCGTAAATAAATACTTTTATGTTTCTCAAAGACCTGAATATTGCACAACTTTTGAATTTGACCATTATTCAAGTGCTGATAAGATTTTTTACCTCTTAATCTGTTTAAACTGTCATTAATTAAACAAAATGTCGACCGATGTCGTAAATCTGCTGAATTTCATATTCTAGGATATTTTATCTATTCATACTGGACCAATGAAACTCATATTTTAGGAAAAAGTGGAAAAAGGACCGAATTGTTGATAAAAGACAATCACATTACTCCAAGATTTTTATGCCATCTGACGTAAACCATATAATACCATATGTTCGTGCCTCGGAAAAAACCTCAATCGAATACGATGGCGGAAGAGTTTTTCGAATTTTCTCATGAAAATTTCCAATATGGGGTTTTCGTCCATGCCAAATCGTTATATAATAATCAAATATTCATAAAACGATGTTTAGCAGGGCTGCCAACATATTAGTTTTATCATTATGAAATGTTCTTCCAATTTTTTTCTCAGGTAAATATCAAATGGATATCTCAAGTCTACATTCAGTCACCTTTCTTGAACAAGTAGAATTAATTTCAAAGGTACTAACTTATATATCAGGGCTACCAACCGTCTGACTGGATCTCTAATCAGAGAGTTATGCGTTTGCAGGATAAATAACTAAAGAGATATTTTGAGCAAAGATATGTTTCGTGTGATTTGTCGAAACTCTTTGGGATCCCGAATAAGTTTATAATTTATAAAGCAGCAGGGTGTCCAACATCTTCGGCTGTAAAGTGAAGGCAGCGATCAGACCTTCAAGTACACGTACAGGAGATATAAACTCCAGTGGATTTAATTATTGTCTCATAAGTATTGGTAGAATGGGAGAAATGAGAGGCATGTAGTGTTGGAATCTAACAGTAAATGTTTGCTTGGGACAAAATAGGGTCGGTGAAACTTTTTGGCTCTATACAATCGTATAAGAGCCATTGTGACCGTATACTTATTAATATTCAATGCACAAAAATGAAATACCTACAAGTGCGTTTATACTTATTTACTTATCAAACATCATAAATTTCGTTGTCAATCCATTCTCCTAGATAAAATCTTTAATGCGTACCAATACACAAACCATAAAGATATCTACCTAAAGGCTGAGAGGGTATATACCCGTACCCGTCCGCCATTAGCTGCTAAAATCTTTGGACAGGATAACTTCATTTATGTTCACTTATTATCCCCGTTGAATTTCAACGGGCACTTCCGCTAGTCCTTGATAATATTCCTCTCCTGTGGTCTTATCACATGAATTTTTCTGTGCTAATCTTGAATCTCGTCTAAACTGGCAAGAGCACGCTAGACATCCAATTGCTCAGGCCGCAGCCCGCACTCTGTTTCTTCCCTCGTTATCCTCATCTAATCCTTAATTATGCAAATCTAAATTACGAATATTTCAAGCAAAGATAACCACTATTATCTTATGTGCCTCACCAATCACTTTCAAAAGTGCAGAAACAATCAGATGTTAATACGACTTATTTTACCAAAAACCTATCCGCCTCGTAATATACCGCAGCCGCCTATTTCCATTTAGAGAAATAAGGACACATCTCAACTTATCGTTACTCACTGTACAATGTAAAAAACAGGCAACCATATCAAAAATGAAGCCGCCGCTAATAAATAATCCTCTTTAAAATCACATCTGATCTTCGAAGAAAAACACCCTAAAATTATGCCACCGTATCCACGTTTCCGCGGACATATTTGAAATTTAATTACTTCAACTACGTCATTTTTATTCTTTTAGCTCATAAGCCAAACAATACATCTAATTTATTTTCATTTTTTTACTAAACCACTTTTGACAAAAGATGTTGGATGACATAAGGGGTGGGGTTAACTATAAGGAAATGAAGGAGATGGCGCATAATAGGGATTTTTGATTGTGCATTAACCTACCGGAAGGTAGAACACTCATGAATGAAATAAACCACTTTCCCCTTTAATTTGTAAGCTACTGACATTCTAACACAAGCGCATCCTTTTTGAACAACAAAATCATCCTAATTGAACTGAGCCACGAATTTGTAAAGAAAGGTGAGACTGGGTGCCATGGGCGTAACACCTAGTGCATCCAGAGAACCAAAGTCAAGTCAAGACATCGAAAATGCACCCATAGAACACCAATTATTTTATGAGCGTAAGTAAAGATACATATTTTATCATATTTGAAGCTGTTTATCCCATTCCCATCACTTCCAAAAATAGATATGGATTTTTGAGACATCCTATACTAATCTCTTCTCATTTGAATTATACTATCTTACCTGTTAAGGTCACCAAGCAAAACAGCATGAGGATGGATAATCCTAATGACAACGCTAAGCTCCATCTGGCAGCCATGTCGCAGGATTTCTTGGATGAAGTATATGTGAATGAATGAAAAAAATAAGATGTAAATAGAGAACACAGGAAATGAATTAAATTAACTCAAGTAACAACAGCTGTAAAACAAAAGCAATATATCAGTAATTCTAATAACTAAACAATATGGGATCCTGGATAGCCAAGTGGGCAGTGCGTAAGGCTTTGATGAAAGCGGTCGCGGTTTGAGCCCCAATGGGAACACACGTGCAAATGAACTAAGCTGTGGAAGCACTTGTATCAATACAAATAAAAATGCAAACTTAAAAATTACTATACTATTTAATAAACTGTGCAATTTAGGTATTGATTCATCAAAATTCTATTGCATCAAAAAAAGTTGTAAGCAAAAAATCTTCATTATACTCAATGTTGAATCTTCAATCTTATATTCTTTAAGTAATGTAACGATGCTTTACTTACCACCGATTAGATGAGCTCTGCCGCTCGTCCTTTCCGCTGCCCAAGAACTTCCGAGCAAATGATAGCGCCTAACCTGCAGTTGGAAGCTTTAAAATAGTTTGCGAAAAGTAATAAATATTCAATATTGAATCTTATATTCTTCAAGCTAGAGAGTAATAGAACGATGCTTTCACTTGCCACTGATTAGATGCTTTCTACCACAGAACTGTATTGTCTAACAACTCCCTAGCAAATGATATTGCCTTACCTGAGGTTGGAAGCCTTTATATAGCTGGCAAAAAGTAATGACAGCATGCCGGCCCCGTGGAGGGGGGTGATTGGTTGGTAAGCAATGAGTCGTTAGACACGAGGCAGAGTCGTTAAACATGCTCTCTATATTTTGCTATTTTATTGCCTTTCCAGTGGCAAAAGCGCGTGCAATGAGCACGCGTTATTGAAAGTTACACATGATATATCCAGTTTGAGTAAAAACGTGATCGCCATCGCCAAGAAGCACTCCTGGGAGGTTCATGAAATTGACGTTAGACACCTTCGAGTAAGCACTATCTCACACTATTTCTTCGAAATCAGTCGATGACGTAGGTTTAAAGTTTGCGTTTAGTAATCTTTAAAAAAGCAATAAAAATGTCAGCTCAATGGATTCTGTTCTTAGGCTGCGACTTGAAGTCAAAATGTTTTAGTTTTAAGCAAAATTTCAAACATTCTTATTTTTGTAGATGGTTTCTCACTGTATCCGAAAAGAATTAATCGCAATGAAATGCATATATTGCTTTCATGTTACTGAAAAGTAATAATTTATTGTCAATGAATCAGAGAAAACGGTTTTTTAGTTCGCCAAAATTCATCCAAATACGCAAAATTCCTCCTTGCAACTATTTCCCTTTAGTTTCCTTCATTATCCTATAGAGCGATATAGAAAGAGGGTTGTATTGATAGTGGTTGTATCATCGCAAATATAGTTTCCCTGAATTTACTAAAGAATCACACTCTAGCTTCCAATCATATTTCTTTTACGGATTTACGACCTACGCCTGATTGCATTTTGGTAAAGCGTGTTTTTTATCCAAGCATTTCCAAAACGTTACGAATCGTCTTAAGCGTATTGACCATTCCTTTGGTTTTTGAATAATTCCTAGAATATTCAATGAATATCATTCTTCCAGCGAGTATTGCTAATGTTTCCTTAACAATCAAGAACTCATCACCTTGAAGTTTGGTCATGTTTGGCTCGAAGAAATAATGATAATGTTAAATGAACATTAGTGGTATAGAAAGGTGAACCATGGCAAGAGAATAGGCGAGAACGAACGGCGTTACATAAATGCTTAATCTTAAAGAATATGGCTCCTACTCTGGTCCGATAGGAGGAATCTCTGCCACATGCAGAGGCAGAGAAATGATATACTGCGGCTTGACTCAGGGTTTAATCGAAACAGGTGCATGAGGTTCAAAAAAGGAATCTTTGTAAGAGAACTAGAAATTTTGAAATTGATGGGTTTCCATGTCCAAATTTCCAAAATTCGATGAAAACACTGTCACTGAAGTAAGCATCTGATTTGGTAAAATATTTACATCTGTAATACGGATGGGTCACTCTTGTCGGAGATTATATTTCTATGAGAAGAAATTAACGAAACTACCCAACGTCTTCCCTAACCAACCATCAAATCAGATCTGTATATATCGCTGCTTTTGATGAAAATTGGCGAACAAAAAGACCGTTTTTCCTGATTCGAACGCAATAAGTCATTAATTCTCAGCAACATGCAAGCAATATATTTATTAATTTATTGTTTTGATTGCCATCATATAACTTAGAAATTATTGAGAAACCAACAGAAAAACGTTCAAAAAGTTCACATTTTTCATGAATATATAAAATTTAACAGAAAACTGCTGCCCACGGACAAAAACCGATGAAGTTGACATATTTTATTGGTTATAAGGACCAAATATCGCTATGTTTTGGCACTAGACGTTGATCGAGTAAAAAAAGCTTTTTTCGATTCACTATAATGCACTTATCATCTCACTTATTTCGTTTACAATTTAAAAAATCCAGATTAAGTAAATACGTAATAGCAATCACCAGTTACGGCAATAGAAAGGAAGGCGTGTGCATAAGCCCTGAGTCATCTACGAGCAAACCATACTTCAAACTTTCCACGAGTTTCATTAGATGTGCACGTGTCATCTCACAATGATCTGTTATCATACTGGAAATTCATTTTGAGAAAATACGTCATCCCCTGCAACATTATCGCAATGGGAAGGGAGGTTCGTGCTTATACCCTGAGACACCGTCGAGCAAGACGAAGCTCACACATTGCACGTGTTCGAGATACTGTTGATATGCCCGTGTCATCTCATTTCTATCCTGTATAATATTTTAAATCCAGATTGAGTAATTACCTAATCGCCATCTCCAGGAAGCACTTCTGGGTGGTTCGTGATAATGACGTGAGACAAGATCGAGTAAACCCTATCTCACACTTTGCACGTGTTCAAGTTTATTACGGCATGCAACACCGAATCATAACAGTATATTTTGCGTTTTTTGATGAAAGAGGAACAAAAAGACCAATTTCCCTTATTCGAACGCAATAATTTATCAATTCTCAGCATCATAAAAGCAATATATTTATTTATTAGTTTGATTGCCATCATATTACTTAAGATTTATTGAGAAACCATCCGGAAAACTTCCAAACAGTTTACATTTTTCATGAATATATTGCATATAATATATAGAATATTCGCGATTGCGTTAAATAATGGTGAAATTCCGCGAGACGGGAAATCCGCTACAAAGATACCAATTTGTCAGTGAGGGAACAAAAAAATTGCAGATAATTACAAACCAATAGGTCTCACTAGCATTGCATGTAAAATATTCGAAAAAATTGAACCTGATTACATACGAAAGATTTGAGACAATGAAAAGTGGATATTTGATTGTAAGCACAGTTTCAGGAAGGTATACTCGTGCGAATCCCAACTCTTATGCCTTAATCAAGTCTTGGTGGAAACTTATGATTCATCAGAACGAGTAAATGCAGTATTAATTGACTTATCAAAAG
The DNA here is from genome assembly GCA_947579665.1 of Sympetrum striolatum. Lineage (NCBI taxonomy): Eukaryota > Metazoa > Arthropoda > Insecta > Odonata > Libellulidae > Sympetrum > Sympetrum striolatum. The sequence continues at coordinate 69,596,629 of OX388352.1, forward strand.
CATTTGATGTAGTAGAACATAACATTCTAATGGGAAAAATCTCGGGCATAGACATTGATCTAGAGGCATCTATGCATGTGGATGAGATGCCTCTTAAGGGAACAGAATAGGAGGCAATTTCATTAAGGTTAGGAATTTTATAACACCGTTCGTCCTCACATATTCCCTCGCCAGGGGGAACCTATTTATTTCAATAATTTCGTTTTATATTATCATTATATCTTCGAGTACAACATGACCAACTTCAAGGTGATGAGTTCTTTAAAGTTAAGGAAGGAACAGCAAAACTCGCTGGAAGGATGATATTCTTCGAATATTCCATAAATTTTTTCAAATCCAAAGGAATGGAAAATACGCACAAGACGATTCGAAAGGAAATGCTACGATAAAAAAGCTCCACAAAAATGCACTCAGACGTAGGTTGTAAAGCCGTAAAAGAAAGAATATTAGAAGCTAGACTGTGATTGCTTAGTTAATTCAGGGAAACTGCATTTGCGAAAGATACAACCACTATCAAAACCCCCCGATATATCGGTCTATACGATAATTAACGAAACTTAAGAGAAATAAATGCTAGGACGAATCGTTTTAAAAATTCAACCTTTTCGCGAACGATACGCGAAAACCGAGTTACGCCGAAAGGCGGCTCGCAGGGTATTAATGTTGATGTAGATCATAGGTTCCCAACCTTTTTCGAGTCAGCGCCCACTTTTTCAGTTAAGAATTTGATAACGCCCCCCTTAGGTTAATTACATTTTACATGCTATATATTGAAAAACAAGAGCAATTTTTTTAGTTTTCTTTAATTTTAAGATAATGAAATATTGAAGTATTGTTTACAGAACGATTAAACTATGTTATTAATAATTAATATAATATTGTTAATGAGACAGCTGAGCTCGATACGATGAAACTAATTTATCAATATTTGGTGCCATTTTTGTCATTAATAACCTTAAGTCACCGCGTTCCACTATTGACAACCTGTTTCTTTTCTTAGTTAATAGATTGGTCACCGTGATAAACCTTCGTTCTGCTAAATATGAGGACGGAAAAGCAATGAAAAATGTATTTACTGCAGCCCATAAGGCTGGATATAATATTGGAATTTGATGTTGAAGCCAAAATTCTTGAAACTCATTTTTAAATTTAAATTTCAACTCTTCATTTGTTGACAATTCAATAAACTCCTCCTGCAGTGATAATCCTTTGATTTCTAAGTTAGAGGATGGTTCTATGACCCAATCTGGAATAACCATATTGAGTGAATCCTCAAATATAATTGTAAAGTCTTCTTTTAGTGCTTCCAAATGCTGGCAGTAAGCGAGAATGTCGTTATCATTAGTTTTCATTGAAGAAAGATTTGGAAACTAATGAAATTGTGTTTTACCCAAATTTTGTTTGTACAAAGCAAGTTTTGACACAAACGCAGAGATAATTGCCTTGGCTTTGATCAAATTCAAATCATTTCCTTGCAGTTTGTTTCATTAAATTTGTTGTATAAATCTGTCAAATAAGCAATATCGCTGTTACATTTCAATAAATTCACTCTCAATAAATCATCTTTGCTTTCAAAAAACTTAGTAACTGCTTCAAAGAGTTCAAAAATCGTTTTAGACAAGCACCTTTTGACAGCCAACGAACTTCTGTGTGCAATAGTAACCGATTAAAGTCTTAGTCGTTTTCATCACAAAGCTTTCTAAATAATCTACCATCGAGAGCATTGCATCTGATCCTGTTAACTGCAGTAATTACATACTGTAGCGAGCTGTGAAGGCGATCACTAAGGTGTTTTGCCACCAAATGTTGTCGGGGAATTACACAATCACGGCGACTACATTTGGTACCGCTCTTTTCAAATATGAAATAAAACCACGTTGACGTCCAACCATTGCCGGAGCTCCATCGGTAGCAACAGACAAGATATTATTCAGAGGAATACCTTTTTCTTCCAAATAATGTTCCAAAACGCCAAAAACAGATTTTCCTTTTGTGTCCGTTTCTATAACGTTCTTGCGAATAATAATTCTGGACAAATGCTTTCATATTTTATGAAGCGAACGTACACCAGAAGTAAAGACTCGTTTTTTGGCAAAGTAGATTCATCAAGCTGTAATGAAAAACATGAGACTGTGATGCTGTCATATTCCTGAGCGATTAGGTGGGCGTTCCTAGCTAATGTGAGCTAGCAATATCTGTCTAATTCCGCATTCTATTTTCTAACCCTATTATTCTCGAACGTATCGTATTTTCATTGCTACTAGCTATCTGATAATTTTATATTTTTAATTATAGGCATAAATTAATTCAATTGAAAGTTATGCTTATGTTTTATGGTAAAAAGTAATTACATTTTTTCAAACTAAATTTGGATACGACGAGTAGGGACCGCAGAATAGTTCACTCCTTTGTAGTACTTTGGGTTTGGTTTCAGTAATTTGTGCAATAATTATTGGACATATAATAATATCTGCACGAAAGTTCACTAAAAAAATTTGCAATTTCACTATTCAGAGAGGTCTGAAAACACAAACATATCCATCCGTTAAGTTGGAGGAACGGTATTGTAAGAAAATGAGAACTAATGGTCGATAATCTGTCAAGCTATAATTTTTCTAACTCATAATGTAAGATAGTTGACATTTCATGAATGGGAACTGTTTTTAAATGAATACCCCGAGTAACTTCTTGTCAATTATTACGGATTGCACTTTAGTGATGATTGGGCGCGTTAGAGCAGAAATCATAAAAAGGTTTGTTATTATTATTTTCTATTCTCTGTGTCAATCATTGTCAAACTTCATTAACCAAACTACGAGTAAAAGCCGATGATGTTATCACACTGTATCAGTGTTAACCAAATTCGATATAGTTCACTGATATTTGGAAGACTTTTCAATTAAAACGATAATGAATAAAATTGAGTCCGAGTCCCGGTTTGAGAAATATTTTTTCTCACAATCAGTGGTAATATTTCAAAATACTACTATTTGATTATGCTTACTTATTTTCATTCAATTTAATCATTTCCACTTTTTCCTCTCTTTCCGTCATATTCGTACTTTCATTTTTCCTATAATTTTCAATTACAAATTACGAACTATCCAAAATTGGGAATCTGAAAGCGCTTTACAGCCAAGAACAAAATTAATTTACAACGTCATTATGTGTATGTGGAAGGAGGCCGATGGAGAAATGCAATAAAAGTTTTTAAAAGTTTTTCATAGGGTCGTGTCATCAACAGAAAATATCCTTGGAACAACTATGTATATTCCAAAGTAGAGAGATGATTTAAAACAATCTCTCGGAGAGATATGTGTTTTTTAATCGGGTTGAGTTTCATTCTCATTTTGCCAATCAACCTTTATGCAGAATTTTTAAGGCAGTTACAATGTCCGTATTTCCCATTGAAAACGCCCTGAAAACAGCGTTTCCGCCCCTCTCCTCCGTACCCCTCCCCTCCATTCCATCAGTATTCCATGGATTAGGTCAACACCATTCGTGACGCATCCTTCTGCCACAAGCTTTTGCGAGAGCTAAGAAAGCATTTATAACAATGTTTCTGACACCTGGCACGAAAAGGCTGTAGCGTCAAAAGTTGAAGAATCGAAACAAAGATGTCAGTAATGCAGTCAGTGGCCATTAAGTACGCCAACTGCTCAAGGGGGCGGCGGCTGGACCTCAACGCCCCCTCAATATGACTTGGACACAGAACGCCCCCCTTAGACTTCTCAGCGCCCACCGGGGGGCGGTAGCGCCCCCGTTGGGAACCACTGATGTAGATCAATGGAATCGCAGTTTATTGTCATGTAAGAGAGAAACACCTTCTCACTGGTTTTCTAGTTAATGCTTCGAATAATCGAAGAATATCACCCTTCCAACCAGTATTGGTATTCCTTCGTTCACTACAAAGAACTTATACCTCAACACCGTAAACGTGGGCCAGGATATATTTAATATTATAATTACACTAATTATACAATGCAATCATATTAAATGGACTAAGTAGGTTCGTAACACTCCTGCTATATCACGTTTACAAGGTGTCAGCTAAAGGAATAAGGGAGTACTGAGTTACTAAAAAGGTTAATTTCAATGAAAATGCCTCTTATTCTGTTCCCATAGGAGGCATGTCTGCCCTATACCGAAACTACAGTATAACGTCGTATTTCGATGCCGGATCGACACTTTCAATTGCATATTGGACCTGATAATCCGAAAAAATTTTCATTTTAACCGAACTACAAATTTTTGCAATTTCGGCGTTCCTTGCAGAAATTTCCAAAATTCGATGCAAAAATTCTCATTGAAGATGGTATTTGATTTGGAAGGAAAACTATATATATATATTGCGGATTGGTCACTCTTATCGGTAATCCCATTAAAATAAGAAATTAATGACGAAACAACCCAACCACTTGTCTTACTAGCAACCATAACATTCCTGTAAATATTGCTGTTTTTGATAAATTTAGGCGAACTAAAAAACCGTTTCCTCTAAGGAAAAGGCAATAAATCATTACTTTTTGGCGACATGCAAGCAATATATGTTTTTAATTGCGATTAAATCACTAAGGATGAATTGAAAAAAACATCAGGAAAAATTAGAAGTATTTGAATTTTTTCTTAAAACTAAATGCATTTGACTGCAAGTCAAAAGTCAGAAAATATTTCGATCGAGTTGACATTTTTTATTGCATTTTAAGGACTACCAAACGCAAACATTAAGCATAGAATTTTGGAAATTTGGCCATGGAACCCCAACATTGCCAGAATTTCTAGTACGCTTAAAACAAATCCTTTTTTGATAATGATGTGCCATTTTCTATTAAACTCTAAATCAAGCCTCGGTATATCACTTATATGCCTTTGTATGTGGCAGAGATTCCACCTATGGGACCAGAATAGGTGGCAAATTCATTAAGATTAAGCATTTTTGTAACACCGTTCGTTCTCGCCTATTTCCTCACCACGGGGCACCTTTTTATTTCAATATTTTTCATATAATATCATCATTATACTTTGAGCACAAAAAGATCCAACTTTAAGGTGATGAGTTCTTTATAGTTTAGGACAGCAGAACAGCAAAACTCGCTGGAAGGATGATATTCTTCGAATATTACAGAATTTATTTAAGATCCAAAGTAATGGTCAATACGCGTAAGACGATTCGTAAAGTTAGGTAATGCTACGATAGAGACCAAGCTTAACAAAAATGCACCCCCACTTATTTTATAAATCCGTAATAGAAAGGAGATTGTAAGCTAGACTGTGATTCCTTAGTAATCTAAAGGAAACTACGTTTGCAAAGATACAACCCATATTAATACTATTAGGTATTATTGACAAAACAACCCAACCACTTGTCTAACTAGCAAGCATAACAAATCTGTATATTTTTCGGTTTTCGATGAATTTAGTCGAAATTAAAAAGCGTTTTGTCAAATTCAAAGGGAAAGTATCATTAATTTTCTGCAACATGCAAGCAATATACGTAGTTCGCTTCGGGTAAATCACTTAGGATGCATTGAAACACCATCAGGAAAAATTCAAAATACTTGAAATTTGACTTAAAACTTAAAACATTACACCTCAAGTCTCAGCCTCAGAAAATAATCCGATGGAGTTGAAATTTTTATTGCTTTTAAGGACACCCAAAGGTTAACTTTAAACATTCATCATCAACTGATTTCGAAGAAAAAGTTTTTTCGATCAACTTTAGCGTGCGTGCAGTAATAAACTTGAACACGTGCAAAGTGCGAGTTCGGGTTCACTCGATGGTGTCTCACGTCATTATCACGAACCACCCAGAAGTGCTTCATGGAGATGGCAATTAGGTAATTACTCAATCTGAATTTAAAATATTATACATTAATAATAATGCATCTATGCATAATGATGTGTTATTTTAGGACCTTCCTGGTAAGATATCAACCTCAGTATTTCAATTATATAAGGTATATATCTACTACGGAATTATATGTATTCCCTCCTTCCTTTGATCCTTGAATAGGGAATTCAAAATCATAGATTTCCCAAATAACCCTGTATATATGTATAAAAATGTCACCAAATATGTGTTAGTTTGCCACCAGGTTGGTGATGATTTCACCTTTATAAAATAAATTGCTGCAATTTTTAAGAATATTTCCAATCACTTATTTTTGGGGGACCTTCTCTATATATTATAGACATGAAATTTATATCTATTATATATATAGATGCTTCTCCGGATTCATTCATGTATATAGGTAGGATACTAATTTTAAGGCTAAACCGCAAGTGTCATTGACTTGAAATTTTTACTACATATTGGCCATAACGTGTAACCGACCGAAAAATTGCGATATTGAACCAGAGTGCCCCAAAGTCCCGATTTTTCCCATTTAAAAGCATTTGATATTCGGGAATTAAAGCAAAATACCTCCTGGATAGGTAGAGAATCAAAACTCAAGGAACCTATAGATATTGTCATGATCTATCAAAAACATAAATGATTTTTACAGAAAATATCCTGGGTTTGATGCTAAGTTGATGTAAAATTCTGTCTTTTAAAATACATTGAGGTAGTTTTTAATTATTTTTTGGTGAATTTATCGAAATGAGAGGAAGGTCTCGCTTAATTAATTAAGATGTATATTAAGACTTACAATCAGTAGTCTCAGATATGAAAGGAAAGACATTGAACTGAGAAAGTTTTACACTTTGGTGTATGTGGAGTTGGATGCGCCCAGCTGATGGAGGGCCCTGGCCAGGCTTTGGCTCGGCTAATCTCTAGAGCTCTTTTGGTTGGCCGAGTTTGCCAGGCCAGGCTTAACCTGCTATAAAAGTGGTGTGGCTAAATACTGGAGTCGAAGATCAAGGTACTTTTTCCAATTAATGTCATTCACAAACAGATGTTCCAGGTCAACTGCAATCCAGCTCAAGGAAAAAAATAATTTCTTGAGAACATATCAAGAATGATTCAGATAGCTGGAAATAGTTTTATTTTTCAAATGCTGTAAGCCATCAGGAAAGTGATTCCATGTTATTTTAATTCAACAGAAACATTTAGAGTTCTTAATATCAGATCCAAATACAGAGAAAGATTGGTATTTAATCAGAAAATTTCAATTCACTGATTGAAGTTGTGTTCCCGTTTAGTCTGGTTTAAAAATTCGGTTTGTGAATTGTCATTTCATATGCTCCTCAACTAAGAACAAATTCTGTAGTGTTTTACAGTTTCTCATGATGCCTTTGCAAAGTATTTCTTAGCATAGTGAACACGTGCTATAACCATCTGGAATGGTTGTATTGGTTTATTATGGGGTGATAGATAGCATACAATGTTTGTTGCTGTATTGGCTCATCAGAACTTCCAATGAAACCATCATAATGGTATGTAATGTTCCTTGCTCTGTCTGATGTGGCATTATCCTTATATTTTGGTGTTCCTTGGCATAGTATCTGTGTTATTTGTCGTATAAAACATAAATATGCAGTATGATGTATCCAATAAAAGAGCAGATATAATATGGTGAATTGCCCATAATGTAAATGAATAGAAAAAATTGTGGATAGTTACATAGATGTGCCATTTGACCAAAACTGCTAGTATTTTCAGTCAAACTGTGGAGCTATTTATAATGGCTTTTGAAGATGTTGTTCAAAATATCAATATCAAGTATAGATGTTGTGTATTCTGTGATGATAAGTTAACAGGTAGTTAACTTGGTTGTTAGTATTTGTTAATTATTATTTTAATAAAAATGTTGATTTATGGGTTAAGTAAATATGTTTGAGTTTAAAGTATAAGGTATTTTTTAAACTGTAAACTGTAATTTCTGATGAAAATATTAAATAATTCAGCGGTGACTTCCTTTATTTAAAAAATGTGAATTCTGAGATTATTAAATTATATTGGTACCTGAGAAAGCTTGAAATGTTTGAGATACAGGAATACAATCCTCCCATTAATATTGTATAACCTATACGGTAATATTTAATTGATCTTAATGTAAATGCTAACTCATCATCATGAGTGTTCTACCTTTCGGTAGGTTCATGCACAATCAAAAGTCCCTATTTATCGCCATCTCCTTCATATCCTTATATTTAACCCCACCCCTTATTACCAACAACTTTTGTCTCTGTCTTCCCCCTCTGTTTTTTCCCCTGAATCCTCCCCTCAATTACAACCTTTACCAATCCCTCTCCCCTCAATATTTGACCCACCCATTACTTGTGACGATGCTTAATCATGTCAATTAAAGCCCTTTCCTCCCCAACCATCTCTAACGCCTCCGTGTTTGTTTTCCTACCAACCCAACTAACTTTTTCCATTCTACGTCACACCCACATCTTGAAGGCCTCCAATCGCTTGACTTCTTCCTTTCTCAAGGTGCACGTTTTGGTGGAAATTGCTCTCTCTCGATCAATTCAACGGAATGCGTGTAGGTATAAATCCTAAAGAAAGGTAAAGCAAGTTATGTTTAGTTATACGCAGAATGCAATAAGTTATTCATTGTGGTTTTTTAAGTGCTTCCACTTCATATACATTTGTTATCTTTCTGTTATTGGTGTTTAATCTTGGTATCTGTTTTTGCATTTGTGTTACTTGATCGAGCTCCTTGTTTATGATTGCGCATTTTAGCATTGGAGTACAAGTGAGCTCCATAGTACACTTACTTTCCGCAAAGAATATTCATTGGTGGTTGTAGAGTGATTTATAATATATTTCTGCTGTTTTTAATCATTGTTTCCGATATCCATTTGTGCCTTCTTGAAAAAGTATCCTTAAACTTGGTGCTGCTTATCCTAATGTGATCTTAGAATATATTTTTTTATAATCTTAAAACAATTGTTGTCTTCATCGAAGAAATTGTTCATTCAATGAATATGAGTGAATAAGGTGAAAGAAGTTTACATGATACACATGTTTAGGGTAATTGCAAGATGGAAGTGAAGGTGGAAGAGAGCAACCGACCGGCAAGACCCGGGTTCGATCCCCGGCTACGGCAGACTTTTTCTCCTTCACTTCCATCTTGCAATGAATATGAGATTGAATACGTAGTTGAGGTGACTTTTTAGACTTAATTATAACTTTTTTTCTTTGTTTATTGGTTTGGAAATAATTATAGCCTGGTATTTGTCAATTTAAATCAATCGTCAATTTGTCATGAGTACGACATATAACGAGAGATGCGTTATAGCGAGTGATGTTTTGGCCGTTGTCCGTCTCACTACAAAAAGTCTTCAGACTTCCCACCCCTTAGAGCTTCTAAATTCTATTTGGGTGTACGTTTTGGTCTAATGATCTTTTTAAACTTAAGCTCGGTTTTCGTCATGACCAGGTTATGATCCGAGTCGACATCAGCACCAGTAAAACTTCGCGAGTTTTTAACACTATTTCTAAACCTCTTTCTTACCAAAATGTAATCAATTTGGTACCTATCTGTATCCCCGGGCTTTTTCCATGAGTACCTTCGTCTGTTGTGGTGCTGAAAGAGTGTGTTTGTGATGCAGAGATTATTTCTTTTGCAAAAGTCGATCAATTTCTGTCATCTGTCGTTCATTTTCCCTAAACCGAATTCACCCACCTCTTCCCCATCTTTGCCTTGTTCGACTACCGCGTTCCAGTCTCCCATAACAACGAGATTCTTATTGCCCTTAACCCTTCCCATAACCTCCTCTATTTGTTCATAAACCTCACTCATTGTAATCACTAGTGGGCAAGTACACCTGAACTATAACCGTGTTTACTGGTTCAGACTTTACTTCTACCGACGTAACCCGATCGCTTATTAGCTCGGTGGCTATCACGGATTCTCCCGCTTTCGTATCCAACAATACAATTACTCCCCTCTGGCTAGTATTTCCCCCACTGAAAATGACTCTAAAATCGTCGCTCCAGAAGTCTCCCTCGTCTTTCCACCGCACTTCGCATAACCGTAGTACATTTATGTTGGACCTTTTTATTTCTAACTTTACGTTTACCAATTTCCCTTTCCTGAGCATTGTCCTAACATTCCATGTCCCCACACTCGTTTCCATCTTCTCTCTTCTTTTGTTGTCGTTCTTTGTGTAAGGGTTTCGTGGAATGACGACCGAGATGGCCTTACTCCCATCACTGCCTGGCATGACACTCATCCTAGAAGGCTGAGTCCCTTTGCCAGTACCAATATTATTATGTTTTTGCATCATAACATGGGATATGTAGTCGAGGTTGTGTCCCGTTGCCTTCCGCAACGGTGTTTTTTACCGTGACACCAACACTCATTATGGCCGCCCCACTGGGGTACAGACGCCTTTGCAGCCGCCTCACTGAGGTACAGACGCTGCGTAGACTACCTTTCGTCTGGCCCCTACCCATAGATGTTTCTGGCATGGGTGACCCTACCAGGAACTATGTTCCACCCAGTCTAGCTCTTTAGGTCATAGGAACACGCAAGCCCTTCCTCCACGACAAGGTTGTAGTCCAGGGGAGGGCCCCCGATTACAAGGGGCCCCAAATTCATTCCAAATTATTTTGTCTGTCCTTAAAATGAATCATACGATATAACTAATCATATAATATATAAACCATACATAAACATATATTAAGATAAAAGCATGTCAAAGCACAAAATATCCAAATTTTACTGCGTGTTGATAAAGTTTTTCTCAAGAAAGTCTCTCTCTCTTTTGTTGTCTTGTCGTCACCACCCGTTCGCCACTTCCTCGCTTGACAGCGGTAACGTGGAACCCGGAGAGGAAGGTTATATTTCTCAATTCCCAGGGCACTTTAAAATATCAAATTCTGAACAGGAAAGTAGAAGTGAAGGAATTGTTCTTGAGATTTTTTTCCTTACAGAGGAAAAAAACCATTTACATCGGTTTTGATATACTAAAGCAATTAGAAAATTACGGTTTAGACATAATGATGTGTCGCTTTCAAGGATACGATAATGCTACTACTATGGCTGGAAGCCATGGAGGTGTGCAAGCAATTATTACAGTAATAATAAAAAGGCTATTTTTAATGGGTGTTTAGATCATACTATTTATTTGTGCGGTCAACACTCTTTCGTTGAAAATTCATCTTGTGTAAATTTTTTGGAACAATCGACTTAGATTCTTTTGTATTCACTAATCCTATCTGCTCCAAGTAAAGTTGAATTTAGATATAATTTCCTGTAATAACGGTAACGCTTAACGCTGGAATATCCATTGTTTTGCAAAGTGTACATTTCGACTCTCTTAACAGGTGATTGTCATATCAACATGGGGGACATCGGGACGGTATTTTCCTATGATAATATATGTGCTGTCTTCACAAAATAAACCTTTTATAAAGATTGTAAAATTGAATTTATTCGTCTCAGCGGATAAATACCATCTAATATTATTTATGATGTAATTTCTGAAATTATTGTTTCGCCAAATTTGACGCTATCGGCGTTAATCATACTGTACATAAAATCTTAGAGTTAGAGCAAAGATTAACATAAGATAAAAGGTGGATAATCGATGGACGAAACGTTGCCTGAATTATTAGGTTCGGGGGATGGTATACTGCTAATGGATGATCTGTTGATGAATCCGATAATCGAGCAATGAAACTTGAAAATCAGTCTTTAAATGATTGTCATCTTAAAGGATGACTTCTGTGGAATACACGGTTGCTCTGTGATTCTTAGCCGCATTATTAGATGCATAAGATAAAAAGTGGATGAAAATTCTTCCTCAAAATATAATGTCTTATCAATTCCACTGTACTATTATTTGCGAAATAAGTTTTGGTATCATCTTAACACATCTCGCGGTCCCAAGTCAGTATTTATTCTTGGTTTTGTATTTACTTAAAGTCGACTTAAGTTCATTCCAACTTGACCCTACCGGGCTAATAATTACGTTACGTGAATTGATTCATCGGCGACGGTATTTTTAAATCCCAAAGTATATCGCGAGAACTCGGTTTGAGGGAGGGTTGGGAGGGCAATATCCAAATTTATGTATCTTTTATCGTATTTTTAAGTGAAGAATGTTTAGTAATGATGGTGCTGTCAGTTTTCCCCGATACCACAAAATGCCTTTTGTGGGCTCGTAGGTTCGCCATCGAAACTTCAAAGCCGCATCGACCTTCGTTATGGCGAAAATAACCGAGGAGCCTCGCATCTCTTTGATTCCGGTTTGTCTATGAAGAACCCTCATTTGACTCGGACTCCTAGGTCCAACTCGCGTTCCCCCTTCTCTGTTTACTCATTTCTTAAACCACCCCTACCCAAAATGAACAGCTGCAACCTTCTTCGCAGACAATGAAAGAGCCGTTCACAGTCACTCCCAGAGCATGACGTACGCCTTTCACTGATTGTGCGTAAGGAGGGGTAATTACTAAAACACGTGGGTACTTACACCTAGAAGTTAAATGAAACCATGGAGGGCTTACCACCCCTCAGGCTGACCCATCCCGCAATACTTCATGAAATTACCAAAGAGTTTGTTTGGCAGCATAGCTTTGCGACGTATTACGAAGTCTCAATTCGATATTTAACGCAATGAAGAAAACATCGTTAATTTTTTAATAATTAAAATCATTGTATAAATTCTCATTTCGTGGTAATCAACGGTCATAAAATGACCATGACAAATACCTATAAATGAGAAATAATACTTTGCCAATTCAAGGTAAAATCAACGAATCTAAGATATGATCAAATCTCGCCTGTCACACTCCATATGCCATTTGGAAAATCGAGTGGTATCAATGCAAATGGAATAACCTAACTTGAATTACGATTTTTTCTTGCAGGAATTTAGTTACACGTTAGAGAGATAGCTTTTTGTTGCAGCAGTTGTAACTGAGCTGTTTTAAATTCTGTATTTGAGGTATCCATAAACAACTTGCACTGAATTATTTAATATGAATCGAACAACGAATGTCATGTAAATGGTTCCGTTTAATGTAACGCCTCTATAACTGTAATGATAATCCGTGAAATGATTTTTCAATTCATAAAAATTGAGTATCATTAGGAATGGTTTGATGCGTTCACAAAACATCTTAAAGTGTGCATCGTTCGAAAGTGAACTAGGGAATTGCATACAAACGATTGCTAAGGGCAAGAAATATTAGTTAAAAATTTCACGAATCGCTCCCGAAGCAAGACAAAATATAATATTGAATGAGGACTTAATTATCATCTCAGTCAAAGTATGATAAACAATTGGTACAACAGCTCTTATGACTTTTCAAGTGGTTATAAATATTACACAAATTGTAATAATTACGTCTCAAGGAATACCATCTCACGAAGTAATCGAAATTTATCTGTAAATTCAAACATATCCTTGCAATGTCCTCAAAGCTAACTGCTGAAATTGGGAGATCGATAATCTGACAGGTGTTTACATATCAGTCTGACTGTCCACTCCTAATGTCTCTCTTATTTTTTCCCGTTCCTCACAAGAGTCTTTGAATTACCTTCCACTCTCTGTGGATCCCTTTACATTATCTAAAGGGATATTTATTCGCATGGGATTGACTCACGCATAGTAAAAGCCCCTTTCTAAATATTTCCAAATACCTTGTTTTTTATTGTGTTATTGTTATTATTAATTTATTATCTCATTCGTTACATTTTCACTTTAAACTGGCAAAAGTTCTGTATGTGAAAACTGAATAAATAAATGAATTATATTAAAGTGTTCTCTGTTTGTTAAAGAGATAAGAGGTGGCAAGTGACGTTGCCGTTTTTATTGAATTTTATTTCATCTTCATTAGCATTTCACCATCATTTCTTATCAAATGATACCACAAGCGGAAAGCGATACAGATATTGTATTCGTAAGTCATATCGTCTCATGGGTATACTCATTTGATCTTTATTCTAGCCTTTCAAATTTAATTCTATTCATAAGAATCAAAGAGTCAGTCGAAGGCCAGGATGGGCTGTTTGCTCACCACCATATGTTTTTCATTTTCAAAAGGAGTTATGGAGAGAGAAAGCCTTAGCCGTAACAAAGGGTATTTTCATGATGATACTTAGTTCACCTTTTCGAACATTGTTAGTAATCACAATCTCACAGCATAAATATCTCATTTTCGCAGCATGAATATAACCGGCCATCGACGTCATTGTAATCAAACTGGAGAAACCTGAAAAGAGAATTAATAAATAAATCGAAGGTATTTTTCCAAAATAAAATTGTTGAACTTGTTAAAAACAACAGGTGAATTAATTGGCGTTCGATTTTCTATGACGTAAGTCATCGGTTCTAGTAGTTGTATTGTTAAAAATGCATCGAGAGCTTCGGTCATTTCATCGGGCTCCCACCGGGGATCGAACCCGGGACCGCTATCACCAAAGCCGAACGCGCTGCCCATATGGCCAGTAATTTTATTTTTCTCGACGTATCCTGCTTGGATGCTTGGAACCCTATGAAGACCAATTATTACTAGAATTCCCAATGATGCCTTAAATTCTTCTACGGCTATATCTAATGCGGTTCCTTTCTGGGATGTATACAAATTTGATGAATCGATTATTTTCTTAATGACCTCAGAAGAAGAAAAAGCATAAAAAAATATATTGGATTCGTCCAATTGCCTCTTGCTGATTTTGAGGGACCACACGGTTCTATAAACTGAAATTTCTCGAAAACTTCCGGAATAGAAGGTTTTTTTGTCCATACCCTAGCTACTCTTTCCGAAATTTCCACTACTGAAGGCTGCCTAAATGAGTGGCTCCTCAAAAGCAGCAGGAGAGGCTCGACTGCTTGGCCGAGTATCAGGAGTCGGCGTACCCCTTTGTGTAGGCGTTTCTCTGGGCGTCGGTGTGCCCCTTGGAGTTAATGATTCAGATGGTGAGACATCGTCCGCATCGGAATCTCCTTCCTCTTCGGAATCCTCTACCATTTCGTTTGTAGTTTCTTCAATAAGCTTCTGCAGTTCTTCTTCGGTATATAATCTTCTACCACTCATCTAGAAGAGGATAAATTTTTATCTTAACTACCGCTTGCATAATATGCCCCAATAAAAGTAGTAAAAAAGTCTGAAAATTTTCACCACTTTTAAAATTCACTATTTGTACTTAATTTTAACGAAAGGAATTGTCCACAAAATAAGAAAAAAGAGGAGACGCAGAAAATTGCTACACAAAATTCAAAACAAGGTTCCACTCGAATTATTCATATTTATCTGAAATGAAGAGGATATTAAGAAATTACCGTATTTTTTTCCTATGTCCTTAGCAATTTTTAAACAAATGACTACAAAATTATAAAAAATAACGAACCTGATGACTTAAGAGTAGAATAAAATAATGGAAGGGTTGCTTTTTCAGTAATGTGCAGCACAGGATATAACACGCCTGCTCTGTCAGCTACCGTCACTCTCTCCGACTCCTGTCCTTTTCAATGTTCGTATGTATGTACCCTCGTGGACACTGATGCTTTCTCCGACTCCTTTCTCGTTGAACACTCTCTTTGAAATGTTTTCCACGACTGCTCAAAAAGGATACCGAACCTCGGCTACCCCCCGATTTCCCGGGAATTTCCAAACCCACAACATTTCACCAGAAACCGAATTCCCAGGCAATTAGAACCCACGTGGCAACGATCCTGGTCCTCGAAAAACTAGCCGCCGCCGGCGCCGTCCATTTGGGATCCCACACCACCGTTTCTGTGCAGAAACCGCTCGGAACGCACGCGGGTCATTACAATGACATCTGTTTAGAACTGTACTTTCTCCTTTAGAGGATTTGAATTAAGAAACGTTCCGAAAAATTTGGCATAACGCTCCTGAAAATATTGGGGCTTGATGGGAGTGTGGAGTACGTAAAGGGATAAGAATAGTCGGGTGTTGGGAAAATAATCCTAGACCTCGAACCTAAGTGAAGTGAACCCTTCGTAATCTAAGCCTTCGTCGTCAATGGAAGCCAGTGTGTTCATACAACACTGTGAAGTAAAATAATTCTTCCCGTACTCCGCAACTTGCATGTAAACAAAATTCTAAAACAATTAGCTTAATTATGGCATTTAACAAAATTCCCAGCCTTCAGTTCGATTGCTGTATAGATCCTGAACGAATTAGCCCATAGCAAGTCCAGAAACGAACAACGTTAGTAAAATAATAATTATAATTTTCAACAAACTAAGTACCATAAGTATATATTCCATCAAACTTAAATAAAATTAAAGAAAAAAATAATATAGCTCTTGTGAGGACGTATTATAAGAAAATTAGGAGCAATCGCTCCACATCCGTCTGAGCGAAATCATCTTTAGACACCAATAATTTTCTTCTCGACAAGTAAGTAATCAGAAACAATGAATGTAATTAAAGCATAATTATCATAAAAGAAGAATATTATTAAAATAATTTCCCAAAATAAGAATCTGAAAGCAGAGAGCAAAATATTGAACGAGGAGTCGCGGGAGCCAAAAAAACCCGGACGTATTGAGAGGAGCAGTGGTCCCATTGAGGACCACTTATTGTGTTTTCTCAGTTTTACGATGAAAAGAAGGACAATTAAAGAAACTAGTCTGTATAGAAATTCGCCTCAAATATAGCCGGGAAATAAATGGTCCCTATAGGAACCAATGCCCTATAAAGGATGAAGATGTGGAATAAAAGATAAAATGAATGAGCATACAAAATTTTCAACATATTTTGATTTGCTTATAATATTTAATCGTAGTCGGTAATCTCTATTCAATTTGTGTATGAGGAAGGGAATGCCTTCTGCTTGACATTTCAATGTCTATCTCCGCTCGTTTAGGGGAACTCCAACGCTTGCACAGAAACAAACGCAGCTCAGGCATTGCGATAAGAAATTACCTTTTTGCTCGAGAGGGTGGTTCTAGTTGGAAAGTGAGGGGTGGGTTGGGGTGAGGTAGTGATGAGTCTGGTGATTCACGAACACGTGGTGGAACGTCACGACCTTTGGAGGATTCAATAAAGGGGCAAATAAAACCAATTCTTATGCGATATCTTTCAACAGCAATATGAATGAAGAGGGATTATTGATAGGGAATTTCTATCGTGAATACCTTCTAATTTACGCCAGTGTGAATTTCTACAGTAGTTATACGTTAAAAAATGAGCAAGCAGCTGTTCGTGGCGTATTTTCCCTCTTCTATAAATTTCCACTCCTGCTACCTTCCCTCGTAATAAACAAAAGGTTCCGATAGGCATTTATATTAAATTGTATCGTCTTCTGGCGGTGAAAACCTTTAATATATTCCTTTAAAAATTTAACTTGATAAAGTTAATTAAGAAATATGACTCATGTTCAACCTTTCGGTAGATTCATATGTCCTTTTTGTATGCGCTTTCTTTTATTCACTGATTTTTCATTGCTCCCGGTATTTCATCTAACATCTTTTTCCGTTGTCTTTTCCCTTACAATCTATCCTTACTATAGCACTTTCTTGAGCCGTCTCGCTTTTCGTAATATTTGCCGGAATCATTGCACTTCTCTCTCTGCAGAATTATGTTCTATCATCATGGCTGAGGGAAGAGTAAACAAGCAGCTTCTCGTAGGCTAATGTAACGAGAACTTGCTAATTCGAGGTCCGTAACTAGATAAGGGCACAAAAGGGCCTTTCGGTTAAGGAAACTTGGTGCGGTGAAATAGAATGAGTGCTATTTGGTCACGATAAGTCAAATATTTTATAGACCATTAAGGTCCAGCCAAGTAGTTGAGATACAACTATTTTTTTAATAAATATCATTATAATGGAATATACACCATATTCCCTCGAATGCTGAGGGGAAGGAGGATCCAGTCTTTGTGCATTGATTACACCCGCAGAAATTGTGATTTCCCTCATTTTTTAAATATTTTCGCCGTTCCTTCTTAAATTAAACGGTAAGTTAATTTTAAAATAATAGGGTAATTTAATTTTAAAATAATAAGGTAATTTAATTTTAAAATAATTGGGTTGTTTAATCAAGATCAAGATTTCAGGATCCCGAAACCGAGGAAAGGGAAATATGAATTTCGGCACTTATCTCAAGTTCTCTCGTGACAAGTTCATCGTCACGTGGAAATGATACAGCCTTGGGCGACACATGAATTGGGCCGCTCGGTCAAATTTTCATAAATTACCTACCATTGAATACCTTTTTCATCAAGCTTTGAAACATCTAAAATAAATCGCACATGCATGCTAATGATACAAAGAGTAACTGAGGGAAAAACAAGAATTTTATATCGGACAATTTGGCAGGTTTATAAGGATCTCGTGTAAAAAAAGGAACCTATTATTCAATTTACGCCTATTGCATCGTTATTTTTGACATGAAAACGAAAGTTATTTCCACAGTAACTGAAACCGATTTTTATTCTCATGTTAACAGAAATGAAGTCGAAATTGACCAATTTAAAGGACTAATCATATTTTTATCCTACGGAATCTGAATCTCCGCGAAAAGACACACTTGGCTTTGCCGCTTATAGGAGAACACATGGTCATGTCCGTAAGTTCCCATACTAACTGAAATGATTGAAATACATAATCGTAGATATCTCATCATCGGCTGTGTGGCAGCTGATGCAAACAAAAGAAGTGCCCGTTTCGTTTTAAGGTGTGGAGCACGTTTGAAAAATAAATACCTTAATGATCCTTTCTTTAAGTTTTCGAACGTGCAATAAATTAAAAGTTGTCATATCTAAGCTAATGCACAACAGAACGAAGAGTGGAGGAAGGACGTAGGAGGGAGGTGCTAGAGGTGTGAAAAACGCAAAGAAAGGGCAGTCATTAGAGAAGTGGGGAATGGGATATTACGACGAAGGAAGTAACATAGTTCATTTTGAAATTCAGTTTTATGATAATTTCTCGTAATATATAGGTACAATGTAAGGAATTAATAGTGTAATTTAGCTACCGCTTTCTCCAAAGCGAATTCCGAAAACCATCACCGGAAAGTACTAAGAACGTATTAGAATTGGATCCATCACCGAAAAGTACTAAGAACCTAAAATTGGCTCCAACAATTTAATTACTTTGAAAATTTCCTTGCTCGACTTTCGATAAATTTATCTAAAAATCAGCTGCGTACGAGAGAACGAAGAAGTCAAATGAACGAGCAATACGAATTTCCATTTCAACGAATCCCTTCGAGCGCATGGTGTCCCAAACCCCTCTTCCCCTCCCCGACCTTCCAGCTAACCTTCTCCCTCACCAGTTTCCCTATATAATGCCAGCGAAAATATCGCCCCTTCCATTCTGCGACTGAACGTGTGGATCGACGAGAGGTTCAGCGGAGACCCCTCGAGAGCGAACACCTGAAGCCAAATTACTTTAGCCTCCTCTGTGGCGACCAGCTCTTCCTTTGCCTTATTACCTCAGAAGAAGTTTCTTACACAGTTGCACCTTTTAGCGTTGGCGCGGAAGATTGTCCTCCTGCTTTCGACTGTTTTTCGGGAGAATGAGTTCGAGAAAGTTCCTGCGAAAGAAATATCCAGCACTTCGCGGAGGACACCAGTCGCCGGAGGAATCTGATCATCTCACTCCAGTCAAATTCCAAGCAGTGTTCCTGCTGTTCGAAATATCTGGACCATTCGACCCATGATAGAGAGACCCATCAAATTGCGGATATGACCGATCGAACTCTTTTCTGAAAGTCCACGTTTTGACCACCGAAGGTGGCCAGCCAAATTCCCTGGGTTCCAAGAACATTTCCACGAAATCGACTACGAAAAACAATTCCCCCACGGAAAGAAGCTACTCCTGTGCATCAGAATCTCCAGCCTCCAGTTCAGAAGATCGAGAAGAAAGTGAGTGGTTTTAGTGTTGTGAGCTATGGTCATTTTAGTGCATAATAGTGAAGTGACATCAAGAGGAGGTTCAGTACGCCGATGGAACGCTGAGCACGGCCACCGCTGGAGGATTCCCGCAGCTTAAGGTAAGGATCGTCGTCTTTCAGGTGAGAGGGTGGTAGGATCTTTAGAAAAGGGCCCGACAGAGGGCGTTAGCGAACAGGTCTCCATTAGTGTTTGGGGGGAGTGGGAAACTTGGCTAAGTAGGGCCCACTCGATGGGCGATAGTGAAATTTGAATTAAATTGTTTGGGGGGAGTGGGAAATTGAAGTGACAGGTATTACACACAGTATGACAGACAGGCTTTTTAGCCATTAGAGAATACATTTACTTAGTCTTCTAAAAGTCTCTCTCTTATCTTTTCCGTGGCAATGGTTTTCATGCTATTGTCACACAATGGTTCTTATAGGGCTGGTTAATTGCAACTGTCGCGTGCGTCCCCCGAAATGTTTAACAGTTGCAGCTTTCTGGCGAACCTCTCCATTCAAAAGAGGAACGAGCTGGGCACGATACGTCTTGGCGTAGCTTGGAAACTCGTGCAAAACTTCTATTTTGTAATCTCTTAATTATTTAAAATGATCAGATTTTTTAAATATAAGTTGAGAAAAATTGAATGATTGGCACTTAGATTTACCTACAAAGTGGATTTAAATAAGATTTAATAATTCTTATTTTTTTCTATTTTTAGAAACCGGGAATATTGTGAACGAGCGACAGCAAATTTAGTGCCTGGAGAGTGCTTTTCCCCCCGGAGTATTGTCTGGGTAAGTAAATTCTACCTTTTTTCAAATCTATCGTAAGCTTAAAGGTTGAAGCTATTTTATAGTCAAATTAGACTGGAATAATATTATTAAAATGTATTATCGGTAATTATGGTTCATCTCGTTAAAGACTTCTTCACTAAATGTTGTTTTCGTATCTTTTTATAGAAAAATTATCTTCTGAACGGATTTTGAAATCGAGAACTTAATATATTTTGTAATTTGCTTACGAAAAAATTGTGCTCAAAATACTTGGATAACTTAATTAAGTTCCAAACTTTACCCTTGTTATTCCTTAAAACTCTTGATGGGCTAAGTACAGCATTTTGAGTATTTTAATTCGAAATTTTCTTGGTTGATGCTATTAGAATTTGGATAGGTTGTGTATCGAGCCTATGATTTATGAAAAGCTAATATATGGCTGCCAGTGTAGTTTTTTTCTTTTTAAGATGTCTTGGAATTTCAAGATAATCATTAGAATTGAAATTTTCGAAATTATATTGTAACACTATCTAATATATGCTTTCTTTTCTTCCAGAAATGATTCCAGTTTGGTGTGCTTCTTGCCCTTAAGTGGAATTCCAAGATTTGATGTGAAGCATGTGATATATTTTCATTGTAATTTTTTTGTTAATAAAAATTTCTACATTAATTATCTGCACAAATTATTCATTACGGTAATGGAGCTCCCATTATTTCTGCAATTGAACTTTGGCTATATTCCTTGCGACTGTTGTTCTTTGGGTTTCCTTGAAAGTCGCTGTTATTAAGGGTTGAGGCAATATATTGCTTACGTTTTTCGCGGAAGAACGCGGAACTTGTTGGGTCAGTTGAACCCGGAAAGGGTTGATAGTGGATGGAGTGGGACACGAGAGTGAGGGTAGAATCCTAGTATAGAATATTTTATGCATTAAATTTAAATATTAACTGCATTAAGAAGAGAACAAATATTCCTATCACGGATAGCGGCATTGTGTACATATTTGAAGTTCGGAAGAATACAAAAATTCGATATAAGGCTGGCTGAGAGGTCAACTGAAAATTTAAAAATCGCCAGGGGTTCCATGAGGAAGAAAAGGTTTGGGTAACTATGACTTAGACTAATATTAATTACAAAATTTATACCATAGGGATATTATAAGTAAAATAAATTAGAGCGAATAGAATTCCTTTGCCAAAGTATGTAACGTAACTTCTTATTGATTATAATTACCTATCTAGTTATTATTATTAAATTATATCGATTGAATTTAAAAATTGCACTTCTTAATTTCAAGTAATACAAATTCTCTACTATTAAAGTTGTAAATTTATAGTCCTTTGGGAGTCAAACCGTTGTGTAGAAACGGATCTTAGATTTAGATAAAGACGCGCTTCACGCGCAATTGGTACTTACGATGTTCGTTCTCAAGTGCACTTTTTTCATTTCAGACGCTTCTTTGAATAACTTAAGTTCACTACATATTTTTAGAGTGCTGTTTCATCGGAGTTTTTTAATAAACACGAGAGTTTTTGTCTTACTCATCCCCCGCATTATTGATCTCGTAATCATAAAGAGTTCTCTTCAGATGTTTTTAAAGAAATATGTTGAGTTAGCGATTGAGGAACGTTCATGAAGAAATTGATTCTGATTCATGAAATATTGTTTATCTTCCTCCCAAAATATTACTAATAGAAAGTGTATCATGTAGAATCTTGGTTGTTCGTGGTGTTTGTTATTCTCTTGCTTTCTTCATTTTGTTACTCATTTTCATTCAAGATCACTTCCAATTCTTAGGCTGAGAGTACCAGTTTATGATTTATCATTTCCATTTCTGTGTTCGGCAGCGTCCGGTTGAACAGATGTCCCTTTCAGATGGCTGTAAGCGAACCTGTGACGTTGTGAGGGCGATTTAAAAAGAATGTATCTAAATTTCGATATGAGTACACAACATGTGCAACTTTAAATTCATGTAAGCTATGAAACATTTTTTTCGAAATAGATTAAATGATTGGATTAGGAGACTAGAAACTACTATGATGATCAAATGATGATTGGAAAGAGAATATTTGAACTTTATCGTTCGAATTAGGGTTACACATTTCAGTGAAAGTTATCTATATTTGCATCTAGATTGCAGTTAAACCTATTCATAGATCATTTTAGGTTACTTATCTTATTGTTATTACAGGATATTCATAATAATAACAATTTATTACAAAAGAACTCATGGGGACGTATTTACTTATTATTCAAAATTTTGGAGCATATTAAATTGTGATGCCTGGTAAAACTAAAATATATGGTAATACTTATTGAGTATTGCCAATTAGAGTTGCTGGGGTCTCATGAGACTACTTTTAAGGGATTCCTGTTTTCTTATTGTGTGCAACGTGATACGCTACGTATGATTTTAATTGCTCTTTTCTGTAACGAAAAAAGTTTGCTGGAATAGATCGCATTACCCCAGAGGATGGTAGTATAAGATAGGTAATAAACTATTTTTGCATGATAGAATTTTCAAGATTTCAGCATTCAATAGGAATAAGTTAACGCAACATAAAAATGCCTGTGAAGACTTTCTTTGTCACAGCATGTATATGGAGAGTTCAGTGTACATTTTCAGAGATTAAGATGCCAAGCTACGTAAAAGAAAGGCAGAATAATATACAGAAATCATTCATTCTGATGAGAGGACGTGAAGATTGAGGAGGTTTTTTTGATTGAAACTGAAGTTAAACAAATTTGTATCAGTTGAGAGCAAATAAGCTATCATAACATCAGTTGAGCATCTCTCTTATTTTTGTGTTTGATTTCATTCATTAACAAATAAAATTAATTTGAAATTAGGCCAATTTCCAAAGGTTTTCTTTGTCTAATTTTTTACTGTAATGTTACTTTTCTCTCTCATAGTTGTGTGTAATATTTGCCACTTTCCTCAGCCTTGTAATGTTCAAATTCTTGTGACTTTTCTTTGTTTTGTTTCTGCTTATTCTATAATTCATTTTACATTTTGTAAATCAACTCTTTTACCTGAAAGGGAGATTTTATTATGCCTTTACCTTAAGTCTTAATAAGTAAAAATTCTTCCTGTGATAGTCTTAGATGTTATTTTTTCCATGTTTAACTAAATTTTGCCAGCTCTAGCGGAAGCTAGCGTGGCTCTTATTTGAAACCTTTGATAAGGTATGTTTCAAGGTGACTAAGGAGAGGTAGAATGACCTCTCTGTAGTCACCTTGGGTATGGTTAGTGTTTGGTGATAAAAGGTTAATTCTAAGGTCTTATTGACAAAGATTTACCTAAGAGATACATAGGTATTATCATGAAAATCTGAGATCACTCTAAAAACTTTGAATATGAATGATTCTTTTTATTTGATTAACATCTGCATTTTGTTAAATTGCTCGATATTGGAAACTTATCCTTCTCTCAGTCTCTTCCACATACATAGATTATTTTTCAATTATTCTCATAAGACAATCCTATCATATTCTTTTTTTCTGCCAAGCTGCTGTCTGATGAAGTCCTCATAAGCTCTCCTGAACTTGTCAGGAGATACTTCACCAAGGCACCAGCAATGAATACACACAGCCATTCCATGATCAGAAAAGTCCCATCAGCTGGGATTTCAACCCTATGGTCAGAGTGATAGCGTAGCTAGAATGCTTACCAAACTGCCACCATGGGCGGTTCTAAAAAGTATTTCAGATTCTTAAGATTCTCTCATGCATCTTTTAAGCCATATGTACATATATGTATACTGATTGTAGCAATTGCGTAATGTGTGTTTTGTTAGGCTAATTTGATTGCATGTATATATTTCATTTTTATGACAATTTTCTTATTGATTTTAACTGTGTGTAATTTATTTTTTTTTGTATATTAGACATCTTTAGCTATATGTGTGGTGCAGATAACCATCCTCTAGCATTAGCCTTGACTTATGAAATAGTTACCTTTGGCGTCAAAGACGCACTACAATTGTGAGAGATTTAGTTTTGTTAAAAAACTGTCAAGAATTACAGTACATTCATTGACCTGTTAAGAACCAAGGGAAACTACATCTTCATTTTTATTTTGAATTTTACTTTTTAATCATATTTTTTGTGGACATCCTAAATACACTATCAGAACTCTAAAATCTGTTTAACTGCTGTATTTAATTAGACAATAACTACAGATGTGTTTTTTACATTCTGCCTTTACTTCCTTCATATTTTGTGTATTAAAACAATTACAACCTTATACCAAAAAAACCTGGAACAACTGATTTGCAGATTAATTGAATTGCCAATCAACCATTGTCCTTGGCCTGGCCCATTCGGCTATCAATTTCGAGGCCATTCCCATTCAGAGAGGAAGAATCTTGCGGTCCCTGGCTGTGGTGGTTTAGGCACCTCAGTGAAGCAGGGGCCAGGAAGTTGCAAGGTCACCCGTGACCGACAGCTGACGTGATAGCCCCATGCTTTCATGGCTTCGCTTGCACCTCTACAAGGTTCTTGTGATGGTAGTTCTGGCATTATTGGCCCTTCAGTATGCTTTTAGTACTATATTTGAGTCTCAACATTTTGAACCTCTTTTTACCATTGCCAATCACTCTACTGGGAGAGTTGGTATGGATTTAGGTGGGGCAATGGATAGGAACTTAAGAGAAATGCCTCCACTTCTAGCTAAAGGTATTCATCCCACTCTGCAGACATCACCTGTTGTCACAATGGAAAATTCTCATTCCTCTCCTGTGTTGATATCACATTGAATGACAAACTCCAGTGATACCTCTGATAATAGCTCCAGTAATGGTGTGAAAGATCTGAGTGTTGTTGAGATATCCGCTGAATCCAAAGTGCTGTGTTGTAATTGTGTAACAAAAGTGCTCAATAATACTTCCGCATATTCAGTAACTACTTTGCCTCCAGTTGGAATACCTCTTTGCCCACCAGTTCCTCCAAATTTAGGTGAGAATAATAATTCTATTTAAGATTCTATCTAAGATGCTACTCAAGATTCTTATGCCTTATTTTCTTCATTTGTGATATGTGTTTGAAAGTTTTGATGTTATTTTTATCTGGAGGTGAAATGATAATTGTTTTATGAGCATTGGAAAAAATCCTCTAATTTTGACATCTAAAATAAACTCCCTATGTGCAATTTTGATATTAAGTATCTTATTGACAAATGTTATGAATTATTTCATCCTATATAGTTATATAAGGTAGTGACTTCCTTCATTACAACCATGTAGGCATTTTCGGAAGCATTAAATTTTGGTTTGAGTGTTAATTTATGGCTTCCTCATTGATATTCATTTGTATTTATTTTTTGTTACTGTTCTTATAGATTTTAATTTGATTTGGATCCATCAATCCAATAGTTGAATCAAGCTCTGTGATTTACATTTACACCAGAAAAGATGCCTGTTAAAGTAAGATAAAGTACTTAAACTCGGGGGAATCTCTCTCTTTCTTTTATTTCATTATTATATTATGTATTGAATTTATTGTGTGCACAGTGTAATTAAGGTAGAAAGGTGAGGATATTTGAATATTTAAATCTTCTTTATTTAAGTAAATGGTGCAAGTTGCTGTCCTGTCATCAATGAAGTTCAATTTTGTTCTTTATTTCAAGACTGCATCACACAAATATTGTCAACCAATTTTTCTCATATTCCTTTTTTGTAACAAGTTATTCTATTACTTGTCATTTTTTCAATCCACTAAAATTTCAAACCTTAGTTAAAACTTAAATTCATCACTTTTCTAAAGTTCATTGTTTGCTGTTTATGTTTCTGTATGTTATCTTATCTTTACTATTTTGAAATACAATTCCTGAATCCCCAGCTGTTTTAATAATCATTAATTATATCCCATAATATTTTGCTGCTCTCTTTTTCATAAAGCAAATGTATTTGTAAGATTTCTCATGGTAGATATTTTAAAATTTTCAGAATAAATAGAAAGAAATGTTTAATTTTGCTATAAAATATTTTATTTCTATGGCTTATACAAATCATAATAACACATTTGGTTTATCAATTGTGCTGTTGTAATGCTAGTTACTTATACTTAATTACTGGCTTTATTAACAAGTAATTCATTACTGTGTTTTGCTAAATTAGCACTATGCAAATGATTCTTTATTTACAATGATATTCATAAAATGTGTTTAAGATTGATGTTATGTGTTTCATTTTGTGATTAATTTGAAAATAATTTTTGGTAACAGTGGGGCCATTGGAAGTCACAAAGCTGATACCATCTGTGAAAAAATTAGAAAAGGGGTTAGAGAAGATATTAGGACCAGATTTTGGAGGTCTAGAACCTGGTGGCTATGGAAAACCACAAAATTGCAGAGCAAGAGATAAAGTAGCTGTCATAGTACCGTATAGAGATCGTTCTGAACATCTAAGAGCACTTCTTATGAATTTGCATCCTTTGCTTCAGAAACAACAAGTAGAGTATGGAATCTACGTAATTGAACAAGCAGGTTTGCTATCTTCTTAATAAAATTTATGCAAAAATAAATATGGCTAATTCTATTTCTGTTAGTTGAAAAATTTGGGAGAATTCCATGTTATGAAATGTGTTATGGCTACAGAAAAAGAGGGTATCTATTCTAATCCTTTTATAATTAGTGCAAAATAGATAAAATTTCAATAAAAGAAAAGTATTCAATTTCATATCTATTATATATAGACGCTTCTCCGGATATCTATTATATATAGACGCTTCTCCGGATATACCTATATATATATACACTCATTCATTCATTAGGGATCAAAAGTCTAAGCATGTTCCACAAGTGCCATCGACTTGAAATTTTTACAACATTCTGGCCATGATGGGTAACCTCCAGAAAAAATCTGACCTTGAGTCTCAGTGTCATGGGTTCGATTCCAGAAGGCCCCAAAGTCCCGATTTTCTCCATAAGGATACATGGTGAAGATTTTCGAAATTTTTTTTGAGGCACTTCCCGGAAAAGGAAAGAGTTGAAATTCTAGGGACCACTAGATGCCGTGGATATCCAACGAAAATCAAAAAGACATTTTCGAATATTGTCCATGGTTCGATTCTAGGTCGGGGCAAAAATCGGCCGTTTAAAATGCATTGCAGTGATTTTTAAGATATTTTTTGGACCCTTTTCCGATGCAATAGAAACTTGAAATTCAGTATGAGGTTAGATACCATAAAAATAAATCATAATATAATTTTATATATTCGCTGATGGTCCTTGGTTCGATCCCAGAGGGACATTAAATTCCTCAATGCATTTCTTACGGAGATAACGGAAACAAATTTTAGGTACTTCCCGGGACGATATCAACTTCAAACTTTGCATATAGAAAGATCAAGTCCATACAAATCAAACAATGCTTTTACAGCTATCAATGTGTCCTGGGTTCGACACCAGGTGTCTCTGCAATCAGAAGTTGATCCGATTTTTAGGAATTATTTTGAAACCTTTGCCAATAATATAGAAACTTCAAATTCGGCATATAGATAGAGATCATAAATAATTTTCAGTAACATTTTTTAGATTTCCAAGATCGTCCTTGGTTCGAATCCAGAGAGCCATTTAAATTTGTGAAAATTAGAACGTCTTTTGAGGCAGTTGTAGCCCATATTTCTGCTTGAATTTTCACACAGTTAGAGATGGTGATGTTCTATTGTGCTGCATAGTAAGTTCACAGTAAAGACCCGGGTTCGATGCCAGACGATGGAATTTCAGCGAATTTTAAGAAAAATTTCAATCCATTTTTTTCTTTTGATGGCTGTCCAGATATGATGCCGACATGAAAATAGTGTTGTCGATCTGCTTGCAGTATGCAAGCGACATTTTACTCGTATATTTCTGTTATATATAGACGCTTCTCCGGATATACTTATATATATATACGAGTAAAATGTAGCTTGCATACTGCAAGCAGATCGGCAACACTATTTTCATGTCGGCATCATATCTGGACAGCCATTAAAAGAAAAAAATGGATTGAAATTTTTCTTAAAATTCGCTGAAATTCCATCGTCTGGCATCGAACCCGGATCTTACTGGTGAACTTACTATGAAGAACAATAGAAGATCACTATCTCTAACTATGTGTGAAAATTCAAGCAGAAATATTGGCTACAACTGCCTCAAAAGACGTTCTAATTTTCACGAATGTAAATGGCTCTCTGGATTCGAACCAAGGACAATCTTGGAAATCTAAAAGATGTTTCCGAAAGTTATTTATGATATCTATCTATATGCCGAATTTCAAGTTTCTATATTATTGGAAAAGTTTTCAAAATAATTCCTAAAAATCGGATCAACTTCTGATTGCAGAGACACCTGGTGTCGAACCCAGGCCATAATGTAAGCTGTGAATGCTCAGTTTGATTTGTTAAGACTTGTTCTTGTATCTTGCAAAGTTTGAAGTCGATAGCATGTCGGGAAGTACCTAAATTTTTTTCCGTTATCTCCGTAAGAAATGCTTTGAGAAGTGCAAATGGTCTTCTGGGATCGAACCAAGGACCATCAGCGAACATGTAAAATTTTATTATGAAATATATTTATGATATCTATCCACGTGCCGAGTTTCAAGTATCCATGTTATCGGGAAAGGATCCAAAAAAAATCTTCAAAATCACCGCAATGCATTTTAAACGGCCGATTTTTGCCCCGACCTAGCATCGAACCCAGGATATTTTCCGTAAAACTCATTTATGTTTTCAATAGATGATGACCATATATATAGGCTCCTTGAGTTTCGTTTCTCTACCTATACGGAAAGTATTTTATAAAAATTCCCGAAAATCAAAGCAATGCATTTAAACGGGAAAAATCGGGACTTTGGGGCCCTCTGGAATCGAACCCATGACACTGAGGTTCAAAATCGCAATTTTTCTGGAGGTTATATGTTATGGCCAATATGTCGTAAAAATTTCAAGCCATTGACGCTAGTGGTTTAGCCTGTGACTTTGTATCCTCTCTATATATCTATTATATATAGATGCTTCTCCGGATTCATTCATGTATCCATATATATATACGAGTAAAATGTTGCTTGCATACTGCAAGCAGATCGACAACACTATTTTCATGTCAGCATCATATCGGGAAGGCCGTTAAAAGAAAAAAAAAATGGATTGAAAATATTCTGATTATTCGCTGCAATTTATTCAACCGGCATCGAACCCGGGTCTTCCAGGTGATACTTACTATGCAGCACAATAGAAGATCACCATTTCTAACTATCTGTGAAAATTCAAGCAGAAATATTATCTGCAACTGCCTCAAACGACGTCCTACTTTTCCCTTATATTTCTTATGAGAGAAATGTTAATGTGCTCTGGCATCGAATCCAGGAATAGTTCGGTCTTCTGAAAACTGTTTTCATAAACCAGTTATAACCATACATCTTCCAGCCAAGCACGAACTTCCTATCCTTTCGATAAGTGCATCATAAAAAAAAATGAAATACAAACCCTATGTATTTTAAACGGGAGACATATTTACCGCCCGGCATCGAACCCGGGTCCTTCTGGTAAAACTTCCTTTGCAACATAATAGAAAATATTAATCTTTAACTATGTGCGAAAATTCAAGCAGATATATTGACTGCAACTGCTTCAATCGAAGTCTTACTCTTCCCTTATATTCCTTATGAGAGAAATGTTAATGTGCTCTGGCATCGAACCCAGGAATAGTACGGTCTTATGAAAATTTTTTTCTTAAACCAATTGTTACCTTACACTTTCCGGCTAAGCACGAACTTCCTATTATTTCGAGAAGTGCATCAAAAAAAATAATGAAAAACAGCTCCCATGTATTTTAAAGGGCAGATCTTTGCATCGTCCTAGCATCGAACCCAGGATATTTTTTGTGAGAGTCATTGATGTTTTCGATAGCCCAAGACCATAAGTATAGGCACCTTGAGTTTAATTTCTCTAACTATCCGGAAAGTATTTTTTTTTTATTCCCGAAAATCATGGTAATGCATTTAAACGGGAAAAATCGCGACTTTGGGCCCCTCTGGAATCGAACCTATGACACTGAGGATCAAAGTCGCTTTTTTCCTGGGGGTTTCACGTTATGGCCAATACGTGGTAAAAATTTCGAGTCAATGACGCCAGTAGTTTAGCCTGTGAATTAGTATCCTATCTGGGTATCTGGGTATCTATTATATACGAGTAAAATGTAGCTTGCATACTGCAAGCAGATCGGCAATATTAATTTCATATCGGCATCATATCGGGACGGTCCTCAAAAGAAAAAAAAAAGGTTTGAAATTTTTCTTGAAATTCGCTGACATTTCATCGTCTGGCATCGAACCCAGGTTTTTACTGTGAACTTACTATGCGGCACAATAGAGGATCACCATCTCTAACTATGTGTGAAAATTCAAGCAGAAATATTGGGTGCAACTGCCTCAAACGACGTTCTACTTTTCACGAATGTAAATGCCTCTCTGGATTCGAACCAAGGACGATCTTGGAAATCTAAAATATGTTTCTGAAAGTTATTAATGATCTATATCTATAAGCCACATTTCAACTTTCTATATTAGTGGGAAGCTTTTCAAAATAATTCGTAAAAATCGGATCAACTTCTGATTTCAGAGACACCTGGCGTCGAACCCAGGACTTATTGTGAGCTGTAAATGCACAGTTTTATTTGTAAGGACTTGCTATTGTATCATGCAAAGTTTGAAGTGGAAAGCATGCCGGGAAGTACCTAAATTTAGTTTCCGTTATCTGCGTAAGAAATACATTGAGAAATGCAAATGGCCCTCTGGGATCGAACCAAGGACCATCAGTGAACATGTAAAATTTGTTTATGAAATATATTCATGATATCTAACCTCATGCCGAATTCCAAGTTTCCATCCCATCGGCAAATGGTCCAAATAAAATCTTCAAAATCGCCGCAATGCATTTTAATACTATGCTAGGTTGGGGCCGATATTTGCCCCAACCTAGCATCGAACCATGGAAAATATTCGAAGATGTCTTTTTGATTTTCGTTAGATATCCGCGGCATCTAGCGATCCCTCGAATTTCAACTCTCTACCTTTCCGGGAAGTGCATCAAAAAAATTTTCGAAAATCCCCGCCATGTATCCTTATGGGAAAAATCGCGACTTTGGGGCCTTCTGGAATCGAACCCATGACACTGAGGTTCAAAATCACAATTTTTCTGGAGGTTGCACGTTATGGCCAATATGTAGTAAAAATTTCAAGCCTATGACGCGAGTGGTTTAGCCTGTGACTTTGTATCCTCTCTATATATATATATATACGAGTAAAATGTTGCTTGCATACTGGGGGGATATGATTACCCCCTGGCTTCGAACCCGGGTCTTTATGGTAATACTTTCTATGCAGCACAATAGAAGATCACCACCTTTAACTATGTGTGAAATTTCAGGCAGAAGTATTGCCTTCAACTGCCTGAAATGACGTCCTACTTTTCCCATGTATTCCTTATGAGAGAATTTTTAATGTGCCCCGGCATCGAACCCAGGAGTGGTACGGTCTTACCAAAATTTTTTTCATAAAGGAATTCTTACCATACATCTTCTAGCCAAGCACGAACTTCCCTTCTTTTCGATAAGTGCATCAAAAAAAATAATGAAAAACTACTCCCATGTATTTTAAACGGCAGATTTTCGATTCGTCCTAGCATCGAACCCAGGATATTTTCTGTAAAATTCATTAATGCTATCGATAGATCCTAACCATGTTTATAGGCTCCTAGAGTTTCAATTCTCTACCTATACGGGAAGTATTTTTTTAAAATTCTGGAAAATCAAAGCAATGCATTTAAATGGAAAAAATCGGGACTTTGGGGCCCTCTGGAATCGAACCCATGGCATTGAGGTTAAAAATCGCAATTTTTCTGGTGGTTACACGTTATGGCCAATACGTCCTAAAATTTTCAAGTCAATGACGTTTGTGGTTTAGCCTGTGAATTAGTATCCTATCTATCTATCTATCTATATGAATATATGAATGAATCCGGAGAAGCATCTATATATCTATTACGAGTAAAATGTAGCTTGCATACTGCAAGCAGATCGACAACACTAATTTTAAGTCGGCATCATATCGAGTGAGTCCTCAAAAGAAAAAAAAAATGGATCTAAAATATTCTGATTATTCGCTGCAATTTTTTCGTTCGGCATCGAACCCGGGTCTTCCTGGTGATACTTACTATGCAGCACAATAGAAGATCACCATCTCTAACTATCTGTGAAAATTCAAGCAGAAATATTATCTGCAACTGCCTCAAACGACGTCCTACTTTTCCCTTATATTTCTTATGAGAGAAATGTTAATGTGCTCTGGTATCGAACCCAGGAATAGTACGGGCTTATGAAAATTTTTTTCTTAAACCAGTTTTAACCATACATCTTCCAGCCAAGCACGAACTTCCTATCATTTCGATAAGTCCATCAAAAAAATAATGAAATACTAACCCCATGTATTTTAAACGGGAGACATATTTACCCCCCGGCACCGAACCCGGGACTTTCAGGCAATACTTGCTATGCAGCACAACAGAAAAACACCATCTCTAACCGCGTATGCAAATTCAAGCAGAAATATTGGTTACAACTGCCTCAAATGACGTCCTACTTTTCCCTTATATTCCTTATGAGAGAAAAGTTATTGTGCTCTGGAATCGAACCCAGGAATAGTACGGTCTTATAAAAATTTTTTTCTAAAACTAAATCGTATCATAAATCTTCCAGAAAAGCACGAACTTCCTATAATTTCAATAAGTGCATCAAAAAAAAATAACGAAAAACTACTCCCATGTATTTTAAACGGCGGATTTTTGCATCGTCCTAGCATCGAACCTAGGATATTTTTCATCAAAGTCATAATGGTTTTCAATAGCTCATGACCATGTATAACGGCTCCTAGAGTTTTGATTATCTTACTATACGGGAAGTATTTTTTATAAATTCCCGAAAATCAAGGCAATGCATTTAAACGGGAAAAATCGGGACTTTGGGGCCCTCTGGAATCGAACCCATGACAGTGAAGTTCAAAATCGCAATTTTTCTGGCGGTTACACGTTATGGCCAATGCGTCGTAAAAATATCAAGTCAATGCCGCTTATGGTTTAGGCTGTGAATTAGTATCCTATCTATCTATCTATCTATCTATCTATATAGGTATCTATTATATATAGATGCTTCTCCGGATTCATTCATGTATCCATATATGTATACGAGTAAAATGTAGCTTGCATACTGCAAGCAGATCGACAACACTAATTTCATATCGGCATTATATCGGGACGGTCCTCAAAAGAAAAAAAAAGGATTTAATTTTTTCTTTAAATTCGCTGAAATTTCATCGTCTGGCATCGAACCCGGGTCTTACTGGTAAACCTACTATGAAATACAATAGAAGATCACCATCTGTAACTATGTGTGAAAATTCAAGCAGAAATAATGGCTACAACTGCCTCAAAAGACGCTCTAATGTTCACGAATGTAAATGGCTCTCGGGACTCGAACCAAGGACGATCTTGGAAATTTAAAAAATGTTTCTGAAATTTATTAATGATCTCAATCCATATGCAAAATTTCAAGTTTCTATATTGTTGGGAAAGGTTTCAAAATAATTCCTAAAAATCGGATCAACTTCTGATTGCAGAGACACCTGGTGTCGAACCTAGGACACATTGATAGCTATGAATGCATAGTTTGATTTGTTAAGACTGGTTCTTCTATCACGCTAAGTTTTAAGTCGATAGCATGCCGGGAAGTACCTAAAATTTGTTTCCGTTATCTCCATAAGAAATGCATTGAGAAATGCAAATGGCGCCCTGGGATCGAACCAAGGACCATCAGCGAATAAGTTAAATTTGATTATGAAATATATTTATAATCTCCAACTCCATGCCGAATTTCAAGTTTGAGAAATCGGGAAGGGGTCCAAAAAAAATCTTTAAAATCGCCACAATACATTTTAAACGGCCGATTTTTGCCTCGACCTAGCATCGAACCCAGGATATTTAGCGTAAAACTCATTTATGTTTTCGATAGATCATGACCACATATAAAGGCTCCTAGATTTTCGATTCTCTACCTATCCGGGAAGTATTTTTTAAAAATTCCCGAAAATCAAAGCAATGCATTTAAAAGGGAAAAATCGAGACTTTGGGGCCCTCTGGAATCGAACCCATGACACTGAGGTGCAAAATCGCAATTTTTCTGTGGGTTACACTCTATGGCCAATATGTCGTAAAAATTTCAAGTCAATGACGCTTGTGGTTTGGCCTGTGAGTTTGTATCCTCTCTATATATATCTATTATATATAGATGCTTCTCCGGATTCATTCATATATACGAGTAAAATGTTGCTTGCATACTGCAAGCAGATCGGCAACACTATTTTCATGTCGGCATCATATCCGGACGACCATCAAAAGAAAAAAAAAGATTGAAATTTTTCTTAAAATTTGCCTTTATTCCATCGTCTGGCATCGAACCCGGGTCTTTACTGTGAACTTACTATGCAGCACAATAGAACATCACCATCTCTAACGATGTGTGAAAATTCAAGCAGAAATATGGGCTACAACTGCCTCAAAAGACGTTCTAATTATCACGAATTTAATGGCTCTCTGGATTCGAACCAAGGACGATCTTGGATATTTAAAAAATGTTTCTGAAAGTTATTTATGATCCCTATCTATATGCTAAATTTCAAGTTTCTATATTATTGGGAAAGGTTTCAAAATAATTCCTAAAAATCGGATCACCTTCTGATTGCAGAGACACCTGGTGTCGCACCCAGGAGACATTGATAGCAATGAATGCATAGTTTGATTTGCTAAGACTGGTTCTTCTATCATGCTAAGTTTTAAGTCGATAGCATGCCGGGAAGTACCTAAAATTTGTTTCCGTTATCTCCGTAAGAAATGCATTGAGGAATATAAATGTCCCTCTGGGATCGAACCAAGGACCATCAGCGAATATGCAAAATTCGATTATGATATATTTTTACAGTATCTAACCTCATGCCGAATTTCAAGTTTCCATGCCATCGGGAAAGGGTCCAAAAAAAATCATAAAAATCGCCACAATGCTTTTTAAACGGCCGATTTTTGCCTCGACCTAGCATCGAACCAAGGATATTTTCCGTAAAACTCATTTATGATTTCGATAGATCATTACCATATATATAGGCTCCTTGAGTTTTATTTCCCTACCTATCCGGAAAGTATTTTTTTTTAATTCCCGAATATCACGGCAATGCATTTAAACGGGAAAAATCGGGACTTTGGAGCCCCCTGGCATCGAACACATGACACTGAGGATCTAAATCGCAATTTTTCTGGTGGCTACACGTTATGGCCAATACGCCGTAAAAATTTCAGCTCAATCACTCTTGTGGTTTAGGCTGTGAGTTTGTATCCTCTCTATATATATATCTATTATATATAGATGCTTCTCCGGATTCATTCATATATATACCTATATAGATAGATAGGATACAAATTCACAGCCTAAACTACAAGCGTCATTGATCTGAAATTTTTATGACATATTGGCCATAACGTGAAACCCCCAGGAAAAAAGAGACTTTGATCCTCAGTGTCATAGGTTCGATTCCAGAGGGCCCCAAAGTCCCGATTTTTCCCGTTTGAATGCATTGCCGTGATTTTCGGGAATTAAAAAAAAATACTTTCCGGATAGGTAGAGAAGTAAAACTCAAGGTGCCTATATTTATGGTCTTGGACTTTCGAAAACATCAATGACTTTTACAAAAGTTATCCTGGGTTCGATGCTAGGACGATGCAAAGATCTGCCCTTTAAAATGCATGGGAGCCGTTTTTCATTATTTTTTTAGATGCACTTATCGAAATGATAGGAGGTTCGTGCTTGGCTGGAAGATGTATGGTACGAATAAGTTTTAGAAAAAAATTTTCATAAGACCGTACTGTTCCTGGGTTCGAAGCCAGAGCACAATAACGTTTCTCTCATAAGGAATATAAAGGAAAAGTAGGACGTCATTTGAGGCAGTTGTAACCAATATTTCTGCTTGAATTTGCATACGCGGTTAGAGATGGTGTTTTTCTGTTGTGCTGCATAGAAACTATTGCCTGAAAGACCCGGGTTCGATGCCGGGCGGTAAAAATATCCCCCATATATAACACTATGGGGTATCTTTTCATAATTTTTTTATGCATTTATCGATATGTAAGGGAGCTCTTGCTTAGATGGAAGTAGTATATTAACACTTTGTTTAAGAAAAAAAATAGATAAGACCATGCTGTTCCTGGGTTCGATGCCAGAGCACATTATAATTTCTCAAATAAGGAGTGTATGTGAATAGTAGGACGTCGTTTGAGGTAGTTGCACCTAATAGTTTTGCTTGAATTTTCACACATAGTTTGATATAGTAATTTTCTATTTTGCTGCATAGTAAGTACACCAGGAAGACCGGGGTTCGCTGCCAGGTGATTAAATTGCAGCGAATTCTACGAATATTTTGAATTTTTTTTTTCTTTTGATGTCCGTCCCGGTATATGATGCCGATATGAAATTAGTGTTGTCGATCTGCTTGCAGTATGCAAGCTACATTTTACTCGTAAATATATATAGATACGAGTAAAATGTAGCTTGCATACTGCAAGCAGATCGGCAATACTAATTTCATATCGGTATCACATCGGGACGGTCCTCATAAGAAAAAAAAAGGATTTAAGTTTTTCTTAAAATTCGCTGAAATTTCATCGTCTGGAATCGATCCCGGGTATTACTGGAAAACCTACTATGAAACACAGTAGAAGATCACCATCTCTAACTATGTGTGAAAATTCAACCAGAAATATTGGCTACAACTGCCTCAAAAGACGCTCTAATGTTCACGAATGTAAATGGCTCTCGGGACTCGAACCAAGGACGATCCTGGAAATTAAAAAAATGTTTCTGAAAGTTATTATCGATCTCAATCTATATGCCAAATTTCAGGTTTCTATATTATGGGGAAAGGTTTCAAAATAATTCCTAAATATCGGATCAACTTCTGATTGCAGAGACACCTGGTGTCGAACCCAGGACACATTGATAGCTATGAATGCATAGTTTGATTTGTTAAGACTGCTTCTTCTATCATGCTAAGTTTTAAGTCGAATGCATGCCGGGAAGTACCTTAAACTTGTTTCCGTTATCTCCATAAGAAATGCATTGAGGAATGTAAATGGCCCTCTGGGATCGAACCAAGGAACATCAGGGAAAACATAAAAATTTATTATGAAATATATTTATGATATCTAACCCCATACCGAATTTCAAGTTTCCATGCCATCGGGAAAGGGTCCAAAAAAAATCTTAAAAATCGCCACAATGCATTTTAAACGGCCGATTTTTGCATCGACCTAGCATCGAACCCAGGTTATTTTCCGTAAAACTCATTTATGTTTTCGATAGATCAAGACCATATATAAAGGCTCCTTGAGTTTTTATTCTCTACCTATCCGGGAAGTATTTTTTTTTAATTCCCGAAAATCAAAGCAATGCATTTAAACGGGAAAATCGGGATTTTGGAGCCCCCTGGCATCGAACCCATGACACTGAGGATCAAAATCGCAATTTTTCTGGTAGTTGCACGTTATGGCCAATACGCCGTAAAAATTTCAGCTCAATCACTCATGTGGTTTAGGCTGTGAGTTTGTATCCTCTCTCTCTATATATATATATATATATACGAGTAAAATGTAGCTTGCATACTGCAAGCAGATCGACAACAATAATTTCATGTCGGCATCATATCGGGACGGCCCTCAAAAGAAAAAAAAAGGTATTGAAAATATTCTTAAAATTCGCTGCAATTTAATTGTCTAGCATCGAACCCGGGTCTTCCTGGTAAGCTTACTATGTAGCACAACAGAAAATCACCATCTCTTACTATGTGTGAAAATTCAAGCAGAAATATTGGCTACAACTGCCTCAAACGACGTTCTACTTTTCAGGAATGTAAATGGCGCTCTGGATTCGAACCAAGGACGATCTTGGAAATCTAAAACATTTTCATGAAAGTTATTTATGATCTCTATCTATTTGCCGAATATCAAGTTTCTATATTATTGGGATAGGGCTCAAAATATTTATTAAAAATCGGATCAACTACTGATATAAGAGACGCCTGGTGTCGAACCCAGGAAATATATTTACGCTGTGAATGCACAGTATGATTTTAAAAGACTTGATCTTATTTTGTGCAAAGTTTGAAATCGATATCATGCCGGGAAGTACCTAAAATTTGTCTCCGTTATCTCCATAAGAAATGCATTGAGGAATGTAAATGGCCCTCTGGGATCGAACCAAGGACCATCAGCGAATACAAAAAATTTGATTATGAAATAAATTTATGATCTCCAACCTCATGCCGAATTTCAAGTATCCATGCCATCGGGAAAGGGTCCAAAAAAAATCATAAAAATCGCCACAATGCTTTTTAAACGGCCGATATTTGCCTCGACCTAGCATCGAACTTAGGATATTTTTCGTAAAACTCATTTATGATTTCGATAGATCATTACCATATATATAGGCTCCTTGAGTTTTACTTCTCTACCTATCCGGAAAGTATTTTTTTTTTAATTCCCAAAAATCACGGCAATGCATTCAAACGGGAAAAATCGGGAATTTGGGGCCCTCTGGAATCGAACCTATGACACTGAGGATCAAAGTCTCTTTTTTCCTGGGGGTTTCACGTTATGGCCAATATGTCATAAAAATTTCAGATCAATGACGCTTGTAGTTTAGGCTGTGAATTTGTATCCTATCTATCTATCTATCTATATAGGTATATATATGAATGAATCCGGAGAAGCATCTATATATAATAGATATATATATACGAGTAAAATGTAGCTTGCATACTGCAAGCAGATGGACAACACTATTATCATGTGGGCATCATATCGGGACGGCCATCAAAAGAAAAAAATGGATTGAAATTTTTCTTAAAATTCGCTGAAATTCCATCGTCTGGCATCGAACCCGGGTCTTTACTGAGAACTTACTATGCAGCACAATAGAAGATCACCATTTCAATTATGTGTGAAAATTCAAGCAGAAATATGGGCTACAACTGCCTCAAAAGACGTTCTAATTTTCACGAATTTAAATGGCTCTCTGGATTCGAACCAAAGACGATCTTGGAAATCTAAAAAATGTTTCTGAAAGTTATTTATGATCTCTATCTATATGCCGTATTTGAAGCTTCTATATTATTGGCAAAGGTTTCAAAATAATTCCTAAAAATCGGATCAACTTCTGATTGCAGAGACACCTGGTGTCGAACCCAGGACACATTGATAGCTGTAAAAGCATTGTTTGATTTGTATGGACTTGATCTTTCTATATGCAAAGTTTGAAGTTGATATCGTCCCGGGAAGTACCTAAAATTTGTTTCCGTTATCTCCGTAAGAAATGCATTGAGGAATTTAATGTCCCTCTGGGATCGAACCAAGGACCATCAGCGAATATATAAAATTATATTATGATTTATTTTTATGGTATCTAACCTCATACCGAATTTCAAGTTTCTATGCCATCGGAAAAGGGTCCAAAAAAATCTTAAAAATCCCCACAATGCATTTTAAACGGCCGATTTTTGCCGTGACCTAGCATCGAACCAAGGATAATATTCGTAGATGTCTTTATGGTTTCCTTTAGATATGCACGGCATCTAGCGATCCCTTGAATTTCAACTCTCTCCTTTCCCGGGAAGTGCCTCAAAAAAATTTTCGAATATCCCTGCCATGTATTCTTATGGAGAAAATCGCGACTTTGGGGCCTTCTGGAATCGAACCCATGACCCCGAGGTTCAATGTCGGCTTTTTCCTGGAGGTTACACGTTATGGCCAATATGTCGTAAAAGTTTCAAGTCAATGACGCTTGTGGTTTAGCCTGTGAATTTGTATCCTATCTATATACCTATATAGCTATATAGCTATATATATGAATGAATCCGGAGAAGCATCTATATATAATAGATATATATGGATACATGAATGAATCCGGAGAAGCATCTATATATCTATTATATATAGACGCTTCTCCGGATATACCTATATATATATACGAGTAAAATGTAGCTTGCATACTGCAAGCACATCTATAACAAAAGTTTTTTGTCGGCATCACATAAAGTGAGTCCTCAAAAGAAAAAAAAATGGTTAGCAAATATTCTTAATTTCCGCTGCAATTTATTCGTCTGGCATCGAACCCAAGTCTTCCCGGTCATACTCACTATGCAGAACCATAGAAGATCACCATCTGTAACTATGTGTGAAAATTCAAGTAGAAATATTAACTGCAACTGCCTCAAACGACGTCCTACGTTTCCCTTATACTCCTTATGATAGAAATGCTAATGTGCTCTGGCATCGAACCGAGGAATAGTACGGTGTTATCTGA
Source organism: Sympetrum striolatum (assembly GCA_947579665.1). Classification (NCBI taxonomy): domain Eukaryota; kingdom Metazoa; phylum Arthropoda; class Insecta; order Odonata; family Libellulidae; genus Sympetrum; species Sympetrum striolatum. The sequence goes on from OX388352.1 coordinate 69,637,585, forward strand.
TTTTTTTTCTAAAACCAATTCTTTTCAAACATCTTCCAGCCGAGTACGAACTTCCTATCATTTCGATAAGTGCATCAAAAAAATAATGAAATACTAAACCAATGTATTTTAAACGGGAGACATATTTTCCACCCGGAATCGAACCCGGATCTTTCTGTAAATTCTTCCTACGCAACATAATTGAAGATCACTATCTCTAATTATGTGTGAAAATTCGAGCAGAAATATTGGCTCCAACTGCCTCAAACGACGTCCTACTTTTCCCTTATATTCCTTATGAGAGAAATGTTAATGTGCTCTGGAATCGAACCCAGGAATTGTACGGGCTTAAGAAATTTTTTTTTCTTAAACCAATTCTTAATATATATCTTCTAGCTGAGCGAAAAGTTCCTTATATTCCGGTAAGTGCATCAAAAAAATTAATGAAAAACTACCCCCATGCATTTTAAATGCGGGATTTTTGCATCGTCCTAGCATCGAACAAAGGAGGTTCTCATCAGTAATCATTAATGTTTCTAATAGTTCTTGACCATATCTCTAAGGTCCTTGAATTTCGAATCTCTACCTGTCCGGGAAGTATTATTTAAAAAATTTTGAAAATCGCCACCATGTATCCTTATGGAGAAAATCGGGACTTTGGGGCCTTCTGGAATCGAACCCATGACACCGAGGTTCAATGTCGGCTTTATCCTGGAGGTTACACGTTATGGCCAATTCGTCGTAAAAATTTCAAGTCTTTGGCACTTGTGGAACATGGTAAAACTTTTGATCCCCTATATATATATATATATATATATATCTATTATATATAGATGCTTCTCCGGATTCATTCATATATACGAGTAAAATGTAGCTTGCATACTGCAAGCAGATCGACAACACTAATTTCATATCGGCATCATATCGGGACGGACATCAAAAGAAAAAAAAAATTCAAAATATTCGTAGAATTCGCTGCAATTTAATCACCTGGCAGCGAACCCCGGTCTTCCTGGTGTACTTACTATGCAGCAAAATAGAAAATTACCATATCAAACTATGTGTGAAAATTCAAGCAAAACTATTAGGTGCAACTACCTCAAACGACGTCCTACTATTCACATACACTCCTTATTTGAGAAATTATAATGTGCTCTGGCATCGAACCCAGGAACAGCATGGTCTAATCTATTTTTTTTCTTAAACAAAGTGTTAATATACATCTTCCATCTAAGCAAGAGCTCCCTTACATATCGATAAATGCATAAAAAAATTATGAAAAGATACCCCATAGTATTATATATGGGTGATATTTTTACCGCCCGGCATCGAACCCGGGTCTTTCAGGCAATACTTTCTATGCAGCACAAAAGAAAAACACCATCTCTAACCGCGTATGCAAATTCAAGCAGAAATATTGGTTACAACTGCCTCAAATGACGTCCTACTTTTCCTTTATATTCCTTATGAGAGAAACGTTATTGTGCTCTGGCTTCGAACCCAGGAACAGTACGGTCTTATGAAAATTTTTTTCTAAAACTTATTCGTACCATACATCTTCCAGCCAAGCACGAACATCCTATCATTTCGATAAGTGCATCTAAAAAAATAATGAAAAACGGCTCCCATGTATTTTAAAGGGCAGATCTTTGCATCGTCCTAGCATCGAACCCAGGATAACTTTTGTAAAAGTCATTGATGTTTTCGAAAGTCCAAGACCATAAATATAGGCACCTTGAGTTTTACTTCTCTACCTATCCGGAAAGTATTTTTTTTTAATTCCCGAAAATCACGGCAATGCATTCAAACGGGAAAAATCGGGACTTTGGGGCCCTCTGGAATCGAACCTATGACACTGAGGATCAAAGTCTCTTTTTTCCTTGGGGTTTCACGTTATGGCCAATATGTCATAAAAATTTCAGATCAATGACGCTTCTAGTTTAGGCTGTGAATTTGTATCCTATCTATCTATCTATTATATATAGATGCTTCTCCGGATTCATTCATATATATAGATAGGTATATAGATAGGTATATAGATAGCTAGGATACAAATTCACAGCCTAAACCACAAGCGTGATTGAGTTCAAATTTTTACTGCGTATTGGCCATAACAATTAACCACCGGAAAAATTGTGATTTTGATTCTCAGTGTCATGGGTTCGATTCCAGAGGGCCCCAAAGTCTCGATTTTTCCCGTTTAAATGCATTGCTTAGATTTTCGGGAATTTAAAAAAAATACTTTCTGGATAGGTAGAGAATCGAAACTCTAGGAGCCTTTATATACGGTCATGATCTATCGAAAACATAAATGAATTTTACAGAAAATATCCCGGGTTCGATGCTAGGTCGGGGCTAAAATCGGCCGTTTAAAATGTATTGTGGCGATTTTTAGGACTTTTTTTGGACCCCTTTCCGAATGCATGGAAACTTGAATTTTGGCATGGGGTTAGAAATCATAAATATATTTCATAATCAAATTTTACATATTCGCTGATGGTCCTTGGTTCGATCCCAGAGGGCTGTTTGCACTCCACAATGCATTTCTTATGGGGATAACGGAAACACATTTTAGGTACTTCCCGGTATGATATATGATATATGGTGATGTTCTATTGTGCTGCATAGTAAGTTCACAGTAAAGACCCGGGTACGATGCCAGACGATGGAATTTCAGCTAATTTTAAGAAAAATTTCATTCCATTTTTTTCTTTTGATTGCCGTCCCGATATGATGCCGAAATGAAAATAGTGTTGTCGATCTGCTTGCAGTATGCAAGCAACATTTTACTCGTATAGGTATATATATGAATGAATCCGGAGAAGCATCTATATATAATAGATACCTATATAGATAGATAGGATACAAATTCACAGCCTAAACCACAAGCGTGATTGACTTGAAATTTTTACGACGTATTGGCCATAACGTGTAACCTCCAGGAAAAAGCCGACTTTAAACCTCAGTGTCATGCGTTCGATTCCAGAAGGCCCCAAAGTCGCGATTTTCCCCATAAGATTACATGGCGGGGATTTTCGAAAATTTATTAGAGGCACTTCCCGGAAAAGGAGAGAGTTGAAACTCGAGGAAACGCTAGATGCCCACCATATCAAAAGAAAACCATAAAGACATCTACGAATATTATCCTAGGTTCGATGCTAGGACGGGGCAAAAATCGGCCGTTTAAAATGCATTGCGGCGATATTTAAGATTTTTTTTTAACCCTTTTCCGATGGCATAGAAACTTGAAATTCGGCATGGCGTTAGATATTATAATTATATTTCATAATCAAATTTTAAATATTCCCATATGGTCCTTGGTTCGATCCCAGAGGGCCATTTACATTCCTCAATGCATTTCTTATGGAGATTACGGAAACACATTTTAGGTGCTTCCCGATATTATATCTACTTGAAACTTTGCATAAGATAAGATCAAGTCATTACTAATCAAACTGTGAATTCACATCTATCAATGTTTCCTGGTTTCACCACCAGGCGTCTCTACAATCCGTAAAAGATCGGATTTTTAAGAATGTTTTGGAACCATTTCCCAATTATATAGAAACTTGAAATTCAGCATGCAGATAGAAATTATAGATATATTTCAGGAACATGTTCTAGATTCCCACGAGCGTCCTTGGTTCGAATCCAGAGAGCCATTTAAATTCGTGAAAAGTAGAACGTCGTTTGAGGCAGTTGTAGCAAATATTTCTGCTTGAATTTTCACACATAGTTAGATATAGTAGTGATCTTCTATTGTTCCGCTTAGTAAGTTCACGAGGAAGACCCGGGTTCGATGCAAGACGCTAAAATTGAAGCGAATTTTAAAAATATTTTCAATCCTTTTTTTTTTCTTTTGAGGACCATCTCGATATGATGCCGAAATAAAATAATATTACCGATCTGCTTGCAGTATGCAAGCTACATTGCACTCGTATATATATATATATAACTTATATATAGGTATATCCGGAGAAGCGTCTATATATAATAGATATATATACATTCATAGGGGATCAAAATTCTAACCATGTTCCACAAGCGCCAATGCCTTGAAATTTTTACGACATATTGGCCATAACGTGTAACCTCCAGGAAAAAGCCGACTTTGAACCTCGGTGTCATGGGTTCGATTCCAGAAGGCCCCAAAGTCGCGATTTTCCCCATAAGATTACATGGCGGGGATACTCGAAAATTTTTTTGAGGCACTTCCCGGAAAAGCAGAGAGTTGAAACTCGAGGGACCGCTAGATGCCGTGCATAGCCAACGAAAATCGGAAAGACATCTTCGAATATTGTCCTTGGTTCGATGCTAGGCCGGGGCAAAAATCGGCCGTTTAAAAAGCATTGTGGCGATTTTGAAAATTTTTTTTGGATCCTTTCCCGATAACATACATACTTGAAACTCAGCACGCCGATAGATATCATGAATATATTTCATAATCAAATTTTACATATTAGCTTATGGTCCTTGGTTCGATCCCAGAGGGCCATTTGCACTTCTCAATGCATTTCTTACGGAGATAACGGAAACAAAATTTAGGTACTTCCCGGCATGCTATTGACTTCAAACTTTGCATGATAGAAGAGCAAGTCTTTACAAATCTAACTTTGCATTCACAGCTTACAATATTTCCTGGATTCGACACCAGGTGTCTCTGCAATCAGAAGTTGATCCGATTTTTAGGAATTATTTTGAAACCTTTGCCAATAATATAGAAACTTCAAATTCGGCATATACAGTAAAACCTCGATAACACGTACTCGTTTAACACGAACCTCTCGTTAACGCGAACAGAATCACGGTCCCGGCAGGAATGTATAGTTTCTTACGGGGTTTTTTCGTTTAACACGAATTTCGGTTAAGACGAATTTCGAACAGTTTCCTCCATCCCTTGAATCATATAGTTCGCTTAAGGCGAACTGCCTGGCAGAATAATAACCATGACTTTGAGGATAATACGTTGCCTTTGTCCCTCGTATTGAAACGATAACCCAAGAAAATGTAGGGCATCCAATATAATGTAAGACACCCAAGAAAATTCAAGGGGCCCAATGAGAAAGTGAGAATGGTAGGCAAGGAGTGAGTCAGGGAGTAAGTTTGGATGAATTTTCTTAGTCTTCTCGTGTCGACGACTGTGAGTGAGTCTTTACTGAACATCTGTAGCTACAGGAACAAAATATCTTTTTGCAATAAGCAAACAAAAGCAAATGAGTATTTATCTTCAAACGAAGCTTAAAATATTAAGTGAGGTGGAACGCGGAGCACGGACGAAAACTCAGGTTGCCCACGATTTTGGTATTCCAAAATCTCCTCATTGGTTTGTCAACGATAATCAAAAATCACGAAAAAATTGACGAAGCGGCTGCATCAGGAGGTGTTGAGCTGAAAGGAAAGTGCAAGCGTGGATCACATCTTAAGGACCTCGAAGATGAATTAATGGAATGGTTTAATCACGTCCGAGCAGCAGACGTGCCTGTAAGTGGACCCGTTATACAGCAAAAGGCATTGTCAATTGCATCCAGTTTGGGAATGAACGACTTTAAGTGCTACAGTGGCTGGCTGTGGCGATTTCAAAAACGCCGCGAAATCTCTTCGAAAGTGATATGTGGGGAAGCAAATAAAGTGAACGAAGGAAGTGTCAATGAGTGGCTGGCTGATTTGAAACTTCTTCGAGAAAATACTCTCCTCGAGACGTTTTTAACATGGACGAAACGGGTGTATTTTATAACCTCTTGCCAAGCCGCACTCTGAGAATTAAGGGAGAGAAATGCCATAGAGGCAGCCACAGTAAGCAGCGATTGACCGTTGTTCTCACTTGCAATTCGGACGGAAGCTAGAAGTTACGATGGTGGGTGATTGGAAAATCGAAGATCCCCCGATGCTTCAAGCACATTGATCTTTCAAAGCTGCCCTGCGATTACACCACCACAAGAAGGCATGGATTGACGGCACTGCATTTCGTGAATGGCTTGTGCGATTTAATAGACGTATGGCTGCTCAGAATCGTCTTGTGTTACTCACGATGTACAACTGCGCTGCCCACAACCTAGGAAAAATGGAGTTGACTAACATCAAGGTTTGGTTTTTTCCGCCAAACACAACCAGTCGTTTGCAGCCAATGGATCAGGGAATTATCGCTCTACTGAAGAGGTATTATCGGACTCATCTGGTACGAGCAGCTATACTCGCAGCGGAAGGACGTGTTAAATTAAGTTGGACTCTTTTGGATGCTATAAGAGCTATTGGAGCAGCTTGGTAATCTGTTTCCGCAAAGCATATTAAAAGTTGCTTCGAAAAGGCTTGGACCCATAGTGATGTCGATTATTCTGTTGGACAAGGAGCGGCTACTGAAAAGGACACACCTGAGGAATGGGAGCTGTTGCAAACACTTTCGTCGGCAATGGTAAGTATCGTGAGAATATCTCCGCAGTTTGAGCGTTGATTGTATCTTCTTTAAAACATCTTTAAATTGAGTTTTTGCTTAAAATTACCAGGTTGAGTTAACGTTTGAACAAAATATTTGGAGTCTGACAATGATCTGGCCGTATGTTCCTGAATAGCGAAGAATCATCTTCGGATGAAAGTGAGGAGGAGTCGCTTGAGCCTCCCACCCGTGGAGAAGTCACAACGGATCTAAATGTGCTCCAAAGATATGCAGCAACGGCAAATGTTTCCAGGACCTTTTCCGATAACTTATATCGGATTAGACTTGACTGCATGGACCATTAGCGCCCTACTCTTCGGCAAAAGAATTTACATGATTTCTTTAAACCTAATAAAAGCTAAAATGTTGACTTTGAAGACTGGTTATTTTTTTAAATTTATGTAATGCCTGACTGTGATGTAAAATAAAAAATATTTACCAATTTATTTTAAGTTTATCGCAAAAATTAAACTACGGAATATATTTACTTACCAATTGGTAAAGAAAGATTTAATAGAGATTTTTGTGATCGTTAAGTAAACGTCAACATCATAATAGACGTCAGTATATCAGCAGGTATAATCGCACTTTTTTGCCGCGATACGGTTAACACGAATTTTTTCATAACGCGAACACTTTGCCCGGTCCCTTGAGATTCGTGTTAGCGAGGGTTTACTGTAGATAGAAATCATAAATAACTTTAAGAAACAATTTTAAGATTTCCATGATCGTCCTTGGTTCGAATTCAGAGAGCCATTTAAATTCGTGAACATTAGAGCGTCTTTTGAGGCAGTTGTAGCCAATATTTCTGCTTGAATTTTCACACGAGTTAGAGATGGTGATCTTCTATTGTGTTTCATAGTAGGTTTTCCAGTAAGTCCTGGGTTCGATGCCAGACGATGAAATTTCAGCGAATTTTAAGAAAAATTTCAATCCGTTTTTTTCTATTGAGGACCGTCCCGATATGATGCCCACATGAAATTATTGTTGTCGATTTGCTTGCAGTATGCAAGCTACATTTTACTCGTAATAGATATACACATTCATTCATTCATAGGGGATCAAAATTCTAACCATATTCCACAAGTTCCACTGACTTGAAATTTTTACGACATATTGGCCATAACGTGTAACCTCCAGGAAAAAGCAGACATTGAACCTAGGTGTCATGGGTTCGATTCCAGAAGGCCCCAAAGTCGCGATTTTGTCCATAAGAATACATGGCGGGGATTTTCGAAAATTTTTTTGAGGCACTTCCCGGAAAAGGAGAGTGTTGAAAATCGAGGGATCGCTAGAAGCCGTGCATATCCAACGAAAATAAAAAAGACATCGCCGAATATGGTCCATGGTTCGATGCTAGGTCGGTGCAAAAATCGGCCGTTTAAAATGCAAGGCGGCGATTTTGAAGATTTTTTTTTATCCTTTCCCGATAACATAGATACGTGAAACTGAGCATGTGGATAGATATCATAAATATATTTCATAATTAAATTTTACATGTTTGCTGATGGTCCTTGGTTCGATCCCAGGGGGCCATTTGCACTTCTCAATGCATTTCTTACGGAGATAACGGAAACAAAATTTAGGTACTTCCCGACATGCTATCAACTTCAAACTTTGCATGATACAAGAACAAGTCATTACAAATCAATCTATGCATTCACACGTTTCAATATTTCCTGGGCTCGACACCAGGTGTCTCTGAAATCAGAAGTTGATCCGATATTTAGGAATTATTTTGAAAAATTTCCCAATTATATAGAAATTTGAAATTCGGCATATAGATAGATATCATACATACTTTAGATGAACATATTTTAGATTTCCTAGATAGTCCTTGGTTCGAATCCAGAGAGCCATTTTCATTCATGAAATGTAGAGCGTCGTTTGAGGCAGTTTCAGCCAATATTTCTGCTTGAATTTTCACGCATAGTTAGTGATGGTGATCTTCTGTTGTGCTGCTTAACAGGATAGCCAGGAAGACCCGGGTTCGATGCCAGACGATTAAAATTGCAGCGAATTTTAAGATTATTTTCATTTTTTTTTTCTTTTTAAGACCGTCCCGAAGGGTTGCCGACATTAAATTGGTGTTGTCGATCTGCTTGCAGTATGCAAGCAACATTTTACTCGTATAATAGATAGCTATATAGCTATATAGGTATATAGATAGGATACAAATTCACAGGCTAAACCAAAAGCGTCATTGACTTGAAATTTTTATGACATATTGGCCATAACGTAAAACCCCCAGGAAAAAAGCGACTTTGATCCTCAGTGTCATAGGTTCGATTCCAGAGGGCCCCAAATTCCCGATTTTTCCCGTTTAAATGCATTGCCGTGATTTTCAGAATTTAAAAATAAATACTTTCCGGAGAGGTAGAGAAATAAAACTCAAGGAGCCTATATTTATGGTCTTGGACTTTCGAAAACATCAATGACTTTTACAAAAAATATCCTGGGTTCGATGCTAGGACGATGCAAAGATCTGCCCTTTAAAATACATAGGAGCTGTTTTTCATTATTTTTTTGATGCACTTATCGAAATGATAGGAAGTTTGTTCTTTGCTGGAAGATGTATGGTAAAAATAGGTTTAAGAAAAAAATATTGATAAGACGGAACTGTTCCTGGGTTCGATTCCGGGGCACATTAAAATTTCTCTCATAAGGAATATAAGGGAAAAGTAGGACGTCGTTTGAGGCAGTTGGGACCAATATTTCTGCTTGAATTTTCACACATGGTTAAAGGTGGTGATCTTCTTTAATGCTGCATAGAATGTATTACCAGAAAGACCCGGGTTCGAAGCCAGACGGTATGTATATCCCCCATTTGTAATATATTGAGTTAGTTTTCATTACTTATTTTGTTGTACTTATCGAAATAATAGGAATTTCTTGCTTTGCTAAAAGATGTATATTAAGACTCGGCTCAAGAAAAAATATTAGATACGACAATGCTGTTCCTCGGTTCGATGCCAGAGCACGTTAAAATTTCTCTCATAAGGAATATAAGGGAAAAGTAAGTCGTCGTTTTAGGCAGTTGCAGCCAACATTTCTGATTGAATTTCCACACATAGTTAGAGATGGTGATCTTCTGTTTTTCTGCATAGTAAGTTAACCAGGAAGACCCGGGTTCGATGCCAGACGATTAATTTGCAGCGAATTTTAATATTATACTTTATCCTTTTTTACTTTCTCCATATACGAAGTATAGAGAAAGTATTGTTTTCATGAAAAAAATCGACTTCGAGATTTCAACGGAAATACATGTTTTGGGGTCCCTAGAACACGTTTTGACCATTTTCGGAATAATGTCTGTGTGTATGTGTGTGTGTGTGTGTGTGTGTGTGTGTGTGTGTGTGTGTGACAGTGGGCGCTCTAACGTGAAAACTATAAGTCGTATCAATACCAAAATTCATATTTAGTACTGTAGTTTGTGCTGTCAGAGTTGATTAGTTTTTCAAGTAAATCGGTAAACCGGAAGTCGAGCTTCATTCATCAAAGCTCATTTCCGGTTTTCAAAATATCTCCATAAATATGATATATAGGTATATTGTGTACCATATAAAAGTTTTAGATAATGTGTTTTACTATAACTTTTGTATTTAACATATTTTTGTATCACCGGTTGATTAGGAGTTATTCGTGAAATACTGATCAAACGGAAGTAGCTGATTATGTACTTTGTGGGCGCTCTAACATAAAAAGTATTTGTCGGATCAACACCAAATCTCATGTATAATATTTTGGTTCGTGTCTTTAGAGTTGATTAGATTTTGAAGAAAATTGGTGAACCGGAAGTCGAGCTTCATTCTTCAAAGCTCATTTCCGGTTTTCAAAATATCTCCATAAATATGATATTTAGGTATATACAATTATTTATAAAAGTTTTAGAAAATATAATTTACTATAACTTTTGTAAAAACATATTTTTGTATCACTGATTGTATAGGAGTTATTTGTGAAATACTGATAAACCGGAAGTTGCTGATTATGTACGTTGTGGGCGCTCTGGGCGCTGGGGCGAAAGGCCAATTTCATCATTTTTCATCGAACATGTCCCGAAAAACATTAATTATAATCTTTGTGACGTCAAAGATAATAATATCTAAATTAATCACTCATCTTCTAAGTTTAGATGGAATATAGAGTTCGAAATTACAGTCGTAGATAAATATTTACATCTAAAATATGGAGAAAGTCATGTGCTGGCCACATCAGATTTTTTCTTTTTAGGACCGTCCCGATATAATGCCGATATAAAATTAGTGTTGTCGATCTGCTTGCAGTATGCAAGCTACATTTTACTCGTATATATATATATATATATATGAATATATATATGGATACATGAATGAATCCGGAGAAGCATCTATATATAATAGATATATATATATAGAGAGGATACAAACTCACAGGCCAAACCACCAGCGTCATTGACTTGAAATTTTTACGACATATTGGCCATAACGTGTAGCCGCCAGACAAATTGCGATTCTGAACCTCAGTGTCACGGGTTCGATTCCAGAGGGCCCCAAAGTTCCGATTTTTCCCGTTTAAATGCATTGCGTTGATTTTCGGGAATTTTTTAAAAATACTTGCCGGATAGGTAGGGACTTAAAACTCAAGGAGCCGATATATATGGTCATGATCTATCGAAAACATAAATGAGTTTAACGGAAAATATCCTGGGTTCGATGCTAGGTCAAGGCAAAAATCGGCCGTTTAAAATACATTGTGGCGAGTTTTAAGATTTTTTTTGGACCCCTTCCCGATGACATGGAAACTTGAAATTCGGCACGACGTTGGAGATCATAAATATATTTCATAATCAAATTTTACATATTCGCTGATGGTCCTTGGTTCGATTCCAGAGAGCCATTTACATTCCTCAATGCATTTCTTATGGAGATAACGGAAAAAGGTTTTAAGTACTTCCCGGCATGATATCGACTTCAAACTTTGTATAATATAAGATGAAGTACTTATAAGTCATAATGTGCATTCCCAGCTAACAATATTTCCTTGGTTCGACACCAGGCGTCTCTACAATCAGTACATTATCCGATTTTTAGGAATTTCTTTGAACCCCTTCCCAATAATATTAAAACATGAAATTAGGCATATAGATAGAGAACATGGATACATTTTAAAAACATATTTTAGATTTCCTAGATCGTATTTGGTTCGAATCCAGAGAGCCATTTACATTATTGAAAAGTAGGACGTCGTTTGAGGCAGTTGGAGCAAATATTTCTGCTTGAATTTTCACACATAGTAAAAGATGGTGATTTTCTGTTGTGGGCATATTACGTTCACCAGGAAGGCCTAGGTTCGATGCCAGACGATTAAATTGCAGCGAATTTTAAGAACTTTTTCAATCCCTTTTTATTTTCTATTGAGGGCCGTCCCGATATTATGCCGACAAGAAATTGGTGTTGTCGATCTGCTTGCAGTATGCAAGCTACATTTTACTCGTATCCATGAATGAATCCGGAGAAGCATCTATATATAAGTAATATATATATATATAGGGGATCAAAATTCTAACCATGTTCCACAAGTGCAAACGACTTGAAATTTTTACGACGTATTGGCCATAACGTGTAACCTCCAGGAAAAAGCCGAGATTGACTCTCGGTGTCATAGGTTCGATTCCAGAAGGCCCCAAAGTCCCGATTTTCTCCATAAGGATACATGGCGGGGATTTTCGAAAATTTTTTTGGTGCACTTCCCGGAGAAGGAGAGATTTGAAATTCAAGGGATCGCTAGATGCCGTGCATATCTAAAGGAAACCATCTATGATTATCATCCTTGGTTCGATGCTAGGTCGGGGCAAAAATCGGCCGTTTAAAATGCATTGTGGCGATTTTGAAGATTTTTTTTTGACCCTTTTCCGATGGCATAGAAACTTGATATTCGGTATGAGGTTAGATACCATAAAAATATATCATAATCAAATTTTACATATTCGCTGATGGTCCTTGGTTCGATCCCAGAGGCACATTTAAATTCCTCTATGCATTTCTTACGGAGATAACGGAAACAAATTTTAGGTACTTCCCGGCACGATATCGACTTCAAACTTTGCATATAGAAAGATCAAGTCCATACAAATCAAACAGTGCATTCACAGCTATCAATGTTTCCTGGGTTCGACACCAGGTGTCTCTGCAATCAGAAGTTGATCCTATTTTTAGGAATTATTTTGAAACCTTTGTCAATAATCTAGAAACTTCAAATTCGGCATATAGATAAAGATCATAAATAACTTTCAGAAACATTTTTTAGATTTTCAAAATCGTCCTTGGTTCGAATCCAGAGAGCCATTTAAATTCGAGAAAATTAGAACGTCTTTTGAGGCAGTTGTAGCCCATATTTCTGATTGAATTTTCACACATAGTTAGAGATGGTGATGTTCTATTGTGCTGCATAGTAATTTCACAGTAAAGGCCAGGGTTCGATGCCAGACGATGGAATTTCAGCGAATTTTAAGAAAAATTTCAATCCATTTTTTTCTTTTGATGGCCGTCCCGATATGATGCCGACATAAAAATAGTGTTGTCGATCTGCTTGCAGTATGCAAGCAACATTTTACTCGTATCATGAATGAATCCGGAGAAGCATCTATATATAATAGATAGCGAGGATACAAATTCACAGGCTAAACCACAATCGTCATTCACCTGAAATTTTTACGATATATTGGCCATAACGTGTAACCTCCAGAAAAATTGCGATTTTGAACCTCAGTGTCATTGGTTCGATTCCAGAGGGCCCCAAAGTCCAGATTTTTCCCGTTTAAATGCATTGCTGTGATTTTCGGGAATTTTTAAAAAATACTTCCCTGATAGGTAGAGAATCAAAACTCAATGAGCCTATATATATGGTCATGATCCATCGAAAACATAAATGAGTTTTACGAAAAATATCCTGCGTTCGATGCTAGGTCGAGGCAAAAATCGGCCGTTTAGAATGCATTGTGGCGATTTTTAAGATTTTTTTTGGACCCTTTCCCGATGGCAAGGAAACTTGAAATTCGGCATGAGGTTGGAGATCATACATATATTTCATAATCAAATTTTATATATTCGCTGATGGTCCTTGGTTCGATCCCAGAGGGCCATTTACATTCCACCATGCATTTCTTATGGAGATAACAGTAAAAGGTTTAAGGTACTTCCCGGCATGATATCGACTTCAAAATTTGTATGAAATAAGATGAGGTCCTAATAAGTCATACTGTGCATTCACAGCTACCAATATTTCCTGGGTTCGACACCAGGCGTCTCTACAATCAGTAAATTATCCGATTTTTAACAATGAATTTAAACCCCTTCCCAATAATATTAAAACATGAAATTAGGCATATAGATAGAGAACATAGATAAATTTTAAAAACATGTTTTAGATTTCCTTGATCGTCCTTGGTTCGAATCCAGAGAGGCATTTACATTATTGAGAAGTAGGACGTCGTTTGCGGCAGTTAGAGCAAATATTTCTGCTTGAATTTTCACACATAGTAAAAGATGGTGATTTTCTGTTGTGCTGCATTGTAGGTTCACCAGGAAGGCCTAGGTTCGATGCCAGATGATTACGTTGCAGCGAATTTTAAGAATATTTTCAATCCCTTTTTTTTCAGGGCCGTCCCGATATGATGCCGATACGAAATTAGTGTTGTCGATCTGCTTGCAGTATGCAAGCTACATTCTACTCGTATATATATATGAATATCTATTATATATAGATGCTTCTCCGGATTCATTCACTAAAACATGATTTTGAAATTTATCTATGATATGTAACTACATGCCGAATTTCAAGTTTCTATATTGTTGGGAAAGGGTTCAAAATTATTATTGAAAATCGGATCAGTTACTGATTGTAGAGACGCCTGGTTTCGAACCCAGGACACACTGGTAGCTGTGACTGCACAGTTAGATTTAAATTAACTTTATCATATTTTATGCAAAGTTTGAAGTCAATATCATGCCGAGAAGTACCTAAAATCTGTTTCCGTTATCTCCATAAGAAATGCATTGTGGAGTACAAATGGCCCTCTGGGATCGAACCAAGGACCATAAGCGAATAAAAAAAATTTGATTATGAAATATATTTATGATTTCTAACCCCATGCCAAATTTCAAGTTTCCATGCATTCGGAAAGGGGTCCAAAAAAAATCTTAAAAATCTCCACAATGCGTTTTAAACGGCCGATTTTCGCCCCGACCTAGCATCGAACCCAGGATAATTTTCGTAAAACTCATTTATGTTTTCGATAGATCATGTTCATATATATAGGCTCCTTGAGTTTTAATTCTCTAGCTGTCCGGAAAGTATTTTTTTTTAATTCCCGAAAATCAAAGCAATGCATTCAAACGGGAAAAATCGGGACTTTGGGGCCCTCTGGAATCGAACCCAAAACACTGAGGTTCAAAATCGCAATTTTTCTGGAGATTATACGTTATGGCCAATATGTCGTAAAAATTTCAAGCCATTGACGCTAGTGGTTTAGCCTGTGACTTTGTATCCTCTCTATATATATATCTATTATATATAGATGCTTCTCCGGATTCATTCATGTATATACCTAGATAGATAGATAGGATACTAATTCACAGCCTAAACCACAAGCGTCATTGACTTGAAATTTTTACGACGTATTGGCCATAACGTGTAACCGCCAGAAAAATTGCGATTTTGATCCTCAGGGTCATGGGTTCGATTCCAGAGGGCCCCAAAGTCGCGATTTTCTCCATAAGAATACATGGCGGGGATTTTCGAAAATTTTTTTGAGGTACTTTCCGGAGAGAGAAAGAGTTGAAACTCGAGGGATCGCTAAAAGCCGTGCGTATCCAACGAAAATTAAAAAGACATCTTAGAATATAGTCCATGGTTCGATGCTAGGTCGGGGCAAAAATCGGCCGTTTAAAATGCATTGCGGCGATTTTGAAGATTTTTTTTGGATCCTTTCCCGATAACATGGATATTCGAAACTCGGCACGTGGATAGATATCATGAATATACTTCATAAACAAATTTTACATGTTCGCTGATTGTCCTTGGTTCGATCCCAGAGGGCCATTTGCACTTCTCAATGCATTTCTTACGGAGATAACGGAAACAAAATTTAGGTACTTTCCGGCATGCTATCAACTTCAAACTTTGCATGATACAAGAGCAAGTCTTTACAAATCAAACTGTGCATTCACAGCTTGCAATACGTCCTGGGTTCGACACCAGGTGTCTCTGAAATCAGAAGTTGATCCGATTTTTAGGAATTATTTTGAAACCTTTCCCACTAAAATAGAAACTTGAAATTCGGCATATAGATAGAGATCATAAATAACTTTCAGAAACATGTTTCAGATTTCCACGATCGTCCTTGGTTCGAGTCCCGAGAAGCATTAACATTCGTGAAAATTAGAACGTTTTTTGAGGCAGTTATAGCCAATATTTCTGCTTGAATTTTCACACATAGTTAGAGATGGTGATCTTCTATTGTGTTTCATAGTAGGTTTACCAGTAAGACCAAGGTTCAATGCCAGACGATGAAATTTCAGCGAATTTTAAGAAAAAATTAAATCCGTTTTTTTTCTTTTGAGGACCGTCCCGATATGATGCCGATATGAAATTAGTATTGCCGATCTGCTTGCAGTATGCAAGCTACATTTTACTCGTATATATATATATATGATACGAGTAAAATGTTGCTTGCATACTGCAAGCAGATCGACAACACTATTTTCATGTCGGTATCATATCGGGACGGCCATCAAAAGAAAAGAAAGAATGAAATTTTTCTTAAAATTCGCTGAAATTCCATCGTCTGGCATCGAACCCGGGTCTTTACTGTAAAATTACTATGCAGCACAATAGAACATCACCATATCTAACTATGTTTGAATATTCAAGCAGAAATTTGGGCTACAACTGCCTCAAAAGACGTTCTAATTTTCACGAATTTAAATGGATCTCTGGATTCGAACCAAGGACGCTTTTGGAAATCTAAAAAATTTTTCTGAAAGTTATTTATGATCTCCATCTATATGCCTAATTTGAAGTTTCTATATTATTGGCAAAGGTTTCAAAATAATTCCTAAAAATCGGATCAACTTCTGATTGCAGAGACACCTGGTGTCGAACCCAGGACTTATTGATAGCTGTAAATACACTGTTTGATTTATATGGACTTGATCTTTCTATGTGCAAAGTTTGAAGTCGATATCGTGCCGGAAAGTACCTAATATTTGTTTCCGTTATCTCCGTAAGAAATGCATTGAGGAATTTAAATGTCCCTCTGGGATCGAACCAAGGACCATCAGCGAATATATAAAACTCGATTATGATACGTTTTTATGGTATCTAACCTCATACCAAATTTCAAGTTTCTATGCCATCGGAAAAGGATCCAAAAAAAATCTTAAAAATTGCCACAATGCATTTTAAACGGCCGATTTTTGCCCCGACCTAGCATCGAACCAAGGATAATATTCGTAGATGTCTTTATGGTTTTCCTTAGATATGCACCGCATCTAGCGATCCCTTGAATATCAAATCTCTCCTTTTCCGGGAACTGCCTCAAAAAAATTTTCGAAAATCCCCGCCATGTATCCTTATGGACAAAATCGCGACTTTGGGGCCTTCTGGAATCGAACCCATGACACCTAGGTTCAATGTCTGCTTTTTCCTGGAGGTTACACGTTACGGCCAATATGTCGTAAAAATTTCAAGGCATTGGCACTTGTGGAACATGGTTAGAATTTTGATCCCCTATATATAACTTATATATATATCTATTACGAGTAAAATGCAGCTTGCATACTGCAAGCAGATCAACAAAACTAATTTCATATCGGCATCATAGTGGGTCGGTCCTCAATAGAAAAAATGATTGAAAACATTCCTAAAATACGCTGCAATTTAATCGTCTGGCATCGAACTCGGGTCTTCCTGGTGAACTTATTATGCAGCGCAACAGAAGATCACCATCTGTAACTAAGAGTGAAAATTCAGGCAGAAATATTGGCTGCAACTGCCTCAAATGACGACCGACTTTTCACATATATTCCTTATGTGAGAAATTGTAATGTGCTCTGGCATCGAACCCAGGAACAGCATGGTCTTACATTAATTTTTTTCTTAAACCGAGTCTTAATATACATCTTCCATAGAAGCAAGAACTTCCTATTATTCCGATAAGTGCATCAAAAAAATAATGAAATACAAACCCTATGTATTTTAAACGGGAGACATATTTACCGCCCGGCATCGAACCCGGGACTTTCTGCTGAAACTTCCTATGCAACATAATAGAAGATATTATTCTTTAACTAAGTGCGAAAATTCAAGCAGAAATATTGGCTGCAACTGCCTCAATCGAAGTCTTACTTTTCCCTTATATTCCTTATGAGAGAAATGTTAATGTGCTCTGGCATCGAACCCAGGAATAGTGCGGTCATATGAAAATTTTTTTCTTAAACTAATTCTTACCTTACACTTTCCGGCTAAGCACGAACTTCCTATTTTTTCGAGAAGTGCATCAAAAAAATAATGAAAAACAGCTCCCATGTATTTTAAAGGGTAGATTTTTGCATCGTCCTAGCATCGAACCCAGGATATTTTTTGTGAAAGTCATTGATGTTTTCGAAAGTCCAAGACCATAAATATAGACACCTTTAGTTTTATTTCTCTACCTTTCCGGAAACTATTTTTTTTAAATTCCCGAAAATCACGGCAATGCATTTAAACGGGAAAAATCGGGACTTTGGGGCCCTCTGGAATCGAACCTATGACACTGAGGATCAAAGTCGCTTTTTTCCTGGGGGTTATACGTTATGGCCAATATGTCATTAAAATTTCAATTCAATGACGCTTGTGGTTTAGCCTGTGAATTTGTATCCTATCTATATAGCTATATATATGAATGAATCCGGAGAAGCATCTATATATAATAGATATGAATGAATCCGGAGAAGCATCTATATATAATAGATATATGATATATGAATGAATCCGGAGAAGCATCTATATATAATAGATATACACTGGGGATCAAAAGTCTAACCATGTTCCACAAGTGCCACCGACTTGAAATTTTCACGCCGTATTGGCCATGACATAAAACCTCCAGGAAAAAGCCGACATTCAACCTCGGTGTCATGGGTTCGACTCCAGAAGGCCCAAAAGTTGCGATTTTCTCCATAAGGATACATGGTGGGGATTTTCGAAAATTTTTTTTTGCGCTTCTCAGTGCATTTCTTACGGAGATAACGGAAACAATATTTAGGTACTTCCCGGCATGCTATCGACTTCAAACTTTGCATGATACAAGAGCAAGTCTTTACAAATCTAACTTTGCATTCACCGCTTACGATAAGTCATGGGTTCGACACCAGGTGTCTCTGTAATCAGAAGTTCGTCCGATATTTAGGAATTATTTTGAAACATTTTCCAATAATATAGAAACTTTTATTAGACATATGGATGGAGATGATAAATAACTTTCAGAAACATATTTTAGATTTCCAAGATCGTCCTTGGTTCGAATCCAGAGAGCCATTTACATACAAGAAAAGTAGAACGTCGTTTCAGGCTGTTGCATCCAATATTTCTGCTTGGATTTTCACACATAGTTAGACATGGAGATCTTCTATTGTAGTGCATAGTAAGTTCACCAGGAATGCCCGGGTTCGATGCCAGACAATTTGATTGCAGCGAATTTTCTGAATATTTTCAATCCTTTTTTTTTTCTTTGGAGGGCCGTCCCGATGTAATGCCGATTTTAAATTATTGTTGTCGATCTGCTTGCAGTATGCAAGCAACATTTTACTCGTACCTATATACACACTCACTCATTCATTCATAGGGCATCAAAATTCTAACCATGTTCCACAAGTGCCACTGCCTTGAAATTTTTACGACATATTGGCCATAACGTGTAACCTCCAGAAAAAAGCCGACTTTGAACCTTGGTGTCATGGGTTCGATTCCAGAAGGCCCCAAAGTCCCGATTTTCTCCATAAGGATACATGGCGGGGATTTTCGAAAATTTTTTGTGGCACTTTCTGGAAAAGTAGAGAGTTGAAATTCAAGGGATCTATAGAAGCCGTGCATATCCAACGAAAATCAGAAAGACATCTTCGAATATGGTCCATGGTTCGATTCTAGGTTGGGGCAAAAATCGGCCATTTAAAATGCATTGCGGTGATTTTGAGGATTTTTTTTGGATCCTTTCCCGATAACATGGATACTTGAAACTCGGTACGTGGATGGATATCATGAATATATTTCATAATCAAATTTTACATGTTCACTAATGGTCCTTGGTTTGATCCCAGAGGGCCATTTGCGCTTCTCAGTGCATTTCTTACGGAGATAACGGAAACAATATTTAGGTACTTCCCGGCATGCTATCGACTTCAAACTTTGCATGATACAAGAGCAAGTCTTTACAAATCTAACTTTGCATTCACCGCTTACGATAAGTCATGGGTTCGACACCAGGTGTCTCTGTAATCAGAAGTTCGTCCGATATTTAGGAATTATTTTGAAACATTTTCCAATAATATAGAAACTTTTATTAGACATATGGATTTCTAGGAATTATTTTGAAAATTTTCCCAATAATATAGGAATTGTTAACTGTAAATTCTGTATTTCCTTTGTGTAGTATTGAATTTATTTATTGTTTGCATTCTTTTTAGTAGTCTATACATAGCAGACAATATCAAGTTCATACAAATATTTGTTCCGTTTGTTCTAAAACATATTTGTTTCTTCATTTTAGTATTATTTACCACTCTCTACTCATTAATTTATCGTAGGTGGTAATATTCCTTATTTTATCCTAAGCTGCTTGTTTGAATTTGAATTAGCGTCCAGGTGTTTCTGAATTTGTATTCACATAAATTCGTTCTATGATGATACTAAAGTTTTGGAAATAAAAAAGGTGAGAAATTAGCACAAGGATGACTTTTTAATGTTTCTTCACCTAAAGTGAATCTGAGATATTGTGACAGAATTTAGATATAAATATAGATTTGCGGAATTGTGACATGAAAGGTTACTTTGATTGATTGGGAGAAAGCCAAAGAAAGGAAGTTACAGTTTTTATTTGTGAATGGAATGATTATCATTTGCCTATAGTTACAGTATAGGGAAAAGTATGTGTCACATTTACTTTTGACTCAATAGTCAGTGTTTTTCATGATTGATAATGTAATAGCTAGTTTAAGTATGCATGATAAAGATTTATCGGTGAATGATCATGGTGAATGATGTTAAAGTAAGTTAAAGTGAATTTGTAATTACCGTATTTCCCGGCCTGTAAGACACACTTTTTTAACTCCAAAATATGCTCTAAAATCAGTGTGCGTCTTATGCGCCGATGGTATACGGGTATAACTCCTTCCTATAATAAACAAGCCGATTCGGCGGTATAAATGCATACCATTAAGTATTTTTTACCGTATCAGGCATTGAAAATAGTTCAGTTAATTACAAATTTCGATAATAACACTTTTTTATTAAGTAGTAAGGAATACAGTTTTAATATTTCGATGACAGAACTTTCTTTTAAAAAATTCCCAGATAAATCGGAAATGCATTCAATGTAGCATGTTTAGTTTAATTTCGCATGTGGTGCTGCTGCAAAACTTACACACATTGGGCTAACGGAGATGTCATCCCTATGCTAATACATTGTATCTCTCGCGAGAGGTTTACCGGCACTCAACCTTACGTAACAAAGAATGAGTTTTTTTTGTAAATTCTTACCTGAAAAATCAAGGTGCGTCTTATGCGTCGGTGCGTCTTATAGGCCGGGAAATACGGTAGTTTCAAAAGATTCATTTTTAAATCTGGGCCATCAAAAGTATTCCTTTAAGCACTAAATGCTTTGTTTTGTAAGAACAGTGTTATTTATGTTTTGTAAGAACAGTGTCACATCTTGTACTTGGCAGATTCATTGAAAAGGATAAATGGAAAATGCATACCTTCAATTCTTAATATTACCATGAAAAAGAGAAACTTTTGTTGCAAAATTCACTGTACAATTGCATTTTTAGTTTATTTCATTAGGCTATTTTGGAAATATCATTGTGGTGATCCTCTTTAGGAATTTGCTTGCATAATCTGCATATAAAATTTAGCTGAATCTTCTATATTGCAGATAATATTCATTATTGTTACCAAAAAATTGTAATATTCACCTGAATTAGAATATAATGGAAAACTTTTAGATCTATACTTCATCAATTAATTCTCTTGTTAAGATGGTGGTACTACAACATTCAAGGGAAGTTCTAAATTTAGTAGTTTTCTTTAACATAATAGCTTAACAAAAGATCTCATAAGTAAAATCAAATTGAAAGAATTTTTTTGTTATGTAATTTTAATTACAAAGTGAAATGTAGTTTTATAGTTTGTATTATATTTTAATATTTAGTATTGTATTCAGTATAAGAATGTAACTTTAAGAAACAACTGGACTGTCCTAAAATGAAAAAGAGTAGTAGTAATATTGTTGAAAGTGATAATACAGCTAAGGTTATTTTGCATATGGGCCCCTTCAAGAAATAAAACCTGGGACTGCTTTCACCACATGGCTATGTGGGAGCCCAATGAATTTCAGATGAAGAATTCATTTAATTAATTAAAGAAGAAGAATTTGAATAAAGAAGAGATGTTAAACTGAAACAGATGTAGATGTTATTTTTAATAGATTTTTTCTTTTGAGTTATCAGAGAAACACATGTGTAAGTTATTAGAAAATTATTTGGTTAATGGTAGCTAAGCAGGGTTTTACCGTTAGTTTTTTTTTAGGTAGAAATTTCGAGTGTCTCCATCCTAATAACGGACCCTTGCCTCCACAGGAGCGCCCGGCCGCCACAGTAGGGGGGACAGTAAAAATACTGACCGTGCGGAATACGATTTAAAAAGTTATAAACCATTCAAATGAGCAACAATTAATTATCTTCGTCGTCTCAATCGTCCTAAGAGATATACAAGCGTCTATTGATTGAAGTTCTACGATGAAAATTAAGATTTTTCATGATTTTGCAAGAAATTACCTGTTTACAAATGGCAACGTTGCCGTTGGTTTGGGGTAGGTGGGGAGGAATTTCTATGAAACATCTAGATATCCTCCCCCCAACCCAACCCCCATTGAGATATTTAAAACACCCGCCTATCTGACTGAGCAACGTTGCCATTTGTAAACAGCTAATTTCTTGCAAAATCACGAAAAATCTTAATTTTCATCGTAGAACTTCAATCAAAAGAAGCTTGTATATCTCTTAGGACGATTGAGACGACGAAGATAATTAATTGTTGCTCATTTGAATTGTTTATAACTTTTTAAATCGTATTCCATGCCGTCAGTTTTTTTATGGTCCCCCCTGATGTGAAGGTCAGGAGCTCCCGAGCTGGAAAGCCCAGCTAAGTGTCTGGATTAGCACGGCGACCCTCGAAATTTCAACCTGAAAAAGAACTAATGGTAAAAACCCCGCTTAGCTACCATTAACAAATTATTTTAACAGAGGATGGCAATAGACGATCATATATCTCAGAAATTTGTTGGCTCAGTTTGAGCAATATAGGACAGCACATTAGCAAGGTAGAATGCATTTCTGTGCAGTCTTATGCAAACAATAGGTAATTCTTCAGCGCTCTCACAGAGCTATATCAAAATATTTTGTACTAATTATTATTTTGAAGTTGGAAGATATTTTAATAGCTGTAATTTTAATCAATAGTTTTGATTATATTTTTAATTCCTTTAAAGGCTTCCATATCCTGCAATATTTGGTGGAGTCAGTGCCATGACAGCTGAGCAGTTCCACAAAGTTAATGGATTCAGTAATATGTTCTGGGGTTGGGGGGGAGAAGATGATGACATGGCTAATTGAATTAAGTACCACCACTTTCATATTTCACTCTATCCTGCCAACATAGCCCGTTATAAAATGATCAATCATAAAAAAGTAAAAGCCAATCCTAAGAGGTATGTTGATTTGAGACTTAATATGGTACATGTATTTAATGTTTAGTTGATTTTAGATTTAATCATAATTTCTCAGTTTTTTTATAATATAAATTGGTAAACAGTGACTGTAAATAATGTTTAATTTTTAATCCTTTAGAAATAGGTATTTTATTTGATTTGCAGTTCCATGTTCAAGCCATACCCTCATAGATTAGCTGAGCTAATGATTAATTATTCATTATCATCCCTATGTCTTATTGGTTGATGGAAAAATTGAGTAAAATTTTGACCGAAAATGGCTGTTTACTAAGTTTTCTTTTCCATATTTATAGTGTTTTTCATTAATCAGTTGTAATGGATTGACCAAGTAATGTAAAGGCTCCCGAAATATTTTCCTTGTGGACCCCTTTAAATTTTCCATGGACCCCCGTAGGCAGCCTAACACTGAATTTTTCTGTTGAAAAGCTATATCTGGTTTTCATTTGGTTATATTACCTTTTAAAGTAGGGTATTTGGCTTCCAAACACCCGAAAACACTCTCAAGAAGTGAACAAAATCATGGACCCCCAATTTTATCTGACATGAACCCCCTTTAATTTAAACATTGTAAATCTATTTAACCCTTTCGACATAGATGTAAATTATGTAGAAACCTCAGTTTCAGGTGATAAAAGATCAAAGGGATTGAACTGGAAATATGGTTTTAACATGGTTTTGACATAGTTCTCTTATGCTATAACGTTTATGTACGAAAAAATAAATTTTAATGTTTGAGGTACTATTATTATTACCTCTTATGTAAGTGCCGAGTGAGTAAATGTGGGTTGCCTACCTTGGGGTAGGTAACATTATGTAGGTAGTATTATTGTAGTAGGTATTGCATGGGCTAAATTTGTTATCCTTTTTCGTTTTTTTTGGAGCAATTTCATGCTGAACATGACAAAGTGCACTTTTCAGTTGTGTTGGTGAATTAGAAGATTCGGGATGAGGGCACAACTTTGTAAGGTAGAGCGAAATAATTGTTATGTTTTAAAATATAATGTAAAAGACAGAAAGGAAATTCGAAAATATTTCTGCATTTATATATACATACGAGTAATATGTAGCTTGCATACTGCAAGCAGATCGACAACACTAATTTCATGTCGGCATCATATCGGGAAGGCCGTCAAAAGAAAAAAAAATGGATTCAAAATATTCTTAAAATTTGCTGCAATTTATTCGTCGGGCATCGAACCTGGTTCTTCCTGGTGATACTCACTATGCAGCACAACAGAAGATCACTATCTCTGACTATGTGTGAAAATTCAAGCAGAAATATTGGCTGCAACTGCCTCAATCAAAGTCTTACTTTTCCCTTATATTCCTTATGAGAGAAATGTTAATGTGCTCTGGCATCGAACCCAGGAATAGTACGGTTTATAAAAATTTTTTTCTTAAACCAATTCTTACCTTACACTTTCCGGCTAAGCACAAACTTCCTATTATTTCGAGAAGCGGATCAAAAAAAATAATGAAAAACAGCTCGCATGTATTTCAAAGGGCAGATCTTTGCATCATCCTAGCATTGAACCCAGGATTTTTTTGTGAAAGTTATTGATGTTTTCGAAAGTCCAAGACCATAAATATAGGCACCTTGAGTTTTATTTCTCTACCTATCCGGAAAGTATTCTTTTTAAATTCCCGAAAATCACGGCAATGCATTTAAACAGGGAAAATCGGGACTTTGGGGACCTCTGGAATCGAACCTACGACACTGAGGATCAAAATCGCTTTTTTCCTGGGGGTTTCACGTTTTGGCCAATATGTCATAAAAAATTTCAAGTCAATGACGCTTATGGTTTAGCTTGTGAATTAGTATCCTATCTATATACCTATATAGCTATATATATGAATGAATCCGGAGAAGCATCTATATATACACACACACACACACACTCACATATAGACGTAAACATACAGCCTGAGTGAGGATAGGAGTAGAAAAGAATTTGTGGAAGTCACAAGCTCCTAAGGAGATGCAAAGTTTTAGTACTAATAAAAATCCCTTTCAAATGTGCATTTGCCAGGAGCACATATTAAAAGTGCCTTGGACATTAGATTGTGGAACTCAAAAATTTTGGCAAGGGACTAATGGAGGTTGTTTGTAGACCCAAGCCATATCCTCCCAAAGAAAGTACTCCCACATCCTTCTGCTTCACATGCAAATGAATCGGTCACTATGCATCTGTGAGGCTAAAGTCTTCTGGAAAAGTCTCCAAAAATTATACATCTGAAGAGATGGGCAAAATTGCAGGCCTGTGGCGATACAATGACAATTGTCGACAGGCAAACTTAATGTTTTTCTTCCTGTCTATGCAAAAGAGTTATGCCCCATTCCTGCACCTATACCTTTAGTCCTGATGAAAATCGTACCCATACGCTCTTATCCCATTATTTGCTTGCTTCTGTGTGTGTTGAAATTATGAGATAAAAACATGTATCCTTAATCATTTTCTCATTAATAAAATAAAACTTAATTCGACATTGTCATAATTAAATGATAATTTTTCTCATTTATCAAAATTGGAAAAAATCATGCACTCAATCAGGAATTTGAGGATTGGAGTTATCATATATAATGAAACTGTATATATACAAGAAAAACAACTTTACGAATAGAGTATCTATTTTCAACTATCACTGACTTATAAATAATAATAAAATAAAATGTTTATTAAAAAAATTATAAACTTATTACAATACACAACATTTCATGGAAATATTAAAAAAATGGTTCACAATATTTTTTAGGAAAATAAAATTACAAAATATAATACAATGGGATCCCGGGTTGCTCCCGGCCCTGTCAGACATTTTCAATTCCGTTTTTCATTGGGATTTTTCCTGGGTGCACGCCAGTATGTGCAAAGTTCCTTAACCCTTTCCACAATGAAATTATTATGAAAATAATTACTAATTAATTACCATATGAAAACTTTTATAAAATATATAAAAATTATTTTTTGTATGCCATTCGATAAAACAGGTTTTTATACAGAGGCCTGGTTCACCCTTGCAACCAGGACAGTAACTCGTCACCCACTTTTTTGTCACTAATACACATGTGGCATCTCTTCTGCTTCCCTCCGGATTTCCCTTCCTTTCCAGAATAAAAACCCTGGAAATGCAATGAATACAGAATCTTTTTGCCCCGCAAGTCGTTGTGGTGAGCATGACTTGCGCACCGCATAAGGGTTCAATAATGGCCAAACGGTAACTATATAAAACTAAACTGTTTACTTCCACAATTCCATATACTTTTTACATTCAGTTCCATGCACCTTTAACGTTATTTTCTATCTTGGTTGTGAAAACATTTTATTCAACATCTTCAGATATAAAAATATATGCAACCTTTATTGTAATATAAATAGCCATCAATGAAGAGCTACTTTAACTGGTTATAAAAATGCAATAATATTTAAGAATTATTTAGACAAAAATAATTTTCCTGAGGAAGTACAGGTTTTCTCCATTTTTTTCCTTTTCCATTTTCCCGAAGAAACTCCGTTCAAGATCAAACTAAATTTTAGAAATAAATTTGAAAGTATCCATTATAATATTATTGTTTATTCTGGAGATAATCTCTGCTCAAAATCTTTTTCCTATACTACAAAGATATTTTAAATTAAAGTATTCTTTGTTTGTTTCTAATCAACAAAAATTTGAAATAAAATTAATAGCATGAAAGAGCTAAATTTTTTCATAAAGCAGTAAAATACAGTTTTCATACATGATTAGGGCCGTCATTCTAAATGTATAAAATTTCACTTAATTTTAAAATTTGCTCACAATGATGTAAAAACACTAATATATAAGCGCAGCTACGAAGGAAAAATTTTAAAAATTTATTTCATATGGTCCTGAAAATATTTTAAAATATCTGCACAAAAAAACATAGATCCTTAATAGATAATATCATTAATAGATATCTACATTATAACGGTTATTCCATTTATTATGGAACATGATATACAGTTAATATTAAGAGGTATAAACTACACATTTCCGAGAGATGAAGATGTTGACGTGGTTGTTTGACAACTGAACAAAGCAAATAAATCTAGATAAACTTACAATTTTTATGACTCTTATATTCTTGTTAAATTAATACAATTATAAGATTATAACACTTATAATAAAAATACTAATTAAAAAAAATGTGCTTACATGGACTCGATAGAAGAAGATGAGGTGTTGATTGGTAGAAAAGAGCTGCGAGGAAATGGACTGTGTGATACAAAGCTTCAGAATATACGGAAGATGTGCTAAATATTTCGGGTGAATGCCAAAGGCTAGAAAACTATGTCATATTATGACTGGAGCAGATTTTCGGAAAGCAAGGAGGTACCATTACCTCCTCCGTAAGAGTGCTAATGGCAGAGGAGGTAATAGTACCTCATCCGCATCAATTTGGTTAAACCGCTAGGGGTCCACTTCGAGAACCTATGATGTAACAAGACCTTAAGAGATTTTAAAACTATGAATGTGATATACTCAAACATTTTTTATTATATGGTGACATGGATAAAAGTGCTTATAAATACTAGACTGGAAATCAGCAATTTTGTGAGAATTAGGATGATTAAGATGTGGAGATTGTATGGTTGGTGACCTTTGATTTTCTATTCACTTATATTCCCCTTCCTTGTGTAACTTTGACAATTGTGTACTCATTTTTAATCTTTTAAAAATTTCTTTCAGAAACTTATTTTATCATTAATTTTAATTTTTATGTACCTGTTTTTACTATAAAGTTAATTTATATTTTCATAATAAATTGTTGTTTTTAAATTTAAAATATGTTTTTCCTTGTATTTATATCATAAATTGTTGTTGGTTATTGTTGTTTGGGTATATTAACCCTCCAACTGCTATCGTTGTCTGTTGGTGAAATCAGCGTTTTATCTTTTTATTGTTCCTATGTCAAATGAAAGTTCACTTTCAAACTATAAGAAAAAAATTATTTCCTCTCATTGTAGGCAAAAAAGTTAATAAATTCAATTGAAGTAGCCTGTGAAACTTGGTGGAATTTGTAATTGAGTTAAAATAAAATCAGTAAACTTAAATATTACATGAATTAATAATTTAATAAAATTTATTTTTTTAAGGTATGATTACCTTTACTCTGGGCAAAACCGATTCAAAACTGATGGGCTCACAAGGAGAGGTCACCAGAATGAAGTTCGGGATTTCGATGAGACCTATTTCATATTGAAGTAGACATAGCGAAAGTAAAAAGTGAAAGAGGTTTCGTCCACATAGGCCTTGGTTCCTGAGAAAATTGACAGTAAAAATATTGTTATTTTGTCGATTATCCTAGGTAGGTATGCTTCCCTGTATAGCAGCAGATGCTCCCGATGTCGGCAGTGAATCACATGGACCTGCTATCGAATTCGTTGTTGGATGTGTTTTTTCTTACTTTTCTAACTTTCTTTATCTATAGCTAAATTTTTTAAATAATAGCAATCACTACAATTGATTATTTCCTCCTTTTAACATTTTGACGAAACGAGAATCACTAAATACGTTCCTAAGATAATCTGCTTGTGATCTCATATGTGGTACTGCCACCAATTTTTTCATCGAGAATATGGTTTTATTGACTAATTTACAATTATACTTATTTTACTTTGAAAATGATCGAATTAAGTACGTACCATACCATTTAGGAATATAAACAAAACCTTCATAACTTCAACAATCATATACAGAGTGCACTGATTCTTGATACCTGGCTGTTTAATATGCTTATAGCAGATTAAAAAAATGAATGTTTTTGTTATTATGGAAATAACTATAATTGATCCCTTTTATGTATTTAGTTGGGCAGGGATTCGTCGACACATTCGTAAAATTATGTTTAACTGACCCTGGATATGGGCTGTCACGAATTAATTCTAATAGAATAAATTATCTTATTGCTAGATTTTTTCATTAAAGCTAATTTCATGTACGACCTTTCGATTGATACAATGAATCACTGATTTGATATATTCTAAATCAATTCCTATGATCAAAAAGAAATTTACTAGAATGTTCATTATGAAATAATTGAGATAATGAATTCTAATGGTAAATAACTTGGTTTCTCATACAGTTGTAAATATAGCAGTAATTGACCGCAAAGTTAATAAAAAATATTATTTCGAGCATTTTATTCATTAGATTTTTTCTGAACATGTATTATAATGAAAAGACTGGTATATACCAGTCTTTACCGATTCTTCTGTAAATTGCTTACAAGAAAGAATTTTTTGTTGAAAATTTGAACACTCTCGCTAATTTTATCAAAACAATTTAAATTTTGACTAAGTGTTCTTGAATTTTAGGTAAAATAAAGCCGAAAAACTGAAGTGTTTCAAAAGAATGTATTTCCGTTAGAGGAGTACTCTGGAATCGGATAGAAAAAGTGAAATTTTAGTGAAATATATGATGAGATCACGCTTAGTTCTTCAAGACGGTTACAAATTTGACTACCCTTTCTCGAATATCAGGAAACTACTGCCAAATAATGAAAAATTACGATAAAATACTAATTGTTATTGACCCAAGAATTAATGTTTAATCAGCATTAAGGTATACTGAGTTGATTGAAAGTTTTATAAATATAATTTTTTGTCTCGATTGTAACCTCCATTACATAAAGTAATTTTGATTTCATCCATCATCTCTGCACGTGAGTGAATTAACGATTTTACAAATTTATGAATTAAGTGATTTAGGTAGAGCTGTTCACAAATTATCAACATAAAATGTCTAAAAATATTAAATCATACGATATTTGTTCCAAAAAGTAATATCTCAAGTAACTCCGAATTTTTTGATCTTGTTTTCTGAAATCGGGGAAGTATTTTCACAGTTACATGATGTCATGTTTCGTAAATTCATGAATGTAAATTCACTTTCAAGTATTCTACAATTCATACCAATAAGTCCGCGAACTCTTGCAAAAAGCAAAAAATATTTTAAACAAAGTAGATAAATTGACTGCAAATTTTTGTGAATCTGAAAAGTAGTAAGTTGAAGAATGCAAAAACTGGTATTGAAAATGTTTTTTCAATTAAATAAAAAGCGTCCATTACAAATTAAAAACCTATGTAAGCATTACTTACCCTCGTCTTAGAATAATATTTTGAAGCTGATAGGAATAAATAACAAAAATGTAGTCTGGATAGAGTATTTCTAGCAAGAGCAAATAATTACAGCAAAGGAAGCTGAATATGATATGTAAAATTATTAAGAAGTTCAATCAAGTAGCGGTTCTTACTGAAGAAACCTTTAAATCTCCTATGTATCCTTTTATGAATGAATAACAAATTTATGAAAATCCTATTTTTCACCTCCCTCTTGTGGAAAACCTACAAACATTAGTGTGTTAAAATAAGAAATTAAGTCCAAATGTTCTAGTTTCTTGTCTCCCAGCAGGAAAATATTATAAACAGGCATTATATGTAAAATCGGTGAGTATAAAAATAACAATAATAATAAAAGGACTTTATTTAGGGAGAGTATCAGTATTACCATTTCAGATTTAGGCCCAATTTTTGAAAATCGTTCCTCTTCACCTGCTGGTACGATTCATCTCCATCTCTTAAAGCTTACTGTAGTCATACAATTCGTTGTTCCTTTTAAATTATGAGATATTCAAGTATATAATTAATGGTTATATCATCTTACAATGAGAAAAATTAGCTAATGCATCTCTTTCGATTGATTGATTTAAGTTTATGATGTATCACAAGAATATACAAGAAAAATACCTTATGTGGTATTATAAAATGTAGAGGATTGGTAAATAATGAGAATATATACATTTAAATAGATATGTAACTAATTTGAATTCACTGGTATTGATGATAGGCTAAGGGTTTCAATCAAAATGTAGAACATATCCCAACAATAATATTTATTCACCCATTAGAGCAAATACAATTTTTGTTAAATTGCTGTGTACAATTTATCATAATATAGCATTAGTTATGTCATAGTACATCTGAAAAGGCAAATATCTCATGTGTATTCTCAATTGATCTCATTATATTAATATTAAAATTTATCAAAGAAACTAGAAGAAGTAGTACTACACAATTGTTACCTTTTCTGGATTTTACTATCTTGCTTACAATTATCATAAAGAATTTGCGAAATATATAAAATACAATGAAGTAAAAATGAAAAATATTTCTGAACATTTATAAGAGGATTTACTCATTTTTGCAAAAAAATCTGTAACACTTTGTCAAACTCTTTTCTTTATTAAATGTCACTGAATTTTAGGCAATTTTTGTAGGAATGATGATCTCTATCAGCATCTAAAATGCTGAAAATCAGTTTTTATTGGGATTTTTATGGGTCTTGGAATACTAATTTTCCATTTCTTTCTCAAATACATTGTGAAAACGACTTTTACTTGAAGCAATACTAATTGATTCAGCAGGAGAAGTGTTTCCCCACAGTTTTTTTAAAGACGTTGGTATACCATTTTTCCCATTCTTTCTCAAATACATAGATAAACTTCATTTTCAATACATCAAGGATAATTGAACCAGTTTTAGTAACTGGTTCAGTTATCAGCTGTTTTAAGATGTTCTTGCATGAATTTACAGTATTTATATAATCTGCAAGTAACCTGGGAATTTCTCCTGTTTCCAAATCAACTGGTATATTTGTAACATAATGTCTATCATTCTCACTACGAAGATGATCTACAATTACATGGTTTTGTGTATTCTCAGTAGCTTCAGCAGGAGAATCTTTTTCATTACTAAAAAGATGTGCTTTACTAAATTCTAGAAGAATCTCCTCCTTTTTTGTAATAACTGGTGTGTTTGTGACTTCATGTTGATCATGTATATTATCTTCAAAATCATCCCTATCATTAGTTTCCTTATCTGCAAATTCATTTTCATCTTTAGGTGATGTGTAATCATAAAATATTTCCCATTTTTCCTCTGGCAAATTAACTTTCTCTAATTTTTCATGTACATTTTGTGTGCTGTTATTGACTGAAGACATGGATGTACTACTTTCAGGTTGTGCTTCAGTATAGGTTCTCTCCTTTGTTTCTTCTTTATGTTTTCCATCAGAATTTTTTGTATTTTCACTAATTTCCAATATTTGTTTCCATATTTTGGTCTGAGTCAAGTCTGCATCCTTAGCTTCTTTATCTGCAAATTCATCTTCATCTTCAGGTGATGTGTAATCATAAAATATTTCCCATTTTTGTTCTGGCAAATTAACTTTCTCTGATCGCCCTTGCACATTTTGTGTACTGTTATCGCCTGAAGACATTGATATACTACTTTCAGGATGTGCTTCAGTATAGGTTCTCTCGGTTGATTCTTCTTTATGTTTTCCATCAGAATTTTTTATATTTTCACTAATTTCCAACATTTGTTTCCATATTTTGGTCTGAGTCAAGTCTGCATCCTTAGCTTCTTCATCTGCAAATTCATATTCAGGAGTGGTGTAATCATAATATATTTCCCATTTTTGCTCTGGCAAATTAACTTTCTCTGATCGCCCTTGCACATTTTGTGTACTGTTATCGCCTGAAGACATTGATATACTACTTTTAGGAAGTGCTTCAGTATAGGTTCTCTCGGTTGATTTTTCATTATGTTTTGCATCAGAATGTGTCCATTTTTCATTAATTTCCAATATGTGTTTCAATATTTTGGTCTGAGACGTGCCGGCATCATTAGCTGTCCAATGGAAATTGATTATTTGCTCATGTATTGCATCTTTTGCAAACTGAAGTGCTTCAACTGCATCTTTCCTTGCTTGATCGTATATTTCCTCCTGGATTGCTCTAGCACCTACAAGAGTAAGATAACAAGATAAAATTTAACAGTTTTAGAAGTTGGCTTGTAATGTTATTAAATGATTCAATTTCCTTGATATAACTGCACATTATCGGAAGTAACTTTTAATAATAAATCAAAGTTGAACAGTAACTTTGTCATGAAAAAAATCACATACTGTAAAAAGAGGCTTTATGTTATTAATCTTGCCCTATATACAGTACTTTAATGATTATTATTATTATTCTTTATGTAAGTTAGAATTTATGGTCTTTAGTCTGCTTGCATGACTTTGTTTATAGCTAATGTGTCACATAATATTTTACGATGAATTGAATAATGAGTTTGACATTTTTTTAGTATGATAAAAGATTTAAATTACATAACAAAACTGACATTGAAGATAAAATTTACTGCTATATTCTCATGATATCATGATTTACTATTCGATCATGAGAAATACTCTACTACAGATAAATATGACCATAACTATATGGCACTCTCTATCCCTTTCCTAATTCATTTTTACCTTCATACTTTGACACCTTATTAAAGGATTCTTTATGTAAAGAGAATTCACAAATTTAAACATTGTCTATATTATTTATAATGAGAAATTATGCAGTTTTCATTATCAAATTCTTATTATCATCAAATGAATAATATGGTTTTTACATAAATATTTATATTTTACAATAATCAAGCACAAGTATTTAAATTAGATATTTAGGGGATAATAAATATGTCTAAAATACTATGTTTTTTATTTGTCAGTTTGTACGCATCTATAGGATTTATAAGTACAAATCAATATTTTAATTGTTAATTTAATATAAGTCAGGTGCAATGTTTATTTTTACCAAGATAAAAGTACCTAAGTCAAAGTACATTATCTTTAAAAAGTCTTTAAATCAGTCTGTACTATTGCTGAAAAGAAAATTATTGCTAATCGGGAACCTCCATTATCTTTTTTTAGTTGCTTGCTAATGATTGCTACATGATGTTTCTATTGACAAGTAAACTTTTTCACTGCCTACTGGAGATTTCTCATAATATAAATGAATGTAATGCAATGGTGAATAGGGTAAGGATATATTTGCACATAAAGGTGTGCACCCAGGAATCCTATATGTTCCCAGCACCATCAGCCTTTTTTCGAGCCCCTATATGTTATTTGTTGAGAACCGATAGGGACTGATATTGCTAATGGAGTCTGTCAAAATATTACTAAGCTGTTTCTCATCCAAAGTTTTTGTGAGAAATTCCCAATACAGTACTTACTTACCCTTAGGAACCGTACCAGAACTACAATTTAAATACCAATTTTTCTTCTAAATTCTGTTATTTGGGTCATGTTTTGATACCAACTCAATTCTCATCAAAATATATAGCTTTATAAGGAAGATATTAAATGGGACAGATGTGTCATTGTGGGTAGCCTAGTGAAAAATGTTTAATATGTTAACATAAAATTTCTCTAATTTCCTTAACAATAAAATATCTTTAAGTTTAGAACATCAATTATCTATATACCATATTTCCCGGCCTATGAGACGCACTTTTTTAACTCCAAAATATGCTCTAAAATCAGTCTGCGTCTTATGCGCCGATGGTATATGGGTATAACTCCGTCCTATAATAAGCAAACCGCTTCGCCGGGATAAATGCATGCCATTAAGTATTTTTTACCACATCAGGCATTGAAAATAGGTCAGTTAATTACAAATTTCGATAATAACACTTTTTTATTAAGTAGTGAGGAATACAGTTTTAATATTTCGATGATAGAACTTTCTTTTAGAAAATACCAGATAAATCGGAAATGCATACAATGTAGCATGTTTAGTTTATTCTCGCATGTGGTGCTGCTGCAAAACTTACACACATAGGGCTAACGGAGATGTCATCCCTATGCTAATACATAGTATCTCTCGCAAGAGCTTAACGGCAGTAAACCTTACGTAACAAATTACGAGTTTTTTTTGTAAATTCTTATCTGAAAAATCAAGGTGCGTCTTATGCGCCAGTGCATCTGATAGGCAAGGATATACGGTATGTTATACAAATGAAACATATAAAAATAATTTATTGAATATGACACAGACAATTACTTGTCTTCTACATTATTACATCTATTGAAAATAATAAAGAAATAATAGTTTCCTATCTTTGCATCTTCTTAAATTCTCATAATAGATATTAACACTAGGAGGACGAGAGTTTCGGCCTACCTAGAAGGACGGGAGGTGGTCATTTGACCACCTACTTTTAAAATTCGTAAATAAATACTTTTATGTTTCTCAAAGACCTGAATATTGCACAACTTTTGAATTTGACCATTATTCAAGTGCTGTTAAGATTTTTTACCTCTTAATCTGTTTAAATTGTCATTAATTAAACAAAATGTCGACCGATGTCGTAAATCTGCTGAATTTCATATTCTAGGATATTTTATCTATTCATACTGGACCAATGAAACTCATATTTTAGGAAAAAGTGGAAAAAGGACCGAATTGTTGATAAAAGTCAATCACATTACTCCAAGATTTTTATGCCATCTGACGTAAACCATATAATACCATATGTTCGTGCCTCGGAAAAAACCTCAATCAAATACGATGGCGGAAGAGTTTTTCGAATTTTCTCATGAAAATTTCCAATATGGGGTTTTCGTCCATGCCAAATCGTTATATAATAATCAAATATTCATAAAACGATGTTTAGCAGGGCTGCCAACATATTAGTTTTATCATTATGAAATGTTCTTCCAATTTTTTTCTCAGGTAAATATCAAATGGATATCTCAAGTCTACATTCAGTCACCTTTCTTGAACAAGTAGAATTAATTTCAAAGGTACTAACTTATATATCAGGGCTACCAACCGTCTGACTGGATCTCTAATCAGAGAGTTATGCGTTTGCAGGATAAATAACTAAAGAGATATTTTGAGCAAAGATATGTTTCGTGTGATTTGTCGAAACTCTTTGGGATCCCGAATAAGTTTATAATTTATAAAGCAGCAGGGTGTCCAACATCTTCGGCTGTAAAGTGAAGGCAGCGATCAGACCTTCAAGTACACGTACAGGAGATATAAACTCCAGTGGATTTAATTATTGTCTCATAAGTATCGGTAGAATGGGAGAAATGAGAGGCATGTAGTGTTGGAATCTAACAGTAAATGTTTGCTTGGGACAAAATAGGGTCGGTGAAACTTTTTGGCTCTATACAATCGTATAAGAGCCATTGTGACCGTATACTTATTAATATTCAATGCACAAAAATGAAATACCTACAAGTGCGTTTATACTTATTTACTAATCAAACATCATAAATTTCGTTGTCAATCCATTCTCCTAGATAAAATCTTTAATGCGTACCAATACGCAAACCATAAAGATATCTACCTAAAGGCTGAGAGGGTATATACCCGTACCCGTCCGCCATTAGCTGCTAAAATCTTTGGACAGGATAACTTCATTTATGTTCACTTATTATCCCCGTTGAATTTCAACGGGCACTTCCGCTAGTCCTTGATAATATTCCTCTCCTGTGGTCTTATCACATGAATTTTTCTGTGCTAATCTTGAATCTCGTCTAAACTGGCAAGAGCACGCTAGACATCCAATTGCTCAGGCCGCAGCCCGCACTCTGTTTCTTCCCTCGTTATCCTCATCTAATCCTTAATTATGCAAATCTAAATTACGAATATTTCAAGCAAAGATAACCACTATTATCTTATGTGCCTCACCAATCACTTTCAAAAGTGCAGAAACAATCAGATGTTAATACGACTTATTTTACCAAAAACCTATCCGCCTCGTAATATACCGCAGCCGCCTATTTCCATTTAGAGAAATAAGGACACATCTCAACTTATCGTTACTCACTGTACAATGTAAAAAACAGGCAACCATATCAAAAATGAAGCCGCCGCTAATAAATAATCCTCTTTAAAATCACATCTGATCTTCGAAGAAAAACACCCTAAAATTATGCCACCGTATCCACGTTTCCGCGGACATATTTGAAATTTAATTACTTCAACTACGTCATTTTTATTCTTTTAGCTCATAAGCCAAACAATACATCTAATTTATTTTCATTTTTTTACTAAACCACTTTTGACAAAAGATGTTGGATGACATAAGGGGTGGGGTTAACTATAAGGAAATGAAGGAGATGGCGCATAATAGGGATTTTTGATTGTGCATTAACCTACCGGAAGGTAGAACACTCATGAATGAAATAAACCACTTTCCCCTTTAATTTGTAAGCTACTGACATTCTAACACAAGCGCATCCTTTTTGAACAACAAAATCATCCTAATTGAACTGAGCCACGAATTTGTAAAGAAAGGTGAGACTGGGTGCCATAGGCGTAACACCTAGTGCATCCAGAGAACCAAAGTCAAGTCAAGACATCGAAAATGTACCCATAGAACACCAATTATTTTATGAACGTAAGTAAAGATACATATTTTATCATATTTGAAGCTGTTTATCCCATTCCCATCACTTCCAAAAATAGATATGGATTTTTGAGACATCCTATACTAATCTCTTCTCATTTGAATTATACTATCTTACCTGTTAAGGTCACCAAGCAAAACAGCATGAGGATGGATAATCCTAATGACAACGCTAAGCTCCATCTGGCAGCCATGTCGCAGGATTTCTTGGATGAAGTATATGTGAATGAATGAAAAAAATAAGATGTAAATAGAGAACACAGGAAATGAATTAAATTAACTCAAGTAACAACAGCTGTAAAACAAAAGCAATATATCAGTAATTCTAATAACTAAACAATATGGGATCCTGGATAGCCAAGTGGGCAGTGCGTAAGGCTTTGATGAAAGCGGTCGCGGTTTGAGCCCCAATGGGAACACACGTGCAAATGAACTAAGCTGTGGAAGCACTTGTATCAATACAAATAAAAATGCAAACTTAAAAATTACTATACTATTTAATAAACTGTGCAATTTAGGTATTGATTCATCAAAATTCTATTGCATCAAAAAAAGTTGTAAGCAAAAAATCTTCATTATACTCAATGTTGAATCTTCAATCTTATATTCTTTAAGTAATGTAACGATGCTTTACTTACCACCGATTAGATGAGCTCTGCCACTCGTCCTTTCCGCTGCCCAAGAACTTCCGAGCAAATGATAGCGCCTAACCTGCAGTTGGAAGCTTTAAAATAGTTTGCGAAAAGTAATAAATATTCAATAGTGAATCTTATATTCTTCAAGCTAGAGAGTAATAGAACGATGCTTTCACTTGCCACTGATTAGATGCCTTCTACCACAGAACTGTATTGTCTAACAACTCCCTAGCAAATGATATTGCCTTACCTGAGGTTGGAAGCCTTTATATAGCTGGCAAAAAGTAATGACAGCATGTCGGCCCCGTGGAGGGGGGTGATTGGTTGGTAAGCAATAAGTCGTTAGACACGAGGCAGAGTCGTTAAACATGCTCTCTATATTTTGCTATTTTATTGCCTTTCCAGTGGCAAAAGCGCGTGCAATGAGCACGCGTTATTGAAAGTTACACATGATATATCCAGTTTGAGTAAAAACGTGATCGCCATCGCCAAGAAGCACTCCTGGGAGGTTCATGAAATTGACGTAAGACACCTTCGAGTAAGCACTATCTCACACTATTTCTTCGAAATCAGTCGATGACGTAGGTTTAAAGTTTGCGTTTAGTAATCTTTAAAAAAGCAATAAAAATGTCAGCTCAATGGATTCTGTTCTTAGGCTGCGACTTGTAGTCAAAATGTTTTAGTTTTAAGCAAAATTTCAAACATTCTTATTTTTGTAGATGGTTTCTCACTGTATCCGAAAAGAATTAATCGCAATGAAATGCATATATTGCTTTCATGTTACTGAAAAGTAATAATTTATTGTCAATGAATCAGAGAAAACGGTTTTTTAGTTCGCCAAAATTCATCCAAATACGCAAAATTCCTCCTTGCAACTATTTCCCTTTAGTTTCCTTCATTATCCTATAGAGCGATATAGAAAGAGGGTTGTATTGATAGTGGTTGTATCATCGCAAATATAGTTTCCCTGAATTTACTAAAGAATCACACTCTAGCTTCCAATCATATTTCTTTTACGGATTTACGACCTACGCCTGATTGCATTTTGGTAAAGCGTGTTTTTTATCCAAGCATTTCCAATTACAGTCAATTCGTCAATACAGGTACAATTTCGTCTTAAGCGTATTGACCATTCCTTTGGTTTTTGAATAATTCCTAGAATATTCAATGAATATCATTCTTCCAGCGAGTATTGCTAATGTTTCCTTAACAATCAAGAACTCATCACCTTGAAGTTTGGTCATGTTTGGCTCGAAGAAATAATGATAATGTTAAATGAACATTAGTGGTATAGAAAGGTGAACCATGGCAAGAGAATAGGCGAGAACGAACGGTGTTACATAAATGCTTAATCTTAAAGAATATGGCTCCTACTCTGGTCCGATAGGAGGAATCTCTGCCACATGCAGAGGCAGAGAAATGATATACTGCGGCTTGACTCAGGGTTTAATCGAAACAGGTGCATGAGGTTCAAAAAAGGAATCTTTGTAAGAGAACTAGAAATTTTGAAATTGATGGGTTTCCATGTCCAAATTTCCAAAATTCGATGAAAACACTGTCACTGAAGTAAGCATCTGATTTGGTAAAAGATTTACATCTGTAATACGGATGGGTCACTCTTGTCGGAGATTATATTTCTATGAGAAGAAATTAACGAAACTACCCAACGTCTTCCCTAACCAACCATCAAATCAGATCTGTATATATCGCTGCTTTTGATGAAAATTGGCGAACAAAAAGACCGTTTTTCCTGATTCGAACGCAATAAGTCATTAATTCTCAGCAACATGCAAGCAATATATTTATTAATTTATTGTTTTGATTGCCATCATATAACTTAGAAATTATTGAGAAACCAACAGAAAAACGTTCAAAAAGTTCACATTTTTCATGAATATATAAAATTTAACAGAAAACTGCTGCCCACGGACAAAAACCGATGAAGTTGACATATTTTATTGGTTATAAGGACCAAATATCGCTATGTTTTGGCACTAGACGTCGATCGAGTAAAAAAAGCTTTTTTCGATTCACTATAATGCACTTATCATCTCACTTATTTCGTTTACAATTTAAAAAATCCAGATTAAGTAAATACGTAATAGCAATCACCAGTTACGGCAATAGAAAGGAAGGCGTGTGCATAAGCCCTGAGTCATCTACGAGCAAACCATACTTCAAACTTTCCACGAGTTTCATTAGATGTGCACGTGTCATCTCACAATGATCTGTTATCATACTGGAAATTCATATTGAGAAAATACGTCATCCCCTGCAACATTATCGCAATGGGAAGGGAGGTTCGTGCTTATACCCTGAGACACCGTCGAGCAAGACGAAGCTCACACATTGCACGTGTTCGAGATACTGTTGATATGCCCGTGTCATCTCATTTCTATCCTGTATAATTTTTTAAATCCAGATTGAGTAATTACCTAATCGCCATCTCCAGGAAGCACTTCTGGGTGGTTCGTGATAATGACGTGAGACAAGATCGAGTAAACCCTATCTCACACTTTGCACGTGTTCAAGTTTATTACGGCATGCACCACCGAATCATAACAGTATATTTTGCGTTTTTTGATGAAAGAGGAACAAAAAGACCAATTTCCCTTATTCGAACGCAATAATTTATCAATTCTCAGCATCATAAAAGCAATATATTTATTTATTAGTTTGATTGCCATCATATTACTTAAGATTTATTGAGAAACCATCCGGAAAACTTCCAAACAGTTTACATTTTTCATGAATATATTGCATATAATATATAGAATATTCGCGATTGCGTTAAATAATGGTGAAATTCCGCGAGACGGGAAATCCGCTACAAAGATACCAATTTGTCAGTGAGGGAACAAAAAAATTGCAGATAATTACAAACCAATAGGTCTCACTAGCATTGCATGTAAAATATTCGAAAAAATTGAACCTGATTACATACGAAAGGTTTGAGACAATGAAAAGTGGATATTTGAATGTAAGCACTTTTTCAGGAAGGTATACTCGTGCGAATCCCAACTCTTATGCCTTAATCAAGTCTTGGTGGAAACTTATGATTCATCAGAACGAGTAAATGCAGTATTAATTGACTTATCAAAAGCATTTGATGTAGTAGAACATAACATTCTAATGGGAAAAATCTCGCGCATAGACATTGATCTAGAGGCATCTATGCATGTGGATGAGATGCCTCTTAAGGGAACAGAATAGGAGGCAATTTCATTAAGATTAGGAATTTTATAACACCGTTCGTCCTCACATATTCCCTCGCCAGGGGGAACCTATTTATTTAAATAATTTCGTTTTATATTATCATTATATCTTCGAGTACAACATGGCCAACTTCAAGGTAATGAGTTCTTTAAAGTTAAGGAAGGAACAGCAAAACTCGCTGGAAGGATGATATTCTTCGAATATTCCATAAATTTTTTCAAATCCAAAGGAATGGAAAATACGCACAAGACGATTCGAAAGGAAATGCTACGATAAAAAAGCTCCACAAAAATGCACTCAGACGTAGGTTGTAAAGCCGTAAAAGAAAGAATATTAGAAGCTAGACTGTGATTGCTTAGTTAATTCAGGGAAACTGCATTTGCGAAAGATACAACCACTATCAAAACCCCCCGATATATCGGTCTATACGATAATTAACGAAACTTAAGAGAAATAAATGCTAGGACGAATCGTTTTAAAAATTCAACCTTTTCGCGAACGATACGCGAAAACCGAGTTACGCCGAAAGGCGGCTCGCAGGGTATTAATGTTGATGTAGATCAATGGAATCGCAGTTTATTGTCATGTAAGAGAGAAACACCTTCTCACTGGTTTTCTAGTTAATGCTTAGAATAATCGAGGAATATCACCCTTCCAACCAGTATTGGTATTCCTTCGTTCACTACAAAGAACGTATACCTCAACACCGTAAACGTGGGCCAGGATATATTTAATATTATAATTACACTAATTATACAATGCAATCATATTAAATGGACTAAGTAGGTTCGTAACACTCCTGCTATATCACGTTTACAAGGTGTCAGGTAAAGGAATAAGGGAGTACTGAGTTACTATTAATTTCAATGAAAATGCCTCTTATTCTGTTCCCATAGGAGGCATGTCTGCCCTATACCGAAACTACAGTATAACGTCGTATTTCGATGCCGGATCGACACTTTCAATTGCATATTGGACCTGATAATCCGAAAAAATTTTCATTTTAACCGAACTACAAATT
The DNA here is from genome assembly GCA_947579665.1 of Sympetrum striolatum. Taxonomy (NCBI): domain Eukaryota; kingdom Metazoa; phylum Arthropoda; class Insecta; order Odonata; family Libellulidae; genus Sympetrum; species Sympetrum striolatum. The sequence goes on from OX388352.1 coordinate 69,680,168, forward strand.
TTTGCAATTTCGGCGTTCCTTGCGGAAATTTACAAAATTCGATGCAAAAATTCTCATTGAAGATGGTATTTGATTTGGAGCAAAACTATATATATATAATGCGGATTGGTCACTCTTATCGGTAATCCCATTAAAATAAGAAATTAATGACGAAACAACCCAACCACTTGTCTTACTAGCAACCATAACATTCCTGTAAATATTGCTGTTTTTGATAAATTTAGGCGAACTAAAGAACCGTTTCCTCTAAGGAAAAGGCAATAAATCATTACTTTTTGGCAACATGCAAGCAATATATGTTTTTAATTGCGATTAAATCACTAAGGATGAATTGAAAAAAAACATCAGGAAAAATTAGAAGTATTTGAATTTTTTCTTAAAACTAAATGCATTTGACTGCAAGTCAAAAGTCAGAAAATATTTCGATCGAGTTGACATTTTTTATTGCATTTTAAGGACTACCAAACGCAAACATTAAGCATAGAATTTTGGAAATTTGGCCATGGAACCCCAACATTGCCAGAATTTCTAGTACGCTTAAAACAAATCCTTTTTTGATAATGATGTGCCATTTTCTATTAAACTCTAAATCAAGCCTCGGTATATCACTTATATGCCTTTGTATGTGGCAGAGATTCCACCTATGGGACCAGAATAGGTGGCAAATTCATTAAGATTAAGCATTTTTGTAACAACGTTCGTTCTCGCCTATTTCCTCACCACGGGGCACCTTTTTATTTCAATATTTTTCATATAATATCATCATTATACTTTGAGCACAAAAAGATCCAACTTTAAGGTGATGAGTTCTTTATAGTTTAGGACAGCAGAACAGCAAAACTCGCTGGAAGGATGATATTCTTCGAATATTACAGAATTTATTTAAGATCCAAAGTAATGGTCAATACGCGTAAGACGATTCGTAAAGTTAGGTAATGCTACGATAGAGAACAAGCTTAACAAAAATGCACCCCCACTTATTTTATAAATCCGTAATAGAAAGGAGATTGTAAGCTAGACTGTGATTCCTTAGTAATCTAAAGGAAACTACGTTTGCAAAGATACAACCCATATTAATACTATTAGGTATTATTGACAAAACAACCCAACCACTTGTCTAACTAGCAAGCATAACAAATCTGTATATTTTTCGGTTTTCGATGAATTTAGTCGAAATAAAAAAGCGTTTTGTCAAATTCAAAGGGAAAGTATCATTAATTTTCTGCAACATGCAAGCAATATACGTAGTTCGCTTCGGGTAAATCACTTAGGATGCATTGAAACACCATCAGGAAAAATTCAAAATACTTGAAATTTGACTTAAAACTTAAAACATTACACCTCAAGTCTCAGCCTCAGAAAATAATCCGATGGAGTTGAAATTTTTATTGCTTTTAAGGACACCCAAAGGTTAACTTTAAACATTCATCATCAACTGATTTCGAAGAAAAAGTTTTTTCGATCAACTTTAGCATGCATGCAGTAATAAACTTGAACACGTGCAAAGTGCGAGTTCGGGTTTACTGGATGGTGTCTCACGTCATTATCACGAACCACCCAGAAGTGCTTCATGGAGATGGCAATTAGGTAATTACTCAATCTGAATTTAAAATATTATACATTAATAATAATGCATCTATGCATAATGATGTGTTATTTTAGGACCTTCCTGGTAAGATATCAACCTCAGTATTTCAATTATATAAGGTATATATCTACCACGGAATTATATGTATTCCCTCCTTCCTTTGATCCTTGAATAGGGAATTCAAAATCATAGATTTCCCAAATAACCATGTATATATGTATAAAAATGTCACCAAATATGTGTTAGTTTGCCACCAGGTTGGTGATGATTTCACCTTTATAAAATAAATTGCTGCAATTTTTAAGAATATTTCCAATCACTTATTTTTGGGGGACCTTCTCTATATATTATAGACATGAAATTTGTATCTATTATATATATAGATGCTTCTCCGGATTCATTCATGTATATAGGTAGGATACTAATTTACAGGCTAAACCGCAAGTGTCATTGACTTGAAATTTTTACTACATATTGGCCATAACGTGTAACCGACCGAAAAATTGCGATATTGAACCAGAGTGCCCCAAAGTCCCGATTTTTCCCAATTAAAAGCATTTGATATTCGGGAATTAAAGCAAAATACCTCCTGGATAGGTAGAGAATCAAAACTCAAGGAACCTATAGATATTGTCATGATCTATCAAAAACATAAATGATTTTTACAGAAAATATCCTGGGTTTGATGCTAAGTTGATGTAAAAATCTTTCTTTTAAAATACATTGAGGTAGTTTTTAATTATTTTTTGGTGAATTTATCGAAATGAGAGGAAGGTCTCGCTTAATTAATTAAGATGTATATTAAGACTTACAATCAGTAGTCTCAGATATGAAAGGAAAGACATTGAACTGAGAAAGTTTTACACTTTGGTGTATGTGGAGTTGGATGCGTCCAGCTGATGGAGGGCCCTGGCCAGGCTTTGGCTCGGCTAATCTCTAGAGCTCTTTTGGTTGGCCGAGTTTGCCAGGCCAGGCTTAACCTTCTATAAAAGTGGTGTGACTAAATACTGGAATCGAAGATCAAGGTACTTTTTCCAATTAATGTCATTCACAAACAGATGTTCCAGGTCAACTGCAATCCAGCTCAAGGAAAAAAATAATTTCTTGAGAACATATCAAGAATGATTCAGACAGCTGGAAATAGTTTTATTTTTCAAATGTTGTAAGCCATCAGGAAAGTGATTCCATGTTATTTTAATTCAACAGAAACATTTAGAGTTCTTAATATCAGATCCAAATACAGAGACAGATTGGTATTTAATCAGAAAATTTCGATTCACTGATTGAAGTTGTGTTCCCGTTTAGTCTGGTTTAAAAATTCGGTTAGTGAATTGTCATTTCATATGCTCCTCAACTAAGAACAAATTCTGTAGTGTTTTACAGTTTCTCATGATGCCTTTGCAAAGTATTTCTTAGCATAGTGAACACGTGCTATAACCATCTGGAATGGTTGTATTGGTTTATTATGGGGTGATAGATAGCATACAATGTTTGTTGCTGTATTGGCTCATCAGAACTTCCAATGAAACCATCATAATGGTATGTAATGTTCCTTGCTCTGTCTGATGTGGCATTATCCTTATTTTTTGGTGTTCCTTGGCATAGTATCTGTGTTATTTGTCGTATAAAACATAAATATGAGACTCCGGATAGTCATGTGGACAGCGCGTTTGCCTTTGGTGAAAGCGGTCCCGGTTTCGATTCCCGGTGGGAGCCAATGTGCGAAATGACCTAAGCTGTCGAAGCACTTTTAACAATACTACTACTACTACTACAAACATAAATATGCAGTATAAAGTATCCAATAAAAGAGCAGATATAATATGGTGAATTGCCCATAATGTAAATGAATAGAAAAAATTGTGGATAGTTACATAGATGTGCCATTTGACCAAAACTGCTAGTATTTTCAGTCAAACTGTGGAGCTATTTATAATGGCTTTTGAAGATGTTGTTCAAAATATCAATATCAAGTATAGATGTTGAGTATTCTGTGATGATAAGTTAACAGGTAGTTAACTTGGTTGTTAGTATTTGTTAATTATTATTTTAATAAAAATGTTGATTTATGGGTTAAGTAAATATGTTTGAGTTTAAAGTATAAGGTATTTTTTAAACTGTAAACTGTAATTTCTGATGAAAATATTAAATAATTCAGCGGTGACTTCCTTTATTTAAAAAAATGTGAATTCTGAGATTATTAAATTATATTGGTACCTGAGAAAGCTTGAAATGTTTGAGATACAGGAATATAATCCTCCCATTAATATTGTATAACCTATACGGTAATATTTAATTGATCTTAATGTAAATGCTAACTCATCATCATGAGTGTTCTACCTTTCGGTAGGTTCATGCACAATCAAAAGTCCCTATTAATCGCCATCTCCTTCATATCCTTATATTTAACCCCACCCCTTATGTCATCCAACAACTTTTGTCTCTGTCTTCCCCCTCTGTTTTTTCCCCTGAATCCTCCCCTCAATTACAACCTTTACCAATCCCTCTCCCCTCAATATTTGACCCACCCATTACTTGTGACGATGCTTAATCATGTCAATTAAAGCCCTTTCCTCCCCAACCATCTCTAACGCCTCCGTGTTTGTTTTCCTACCAACCCAACTAACTTTTTCCATTCTACGTCACACCCACATCTTGAAAGCCTCCAATCGCTTGACTTCTTCCTTTCTCAAGGTCCACGTTTTGGTGGAAATTGCTCTCTCTCGATCAATTCAACGGAATGCGTGTAGGTATAAATCCTAAAGAAAGGTAAAGCAAGTTATGTTTAGTTATACGCAGAATGCAATAAGTTATTCATTGTGGTTTTTTAAGTGCTTCCACTTCATATACATTTGTTATCTTTCTGTTATTGGTGTTTAATCTTTGTATCTGTTTTTGCATTTGTGTTACTTGATCGAGCTCCTTGTTTATGATTGCGCATTTTAGCATTGGAGTACAAGTGAGCTCCATAATACACTTACTTTCCGCAAAGAATATTCATTGGTGGTTGTAGAGTGATTTATAATATATTTCTGCTGTTTTTAATCATTGTTTCCGATATCCATTTGTGCCTTCTTGAAAATGTATCCTTAAACTTGGTGCTGCTTATCCTAATGTGATCTTAGAATATATTTTTTTATAATCTTAAAACAATTGTTGTCTTCATCGAAGATATTGTTCATTCAGTGAATATGAGTGAATAAGGTGAAAGAAGTTTACATGAAACACATGTTTAGGGTAATTGCAAGATGGAAGTGAAGGTGGAAGAGAGCAACCGACCGGCAAGACCCGGGTTCGATCCCCGGCTACGGCAGACTTTTTCTCCTTCACTTCCATCTTGCAATGAATATGAGATTGAATACGTAGTTGAGGTGACTTTTTAGACTTAATTATAACTTTTTTTCTTTGTTTATTGGTTTGGAAATAATTATAGCCTGGTATTTGTCAATTTAAATCAATCGTCAATTTGTCATGAGTACGACATATAACGAGAGATGCGTTATAGCGAGTGATGTTTTGGCCGTTGTCCGTCTCACTACAAAAAGTCTTCAGACTTCCCACCCCTTAGAGCTTCTAAATTCTATTTGGGTGTACGTTTTGGTCTAATGATCTTTTTAAACTTAAGCTCGGTTTTCGTCATGACCAGGTTATGATCCGAGTCGACATCAGCACCAGTAAAACTTCGCGAGTTTTTAACACTATTTCTAAACCTCTTTCTTACCAAAATGTAATCAATTTGGTACCTATCTGTATCCCCGGGCTTTTTCCATGAGTACCTTCGTCTGTTGTGGTGCTGAAAGAGTGTGTTTGTGATGCAGAGATTATTTCTTTTGCAAAAGTCGATCAATTTCTGTCATCTGTCGTTCATTTTCCCTAAACCGAATTCACCCACCTCTTCCCCATCTTTGCCTTGTTCGACTACCGCGTTCCAGTCTCCCATAACAACGAGATTCTTATTGCCCTTAACCCTTCCCATAACCTCCTCTATTTGTTCATAAACCTCACTCATTGTAATCACTAGTGGGCAAGTACACCTGAACTATAACCGTGTTTACTGGTTCAGACTTTACTTCTACCGACGTAACCCGATCGCTTATTAGCTCGGTGGCTATCACGGATTCTCCCGCTTTCGTATCCAACAATACAATTACTCCCCTCTGGCTAGTATTTCCCCCACTGAAAATGACTCTAAAATCGTCGCTCCAGAAGTCTCCCTCGTCTTTCCACCGCACTTCGCATAACCGTAGTACATTTATGTTGGACCTTTTTATTTCTAACTTTACGTTTACCAATTTCCCTTTCCTGAGCATTGTCCTAACATTCCATGTCCCCACACTCGTTTCCATCTTCTCTCTTCTTTTGTTGTCGTTCTTTGTGTAAGGGTTTCGTGGAATGACGACCGAGATGGCCTTACTCCCATCACTGCCTGGCATGACACTCATCCTAGAAGGCTGAGTCCCTTTGCCAGTACCAATATTATTATGTTTTTGCATCATAACATGGGATATGTAGTCGAGGTTGTGTCCCGTTGCCTTCCGCAACGGTGTTTTTTACCGTGACACCAACACTCATTATGGCCGCCCCACTGGGGTACAGACGCCTTTGCAGCCGCCTCACTGAGGTACAGACGCTGCGTAGACTACCTTTCGTCTGGCCCCTACCTATTGATGTTTCTGGCATGGGTGACCCTACCAGGAACTATGTTCCACTCAGTCTAGCTCTTTAGGTCATAGGAACACGCAAGCCCTTCCTCCACGACAAGGTTGTAGTCCAGGGGAGGGCCCCCGATTACAAGGGGCCCCAAATTCATTCCAAATTATTTTGTCTGTCCTTAAAATGAATCATACGATATAACTAATCATATAATATATAAACCATACATAAACATATATTAAGATAAAAACATGTCAAAGCACAAAATATCCAAATTTTACTGCGTGTTGATAAAGTTTTTCTCAAGAAAGTCTCTCTCTCGGTTGTTGTCTTGTCGTCACCACCCGTTCGCCACTTCCTCGCTTGACAGCGGTAACGTGGAACCCGGAGAGGAAGGTTATATTTCTCAATTCCCAGGGCACTTTAAAATATCAAATTCTGAACAGGAAAGTAGAAGTGAAGGAATTGTTCTTGAGATTTTTTTCCTTACAGAGGAAAAAAACCATTTACATCGGTTTTGATATACTGAAGCAATTAGAAAATTACGGTTTAGACATAATGATGTGTCGCTTTCAAGGATACGATAATGCTACTACTATGGCTGGAAGCCATGGAGGTGTGCAAGCAATTATTACAGTAATAATAAAAAGGCTATTTTTAATGGGTGTTTAGATCATACTATTTATTTGTGCGGTCAACACTCTTTCGCTGAAAATTCATCTTGTGTAAATTTTTTGGAACAATCGACTTAGATTCTTTTGTATTCACTAATCCTATCTGCTACAAGTAAAGTTGAATTTAGATATAATTTCCTGTAATAACGGTAACGCTTAACGCTGGAATATCCATTGTTTTGCAAAGTGTACATTTCGATTTCAGGTGATTGTCATATCAACATGGGGGACATCGGGACGGTATTTTCCTATGATAATATATGTGCTGTCTTCACAAAATAAACATTTTATAAAGATTGTAAAATTGAATTTATTCGTCTCAGCGGATAAATACCATCTAATATTATTTATGATGTAATTTCTGAAATTATTGTTTCGCCAAATTTGACGCTATCGGCGTTAATCATACTGTACATAAAATCTTAGAGTTAGAGCAAAGATTAACATAAGATAAAAGGTGGATAATCGATGGACGAAACGTTGCCTGAATTATTAGGTTCGGGGGATGGTATACTGCTAATGGATGATCTGTTGATGAATCCGATAATCGAGCAATGAAACTTGAAAATCAGTCTTTAAATGATTGTCATCTTAAAGGATGACTTCCGTGGAATACACGGTTGCTCTGTGATTCTTAGCCGCATTATTAGATGCATAAGATAAAAAGTGGATGAAAATTCTTCCTCAAAATATAATGTCTTATCAATTCCACTGTACTATTATTTGCGAAATAAGTTTTGGTATCATCTTAACACATCTCGCGGTCCCAAGTCAGTATTTATTCTTGGTTTTGTATTTACTTAAAGTCGACTTAAGTTCATTCCAAGTTGACCCTACCGGGCTAATAATTACGTTACGTGAATTGATTCATCGGCGTCGGTATTTTTAAATCCCAAAGTATATCGCGAGAACTCGGTTTGAGGGAGGGTTGGGAGGGCAATATCCAAATTTATGTATCTTTTATCGTATTTTTAAGTGAAGAATGTTTAGTAATGATGGTGCTGTCAGTTTTCCCCGATACCACAAAATTCCTTTTGTGGGCTCGTAGGTTCGCCATCGAAACTTCAAAGCCGCATCGACCTTCGTTATGGCGAAAATAACCGAGGAGCCTCGCATCTCTTTGATTCCGGTTTGTCTATGAAGAACCCTCATTTGACTCGGACTCCTAGGTCCAACTCGCGTTCCCCCTTCTCTGTTTACTCATTTCTTAAACCACCCCTACCCAAAATGAACAGCTGCAACCTTCTTCGCAGACAATGAAAGAGCCATTCACAGTCACTCCCAGAGCATGACGTACGCCTTTCACCGATTGTGCGTAAGGAGGGGTAATTACAAAAACACGTGGGTACTTACACCTAGAAGTTAAATGAAACCATGGAGGGCTTACCACCCCTCAGGCTGACCCATCCCGCAATACTTCATGAAATTACCAAAGAGTTTGTTTGGCAGCATAGCTTTGCGACGTATTACGAAGTCTCAATTCGATATTTAACGCAATGAAGAAAACATCGTTAATTTTTTAATAATTAAAATCATTGTATAAATTCTCATTTCGTGGTAATCAACGGTCATAAAATGACCATGACAAATACCTATAAATGAGAAATAATACTTTGCCAATTCAAGGTAAAATCAACGAATCTAAGATATGATCAAATCTCGCCTGTCACACTCCATATGCCATTTGGAAAATCGAGTGGTATCAATGCAAATGGAATAACCTAACTTGAATTACGATTTTTTCTTGCAGGAATTTAGTTACACGTTAGAGAGATAGCTTTTTGTTGCAGCAGTTGTAACTGAGCTGTTTTAAATTCTGTATTTGAGGTATCCATAAACAACTTGCACTGAATTATTTAATATGAATCGAACAACGAATGTCATGTAAATGGTTCCGTTTAATGTAACGCCTCTATAACTGTAATGATAATCCGTGAAATGATTTTTCAATTCCTTAAACTTGAGTATCATTAGGAATGGTTTGAAGCGTTTACAAAACATCTTAAAGTGTGCATCGTTCGAAAGTGAACTAGGGAATTGCATACAAACGATTGCTAAGGGCAAGAAATATTCGTTAAAAATTTCACGAATCGCTCCCGAAGCAAGACAAAATATAATATTGAATGAGGACTTAATTATCATCTCAGTCAAAGTATGATAAACAATTGGAACAACAGCTCTTATGACTTTTCATGTGGTTATAAATATTACACAAATTGTAATAATTACGTCTCAAGGAATACCATCTCACGAAGTAATCGAAATTTATTTGTAAATTCAAACATATCCTTGCAATGTCCTCAAAGCTAACTGCTGAAATTGGGAGATCGATAATCTGACAGGTGTTTACATATCAGTCTGACTGTCCACTCCTAATGTCTCTCTTATTTTTTCCCGTTCCTCACAAGAGTCTTTGAATTACCTTCCACTCTCTGTGGATCCCTTTACATTATCTAAAGGGATATTTATTCGCATGGGATTGACTCACGCATAGTAAAAGCCCCTTTCTAAATATTTCCAAGTACCTTGTTTTTTATTGTGTTATTGTTATTATTAATTTATTATCTCATTCGTTACATTTTCACTTTAAACTGGCAAAAGTTCTGTATGAGAAAACTGAATAAATAAATGAATTATATTAAAGTGTTCTCTGTTTGTTAAAGAGATAAGAGGTGGCAAGTGACGTTGCCGTTTTTATTGAATTTTATTTCATCTTCATTAGCATTTCACCATCATTTCTTATCAAATGATACCACAAGCGGAAAGCGATACAGATTCATGTATTCGTAAGTCATATCGTCTCATGGGTATACTCATTTGATCTTTATTCTAGCCTTTCAAATTTAATTCTATTCATAAGAATCAAAGAGTCAGTCGAAGGCCAGGATGGGCTGTTTGCTCACCACCATATGTTTTTCATTTTCAAAAAGGAGTTATGGAGAGAGAACGCCTTAGCCGTAACAAAGGGTATTTTCATGATGATACTTAGTTCACCTTTTCGAAAATTGTTAGTAATCACCATCTCACAGCATAAATATCTCATTTTCGCAGCATGAATATAACCGGCCATCGACGTCATTGTAATCAAACTGGAGAAACCTGAAAAGAGAATTAATAAATAAATCGAAGGTATTTTTCCAAAATAAAATTGTTGAACTTGTTAAAAACAACAGGTGAATTAATTGGCGTTCGATTTTCTATGACGTAAGTCATCGGTTCTAGTAGTTGTATTGCTAAAAGTGCATCGAGAGCTTCGGTCATTTCATCGGGCTCCCACCGGGGATCGAACCCGGGACCGCTATCACCAAAGCCGAACGCGCTGCCCATATGGCCAGTAATTTTATTTTTCTCGACGTATCCTGCTTGGATGCTTGGAACCCTATGAAAACCAATTATTACTAGAATTCCCAATGATGCCTTAAATTCTTCTACGGCTATATCTAATGCGGTTCCTTTCTGGGATGTATACAAATTTGATGAATCGATTATTTTCTTAATGACCTCAGAAGAAGAAAAAGCATAAAAAAATATATTGGATTCGTCCAATTGCCTCTTGCTGATTTTGAGGGACCACACGGTTCTATAAACTGAAATTTCTTGAAAATTTCCGGAATAGATGGTTTTTTTGTCCATACCCTAGCTACACTTTCCGAAATTTCCACTACTGAAGGCTGCCTAAATGAGTGGCTCCTCAAAAGCAGCAGGAGAGGCTCGACTGCTTGGCCGAGTATCAGGAGTCGGCGTACCCCTTTGTGTAGGCGTTTCTCTGGGCGTCGGTGTGCCCCTTGGAGTTAATGATTCAGATGGTGAGACATCGTCCGCATCGGAATCTCCTTCCTCTTCGGAATCCTCTACCATTTCGTTTGTAGTTTCTTCAATAAGCTTCTGCAGTTCTTCTTCGGTATATAATCTTCTACCACTCATCTAGAAGAGGATAAATTTTTATCTTAACTACCGCTTGCATAATATGCCCCAATAAAAGTAGTAAAAAAGTCTGAAAATTTTCACCACTTTTAAAATTCACTATTTGTACTTAATTTTAACGAAAGGAATTGTCCACAAAAGAAGAAAAAAGAGGAGACGCAGAAAATTGCTACACAAAATTCAAAACAAGGTTCCACTCGAATTATTCATATTTATCTGAAATGAAGAGGATATTAAGAAATTACCGTATTTTTTTCCTATGTCCTTAGCAATTTTTAAACAAATGACTACAAAATTATAAAAAATAACGAACCTGATGACTTAAGAGTAGAATAAAATAATGGAAGGGTTGCTTTTTCAGTAATGTGCAGCACAGGATATAACACGCCTGCTCTGTCAGCTACCGTCACTCTCTCCGACTCCTGTCCTTTTCAATGTTCGTATGTATGTACCCTCGTGGACACTGATGCTTTCTCCGACTCCTTTCTCGTTGAACACTCTCTTTGAAATGTTTTCCACGACTGCTCAAAAAGGATACCGAACCTCGGCTACCCCCCGATTTCCCGGGAATTTCCAAACCCACAACATTTCACCAGAAACCGAATTCCCAGGCAATTAGAACGCACGTGGCAACGATCCTGGTCCTCGAAAAACTAGCCGCCGCCGGCGCCGTCCATTTGGGATCCCACACCACCGTTTCTGTGCAGAAACCGCTCGGAACGCTCGCGGGTCATTACAATGACATCTGTTTAGAACTGTACTTTCTCCTTTAGAGGATTTGAATTAAGAAACGTTCCGAAAAATTTGGCATAACGCTCCTGAAAATATTGGGGCTTGATGGGAGTGTGGAGTACGTAAAGGGATAAGAATAGTCGGGTGTTGGGAAAATAATCCTAGACCTCGAACCTAAGTGAAGTGAACCCTTCGTAATCTAAGCCTTCGTCGCCAATGGAAGCCAGTGTGTTCATACAACACTGTGAAGTAAAATAATTCTTCCCGTACTCCGCAATTTGCATGTAAACAAAATTCTAAAACAATTAGCTTAATTATGGCATTTAACAAAATTCCCAGCCTTCAGTTCGATTGCTGTATAGATCCTGAACGAATTAGCCCATAGCAAGTCCAGAAACGAACAACGTTAGTAAAATAATAATTATAATTTTCAACAAACTAAGTACCATAAGTATATATTCCATCAAACTTAAATAAAATTAAAGAAAAAAATAATATAGCTCTTGTGAGGACGTATTATAAGAAAATTAGGAGCAATCGCTCCACATCCGTCTGAGCGAAATCATCTTTAGACACCAATAATTTTCTTCTCGACAAGTAAGTAATCAGAAACAATGAATGTAATTAAAGCATAATTATCATAAAAGAAGAATATTATTAAAATAATTTCCCAAAATAATAATCTGAAAGCAGAGAGCAAAATATTGAACGAGGAGTCGCGGGAGCCAAAAAAACCCTGACGTATTGAGAGGAGCAGTGGTCCCATTGAGGACCACTTATTGTGTTTTCTCAGTTTTACGATGAAAAGAAGGACAAAAAAGGTCTCTTTCAACTAAAGGACGCTGAGTAAAGAGAGGGACCCTAATTAAAGAAACTAGTCTGTATAGAAATTCGCCTCAAATATAGCCGGGAAATAAATGGTCCCTATAGGAACCAATGCCCTATAAAGGATGAAGTTGTGGAATAAAAGATAAAATGAATGAGCATACAAAATTTTCAACATATTTTGATTTGCTTATAATATTTAATCGTAGTCGGTAATCTCTATTCAATTTGTGTATGAGGAAGGGAATGCCTTCTGCTTGACATTTCAATGTCTATCTCCGCTCTTTTAGGGGAACTCCAACGCTTGCACAGAAACAAACGCAGCTCAGGCATTGCGATAAGAAATTACCTTTTTGCTCGAGAGGGTGGTTCTAGTTGGAAAGTGAGGGGTGGGTTGGGGTGAGGTAGTGATGAGTCTGGTGATTCACGAACACGTGGTGGAACGTCACGACCTTTGGAGGATTCAATAAAGGGGCAAATAAAACCAATTCTTATGCGATATCTTTCAACAGCAATATGAATGAAGAGGGATTATTGATAGGGAAGTTCTATCGTGAATACCTTCTAATTTACGCCAGTGTGAATTTCTACAGTAGTTATACGTTAAAAAATGAGCAAGCAGCTGTTCGTGGCGTATTTTCCCTCTTCTATAAATTTCCACTCCTGCTACCTTCCCTCGTAATAAACAAAAGGTTCCGATAGGCATTTATATTAAATTGTATCGTCTTCTGGCGGTGAAAACCTTTAATATATTCCTTTAAAAGTTTAACTTGATAAAGTTAATTAAGAAATATGACTCATGTTCAACCTTTCGGTAGATTCATATGTCCTTTTTGTATGCGCTTTCTTTTATTCACTGATTTTTCATTGCTCCCGGTATTTCATCTAACATCTTTTTCCGTTGTCTTTTCCCTTACAATCTATCCTTACTATAGCACTTTCTTGAGCCGTCTCGCTTTTCGTAATATTTGCCGGAATCATTGCACTTCTCTCTCTGCAGAATTATGTTCTATCATCATGGCTGAGGGAAGAGTAAACAAGCAGCTTCTCGTAGGCTAATGTAACGAGAACTTGCTAATTCGAGGTCCGTAACTACATAAGGGCACAAAAGGGCCTTTCGGTTAAGGAAACTTGGTGCGGTGAAATGGAATGAGTGCTATTTGGTCACGATAAGTCAAATATTTTATAGACCATTAAGGTCCAGCCAAGTAGTTGAGATACAACTATTTTTTTAATAAATATCATTATAATGGAATATACACCATATTCCCTCGAATGCTGAGGGGAAGGAGGATCCAGTCTTTGTGCATTGATTACACCCGCAGAAATTGTGATTTCCCTCATTTTTTTAATATTTTCGCCGTTCCTTCTTAAATTAAACGGTAAGTTAATTTTAAAATAATAGGGTAATTTAATTTTAAAATAATAAGGTAATTTAATTTTAAAATAATTGGGTTGTTTAATCAAGATCAAGATTTCAGGATCCCGAAACCGAGGAAAGGGAAATATGAATTTCGGCACTTATCTCAAGTTCTCTCGTGACAAGTTCATCGTCACGTGGAAATGATACAGCTTTGGGCGACACATGAATTGGGCCGCTCGGTCAAAATTTTCATAAATTACCTACCATTGAATACCTTTTTCATCAAGCTTTGAAACATCTAAAATAAATCGCACATGCATGCTAATGATACAAAGAGTAACTGAGGGAAAAACAAGAATTTTATATCGGACAATTTGGCAGGTTTATAAGGATCTCGTGTAAAAAAAGGAACCTATTATTCAATTTACGCCTATTGCATCGTTATTTTTGACATGAAAACGAAAGTTATTTCCACAGTAACTGAAACCGATTTTTATTCTCATGTTAACAGAAATGAAGTCGAAATTGACCAATTTAAAGGACTAATCATATTTTTATCCTACGGAATCTGAATCTCCGCGAAAAGACACACTTGGCTTTGCCGCTTATAGGAGAACACATGGTCATGTCCGTAAGTTCCCATACTAACTGAAATGATTGAAATACATAATCGTAGATATCTCATCATCGGCTGTGTGGCAGCTGATGCAAACAAAAGAAGTGCCCGTTTCGTTTTAAGGTGTGGAGCACGTTTGAAAAATAAATACCTTAATGATCCTTTCTTTAAGTTTTCGAACGTGCAATAAATTAAAAGTTGTCATATCTAAGCTAATGCATAACAGAACGAAGAGTGAAGGAAGGACGTAAGAGGGAGGTGCTAGAGGTGTGAAAAACGCAAAGAAAGGGCAGTCATTAGAGAAGTGGGGAATGGGATATTACGACGAAGGAAGGAACATAGTTCATTTTGAAATTCAGTTTAATGATAATTTCTCGTAATATATAGGTACAATGTAAGGAATTAATAGTGTAATTTAGCTACCGCTTTCTTCAAAGCGAATTCCGAAAACCATCACCGGAAAGTACTAAGAACGTATTAGAATTGGATCCATCACCGAAAAGTAGTAAGAACCTAAAATTGGCTCCAACAATTTAATTACTTTGAAAATTTCCTTGCTCGACTTTCGATAAATTTATCTAAAAATCAGCTGCGTACGAGAGAACGAAGAAGTCAAATGAACGAGCAATACGAATTTCCATTTCAACGAATCCCTTCGAGCGCATGGTGTCCCAAACCCCTCTTCCCCTCCCCGACCTTCCAGCTAACCTTCTCCCTCACCAGTTTCCCTATATAATGCCAGCGAAAATATCGCCCCTTCCATTCTGCGACTGAACGTGTGGATCGACGAGAGGTTCAGCGGAGACCCCTCGAGAGCGAACACCTGAAGCCAAATTACTTTAGCCTCCTCTGTGGCGACCAGCTCTTCCTTTGCCTTATTACCTCAGAAGAAGTTTCTTACAAAGTTGCACCTTTTAGCGTTGGCGCGGAAGATTGTCCTCCTGCTTTCGACTGTTTTTCCGGGAGAATGAGTTCGAGAAAGTTCCTTCGAAAGAAATATCCAGCACTTCGCGGAGGACACCAGTCGCCGGAGGAATCTGATCATCTCACTCCAGTCAAATTCCAAGCAGTGTTCCTGCTGTTCGAAATATCTGGACCATTCGACCCATGATAGAGAGACCCATCAAATTGCGGAGATGACCGATCGAACTCTTTTCTGAAAGTCCACGTTTTGACCACCGAAGGTGGCCAGCCAAATTCCCTGGGTTCCAAGAACATTTCCACGAAATCGACGACGAAAAACAATTCCCCTACGGAAAGAAGCTACTCCTGTGCATCAGAATCTCCAGCCTCCAGTTCAGAAGATCGAGAAGAAAGTGAGTGGTTTTAGTGTTGTGAGCTATGGTCATTTTAGTGCATAATAGTGAAAATAGTGAAGTGACATCAAGAGGAGGTTCAGTACGCCGATGGAACGCTGAGCACGGCCACCGCTGGAGGATTCCCGCAGCTTAAGGTAAGGATCGTCGTCTTTCAGGTGAGAGGGTGGTAGGATCTTTAGAAAAGGGCCCGACAGAGGGCGTTAGCGAACAGGTCTCCATTAGTGTTTGGGGGGAGTGGGAAACTTGGCTAAGTAGGGCCCACTGGATGGGCGATAGTGAAATTTGAATTGCATTGTTTGGGGGGAGTGGGAAATTGAAGTGACAGGTATTACACACAGTATGACAGACAGGCTTTTTAGCCATTAGAGAAATAAATTTACTTAGTCTTCTAAAAGTCTCTCTCTTATCTTTTCCGTGGCAATGGTTTTCATGCTATTGTCACACAATGGTTCTTATAGGGCTGGTTAATTGCAACTGTCGCGTGCGTCCCCCGAAATGTTTAACAGTTGCAGCTTTCTGGCGAACCTCTCCATTCAAAAGAGGAACGAGCTGGGCACGATACGTCTTGGCGTAGCTTGGAAACTCGTGCAAAACTTCTATTTTGTAATCTCTTAATTATTTAAAATGATCAGATTTTTTAAATATAAATTGAGAAAAATTGAATGATTGGCACTTAGATTTACCTACAAAGTGGATTTAAATATGATTTAATAATTCTTATTTTTTTCTATTTTTAGAAACCGGGAATATTGTGAACGAGTGACAGCAAATTTAGTGCCTGGAGAGTGCTTTTCCCCCCGGAGTATTGTCTGGGTGAGTAAATTCTACCTTTTTCAAATCTGTCGTAAGCTTAGAGGTTGAAGCTATTTTAAAGTCAAATTAGACTAGAATAATATTATTAAAATGTATTATCGGTAATTATGGTTCATCTCGTTAAAGACTTCTTCACTAAATTTTGTTTTCGTATCTTTTAATAGAAAAATTATCTTCTGAACGGATTTTGAAATCGAGAACTTAATATATTTTGTAATTTGCTTACGAAAAAATTGTGCTCAAAATACTTGGGTAAAGTTTGGAACTTAATTAAGTTATCCTTGTTATTCCTTAAAACTCTCTTGATGGGCTAAGTACAGCATTTTGACTATTTTAATTCGAAATTTTCTTGGTTGATGTTATTAGAATTTGGATAGGTTTTGTATCGAGCCTATGATTTATAAAAAGCTAATATATGGCTGCCAGTGAAGTTTTTTTCTTTTTAAGATGTCTGGGAATTTCAAGATAATCATTAGAATTGAAATTTTCGAAATTATATTGTAACACTATCTAATATAAGCTTTCTTTTCTTCCAGAAATGATTCCAGTTTGGTGTGCTTCTTGCCCTTAAGTGGAATTCCAAGATTTTATGTGAAGCATGTGATATATTTTCATTGTAATTTTTTTGTTAATAAAAATTTCTACATTAATTGTCTGCTCAAATTATTCATTACGGTAATGGAACTCCCATTATTTCTGCAATTGAACTTTGGCTATATTCCTTGCGACTGTTGTTCCTTGGGTTTCCTTGAAAGTCGCTGTTATTAAGGGTTGATGCAATATGTTGCTTACGTTTTTCGCGGAAGAACGCGGAACTTGTTGGGTAAGTTGAACCCGGAAAGGGTTGATAGTGGATGGAGTGGGACACGAGAGTGAGGGTAGAATCCTAGTATAGAATATTTTATGCATTAAATTTAAATATTAACTGCATTAAGAAGAGAACAAATATTCCTATCACGGATAGCGGCATTGTGTCCATATTTGAAGTTCGGAAGAATAGAAAAATTCAATATAAGGCTGGCTGAGAGGTCCACTGAAAATTAAAAAATCGCCAGGGGTTCCATGAGGAAGAAAAGGTTAGGGTAACTATGACTTAGACTAATATAAATTACAAAATTTATACCATAGGGATATTATAAGTAAAATAAATTGGAGCGAATAGAATTCCTTTGCCAAAGTATGTAACGTAACTTCATATTGATTATAATTAATAATACTTTATTTAACGGACAGATGTCCTATTACAAATGTTGAAAATGACCAAGGTAACATTTGAAAAGTTTGAAAATAAACATATGAGCTTAATTAAAGAAGATTGACACAAATGAAAATTACAATTAAATTGGAGATAACACATTACATGTTACAATAAAAGAAAAATACACCTTAATAATTCTGCACCATTAAACATTTTTTAAAATAAAATTTCTGAATACATTGTGTGAAAAGTAAAATATATCAGTGGATTTACAATGACTATTAAAATCTCTCATTATTCTAAAAATAGGCAGAAAATACAAATAATTATTACATACATATGGAATATGAAATAAATGATGGGATCTTGAATGAACAATTGGAACCCTAAAATTTATAAGAGATAAAAGATAAGAAGACTTGATATGATTATTTAACAGAGAGTGTAAGAATAGAACTCCATTTTGCTTCCTACGAGCAGAGAGTGTGTGTATATTTAGTAATTTCAATGTCTTATCATATTCTCCACTTTCTCTCTCAATTCCAAACTTAAAAGCCACCAGTCTCAGAAATTTATTCTGGACTCTCTCTAAACCTAAGTCGTACTTATGATAAGAAGGGGACCAAACTATTGAACTATATTCGAGAACTGGTCGAACTAGGGTGATATATAAATGTCTATAGCAAAAAATATTGTTAAAATCCCTACAATTTCTATACATGAAACCAAGAATTTTATAGGCTTTAGTAATTATGGTATCTATGTGCCTACTGAAAGACAAGTCGGAAACAAAGAGAACACCCAAATCCAGTTTATGGTCCAATCTTACAAGACTTTTTCCAGATAATGAATAGTCAGTTATTATAGGTGACTTGGATTTGCAGAAGGTGACAACATTACATTTACTAATATTTAAAAACATAGCATTTGTTTTGCACCATTCAGAGATATCAGTCAAACACCTTTGCAGTGCAGAAGCATCTGTATTCGAATCAATAGTATGAAATATTTTAATGTCGTCAGCATACATAAGATAATTAATTGGTTTAATTATGGTTCCAATATCATTAATGAAAATCAAGAATAAAATAGGTCCCAGATGGGATCCCTGAGGGACTCCAGATACGCCTTCAAAGGGAAAAGAAGTAATACCTTTGATTTTCACCTTTAGTTTTCTATTAGACAAGTAACTGCAGAACCAAGATAATAAATTCCCACTAATACCATAAGCTCTAAGCTTTGCTAGAAGCATGGAATGGCATACCTTGTCAAATGCTTTGGTAAAATCACAGTAAATAGTGTCTACTTGATGATGATCATGTACTGCGGTGGTGACAAAGTGCTGAAAAGATAATAGGTTAGTGACAGTAGACCTGCCACTCCTAAACCCATGTTGTTCATCATCTAAAACATTCTCAATAAGTGGGGTAAGTCTATTTGTCACTAAACTTTCGAGTACCTTTGCTAAAACAGATTGGATAACAATGGGTCTGTAGTTGTTCACATCATTTTTGTTACCACTCTTATGCACTGGAATTACATAAGAAGTTTTCAAGAAATCCGGAAAAATACCGTAGTCTAAGGATTTATTAAAAATAATATAAAGGGGAAAGACCAAAGCTTCGCAGCAGTTTTTGATAAGTAACGGAGGCAAGTTGTCAGGGCCAGGGCTTTTTGATACATCCAGTTTCCTCAGAATTTTTAAAATTTCATCAACGGTAACATTCACTGTTGAGATATTAATACTATGACTAAAATTAAAATTTGGAACAGAATAATTATCCTCATATGAGAAGACTCCAGAAAAATATTTTGCAAATAGATTAGCGATATCTTTAGGATTATCACACTTAATGCTATTATAGGACATTGATGATGGGATGTTATTAGTTCTTCGACGATTATTAACGTGTGACCAGAAAGACTTAGCATTAATTAATATGTTGTCCTGTACAGTATTTATATAGGAAGCATAACAGGATTTAGAAAGTGCTTTACATTTCTTACGGATATCAGAAAACTTTTGGTAATCGGTGGAGTTCCCAGAGGCCTTATAAACTTTGTGTAGGATTTTCTTTTGAGAAATTAATTGTTTTAAGGTGGGAGTAAACCATTTAGGGTAACTGCTATTACGAAATGATATGATAGGAGTGAATAATTCTATAGCTTGATACATTATTGAATAAAAACTATTCACAGCCTCATTACAATCTAAATTACATAATATCACAGGCCAATTAACTTCATTAAGGTAGCTATTTAAGCCAAAGAAATCACAGTTTTTATAATCAAGTATAAACTCTTTTTCCTTGGCCATTTCTACTTTCTTTGGAATATTTATTATTAATTCAATGGACGGATGATAAGAATCACATTTAGTTAAAGGATCATCCACCATGGAGCATGTAACATTTGTTGAATTAGAGAAAACAAGGTCCAGCAATTTATTATATTTATTTTTTACAGTATTGACTTGAACTAGACCCTGGAATGAAAAATTGTCAACAATAACTTTAGCTTGAGGTGAAAGAACACATTCAGTAGAGACTTCATCGTTCTCAGATGGAGTATTCCAATCTATAGAGGGTAAATTATAGTCTCCTAATATAAATATTTCATCAAAATCTTTAGTTAGGATATTTTCAACTCCAACACAATGACTATCATATAATGCAACCGGAGAGTTTGGTGGAAAATATACGGATCCAATTAAAAATTTCAAATCAGCAAAATAGATACTTACAAAAACTTGCTCAACATTATAATCAGGTAGAATTAGTTCATAACAAGTGAGTGAAGATTTTACCGCTATTAAAACACCACCCCCTCGTCTTTTGTTCGAATATGTGGGGTCACGATCTCTTCTGAAGATGTGATAATTCGGCCAACTGAGTTCAGATGTAAGAATGTCACTTGTCAGCCAGGTTTCAGTAAGCACAACAACATCGTAATTTGACACACTTATGGCTAAACTAAGTTCAGTTAGTTTTGTTCTGATGCCTCTAACATTTTGATAATAGACTGAGAGTAACACAGAAGACGATAAATCATTAATTTTGCTACGAATGCCATTACAATTTTGATAATAAAAATTTAAGGTTGACTGCCGATAAATTAGTTTTTTTGGATAATTTTAGGAACTCCAGCAATGTATTTTATGATAAGATTCGGTTCACCTTTGTCACTTCTCTCTTTAATTTCACAACGAAGCTTATTTATATAGTTTCTTTCACATAATGTTCTGTCCCTCGACACCGAGATACGAAAGTCCGTGTGTCTCTTTCTGTGAATATTAACGAGACGCAAGAATTCCAGAGCATCAGAATCCTGCCAAAAAACTACTTTAAGTGGTCTAAGCTTGCCTTGAGATCGTCTACCAAGTCGTACAACCTTGCATTCGCTGACTTCGTAGTTCATCCCCACATCGGCCAAGATATCAGCAAGTTGTTTTACATCATGCTCCAGGTCTTCATTACTAGTAGAGGAAGCACTCTCTGGAACATTATGTAACAAGACGTTTCTCAAACGCTTGTATCTTTCCATAGATTCCGCTACTGCCACTTCGATGACTTCCTCATGATTAGTGCATGACGATCGATCAACACGAAGTTCTTCAATTTGTAGTTTCAGCTCATTAATTATATCTACCAGCTTATCCACCTTATTCTTATTTGAGTTTACACATAAATCACAGTGGAACAATAATCGTCTATTTTGCAATTTTAGTTGAATCACATCATTTCGGGTTAGTCCGCCACATGTTGCATGAAGCGGCAACAAACAATTGTCGCACTTAATTTCCTTCTCAGGCGCAAGTAAATCTTTACAAATTATGCACTGATTAACGAAAGGCATTATGTGATCAATAATTAATCTATATTTAACAACCAATGTTGCAAAATCGTGTAAATAAAGAAAAAAAAAAACGGAGTGCTCACAATACCGCGTGTATACCGTACGGTCGATCGATATCGAATCGAATAATTACCTATCTAGTTATTATTATTAAATTATATCGATTGAATTTAAAAATTGCACTTCTTAATTTCAACTAATACAAATTCTCTACTATTAAAGTTGTAAATTTATAGTCCTTTGGGAGTCAAACCGTTGTGTAGAAACGGATCTTAGATTTAAAGACGCGCTTCACGCGCAATTGGTACTTACGATGTTCGTTCTCAAGTGCACTTTTTTCATTTCAGACGCTTCTTTGAATAACTTAAGTTCACTACATATTTTTAGAGTGCTGTTTCATCGGGGTCTTTTAATAAACACGAGAGTTTTTGTCTTACTCATCCCCCACATTATTGCTCTCGTAATCATAAAGAGTTCTCTTCAGATGTTTTTAAAGAAATATGTTGAGTTAGCGATTGAGGAACGTTCATGAAGAAATTGATTCTGATTCATGAAATATTGTTTATCTTCCTCCCAAAATATTACTAATAGAAAGTGTATCATGTAGAATCTTGGTTGTTCGTGGTTTTTGTTATTCTCTTGCTTTCTTCATTTTGTTACTCATTTTCTTCCAAGATCACTTCCAATTCTTAGGCTGAGAGTACCAGTTTATGATTTATCATTTCCATTTCTGTGTTCGGCAGCGTCCGGTTGAACAGATGTCCCCTTCAGATGGCTGTAAGCGGACCTGTGACGTTGTGAGGGCGATTTAAAAAGAATGTATCTAAATTTCGATATGAGTACACAACATGTGCAACTTTAAATTCATGTAAGCTATGAAACATTTTTTTCGAAATAGATTAAATGATTGGATTAGGAGACTAGAAACTACTATGATGATCAAATGTTGATTGGAAAAAGAATATTTGAACTTTATCGTTCGAATTAGGGTTACACATTTCAATGCAAGTTATCTATATTTGCATCTAGATTGCAGTCAAACCTATTCATAGATCAGTTTAGGTAACTTATCTTATTGTTATTACAGGATATTCATAATAATAACAATTTATTACAAAAGAACTCATGGGGACGTATTTACTTATTATTCAAAATTTTGGAGCATATTAAATTGTGATGCCTGGTAAAACTAAAAAATATGGTAATTCTTATTGAGTATTGCCAATGAGAGTTGCTGGGGACTCATGAGACTACTTTTACGGGATTCCAATTTTCTTATTGTGTGCAATGTGATACGCCACGTATGATTATAATTGCTCTTTTCTGTAACGAAAAACGTTTGCTGGAATAGATCGCATTACCCCAGAGAATGGTAGTATAAGATAGGTAATAAACTATTTTTGCATAATAGAGATTTTTCAAGATTTCAGCATTCAATAGGAATAAGTTAACGCAACATAAAAATGCCTGTGAAGACTTCCTTTGTCACAGCATGTATATGGAGAGTTCAGTGTACATTTTCAGAGAATTAGATGCCAAGATAAGTAACAGAAAGGCAGCATAATATACTGAAATCATTAATTCTGATGAGAGGACTAGAAGATTGAGGAGGTTTTTTAGATTAAAACTGAAGGTAAGCAATTTTGTAGCAGTTCAGAGCAAATAAGCTATCATAACATCAGTTGAGCATCTCTTTTGTTTTTGTGTTTGATTTCATTCATTAACAAATAAAATTAATGTGAAATTAGGCCAATTTCCAAAGGTTTTCTTTGTCTAATTTTTTACTGTAATGTTACTTTTCTCTCTCATAGTTGTGTGTAATATGCCACTTTCCTCAGCCTTGTAATGTTCAAATTCTTGTGACTTTTCTTTGTTTTGTTTCTGCTTATTCTATAATTCATTTTACATTTTGTAAATCAACTCTTTAACCTGAAAGGGAGATTTTATTATGCCTTTACCTTAAGTCTTAATAAGTAAAAATTCTTCCTGTGATAGTCTTAGATGTTATTTTTTTCCATGTTTAACTAAATTTTGCCAGCTCTAGTGGAAGCTAGCGTGGCTCTTATTTGAAACCTTGGATAAGCTATGTTTGAAGGTGACTAAGGAGAGGTAGAATGACCTCTCTGTAGTCACCTTGGGTATGGTTAGTGTGTGGTGATAAAAGGTTAATTCTAAGGTCTTATTGACAAAGATTTACCTAAGAGATACATAGGTATTATCATGAAAATCTGAGATCACTCTAAAAACTTTGAATATGAATGATTCTTTGTATTTGATTAACATCTGCATTTTGTTAAATTGCTCGATATTGGAAACTTATCCTTCTCTCAGTCTCTTCCACATACATTGTCATGACATACATAGTTTATTTTTCAATTATTCTCATAAGACAATCCTATCATATTCTTTTTTTCTGCCAAGCTGCTGTCCGGTGAAGTCCTCATAAGCTCTCCTGAACTTGTCAGGCGGTACCTCACCAAGACACCAGCAATGAACACACACAGCCATTCCATGATCAGAAAAGTCCGATCAGCTGGGATTTCAACCCTATGGTCAGAGTGATAACGTAGCTAGAATGCTAACCAAACTGCCACCATGGGTGGTTCTAAAAAGTATTTCAGATTCTTAAGATTCTCTCATGCATCTTTTAAGCCATATGTACATATATGTATACTGATTGTAGCAATTGCGTAATGTGTGTTTTGTTAGGCTAATTTGATTGCATGTATATATTTCATATTTATGACAATTTTCTTATTGATTTTAACTGTGTGTAATTTATTTTTTTTGTATATTAGACATCTTTAGCTATATGTGTGGTGCAGATAACCATCCTCTAGCATTAGCCTTGACTTATGAAAAAGTTACCTTTGGCGTCAAAGACGCACTACAATTGTGAGAGATTTAGCTTAGTTAAAAAACTGTCAAGAATTACAGTACATTCATAGACCTGTTAAGAACCAAGGGAAACTACATCTTCATTTTTATTTTGAATTTTACTTTTTAATCATCTTTGTGGTGGACATCCTAAATACACTATCAGAACTCTAAAATCTGTTTAACTGCTGTATTTAATTAGACAATAACTACAGATGTGTTTTTTACATTCTGCCTTTACTTCCTTCATATTTTGTGTATTAAAACAATTACAACCTTATACCAAAAAAACCTGGAACAACTGATTTGCAGATTAATTGAATTGCCAATCAACCATTGTCCTTGGCCTGGCCCATTCGGCTATCGATTTCGAGGCCATTCCCATTCAGAGAGGAAGAATCTTGCGGTCCCTGGCTGTGGTGGTTTAGGCACCTCAGTGAAGCAGGGGCCAGGAAGTTGCAGGGTCACCCGTGACCGACAGCTGACGTGATAGCCCCATGCTTTCATGGCTTCGCTTGCACCTCTACAAGGTTCTTGTGATGGTAGTTCTGGCATTGTTGGCCCTTCAGTATGCTTTTAGTACTATATTTGAGTCTCGACATTTTGAACCTCTTTTTACCATTGCCAATCACTCTACTGGGAGAGTTGGTATGGATTTAGGTGGGGCAATAGATAGGAACTTAAGAGAAATGCCACTTCTAGCTAAAGGTATTCATCCCACTCTGCAGACATCACCTGTTGTCACAATGGAAAATTCTCATTCCTCTCCTGTGTTGATATCACATTGAATGACAAACTCCAGTGATACCTCTGATAATAGCTCCAGTAATGGTGTGAAAGATCTGAGTGTTGTTGAGATATCCGCTGAATCCAAAGTGCTATGTTGTAATTGTGTAACAAAAGTGCTCAATAATACTTCCGCATATTCAGTAACTACTTTGCTTCCAGTTGGAATACCTCTTTGCCCACCAGTTCCTCCAAATTTAGGTGAGAACAATAATTCTATATAAGATTCTATATAAGATTCTATTTAAGATGCTACTCAAGATTCTTATGCCTTATTTTCTTCATTTGTGATATGTGTTTGAAAGTTTTGATGTTATTTTTATCTGGAGGTGAAATGATAATTGTTTTATGAGTATTGGAAAAAATCCTCTAATTTTGACATCTAAAATAAACTCCCTATGTGCAATTTTGATATTAAGTATCTTATTGACAAATGTTATGAATTATTTCATCCTATATAGTTATATAAGGTAGTGACTTCCTTCATTACAACCATGTAGGCATTTTCGGAAGCATTACATTTTGGTTTGAGTGTTAATTTATGGCTTCCTCATTGATATTCATTTGTATTTATTTTTTGTTACTGTTCTTATAGATTTTAATTTTATTTGGATCCATCAATCCAATAGTTGAATCAAGCTCTGTGATTTACATTTACACCAGAAAAGATGCCTGTTAAAGTAAGATAAAGTACTTAAACTCGGGGGAATCTCTCTCTTTCTTTTATTTCATTATTATATTATGTATTGAATTTCTTGTGTGCACAGTGTAATTAAGGTAGAAAGGTGAGGATATTTGAATATTTAAATCTTCTTTATTTAAGTAAATGGTGCAAGTTGCTGTCCTGTCATCAATGAAGTTCAATTTTGTTCTGGATTTCAAGACTGCATCACACAAATATTGTCAACCAATTTTTCTCAGATTCCTTTTTTGTAACAAGTTATTCTATTACTTGTCATTTTTTCAATCCACTAAAATTTCAAACCTTAGTTAAAACTTAAATTCATCACTTTTCTAAAGTTCATTGTTTGCTGTTTATGTTTCTGTATGTTATCTTATCTTTACTATTTTGAAATACAATTCCTGAATCCCCAGCTGTTTTAATAATCATTAATTATATCCCATAATATTTTGCTGCTCTCTTTTTCATAAAGCAAATGTATTTGCAAGATTTCTCATGGTAGATATTTTAAAATTTTCAGAATAAATAGAAAGAAATGTTTAATTTTGCTATAAAATATTTTATTTCTATGGCTTATACAAATCATAATAACACATTTGGTTTATCAATTGTGCTGTTGTAATGCTAGTTACTTATACTTAATTACTGGCTTTATTAACAAGTAATTCATTACTGTGTTTTGCTAAATTAGCACTATGCAAATGATACTTTATTTACAATGATATTCATAAAATGTGTTTAAGATTGATGTTATGTGTTTCATTTTGTGATTAATTTGAAAATAATTTTTGGTAACAGTGGGGCCATTGGAAGTCACAAAGCGGATACCATCAGTGAAAGAATTAGAAAAGGGGTTAGAGAAGATATTAGGACCAGATTTTGGAGGTCTAGAGCCTGGTGGCTATGGAAAACCACAAAATTGCAGAGCAAGAGATAAAGTAGCTGTCATAGTACCGTATAGAGATCGTTCTGAACATCTAAGAGCACTTCTTATGAATTTGCATCCTTTGCTTCAGAAACAACAAGTAGAGTATGGAATCTACGTAATTGAACAAGCAGGTTTGCTATCTTCTTAATAAAATTTATGCAAAAATAAATATGGCTAATTCTATTTCTCTTAGTTGAAAAATTTGGGAGAATTCCATGTTATGAAATGTGTTATGGCTACAGAAAAAGAGGGTATCTATTCTAATCCTTTTATAATTAGTGCAAAATAGATAAAATTTCAATAAAAGAAAAGTATTCAATTTCATATTTAGACGCTTCTCCGGATATACCTATATATAAGTTATATATATATATATATATACATCTCTATTATATATAGACGCTTCTCCGGATATCTATTATATATAGACGCTTCTCCGGATATACCTATCTATTATATATACACTCATTCATTCATTAGGGATCAAAAGTCTAAGCATGTTCCACAAGTTCCACTGACTTGAAATTTTTACGACGTATTGGCCATAACGTGTAACCTCCAGGAAAAATCTGACTTTGAACCTCGATGTCATAGGTTAGATCCCAGAAGGCCCCAAAGTCCCGATTTTCCCCATAAGAATACATGGCGGGGATTTTCGAAAAATTTTTTGAGGCACTTTCCGAAGAAGTAGAGTATTGAAATTCGTGGGATCGCTAGAAACCGTGCATATCCAACGAAAATCAAAAAGACATCGCCAAAAATGGTCCATGGTTCGATGCTAGGTGGGGGCAAAAATCGGCCGTTTAAAATGCATTGCGGCGATTTTTAAGATTCTTTTTTGACCATTTGCCGATGGCATGGAAACTTGAAATTCGGCGTGGGGTTAGATATCACAAATATATTTCATAATCAAATTTTTTATATTCGCTGATGGTCCTCGGTTCGATCCCAGAGGGCCATTTACATTCTTCAATGCATTTCTTATGGAGATAACGGAAACAAATTTTAGGTACTTCCCGGAATGCTATCGACTTCAAACTTTGCAATATACAAGAACAAGTCTTTACAAATCAAAATTTGCATTCACAGCTTACAATGTGTCCTGGGTTCGACACCAGGTGTCTCTGCAATCAGAAGTTGATCCGATTTTTAGGAATAATTTTGAAACCTTTCCCAATAATATAGAAATTTGAAATTCGGCATATAGATAGAGATCATAAATAACTTTCAGAAACATATTTTAGATTTCCATGATCGTCCTTGGTTCGAATCCAGAGAGCCATTTACATTCGTGAAAAGTAGAACGTCGTTTGAGGCAGTTGCAGTCAATATTTCGCCTTGAATTTTCACACATAATTAGAGATGGTGATCGTCTGTTGTGCTGCATAGTAAGTTCACCAAGAAGACCCGGGTTCGATGCCAGACGATTAAATTGAAGCAGATTCTAAGAAAAATTTCCATCCTTTTTTTTCTTTTGAGGGCCGTCAGCGATATGAGGCCGACATGAAATTAGTGTTGTCGATCTGCTTGCAGTATGCAAGCAACATTTTACTCGTACCTATATATATATACACTCATTCATAGGGGATCAAAAGTTTAACCATGTTCCACAAGTGCCATCGACTTGAAATTTTTACGACATTATGGCCATGATGGGTAACCTCCAGAAAAAATCTGACCTTGAGTCTCAGTGTCATGGGTTCGATTCCAGAAGGCCCCAAAGTCCCGATTTTCTCCATAAGGATACATGGTGAAGATTTTCGAAATTTTTTTTGAGGCACTTCCCGGAAAAGGAAAGAGTTGAAATTCTAGGGACCACTAGAAGCCGTGGATATCCAACGAAAATCAAAAAGACATTTTCGAATATTGTCCATGGTTCGATTCTAGGTCGGGGCAAAAATCGGCCGTTTAAAATGCATTGCGGTGATTTTTAAGATATTTTTTGGACCCTTTTCCGATGCCATAGAAACTTGAAATTCAGTATGAGGTTAGATACCATAAAAATATATCATAATCGAATTTTACATATTCGCTGATGGTCCTTGGTTTGATCCCAGAGGGACATTTAAATTCCTCAATGCATTTCTTACGGAGATAAGGGAAACAAAGTTTAGGTACTTCCCGGCACGATATTGACTTCAAACTTTGCATAAAGAAAGCTCAAGTCTATACAAATCAAACAGTTCATTCATAGCTATCACTGTGTCCTGGGTTCGACACCAGGTGTCTCTGCAATCAGAAGTTGATCCGATTTTTAGGAATTATTTTGAAACCTTTGCCAATAATATAGAAACTTCAAATTCGGCATATAGATAGAGATCATAAATAATTTTCAGAAACATTTTTTAGATTTCCAAGATCGTCCTTGGTTCGAATCCAGAGAGCCATTTAAATTCGTGAAAATTAGAACGTCTTTTGAGGCAGTTGTAGCCCATATTTCTGCTTGAATTTTTACACAGTTAGAGATGGTGATGTTCTATTGTGCTGCATAGTAAGTTCACAGTAAAGACCCGGGTTCGATGCCAGACGATGGAATTTCAGGGAATTTTAAGAAAAATTTCAATCCATTTTTTTCTTTTGATGGCCGTCCAGATATGATGCCGACATGAAAATAGTGTTGTCCATCTGCTTGCAGTATGCAAGCGACATTTTAATCGTATATTTCTGTTATATATAGACGCTTCTCCGGATATACTTATATATATACGAGTAAAATGTAGCTTGCATGCTGCAAGCAGATCGACAACACTAATTTCATATCGGCATTATATCTTGACGGTCCTCAAAAGAAAAAAAAAGGATTGAAAATATTCTTAGAATTCGCTTCAATTTAATCGTCTGGCATCGAACCCGGATCTTCCTGGTAAACTTACTATGCAGCACAACAGAAGATCACCATCTCTAACTATGTGTGAAAATTCAGGCAGAAATATTGGCTACAACGCCTCAAACGACGTTTTACTTTTCAGGAATGCAAATGGATCTCTGGAGCCAAATAAAGGGCGACATAGGAAATCTAAAACAATTTTTTTTGAAATGTACCTACGATCTCTATCTATATGCCCAATTTCAAGTTTCTATATTATTGGGATAGGGTTCAAAATAATTCTTAAAAATCGGATCAACTACTGATTTCAGAGACGCCTGGTGTGGAACCCAGGGTACATTTTTATGCTTTGAATGCACAGTATGATTTTTAAGGACTTGATCTTATTTTGTGCAAAGTTTGAAATCGGTATCATGCCGGGAAGTACCTAAAATTTGTCTCCGTTATCTCCATTAGAAATGCATTGAGGAATGTAAATGGCCCTCTGGGATCGAACCAAGGACTATCAGCGAATCTAAAAAATTTGATTATGAAATATATTTATGATCTCCAACTTCATGCCGAATTTCATGTTTCAATGTCATTGGGAAAGGGTCCAAAAAAAATCATAAAAATCGCCACAATGCATTTTAAACGGCCGATTTTTGCCTCGACTTAGCATCGAACCCAGGATATTCTCCGTAAAACTCATTTATGCTTTTGATAGATCATGACTATATATATATAGGTTCCTTGAGTTTTGATTCTCTACCTATCCCGAAAGTATTTTATAAAAAATCCTGAAAATCGAAGCAATGCATTTAAACGGGAAAAATCGGGACTTTGAGCCCCTCTGGACTCGAACCCATGACACTGAGGTTCAAAGTCGCATTTTTTCTGGCGGTTACACATTATGGCCAATACGTCCTAAAAATTTCAAGTTAATGACACTGGTGGTTTAGCCTGTGAATTAGTATCCTATCTATCTATCTATCTATATCCTTGAATGAATCCGGAGAAGCATCTATATTTAATAGATACGAGTAAAATGTAGCTTGCATACTGCAAGCAGATCGGCAATACTAATTTCATATCGGCATCACATCTGGACGGTCCTCATAAGAAAAAAAAAGGATTTAATTTTTTCTTAAAATTCGCTGAAATTTCATCATCTGGCATTGAACCCGGGTCTTACTGGTAAACCTACTATGAAACACAATAGAAGATCACCATCTTTAACTATGTGTGAAAATTCAAGCAGAAATATTGGCTACAACTGCCTCAAACGACGCTCTAATGTTCACGAATGTAAATGGCTCTCGGGACTCGAACCAAGGACGATCTTGGAAATTTAAAAAAAATTTCTGAAAGTTATTAATGATCTCAATCTATATGCCAAATTTCAAGTTTCTGTATTATTGGGAAAGGTTTCAAAATAATTCCTTAAATCGGATCAACTTCTGATTGTAGAGACACCTGGTGTCAAACCCAGGACACATTGATAGCTGTGAATGCATAGTTAGATTTGTAAAGACTTGATCTTATATCATGCAAGGTTTGAAGTCGATAGCATGCCGGAAAGTACCTAAAATTTGTTTCCGTTATCTCCGTAAGAAATGCATTGAGGAATTTAAATGTCCCTCTGGGATCGAACCAAGGACCATCAGCGAATATGTAAAATTCGCTTATGATATATTTTTATGGCATCTAACATCATACTGAATCTCATGTTTCTATGCCATCGGAAAAGGGTCCAAAAAAAATCTTAAAATCGCCACAATGCATTTTAAACGGCCTATTTTTGTCCCGACCTAGCATCGAACCAAGGATAATATTCGTAGATGTTTATATGGTTTCCTTTAGATATGCACGGCATCTAGCGATTCCTTGAATTTCAAATCGCTCTTTTTCCGGGAAGTGCCTCAAAAAAATTTTCGAAAATTCCCGCCATGTATCCTTATGGAGAAAATCCCGACTTTAGGGCCTTCTGGAATCGAACCCATGACACCGAGGTTCAATGTCGGATTTTTCCTGGAGGTTACACGTTATGGCCAATGTGTCGTAAAAATTTCAAGTCTGTGGCTCTTGTGGAACATGCTTAGACTTTTGATCCCCAGTGTATATATATTAAGTATATCCGGAGAAGCGTCTATACATAATAGATATACACTGGGGATCAAAAGTCTAACCATGTTCCACAAGTGCCACCGACTTGAAATTTTTACGGCGTATTGGCCATGACATAAAACCTCCAGGAAAAAGCCGACATTCAACCTCGGTGTCATGGGTTCCATTCCAGAGGGCCCAAAAGTTGCGATTTTCTCCATAAGGATACATGGTGGGGATTTTCGAAAATTTTTTTTTTTTTGCGCTTCTCAGTGCATTTCTTACGGAGATAACGGAAACAATATTTAGGTACTTCCCGGCATGCTATCGACTTCAAACTTTGCATGATACAAGAGCAAGTCTTTACAAATCTAACTTTGCATTCACCGCTTAGGATAAGTCATGGGTTCGACACCAGGTGTCTCTGTAATCAGAAGTTTGTCCGATATTTAGGAATTATTTTGAAACATTTCCCAATAATATAGAAACTTTTATTAGACATATGGATGGGGATGATAAATAACTTTCAGAAACATATTTTAGATTTCCAAGATCGTCCTTGGTTCGAATCCAGAGAGCCATTTACATTCAAGAAAAGTAGAACGTTGTTTCAGGCTGTTGCATCCAATATTTCTGCTTGGATTTTCACACATAGTTAGACATGGAGATCTTCTATTGTAGTGCATAGTAAGTTCACCAGGAATGCCCGGGTTTGATGCCAGACAATTAATTGCAGCGAATTTTCTGAATATTTTCAATCCTTTTATTTTCTTTGGAGGGCCGTCTCGATGTAATGCCGATTTTAAATTATTGTTGTCGATCTGCTTGCAGTATGCAAGCAACATTTTACTCGTACCTATATACACACTCACTCATTCATTCATAGGGCATCAAAATTCTAACCATGTTCCACAAGTGCCACTGCCTTGAAATTTTTACGACATATTGGCCATAACGTGTAACCTCCAGAAAAAAGCCGACTTTGAACCT
The DNA here is from genome assembly GCA_947579665.1 of Sympetrum striolatum. Classification (NCBI taxonomy): domain Eukaryota; kingdom Metazoa; phylum Arthropoda; class Insecta; order Odonata; family Libellulidae; genus Sympetrum; species Sympetrum striolatum. The sequence continues at coordinate 69,712,903 of OX388352.1, forward strand.
TGGTGTCATGGGTTTGATTCCAGAAGGCCCCAAAGTCCCGATTTTCTCCATAAGGATACATGGCGGGGATTTTCGAAAATTTTTTGTGGCACTTTCTGGAAAAGTAGAGAGTTGAAATTCAAGGGATCTATAGAAGCCGTGCATATCCAACGAAAATCAGAAAGACATCTTCGAATATGGTCCATGGTTTGATTCTAGGTTGGGGCAAAAATCGGCCATTTAAAATGCATTGCGGCGATTTTGAAGATTTTTTTTGGATCCTTTCCCGATAACATGGATACTTGAAACTCGGTACGTGGATAGATATCATGAATATATTTCATAATCAAATTTTACATGTTCACTAATGGTCCTTGGTTTGATCCCAGAGGGCCATTTGCGCTTCTCAGTGCATTTCTTACAGAGATAACGGAAACAATATTTAGGTACTTCCCGGCATGCTATCGACTTCAAACTTTGCATGATACAAGAGCAAGTCTTTACAAATCAAACTCCGCATTCACAGCTTACAATATGTGCTGGGTTCGACACCAGGTGTCTCTGAAATCAGAAGCTGATCCGATTTCTAGGAATTATTTTGAAAATTTTCCCAATAATATAGGAATTGTTAACTGTAAATTCTGTATTTCCTTTGTGTAGTATTGAATTTATTTATTGTTTGCATTGTTTTTAGTAGTCTATACATAGCAGACAATATCAAGTTCATACAAATATTTGTTCCGTTTGTTCTAAAACATATTTGTTTCTTCATTTTAGTATTATTTACCACTCTCTACTCATTAATTTATCGTAGGTGGTAATATTCCTTAATTTATCCTAAGCTGCTTGTTTGAATTTGAATTAGCGTCCAGGTGTTTCTGAATTTGTATTCACATAAATTCGTTCTATGATGATACTAAAGTTTTGGAAGTAAAAAAGGTGAGAAAATTAGCACAAGGATGACTTTGTAATGTTTCTTCACCTAAAGTGAATCTGAGATATTGTGACAGAATTTAGATATAAATATAGATTTGCGGAATTGTGACATGAAAGGTTACTTTGATTGATTGGGAGAAAGCCAAAGAAAGGAAGTTACAGTTTTTATTTGTGAATGGAATGATTATCATTTGCCTTTAGTTACAGTAAAGGGAAAAGTATGTGTCACATTTACTTTTGACTCAATAGTCAGTGTTTTTCATGTTTGATAATGTAATAGCTAGTTTAAGTATGCATGATAAAGATTTATCGATGAATGATCATGGTGAATGATGTTAAAGTAAGTTAAAGTGAATTTGTAATTAGTTTCAAAAGATTCATTTTTAAATCTGGGCCATCAAAAGTATTCCTTTTAGCACTAAATGCTTTGTTTTGTAAGAACAGTGTTATTTATGTTTTGTAAGAACAGTGTCACATCTTGTAGGGGAGAGTTAGGTTATCTGGGCCACTTTTTTTCAAATTGATCTGAAATATTAGCTATTTAAGTTAAATACATGAAATTTCTCATGAAATTAAAGTAAACTATTCTCCTCACAATCTGTGAAGCAGTATCCCCACAGTGCTTACCATTTTTGTGAAATTTGAAATTTTTACATCTTCTGCAAAAGGACCACCTAACCTAACCGGTAAGGTTAACTGGACCAGGCAATGAATCCAATGCATATAAATTCAATAATATTATTATCATCTTGAACACATATTACAAATGATCTGGAGTATTGCTTTGGGCAAAATATTAATTGTTAATACAAAAATAGACTTATTCACCGTATTGTATTAGAAAATCATACCTAGAATAAGCTGTATTCACGCAGGTCCACATTAAAATAAATCATCCCCTCAAATCTTTGTCGGGCATCCCTCAGAGGATTAGGAAGTTTTACAACAATATCTACAGATTTAACAAAAGCATTTTCATCAGTTATGGAAAATCTGGTTGAGGGGAAGTGCCGTTTGTAGAATGTGACTTCAGCACCACTATGACGTAAGTCCTTCACAACAGCAATGAAGTTGCGACCTGAATCCTTTTTCACTCCATGAATCTTAGCAATTATAAAGTCGCCAGCTTTAATTTCAGTGAAATCATCATCTTCAAACACTTCATTACAAGAAGAATCATCTAACAGCATGCTCTCACTTTCATCAGATGAAATGTCCAATTGATCCTTTTTAGCAGTTCTCTTATTTTTAGTCTTTTTTAATTCTCTGGAATGAGCTTCTTCTTCCAAGCGGGCCTTGATTGTTGAACTTGTAAGAATAAGAGATTCTCCTTTCTTTCTGCCACAACCATCTGTTTTTCGTGGTCCACACTTTGGGATTGGCCGCAAAGACTCAGGAGACACAAAATGGTTTGCTGTCTGTGATTGCTGTGCATGAGAATGTGAAGAAACTGTATGAGCAGCATCGGTGCTGGAAGTCGAAGGAACTGGAGCAGAGACATGATAGGCTGAAGGAACTTGATCAGTTTGAGTAGCTTGAAAAGGACGGTCTGTCACAGATGAACAAAGGAAATCATCTTCACCAAATATTTCGTCATTGAATGGCACTATCCCTGTAGCTTTAAATCCTTTAATGATATTAGCAGGAGTGAATGCACATGGAAAAGCTTCGCCCACTAGTCCTGATACATCATAAATGCAAAGTGTCAGACCAGGATGATTGAGTAGCCACCTATCACAAGCCTTGTTATAGTAAGCCTTTAAAGGTCCATAAACTGCTACATCCAGTGGCTGGAGCCTATGGCTTGTATGAGGCGGTATTGTTAATAAAACTATGCCATTTTCTTTGGCAAATGATATTGCCCTTATTGACATATGGCTCTCATGGTTATCTACAATGAGAAGCTTTGGCTTTTCTTTGCATGGCCGTTCATGTTTGACAAAATGTGCCAGTACATCTATAAATATGTCTCTGGTGATCCATCCGGAGGTATGAGCTGCACCTATACTTCCAGGTGGGGCATTGTGAAGCATATGGTCCCGAAAATGCACACGAGGGAACACAAAAAATGGAGGAACTGCTTTTCCTGTGCCCCCAATGATACCACACATAGTTATGAGAGTGCCTTTTTCTGCAGAAGTCATCTTCCCCACTTGCTTCAGGCCACAAGGAGATACTATCTTTCCAGGCTTCTGCACCGTTGTGAGGCCAGTTTCATTGAGATTGTAAATGTCCTCTGGTCCAAATCCAAATTTCTCAAATGCAGCTTTCAAGTTTGAGTAAAATTTACCCACATTACATTTATTGAAGCTGGTAGCACGGCTTAAACTTGTAGCTTCAGGCTGTCGAAGAGAAAGTTTGTGTCTCTTCATAAAAGAACGAAGCCATTCTTTCCCAGCCATTTTTTCTTGGCTCCAATTTGGTAATAGTTGCTTATTATTAACTGCTGCAAATTCATATGCCAGCCTCGTTGTGTCTGTGAATGATAAGACATAATGCATACCTGCAATTTTCTTTAAGTAGGAGCACAAAGAGAGTTCTTCTCCTGGAGTAAACACTTTTTTGTGCTCATTGGATGGTCTAAAGTTTACTTCACACCCATTAACAGATTTTTCGACAAACCGTTTTTGTGTTGTCCGTGGGATGTTGAATTGTTTAGATGCTGTACGAATACTAGTTCCTTCTTTGGTAGTTTTTACAGCCAGTTTCAAATCTTCTACTGAGTAAGACCGGTGATCAGTTGTACGCTTTCGAACACGAGGCATCTAAAATATAAAATTTGAATTAGAGATGTAACTCAATTAGAATTAATTAAATAAAATAATAACATAACACCAACTCATTTAAGATGGTAATGGCAAATCATCTATATGAAACAGGTACAAAAAATATGATAGGGTTAGGTGGCCCGGTCCACATAACCTCACTGGCTAGGTGTCCAGTTAACCCCTCAGCACATGTTTCTCTTTATCAGCCCCAAAACATGCTTTGAAACAATTTCCATTCAAAACAAAACATACCATCATAAAGAATAAACACTTACGATTAATATGGTGTAAAGAACTTCCCTGTAGCTCTTCTTGGGCAGCAATTTCGATAGTGACAAGATGAGAGGGAAAAAAACTTGTGATCATGAAAAAGTAACAATTCAAACTATTAAGTACAGGTGATGCTTTTCGACTGTTAGTAAAGGTTTAGTTTGTCTATCCTGTGGTGTTCTTTATGTCATCTATTGGAGAAGACAGGAAACAGCAACCAACAAATTTTAAAGGCATGGACCACTTAACCTAACCGGACCAGATTACCTAACTCTCCCCTACTTGGCAGATTCATTGAAAAGGATAAATGGAAAATGCATACCTTCAATTCTTAATATTACCATGAAAAAGAGAAACTTTTGTTGCAAAATTCACTGTACAATTGCATTTTTAGTTTATTTCATTAGGCTATTTTGGAAATATCATTGTGGTGATCCTCTTTAGGAATTTGCTTGCATAATCTGCATATAAAATTTAGCTGAATCTTCTATATTACAGATAATATTCATTATTGTTACCAAAAAATTGTAATATTCACCTGAATTGGAATATAATGGAAAACTTTTAGATCTATACTTCATCAATTAATTCTCTTGTTAAGATGGTGGTACTACAACATTCAAGGGAAGTTCTAAATTTAGTAGTTTTCTTTAACATAATAGCTTAACAAAAGATCTCGTAAGTAAAATCAAATTGAAAGAATTTTGTTGATATGTAATTTTAATTACAAAGTGAAATGTAGTTTTATAGTTTGTATTATATTTTAATATTTAGTATTGTATTCATTATAAGAATGTAACTTTAAGAAACAACTGGACTGTCCTAAAATGAAAAAGAGTAGTAGTAATATTGTTGAAAGTGATAATACAGCTAAGGTTATTTTGCATATGGGCCCCTTCAAGAAAGAAAACCTGGGACTGCTTTCACCACATGGCTATGTGGGAGCCCAATGAATTTCAGATGAAGAATTCATTTAATTAATTAAAGAAGAAGAATTTGAATAAAGAAGAGATGTTAAACTGAAACAGATGTAGATGTTATTTTTAATAGATTTTTTCTTTTGAGTTATCAGAGAAACACATGTGTAAGTTATTAGAAAATTATTTGGTTAATGGTAGCTAAGCAGGGTTTTACCGTTAGTTTTTTTTTAGGTAGAAATTTCGAGTGTCTCCATCCTAATAACGGACCCTTGCCTCCACAGGAGCGCCCGGCCGCCACAGTAGGGGGGACAGTAAAAATACTGACCGTGCGGAATACGATTTAAAAAGTTATAAACCATTCAAATGAGCAACAATTAATTATCTTCGTCGTCTCAATCGTCCTAAGAGATATACAAGCTTCTTTTGATTGAAGTTCTACGATGAAAATTAAGATTTTTCGTGATTTTGCAAGAAATTACCTGTTTACAAATGGCAACGTTGCCGTTGGTTTCGGGTAGGTGGGGAGGAATTTCTATGAAACATCTAGATATCCTCCCCCCAACCCAACCCCATTGAGATATTTAAAACACCCGCCTATCTGACTGAGCAACGTTGCCATTTGTAAACAGCTAATTTCTTGCAAAATCACGAAAAATCTTAATTTTCATCGTAGAACTTCAACCAAAAGAAGCTTGTATATCTCTTAGGACGATTGAGATGACGAAGATAATTAATTGTTGCTCATTTGAATTGTTTATAACTTTTTAAATCGTATTCCATGCCGTCAGTTTTTTTATGGTCCCCCCTGATGTGAAGGTCAGGAGCTCCCGAGCTGGAAAGCCCAGCTAAGTGTCTGGATTAGCACCGCGACCCTCGAAATTTCAACCTGAAAAAGAACTAATGGTAAAAACCCCGCTTAGCTACCATTAACAAATTATTTTAACAGAGGATAGCAATAGATGATCATATATCTCAGAAATTTGTTGGCTCAGTTTGAGCAATATAGGACAGCACATTAGCAAGGTAGAATGCATTTCTGTGCAGTCTTATTCAAACAATAGGTAATTCTTCAGGGCTCTCACAGAGCTATATCAAAATATTTTGTACTAATTATTATTTTGAAGTTGGAAGATATTTTAATAGCTGTAATTTTAATCAATAGTTTTGATTAGATTTTTAATTCCTTTAAAGGCTTCCATGCCCTGCAATATTTGGTTGAGTCAGTGCCATGACAGCTGAGCAGTTCCACAAAGTTAATGGATTCAGTAATATGTTCTGGGGTTGGGGGGGAGAAGATGATGACATGGCTAATCGAATTAAGTTCCACCACTTTCATATTTCATGCTATCCTGCCAACATAGCCCGTTATAAAATGATCAATCATAAAAAAGAAAAAGCCAATCCTAAGAGGTATGTTGATTTGAGACTTAATATGGTACATGTATTTAATGTTTAGTTGATTTTAGATTTAATCATAATTTCTCAGTTTTTTTATAATATAAATTGGTAAACAGTGACTGTAAATAATGTTTAATTTTTAATCCTTTAGAAATAGGTATTTTATTTGATTTGCAGTTCCATGTTCAAGCCATACCCTCATAGATTAGCTGAGCTAATGATTAATTATTCATTATCATCCCTATGTCTTATTGGTTGATGGAAAAATTGAGTAAACTTTTGACAGAAAATGGCTGTCTACTAAGTTTTCTTTTCCATATTAATAGTGTTTATCAATAATCAGTTGTAATTGATTGACCAAGTAATGTAAAGGCTCCCGAAATATTTTCCTTGTGGACCCCTTTAAATTTTCCATGGATCCCTGTAGGCAGCCTAACACTGAATTTTTCTGTTGAAAAGCTATATCTGGTTTTCATTTGGTTATATTACCTTTTAAAGTGGGATATTTGGCTTCCAAACACCCTAAAACACTCTCAAGAAGTGAACAAAATCATGGACCCCCAATTTTATCTGACATGGACCCCCTGTAAATCTATTTAACCCTTTCGACATAGATGTAAATTATGTAGTATACTCAGTTTCAGGGGATAAAAGATCAAAGGGATTGAACTGGAAATATGGTTTTGATATTGTTCTCTTATGCTATAACGTTTTTGTACGAAAAAATAAATTTTAATGTTTGAGGTACTATTATTTTTACCTCTTACGTAAGTGCCCAGTGAGTAAATGTGGGTTGCCTACCTTGGGGAAGGTAATCCGCATTGCATAGGCATATATATAACTCAGGTACGAAATGCTAAAGTACATTTACATTCAAACCCTACAATCCGCCAGTGACGTGTGGCAGGGGGTGTAAAATACCGACATCCCTATCTAACCTGGATAGCTATTAGCTTCTCTAATGCTTCTCGGGTAAAACGACCATAAATGACTATCTGTCCTGACAACTACTTCCCTGTATCACTTTTTTGTTTTCTCCCGAAGATCTCGTAAGTCTATAACTGGGATAACAATATCAGTTATCTCCTCCCAGAAATCGCTAGTGATAAATTTATCAAAAGCTTCCGTCGATATTCAAGTCTTCTATTACTAAGAGAGTTCCATCCGAGGGATTCTTTCATAACCAAAACACTTATCAAATCTGAAATCTCCCTTGACGAACCTTGCTAGTAATCGAAACTCATTTTATAAAATACTTATTAAAAAATTATGATGATAAAATTCAGGTTTACTTTAGTACTATTGTATAATAATGATGGTTATTTTATTTGGTCGAATGTTATGTTTTGAACCCGCTACCACCATCAACTCAAGCGCAAACTGCAAAAGTCTGCTATCCATATTCCACTCCTAATTATTAGATATATCCGCACGAAACAGATCGAATCGTTTACTTAATTCTTTCATTATCATATATCTCGCGATCAATAATTTTGGTGCTTGAGATATTGTGAGAGGTGATCACGTATGAGCAGCTAAATACTTGCATTCATTTTCGTCATTCTTTACCAAATCTGGAAAGTGTTAGTCATAGAGTCTGCTGTAGTGGCGTAATTTCTCCCACATCCACTCATGGCTTTTGGCTCATTGCAAGCGAGGGTTTACTACTTCACACCATATAACTGAGGATCTCATTCCATCTTGTAGACTCCGTTAAGAGTGGAGTGTTTGAGGTTCAAACACTACATGGGAGAATATTAGTTAATGTAAGAAATTCTGAACGAGCCCTTAAATTTCAAACCAGCTTAAAAGCTTTCCTCATTTTGCAAGTCTTAATAATTTTAATTATTCACATTTAAAATTTATCAATAAACTGCGGTAGCCAGAGATAATTACTTTATTACAATTAAAAGCTTTCCTCATTTTGCAAGTCTTAATAATTTTAATTATTCACATTTAAAATTTATCAATAAACTGCGGTAGCCAGAGATAATTACTTTATTACATTCGCTGCACTCTGCAGAGATGGATTTAAAGTGAATCTTGTCATTGCGTATGTCTTACATTGATGTCATTTCTAAAGTCTTCAAAAATCTTATAGAAACTGCGAATAAGAGATTACAAAAACCATTTTACTGTCCCTTTTATTGGCAAGATACACTCTCCAAAGTAAAAATTAAAGTCTTAGGCTCTATTCTAAGTGACGTCCCTAAAGAAACGGAAAATTGAAATTTAAACTTCTGTTCGTGATATCGTGTTTCACTCCTTTCGTTAAAAATAAAAAAATACGTGCATGATGAATTGTGCTGCATAGTCAAAAATTTCTAACGTAGCATTCTATTTCAACATGTTTTAACTTAGTTTGGACGCAACGAAAATCTCTTAGTTGCATATTTCATGAATACTGAAGAAACGAGTGATAAACGGAAAATAGCCCTCATACACAAATAGTAGCGAGTACTGGCAGATTAAAAATGTTCACTATTACAAACGAAAACTTATCAATTTGTTTTTAATTTAAGAAAGTTAATTTTTTGTTTATGTATAAATAAAAATTCTCTGAAAAGTTGAGGATGAATATTTTTTCTGTAAACGTTTGGAAATCTACTACTTAAATCGTTAAAAGTACCAACGAATCGTGATATTCTGGCGCTGAACTTTGCAAATAGGTGGACCCGCAGAGTCTATTTTCTCACAGTTTAACAATATAGACAATGACAGCTTACTTATATATATGAGCTTACGTATATAGTATGAGAAATGAAAATTGTGTTAGGTTTAAAAAACCAAACATTAATATTTATAAAAATCTTTTCTGTATCTAGGGCCAAAATTATACTGCGATTTACAAAATGAAATTAAAAGCTTTTCTAACTTTAACTTGTAATTGATATCTTTTTTCTTTAAATTTTGAAAGATTCTTTGTTCATTTTTTTATTCATCAATTATTGTTGTATAGCATTTCGTTTGTAGAAATATACCACTTTATTTATCCTATCTTTGCCATAGTAATGTTATCGTAATAACACAGGTCACTATTGTATTTCTATGTGAACACAAAATATCGGTGTCAACAACACAGGATAACCTTAGTTGACACGTAAAGCTCTAATATCTGATAAACTTCCTGGTTTTCACGAGTCTCTTCCATCAACCAAATGAAAGCAACCGAAAAATATCGATTTTTCTTTCGTCGAATAAAGATCTCAGGTTCACAGGTAAACATGTTCCCATGCGTATTTTTACATTACGTTAAATGTTTTCATTAGTGCCCCTTGAAAGTAAAATAGGGGAAAATTTTTCTCGAGAGATTTTCAAAACAGTATTTGTCAATTTTCCGCTGGTTCTAGAGATTAATATTCGATAGCTAGGTTTCGTGATGTGTGGTATAAATTTATTTTTAAAATGCACCCGGACAGTCGTTCACGTAATGATGGCTACTTGAATGAAATAATGAGAGAAATTTTGTCAATCATGGGAAGGGGATAATCTTTCAGAGACCGCTATCCAGAATTATCTGGCCGTGGTGGCGGAGTGGTTAACGTGCTAGCGCGACAACGCTCCACCCTCGCGGTCCCTGGTTCATATCCCGACTAATCGGATTTTTCCGGTTAGGGAATGGTGGTCTGCGTGTGTGTGTGTAATTGTGTGATACTAATAAAATAAAAAATACAAAAAAGAAATAAAATTAAAAAAAAGGTTAGTAGCCTTTTTTCATATGCTTGACTCAGTCCTTACTCTGTATAAAATTATATCTGATTAATTGTGTAGTATGATGGTAATAGTAGGTAGCACTGACGTAATTAGCGAAGGATGAATTCTGAATTTGGTGAATGGATATATTTGCAAATTTGGACTGCCTTTTTATCACAGCGCATATCATAGGGCAATCAACGAACAAAACGATTACGGTCTCACCAACGATAATAATATACATCGTCCTTCCTCGTGTCACAAAAATATGATTAATTACCGTTCAGAGTTAATTTGAATAAGTCTATTTCTCTATTTCGGGAAAGTTTTTTATTCGTTCTCCTTTTTGAATCAGCGCCGTTCTATGTGCGCGACAGGTTTTAAGTGCACAGTAACAGCAGCGTTACGGCTATCATTAATTCCCTTGGTTGGAATTCAATCCAGATGAGAATATGTGATTACAGGAGGAAGCGTTTCGAAAAGTTTATCGTTTAAGAACTTAGAGATGAAGTAAATGGAATTTCAGTGCCAGTAAAGAACGAACGCGATCTCCGAGAGGCATCGACAAAACGTTCCAGGGAAGCGATCGCAAAAAAAGATAATTACTTTTGGTTGTTTTTCCTCAGGCTGTTAGATAGACTGCTAGGGTGGATTAAGTGATGATGGTGTTATTACACTACCATCTAAATATATATCTAAATCTTAAGTAACGTAGAGGCTCCCGGATAGTCATGTGGACAGCGCGTTTGCCTTTGGTGAAAGCGGTCCCGGGTTCGATTCCCGGTGGGAGCCAATGTGCGAAATGACCTAAGCTGTCGAAGCACTTTTAACAATACTACTACTTAAGTAACGTTGAAATACGACGAAAGGCTTGCAATGAGGTTGGGTTATCCTGACTCACGTTCATTGGAGATCACCATAACAGATTTATTTGTTGCTGTTATTTTTTAAAAGTGCTTAGGTCATTTCGATATCGATAGGGAATCGAACCCGGGTCCGCCTTGATCGAGTCGTTGCCCGCTTGGTCATCCGGGAGCCAAATGCGTTTTGCTTTAACGAGTGTAGACAGAGCGTACGTGCGCAATCAGAGATTAACACAACCACATAGTCCCCTTGAAAGGCTCATAAAAGAGGTTTTATCTCTCTTTCCTAAGAATAGAAAAATATTATTTCCGCAGTGTAAGAAACTTCGGAGTGAATATGCGTATTTTCAATTAAGGAATAGGGAGTGAAATACATTTTTCCTTACAAAATTTAATTTCATATTTTCTTAACTATAGGAGCAATTGCTTATTGCTGCACCTCCTCACACTGAAAAATACCAAGAAAAAGTTATTTGTCCCATGAATTTAACGATTCTGTTTAGTTTATCTTTCATCTAATTATAAGGATATTGTTTTGGATTAATTCAATAAGTTTATCCTTTATTGTAGCATCGAAATATATAAATTGTTTTTCGAGATAAAAGAATATTTTAAGCCGGTCTTCATTTCCTCAGCGTCCAAAGTATGGAAGTTTTTCCACAAAATGTTAACTGTATCACATTAATCATATTTTGTTTTTTGATGAACACCTCTATGCAGAAATATATGACATTAATTGAAATATTGTATATGATAAATACGTAAATCTTATAGAAAATTTTAATTTTTGGGATAGGTATATCCCCAAGAGCAGGCAGTCACGTAATGTTACATCGCCGAGTGTCTAATTATTTTCCCCGAACATAATTTATACACCACTAGCTGAAGCGCCCATTGATTCTCAACGGGGAATATGAAAGTATATTAAATTCAAGTAGTTGGTTGTGTAATGCGTATATACCCTTCAGTAAACACAATTAAAACCCCAAGCTATTCTTACTATACAGAAAAATGCATGAGCTCGGATTCAACAATCGCATTAATTGTCCCTCGAAAGGTTTGGAAAATTTGTGCGTATTTTGTCGAAATTCTCGGCATTACAGAAAATTTCTCGTTATCCATGTAATATATCGTCGTCTTTAATCATCAGCTTTATGGGCCTAAAGTCCTCGAGTATTTTTACGGTATAACATATAAGCCTGGAGTCAACAATGGGAACGGTCGTCAGGGGGATGAGTTGTTTACAACCTCGAATTTTCACAACATACTCGTAAGAATAAGAATCTTAATTTGATTTTCTTTCTTTCGGTGCTTGTCTCGTTAACGTGTGACTATTCCTTCTAATTTAATTTTGCAAAAGAAATAAACCCTGCATGCGATAAAAATGAGTTTTACTTGGATTCTTTATGGATAAATATCTGAGTGATCTGGGTTCGAACCCTGTAAAATTTTCGAACAAATGTCGACAGTGATTCCTTCCAGGTTGCAGAGGACACATATGTAAAGTTTTAAGTAAATCGGACGAAGGGTGTGGCCTCCAATCTAAGACAAACACAACCCCAGTAATTCGATTTGATGTATGCAGTTATTCCCCCTAGCATCATTTATACACATGTATGAATTAACTCTAACTAAGTATTTAAACTAATTTTTTAAGATTTTGAAACAGTTTTCATTACTGTGTAGGGATAAAGTAGCATTCCGGTACAGATACCGAAATGAGTTTTTTATTCCAGGGAAGTTTTTGGTCTGGACCAATAAAACGTAGTATAGAAAGTAATTTTGGAACACAGCTATTATGGAATTAGAGGCTTATCACTCCTGATGAAGAATGCATCGAATTCGAAATACATATTGAATGCTCGAAAATATGACTAATATGTAAAGCACTCTAATTCAAAAGATTTACTGATTTCGATGAAACCTTGTGCTTTATAAGAGATAATTTCCATAATTAAAATGAGTGCGAAAAGTTAGAAGCTAGAATATGGACGGGCGGGAAATCCTAGCGAGTGTATTTTAAATGGGCTAACAATTAGAATAGAACCGATAAAAGTCTGTGAAAATAACTTCAAATCTCTTCCTTCCTCAAGACAACGCTTGCTTCCTCAAAGAAAGAGAAAAAAATTAATGTAGTTTAATAATGGACAAATTTAGACGGAAAGTAATTAACATTTTAAAGAAATTGATATCCATTACAAGTTTACCGGAACAAAAATGAACATGGCAATTTGTGATTAATAAATTCATTCGTATGAAAAAGAATAAATACATGCTGTTATTTGATTTGAGGTGGATAAATTAACAACGATATTCGGGTTGTTGTCCGTTAATATACTTCTGACTCACTTGTTCTTTAATTTAGATTTTTAACCGCTATTTCCTCTTTTGAGATACAGTTGGCAATAGTGAATCGACTGAGCACAGCATCATCAGATAAAATCTATTATTTTTGTCAAGTTTCTCTAATCTGCAATATTTTTCTTAGGTATCTAAATGATTTTATTAAATTTTTAGCTAAACCTTCGCTGCGGCTCAGCCTGGTAGGAAATGGATGGGAATGTAAATGAAGGTTTTCTAGCGAACATAGATTCACCGAGAAAACACACCATTAAATTCAATACCCTGCCTTGCGTTGCTATCGTTATTCTGAGGATTGAAAAGAAAGGAAGAAAAAGAAGTTTTTCGTAGAAAATAATGGCTGCTGAACTATGACTAAAACTCTTATTATGACTTTTGGTTATATGACTTAGGATATGAAGCTCGACCATTCAGATATTGCAACTGCATACGTCTTAGCTGTAGATGTAATACTTCTTGGCGTTGTTGAGACGATTGAGTTGCTTTTCTTTCTCTCGATCAACCCGTAAAACGCGTACTATGGCCCGTAAAAACAAAGACGACGATAAAGTGGAAAATAACGATAGAAATTAATCGAACTGAATGTAACAATCAAATAAAAAGTAGTTCACACTTTGATATTCGAATGCACATAATTAAATCATTTCCAAAACAAAAAAATTAATTGAACAAAATTCAACCTTCGGTATCGAATCAACTCACGTTTCGATTTTTGAAAATAAGTCATTTGAATCACCTCCAAGGATTGATTATTTATGTACATAAATGTGAAAGAAATAAACAACTTTTCTCTTCTTCAACTCGTAAAATGCAGCCTATGGCCCGCGAAAACACAGACCACGATCAAGTGAAATATAACGGAAGAAATGAATCAAACTGAATCTATCAATTAAATACAAAGTAACGCACGCTTTGATTTTCGGAAATAGGTCATTTAAATCACTTACAACTATTGAATATGCACATCAATGTAAACGTTATCAACCAAACAAAAGCAAACTTCTTCTGAATATTAAATAGGCTAAAATGCAGGAATTCGGATTCAACAATGGTATTTGTCGTTAGGGGGATCTGTTGTTTACACCCTCAAAATTTTACAAAAATTTCGTGTATTTCGTTTAAAATCTCGATAACTCAATTAGAAAACAAAAATAAACTTTTAAAAAATTTAAAAATACCTCTTTTGCTTTCCTACTGCTTCCTTTTGTGTTTTTCATCATGTAATGCTGATTTTCAAACGCTTTAGACACGATTTTGTTAATACGGGTACCCCTTTCCAAATTATTAGTTGGTATAACCCCCAAGTACTTGCATTTTTTCACCCTAGGAATTATCTCTTCATACTCATAACTGATTTCTCTCTATTTTCTCTTAGTAGTGAATGTTATGTGTTTACTTTTCTTAGCACTTACCTTAATTCCATTTAATAAAGACCACCTTTCAACAGCTTCAATGTCTTCTTGTAATTTGTATTTGTCTTTCTTAGAAGTATTATAAGGCAATGCCTGTTATGTTTATTTTGATATTTTTCAATTCTACTGAATTACGGTAAGAATTGGAAAAGAAACAAATTTTTGCATGTTACACAGTAAAGATGGATAGAAAGGGATCACCAAAAAAATAAAGAGGATTGAATTTGCATTCCGTTACTCATTTATAAAACCTCCTTTCCTTAATCCGCCGAGATTCGCGCCCTATTTAGTTATGCGGTGACTCGCGCGGGGTGTTTCTACACCCCACCGGACTTTCATTTATCACGGTCATCTTCAATAACTTTCTTGATTATTTTTATTTGCTATCATTTATGGATATTTTTGGATATGATATCTAAACTTTAGATTGATATTATGACTTTTAAAATTTATATGAGCTATTCAATTGCAATACTCAAACATATTTTACAATAAAATGAATGTTTGACTCTTACATTATAGATGAAATTTCTTTGTAGTAATCGACATATTCGTTGTAATCAAATATTTTACAACACTTACAGTTAAAAATTAAATCAAATTAATGCAATTTAACGTTAACTGTAATAATTTTTCTCTATTTGTATCGTGAGGCGCACTGGTGACGCTGAAACGGGAAGAAAAATCTCCGAGGCAGATTGGAATGGATAAGTAATGAAAATCTTTTGAATTATTTATTGATATTTTTAAAACATTCTTCATACATCTGGATAAAGTGTTTTGCTTAGATGCGTCTTTCACAATATTCGCAATATAGTTTACTTTTAATATCTTTGTTTCTCAGACAGGTAACACATCTCCCGCTACTCCCCTTTACTTAGTTTTTCGCGAGGTTCTTGAGATGTGGATAGTTCGCCAAATTTCTCAAGTTTCATTTTCAACTCTGCAGACAAATTTTTTTGTGAGCTCCTCCTTATAATAAACGATTTGGTCAACCCCTTGGCTATCTCACGAAGGAGCGTTCTCTTGTTTATTTTCATATCGGGATGTATGCTTCTGTAAATAACGGAAGCATTTATACATGTTTTATTAAGTTAGTGGTAAAACATCGCCACAGACTATTTTCTTGTATTTCTTGCTACGTTATACGTTCCACACATTTCATCCACCGTATCAATCCGCCTTTGGTCGAATTGTAGAGTATTATCATCTCTGGCTTTTTTTCGTCCGTGGATGTTAATGGCCACCTCTTTGTGCATACTTGAAATCAGTAGTACGTTCATTTTCTTTTTTGGTATGTAAGTTACCAGGGTCATATAATTTCTAAATAAAAAATCTGCTATATTCCTCCCTATTTTTGACTTGCACAATCTCCCTCTTATTTTTACGGATGGTCCCAATCAGGGTGAACTTTTCCGTGAGCAAATCCTCCACGAGTGACCCGCTTACAAACCAATTGCCTGCCGTGATGTTCCTTCATGTCCCTACTATCAGCCCGACAATCCGCTTTACGACGTCCTTGGGACAGTTGCTTAGTTTATGAGGACCCTCTCGATACACTGCAGCATCCACGATAGTGAAAATCTTTATTCCATATTTCGCTGGCTTGTTTGGTAAATATTGTCGGAAGGAGCATCTGCCTCTAAATGGAATCAATTGTTCGTAAACAGTGACATACTTGCCAACGTATAGTTCTTGAAACTTTTCACGAACAAATTAAATACTTCGCTAATCGGTGCCAACTTGTATATTTTCTTTCTGATTTCCCTGTCTTTGGCATTGTCAAATCGAAGGCACTGCAGTAAAGATTTAAATATTTGAAAGTTCATGGATCCTATAAAAATTTCTACACTCAGACCATCTTGTTCCCGCAGATATTGTAAGTTCCGACGACCTGATTTATTAGCCCCTAAATAAAATAGAAACTGAATTAGGCACCTCAACTGCAATTCGTCGGTAGGCCTTGCATCTCTAGACCTCAAATATTTTTGGGCTATTTCTGCAATTTTGACATTGGTATTGTTTACAATGATCTTTACTATATTATGGTCGAATATGATGTTGAGACGATTGAGTGGACTTTTGATATTATTTCTGTCCCCTTTGAATCCCGCTGGCTGACATAGGATTTTGTAAGCGGGCGTCCTTGCTCTACGGCGGGGCTCAGTTTCAATCCACTTGGTTTCATTGTCTTTACCAAATAAAGAATGTTTCATGGCTTTCATATATTTAGTGTCTCAATAATTGATGTACGCTGGAACGATAACGCTGGAAGTGTCATGCTCCGATTTTTCTGCTGAAGCTTCTTAAATTTCACTATCGGAATCATAGAACTGCTCTTCATCTGAGTGTCCTCCAGAAAGCAGAGCAAACGTTTCTGTGTTATTCTCAGAACGCAAATCACTCCTTTAAGGCTAAATACGAAAAAAATACACAGGGGAGACCGGGGCTGGTTGGCCATAGGGGCTGGTTGGCCCAGTCGAGTTATTTAATACAATAAACGCTAGATCGTGCTAGGAATCAATCAGTAGGTTGTTAGTACTGTCCCCCTCCATCTACTGGGCCAATATTGCCGGCGGAGCAGTTTTGGACAAGTTGTAGTGATTAATTGTTCTTATGCGTGCTTCAGTAAAATTCTAGTCGTTGGTTAAATGTGTTTTATTTAACTTTTGCTTACTTTAGGCGCAACAGGTGAGTAGTATAATTAAAGTTCATTGTTTAAGAATTATTTCTATATGGCATACATTCGAAATGGCTTCAGTGGTTCCAGTGGAGGAAAAAAAAGTGAAAGGTGGTAAACCATCAGGTATATAAACCCTCGGAATTGACTCCTCTGCACTTCAGCCCTGAAGATGGGGACCGAGTTGGTCCTCGAAACGTCGGCCCTCCTGCCACATCTTACCTGTCTGCTATCCCGAGAATATCTTCGACGCATCACTGTACAGCAGGAAAGCACGAGATCCCTATACACTTTCCTTATTTCAAATGAAAGAGAAAACTTTAAACAATGCACTTAACTTTAAACTTAAACTAAGCTTAACATTTACGTAAATTTAATTATCACTTGTTTTTGCCTTCTTGGCTGCACTTGGCTTGGAAACACGGCTCGTATCTCGGATTTGGGCTCGTATATGGCCCGAGCTCCGGCTCGTATCTCAAAAAACTCGTATGTTAGGCTGCTCGTATCTCGAGGTACGTTACAGAGGTGTTGAGTTGAGTTTATGGTGCATCGACGGCAAAGGTCATTTAGCCGTTACAGAGGTCAAAAGATCGTCATAATCACGAGATAAAAAGCATTTCAAAAGAAAACACGAACCTGTAAAATTTTTTATAATCTTAAATAATATTAATAATAATAATAATTTTTATTTATCCAATGACATACATATGCATGTATAGGACATGTCAATAATATACTATCAAATGATCAAATCAACGCAGCACAGTTAAACTTTACATTATAATCACATTATAACATTAGAGTAATGATACAGCAAAAAAATTGTTCTTAACCATTTTCGATAGGTCGAGGTTGCATCAAAGTCACAATCAATCGACAATCGACCTAAACTGCCAACCAACAACGAAGGGCAGTCTTCCACGGTTAGTCGCTTTGAGTCATTGTTAAATTATTTCCTTTCTGACGCATTATATTAATTTCACTTGAGAAACTGACGTTTCTCTTTTGGTGACTCCTTTCTTTGCCATAAGCACATGACAAAGATGACATTAAAGAATCCATGAAATGACCCAATCTGCTTGTGCTCAGTATCTTCATCAGGAGCGGCTGAAGGTAAATTGGGAAAAATTAATATCATACCCGTAAATCAGAAACCAACAATGATACAATCTACAGCAAAACTATTATTGTGTTGTTAATAGTCCCTCGCCTTATCTATTTATTATTTTTTTTACAAATAGCCTACGGCTAATTTTGATTTTGCATACACTTTTTTATACATAGCAGTTCTTTGCTAAAATTAAGAACACTAAAACACATTTTAAAATCTTCATAATACAATATTTATAGAAAAAATAATATGAGACTTCACACTCTGAACATATCACATATCATTTAAACTTGTAACACTTCATAATCCTCACTGGCCAGCCAATCACTTACCGTATTTGACGGCATATAAGACGCAGCAGCGTATAAGACGCACCCTCATTAAGTTGGCCACTCACAAGGAAAAAAAGTTTTAATAGTCCGTGCGAAAGCGCCGTACCACAATAACTTATAATGTAGTTTCTTTTAGTTGTCACGTTTCGTAAAAGCCAAATATTAACACAATCATTGAATGCAATTATGAAATAGGTAGTATAAACCATCTGGGCTAAAAATAGCATTCAGTATTGATAGTTAACCTGTGGAGGTTGAACCTTCACATATAAGACGCAGGGAAATTTTTCGAGACATAATTTAGGAAAAAAGGTGCGTCTTATATGCCGTCAAATACGGTACTTTTTTCCTATGGATTCTGATAATCTTATTTCCTCTGGCAATTCATTAAACAGTTTCAGCCCCCTGCAAAATACTGATTTGAGACCTCTACTAATGCTGACTTCCTTAACATGGAAATGATTTGCTTGTCTTATGGAATACTAGAGTAAATCACTATTTTCCTTTATGAAGCCTTCTAAATAATCTGGCAACAACTTGTTTTCTAGTCTGAAATGAAAGTGAGTACAACTCTGTTAACTTCCTTTTCTACTGATAAATAACCTAATTCTCTTAACATGTTGTTAATATTTTCATTTTTCCTTTTGTTTAATACTGCTCTCATTCCCTTATTAAAATTCTTTCACAACTTTGCTATCTTTTGTTTATTTACCATAGTTAAGACAGTTGAGCATTATCTCAAATGAGGCATCACAATCGACTTAAAGATCTTCCCTTCTTTTGAAAGAACTTTTCTTAATTTGTTCAATAGGTTCACCTTTTTTGCTAGCTTGCCAATAATATATTCCACATGTTCCTTAAAATTTAAATGATTGTCCACAATCACCCCTAAATATTTGTATTGACTGACCCATTCTAGAGGGGAATTCCCAATCCTAATTATATGCCTGAGTTCTACTTCTTCCCTGAAATTTGGTGTTCCAATAACCATGCATTTAGTTTTACCACCATGCACTAATTATGAAATAATTCATTATGGAAAAATTCCCTACCAATATTTATTCATAAGCTAGGGAGCCATTGTGTAAGAAATCGAATTTAGTGGGAACCTATTCAGCATATTGAAACACTATTCTCTGCACCAATTTCATTACATTTAATTAACTGAGCTATTTTTTGCTATTGGTGATATTTAAGAATGCAGTGAATTGCATTATCCG
This sequence comes from Sympetrum striolatum, assembly GCA_947579665.1. Lineage (NCBI taxonomy): Eukaryota > Metazoa > Arthropoda > Insecta > Odonata > Libellulidae > Sympetrum > Sympetrum striolatum. Next base: position 69,732,846 of record OX388352.1, read on the forward strand.
CGCCCCACAAAGTATTTGAAGAAAACCAAAGTGGTACGCTGCAGATGGAATATTGAAAAAATTTAATTTATTCAATATGCTGAATATTTCAAACAGTGATTGCAATTTCGTGGTGTTAAAAGCAAGCTTCAGAGGCGAGAAGAGAACATAGGCCACTAGCATCACTAGACTTTAAATCTAGAAGACCGAATAATATGTACATACAATTCCAGAAGAACAATATGCATATAGAACATTGGTAATATTTAAATTTAACAATAATGTCGTTTTACTGCGTTTGAAATCTCAGTGACCTTCGGATGAATACGGGAGTAACTACAAAATCAGCTCACCTTCTAAGCATTAGCGATTAGCGGTTCTTGCTTAAACCATTGATGGATTGTCACGTCTCACGATAAGTAAACATTTGGATTCGGATAAATAAAAGGCCAGCAATTGACGTCGAGTAAGGTACAGTAATAAACTGTATAAATTGCTTAAATGCGTGCTTTGACGTTAAATTTTGAATTTGTACCAATTGTGATTAAGATAGAGGGCAATTTTCGCTGAAAGATATTTAAAGATTATTTGAAAGCAATCGAGGAAGCTTTAACTGTGTGGAACTCCATCCTAATAAATGGGTGGAAATAACTTTGCAAAAATCAGACTTTAAAAAGTTTTTAATACCGCGACCGGTTTCGGACGTTAGTCCATTATCAAGTGATGAGTAATACAGGTGTACACATATATACGAGTAAAATGTAGCTTGCATACTGCAAGCAGATCGACAACACTAATTTCATATCGGCATCATATCGGGACGGACATCAAAAGAAAAAAAAATTCAAAATATTCGTAGAATTCGCTGCAATTTAATCACCTGGCAGCGAACCCCGGTCTTCCTGGTGTACTTACTATGCAGCAAAATAGAAAATTACCATATCAAACTATGTGTGAAAATTCAAGCAAAACTATTAGGTGAAACTACCTCAAACGACGTCCTACTATTCACATACACTCCTTATTTGAGAAATTATAATGTGCTCTGGCATCGAACCCAGGAACAGCATGGTCTTATCTATTTTTTTTCTTAAACAAAGTGTTAATATACATCTTCCATCTAAGCAAGAGCTCCCTTACATATCGATAAATGCATAAAAAAATTATGAAAAGATACCCCATAGTATTATATATGGGTGATATTTTTACCGCCCGGCATCGAACCCGGGTCTTTCAGGCAATGCTTTCTATGCAGCACAACAGAAAAACACCATCTCTAACCGCGTATGCAAATTCAAGCAGAAATATTGGTTACAACTGCCTCAAATGACGTCCTACTTTTCCTTTATATTCCTTATGAGAGAAACGTCATTGTGCTCTGGCTTCGAACCCAGGAACAGTACGGTCTTATGAAAATTTTTTTCTAAAACTTATTCGTACCATACATCTTCCAGCCAAGCACGAACATCCTATCATTTCGATAAGTGCATCTAACAAAATAATGAAAAACGGCTCCCATGTATTTTAAAGGGCAGATCTTTGCATCGTCCTATCATCGAACCTAGGATAACTTTTGTAAAAGTCATTGATGTTTTCGAAAGTCCAAGACCATAAATATAGGTACCTTGAGTTTATACTTCTCTACCTATCCGGAAAGTATTTTTTTTCTAATTCCCGAAAATCACGGCAATGCATTCAAACGGGAAAAATCGGGACTTTGGGGCCCTCTGGAATCGAACCTATGACACTGAGGATCAAAGTCTCTTTTTTCCTGGGGGTTTCACGTTATGGCCAATATGTCATAAAAATTTCAGATCAATGACGCTTGTAGTTTAGGCTGTGAATTTGTATCCTATCTATCTATCTATCTATATAGGTATCTATTATATATAGATGCTTCTCCGGATTCATTCATGTATCCATATATATATACGAGTAAAATGTTGCTTGCATACTGCAAGCAGATCGGCAATTCTAATTTCATATCGGCATCATATCGGGATGGTCCTCTTAAGAAAAAAAAAAGGATTTAATTATTTCTTAAAATTCGCTGAAATTTCATCGTCTGGAATCGAACCCGGGTCTTACTGAAAACCTACTATGAAACACAATAGAAGATCACCATCTCTAACTATGTGTGAAAATTCAAGCAGAAATATTGGCTACAACTGCCTCAAAAGACGCTCTAATGTTCACGAATGTAAATGGCTCTCGGGACTCGAACCAAGGACGATCTTGGAAACTTAAAAAATTTTTCTGAAAGTTATTATTGATCTCAATCTATATGCCAAATTTCAAGTTTCTACATTATTGGGAAAGGTTTCAAAATAATTCCTAAAAATCGGATCAACTTCTGATTGCAGAGACACCTGGTGTCGAACCCAGGACACATTGATAGCTATGAATGCATAGTTAGATTTGTTAAGACTGGATCTTCTATCATGCAAAGTTTAAAGTCGATAGCATGCCGGGAAGTACCTTAAACTTGTTTCCGTTATCTCCATAAGAAATGCATTGAGGAATGTAAATGGCCCTCTGGGATCGAACCAAGGAACATCAGGGAAAGCATAAAAATCGATTATGAAATATATTTATGATATCTAACCTCATACCGAATTTCAAGTTTCCATGCCATCGGGAAAGGGTCCAAAAAAAAATCTTAAAAATCGCCACAATGCTTTTTAAACGGCAGATATTTGCATCGACCTAGCATCGAACCCAGGTTATTTTCCGTAAAACTCATTTATGTTTTCGATAGATCATGACCATATATAAAGGCTCCTTGAGTTTTGATTCTCTACCTATCCGGGAAGTATTTTTTTTTAATTCCCGAAAATCAAAGCAATGCATTTAAACGGGAAAAATCGGGACTTTGGAGCCCCCTGGCATCGAACCCATGACACTGAGGATCCTAATCGCAATTTTTCTGGTGGTTACACGTTATGGCCAATACTCCGTAAAAATTTCAGCTCAATCACTCTTGTGGTTTAGGCTGTGAGTTTGTATCCTCTCTATATATATATATATATGGATACATGAATGAATCCGGAGAAGCATCTATATATAATAGATATATATATATAGAGAGGATACAAACTCACAGCCTAAACCACAAGAGTGATTGAGCTGAAATTTTTACGACATATTGGCCATAACGTATAACCTCCAGAAAAATTGCGATTTTGATCCTCAGTGGCATGGGTTCGATTCCAGGGGGCTCCAAAGTCCCAATTTTTCCCGTTTAAATGCATTGCTTTGATTTTCGGGAATTAAAAAAAAATACTTCCCGGATAGGTAGAGAATCAAAACTCATGGAGCCATTATATATGGTCATCATCTATCGAAAACATAAATGAGTTTTACGGAAAATAACCTGGGTTCGATGCTAGGTCGATGCAAAAATCTGCCGTTTAAAATGTATTGTGGCGATTTTTAAGATTTTTTTTGGACCCTTTCCCGATGGCATGGAAACTTGAAATTCGGTATGGGGTTAGATATCATAAATATATTTCATAATCGATTTTTATGTTTTCCCTGATGTTCCTTGGTTCGATCCCAGAGGGGCATTTACATTCCTCAATGCATTTCTTATGGAGATAACGGAAACAAGTTTAAGGTACTTCCCTGCATGCTATCGACTTAAAACTTAGCAAGATGGAAGAACCAGTCTAAACAAATCAAACTATGCATTCATAGCTATCAATGTGTCCTGGGTTCGACACCAGGTGTCTCTGCAATCAGAAGTTGATCCGAATTTTAGGAATTATTTTGAAACCTTTCCCAATAATATAGAAACTTGAAATTTGGCATATAGATTGAGATCAATAATAACTTTCAGAAACATTTTTTAAATTTCCAAGATCGTCCTTGGTTCGAGTCCCGAGAGCCATTTACAATCGTGAACATTAGAGCGTCTTTTGAGGCAGTTGTAGCCAATATTTCTGCTTGAATTTTCACAGATAGTTAGAGATGGTGATCTTCTATTGTTTTTCATAGTAGGTTTTCAGTAAGACCGTGGTTCGATTCCAGACGATTACATTTCAGCGAATTTTAAGAAAAAATTAAATCCTTTTTTTTTCTTTTGAGGACCGTCCCGATATAATGCCGATATGAAATTAGTGTTGTCGATCTGCTTGCAGTATGCAAGCTACATTTTACTCGTATATATGAATGAATCCGGAGAAGCATCTATATATAATAGATACACACAAGGTACAAAAACCAGCCACCAATCAGAAGCTATGGGGGAGGAGGAAGGGGAAGCAGGTTAACAATGGAAAGCAGGGGAGAATAATTAGGGAAAAGATGGATGTTAGTGAGTGTGTAATTGTTTTTTAAGTGGTATATTATTTCTATTTGTTTGAGGTAATTTAGTTTGCGTCCTTTGTGTTCACAATGTAATAGAGTAGAGGAGAAATCTGAAGTGTGATTGTTATCTAAAAGATGTTTTGCATTTTACACAGGCATCACATTTCGCATTTTACACAGGCATAAATTCCTCTCAACCAACCCTTCACTAAAATCACAGAAATATCTTCCCCTTCCCTACACCAAAATTTCAAGAATGCAAATGTCTGGTTTTTGGTTTTCTTTATCCAACCAGATGATGATGATGATCAATGCCTCTTTCTTTGAAACAGGTTGTTAGTTCATAAAAATTAGGATAATGTGGACACTTTTAAGAAACTACTCTATATAACTCCTGTCTCATTAAATATTTTCATCTTATGTTAATTGCATTTCTATGTGAGATCAATGAGTGTGCTTTTCATTAAATGTGCCACCGTTTTCTTACTTATGAAATATACTTCCATATATTTAAGTGCTTTTTGTAGTGCAATGGATCTTGTATTGAAAAAGACTCTTATGATGGATTTTTATTTTAATTATTCATTGTAAGAAAAACTAGTGCTTGCCGACTGTGATTTCTAATATAATTAATGGTCGTGAGCTTACGATTGCTTCAGTTTTTAAAAGAATTTGCTTGTTTGTACCTATTCCATCAAATATCAATTCAAAAATAGGTTTCTTTACCCTATGAATGCTTTTTAACCACATTTGTAGTAAAGCTGGTATCTAAACGGAGGAGCTATCTGTATTTATGTTCACCAAAGTGAATTTTAAGATACCTATGCTTTTTTAAGTCTTCTAGTTTTGTACTTTTATAATTGTGAAAATGATACTCGAATTTCATCACGATATGCATTTTCTCTTTTAAATTTATTGTACAACATTTACGTTGAAACAAGCGTGAATGTTTATAAATTGTATGTTCGATAATTATAGGCAGAGTACAGTGAGATAAATGTTTGCGGCCATCACAATATTTCCTGTGATTACCGATTATCTAGCAAAATTCATAATTGTTCAAAAATGTATTTCTTCTTGTATAATGAAATGTTTTAATAAATTTTCCTATAAGAACATATTTTACTTGTAATTATTCATGTTCTCTACAGCGGAATATACCTCTGCAAACCTAAAATAAATATAAAAATTTCGAAAGTACGGGATATTTATAAAAGCGTAGCAGCCGTATCGCTAGCAGACGACTAACAGCGCCACTGGCGGTAATTCTCCGAACAAGTGCCTTACCTCCCCTTCTTATGGAGATGCGCCTAGGGATGCCACATCGTCTAAAAAACATCGAGTGTATCGATGTTTATAAAAGTACTCACCACTCACTCATTAAACATCGAAAAAAAACATCGATGTTTCGATGTATCGAGTGTTTTTCTTTTAAGATGGGTTGTACGAAATTCCAGCTAGTTAGGATTGACGACATTATTTTATTAATTAAGAAGACGATGGAAAGAATGGAATCGGAATTCTGGGCATGGTAAAATTAACATTTTGGATTAATTCTATATCTCCCTTGATACTGAAGATATCTAGACAAAACTTCCGACATGTTGTAGATAAAGAACAATCCGAAACGAAAATTTTACCCTGGGCATTCCCAAAGCAAGGGAATGGTGACTTTATGAGCGAAGAATATAGAATAATACATATTGGTGGAAAAAGAGGAAGAAATGTGGTGACTATCAAACTCAAGTACTCACAAGTTTTTGGGCTCGAATACAGTTACTTTGAGTGAAATATAATTGATTACATTTCAGTGTCAATTTCTTTTCAAAGAAATAGTTGAATACAATTACAAGTAAGTTACTTACGTAATTTACCAAGAGCTTTGGAATGAAATAATCAGCTTTCCAATTTACAGTTTTCTTGTCACGTGAACAGCTAAATTTTAATAACCGTTCTTTAAATTTTCATTTCAACCTAACCTTTGAATTTGTTGATGAAATACTTCGGAACAAATTTTTCCTACCATTTGATAGTATCTTTATCAACCAAAAATACGACCCTTATATAATTCCCATACTTTTTAAAGCACTTCCTTATCACTAGGCTTTAGAATAAAATATAAAGTAATGTTTTTGAAATAATGGTGACAATTAATTTTCTCTTAATAATATAATATTAATCATTTAAACTTAGTCTTAATATACATCTTCTTGGAAAGCAAGTAGTTCCTATCATTTCGATAAGTGCATGAAAAACTACCCCAATGTGTTTTATATGGGAGATATATTTACCAACTGGCATCGAACCCGGGTCTTTCTGGCAATACATCCTATGCAGCACAATAGAAGATCACCATTTCTAACTATGTGTGAAAATTAAGCAGAAATATTGGCTGTAACAGCTTGAAACGACGTCCTACTTTTCCCTTATATTCCTTATGTGAGAAATTTTAATGTGCTCTGGCATCGAACCCAGGAAATGTACGATCTTATCTAAATGTTTTTCTTAAACCGATTCTTAATATACATCTTGCAGCGAAGCGAGAACTTCCTATCGTTTCGATAAGTGCATCAAAAATATAAAGAAATACTACCTCAATCTATTTTAAAGGGCAGATTTTTGCATTGTTTTAGCATCGAACTCAGGATATTTTCTGTAAAGATCATTCATGTTTTCTATAGATCATGACCATATATATATGCTCCTTGAGTTTCGATTCTCTACCAATCCGGGAAGTATTTCTTTTAATCCCGAAAATCAAAGCAATGCTTTTAAAGGGGAAAAATCGGGACTTTGGGGCCCTCTGGAATCGATCCCATGAGGTTCAAAATCGCAATTTTTCTGGCGGTTTCACGTTATGGCCAATAGGTTGTAAAAATTTCTAGTCACTGACGCAAATGGTTTAGCCTGTGAATTTGTATCCTCTCTATATATATGGATACATGAATGTATCCGGAGAAGCATCTTCATATATAATAGATAGATAAATGAAACATGAACAATCGAAATTTTATAGCATTTAAGGTTATTTTCACTCATAGCATAGTTTTCAAATAGATAGGAATGTTGATGTATTAAAATTTGTATCTTACAAACTTGAAAGCTTCGGCAACGATTGAAATGATCGACAAATGAACGCATAATACGAATTAGGAAATGAATTATAAGTGTTGTATATCGTACAGGCGTAAAATGAATCGCTGTGTGCGTATCACTCCACCGATGGAGCGATGGTAGTAAACGTAGGAAAACATTTGTCACCCTGTTTTTACCTTTACTTGTTTCCCTACACACGAATGATTGATGGCATAAGGTTCATTTGTATTCTTAAAAAGGCTTGTGATACTCATAAGCAATGCATTTATTGGTCAACCAAAAACATTCGTTGCTACCCGCTCCTCTTCTAAAACATCGGTGCGATGTTGAGTGTTTTGAAAAACATTCCTTACTACCCGCTCCTCTTCTAAAACATCGGTGCGATTTTGAGTGTTTTGAAAAACATTCGTTACCACCCGCTTTTATTCTAAAACATCGGTGCGATTTTGAGTGTTTTGAAAAACATTCGTTACTCCCCGCTCCTCTTCTAAAACATCGGTGCGATGTTGAGTGTATTAATAACATTCGTTACTCCCCGTTCCTCTTCTAAAACATCGGTGCGATGTTGAGTGTTTTGATAACATTCGTTACTTCCCAATCCTCTTCTAAAACATCGGTGCGATGTTGAGTGTTTTGATAACATTAGTTACTCCCCGCTCCTCATCTAAAACATCGGTGCGATGTTGAGTGTTTTGAAAACATCGTGTCGATACATCTTCTAGCGGAGCGAGAACTTCCTATCATTTTGATATGTGCATCAAAAAAATAATGAAAAACTATCCCTATGTTTTTTAAATACAAAATTTTTGTATCGTCCTAGCATCGAACCCAGGAGGTTCTCATTAGAAGTCATTCATGTTTTCGATAGATCATGACCATATCTGTAAGCTCCTTCAATTTTGATTTTCTACCTATCCGGGAAGTATTATTTAAAAATTTTCGAAAATCCCCACCATGTATCTTTATGGAGAACATTGTGACTTTGGGGCCTTCTGGAATCGAACCCATGACACTGAGGTTCAAAGTCGGCTTTTTTCTGGAGGTTACACGTTATGGCCACTACGCCGTAAAAATTTCAAGTCAGTGGCACATAGTTAGAAATTTAATCCCCTATGAATATGTGTATATATGAATGTATAGGTACGAGTAAAAGATACTTACATACTGCAAGCATATAAAATGTGTTTCTAATCTTTATTCACATTGCAAGTTTTGAGTTTCAATGTCATTGGGAAGAGGTATAAAAAATTTAAAAATCATAGCAATTTCTAATTTTTGGAGACGCCTGGCGTCGAACCTAGGACCTATTAGCGGATGCAAATGGGCTACTATAACCTGTTAGGAATGCTAAGTTTGAAGTCCATCTCATACCGGGAAGGTCCTGAAATAAGACTCCATTATCCCCATCTGAAATGCATAGGGCAATGTAAATGGCTTTCTGGGATCGAACCAAGGACGATCAAGGAATGCTAAAACACGTATTTGAACTGAATCTATGATATTTATTTACATGCCTAGTTTTAAGTTTCTATATTATCAGGAAGAGCTTCAAAAAAATCTTAAACATCCTAACAATTATTAATTTTAGAGGCCCCTAGTGTCGAACCCAGGACTTATTGGTAGCTGTGAACAGACCTTAAGACTTTTTAAGACTTGATTTTATTTATTGCAAATTTTGAAGTTGATATCATGCCGGGAAGTACCTAAAATTTGTTCCTGTTATCTCCAAAAGAAATGCATTGAGGAATGTAAATAAATGAATCGAACCAAGGACAATCAGCGAAACGTTCAACTACGTACATAAACGATATTTACGATCTCTATCTACATGCCGAGTTTCAAGTTTCCATCTTATCGGGAAGTGATTCAAAAAAATCTCAATGTAAATTAAATGGGAGAATATTTGCCCTGACCTAGCGTCGAACCAAGGATAATCTTCGATGATGTCTTAATAGTTTTCATCGGATACGCACGGCCTCCAGCGATACCTCGAATTTCAACACTCTACTTTACCGGAAAGTGCCTCAAAACAATTTTCGAAAATCCCCGCAAAGTATCTTTATGGAGAAAATCTAAATCTAAAAATCTCTTCCAAAACATCGGTGCGATGTTGAGTGTTTTGAAAAACATTCGTTACTACCCGCTCCTCTTCTAAAACATCGGTGCGATTTTGAGTGTTTTGAAAAACATTCGTTCCTACCCGCTCCTATTCTAAAACATCGGGTCGATTTTGAGTGTTTTGAAAAACATTCGTTCCTACCCGCTCCTATTCTAAAACATCGGGTCGATTTTGAGTGTTTTGAAAAACATTCGTTCCTACCCGCTCCTATTCTAAAACATCGGTGCGATTTTGAGTGTTTTGAAAAACATCGAGTCGATGTTCCACTCATTTTCGTACCACTCGATGTTTCCGATGTATCGGCAAAAAAACATCGAGTAGTCCGATACATCGATGTCGATGTGGCATCCCTAGATGCGCCCCCCTGTCCTCCGCAGGCTTTCTCCGACATTAGGAAGTGAAATCGGTTTTTAGTGAATAAATAAGGAAGAAGTGGTTGAGCCTCTAGATTAACAGCCATTTTTGAATTTCCACTGTGAACGTAATTCGACTCGCGTGGTCTGGTGGTATTCTATCTTTCTCTGCGTTTGTATAACTTGAAGATGAAGCTCCGCTGCGTTGTAGCGGGGTTTAAATCTACGAGCGAGCAACCAGAAATAAGATTTTTCTCTTTTCCCTGTCCGAAGCAAATGTAAGTAAATTAAAATGTGGGTTTTGCCTATGGCAAACGTTGCATAGGCCTGGAAAACTTGGGTAAGAATATATAATTAAGGAATTGAATCCCGAATACACTCGGTTGTATTTAATTTTGCTGGTTGAATATTGAACTAGTATTTGTATAATTTCATTAACTGTCAGTGATATACATTAAGTTAAACAGTGTTTCGTGATATCGGAGTCACTCCAGCTTTTACAGCATGCAGAGTAATTTGAAAGTAAGGAGTGTTCGTCGATATGTTTTTAAAGGGTATGTATGAAATTAGTATGAAATATTTGGGAAATATGGTGATAAACAATCTTCGTTCAATGTAACTTGAATTTTATGAACTAATGACTGTTAAGAAGTTCTACAGAACGGACATGTTGATAGTCAACATGAAATAGTGAAATTTCGATGTGTACCATTTTGGGGAAGAAGAAAGTTAATTATTGAAGGGTATCCAGTTTCAATTATTTCTCCGTACATATGGTCAACAAAATGAAAATAATTTGGAATAATTGTAGAATTTATAATTTTAAATCAATCCACATATCATAACATCTCTCAGAGACATTCACGGCGTAAAACCGGTAATAACTCTCAAAGGCTTCTCATAGCTGTTTGTATGAGACTTTTCAAGATCATTTTTTCATGCGGCCACAAACAAGCGTAATAGTTAATATTTGGTATTACCTTTACTGCCGTATAAATTAAGTAATTTGAGCATTTCGAAAATTATGTATATATCACGATTCGAAAGTTATAATAATTTGTAAAGGGGTAGGTATTAATATATATGTTACTGCTCGAGAATTCCAAACAATTTTGACTAACTTCATTTGCATTAGTTGCAACAGCAGTTCATTTTCTCCCGTATATACTGACAATGTTTTTAAATGATTTTAGAACTCACAATTTTCTGAACAAGTAACAAGCAAATTTGTTGCATATATTTCATTCCACCTCCTTCCATAAAGAATTAATGTAAAAAGTTTTGATCAATTACAGCCTTTATCTTTTGAAAACTACAATTGGAAAGGTCGTACAAACTTGAGATTAGCGCTTAGAGAAAGGAAATGGAATAAAAATTCTCATTCTTCTCTTTCAACCCATGCAACCATCGGAATAGATGGACTGTCGTTGGGCCTCGCTTATGTTTTAGTCTATACCCTTATTTTCCTTAGTGAAATGTGAGACTTTTCGTATCAACGTCAATGTTTGATAATCGAATTGGTATATAAATCGTTTGGTTTGACAATTTTAGTGTTAGTTGGCAGTTAGGGTGAATATATACTTATATTACGTTGTACTATTTTATAATTTTCTGAATTTAGCCGTTTTCGTGACCTGACTGCTGGTGTGATTAGTGACAATTTTTGTTAATATAATGTTTGTGTTAATAAACAATAAAATAGCATGGCCTATTTTCCTGTTTTTACTTTGTTTTCCTGCTGAAGAGGGAAATGGGATGTGATGTGTGTGAAATGTGTTAACAAGTATTATTGATTATATAGTCATCCAGCTGATAAGACAGTTAGAATTTTTCCTTTTATTAATATTTATTGAGGCTTCAAATACCTCGGAGATGTCACCAAAGGTCACTGAAACATCTCCAAGATATCCTATGAGACGTATCTGAAGAAGACAGAGACAGATCTTCGTGATGTGACTGAGAACTTTTCGAGACATCTTGTTAGACATTTGAGATATCTCTGAGATGTGTTTGTGCTATGTGGAAATCTAATGTTAAAATTTACAATTTTCTTTACTGTTTGAAGTAGTGATAAGAAAGAGAGTTAAGTATATCTGTAATCATTTAGTGGCTGAGAAGAGGTAAGAGCATGGTTTCATACCTTATGAGTCATCTTTCATTTTCTTATGACTATAGGTAACTGCTTTTAGTAAATTATCATGTGTATGAACATTGGAATGTATTTACATGGACGTTTTCTTGATCTTCTTGAAAGTGATACGAACTGAATGATCAGTTGTGCCTAACGTGCTTGTTGATGGTAATGCTTGTTAATTCTTTCTCACTTCTAAAGCTTACGAATGGTAATATGCATGCTTTCAAGTCAGGCCATTCTCTAGATTTACATTATATGTCTTTGATCAATCAGTGGCTGAGCAAATTGAATGTCAGCTAAAAGCATGGTTTCATAACTTATGGGTTATCTTTCATTTTCTCATGAGTTTATGTGAGTGCTTTAAGTAAATTAACATATCTATGAACATAGATATGTTAATATCAGCAATATTGAATTATTGTAATATTGCATTATTGTAATATTGTATTATTGTAATATTGTATTTCAGCAAAGTCTAAAGTCTTTATTTGTGTTTATATGGACTATTTCTTGATCTCCCTGAAAGGGATATTAACTGAATAATCAGTAATGCCTAAAGATGGTTGTGTATCTTAATCCTTTTTGCTTTTGAAACTTACAAATTGTAATAATGCATGCTTTCAGGTCAGATTATTCTCTAGGTTCATATTTATTATCAAGCTAAACAAGCCAGTGGGAGCAGGCAAGGGAAATTGGCTTGCAATTCATCTTCTGCTTATCTGTTAATTGTAAGCATTTTCCCTGAGCCGTTTCAGTTGAGGATAGTGGTTGGGTTTAGTTAGGGATAGTTTCTTAGGTTTAGTGAAGGCTCATTTGGTAGGGTTACCTTATATGTGTGTTTGGGTATATGTGTGTATTATATGTGTGTTCGTTTAAATATTGTATATTAGGGTGTCTAGTTATTGTGCAATGTTTAGGTTTAGTGACCTCTCCGTGGAACACCACCTTTACGTGGTGGAGGGGATTGAGTGCTTCTGTGAAGCTATGGGCTATGCTGGTGGTTGTAAGAGTTGCCGCTTAGGTCTCTCATACCAGATAGGTCATTGCTGAGGGGCCGGACTAAGAGTGTTCCTTATTTTAAGGTATTCAACTTGTGGATATAACTTTTCATGTGGACAAATAAGTGACTTAATCAGAAGTGCTGTTTAGAAAAAAAGGCAAGTGATCTATCTTGAATTATGTATTTTGTTACTCTTAATTATCAATTAAGTGTTATATTATGGTTTGTAGATAGATGTTTGCATTTAGTTTTAATTTAATTTCATCTACTTTCAATTCCTTTGCATTTTGAATAGTTTTAATGCATATTTCATGTTTTGTGAATTAAAAAAATATAAATGCTCACCCTTCTTCTGCTTGCAAAGCTGAAAAAATCGTGTATGTTTATGTCTTGAACAATATATTACTATGTATTTTTATGCTCAGTGGATTTTTAAAAATAAATGCTCATCTTATTTTTACCTTCAAAATTATCGATATTTTCATTACCAACCATATGTTCCTGTATAATAATATAAAGTAATTATTCTTTCGATATAATTTCGTCGGTGTATGAAAGTCCTAGTCGATTCATATAAGACCCGAGCGATCCGTAATAGAACGCTACACTAAGATGTAGACGAGCTACCTCGTAGCTGACGTCAGGGTTCTAATACAACGCCATCTGTGAAACTTAAACAAAAAGAATCCCTCCCACCACCATCTTTTGAAGTGATTGAGCTCAATTTTTAGCAAAATATGGCCAAAAACCTGAAATTTCACTGATTTTTTTCGAGACTTTGACGATTTTTGGGTTAACTGTTAAGAAAAATTGAAAATTTTTAATGAATTTGAATATATCGCGTCTAAGAATTTAAAATGAGTTAAAACTTGACTAGTTTTGCTATATAAATAGCAAAATTTGGCCAAACACCTGAAATTTCACCGATTCTTTTCGATTTTTTGACGTTCTTTGGGCTAACTGCTACAAAAAACATAAAATATGTAGATAATATAGACAGATCTCGTCAACAACTTTAATATGAAACAGAACTTGACCTATTTTGCTCAATTTTAAGCAAAATATTGCCAAAAACCTGAAATTTCACCGATTTTTTTCCAGTTTTTGACGTTTACTGGGTTAACTGCTAAGAAACAGACAAACAAAAACAAAACACTGCTTAGTACATAATTAACTAGTTTTAGCTCAATTTAAAGTAAAATATGGCCAAAAACCTGAAATTTCATCGATTTTTTTTTTCGAGTTTTCGACGTTTGAGTTAACTGCAACGAAATATAGAAAACTTCTATATAATTTGGTTATATCTTGTCAAAAACTTTAAAAAGAGTCCAAAATTGTCTAGGTTCGCTATTTTTTTAGCAAAATATGGCCAAAAACCTGAAATTTCACCGATATTTTTCGAGTTATTGACGTTTTCTGAGTGAAATGCTACGAAAATTTTAATAAATTTATATATACTTAGTCAATAAATGTAATATGAGTCAATACTCGACCTGTTTTGCTCAATTTTTATCAAAATAACGCCAAAAACATGAAATTTCACCGATGTTTTTGGAGTTTTCGTCCTTCTAAGAGTTTACTGTAAAGAAAAATTAAAAATTTCTATAAAATATGGTAAGATCATGTCATAAATTTTAAAAAGAGTCCAAAACTGTCCAGTTTTGCTCAATTTTAGCGGAATATGGCCCAAAGCATAAAATTTTACCGATTTTTTATTCGAGTGTTCCACGTTTTTTGAGTTACATACTAAAATAAAATTAAAAAGTTTCAATGAATTTGGATATATCTCGTCATGTACTTTAAAATGAGTCAAAACTTGAATAGATTTGCTAAATATTTAGCAAAGTATGGCCAAAAACCATATATTTCACCGATTTTTGTCTAGTTTTTGACGATATTTTGGGTTAACTATTAAGGAAAATTAAAATTGTTATTTAAATTTGTATAGATCGCGCCAATATATTTAAAATGACTCAAAACTTGACTGTATTTGCTTTATTTTAAGTTAAATATGTCCAAAAACTTAAATCATTTTTACTTTCTCCATATACGAAGTATAGAGAAAGTATTGTTTTCATGAAAAAATTCGACTTCGAGATTTCAACGGAAATACATGTTTGGGGTCCCTAGAACACGTTTTGACCATTTTCGGAATGATGTCTGTGTGTATGTGTGTGTGTGTGTGTATGTGTGTGTGTGATAGTGGACGCTCTAACGTGAAAACTATTAGTCGTATCAATACCAAACTTCATATATAGTACTGTAGTGTGTGCTGTCAGAGTTGATTAGTTTTTGGAGTAAATCGGTCAACCGGAAGTCGAGCTTTATTCATTAAAGCTCATTAAAAGCAAATATCTCCATAAATATGATATATACGTATATTGTATTACTTATAAAAGTTTTAGATAATGTAATTTACTATAACTTTTGTATTTAACATATTTTTGTATCACCGGCTGATTAGGAGTTATTCGTGAAACACTGATAAACCGGAAGAAGATGATTATGTACCTTGTGGGCGCTCTAACATGAAAACTATTTGGCGGATCAACACCAAATTTCATATGTAGTACTTCTATTACAGTTTTTAGAGTTGATTAGTTTTTGGAGTTGAGCTTTATTCTTCAAAGCTCATTTCCGGTTTTCAAAATATCTCCATAAATATGATATTTAGGTATATACTATCATTTATAAATGTTTTAGAAAATAATATTTACTATAGCTTTTGTATGAAACATATTTTAGTATCACTGATTGTTTAGGAGTTATTCCTGAAATACTGATAAACCGGAAGTTGCTGATTATGTACTTTGTGGGCGCTCTGGGCTCTATGGGCGAAAGGCCAGTTTCATCGTTTTTCATCCAGCATGTCCCGAACAACATTATTTATAATGTTTAGAGTTCGAAATTACTGTCGTAGATAAGTATTTACATCTTATATATGGAGAAAGTCGTGTGCTGGCCACATCAGATTTTTTTCCTTCGAATTTTCGACGTTTTTTGAGTTAATTGCAACGAGATATAGATAAATTCTATATAATTTGGTTATATCTTTCCTTAAACGTTTAAAAAAGTCCAAAATTGTCTTATTTTTCAATTTTTTTTAGAAAAATATGGCAAAAAAACCTGAAATTTCACCGATTTTTTTCGAGTTTTAGACGTTTTTTGGGTTCACTGCTAAGAAAAATTGAAAATTAGGTTAGATTTTGTCAATTACTTAAAAATTGGTACGAACTTGACTAGTTTTGCTCAATTTAAAGTAAAAAATCTGATGTGGCCAGCACATGACTTTCTCCATATATAAGATGTAAATATTTATTTACGACAGTAATTTTGAACTCTATATTCCATCTAAACTTGCAAGATTAGTGATTTATTTATATATTATTATCTTTGACGTCACAAACATTATAAATAATGTTTTTCGGGACATGATCGATGAATAACGATGAAATTGGCCTTTCGCCCATACAGCCCAGAGCGCCCACAAAGTACATAATCAGCAACTTCCGGTTTATCAGTACTTCCTGAATAACTCCTAAACAATCAGTGATACAAAAATATGTTTCAAACAAAAGTTATAGTAAATTACATTTTATAAAACTTTTATAAATAGTAGTTTATATCTAAATATTATATTTATGGAGATATTTTGAAAACCGGAAATGAGCTTTGAAGAATGACGATCAACTTCCGGTCAACCGATATACTCCAAAAACTAATCAACTCTAACGACACCAACCAAAGTACTACGTATGAAATTTGGTGTTGATACAACGAATGGTTTTCATGTTAGAGCGTCCACAAGCACAGACACACATTCATACACACACACACACACACACACAAACACACACACACATACACACAGACATCATTCCGAAAATGTTTAAAACGTGTTCTAGGGACCCCAAAACATGTATTTCCGTTGAAATCTCGAAGTCGAATTTTTTCATGAAAACAATACTTTCTCTATACTTCGTATATGGAGAAAGTAAAAAAGTCGAAAACCTGAAATTTCATCCATTTTTTTCGGTTATCGTCGTTTCTTGAGTTTACTGCAAAGAAACATTAAAGATTTCTATAAAATATGGTAAGATCATGTCATCACCTTTAAAAAGAGTCCAATACCGTCTACTTTTCCACAATGTTTAGAAAAATATGGCAAAAAACCTGAAATTTCTCCAGTTTTTTTCGGGTTATTGACGTTTTTTGGGTGAAATGCTACGAAAATTTTAATGCAATTAATAAATTTTTATATATTTAGTTAAAAATGTAATATGAGTCAAAACTTGACCTGGTTTGCTCAATTTTTATCAAAATAAGGCCAAAAACCTGAAATTTCACCGATTTTTTGGGAGTTTTCGAAGTTTATTGAGTTTACTGCAAAGAAAAATTAAAAATGAATATGGCCCAAAACATAAAATTTTACCGATATTTTATTCGAGTTTTGCACGTTTTTTGACTAACCTACTAAAGTAAAATTAAAAATTTTTAATGAATTTGGATATATCTCGTCAAGAACTTTAAAATGAGTGCAAACTTGAAAAGATTTGCTCAATTTTCAGCAATATATGGCCAAAAACCTGAAATTTCATCGATTTTTTTTTCGAGTTTTCGACGTTTTTTGAGTTAACTGCAACGAGATATAGATAACTTCTATATAATTAGGTTATATTTTGCGATAATTAAAAACAAAGTCGAAAATTGTCTTATTTTGCGATTTTGTTAGTAAAATATTGCCAAAAACCTGAAATTTCACCGATTTTTTTCGAGTTTTTGACGTTTTTTGGGTGAAATGCTACGAAAAACTCAATAGATTTAATAAATTTATATATTTTTACTCAAAAAATGTAATATCAGTCAAAACTTGACCTGTTTTGCTCAATATTTAGCAAGATATGACCAAAAACCTGAAATTTTACCCGTTTAGTTTGGGGTTTTTGGTGTTTTTGAGTTTACTGTAAAGAAAAATTAACAATTTCTATAAAATATGGTAAGATCATGTCATTAACTTTAATAAGAGTCCAAAACTGTCCTATTTTGCTCAACTTTTAGCGGAATATGGCCCAAAACATAAAATTTTACCGAATTTTTATTCGAGTTTTGCACGTTTTTTGAGTAACCTTCTTATGTATAATTAAAAAAATATAATGAATTTCGATATATCTCGTCATGAACTTTAAAATGAGTCCAATTTTAAATAGATTTGCTCAATTTTTAGGAAAAAAGGGCCAAAACCCTGAAATTTCATCGATTTATTTTCGAGTTTTCGACGTTTTTTGAGTTAACTGAAACGAGATAAGGATAACTTCTATATAATTTGGTTATATCTTGACATAATATAAAAAAGTCCAAAATTGTCTTATATTGCTATTTTGTTAGTAAAATGTTGCCATAAACCTGAAATTTTACCGATTTTTTTCAAATCAAATCCATTTTTGTTCCGATTATCGTCGTTTTTTGAGTTTACTACAAAGAAAAATTAAAAATTTCTATAAAATATGGTAAGATCATGTCATTATTACCTTTAAAAAGAGTCCAATACTGTCTTGTTTTCCGCAATGTTTAGAAAAATATGGCCCAAAACATAAAGTTTTACCGATTTTTTTTTTTAGTTAACTGTTGAAAATATTTGAAAAATGTTAATTAATTTGGATATATCTCGTCAAAATCTTAAAAATGAGTCATAACATGAATAAATTTGCTCAATTTTTAGCAAAATATGGCAAAAAACCTGAAATTACACCCGTGTTTTTCAATTTTTACCCGTGTTTTACATTTTTTGGGTGAAATGCCTCGAAAAATTTAATGAATTTAATAAATTTATATATATTTAGTCAAAAAATGTAATATGAGTCAAAACATGACCTGGTTTACTCAATTTTTATCAAAAAAAGGCCAAAAACCTGAAATTTCACCGATTCTTTTGGAGTTTTCGACGTTTTTTGAGTTTACTGCAAAGAAAAATTAAAAATTTCTATAAAATATGGTATGATCATGTCATAAACTTTTAAAATAGTCCAACACTGTCCAGTTTTGCTCAACTTTTATCGGATTATGGCCCAAAACATAAAATTTTACCGATTTCTATTTCGAGTGTTCGACTTTTTTTGAAATAACTGCAACGAAATATAGAATATGTCTATAAAATTTGGTTATATCTTGTCATGAACTTTAAAAAGAGTCCAAAACTGTCTTATTTTGCTCAATGTTAATCAAAATATGGCCAAAAATATAAAATGTTACCGATTTCTATTTCGAGTGTTCGACGTTTTTTTAGTTACCTACTAAAAAAAATTGAAGAATTTTAATGAATTTGGATACATCTTGTCAAAAACTTTAAAATGAGTCCAAACTTGTATAGATTTGCTCAATTTTCAGCAAAATATGTCCAAAAACCTGAAATTTCATCGATTCTTTTCGATTTTTTGACGTTCTTTGGGTTAACTGCCAAAACAACAGAAATTATCTACATAATTTAGATCTATCTCGTCAAAAACTTTAAAATGATTCAGAACATGACCTGTTTGGCTCAATTTTTAGCAAAATATTGCCAAAAACCTGAAATTTCACCGATATTTTTTCAGTTTTTGACGTTTTTTTTGGTTAACTGCTAAAAAATTGAATTAATTGTAATAAACATGGTTAGATCTTATCAATAACTTTAAAATTGGCACAAACGTGACCAGTATTGCTTATGTATAAGTAAAATATGGCCATGAACCTGAAATTTCATCGATTTTCTTTTCGATTTTTCGAAGTTTTTTGAGTTAACTGAGTGAAATATAGAAAATATCTATATAATTTGGTCATATCTTGTCATGAACTTTAAAAAGAGTCCAAAACTGTCTATTTTCGCTAATTGTTTAGCAAATTAAGGCAAAAAACCTGAAATTTCACCAGTTTTTGTGTTTCAGTTATTGACGTTTTTTTGGTGAAATGCTACGAAAAATTTAATGAATTTAATAAATTTATATATATTTAGTCAAAAAATGTAATATGAGTCAATACTTAATTTTTAACAAAATATGGTCAAAAACCAGAAATTTTACAAATTTTTGTCGAGGTTTCGACGTTTTTTGAGTTTACTGCAAAGAAAAATTGAAAATTTCTATAAAATATGATAAGATCATGCCATGAACTTTAAAAAGAGTCCAAAAATGTCCAGTTCAGCTCAACTTTTATCGGATTATGGCCCAAAACATAAAAGTTTACCAATTTTTTGATCGAGTTTTGCACGTTTTTTGAGTAACCATCTTAAGTATAATTAAAAAATTTTGATGAATTTGGACATATCTCGTCATGAACTTTAGAATGAGTCCAATTTTGAATAGATTTGTTCAATTTATAGGAAAATATGGCCAAAAACCTGAACTTTCACCGATTTTTGGGTTAACTATTGCGGAAAATTTAAAATTTTTTAAAACTTGGATAGATCGCGCCAATATATTTAAAATGACTTAAAACTTGACTATATTTGCTTTATTTTAAGTTTTCATATGGCAAAAAATTTGAAATTTCATAAATTTTTTTTTCGAATTATCGACGTTATATTTTTGTCGAGTTTTTGACGAGTTTATTATTATTATTAGGGTCTTTATTAGGCGAGATTGAGACTAAAAAGAGTTTCGGTTTAACTATACGGAAAAATTAAAACTTTTTTAAAATTTGGATAGATCGTGCAAATATATTCAAAATGAGTTAAAACCTGACAAAATTTCTTTATTTTAGGATATATATGGCCAAAAACCTGAATTTTCATCAATTTTTTTTGGGTTAGGTTAGATATTTGTCAATAACTTTAAAATTGGTTCGAAATTGACTAGTTTTGCTCAATTTATAGTAAAAAAAGGAGAAAAACCTGAAATTTCATCTATTTTTTTTCCGGTTATCTTCGTTTTTTCAGTTTATTGCAAAGAAAATTAAAAATTTCTATAAAATATGGTTTGATCATGTCCTTAACTTTAAAATGAGTCCAAACTTGAATAGATTTGCTCAATGTTCAGCAAAATATGGCGTATAACCTGAAATTTCACCAATTTTGTCGGGTTTTTGACGACTTTCGGTTTAACTATTAAGCAAAATTAAAATTTTTTTCAAATTTGGATAGATCGTGCCAATATATTTAAGATGACGTAAAAATTGACAATATTTGCTTTATTTTAAGTTAAATATTGCCATAAACCTGAAATTTCATCAATTTTTTTTTGTTTTTCCGACGTCTTATGAGTTAATTGCAACGGGATATAGTTATATTTTTCCACAAACTTTTGAAGAAGTCCAGAATTGTCTTACTTTGCTATTTTGTTGGCAAAATATTGCAAAAAACTTGACGTTTCATTTTTTTTCGAATTTTCAACGTTTTATGAGTTAAATGAAAAGAAAAATTTAAGAATTTCTATAATGTATGGTAAAATCATCTAATTACCTTTAAAAAGCGTCCAATACTGTATAGTTTTCCGCAATGTTTAGAAAAATATGGCCCAAAACATAAAATTTTACCAATTTTTTTTCGAGTTATTGACTTTTTAGTGTTACCTAATGAAAATATTTGAAAGATTTTAATGAATTTGGATATATTTCGTCAAAAACTTAAAAACGAGTCATAACATGAATAGATATGCTCAATTTTTAGCAAAATATGGCCAAAAACCTGAAATTTCACGAGATTTTTCGTGTTATTGACGTTTTTTAGGTGAAATGCTACGAAAAATGTAATGAATGTAATAAATATATTTATATTTAGGCATAAAATGTAATATGACTCAAAACTTAATCTGGTTTGCTCCGTTTTTATCAAATTAAGGCCAAAAACCTGAAATTTCACCGATTTTTTGGAGTTTTCGTCGTTTTTTGAGAATAACTGCAAGGAAACATTAAAAATTTCTATAAAATATGGTAAGATCATGCCATAAACTTTAAAAAGAGTCCAAAACTGACAAGTTTTGCTCAACTGTTAGCGGAATATCTCCAAAAACATAATATTTCATCAATTTTTTAATCGAGTTTTGCACGTTTTTTGAGTAACCTTCTAAAGAAAAATTAAAAATTTTAATGAATTTGGATATATCTCGTCAAGAATTTAAAAATTGAGTCCAAACTTGAATAGATTTGCTCAATTTTCAGCAGAATATGGCGTTAAACCTGAAATTTCACCGATTTTTGTCGAGTTTTTGACGAGTTTCGGTTTAACTATACGGAAAAATTAAAACTTTTTAAAATTTGGATAGATCGTGCCAATATATTCTAAATGAGTTAAAACCTGACAAAATTTCTTTATTTTAAGATAAATATGGCTAAAAATCCTGAATTTTCATCAATTTTTTCTAGTTTTTGACGATTTTGTGTTAACTATAAAGGAAAATTAAAATTTTTATAAAATTTGGATTGATCTAGCCAATATATTTAAACTGCCTAAAAACCTGACTATATTTGCTTTATGTTAAGATAAATATGGCAAAAAACTTGAAATTTCATCAATTTTTTTTCCAATTTTCGACGTTTTTTAAGTTAATTGCAACGAAATATAAATTAATTCTATATAATTTGGTTATATCTCACCATTAACTTTTAAAAAAGTCCAAAATTGTCTTATTTTGCTATTTTGTTGGTAAAATATGGCCAAAAGTTGAAATTTCATATTTTTTTCGAATTTTGGAAGTTTTATGAGTTAATTGCAAAGAAAAATTTAAAAATTTCTATAAAATATGGTAAAATCATGTCATTGCCTTTAAAAAGTGTCCAATACTGTCTAGTTTTCCGCAATTTTTAGAAAAATATGGCCCAAAACATAAAATTTTACCGATTTTTTTTATTGAGTTATCGACTTTTTAGAGTAACTTGATGAATATAATTGAAGCATTTTAATGATTTTGGATATTTTTCGTCAAAAAATTAAAAACGAGTCCAAACATGAATAGATTTGCTCAATTTTCAGCAAAATATGGCGTTAAACCTGAAATTTCATCAATTTTTTCTAGTTTTTGACGATATTGTGTTAATTATAAAGGAAAATTAAAATTTTTATAAAATTTGGATTGATCTAGCCAATATATTTAAACTGCCTAAAAACCTCACTATATTTGCTTTATGTTAAGATAAATATGGCAAAAAACTAGAAATTTCATCAATTTTTTTTCCAATTTTCGACGTTTTTTAAGTTAATTGCAACGAAATATAAATAAATTCTATATAATTTGGTTATATCTTTCCATAAACTTATTAAAAAGTCCTAAATTGTCTTATTTTGCTATTTTGTTAGTAAAATATTGCCAAAAACCTGAAATTTCACCGATTTTTTTCGAGTTTTTGAAGTTTTTTGGGTGAATTGCCACTATAAATTTAATGAATTTAATAAATTTATGAATTTTCAGTCAAAAGATGTAGTATGAGTCAAAACTTCACCTGTTTTGCTCAATTTTTAGCAAAATATGGCCAAAAACCTGAAATTTTATCGATTTCTTTTTGGAGTTTTAGACATTTTTTGAGAATAACTGCAAAGAAACATTGAAAATTTCTATAAAATATGGTAAGATCATGTAATAAACTTTAAAAAGAGTCCAAAACTGACAAGTTTTGCTCAACTTTTAGCGGAATATGGCCAAAAACATAAAATTTCATCAATTTTTTAATCGAGTTTTGCACGTTTTTTGAGTAACCTACTAAAGAAAAATTAAAAATTTGAATGAATTTGGATATATCTCGTATGAACTTTAAATTCAGTCCAAACTTGAGTAGATTTGCTCAATTTTCAGCAAAATATGGCGTTAAACCTTAAATTTCACCGATTTTTTTCGAGTTTTTGACGAGTTTCGGTTTAACTATACGGAAAAATTAAAACTTTTTTAAAATTTGGATAGATCGTGCCAATATATTCTAAATGAGTTAAAACCTGACAAAATTTCTTTATTTTAAGATAAATATGGCCAAAAACTGAATTTTCATCAGTTTTTTTTGGATTTTCGACGTTTTTTGAGTTTATTGCAACGAGAAATAGATGAATTCTATATAATTTGGTTTTATCTTACCATAAACTTAAAAAAAAGTCCAAAATTTTCTTACTTTGCTATTTTGTTGGCCTAATTCTTGACGTTTTATGAGTTCAATGCTAAGAAAAATTGAAAAATTTCTATAAAATATGTTAAAATCATGTCATTGCCTTCTACAAAGTGTCCAATACTGTCTAGTTTTCCGCAATTTTTAAAAAAATATGGCTCAAAACATCAAATTTTACCGATTTTTTTATTCAGTTATCGACTTTTTAGAGTAACTTGATGAATATAATTGAAGCATTTTAATGAATTTGTATATATTCGTCAAAAAATTAAAAACGAGTCATAACTTGAATAGATCTGCTCAAATTTTAGCAAAATATGGCGTAAATCCTGAAATTTCATCAATTGTTTTCTAGTTTTTGACGATTTTGTGTTAACTATAAAGAAAAATTAAAATTTTTATAAAATTTGGATTGAACGAGCCAATATATTTAAACTGCCTAAAAACCTGACTATATTTGCTTTATGTTAAGATAAATATGGCAAAAAACTTGAAATTTAATCAATTTTTTTTCCAATTTTCGACGTTTTTTAAGTTAATTGCAACGAAATATAGATAAATTCTATATAATTTGGTTATATCTTTCCATAAACTTATAAAAAAGTCCTAAATTGTCTTATTTTGCTATTTTGTTAGTAAAATATTGCCAAAAACCTGAAATTTCACCGATTTTTTTCGAGTTTTTGAAGTTTTTTGGGTGAAATGCCTCTATAAATTTAATGAATTTAATAAATTTTGTCCTGTTTTGCTCAATTTTTAGCAAAATATGGCCAAAAACCTGAAATTTCATCAATTTTTTTTGGAGTTTTAGACATTTTTTGAGAATAACTGCAAAGAAACATTAAAAATTTCTATAAAATATGGTAAGATCATGCTATAAACTTTAAAAAGAGTCCAAAACTGACAAGTTTTGCTCAACTTTTAGCGGAATATGGCCAAAAACATAATATTTCATCAATTTTTTAATCGAGTTTTGCACGTTTTTTGAGTAACCTTCTAAAGAAAAATTAAAAATTTTAATGAATTTGCATATATCTCGTCAAGAATTTAAAAATTGAGTCCAAACTTGAATAGATTTGCTCAATTTTCAGCAGAATATGGCGTTAAACCTGAAATTTCACCGATTTTTGTCGAGTTTTTGACGAGTTTCGGTTTAACTGTACGGAAAAATTAAAACTTTTTAAAATTTGGATAGATCGTGCCAATATATTCAAAATGAGTTAAAACCTGACAAAATTTCTTTATTTTAAGATAAATATGGCTAAAAACCTGAATTTTCATCAATTTTTTCTAGTTTTTGACGATTTTGCGTTAACTATAAAGGAAATTAAAATTTTTATAAAATTTGGATTGATCTAGCCAATATATTTAAACTGCCTAAAAACCTGACTATATTTGCTTTATGTTAAGATAAATATGGCAAAAAACTTGAAATTTCATCAATTTTTTTTCCAATTTTCGACGTTTTTTAAGTTAAATGCAACGAAATATAAATTAATTCTATATAATTTGGTTATATCTCACCATTAACTTTTAAAAAAGTCCAAAATTGTCTTACTTTGCTATTTTGTTGGTAAAATATGGCCAAAAGTTGAAATTTCATATTTTTTTCGAATTTTGGAAGTTTTATGAGTTAATTGCAAAGAAAAATTTAAAAATTTCTATAAAATATGGTAAAATCATGTCATTGCCTTTAAAAAGTGTCCAATACTGTCTAGTTTTCCGCAATTTTTAGAAAAATATGGCCCAAAACATAAAATTTTACCGATTTTTTTTATTGAGTTATCGACTTTTTAGAGTAACTTGATGAATATAATTGAAGCATTTTAATGATTTTGGATATTTTTCGTCAAAAAATTAAAAACGAGTCCAAACTTGAATAGATTTGCTCAATTTTCAGCAAAATATGGCGTTAAACCTGAAATTTCATCAATTTTTTCTAGTTTTTGACGATTTTGTGTTAATTATAAAGGAAAATTAAAATTTTTATAAAATTTGGATTGATCTAGCCAATATATTTAAACTGCCTAAAAACCTGACTATATTTGCTTTATGTTAAGATAAATATGGCAAAAAACTTGAAATTTCATCAATTTTTTTTCCAATTTTCTACGTTTTTTAAGTTAATTGCAACGAAATATAAATAAATTCTATATAATTTGGTTATATCTTTCCATTAACATATCAAAAAGTCCTAAATTCTCTTATTTTGCTATTTTGTTAGTAAAATATTGCCAAAAACCTGAAATTTCACCGATTTTTTTCGAGTTTTTGAAGTTTTTTGGGTGAAATGCCTCTATAAATTTAATGAATTTAATAAATTTATGAATTTTCAGTCAAAAGATGTAGTATGAGTCAAAACTTCACCTGTTTTGCTCAATTTTTAGCAAAATATGGCCAAAAACCTGAAATTTTATCGATTTCTTTTTGGAGTTTTAGAAATTTTTTGAGAATAACTGCAAAGAAACATTAAAAATTTCTATAAAATATGGTACGATCATGTAATAAACTTTAAAAAGAGTCCAAAACTGACAAGTTTTGCTTAACTTTTAGCGGAATATGGCCAAAAACATAAAATTTCATCAATTTTTTAATCGAGTTTTGCACGTTTTTTGAGTAACCTACTAAAGAAAAATTAAAAATTTGAATGAATTTGGATATATCTCGTATGAACTTTAAATTCAGTCCAAACTTGAGTAGATTTGCTCAATTTTCAGCAAAATATGGCGTTAAACCTTAAATTTCACCGATTTTTTTCGAGTTTTTGACGAGTTTCGGTTTAACTATACGGAAAAATTAAAACTCTTTTAAAATTTGGATAGATCGTGCCAATATATTCTAAATGAGTTAAAACCTGACAAAATTTCTTTATTTTAAGATAAATATGGCCAAAAACTGAATTTTCATCAGTTTTTTTTGGATTTTCGACGTTTTTTTAGTTTATTGCAACGAGAAATAGATGAATTCTATATAATTTGGTTTTATCTTACCATAAACTTTAAAAAAAGTCCAAAATTTTCTTACTTTGCTATTTTGTTGGCCTAATTCTTGTCGTTTTATGAGTTCAATGCAAAGAAAAATTGAAAAATTTCTATAAAATATGTTAAAATCATGTCATTGCCTTCTACAAAGTGTCCAATACTGTCTAGTTTTCCGCAATTTTTAAAAAAATATGGCTAAAAACATCAAATTTTACCGATTTTTTTATTGAGTTATCGACTTTTTAGAGTAACTTGATGAATATAATTGAAGCATTTTAATGATTTTGGATATTTTTCGTCAAAAAATTAAAAACGAGTCATAACTTGAATAGATCTGCTCAAATTTTAGCAAAATATGGCGTAAATCCTGAAATTTCATCAATTTTTTTCTAGTTTTTGACGATTTTGTGTTAACTATAAAGGAAAATTAAAATTTTTATAAAATTTGGATTGAACGAGCCAATATATTTAAACTGCCTAAAAACCTGACTATATTTGCTTTATGTTAAGATAAATATGGCAAAAAACTTGAAATTTAATCAATTTTTTTTCCAATTTTTGACGTTTTTTAAGTTAATTGCAACGAAATATAGATAAATTCTATATAATTTGGTTATATCTTTCCATAAACTTATAAAAAAGTCCTAAATTGTCTTATTTTGCTATTTTGTTAGTAAAATATTGCCAAAAACCTGAAATTTCACCGATTTTTTTCGAGTTTTTGAAGTTTTTTGGGTGAAATGCCTCTATAAATTTAATGAATTTAATAAATTTTTGTATTTTCAGTCATGAAATGTAGAATGAGTCAAAAATGCACCTGTTTTGCTCAATTTTTAGCAAAATATGGCCAAAAACCTGAAATTTCATCAATTTTTTTTGGAGTTTTAGGCATTTTTTGAGAATAACTGCAAAGAAACATTAAAAATTTCTATAAAATATGGTAAGATCATGCCATAAACTTTAAAAAGAGTCCAAAACTGACAAGTTTTGCTCAACTTTTAGCGGAATATGGCCAAAAACATAATATTTCATCAATTTTTTAATCGAGTTTTGCACGTTTTTTGAGTAACCTTCTAAAGAAAAATTAAAAATTTTAATGAATTTGGATATATTTCGTCAAAAAATTAAAAACGAGTCATAACTTGAATAGATTTGCTCAATTTTTAGCAAAATATGGCGTTAAACCTGAAATTTCATCAATTTTTTCTAGTTTTTGACGATTTTGATTTAACTATAAAGGAAAATTAAAATTTTTATAAAATTTGGATTGATCTAGCCAATAAATTTAAACTGCCTAAAAACCTGACTATATTTGCTTTATGTTAAGATAAATATGGCCAAAAACCTGAATTTTCTTCAATTTTTTTTTTTGGATTTTTTACGTTCTTTGAGTTAATTGCAACGAGATATAGATGAATTCTATATAATTCGGTTATATCTTTCCATATACTTTTGAAAAAGTCAAAAATTGTCTTACTTT
Organism: Sympetrum striolatum; assembly: GCA_947579665.1. Classification (NCBI taxonomy): domain Eukaryota; kingdom Metazoa; phylum Arthropoda; class Insecta; order Odonata; family Libellulidae; genus Sympetrum; species Sympetrum striolatum. The sequence continues at coordinate 69,761,354 of OX388352.1, forward strand.
GCTATTTTGTTGGCAAAATATGGCCAAAAACTTTAAATTACATTTTTTTTTTCGAATTTTGGACGTTTTATGAGTTAATTGCAAAGAAAAATTTAAAAATTTCTATAAAATATGGTAAAATAAAACCATTAACTTCAAAAAGAGTCCAATACTGTCTAGACTTCCGTAATGTTTAGTAAAATATGGCCCAATACATCAAATTTTACCGATTTTTTTTGAGTTATCAACTTTTTAGTGTGACCTGATGAAAAAAATTGAAACATCTTAATGAATTTGGATATATTTCGTCAAAAACTTAAAAATGAGTCATAACTTGAATAGATTTGCTAAATTTTTAGCAAAATATGGCCAAAAACCTGAAATTTCACGAGAGTTTTTCGGGTCATTGACGTTTTTTGGGTGAAATGCTATGAAAAATTTAATGAATTTAATAAATTTATTTATATAGAGTCAAAACTTTAAATGTAAATAATAAATACATAAATAATATAAAAAAGTAATAAGAGTCACAATTTGACCTGGTTAGCACAATTTTTATCAAAATAAGGCCAAAAACCTGAAATTTCATTGATTTTTTTTGGAGTTTTAGAATTTTTTGAGAATAACTGCAAAGAAAGATTAAAAATTTCTATGAAATATGGCAAGATCATGTCATAAACTTTAAAATGAGTCCAAAACTGACAACTTTTGCTCAACTTTTAGCGGAATATGGCCGAAAACATCAAATTTCACCGATTTTTAATTCTAGTTTTGCACGTTTTTTGAGTAACCTACTTAAGAAAGATTAAAATTTTAAACAATTTGGATATATCTCGTCAAGAACTTTAAATTGAGACCAAACTTGAATAGATTTGCTCAATTTTCAGCAAAATATGGCGTTAAACCTGAAATTTCACCGATTTTTGTCGAGTTTTTGACGAGTTTCGGTTTAACTATACGGAAAAATTAAAACTTTTTAAAATTTGGAATGATCGTGCCAATATATTCAAAATGAGTTAAAACCTGACGAAAATTCTAAATTTTAAGATATATATGGCAAAAAACCTGAATTTTCATCAATTTTTTTTTTTTGATTCTCGACGTTTTTTGAGTTAATTGCAACGAGATATAGATGAATTCTATATAATTTGGTTACAACTTTCCATAAACTTTTAAAAAAGTCCAAAATTGTCTTACTTTGCTATTTTGTTGGCAAAATATGGCCAAAAACTTGAAATTTCATTTTTTTTCGAATTTTCGATGTTTTATGAGTTAATTGCAAAGAAAAATTTAAAAATTTCTATAAAATATGGTAAAATCATGTCATTAATTTTAAAAAGAGTCCAATACTGAGTCCAAAACTGACAAGTTTTGCTCAACTTTTAGCGGAATATGGCCAAAAACATAATATTTCATCAATTTTTTAATCGAGTTTTGCACGTTTTTTGAGTAACCTTCTAAAGAAAAATTAAAAATTTTAATGAATTTGGATATATCTCGTCAAGAATTTAAAAATTGAGTCCAAACTTGAATAGATTTGCTCAATTTTCAGCAGAATATGGCGTTAAACCTGAAATTTCACCGATTTTTGTCGAGTTTTTGACGAGTTTCGGTTGAACTATACGGAAAAATTAAAACTTTTTAAAATTTGGATAGATCGTGCCAATATATTCAAAATGAGTTAAAACCTGACAAAATTTCTTTATTTTAAGATAAATATGGCTAAAAACCTGAATTTTCATCAATTTTTTCTAGTTTTTGACGATTTTGTGTTAACTATAAAGGAAAATTAAAATTTTTATAAAATTTGGATTGATCTAGCCAATATATTAAACTGCCTAAAAACCTGACTATATTTGCTTTATGTTAAGATAAATATGGCAAAAAACTTGAAATTTCATCAATTTTTTTTCCAATTTTCGACGTTTTTTAAGTTAATTGCAACGAAATATAAATAAATTCTATATAATTTGGTTATATCTCACCATTAACTTTTAAAAAAGTCCAAAATTGTCTTACTTTGCTATTTTGTTGGCAAAATATGGCTAAAAGTTGAAATTTCATATTTTTTCGAATTTTGGAAGTTTTATGAGTTAATTGCAAAGAAAAATTTAAAAATTTCTATAAAATATGGTAAAATCATGTCATTGCCTTTAAAAAGTGTCCAATACTGTCTAGTTTTCCGCAATTTTTAGAAAAATATGGCCCAAAACATAAAATTTTACCGATTTTTTTTATTGAGTTATCGACTTTTTAGAGTAACTTGATGAATTTAATTGAAGCATTTTAATGAATTTGGATATATTTCGTCAAAAAATTAAAAACGAGTCCAAACTTGAATAGATTTGCTCAATTTTCAGCAAAATATGGCGTTAAACCTGAAATTTCATCAATTTTTTCTAGTTTTTGACGATTTTGTGTTAACTATAAAGGAAAATTAAAATTTTTATAAAATTTGGAATGATCTAGCCAATATATTTAAACTGCCTAAAAACCTGACTATATTTGCTTTATGTTAAGATAAATATGGCCAAAAACCTGAATTTTCATCAATTTTTTTTTTTGGATTTTTTACGGTCTTTGAGTTAATTGCAATGAGATATAGATGAATTCTATATAATTCGGTTATATCTTTCCATATACTTTTGAAAAAGTCAAAAATTGTCTTACTTTGCTATTTTGTTGGCAAAATATGGCCAAAACTTTAAATTACATTTTTTTTTTCGAATTTTGGACGTTTTATGAGTTAATTGCAAAGAAAAATTTAAAAATTTCTATAAAATATGGTAAAATAAAACCATTAACTTCAAAAAGAGTCCAATACTGTCTAGACTTCCGTAATGTTTATTAAAATATGGCCCAATACATCAAATTTTACCGATTTTTTTTTTGAGTTATCAACTTTTTAGTGTGACCTGATGAAAATAATTGAAACATCTTAATGAATTTGGATATATTTCGTCAAAAACTTAAAAACGAGTCATAACTTGAATAGATTTGCTAAATTTTTAGCAAAATATGGCCAAAAACCTGAAATTTCCCGAGAGTTTTTCGGGTCATTGACGTTTTTTGGGTGAAATGCTATGAAAAATTTAATGAATTTAATAAATTTATTTATATAGAGTCAAAAATTTAAATGTAAATAATAAATACATAAATAATATAAAAAAGTAATAAGAGTCACAATTTGACCTGGTTAGCACAATTTTTATCAAAATAAGGCCAAAAACCTGAAATTTCATTGATTTTTTTTGGAGTTTTAGAATTTTTTTGAGAATAACTGCAAAGAAAGATTAAAAATTTCTATGAAATATGGCAAGATCATGTCATAAACTTTAAAATGAGTCCAAAACTGACAACTTTTGCTCAACTTTTAGCGGAATATGGCCGAAAACATCAAATTTCACCGATTTTTTATTCTAGTTTTGCACGTTTTTTGAGTAACCTACTTAAGAAAAATTAAAAATTTTAAACAATTTGGATATATCTCGTCAAGAACTTTAAATTGAGTCCAAACTTGAATAGATTTGCTCAATTTTCAGCAAAATATGGCGTTAAACCTGAAATTTCACCGATTTTTGTCGAGTTTTTGACGAGTTTCGGTTTAACTATACGGAAAAATTAAAACTTTTTAAAATTTGGAATGATCGTGCCAATATATTCAAAATGAGTTAAAACCTGACGAAAATTCTAAATTTTAAGATATATATGGCCAAAAACCTGAATTTTCATCAATTTTTTTTTTTTGATTCTCGACGTTTTTTGAGTTAATTGCAACGAGATATAGATGAATTCTATATAATTTGGTTACAACTTTCCATAAACTTTTAAAAAAGTCCAAAATTGTCTTACTTTGCTATTTTGTTGGCAAAATATGGCCAAAAACTTGAAATTTCATTTTTTTTCGAATTTTCGATGTTTTATGAGTTAATTGCAAAGAAAAATTTAAAAATTTCTATAAAATGTGGTAAAATCATGTCATTAATTTTAAAAAGAGTCCAATACTGTCTAGTTTTCCACAATGTTTAGAAAAATATGGCCCAAAACATAAAATTTTACCGATTTTTTTTTAGTTATCGACTTTTTAGAGTGACCTGATGAAAATAATTGAAGAATTTTAATGAATTTGGATATATTTCGTCAAAAACTTAAAAACGAGTCATAACTTGAATAGATTTGCTCAATTTTTAGCAAAATATGGCCAAAAACCTGAAATTTCAAGAGTTTATTTCGGTTATTGACGTTTTTTGGGGGAAATGCTACGAAAAATTTAATGAATTTAATAAATTTAATTATATAGAGTCAAAAAATTAATATTTAAATAATATATAAATAAATAAGGTTTAAAAAAAGTAATATGAGTCATAATTTGACCTGGTTTGCTCAATTTTTATCAAAATAAGGCCAAAAACCTGAAATTTCATCGATTGTTTTTTGGGTTTTAAACATTATTTGAGAATAACTGCGAAGAAACCTTAAAAATTTCTGTAAAATATGGTAAGATCATGTCATAAACTTTAAAAAGAGTCCAAAACTGACAACTTTTGCTCAACTTTTAGCGGAATATGGCCAAAAACATAAAATTTCACAGATTTTTTATTCTAGTTTTGCACGTTTTTTGAGTAACCCACAATAGAAAAATTAAAAATTTTAACGAATTTGGATATATCTCGTCAAGAACTTTAAATTGAGTCCGAATGTGAATAGATTTGCTCAATTTTCAGCAAAATATAGCGTTAAACATGAAATTTCACCGATTATTGTCGAGTTTTTGACGAGTTTTTGATGAGTTTCGGTTTAACTATACGGAAAAATTAAAACTTTTTTAAAATTTGGATAGATCGTGCCAGTATATTCTAAATGAGTTAAAACCTGACAAAATTTCTTTATTTTAAGATAAATATGGCCAAAAACTGAATTTTCATCAGTTTTTTTTGGATTTTCGACGTTTTTTGAGTTTATTGCAACGAGACATAGATGAATTCTATATAATTTGGTTTTATCTTACCATAAACTTATAAAAAAGTCCTAAATTGTCTTATTTTGCTATTTTGTTAGTAAAATATTGCCAAATACCTGAAATTTCACCGATTTTTTTCGAGTTTTTGAAGTTTTTTGGGTGAAATGCCTCTATAAATTTAATGAATTTAATAAATTTTTGTATTTTCAGTCATGAAATGTAGTATGAGTCAAAAATTCACCTGTTTTCCTCAATTTTTAGCAAAATATGGCCAAAAACCTGAAATTTCATCATTTTTTTTGGAGTTTTAGACATTTTTTGAGAATAACTGCAAAGAAACATTAAAAATTTCTATAAAATATGGTAAGATCATGCCATAAACTTTAAAAAGAGTCCAAAACTGACAAGTTTTGCTCAACTTTTAGCGGAATATGGCCAAAAACATAATATTTCATCAATTTTTTAAAATCGAGTTTGCACGTTTTTTGAGTAACCTTCTAAAGAAAAATTAAAAATTTAATGAATTTGGATATATCTCGTCAAGAATTTAAAAATTGAGTCCAAACTTGAATAGATTTGCTCAATTTTCAGCAGAATATGGCGTTAAACCTGAAATTTCACCGATTTTTGTCGAGTTTTTGACGAGTTTCGGTTGAACTATACGGAAAAATTAAAACTTTTTAAAATTTGGATAGATCGTGCCAATATATTCAAAATGAGTTAAAATCTGACAAAATTTCTTTATTTTAAGATAAATATGGCTAAAAACCCTGAATTTTCATCAATTTTTTCTAGTTTTTGACGATTTTGTGTTAACTATAAAGGAAAATTAAAATTTTTATAAAATTTGGATTGATCTAGCCAATAAATTTAAACTGCCTAAAAACCTGACTATATTTGCTTTATGTTAAGATAAATATGGCCAAAAACCTGAATTTTCATCAATTTTTTTTTTTGGATTTTTTACGGTCTTTGAGTTAATTGCAATGAGATATAGATGAATTCTATATAATTCGGTTATATCTTTCCATATACTTTTGAAAAAGTCAAAAATTGTCTTACTTTGCTATTTTGTTGGCAAAATATGGCCAAAACTTTAAATTACATTTTTTTTTTCGAATTTTGGACGTTTTATGAGTTAATTGCAAAGAAAAATTTAAAAATTTCTATAAAATATGGTAAAATAAAACCATTAACTTCAAAAAGAGTCCAATACTGTCTAGACTTCCGTAATGTTTATTAAAATATGGCCCAATACATCAAATTTTACCGATTTTTTTTTTTGAGTTATCAACTTTTTAGTGTGACCTGATGAAAATAATTGAAACATCTTAATGAATTTGGATATATTTCGTCAAAAACTTAAAAACGAGTCATAACTTGAATAGATTTGCTAAATTTTTAGCAAAATATGGCCAAAAACCTGAAATTTCCCGAGAGTTTTTCGGGTCATTGACGTTTTTTGGGTGAAATGCTATGAAAAATTTAATGAATTTAATAAATTTATTTATATAGAGTCAAAAATTTAAATGTAAATAATAAATACATAAATAATATAAAAAAGTAATAAGAGTCACAATTTGACCTGGTTAGCACAATTTTTATCAAAATAAGGCCAAAAACCTGAAATTTCATTGATTTTTTTTGGAGTTTTAGAATTTTTTTGAGAATAACTGCAAAGAAAGATTAAAAATTTCTATGAAATATGGCAAGATCATGTCATAAACTTTAAAATGAGTCCAAAACTGACAACTTTTGCTCAACTTTTAGCGGAATATGGCCGAAAACATCAAATTTCACCGATTTTTTATTCTAGTTTTGCACGTTTTTTGAGTAACCTACTTAAGAAAAATTAAAAATTTTAAACAATTTGGATATATCTCGTCAAGAACTTTAAATTGAGTCCAAACTTGAATAGATTTGCTCAATTTTCAGCAAAATATGGCGTTAAACCTGAAATTTCACCGATTTTTGTCGAGTTTTTGACGAGTTTCGGTTTAACTATACGGAAAAATTAAAACTTTTTAAAATTTGGAATGATCGTGCCAATATATTCAAAATGAGTTAAAACCTGACGAAAATTCTAAATTTTAAGATATATATGGCCAAAAACCTGAATTTTCATCAATTTTTTTTTTTTGATTCTCGACGTTTTTTGAGTTAATTGCAACGAGATATAGATGAATTCTATATAATTTGGTTACAACTTTCCATAAACTTTTAAAAAAGTCCAAAATTGTCTTACTTTGCTATTTTGTTGGCAAAATATGGCCAAAAACTTGAAATTTCATTTTTTTTCGAATTTTCGATGTTTTATGAGTTAATTGCAAAGAAAAATTTAAAAATTTCTATAAAATGTGGTAAAATCATGTCATTAATTTTAAAAAGAGTCCAATACTGTCTAGTTTTCCACAATGTTTAGAAAAATATGGCCCAAAACATAAAATTTTACCGATTTTTTTTTAGTTATCGACTTTTTAGAGTGACCTGATGAAAATAATTGAAGAATTTTAATGAATTTGGATATATTTCGTCAAAAACTTAAAAACGAGTCATAACTTGAATAGATTTGCTCAATTTTTAGCAAAATATGGCCAAAAACCTGAAATTTCAAGAGTTTATTTCGGTTATTGACGTTTTTTGGGGGAAATGCTACGAAAAATTTAATGAATTTAATAAATTTAATTATATAGAGTCAAAAAATTAATATTTAAATAATATATAAATAAATAAGGTTTAAAAAAAGTAATATGAGTCATAATTTGACCTGGTTTGCTCAATTTTTATCAAAATAAGGCCAAAAACCTGAAATTTCATCGATTGTTTTTTGGGTTTTAAACATTATTTGAGAATAACTGCGAAGAAACCTTAAAAATTTCTGTAAAATATGGTAAGATCATGTCATAAACTTTAAAAAGAGTCCAAAACTGACAACTTTTGCTCAACTTTTAGCGGAATATGGCCAAAAACATAAAATTTCACAGATTTTTTATTCTAGTTTTGCACGTTTTTTGAGTAACCCACAATAGAAAAATTAAAAATTTTAACGAATTTGGATATATCTCGTCAAGAACTTTAAATTGAGTCCGAATGTGAATAGATTTGCTCAATTTTCAGCAAAATATAGCGTTAAACATGAAATTTCACCGATTATTGTCGAGTTTTTGACGAGTTTTTGATGAGTTTCGGTTTAACTATACGGAAAAATTAAAACTTTTTTAAAATTTGGATAGATCGTGCCAGTATATTCTAAATGAGTTAAAACCTGACAAAATTTCTTTATTTTAAGATAAATATGGCCAAAAACTGAATTTTCATCAGTTTTTTTTGGATTTTCGACGTTTTTTGAGTTTATTGCAACGAGACATAGATGAATTCTATATAATTTGGTTTTATCTTACCATAAACTTATAAAAAAGTCCTAAATTGTCTTATTTTGCTATTTTGTTAGTAAAATATTGCCAAATACCTGAAATTTCACCGATTTTTTTCGAGTTTTTGAAGTTTTTTGGGTGAAATGCCTCTATAAATTTAATGAATTTAATAAATTTTTGTATTTTCAGTCATGAAATGTAGTATGAGTCAAAAATTCACCTGTTTTCCTCAATTTTTAGCAAAATATGGCCAAAAACCTGAAATTTCATCATTTTTTTTGGAGTTTTAGACATTTTTTGAGAATAACTGCAAAGAAACATTAAAAATTTCTATAAAATATGGTAAGATCATGCCATAAACTTTAAAAAGAGTCCAAAACTGACAAGTTTTGCTCAACTTTTAGCGGAATATGGCCAAAAACATAATATTTCATCAATTTTTTAATCGAGTTTTGCACGTTTTTTGAGTAACCTTCTAAAGAAAAATTAAAAATTTTAATGAATTTGGATATATCTCGTCAAGAATTTAAAAATTGAGTCCAAACTTGAATAGATTTGCTCAATTTTCAGCAGAATATGGCGTTAAACCTGAAATTTCACCGATTTTTGTCGAGTTTTTGACGAGTTTCGGTTGAACTATACGGAAAAATTAAAACTTTTTAAAATTTGGATAGATCGTGCCAATATATTCAAAATGAGTTAAAATCTGACAAAATTTCTTTATTTTAAGATAAATATGGCTAAAAACCTGAATTTTCATCAATTTTTTCTAGTTTTTGACGATTTTGTGTTAACTATAAAGGAAAATTAAAATTTTTATAAAATTTGGATTGATCTAGCCAATAAATTTAAACTGCCTAAAAACCTGACTATATTTGCTTTATGTTAAGATAAATATGGCCAAAAACCTGAATTTTCATCAATTTTTTTTTTTTGGATTTTTTACGTTCTTTGAGTTAATTGCAACGAGATATAGATGAAATCTATATAATTCGGTTATATCTTTCCATATACTTTTGAAAAAGTCAAAAATTGTCTTACTTTGCTATTTTGTTGGCAAAATATGGCCAAAAACTTTAAATTACATTTTTTTTTCGAATTTTGGACGTTTTATGAGTTAATTGCAAAGAAAAATTTAAAAATTTCTATAAAATATGGTAAAATAAAACCATTAACTTCAAAAAGAGTCCAATACTGTCTAGACTTCCGTAATGTTTAGTAAAATATGGCCCAATACATCAAATTTTACCGATTTTTTTTTTGAGTTATCAACTTTTTAGTGTGACCTGATGAAAATAATTGAAACATCTTAATGAATTTGGATATATTTCGTCAAAAACTTAAAAACGAGTCATAACTTGAATAGATTTGCTAAATTTTTAGCAAAATATGGCCAAAAACCTGAAATTTCCCGAGAGTTTTTCGGGTCATTGACGTTTTTTGGGTGAAATGCTATGAAAAATTTAATGAATTTAATAAATTTATTTATATAGAGTCAAAAATTTAAATGTAAATAATAAATACATAAATAATATAAAAAAGTAATAAGAGTCACAATTTAACCTGGTTAGCACAATTTTTATCAAAATAAGGCCAAAAACCTGAAATTTCATTGATTTTTTTTGGAGTTTTAGAATTTTTTTGAGAATAACTGCAAAGAAAGATTAAAAATTTCTATGAAATATGGCAAGATCATGTCATAAACTTTAAAATGAGTCCAAAACTGACAACTTTTGCTCAACTTTTAGCGGAATATGGCTGAAAACATCAAATTTCACCGATTTTTTATTCTAGTTTTGCACGTTTTTTGAGTAACCTACTTAAGAAAAATTAAAAATTTTAAACAATTTGGATATATCTCGTCAAGAACTTTAAATTGAGTCCAAACTTGAATAGATTTGCTCAATTTTCAGCAAAATATGGCGTTAAACCTGAAATTTCACCGATTTTTGTCGAGTTTTTGACGAGTTTCGGTTTAACTATACGGAAAAATTAAAACTTTTTAAAATTTGGAATGATCGTGCCAATATATTCAAAATGAGTTAAAACCTGACGAAAATTCTAAATTTTAAGATATATATGGCCAAAAACCTGAATTTTCATCAATTTTTTTTTTTGATTCTCGACGTTTTTTGAGTTAATTGCAACGAGATATAGATGAATTCTATATAATTTGGTTACAACTTTCCATAAACTTTTAAAAAAGTCCAAAATTGTCTTACTTTGCTATTTTGTTGGCAAAATATGGCCAAAAACTTGAAATTTCATTTTTTTTCGAATTTTCGATGTTTTATGAGTTAATTGCAAAGAAAAATTTAAAAATTTCTATAAAATGTGGTAAAATCATGTCATTAATTTTAAAAAGAGTCCAATACTGTCTAGTTTTCCACAATGTTTAGAAAAATATGGCCCAAAACATAAAATTTTACCGATTTTTTTTTAGTTATCGACTTTTTAGAGTGACCTGATGAAAATAATTGAAGAATTTTAATGAATTTGGATATATTTCGTCAAAAACTTAAAAACGAGTCATAACTTGAATAGATTTGCTCAATTTTTAGCAAAATATGGCCAAAAACCTGAAATTTCAAGAGTTTATTTCGGTTATTGACGTTTTTTGGGGGAAATGCTACGAAAAATTTAATGAATTTAATAAATTTAATTATATAGAGTCAAAAAATTAATATTTAAATAATATATAAATAAATAAGGTTTAAAAAAAGTAATATGAGTCATAATTTGACCTGGTTTGCTCAATTTTTATCAAAATAAGGCCAAAAACCTGAAATTTCATCGATTGTTTTTTGGGTTTTAAACATTATTTGAGAATAACTGCGAAGAAACCTTAAAAATTTCTGTAAAATATGGTAAGATCATGTCATAAACTTTAAAAAGAGTCCAAAACTGACAACTTTTGCTCAACTTTTAGCAGAATATGGCCAAAAACATAAAATTTCACAGATTTTTTATTCTAGTTTTGCACGTTTTTTGAGTAACCCACAATAGAAAAATTAAAAATTTTAACGAATTTGGATATATCTCGTCAAGAACTTTAAATTGAGTCCGAATGTGAATAGATTTGCTCAATTTTCAGCAAAATATAGCGTTAAACATGAAATTTCACCGATTATTGTCGAGTTTTTGACGAGTTTTTGATGAGTTTCGGTTTAACTATACGGAAAAATTAAAACTTTTTTAAAATTTGGATAGATCGTGCCAGTATATTCTAAATGAGTTAAAACCTGACAAAATTTCTTTATTTTAAGATAAATATGGCCAAAAACTGAATTTTCATCAGTTTTTTTTGGATTTTCGACGTTTTTTGAGTTTATTGCAACGAGACATAGATGAATTCTATATAATTTGGTTTTATCTTACCATAAACTTATAAAAAAGTCCTAAATTGTCTTATTTTGCTATTTTGTTAGTAAAATATTGCCAAATACCTGAAATTTCACCGATTTTTTTCGAGTTTTTGAAGTTTTTTGGGTGAAATGCCTCTATAAATTTAATGAATTTAATAAATTTTTGTATTTTCAGTCATGAAATGTAGTATGAGTCAAAAATTCACCTGTTTTCCTCAATTTTTAGCAAAATATGGCCAAAAACCTGAAATTTCATCATTTTTTTTTGGAGTTTTAGACATTTTTTGAGAATAACTGCAAAGAAACATTAAAAATTTCTATAAAATATGGTAAGATCATGCCATAAACTTTAAAAAGAGTCCAAAACTGACAAGTTTTGCTCAACTTTTAGCGGAATATGGCCAAAAACATAATATTTCATCAATTTTTTAATCGAGTTTTGCACGTTTTTTGAGTAACCTTCTAAAGAAAAATTAAAAATTTTAATGAAATTGGATATATCTCGTCAAGAATTTAAAAATTGAGTCCAAACTTGAATAGATTTGCTCAATTTTCAGCAGAATATGGCGTTAAACCTGAAATTTCACCGATTTTTGTCGAGTTTTTGACGAGTTTCGGTTGAACTATACGGAAAAATTAAAACTTTTTAAAATTTGGATAGATCGTGCCAATATATTCAAAATGAGTTAAAATCTGACAAAATTTCTTTATTTTAAGATAAATATGGCTAAAAACCTGAATTTTCATCAATTTTTTCTAGTTTTTGACGATTTTGTGTTAACTATAAAGGAAAATTAAAATTTTTATAAAATTTGGATTGATCTAGCCAATAAATTTAAACTGCCTAAAAACCTGACTATATTTGCTTTATGTTAAGATAAATATGGCCAAAAACCTGAATTTTCATCAATTTTTTTTTTTTGGATTTTTTACGTTCTTTGAGTTAATTGCAACGAGATATAGATGAAATCTATATAATTCGGTTATATCTTTCCATATACTTTTGAAAAAGTCAAAAATTGTCTTACTTTGCTATTTTGTTGGCAAAATATGGCCAAAAACTTTAAATTACATTTTTTTTTCGAATTTTGGACGTTTTATGAGTTAATTGCAAAGAAAAATTTAAAAAATTTCTATAAAATATGGTAAAATAAAACCATTAACTTCAAAAAGAGTCCAATACTGTCTAGACTTCCGTAATGTTTAGTAAAATATGGCCCAATACATCAAATTTTACCGATTTTTTTTTTGAGTTATCAACTTTTTAGTGTGACCTGATGAAAATAATTGAAACATCTTAATGAATTTGGATATATTTCGTCAAAAACTTAAAAACGAGTCATAACTTGAATAGATTTGCTAAATTTTTAGCAAAATATGGCCAAAAACCTGAAATTTCCCGAGAGTTTTTCGGGTCATTGACGTTTTTTGGGTGAAATGCTATGAAAAATTTAATGAATTTAATAAATTTATTTATATAGAGTCAAAAATTTAAATGTAAATAATAAATACATAAATAATATAAAAAAGTAATAAGAGTCACAATTTAACCTGGTTAGCACAATTTTTATCAAAATAAGGCCAAAAACCTGAAATTTCATTGATTTTTTTTGGAGTTTTAGAATTTTTTTGAGAATAACTGCAAAGAAAGATTAAAAATTTCTATGAAATATGGCAAGATCATGTCATAAACTTTAAAATGAGTCCAAAACTGACAACTTTTGCTCAACTTTTAGCGGAATATGGCTGAAAACATCAAATTTCACCGATTTTTTATTCTAGTTTTGCACGTTTTTTGAGTAACCTACTTAAGAAAAATTAAAAATTTTAAACAATTTGGATATATCTCGTCAAGAACTTTAAATTGAGTCCAAACTTGAATAGATTTGCTCAATTTTCAGCAAAATATGGCGTTAAACCTGAAATTTCACCGATTTTTGTCGAGTTTTTGACGAGTTTCGGTTTAACTATACGGAAAAATTAAAACTTTTTAAAATTTGGAATGATCGTGCCAATATATTCAAAATGAGTTAAAACCTGACGAAAATTCTAAATTTTAAGATATATATGGCCAAAAACCTGAATTTTCATCAATTTTTTTTTTTGATTCTCGACGTTTTTTGAGTTAATTGCAACGAGATATAGATGAATTCTATATAATTTGGTTACAACTTTCCATAAACTTTTAAAAAAGTCCAAAATTGTCTTACTTTGCTATTTTGTTGGCAAAATATGGCCAAAAACTTGAAATTTCATTTTTTTTCGAATTTTCGATGTTTTATGAGTTAATTGCAAAGAAAAATTTAAAAATTTCTATAAAATGTGGTAAAATCATGTCATTAATTTTAAAAAGAGTCCAATACTGTCTAGTTTTCCACAATGTTTAGAAAAATATGGCCCAAAACATAAAATTTTACCGATTTTTTTTTAGTTATCGACTTTTTAGAGTGACCTGATGAAAATAATTGAAGAATTTTAATGAATTTGGATATATTTCGTCAAAACTTAAAAACGAGTCATAACTTGATTAGATTTGCTCAATTTTTAGCAAAATATGGCCAAAACCTGAAATTTCAAGAGTTTATTTCGGTTATTGACGTTTTTTGGGGGAAATGCCTACGAAAAATTTAATGAATTTAATAAATTTAATTATATAGAGTCAAAAATTAATATTTAAATAATATATAAAATAAATAAGGTTTAAAAAAGTAATATGAGTCATAATTTGACCTGGTTTGCTCAATTTTTATCAAAATAAGGCCAAAAACCTGAAATTTCATCGATTGTTTTTTGGTTTTAAACATTATTTGAGAATAACTGCGAGAAACCTTAAAAATTTCTGTAAAATATGGTAAGATCATGTCATAAACTTTAAAAAGAGTCCAAAACTGACAACTTTTGCTCAACTTTTAGGCGGAATATGGCCAAAAACATAAAATTTCACAGATTTTTTATTCTAGTTTTGCACGTTTTTTTGAGTAACCCACAATAGAAAAATTAAAAATTTTAACGAATTTGGATATATCTCGTCAAGAACTTTAAATTGAGTCCGAATGTGAATAGATTTGCTCAATTTTCAGCAAAATTATAGCGTTAAACATGAAATTTCACCGATTATTGGTCGAGTTTTTGACGAGTTTTTGATGAGTTTCGGTTTAACTATACGGAAAAATTAAAACTTTTTTAAAATTTGGATAGATCGTGCCAGTATATTCTAAATGAGTTAAAACCTGACAAAATTTCTTTATTTTAAGATAAATATGGCCAAAAACTGAATTTCATCAGTTTTTTTGGATTTTCGACGTTTTTGAGTTTATTGCAACGAGACATAGATGAATTCTATATAATTCTGGTTTTATCTTACCATAAACTTATAAAAAAAGTCCTAAATTGTCTTATTTTGCTATTTTGTTAGTAAAATATTGCCAAATACCTGAAATTTCACCGATTTTTTTCGAGTTTTGAAGTTTTTTGGGGTGAAATGCCTCTATAAATTTAATGAATTTAATAAATTTTTGTATTTTCAGTCATGAAATGTAGTATGAGTCAAAAAATTCACCTGTTTTCCTCATTTTTAG